>OX374622.1:13158200-15658200 GCA_947347705.1 Nymphula nitidulata
CACCCACCAGCCATTCAGAACATTCGCTTGGAAGCTTGGCTGATACAGGGTGGGCAGAGATGATAGAAAACTGGACAGAAGGGGAAAAGACACTGCTGTTGTCCAGTTGGCGAAAATCCACAATCAAAACCTATACACCGATTTGGAGAAAATGGAAGTTGTGGTGTATAAAAAATGCAGTTGAGTTCAAGAGCCCTGAACCAACACATGTTGCACGTTACCTGGCTTATCTACACAGTGACCTCGGTTTGGCCTATAGAACAATATTGGTGCACAAGTCTGTTATAGCCACGTTTGCTAAACTCACATCAGGTACGGACATTTCCTCAAATTTCTTTGTCAGACACATATTAAAGGCCATTTCTGTTGCAAAAGTTAAGAAACCTAAAGCCCCTATTTGGGATCCAAATATTGTACTACAAAATTTATCATCACAATCTACCAATGAAAATAGCATGTATGAAGTGTCGAAGCACACAGCAGCTTTGCTTTTACTTGCATCAGGCCGCAGGGTCCACGACCTCACCTTGTTACGAACAGATGTAGATCATTTAGTTGATGAAGGTAATTGTATCATCCTATGGCCGTCCTTCGGTTCCAAAACTGACACGGCTGATTACAGACAATCTGGATGGAAGCTTCTAGAACACCCTGATCAGAATTTGAGTTGTGTCTACTGGGTTCGTCGTCTTCTGGAAATATCTCAAGATCGTCGTGCAGAAGGTAATTTAGTATCATTATTCATTACCACCAGAGGAGATCCTAAGGCAGCTTCGAGAACAATAATCGGTGGTTGGATTAAATCTGTTCTCAGAGAGGCAGGAGTAGAAGCATCTCCAGGTTCTGTTCGCTCCGCAGTGGCATCTCTAAATTGGCTTGAAAATTTCACAATTGACAAAATACTTTCTACAGGTAACTGGACCCGAGAACATACATTTCGAAAATACTATCATAAACAAATACTTTGTAATCAGAAATCACGAGAAAAGTCTGTTTCTTTATCGCGATATTTTGAAGCTATTAAATAGTGTTGATTTATCATTAAATAATAATAATAAAGAAAAATCACTTGTAATCTCTCTTAGCAGGTCATGAATTAATTAAGTTTCTTAAGTTAATAAATAATAATTATTATTTTCTTTTGTTTCATTGGCACATTATAGCATCATCCTATATTTTAGTTACCAGGAGAAACCAAACACATCACTCAATATGGATTCCGGATATCGAAGACGGAACAAATAATAGAGAGTTTTACCTACCAATAAAACTTACCTATTATTTTTCCTGAGATATCCGGAATCCAGGTAATCCCTACCTGGTAATCATTGAGTTTTATAATGAGGTAAAGTAGGCGCGCGGTGCGCGCCCTCTGTTCGTTTTCCCGCCACCGGAAACGAAAACTTAAGGCGGCGGAAGGCGCTAGTGTCGCGCGGAGGGAGGAAATGTAAGCTAGAACGTTAAAAGAGACAGGTGCTTGACTCAATATGGATTCCGGATATCTCAGGAAAAATAATAGGTAAGTTTTATTGGTAGGTAAAACTCTCTATTATATTTATAAAAAAAAAATTAAGTTAATTATATTTAGTATATTAATTACAGTATTTTTAGGCACACTTTGTAAAAAATTAACTTTGATAGGTTTTTTCAGTGTCATCTAGAGGAAAATAGTTGAACTTGATAGTCATCTGATAATGACTATCCAACATTTAGTTGAAGCTAGTACCTAGTTGACGTTTTGATATTTTATTCTTAAAACATCGATGTGTCGATAAGATCGAAACCATCAATGTAAAAAACATCGATGTTTACCAGTTAAACATCGATGTTTATTTAACATCGATGAATATCGATCATCCCTAACATAACCTAAAAATTAAACTCAGTGACAGTGATCTGTGATCTTTAGACATACACTGTGTCTGTGATTTAGACATGGGTAACTCAACAAAAAACTATGAACCACAGATCAGCTCACGGTTCACTTAAGTGAGCCGGACCTGCGAACCGGCTCACAGATCAGCTCACTACTGAGCTGAAAGTTTGTAGATCTGCTTTGCGAGCGACTTACAGAGTCGAATATTACCGAGTGCCGCCGCGCCGAGCCGACCGACACCGAAGCCGTTTCGCAGCTCGCGGTTCGTTCGTCGATAATAATACTCGCGCGTCTGTGACTCGGTGAGACTGTGACTCTGTGGGTGAATATACCTAACCTAGCGAGTGAGCCGTGAGCTGTTTGTTTTGTCGGTGAGCTGCAGGTCAACGGTCCAAGTCAATTGATCTGAATTTTTGAACCGGTTCAGAGCTGAGTTACTCATGTCTACTGTGATTATACTTTGACAAAAATGAGTTCAGCCAAAGTAGATATTGGTTTTCTGAAAGAGAAAAATAGTTGGCAGTTACATCCACGATTTTTTCCAAGTAAGATTGGAGGGAAACCGGCTTGGTTGAATTTGCTAGATTTACCTAACCCTTCGCAAATAAGTTGTAAGAGGTGTAGCGAGCCCCTAATATTTCTGTGCCAAGTAAGTACCTTCTTAATTTTTGGAAGAACGAAGTAACCAATTACATTATGCACCTTTTATAATTAGGGTATGTTTTTAGATTTATGCACCATATGAAGAACGAGATGATAGCTTTCATCGTACATTATTTATATTCATTTGTAGAAATGGTTCATGTTGCCGACCAAATTCTGCAGAAAACTTGTTGGTTTTACGTTGTCAACTCCCAAGAAAAAACGACTTTTATTCCTATGAACCTTGCAATGAAAATGAAGATGAGGTAAATATAATAATACATCACTAAAATTAAAGTCCCTCAAATCATATGGGTCCAATGACACTCCAGATTTTTACATCACATACCTACTATTTTTGTTTTGTAACACAGTTGTAAAAATACAATAAAATTATGCTTCTAAAATTAAACAAAAAACTCAACTTATTAATTATATTTATAAAAAATCAATTGATAAATTAAGTATTTTAGAAAATGTTATCAATTTCAACTAAATTAAATAATGGATTGTGTTTCACTACAGGACACCACAACAATTCAGATTATTCTTGTTTTTATTGTTTATTTAGGAGTTTTCGATGGACAAATGGACCAAACTGTGTATAGTTTGTGGATCAAGGGCACCTTCACATTGCTCAAAGTGCAAAAATATGTATTATTGCAGTCGCAAACATCAAATTCTGGATTGGAAAAAAGTCCATAAAGAACTTTGCGATAAATTTCAGGTAATCTGAAGTACTTTCTGTACTAAATTTGAATTTAAACTATCTTGGTATAGGTGTTATCAATGTTATTATGTTATAGGCAGCAACTACATTAAAATTTAACAATTTTACTGTAACGGAGGCAGGAAGCTCAATTTTGTTCAAGGAATGGGAATTAATTGTAGATGAAGAGGATGATGTATGTACAAATACAATCACTATCAACTAATTCTAATTATGTACCTACTTTTACAAATTTCTCTTAGTAATCAAATAATTATATGTTGTAGGAGGATAGCTCTGATGTTGATATTAATAAAGAAATGGATAAATTAAGAAAAATGATAGATGAGCAAAGGGCTGGCACATTAAATAATGCTAGTGAAGAAGAATTGGAACAGTATACAAAGAATATGCCTGAGGATAAGGCATTTAATAAATTTAACAAAAGAATAGCCAGACATCCAGATCAAGTACTAAGATATGATAGAGGGGGTAATCCACTGTGGATTACTAGTAGCTTGGGAACAAACCTTGTAAATATACCAAATTGTCAGTATTGTAATGGCGAGAGACAATTTGAATTTCAAGTGAGTTTTTACTTTTGCAATATTTTTTGTTTCAAATATGAACTAATTGTGTTTGTGAGAAATCCAACAATTGTAAAACATCAAATAATGGTTTAGACTAGAAAAAAGACCTGGGGAGGTCACAATTAAATACAGGAGACTAAGACTTGAATACTGCCAGCGCAAACCTGTTTCTGAAAAAATTGGTAATTTGTTTTCTGTGTTTTAGTGATCAAACAATAAAACTGTATGAGAATTTGTTTTCTGCTACTGGCCAGTTGTATTTAGTTACGAAAATATTGTGTGTTCAGTTCAGTGTGTGAACGGCCTCTTCAAGTGAAGCCTATTCCTTATTTCAAAAGTTATAACTGGTGCTCATGAATCAATAAATACAGTATTCGTAATACAGTAGTACTATTTTTTCTCTGTAACTAGTCTTTTGAATATTTTTTTTTCAGGTCATGCCACAACTATTGAATTTCATTAATGTTGGCATAGATATCAACAGTATTGACTGGGGTGTTCTAGCTGTGTTCACTTGCAAAGCTAGTTGCAATACTGATTCTGCATACAAGGAAGAGTATATAATAAAACAAGATATAGTAAACTAACATAGTATAAGTACTTACTATTTTTTATTAGAATAAATTAATACAATAAACTATTATTATTTTTTCTTTCCATATTCTTCTGATAAATATGTTAACAAATCATTCATTCCTGTAAATTCTGTCCTTGATTGAGGAGGATTATTCTTGGGTAAAGCTGGCAACAAATTACCCATCTTGACTCTGAAATCTTTTAGCTGAAAAGTTAACAATGAACTGGTCAATAATAGGGTACTTGACAATGAGGGTAATTACTCCTGTTTTAAGATTTAGGTAACACATTCACTTTGCTGATCTTTCAGATAATTGAGAATGGCCAAGAAACCATGTATTACCTACCACATTCAGACTGTCATGCAGGCATCAGTCTGAGTAAAAACATAGATGTCAATTATAATAGGGTTAAAAAAAGTGCCATGTCTAACACAAAAAGCAGTTGTATGAATAAAAAAGTAAGAAGCACATATATAATAAAACAAACAAAGCTTACAGGCGTTCTACAATATGCCTTAAAACAAAAACAAAAAATTAAAGAGATGCTTGGAAAAGCTTGGAGGAGGCTTCTACCCTACAAGGGGATCAAGTCAATTAAAATAACTAACCTTCTACAGAGTCACTAACACTACTAACAAATAATCTAAGTTAAATTAAAGTAAAAAAATGTATTGATTTGATAAATAAAGCTTTATTATTATGAATAAAAAATGGTTACTAAAAAAGAAACCTGCACACCACAGATAATTTTGTTATAGCTTTGTGATACAGGAGAAAATCATGACTTAAAAACGACATTTTTTGAAGATATTGACCAATACAGAATAAGAATAAACAGGAATGTAAGAATTGATTAGAAAGTTTTAAAAGCCAAGCTAAAAAAATAATTGTCTCATTATGATAACAAATGGGGTATCTAGTGATGTGTGACAGTGCGAGATTTTTTTCTATAGTTCAAAAATCTTGATGGTTCTTAATTGTTTCAAAATGGACTCAAGTCTAACTCAGCCTATAACTATGATTATGACAAGTGGCACACTTTAACTTGCACCCTGATGCCTGTGATTAGAGTCATAATAATCAACAATATTTTTAATTAATACACAATTTACACAATAAAATTATTACAGACAAAACTTCTAACCTGTGTAGGTATAGTCATACATATATTCCTTTATAAAGGTAAAGAATTTTAAAATTATCCCTAGATTCAATTAAGCTACTTTTGTTTTTGTGTCTGGAATATAGAATTGAATACACTTGTATAACTTTGCACCACTCACATTTTTAGCACCAGATAATTTATAAATTCCATAACATAAACAAGAAGTTCCAGCAACAGCATAAAGTGTTCCCCAGCCCAGTGCTCTTAATGCAAGAATAGCACCAGCATCAGCTACCTCAACACTATGTAATCCTGCAAGAAGTAATATATATTTAATAAAGGCATAACAAAATTCAAATATAAACAAATATGGATTGGTTATATTTTAGCTATGGATTTCACATTGAAAAGGCATTTAATTTTAATATTATTTTATTTTACCTTTGCTGAAGTATTTGGGATCAGTCTTTTTTGCTGCTGCTAGAGTAGTACTAAATCCTACGATCGCTGATATCCCAGCTACTGACGCCAAAAATGCACCAGCTAAAGTAAGTAGAAACGATTTAATTGAAATAATAAAAAGTTTAGGTCAGAAACTTACAGTTGCAATGTTTTAAAACTTAGTCATTTTTATCTTCGGATTCGTCAATACTTTTTGTATCGTTACCTTATTTTATTACCTTTTATTCTTTGAAGTCTTTCCTCTTTTTCCATTTTATTCAATCCGGTTCAATCATACATAATAAAAAGTGTGAACCACAGATTAGAAAGAGCAGTCTAGCGCAAGTTCGTAAGAAAGAAAAATTGTATGAAACGTGCACGCTCAGTAATGGCGGTATAATCCGCCTCAATCCGAAAGAAGGCATTATCCATACAATCAATATGGTGGTCGACGCTCTTCATAAACAGGTGATTTATATCTGTCATCTGTCTCTGTCGCTGTTGTCTAGTTTTCAAAACGTTTGACATTTCATTTAGTTGTGTTTATCTTATAGTAATCTGTGGTTGTGTTGGAGAATTTTCTAAAATCAGAAATTAATGTAAATTATTATTAAAAACGAGTGTTTTGCCTCAAGAAATAAGCTTGACCCAAAATGGATTGTGTGTGATGTGAAGTGAACTAAATGAGTAAACGAATAAGTTAAGAAATATGTAATTTAAAGACACGCCGGCCAATGTAAAACGAACATATTATGTCTGAATTTCCTCTCAATGATGATCGGTAAGTACCAATGACTGTTAATTAGTTCTATTCTAAAGCTATTATTGTTTAAATAGGGATTTTAGTACAAATTTCAGTACATAAAAGTAATATTTACCTACCGACCTAAGTAAAAAATAGTGCTGTCTGTACAATTTTATTTCCCTATCGATGTCGTGCCCATTAAATAAATCACTTTATTTTTTTCGCAGATGTAAACAGTGGGTTCAATTGAAAGGGAAGGATTTGGTGTATCGACAACAAAATCGCGACATATTTTTGGTGTAGTCGGAATCCAAATCGGTGTTGATGGCCGATCCAGGACGATTCACACGCCTACCGTCAATTAGGTTGACGGTTGACAACCTACCATGTTGTCATAGTAGTCAAGCTTGATATATTGTATATTATACTAAATAAAAGTTTTTCAAGTACCATTGTTTATTAATTTCAAACACCTATAACTATCGATATAAATCTAAAGGAGATGTTCGATATTGGTACTCGAAAGCCCCCCACGATAAATTATATATTATGCGAAAGCTTATGCTCAGAGGATCTTGAATATACCATTTTTTCATTTTGATACCCCGGCATTTTTGAGTAATTTTGAAAAGTGTATGCAAGAATTCTAAGCTTCTTATCAAAGTTTCTCTGATAAAATATAGTAAAAAATAAATGAAAATCATTATTATTAGTCAGAAACAAGTGCAGAAACCAATTTGCCATGTTCTTCTAGCATTTACAATAAAATATAATTGCAAAATAGTCGTAGGCTGAACCAAATCGACCCCATGCCTAGTTATTAAAAAATATTTGACAAGACAATAGACGACATTAACGATTTCTATTATGTCTGTGATGTGTCACATTTTTTAAAATTGAATTTTACATCTCTGGGTAACAGTTTTTTGACCAGAATAAAATGTTATTTTTTATTTATATGCAGGCATTAAAAATTATAGTTTTTGTCTCATAATATTCTTAAAAATATACTCTTTCTTCTTATATAACATTTGTCTTGGGGGGTAGCTGAGTACCAGCCCCCATACATTTTCAGAACATGTCCTTTGTATCTCTAATCCCTACTAAGCACATCCCTAATTTGTTGCTTATGTTGGCATTATTGTTGCCAGACTGTTGGCTGAATTTTTATTATATTGGTATGAGTCTGGCGTGCACGTTCTATAGAAATTTTTTTTTCATTGAAGTCCCGTCTCTTCTAGCGTAGCGTTTTATATTCTCTTTGAGAAAGAGGGTGTGACTAGTTTAGCAGAACTGTGAAAATAAAGTTTGCCTGACTTTGCCTACGGTTTATCGCACAGACCACATTGTCATTATCTTGATACCTGTGACCTAATCTGTGCCTGTGACAACAGATCACTATGCCTGTGACCAATGAGGAAGGATTTATATGGAGATGCTCTAATGTTCTATAATGTTCTCTAAATCGTGCGTGAGTAAAGAAATATCTATCATGACGACATAAAAACGTCAAACGTCATGTTGTCTCTTTTTAACCTAGCAAATGTTGCATTTGAAAAAAGGGATAATATTACTTGTTGAGTACTTCTTTGGCAATTCTTTTCGCTGACGTCATTAGCATGTACCTTTGAAGCCAGAGGGCCTATAGACAAGATGCCATTTGACAATCGCTATCGCTATCGCTAAGTGAAAATTGTATGGGATTTGACATTAACTATCGAAAGTCGTTCGATGTCTTATGTCAAATCCCATACATTTTCCGCTAAGCGATAGCGATAGCGATTATCGAATGGCATCTTGTCTAGGCCCTCAGGCAGCGACCAGTCACGTGGTACATACATTTGCTGTCACACACAATAACATAGTGCGGGCTTTACGATTTTGAATTATCGATAGAATAAATATTTATTTATTTGCTAAAATATAATAAATGAATGTGAAGGTACTTAAGATGGAGGTAAATAATATATTTTGTGTGTATCGAATATATTGGTCCTAATTCTGGGAACACACTTTAATTCTAAATTTAAGTACAGTTTATCTCTTTCTCGCAATAAGTAATAGGAAAAAGATAGCAAGAAACTGTTTAGAGCTGTCACTTAAATTTAGATAGATTTCAAAGAAACCATAGACAATTTTAGACGGCATGTACGGAGGTGCCTCCTAAACACTGCATTTTAGCACGTTCAATAAGGTCGAAAATTGAACGCACCTTTCTAAATGTCAATTTATATGACAGCCATCCTTTTCTTTTTCATTTTAAGAGAAAGAAATAGACTGAACTTAAATTTAAACTTAGCATGTGTTTGCCAGAATTAGGGCCATTATTTCACCAATATAATGGTGTACCAAATGTTGGTTAGGCTTAAGATGTCAAGAGACAAAACTCAATGAATTCACTAATTATGTATGTACATTCATAATTAGTGAATTCATTGAGTTTTGTTGCTTACATTTTTTGATTTTGGAATCTCTAGGGGCAGCAGGGGGAGCAGCCGCCCCCCCCCTGCCCCCCTTTGGCGACGCCCTTGAAAAGGATGGCTGTCATATAATTTGACATTTAGAAACGTATGTTCAATTTTCGACCTTATTGAACGTGATAAAATGCAGTGTTTAGGAGGCACCTCCGTACATGCTGTCTAAAATTGTCTATGGTTTCTTTGAAATCTATCTTTTAAGTGACGGCTCTAAACAGATTCTTGCTATCTTTTTCCTATTACTTATTGCGAGAAAGAGATATACTGTACTTAAATTTAGAATTAAAGTGTGTTCCCAGAATTAGGCCCATTGTGTCGGAGCGAACTTTGTGTTATAAAAGTGGTGTAGTTTTATATACAAAGTGTTTGTGTTCACGTACCATACAACTAAAAGGTTATTAGAATAAAGTGATTATGGTGTGAAATACGATGAGAACTTTTTTGTGGTTATCCACCTCATCAAGTAGTGTGTCATGTGTAACACCAGCATTTCAATGCAATAAATGAAGAAATAAGAAATACTAAAGACATGGCTGTATGGTCATTAGTTTCCGTTGCCTTCCCATTGAAGGGAGAATGAACCAAAAAAAACCAAAAAGTAATTAAAAAAAAACCAAAAAAATACAAATTGACATTCAATTCATTATCTAAAATTTTTTTTTCTATTTTTTTCCAAATCCAATGAAATATGAAAGCTAAATATAATATAACGGAATTATTCCAGAATTCTAAGGAAAACCAATCTTATATTAAAGTATGTGCACCGATGGTCAGGTACAGCAAAGTTCAATTTAGGACACTCGTAAAAAAGTTAGTAAATACCTATATACATAACCTATAATGTTTGTATGAAATTTAGATAATTTTTAAACTAAGAGCATTTATCTAAGTTTTTTTCTTCTAGCTATGGGACTGATTTGACATTTACTCCCATGATTCTAGCTGATTCTTTCTGTCAAAATTCCAAAGCTCGGTCAAGTGAATTTTCCACAACATATAACGACTCTCCCTTAATTGCACAGTTTGCTGCAAACAATACTAATGATTTTGTTGATGCTGCAAAATTGATTTATCCTTATGTGGATGGTGTCGATCTAAATTGTGGCTGTCCCCAAAAATGGGCTATGAAAGATGGCTATGGGTCTGCATTGCTATCACAGCCACATCTTATCCAGGATTTGGTAAGAGGAGTTAGAAACAGTCTACCTAATACATTTAGTATATCAGTCAAAATAAGGATATTGAAAGATTTGAAGAAGACTATTGAATTATGTCGACAATTGGAGAGTTGTGGGGTAACATTTCTAACAGTACATGGTCGTACGCCCCAGCAGAAAAGTGGTGATAGTATTGATGTTATTGCCTTAAAAGATGTATGTAAATCTGTGAAGATTCCAGTTGTAGCTAATGGCGGAGTAAAGTCATTGGATGATGCAGATAGTCTACATAATGCTGTTAATTGTGATGGAGTTATGGCAGCAAGTGGAATGCTAACTAATCCAGCATTGTTTAGTGGAGCCAATAGGACTCCTCAAAGTTGTGTCAAGCTTTGGAAAGAAATGAAAGATAAAAACTGTGATAAAATAACATTCCAATGTTACCACCATCACTTAGTGTTCATGCTGGAAAAAGTGTTATCAAAACAACAAAAGCAAGTCTTCAATCATCTTTCTAACTTTCATAGTGTAGATGATTATTTAAATAAATACATTCTTAATTCTGTTAATAGTACTGTCAGTTTTAAATACACTTTAGATGATTTTGTAACATGTCAATTTGCTGATGAAATAACTTTAATGCATTCAAAAAAATGTAGAAGCTGTAGCAAAAGTTTATGTTATTGTACTTGTAAAAAATATAATTATGATACAAGTGATGGGAATTTCTTTACTTCTTTTAGGCAAGTTAGTGATAGTCTAGATTATATGGATCACAGTTTATTTGAGGAGAGCTTAGAGTAAGAAAAAATATATTTATGTAAACTAAAATAAGCAATTTTTAAATATATAACAAAATATCACTGGTCACTTTCATTTAGTGTTCCTTACACTGCCCTTCTTCGGTCATTCACATGCGAGCAAACATTCGTAAAATGTATGGATCTGCATTCATCTGATAGGCAGATATGCAAATGTTTTGCATATCTGCCATTTGCGCTTTTTTATATATGTCTAAGAATGTCTCATTCATTCTTGGGCGTTACCTCATGTTTTTTTTGTTAATTTTTTAATTTATATTATTATTAAGTAAATAGAATGAGAAGTACTAAGTAACAAAACTAAAAAAAAATTAAGCCAAATAGTTTTATTGAAAATAAAGACGATAATGAAGTAGATAATGTACTAATTCTATAAAATAGTTTGGTATATCCTATGTACTAGTCACTACATCACTCTCCTTATCAATATAGGGCTATGATCAGACAAAAAAAAAATCTTTGAACATAGGGTAAACATTTTGAATATGTTTATACAAAGCATGGTAAATGACTAAACACCACCTAATGTGAAGCTGTTAGAAGAGTCCATATGCGAAGACAGCTTGTGCAGCTTGAAACAATGTTGTAGCTTCCTCCACCTTGCCGGCCCGTAAGGTGCCTTTTCACGCCTCTTTTGAAGAAAACGATGTCATAGGAAGGAGGTAACACGTGTGCTGGCAAAAATTCCAAGTTTTGGAAGTCCGAAACATGCCAAGAAGTATCTCATGTCCTTTCTCGGGACTTTAACTATATACCAAATCTCACCTAAATCGGTTCAGCGGTTTAAGCATGAAGAGGTAACAGTTAGACACACTTTCGCATATTATTCGCATAATATTACTAGCTGCTGCCCGCGGCTTCGCCCACGTGGCATTTTCGCCCGTCCTGCCACGGGGTGAGAGAGGCATGGCCTATGGCCTATGTCCCACATACCCATGCCGCATGGGTATGTTTGGTCTAGGGCGACCAAAAATGATATGGGTCGAACTAATTAGTGGTTAGTTAACAACCTCGATGCTGTAACTTTTGGCATTATCAGAATTTCGGGCAACAGTTTGGTTTATCCCTATTTCTTTTATACGTTTATATGTATACCCTGCCCTAAAAAAAATATTAGTACCATTATGGCTTCATCATCATCATGAGCCTATATACGTCCAACTTCTGGGCACAGGCTTTTCTACATAGGAAAAACATGAAGAGTCTGGGTCATAACACCTGCTGACCAAATGCGGGTTGGCGGATTAAGGCGGTTGCAGTAGCAACCGGTACCAACGGCCTAACGTGCCTTCTGAAGCACGGAGAAGCTCGAGACGACACATTGATCCATCCCGGGATCGACCATGGTGAAAGTTGCTTGGTTTCTGTTATTGAAACCGGAGCGCTTAAACCACTACACCATCGAGCTCCTCTATGGCATCATCACAAACTATCAAGGACACCTATAGTTTGTGATGGCGTCGCACGGAGCACCCTTGTTCTGCGGCGGTTGGACTCAAGTGATGGGGCTTCCCACCTGTCTCCCATGGGCCCACTTCAAGGAACTAGCGTGTTGGTGTAATAGCTATACTTATGCTTGTTGCAGAGTTTACATATGCGGATTTGCTAAGCCAAAGGACTTGTTTCTCGGGATCTTTCTTACTTCTCTTTCTCACTTATGACTGCCTCGCAGAATATGTGGAAGGCTTTTCAGGCGTACCTACTCCTTCTTTATTGTGGCCTTTATTATGAATGGTAAAGTGTGACCTCCACTGGGGTTTACTGCCGTAAGCTATTTCTCTTGATCATCTAGGACACAGTGTGAGACACTGTATCGCCACCCGTGCCGCGTTAGTGGCAGATTGGAGGAGTTCACCCGAAGCAGTCATGTTCCGAGAGAACCTGCACCTCATCTCTTTACTCATTCACTAAGGACGAAGCGTATAGCCGCGATGGTACGGTATCCAGCACGCGGGTATGTGATGCTGAAAAATTACTTCTTTCTGTCTTCAAATCTAAATAACTTTTGATAGAGTAAGCCGATTTGAATAAAATAAAGACTAAATTTTACCGTAAGATATTATGTTCTTTCACTATATTTGAAATCCATAAACTCAATTCAGTGGTTTTGGTTTGATGTTTTAACAAACACAAAGACAGACAGACAAGACTTAAAAAATGACCGACATTTGTATCGTTACTTATTCTCAGTCTGGAATCGGTTCTTGCGGCGACACCCACAGGAGGAGATGGGGAAGTGCTATTCTTGCCCGGCACCACACAGGAAATACTAAGAATTAATAAAAAAAAAAAAAGAAATGAATGCACTTCCAAAACATTTTAACAGTCAATACTTAGATCTCATCTTTCATAATTCAATTGAGTGCTTCCAATGCGCGTTTGTACGCCATTGTATGTACTTACATTCATCCCAGATAAGAATTTTATTTGCTATAAAACTTTGGTCATAGCTGAGTATTTTTAGTCGTTTGAAGGTTCAACGCTAATTAAGTCATTCGGCATCCTTTTAATTTAAATAACGGGGCCGCTATCCCAGGTACAGTGACTGCTATAGCAATTCGGGATTTCGTACGAACAGTGGCCAAAATGAATGACACGAGAAAGGTCTTTCTACTCTTCCCAGTTCTGATAGGGTTAAATTCTTATACATGTTTTATTATGGCATTAATTTTACCATTCTCTTTATAAAAGCAAGTTATAAGTGGTTTTTTCTAATATGGTATTGTTGACGACAGCCGCGTGCCAGTGTTGCCCCGACCAACGCGACCGATAATAGCGCGCGCATTTCTCCCAGTAGGAGGATGGTCTGCCGTTGTATACAGTGACAACGGCACGAACTTCAGAGGAGCAAACACCGAGCTAAGAAGAGCTTACACCAAAAAAGCTGCCAGAATTACTAGGTAGCTGCTTTACTAGGTGGCAGGCCCGTATGTAGGGTCGTCTGGGTAGGTACCACCGCCTTTCTCATTTCAGTAGTGCAACAGTTCGCTGTGTTTCGGATTGAAGGGAAAGGTAGCCAGTGTAATTACTGGGCATGGACGGCATTTCATCTTAGGCCTCAGGATGACAACGCACCTGCAATATCAAGTGATTTTCCCTTGGTATTGCAGGTGTCTATAGGCGGCGGTAACCGCTTCGCATCAGGTGGGCCGTCAGCTTGTTTGTCATTTATTAGTACTTATATATATATATAAAAAAAGAAGATAGACGTGGAAGTTCACACCACCTGGTACTCCAAATCAAGGACGCAAATGGGAGGGTCGAGTACGATTCGTGAAGACGGCGCACTCGGCTACGCTGAACGAGAGAGCGCCCAGGGTACACTGATCACCGAGGCGGAGCATGAGGTTAATTTAAGACCGCTTACCCATGTGTCCGTCGACCCTGAGGACCAGGAAGCACTTACCCCTTACCACTTTCTGTTGGTGTCATCAACGGGCCTACCCTACGTCGGACCCTGTGAGGCTAGCGCAATGAGCGACAGCGATGGGCGCAAGAGTACCTGCCAATATTTAAGTACAAGAAAATAGGTAGGTACTTAGCTATTTTTAAATACTTAACGTGCTACTCTTAATATCTGGCACTACATAAAACACTACCTGCTTACCTACTGTTGTGAAAAAACTGGTAAAAGTGTCTTAGTGTTTATTCAAATACATAATGTCTGTGGGACATTATGGCTTTCTTAATTGCTACAATTTTATCACTGTTCTTAATTATTCCGAGAATTACTTTATTCCACGTAACCACGTTAAATATCAACGAGTTTTAAAACTTAATTGCCGACAAATTACTAATTCACGTTCACAAGACTTTAAATAGCGCCATAACCAAAGAAATTATATTAAATTTTACATAATTAAGAGCGGTAAATGAATTTTTCTGTAGTTTATTAGGTAGGTACTCGGTAGTACTAGTACATACTAGAGATCTCAAGACAGCAGCATGCAAAAATCGTTGAAATTAAACATTTTATTAGGGACTAGCTGAACTTCGCATCGCTTCAGAATTAAGAAAATTGAATGTTGTCTAAAATACCTACAGGCTAATTAAATTAAGTTTTTGTTAAGAAAATGAATAGGTATTCAATAAAAATTAAGTTACATTGTACAAAACCCAAAAAGAAAATATTTTATTTAAGTACAGTCATCACATCAAGCGTAACAGTTTGAGACCGCCCTTAAGCCGGGGCTCGACCGCGAAATGAATGAGGTCATTAATGAGTCCTCCTAACTCGGAACGATAATTTTCATAGTTGAGGCTCGACCACGAAAGAGGTTAGCGGAGTGGTGTTACTATGAAAATTATCGTTGCGAGTTAGGAGGACTCATTAATGACCTCGTTCATTTGGCGATCGAGCCCCGGCTTTAACGTGTTTTAATAGAGGTGGCTTTCGTAGTGCAACTGTTACACTTGATGTAATGTAGCCGACATTATAAAAAGGCAAGATGAGCTCTATTGCCCTTGTAAAAGCTTCTTAGGGACCTATTTAGCATTTGTTTTATGTCACCGTTCCTTCCGTCTCTTCAGGGCACTACTCTTTCGACACAGGGCTCCTTAAACTTGCTCGGCATGGAGATATGTTGCGATCTGAATTCCAGGAACTACATCGAAACCGAGATCAAAACAGCCTTACGGAAGCTCGGTGTCCTGAACAAGGTGCGTCGATTTTTCACGCCTGACCAATTATGCCTGCTTTACAAAACTCAGATCCGGTCTTGCGTGGAATAATGCTCGCACTTGCTTGCATCACTATTAAGCCTGTGCTCGCAGTTGTGGGATGGCTACGCGAAGTACCTCCTCGATCCACTGGACAGATTGCAGCGTCGTGCGCTATCCGTACTTATCGTTGGCGATGTAGAGATCACGAACCTCCTTGAGTCTCTGCAATTGCGTCAAGACAATGCTCAACATCACGCACAAAGAAATTTAGTGCCTCGTTTCTTTGTCGTACTTCCAGAACTTGGAATTCTTTGCCAGCACATGTGTTCCCTCCTTCCTATAACATTGGTTCTTTCAAGAGAGGCGTTAAAAATCACCTTTTGGGCCATCAAGGTAGAGGCGACTAGAGCAGTGTGTAAACTGCACTAGCTGTCTTCGAATATGGACTCTTTATACCGCTTCACATTAGGTGGTGTTGGGTCAATTGCCGTGCTTTTTATAAAAAAAAAAATGTCACCGTTAGGAAGCTCAAATGACCAAAGTATAGGTACTGGGTGTTACAATAAATATCTACCAATGAAAATCTCAAATAAGTGGAGGAGATTAGAACCAAAAAAAAAATTTTTAAACAAAAATAAAACCTACTTCAAAACTTGTGCATTTTTCTTTTTTTCTCCTAAAAATTTATTTTTTGAAGTCGGTGCCAAAGAGTAGGTATATTTGGTCAGTGCTTCACTTTCTTTTGTTTTTGGAATCAACTACAAAATAACATTTTCAGGAGATAAGTACCTAGTACTTAATTAAATTAATTTATTTTTTCCTTTTTCGTGTATTGAAGTCGTATTTTTTGTCAAGTTTTTTACATTTTTAAGTGATTTCCTAAGGTGAAATCAAGATGGGTGACCTATTGATTTTAGACATACTATTTCTTTTGCAATATTTCTTTATGAGTTATAAACTTCTCATTTATGAAATAAAAAAAAGTTATCAACTACCCTATTGTCTGTCTCTCAGTCATTGTGATGAAAAATATACGTTGCGCATATTTTTTGTTCTTGAAAAATATTCCTGAACGTTTAGTCATATTGTGTTTATTATTTGGGATGAAAATATCTAGTCCGGTGGCAAAAATGGTTGTGCTAGTAAAGGAGTGTTCTGCATATTTATACGGGGTTTTACAGAATTCCGAAATAAAATTTGAAATTCAAGGGTTGCGGGGGTCGATATGTTAGTATACCTATGCGCTGGTTGTGAGTACGTGTGTGTGTAGTGTAACTGTAGTGTGTCGCACGATACACAATAGTACGCATTTTTATATTTTAAGGGCTGTCCCAAGCAGATGTGACAGTGTTTTTATTAATTTAATCGGAAAATAAAAGTGGTCTTTATGGTGTCAAACTTTCAGAGGTAAACGAAAAAATCAATCGTGACCGACGAACGTCATAATTACAATTTTCAAAATAACGAATTTTATAATTCCATTCAAAATAACGACTTGTATATTGTTTTAAAATTCCGAACATCACATATCATAAAACCGCGTAATATCCCCGGGGGTCTTATGACAATTAAAAACCATTTGTGTCTAGAATCTGTGGCTTGGACAGGTTAGAACATACTGGGTTAGAATATTTGAACGTTCTCGCTAGTAAACATGTAGCAGCAGTTTTTCAGAGGCGTAATCAGAAATTCAACTCGTATTCCAATTATATGAAGGGATTCTACTATAAAATGTGGTAACTTAAAGTCGGTAACATAAAAGTAAAGCATAAAATACTTGGACGCAACGTTATTATATGAATATAAATATGATTATAATTGCTAAAGTATATACCTAAACACTGTCTAAAATAGGCGGTTCTTCAAAGAAAATACAGTTTTTCGTTTCTCAAAGAACCGAAATTTAATAATTAATACTAATTCTGTACGGGTGATCATTTGGGACACTTCTATTTGTTCTAGCAATTTGTGTATTCTCACTATAAACATCATTTTATTTTATGGAAAGAAATAGTTTTAGGATCGATAGAGTATTTAAAACACTAACAAAAATGATATTCTATACAAGAAAACTGATAGATCGATTTAATTATTTTTTTAAAAAGTACCGAGACGCTAAGTCAGTCTTCAAATGATAATTTTTTGGCGGCCTCACCCAGGTATGATTTCTAAAATAATTAAGGGAAAGGCTGTTTTTTATATAACTAGATGACAAGCAACATGACGTGACGACTGACGGCCCACTTGGTGGTAAGTGGCTCCCCTCGCCTAGAGCCTTCTGCAATAACAAGGGGAAAAAATATTTATTTATTTATATGCATGTCATATAGTTATACATAGATGATGTAGTTAGTAAGTACCTACATTAGACACGTGATACCCCGTAAGGGCACTGCAAAACAGATGCAAGACAAGAGGGTGTTACTTAATATAATTAAGTCCTACTTATTCAAAATAGTAGAACATTAAAAAAACTTGTTTCAAATATAGTATAGTAGTGTAGTGTAGTATAGTTACTTAGTTGCTTTTTATTTTTACTATTTATAAGAAAATTATATTAATGTCTCCTCAAATAATTTTAGATTTGGTTTTATCTTTTAATTCAAGTAACTTCAACAGTTTCTTAAAGTTGATCATAAAAAAATGACAGTATTTTTATTGCCATTTGGCCAATTCAAGACAATTACCTACTAACACATTTATTTTATGCATCTCTACTGCATATAATTCAAAGGTTGATTCAATAGAATGGTTTCTTAAATCAGTACACTTACAACTATCTGTTATTTATGATTTTCGTCCTAGTGCGGTACGTTGGTTTTTACGACCCGTAGACACGAGTTGTGAAAATCGCACGTATTTCATACAAACCGCTTTCACCCACCAACACAAATTGGGCCAGCGTGGTGGAGTTATCCAAACCCAAACTCTTTCATGTTTTTCTCCCATTTAGGCCTGTGTTCAGCTGTGGGAAGTATATAGACTGGTAATGATGATAATCATGATGCTTTCACTCCAAAACCACTGAAACGATTTAGATGAAATTTAGCGTGGAGATTTTAATGGAGTTTAAGACCCTGGGAAGAACATAGGATACTTTTTAGAGCGATAACCGACATCCACCCTGTTTGAAGGTTAGAATTGAATAAACATTCCATTCGGAATTTACAGGGTGGCACATTTAGATCGGTCAGTATGGGAAAGTCAGAAGCTATAAGACATACGAAAATCTCTTCTTAGGAACCATGTCCTCGATGATTTTAGTAATAATAAAAACTGCATTCGTACATTTAAAAAAAAAACGTGTACTCAGCTCGGGAATCGAACCCGGACGTTTTGAAAAATAAAAGTAACATTATTTCTATTTAGATATCGATTGTGTAGGTCTTAAGCAGTAAACGTTACTATGAAACATGATGTTTAAAATGAATAAAATGCTTTTTTTTCATATCCTTTTATTTATTTTAGTAAGTGTTCGAAATTACCACAATTTTTTCATTACAACTTTCAACTCTTTTAGGTGCGTAAAATTGTCTCTATCTAAATGTGCCACCTGTATAGACAATTATGTTTTAATAAGTCTGAATGTAAATGAATCTACTGGTAAATCTAGAGACAGCCCTGTCCATAATCATAATGATATGTAAACACTCTCTCGGTCTCTAGCCGCTTCTCAGTTGGTAGAACCCTCCCATACAATCAGGTGTGTGGTGTGCGTACACGCAACGCGATGTGCTTCTTTACTTAAAACCACCGGCTCTAACTGTGCGTCGAGCATCGTAAGCTTTATTTAATTTTATTTGTATTACGTAATCATTTTAACCATAACAATGGCATGAAATTGGAATTCTCAGTAATGAAATTCACAGTACCTACCTATTAACTTTTAATCATTATTTTAGTGTAGATACTACTATCATGAAAGTTAAAGTGCTCAAAAAAGTTATTCCCAAGTGTTATTATAAGAAAAGCGATATGAAATTTTAGGTACTTACCCTTAGATCCTTGATCACTTATGTACTTACTTACCTACTTACGTGATTTCATATTTTTTGCAATATCGACTTTTGTATAAAAATAGCCTGTTTGACCTTACTATGAATACGTACTCAATAGCGAAATTTTAAAATTATTACACGGAAAATTTCAGTAAAAAATCATATCCAACAGCCTTCAAAAAAGGTTCTGGTTCGTAACCTACCGTTGATAATTTGCAATATTCGTTATGTTATCAATGGGTATACCTATGCTGTTCTTATTGCACTAGGGCTGATTTTTCAATCCCTATCTAATCTATAACTGAAGAAAATCTGTCAAACCGTTAAAACTATTCAATAGACAAAAATTATCAATTCAACTCAATTTTTGTTTTATGGCCTCTATCAGATTTGACAATTTCGCCAAGATCCGTCTTTGGAAAGGACACGAGACTGTAGAGAATTATTAACCGGTTGGGCAAACCTGTGGGAGGATTGAAAAATCAGCCCTTAATCACTTTAATAATTTTAAAGAACTTAAGGGTACCTACAGTCTACAAACATCAGATTCTGGAAATGTCGGACGAGTATAAAACGCCAGATTGTATGAATGCCATATTCTATAAACGACAAATTCTATAAATGACAGATTCTAGAAACGCCAGACTACCTGCTGCCTAACTATTCAAATTAACAACTAAGGATAATGTGGCTTATAAGATTCATCATCATCATTATCATTTATTATTTAGGCGGGAAAAAGTAAAAATTAAAAAATTAAAAATAATATAATAATATATTTTTTAATTATTTATTATTAGTTTTAAATTTAAGTAGTATGTAATATTTAAATAATTATTTTCATTCCTGAAAAGATGGTTTCAAAGTCCCATCAACAAGTTTTGTGTTATCCACAAATAGATACTGCTTATAGAGCTGCATGAATAATTTCGAGTATACTTGATTAAAGCTCGTAAATTTTCCCGTACCTGTTATATTTAGACATTGTTTTTATGAAGTGAGAAAGTAAAAATATTTACTAGAATAAAATCGACTTAATTTTTTTTTGTGTGTTGCAATAGAATATTTCGACATTGTAGGACATATATGTCAGCTTTAACGCAAATACAGATAGACTAGGGGAAATTGACACGGTCATTACTAGTCCTCGGTAGCTTAAATGGTTAGAGCAGTCATCCGGAGGGTTCAGTCCCCGCCTGAATACTAGATTTTTTCTGGTTCAAATACTTTTCTAATATTTTGAAACATTTATCTAAAGTTAAAAATAATATTATGAATAAGTAAGATAAGAATTTAAAAAGAACTTGTTTAACCAGCACCTGATTAACAGCTAATAAACAAATTCACAAGGTTCAATGCGATTTGGATCCAATTTACTATCAGGTAACAGGAACTGTTATTGAAATACACCTGCAGCCAAACACCACATTGGAGAAGCCGACTGTTCGAATGAAAGTATATCGATAGTGCATTAAGAAGTGAGTGCTTATAAATTCACAAAACGAATAATATATGACCAGTTTGTAAATCCAATATTTTGGATAAAGGTATTCCAATCTATAATGAATTAACTACGGCTGTTGAGATAGGCATAATACGACTCTATTCAATCGGTGTAAATAATTGGTAATATGCCTATCAAAGTATTCTTCACGGCTTAAATTTTAGGTTACTTTCTATTTTCGTTTAAAAATTTAAACTTTACTCTATAGTGATTGTCCAGGAAGTCATGGAAGGGCCACATTGTAAGTTTCCAAATAACAAATTAATTATTATGAACTTCGTAAAAGTGATATTGTTTTCGTGATTTTTGAAGTGCTCACCTATTTGTATTTTTTAATATGCACATCTTGCGAAGCCGTAAAAAACAAATAGCCGAGCTTTTTGAAGAACACATTTTCACGTTTCGTTTTTTTATTTGTACCTATGTTGAATTATTGCGCTATCAAAAAGAAAAAAGTATTTTGAATAATGTTTTCAAAATATCTTAAACTTAATTATATTGGAAAAAATGTCAACCTCTAACTTTTTAATAGCTATGGTGAAACAGATAATAAGAGTGATAATAATTTAATGAATGCGTAAAATAGCATTTTTATAGAGTTTTTTTTTCTCTATTTTTAAAGCTAGAAGAGTATTTTGATTTAAAAACCAAACTTTGAATTTTGAAGGAATCTCAGGTATTTGTAAAAAATACTCGTTTCGGATGTTGAAATAGAACATTTCGACATTGTAGGATAGACGTTAGCTTATAACGCAAATACAGACAGATTAGAAGAATCTTACAGGGTTATCGCTAGTCCTGGGTAGCTCAGATGGTTAGAGCAGTCGCCCGGATTGTGAAAGGTCGCGGGTTCGATCCCCGCCTCAGGACGTGAAATTTTGCTAGTTTAGATATTTTTGTAAATAAATAATTTTTCAAACATTTATAACAATGTTAAAATGAAAATTAAGAACTGATTTGATTTTGATAAAATTTCTTCTGTTAAAAATAAAGGAGAAAATCTCGGCGTTGGTGGCCACGTTTCGCTTAGAATGACAAAAGGAGCCTCAAGTATTTTACTAGGTGGTAGGCCCGTATGTAGTTTCGTCTGGTAGGTAGCCTGAGTAATTATTGGGCATGGAATACATTTTATTTTAAGCCTAAAGATGACAACACATATACCAAGTCATTTTTTACCAGTTATTGCAGGTGTCTATGGGCGACGATAGCCACTTAACACTAGGTGGGCCAACAGATCACTGGTTGCCCGTTAGTAATTTATTGGTGGAATTGGCAGCAGAAGATGCGCCCGCTTCCTTCGTTGCCGTACGCGAAATAAGTCATCGTTCAGTGCTCTAATATAATGTTCAATATTGATTCAATCGCATTGAAAGCTAACTTTGAAATTTAGCTTTCAATGACATTGAAAAATCACATTGAAGCGTTTAGACGTTTTAATGCCATTGAAGCAATGAAATTAAAAGCAATATCGAACCGAAATTGAACCGTCTAATATCGTCATAATGGGAAATTATTTAGTATCTTCTAGGGGAAAATTTGCCTACTATGATAAATAACAGAACGTAAAAATGTGGAAATGATAGGTCGTTAATATTAAAGAATACAAATATAGACATCAGCGCGATAAGCAGTTCACATTTTTATTTAAAAAAATCTCGAAAACCATGACCCTCTTACTAAGAAGATCATAATTTGTTATTGGGTATCTACTAAAACACAATGTCGCCCATTGAGGTTGACGGATTATCCATGACTTCCTGGATACCCTGTATGCATATTTAATACTGAACTAGTCATATAGTTTTATGACAATGTATAAGGGTATTTATGGGTGAATCAACTTTAATTTTAATTATTTAATATAACGGGCATGCTGCTGTTGCGGTCGCAATACTATACATAATATTTTATTAACGACGGATTAAAAGACTTAAACTAAGAAAATGTTTTGAGATGTTGTCGGATAAGATCGCTAAGTGTTGATTTGCACTATTTTTAGAGATCTGACGTAAAGCGGGATGGGAGCAATCGAAAAGTCAGGAATATAATAATAATGAGACATCTAATTAAACCGAGTTAAATCCGGTGAAGTCGTTTTCTTTCAAATAGATTGGGTACGGTAATATCGATTGGTAGTTTTTTGTCTGACTTTAAGAGTTGTGTGCAACCCAAAGGACAAGTGTTTGACAGTAGCAGCAGTGTTGTGGGGCAGAATAATATTTTTCATAAAAAGAAGTACCTACTTAATAAAAAAGTAGCAAAAGAAAAAAGAAAACAGTATAAGTACTTACTTATATTATAAAATGTTCCTTTGAAATTTATGTTTCTCATATTTCAATTATTAAAATCATTTTCCAAAACAGCATCACGCACTATAATTAAGTAACTCTTCTAGTGAACATAGGTACTAGCGTGATTGATTTTTCGTCAAAAATATGTAGGTAATCACTGTCCGTGCTTCATGAAGGGGTTGGTCTATGCTGCCTAAGTATGTCACAAAGACGTTCTATTTTGAGTACCAGCAAGGATAATAGAAGTTTATTGTAACAATTACAAATAAATAAAGAAAACGATGAAAAAAATCTGCTCCAGGCGGGACTCGAACCCGCGTTTCCTGATTTCCGGCCAGACGCGATTGCCACTACGCCACCGGAGCACTAGGTATAACCTACTAATTTCTTCACAGCTTTCTTTCCTATTCCAACGTTTTTATAGCAACGTTTTATCTTACTACTCATTGAAGATAACACCTCTAATGATCCGAAAGAATATTCCGGTGGCGTAGTGGTAATCGCGTCTGGCCGGAAATCAGGAGACGCGGGATCGAGTCCCGCATGGAGCATATATTTTTTCATCGTTTTCTTTCTTTATTTGTAATTGCGTACATTATAGTAGGCGTTTAAACGCATCAAAAACATTAAAATGTGATAATATAGTTTCCAGTAAACTACTATTGTACAATGAACCGACTTCAAAAAAGGAGGATGTTCTCAATACAACGATTTTTTAGGGTATGTTAGCTAATTATTAACAAAAAAATCATCAAGTAATTCATTTAACGGGGATACCGTTACATGTCTAATTTGATATTGTTTTTGTGTTCGAATAAGTATACTATACTTACCAGGTGAGTCCCGTATAGATTTCGTCTAAATATAGGGAACGAACTACCTCAACAAACAACAATGCCTCTATATATTTCAACCAGAGACAGAGCCAGACAAATCAATATAGTCTAAGAGGTCACGGGATTTTTCATAACGATCATGGATATGGTTAGATTTACTTTTATAGTTTGTAGAGTAGTCCCCTAAGGTGAATGATGTCGGTCTGCCTGCTCTCAGTGGTTGCAACTTCAAGTTATAGAGCTTACAAGAGGCTTAATTGTTACGAAAAAAAAACGATCAGGGAAATGGTCAGTTTTAGTACATATTCAAAGTATAGCATCTCCGCAGATGAAACAAGTTGGTCTGGCGGCTCTCAGTAGTTGCATTTCAGAGTTATGATGCGCGCAAGTCACAGCATTGTTGCGAAAAAAAAACGATAACAGAAATGGTCAGTTTTAGTACCTTTTAGAAGTATGGTGTCTCCACAGGTGAAACGAGTTGGTCTGCCTGCTCTCAGTGGTTGAATTTCAGAGCTATCATTGTGTAGGCAATACTCTTATATATGAAAAAAGCTTAAAAAAAAAGGCCAAAAACGGGACAATCGACAAATTTTTAAAATTCCCATTGACCGCTGCTGTCGTGTCTCGACTTGACACACACAGCACTCCTCCTCCTCCCGCGCCCGCGCCCGCCCCCGCGCCCGCCCCCGCGCCCGCCCCCGCGCCCGCCCCCGTGTCAGTGAGCGTGGAATAATCGTTGTTGGGGGGTGCGCTTGCGCTCATTTTTGGTGTTTTTAAATACAATTCAACCGTTACTAGCATTTTTACAATAATGTCCAAAATAAATACTAAGTGCCTGTTTTGTGAAAGTAAGACGGAAAAAAAATTGTTGCCTTTTAATAAAAATAGTTTGGAAAAATGTTATGGTATATTAACAGTTAGTATTAACGGTAATTTAATAACCAAGACCACAGGGGTGAGTTATTCCATGACTTCATCTTAACGAACTGTCTTCAGATACTTAACAAAAGCTGCCTTCCCACCTTTGTTACGAGATCTAGACAGGAAGTTCTCGATGTAACTCTTGCTACTAACAATCTAGTCAGGACGATCAACGACTGGAACATTAGCAATAAAATATCTATGTCCGACCACCGACAGATTAGATTCGTAATTAATACAAACAAAACATACGGAAATATAACCTTTAGGGGCCCTAAAACCACAAATTGGAACCTATATAGGAATATGTTAGGAGAACAACTACATAATGTCCCTAAGAATATAAGGTCTCCTGACACTCTAGAATATGCGGTCCACCTTATTTCTCAAGCCATCACGGCATCCTATGAGATCTCAAGGGCAAGAGGGGCAATAAAGTCACATAGTGGCACCCCAAATTAGACAATCTCAGGAAGAAAACACGTAAACTATTCAATAAGACTAAAACTCCCGAGGACTGGAAGCGATATCACAAAGCCTTAACTGAATACAATAAAGAAATACGGAAGGCGAAAAGACTTCCCTGGAGGAAGTTCTGCGAGGAGATCAAGAATACTCCTCAAGGGGCCAGAATTCACAAAATCTTAGCGAAATCGCCAGCCAACCAACTGGGACTTTTAAAGAAACCAGATGGAAATTTTACTGATACAGTGGAGGAGACCCTGGAGCTCTTAGCGACAACACACTTCCCTGGACCAGAAACATTATCGAATACCGAATATAAACCTGAGTATCAGCACTGTCTAACCAGGCCTAAAAACGAAGACTGGAGAAGAGCAGCAAAAATGATCAGACCAAATAAAGTGAAATGGGCTAGCGAAACCTTCAAACCATTTAAGTCTGCTGGGGAAGATGACATTTTCCCAGCACTGGTGCAAGAAGGGAAAGACATTCTCACACCGCTCCTGGTGAAAATATTTCGTGTGAGCTACGCATGGGGATACACACCAGAAAACTGGACATTGGTCAAGATATGCTTTATACCTAAAGCAGGCAAGTAGGATTATTCACAACCAAAATCCTTTAGACCCATAAGCCTAACCCCTTTCCTGCTAAAATGTATGGAAAAAATCATAGACGCATGCATAAGGGACGGACCTTTGAAGGAACTCCCTTTACACTCCAAGCAACATGCTAATAAAAAAGGGAAATCCACGGAAACTGCTCTTCTTGAGCTTACGGACAGGATCGAAAGCTCTGGAAGACAAGCAGATAGCTCTGTGTGCTTTCCTCGATATTGAAGGAGCTTTTGACAATGTTTCTATTGGATTCCATACCAAAGGTATGGGAGCCAAAGGGATCGATGACACAACCCGGTGGATAAAGTCAATGCTGCTTAATAGAATCGTTAAGATAAATCTAAACGGAATTACAAGAAATTTTAAGACAACAAGGGGATGTCCGCAGGGGGGCGTACTGTCTCCACTGCTATGGTCACTTGTTGTGGATGAACTCCTTACAAAAACAACTCAAATGGGTTTTGATGTGCAGGCCTATGCCGACGACGTAGTGGCCTACGTTATAGGTCCTTGCCAAAGCACTGTATTATCAATACTACAAAGAGCGCGGATTGTCAAATGTCAAATGTTGCGCAGATAACCAACTGGGGGTTAACCCTTCCAAAACAACTATAGTGCCCTTTACTAGGAAGCGCAAGCTAAACAGGCTGGCTACACTAACTATTAAAGGAACATCCATACCTTATTCCCAAGAAGACAAATACTTGGGTATATCAATTGACAAGACACTGACCTGGGAAACACACTTAAAGAACGTAATCCAAAAGGCAACAACTGCCTTAGGAATATGTCACCGCCTTGCAGGGACGAGATGGGGCTTAAACCCCAAAATCGCCCTATGGCTTTATACCACCATCGTAAGGCTGATGCTAACGTATGCCTGCGTAGTCTGGGAGAAAAAAGTCATGCAAATAACAACCATCAATAAGCTAACCAGCTTGCAACGCACCACGTGCTTAATGGCAACTGGTGCTATGCGCACAACCCCGGCGGCAGCCCTTAATGCTCTTCTCAACCTACCCTCCTGTGTTTCCTTAGCGATAAACTTAACAAGATTGTTAGACCCCCATTCAGATATAAGGTTCAACACTCTGCTGAGCTCAATGGTAAGATTCTTTCTCTCACGTTTTCAGCGCGCCCAGCCCCTGGGCGACCGTAATATCCCCCATGCATAGCTATGAATGTTTCCTAACAAAAGCATGACATTGATATGAAGAAGAAATAGTGTGGGAGATAGAACAAAGCCTTGTGGTACACCAGCATTCACTGACATGAACCGCGAAGCGCATCCATCTGCGAGGACACGGATTCTTCACTCATGCAGGAAGTCGGTATTTATAGAAAGGGCAAACAAAAACCTTACAATATCTTAAGTAAAAACAAGAGGCTCTAATAGATACTAAATTTCTTTGTGCGTGATGTTGAGGTGAAGACTGTGAATTGATGACTCCGAAGAACAGCGCGCGCGCTCATGAGATACTTAGGAGCACGCGTGCTGTTCTTCGGAGGAGGAAGGTGGAATAATAAGCCGGCGATCCAGTTGCAGAGCTTAGCGGGCAGACCGTATGCTGGTAACTTGGAGAGAAGTGCCCTGTGCCAGACCCGATCAAATGCTTTGGCAATGTCAAGGCTAACAGCCACTGACTCACCACGTTTGTCAATAGCTTTACCTCAGACATGCATTAATTTCGACCGAAACCCGCACTGTCGATTATTAATTAATAATTGATCTTCTAGATATCGGATCAGCTGGTTGCTTAGGATCCTTTATCCGTCTCCCTTTATGGGGACCGGTTGCACATTGACCTCTCTCCAAGATTCCGGCACACACCCAGTAGAGAAAGAAAGACGGTATAGACGCATAAAGACGGCAGACAACTCCGCTGCGCATTTTTTCAGTACTATTAGGGGGAAGATTCTGAAGATGACAAAATCTAAATTAAAAAGAATGAATGAAGAATCTGTGATTTTACCCAAAAATCATTAGATTATATATCAAGCTAAATATTTATAAAAAACTGGATTAAATACTTTATATTGTGGTTTAGTGTAGATTTTAATGTGACTAATGAAAAAGCTCAAAAAAATATTAAAAGAATATTTGAAGTAAGTAAATATTTAACTCTAGGCGTTTGCAATATTCTACAAAGTGATTAATTTGTGGTTTTACCCAAAGATGATTAGATTATGAAAGTTAGATTAATAAAAATTGGATTTGTTCGATTTATTTTTTTATTTTATTGATTACTGTTATTTTTTTTCTTCTCTGAAATACAACTACTGAGAGCAGGCAGACCAACTCGTTTCACTTGTGGAGTCACTATACTTCTAAAAGGTACTAAAACTGACCATTTCTGTTATCGTTTTTTTTTTGCAACAATGCTGTGACTTGCGCGCATCATAATTCTGAAATGCAACCACTGAGCGCTGCCAGACCAACTTGTTTCATCTGTGGAGACACCATACCTTGAATATGTACTAAAACTGACCATTTCTCTGATCGTTTTTTTTTTATAACAATGACCCCTCTTGTAAGCTCTATAACTCGAAGTTGCAACCACTGAGAACAGGCAGACCAATATCATTCACCTTGTGGGACTACTCTACAAACTATAAATGCAAATTAAACCGTATCCATTATCGTTATCAAAAATCCTGTCACCTCTCAGTCTAATAGTTCTGACGGTCACCCATCTAGCTTTAATTTTGGAAATTAACAAGGCAAAAAAAATGACTTAAGTATTACTGAGACCTTTGAAGTCAGTTTTAATTTTTGCTTAAAATTTTTGTTTTAAATTGTGTTTTTTATACTTCTACTGCTATAGGATTTAGCTCCTTTATAAAATAAAGCTTTCTAATATTTTATTACTATTGTTAATTAAGTTTATCGTCAATTCATAGCTGGAAGCTTATGAAGTCCACTGCTGGACAAAGTTCTAAATAAATTTGATCAATCTAAAAAGGTCACTTTGTTTTATATTCTCTTTACGTAGCTATATTTCACGTAGAATATTCCCTTTAAAATAAAACCACTTCACCAGATTCACTTCGCATTTTATTAGATATTACATTATTACAGAGTCTGGTACGATACTTGGACATTGAGGCTGGTCGAGCTTCCCTTAGCTTTTTCCGGTGAGAAATCCGATTACAGGCCTACGCGTGTGTGGTCCAGCGCTAATGGCACCGCTCCCCACTGCCTTTCGCGGGGGTAGCCTGAGCACTGCTGCAGCAATTTCACCTTCTCACCTCCAGACAGCTTCTCCTTTTTTATACAAAGCACGGCAAATGACTCAGCAGCGCTTTTTCACGCCTCCTTTTAAGGAACCCATATTATAGGAAGATAAACATGTGCCAGCAGAGTTCCAAGTTCCAAGATTTCTTTAGCTTAGAAAAGGGAGTAATTTTATATGTTTAACTAAATGAAAATGTTATCAGATAAAGGCTGAACAGAAGATTTGCAGTATTTTTAAACAAATATTTATTTCAGTAAACAGAGTCTTAAATAAGAAAGTTTAAGTTACAGTATCGAGTCTTTATAAAACGGCTCATGTAGATAAATGACAATAGACATAGAACTGCTAATTCGATTAACGGCGATACAACCAAGAAACCTCAATAGCAGATTGTAAAAGCTATTATGCCAGTGATCGGTTTATTAAGCTCCCGCATACATAAAGGAAGTACCTAATAGTTTAATTAGCACCAAGGGTCAATATTTATAAATAAAAGTTGTAAATAAACGTAGGTCGAGAAGACTATAATGATTTCAAATTGTTAACTTTGATGGTAAAAGTGACTGCATAGGCATTCAGATGTAGGCACTTCTAATTTCCATCATGTTTGATCAGATCTATTTGTACCAAACTTTCCCAAGCGGTGCTACTTTAAAAACGTTGACCTGGTCGCGTATGTTTAGATAATTTAGCCTTACCAGCAGCGTAAGTTTCGTGAAGTCGTGGGTAAAGCAAGTTCCATACTGAGGTGATGATCGTATTAGTAATATTTTATGTACTTGCGTCCTTATGACTTTTTAAATTTGATTTTGAATTCACTTGACTTTCAATAGAATAGACAGCACTTAAAACGTTACTTCTTTATACAGGATGGTGCTATCAATATGACAATAAATTAAAACATGGGCTATATTAGTCCATAGAAATGGTGTCCCACTTTTAAAAACATCTTATTCATTTGATAATTTCAGGACATTTCTATAATTTTATAGAAATGTCCTGAAATTATCAAATGAATGCAGTCAATGTTATATTATTTCATTCAAATGTCATGAAATTATCAAATGAATAAGATGTTTTTGAAAGTGGGAAACCATTTCTATGAACTAATAAAGCCCAAATAGCTGTAAAATAGCAAGCAAGAGGCAAAGCAAAAAGCTGTATATCAATTTATAAATGTAAGGCAAAAATTCTTACAGTTTATTTGTATTCTTTTATCTTTAAAGGTTTATAAATTAAAAAGGAATGAACAACAAATTTCCTCATATGCATATTTTGCGAACCCAGCAGAGGATTATAAAGTGTTTGAGCCGATGAACCAAGATGATGGATGTCTTGATGTAACGTGACTCTCCATTGCACCAAATACAAATCAGAATAATAAATGTGTTCAGTATTAGAAAGAAAAAAACATTTATTGACTTGCACACTACATCAGGCTAAATCTAGAACGGTAAAAAAATAATAGAAAATGATGTATATTGTACCCCTACGATTATTATACATATAAATAAAATTAACAGTATGCTAAACATCTTCTACATAGATATGGTAGCCTGGTACTTCAAGGGATGATCCAGCTACTTACATACGATGGCGTTTTTCTGTATGTGAGTTCTTAGAAGTGAGACAAGTACATTTATTTAATAAAAATACTAGGTACCAATAAATGATAATTTATAAAATACTTAACAAAAATAAAAAATCCTTAGCAATTAAAATGTAAAACTAGAAAACTTCCACGACCTTTCGCAATCCGGGCGATTGCTCTAACCAACTGAGCAGCCGCCCGGATTGCGAAAGGTCGCGGGTTCGATTCCCGCCTCAGGACGTGAAATTTTTCTAGTTTTATATTTTAATTGCTAAGTAATTTTTCAACTATTTATAATAATGTTAAAATCAAAAATTAAGAATAACAAATCCTATCAATAATCATTAATTAGGTACACTAACTGGAACTGATTATGAGAAAAGAAAACAACAATGATGAAAGCTCTAGAAAGTGCTTGTTGTATTTAGTTTGACATGAAAAACAGTTGTACTATCCTGTATGATTGATGGGTATCCTGTATGATTGAGTGGTTAGTCTATTTTACAATAATTCAGCATGTACTGAATAATAATGGAAAAAGAAGTTGTTAGTTACTTTAACTTCTCATGAATTTTGTAGAGCAGGAGCGCTTGGGGTGAGAGGGAGGAGTAAGAACTGGAAGCACGTCGGAATATAGGATGGCGCATCAGGGTCTTTGAGGATTTTTTACTGAGCGGTAAGGATATTATGCCGATAATAGATTATAATGGATGGTTGGCATAAAGACCTTTTAAACTGAGCTCGAAATTTGGACAAATGGACAAATTCGCGTTCGTTATGAATTATGAAACAAGCTGGAACGTCTAGCTTGTTAAAAAAAACATTCATCATCATCACCAGCCTATATACGTCCCACTGCTGGGCACAGGCCTTCCTACATGGAAGAAACACATGAGGAGTTTGGGCCATAACACCACCACGCTGGCCCAATGCGGGTTGGTGGGTTAAAGCGGTTGTAGTAACAACCGGGACCAACGGCTTAACGTGCCTTCCGAAGCACGGAGGAACTCGAGATTATAAATTTTGGTTGACCCATCCCAGGGTCGACCATGGCGAAAGTTGCTTTGTTTTCGTATTCGAAACCAGAGCGCTCAAACCAATACGCCACCGAGCTCCTCAAAAAAAAAAAAAACATTATGTTAGTTAATTTTAAAACTTGAATGTTATAAAGATAACATATTATAAAGACTACATAGTTATTTTTTGTCTGAGTGCAAACTTTGTGTGTAATGGGCCTAAGTTTACAGGAGAGGTTTCGTGTGGAGGCCTCTGTTTGCGCGGTGTCGAAAAATTATTAAAAGTATGCCACAAACACGACATGTTTACATACGTCCGAGTTAGAATCTGTAGGTACCTACCTATCCGCCTACGGTGCAAATCACTGAAATTGTTTCGAGGAAATCATTGTCTTTATAATTTACTTATTTTAGTATACATACCTACCTCAATGTTGAAATCAGTGCAAATATTTAATTGCAAATTTTATTAATGCATAGAGCCATCTCCTGCCTATTTCATAAAGTAGTTATAAAATCTATTAATTGTCATATTTACACCAGGTCATATAGGCAAAATGTAAGAGCATCATTCAGAGCTTGCTATTGATAGGTAATAGAACTTTAATACTAAGAGAGACTGAGAAATATTCATAATAAGTTATAATAATATACATATTAGAAATATACCTATATAAAAATAAATGAGTCGTAAATAAATCGTATCTTACAGCGTTTTATCTCTTATTTATATAATAATTGGTGGTGATTTTTTTAGGAATGCCCATGGGGCTTATGCGATTAGAATTAATTAGTTATGAATGTGGTAACGTTGAGTAAGTATACAGAGTGGATACATCATACGAATACTGAATGTTTCAATTTAAAAGTAACAAGATAAAATTTTAATATCGCTTCTTGTATGAAAAATTTTCAATTGGCAGATTATATTCTGGTAGTTAAAAAGAGCTGTTTTCAGTTATTTTTGCATTGGCCATTAGTGATGTGAACCGATTACAATTTTTAAGACCGGTATAAAACCGATTACTTTAAAAAAAAACCGGTTTAATAAGGTTTTTTTAGGTTTTTGAAAAAAAATGTGATAACATTTAATCATAGGCATTGTATTTATTATTATTTATTTTTCAAGTTTTAGAAAGTAGTAGTACTAAACAAAAATTCGTTTTTTATTTTATTTTGTTTGTTTCTAACAAATCGCAGTTCTGGTTTATAAAACAAATATCTATGCTCTTCAGTATCTGCTTGCAGTCTGCTCCTTCTAGAGGGCATTACATATCCACATTTAGAGAAATTCCTCTCTGAAGGAACTGATGTCGCTGGTATTGTCAGATACTTTAACGCTATTGTAATTTAAAATGTGAAAAATTTTATTCCAAAAAGCACTTTCAAATCGTCAAAAAACATTTTTTTACGACTATAACAAAAATATACGAACAAAAACTGTCATTTCTGAATTTACGGTCATAACAATGTCATAATATCTGTCTGTTAGTCGTGTCTGAATTTACACCGGTTTCAAAAGTTGAAACCAACAAACTCGTGTAGTCACTCTTTTCAAAAATTTAATGGCACTCGGTGTTTTAGGTGTTTGTTGCTGCATCAAAAATCTCCCGTATTTTAGCGGCTTTTGTGTTCTTGGCTTCTTCGCTTCTCTGTCCTAAGGGTCTAGACTAGACAATATGCCTTTCGACAATCTCTATCGCTAAATAGAAAATGTATAGGATTTAAAATTTGCAATCGAAAGTCGATCGAGGCGTTATGTCTAATCCCATACTTTTTCTGCTTAGCGATAGCAATTGTCGACAGGCATTTTATCTAGGCCCTCAGTTGTGTCTGAGTCTGAAGTATTGAATGGGCGAGTTGCTGCAACTAAACGTTACGCTTTTAGCTTCAGAACGGTTTCAGAGCGAAAAGAGCGTAGTGTCACTAAGAGCAATCTAAATCAATGTTCAAAGACTCGAACACATATTTTATGATTGTAATCGGTTTTTCCAATAAGAACCGGTGATTATCTTTATGTACCGGTGAATATTCTTATTCCGGTCTTTTAGGTTTTTGTGAAACCGGTTCACATCACTATTGGCCATCCATTATATATCACATGTTTTTTATCGAGAAATTTAATAGATAAAGGCACTTTTAGAGTGTAAAATGTTGCATTTTTTTAAATAATAGATTTTAATAAGCTATAAACCCTTTAATACTAAATACTCAAGCACTTTCTAGCACTGTCACCATAATTGTTTTCTTTTCTCATAATTAATATTTACGAACCCAACCACCGGTATTGTATTAGTAGTTTTGTTTATTTAGTAAGTATATTTATGTAATATGTATGTTTGACATTGATGAAAATTTAAACTGTAACTTAAGTATTTTTAAACACACAAAATGCACTTTATTATTATTTTATTCATGCAAAAATTATTTGTAAATATTATTAATGTATGTCCTTATTATTATTAAATTTATACAATAATAATTGAATTGAATCAAACCTAAAGATTAAATTATTGAAATTAAGTAGATATACAAAACACATTAAGCTATATAATATTTTATCGTCATTAAATTCTCTAATACTGTAAAAAACCCTATTAAATAAATAATAATTCTTTGAATTAGTGTCGAAATATATTAAAGGTCTAAAATCTAAAGAGATTTTGTTATTTATTTTTGGTGAAGCATACGTTCTACGTTACATAGTGAGTAAAATGTAGGTATTTAAAAATGTATACATATAGAAACGTGAAGTTTAGGTGTTAATTATTAGTGCTTTATTGGAGGCATGGGTGGATAGTTTCAATAATATGGATTTTTTTATACACCAGATGGGAACTGACTACTGTCCTCCATGTCCAGTAATTACACTGGCTACGTTTCCTTTCAATCTGAAACACAGCGAACTGTTTAACAGCTGAAATAAAAAAGGTGGTGGTGTACTTATCCAGACGACCCTACATGCGGGCTTACCATCTAGTGTAGGTCAATAATAATACCTTCTTTTTAATTTTTATGCCATAATTAAACATAATGTGACACTATGTACCTACATAGCGAATAATACAATACCTACTTAGAAAAATATCTAAACTAAAAAAACTTCACGTACTGGGCCGGGGTTCGAACCCGCGACCTTTCACAATCCGGGTAACTGCTCTCACCACCAAGGACTTGGGATAATTCTTTTATTTTCTCTAAGTAAATATTTTTTCAAATACCTACTTATAATATTGTTAAAATAAAATTAAGAATAATACAATACTAAACGTTAGTGTATATAGGGTGTTTGGTAAGTACATAGCATAACAAGCGGGCGCTTATCCATATTAATATAGTCATGTAATAGTAGATTATTAACCAAGGGGATAAAGCAGTGTCTTCTGTCGCGGGTGACAATTTAAATCGCGAGCGTAACGAAGGACTCGAGGTTTACTCCCGAGCGTAGCGAGGGTGTTAAAAACTTAAATCACGAGCGAAGCGAGGGATTTAAGACGAGTCCTGAGTGTAGCGAGGGATTTAAGTTCACCCAAGACTAAGACAGCTTTATCACCGAGGAAAATACTCTACTTTTCGTACCATTTGCGAAAAAATTAACACAATAATAATATGAGATAAGCATTTATTAAAAATAATGACAATTAAAAGTAAAAGTTAACATTCGAAACATTGGTCCAATTATTGATAGAGAGAGTTACATTTTTGTGCGTATTCCTTTTTCAAAAAGATGTATAATGCTTTATATACAAACTCAATGGTGTAAACACAGATGTAGTTCAGTATAAATTTCGGTAAGTATTCCAAATTTAAATCACATTCTCCCCCTAGAGGATGAATGAAATTCAGTACAATTTTCTTTCCCTGTTTTTAACAGATTAAAAATGACTATTGTTATGCTTGCTTTTTGTGGCATAGAATGTCACTTTTTTGAGCAAGTGGTACGAAAATACTATTATGTAATAAAAAAAATTAAATTGTAAAATAAATTTCAAATTCCTTCATACAAATAGTTCATTCAGTAAAACAAATTATATGGGAAATTACAAAAATATTTTAACATTTGGAGATGTTTTATTTTCGGCTATGAACATGTACAGTACATTAAAAAATGTCAAAAAAATATTGAAACCACTACAAATTATTTTAAAATATTTTAAAGCATTCTTAAAAAACAAACATACAATATAAGAGGCCATATTAAGACATAATCTTTATAATCTGTGGCCTTATTTTTAAAAAGTTCGGAAAAACGTTCGGTTTTAGTCTAAGTATATGGATTTATGGACTCAGTAGTCTGATAGACAGAACAAATAAAAATTTTTTCTTACGTATATTTTGAATAGCAGTGGGCAGGGCACATAGCATGCAGAACAGACAGGTGGGGCGTTAAGGTTCTGGAGTGGCGACCGCGTACCGGAAAGCGCAAACTAGGACGGCCTCCCACTTGAATTCACTAGATGGACAGATGACCTGGTCAGGGTCGCGGGGAGCCGTTGGATGCAAGCTGCGCAGAACCGTTTTATTTGGAGATCGTTGGGGGAGGCCTTTGTTGAGCATTGGACATCATAGGCTGGTATGATGATGATTATATTTTGGGTGTAATGAATAAAGAAGTTTGATCTTATAGTGTCGCCATTATATTGATAATTATAAAACTGACACTTATTATCAGAAATTATTTTGTACGGGAAAACAACAAAAGAAGTAATGAAAATGACTTGTATTAAGTAATGAAAATAGTGTATTTATTTAATATATTATATGTATGTTTATATGTGTATTTTATGTAAATTAGTAAGTTAAAACATTTTTGCTTGGTAGTCATAGTCATACATCGCTCACTTTCCTTACCCTATATATTATTTTATATCCTGTCCATCCTAAGGTTGCCTGGAAGAGATCGCTTTTAGTGATAAGGCCGCCCATTGTACAAGTTTATTTTAATAATTCTTTCTGTTTGTTTATTTGCGTGATGTGTGTTGTGCAATGAAGTATTAAATAATAAATAAATAAATGAATTTAAAAATAATGTTTTATTTGCATTTGCCTAACTTAAAAACCACTGTACAGGCTCATAGCCGGGACTCCATATAAACCTGAAACATCTCTGTGAATTTTGGGTAACACCATAGTATTTGTATCATTATGTTAGGTAGGTGCCCGCTTGTTATACCATATACCATATACCTTGCATATTCTTTGCCTACGTACCAAATAGTATATTATACAGACTGGTGCTGTCAATACGACAATAAATTAAAACATGCCATCGGCTATACTAGTCGACTATATTAGTTCATAGAAACACTACTTATGCCGGCTATATTAGTTCATAGAAATGGTTTGCCACTTTCAAAAACATCTTAATCATTTCATGATTTCATGACATTCCTATGAAATGATGCAGCTAATGTTCATTCATATAAATATAAAATTATTAAACGAATAAGTTATTTTTGAAATTGGCATAGCGTTTCTACGAACTAATATAGTTTTCATGTTTTAATTTATTGTCGTATTGACGGCACTACCCTGTATAAGGACCACTCCAATTTATTATCACTAAAATGAAATTGTGATAAAAATAAAGTTCTCATATTGAAGGATAAAATATGGATACATTTTTTGACAGATGTGCGAATGGCTTTCCAGTGGAGAATGGTGCGATGTTCATCTAGTGTGTGCGGGCAGGACGTTCAACGCTCATCGCGCGGTGCTTGCTTGCGTTAGCGAATTTCTTAGGGTAGGTAGGCTAGTAAAGTCATAATTTCAAACAGTAATATCTATGCTATTTCGAAAAAGGCTTAGACTAAAAAAATAAATCTTGTAGTATGGGCTGCTTACCCAAAATGTCTTCGGAGATCCTATGACTTATGACTTTCTTCTATATTATTTTCCGCCTTCTAAGTCTACCACATTTCTTCCATTTTTTAAAACTAAACTTTTTTTGAAATGTATTTTAGAATTTCTAAATATTTTATTGTTATATAATATCTAAGTTCCCTGACAAGGGCCCGAGGTTTGATCTAGTAGATATAAGTAGTTGCTAAGTGAATTACAGTTATATTTGTTTGGTTATCATTATGTGTTGAGATTGAGTAACTCGTTACTGAAGTGCCGTGGGTCAAGTAAGGCAACTTTTATAAGCGGATCAAACTTTATCTTCTACATGGGCTTGGTTATTAATAAAAAAATATATAAATGAAAATAAATTTTTGTATGTTTGTTACTTATGCGCTCTAAAACCACAAATCATATTGTAATGAAACTTTGGTAGGGTATTTTGGAGAAGCTCTCGAAGATTCCTGGATTATAAAAACTATTTTTCTATAAAATTTAACAGTTTTCTCTTTGCCTAATTGCAAAGTATGCCTGGTGCAGCTAGTTTATTATAAAAATATATATAAGGTTATATAAATAGTGACATAAGTTTCTTTTATTTTTGTTTCTTGCAGAGGGTTTTGCTTTCGTGTCCACAAGATGAAACTCCCATTATTATAGTATTGCCTGATTTCGACATGGAAGCTATGTCGTCAGTGCTATATTATATTTACAACGGAGAGGTTGTATTAGAAAAAAATAAGACGTTATTGTTCCTTGATATGATAAAAACATTAGAAATTTATATTGATCACCAATATTTAGAAATTCTAACCAATGAAAACAAAAATTATTTAGATGTACTTTCACAAGAGCAAGGCCAATTGGCGCAGAATATTTTTACATTAAAATCTAAAAATGGTAATGAGTATAAATGTGTCAATATAAGGAAAGAGGTGCAATTTCAAGATCCACGGCAACAGTATTTGCAGAGCGGCTCAGATGTTGGTGATAAGGGAAGTAGTTGTGGCCGGAGTGATGTTTCGCCATCTTTAGATAATTCGCAAGCGCCTTACGGAGACCGACAAAGGAACTGTTTCCTACGTGATTTATATATCGAGACATATCCTCAGAACGGTAATGTTAACGGTCGGAGAGGAGGCGTGTTAGCAATACCAAATGAACGCTATCGTGTACCAAAATCTGTTCTCTTAGCGAATGCAAATGGCAAACTTCCCAACAGAGTTGACGACATTCTCTCTAAAGACTCTAAACCGACCGGGGAAGCATCTGACTACACATCGTTTTTGCTTAACATATCTCGTGAACAGGAAGGAGTGCAAGAGTGTATTCAGTTACGTAAAGAAAGTGATTCGAAGGATTGTTCTGATAAAATTCATTGGAAAAGTTTTGATGTGTCCAATAGCAGACTATTTATCGACAATAATTATTTGAGATTTAATGGTAAAACTTCTGTTATTTCATGTAATATACCTAAATCATATCAATCGTTTTCAGGAGAAATGACACAAAGACAGTTTATACGTTCGACATCTTTAGACCTCCGAATTACACAATCATTTTCGGGATCTGTTGTGCCGAATACTTATGACAAGACATGTAAATATCTAGAATCTATTAATTTATTTCGAAATAACAGTTGTAATACTAGAAAATATACTACGGAAGAAGAAGGGAAAAGAATAAGCAGCAAAATTTTGAAAACACCAATTTTTAACCAAGTTATTGAAAGTCCATGGCGTCCGCGATTACCTAACAGCTACAAACCATTCCAAAGAAAAGAATTAAGAAAATTCGATACTGCATCACATTGTAAACTGGTAAGTTTTTTATAATAATCTTCATGAGCTGTTCCTTTAACATCATTTTTTCATCCAATATTAGCATGATTATAAATTGAACTGACACAATAATAAAAAAACAACAACACCAAAATTATTAAATGATAATACTGTAATACGATCGAAACTTTATAAGTATTTCTATCGCAACTCTATTTATAATCATAGTTATGAAATAACTACGACCGTTTCCGGTCAGCATTCTATTAATATTATAACAGCTTAAAAATGCTGATTTAAATGCTGTGTAACATTCATTTGCTTTATTTTTAAGGAAAATGCAGTAGAAAAAAATATTATAAATGACAGTAACAATAACATAGACGATCTTACAACAATCCATCGTCAGTATGTAAACAATGGCTCAGCAAGTACTACGGAGTTCGTATGCGCTATTTGCAGTCAGGTGAGAAATTTGAATAACATTGAAAACATTATTGTGATAAAGAAAGAAAACGATGAAAAAATTGTGTGCTTCAGGCGGGAATCAAAAATGTAATTATGTGATTAAAATGGCGTTCTCATCTTTACTGAATGTTTAAAATATATTTGTAAAAATATTCTCTTGGATCACTAGAGGTTATAAATCTTCAATGAGTGGTTAGATAAACGTTAAAAAGTAGAAATTGGTAGGTTACACCTAGTGCTCCGGTCGCGTAGCCGCGCGGCGGTCGGATCGCGTCTGGCAGGACCCCAGGAGATGCAGGTTCAATTCCCGCCTGGAGTATAATTTTTTTTCATTGTTTTCTTTCTTTATTTGTATATTATTTCTTATAACAAAGAAGGCGTTAAAAACGCACAAAATCAAACATGTAAATGTGAATAATGTAAACATTTTATAATCACACTAGCAGTCCAGGCAAACGTTATTTTGCCATAAAAAATGTCCATTAAAATATATAGATAGTAGCCGATTCTCAGACCTACTGAATATACATATAAAACATGAAAATCGGCCAAGCCGTTTCGGAGGAGTAAGTATGGTAACTAAATTTGTGACACGAGGATTTTATTTATTAGATTAGATAAAAAGTTTTGAAATGTAAATATCGTATCAAAAACGCCTGGTGACTCACTTCGCTATAACAAAGTTAGTACCTACCTACTACCTAAATGTGTCCAGGAATACAGTTAATATTGCACCTTTACATATAGGTAGTTTATGCAACCTTATATTATAGGAGTAGGATATTTCTTACATGCTTCCTTATGTTCAACACATTGTTTAAGCTACTTCGCACCTACACCTGCGTACCACATAATTTTATAGCTTTAAAGCTTTTATGAGTACATAATATATCGGTACTATTTCACATTCAAAAGCTCTGTAAGGGGCGTAAACTTTCGCTTTGCTAGTAAGCTGTGAAATAATATGTATTCATTCAGTCGTTTGTATTCCTGTTTTGAATAGCACCGATAACTGTTTACCTGTCAAGCTAGATTTTTATTCTGTACCAATTATTAGAAATAAGAATATATTTATATAATATAATATATTTTTTCTGTAGTGATTCATTTTGATTACATCGTGTAACTCACGTAGATTATTGGCTAAGAATATTGTTGCTACAAAAAGTAATTTATTTGAATTTAAATCTTTTAAACGAACTAGATGTGACCTTGGTGGTTTTGAAATTTTATAGTAAGTATGTACTTACTATGAAATTTCAAAAACACCAGGTTTTTTATGTGGCAAATAAGCACAGAGACACGAAAAAGCTTCGATAGTAATGTTTTTATAACTTTTCTTTACGCCCAGACATCAATATTACGCAGTGGCCTTTGAAGACCACCTATGCCTTGCTATTTTTTATCGGAGTGAGTGGGGTTCAAAATTTAGCCAAAATAGCCAAAGTAGCTGCTACTTGTTTTCAGCTTATTATTATTACACATTGATAGTTTCATAGGCGTAATGTTTTGAGCGCTCTGGTTTCGATTACAAAAACAAAGCAACTTTGGCCATGATCGATCCTGGGATGGGTCAATGAAAATTTGTAATCTCAAGCTCCTGCACACATCAGATGGCACGCTAAGCCGTTGGTCCTGGTTATTACTGCTTTAACTTACCCACGCATATTGCGTCAGCGTGGTGGTGTCATGACCCAAAATCCTCAAGTGTTTCTTGGGGATATGGGCATTCGAATGGCCTGTTATGATGATGATGAATAAAATGAAAATTCACATTTGGGGAAGTGTTTAACTATTAAAAAATGCTAGTTGGTACCGGAACTCCATCGAGCTCTAGACGTTACACTTTTTTAAATTCTTGAGGCATTTACATAATCATTTGTAATTCTTCAGCGCTATATTTGACTGTCTCTTAAATAACTCTGAGATTTATTTACTGCGGTTTGCGAGTACAATACAAATACCTATTAAACGGGACAGCGACGTACGGGTACAGTGCACTTCATTAAAGTGGTTTGACATGTAAAATAAATGCGTGAAGTGTTCTGAGTAGAAATTTATTCTTCAATAATACGATGTTTTCAATAGGTTTCAAGAAGATCAGTTTAAAGCAAGCGTGGATCTTTGAATGTATTTAATTTTATAAATGCTGTCACAAGTATATTTTTACGATATGGCTCATCGAGATTTTTATCTGTCGACTATTTGCTTTATTTATCTGTGAAGAGGCGTTATCCCCGGAGGGCTATGACATTTGAAAAATCAATTGTGTCTGAAATCTGATGCTTGACAGAAATAATACCGGTGCCCATCAGCTTGCTTGTCATAAAATTTGTATAAAAAGTACAATAAGGAATCCAAAGAAACTTACACAGATTCAACCTAGAAACCCAGTCAACTCAACCATTAGGTAAAAGTCGTTACCGATAAAAGTGTATAGAATGATTTTACTATTTATTGACTACTGATCAAGAAACAGGGTGTTAGTGCAAGAATGTTATTTTTTAATATAAGTATAGTTTTTTTTTATATTATGTACGCAGCAAAATAACAATAACACCTCCTTAAAGACCTTTGGAAACCTTGCTCATCGCAGAAAGCTACGAAATAACTCGTGTTAATACTAGGGAAATACCACTACAGAATACTTAATCTTTTGTCCCAATCCAGTCCACCGACGTTTACACACAAAATAAAATCTATTGTGTCTGAAATGTGGGCACTTCTCAAATAAAAGTATACTTTCAATCTTGATTAATGCAGCTTTTTTTATGTAAACATTTTTATATCTTATCACAAACATAAAACGAGCGAAAATAAAAGAATAGGTACATAATTTATGAATTTACTTTTTTATTTTTCAGGCTTTTACATGTGAAGATAACTTGAGTACTCATATGAAACGTCATACAACTGTGCCTCGGTACTCCTGCAGTGATTGTGGTAAAACGTTTTCTCAGCTTCGGAACTTCAAGTATCACATGTCGGTGCACCGCGGTACGAAGGAATTTGCTGCTACGTGTACAGTTTGCGGAAAGTATTTCAATGACAGGGGCTACCTCAGCAGTCATATGAAAATTCACAGGTCAGTTTAAGACAGTAATTTCAAATGGATTATATAAAATTGAGCAACTAAAAATACCAAGTGGGCGACTAAAATCATGAAGTGGCATCTAATCGTTGAATAGATGCCCGAATCGGATTTTCTATGTCTCTTTTCACTAACCATTTCCTAGGCTTAGGTGACTCTTAACGACATTTGTCTCTATCCTTTAGATAGATTGAGATAAAAATCTCTAAGAGACTCTTAACGCTAAGCAAATGTTAGGGAAAACGAGCATTTGTATTTTTGTTGGTTAGGTTATTATGCTCAGTTAAATACAAGTCATTTCAAATCATATATCATTTAAAGTAGACTTTTATTGTATTTATTCCCATCGATAATAATTAATTACTGGTTCTTAAAATCGAATCAAAAGGTCTCAATCAGTTTTGCGTTCTACTGTCAAACCAGTATAAAATAGTTTCACAAACATCACAACCAAGGCGCTGCTGTCTTCTACATACATACCATTTGGCAGCTGAACACAATCGAAATCGAGACATTTCGTTCGATTAAACTTACTGGCGATACTGAAACAAATTACCTTTTTGTTCATTCCATATTACACTATACACTACGCAGGACGACGCGGAAGGAGCCGCGTCGACGTCGTCGTCGGTATCGGTTAAGCTAAAAATTTGCGTATGTTCTTTCTCAGGATGTTATCTATTTCTTTCCCAAATATTATCTTAATAATCAGTTAGCGGTCAGCTGTCAGCGGCGTAGGAGTGAAGACGTAACAAAGTTAATTTCGTATTTATAACACTAAGTATAGATTTATCAATTTCAGGAATCGAAAGGAGTATAAGTGTCCAATGTGTCCAAAGTCATTTAATCAACGGGTTGCTTACAATATGCACGTGAGGATTCATACAGGTAGCTATATCTAAAATAATAACTAGTCGACCCGTCGAACTTCGAACCGCTTCAGAAGCAATAAAATTAAATCTTATTATTGCTTTTAAAAATGAGGTTTTTTTTTAGTGGTAAAAACGTAAAAATTTAGAGTCATAAAAATTTTTTGATGTCAAATCACAAAAGAATAACCAAAAATAAAAAATTAATCTGGCGAGGGAGATCCTTACTATCACTTAGGAGTATAAAAATAGCTTACGACCTATTCTCAGATGTAGCCGTTTCGGAGGAGTTCGATAACAAACACTGTGAAACGAGATTTTTATATAATAGCTATACTAGAAGAAATTCATAGGGTTCTTCCAAGTCCTCAGTAGCTCTGTGGTCAGAGCAGTCATCCGGATTTTAGTAGACCGTGGGTTCATCCCATCCCACACATGTCTTTTTTAATCTCTACATTCTGAAAGGGATCGAATCATGCATCACTATATTTCGAGAACCTTTGTCTCACCGACACTTAACAAGAATTTATTAACTTTAAGATAGTTAATAAATACTTGTAAATACTATCCTAAGTATATGCAACTGCGAACCGTAAAAGAAATTGTGTTCATATTTTGTGCATTGCATTTCCAGGGGTAAAGCCACACGTGTGCGACGAGTGCGGCAAGGCTTTCTCTCGTAAGATGCTTCTGAAGCAGCATCAGCGCACGCACTCGGGGGAGCGGCCGTACGCCTGCCCGCACTGTGACAAGCGCTTCGCTGATCGATCCAATATGACCCTCCACCTCAGGCTCCATACTGGTTTGTAATATTTTGAGGATCGCTTTCCTATATGAACAAAAATACTCCTGCCTGATTTTGTTCTTGTCCAATAACGGTGCAGTCACATTAGCGATTGTATCCAACTATTTTCATGTAGAGGAAAGGGGCCTAAAGCGGATACGTTAAGATAGAAGAGAAAATCAGTGGCTTGTTATCTAATTATCATCAGCAGCCTATATACATACCACTGCTGGGCACAGGCCCTCCTACATGGGAGTAACACATGAGGAGTTTGGGCCATAACACCACCACGCTGTCGCAATGCGAGTTGGTACCCACCTGGTTTTAACCCTAAAGCAGTTGCAGTAATCGCAACCAAAGTCCTCAAATCACTTCGCCACCGAGCACCTCGAAACTCATAATTTGCTTTTGCCTCATACCAAAATTATACCTTGTCATAATTATATAAAAAACCAAGACATGAAAGCATTATTATCTAATGGTAAAGTAATTAAACTAGAAAAAAATAATGTCCTCAGGCGGCTATTGAATCCGCAACCTTTCATAATTGGCGGTGACCATCTGAGCTATATGAACAACAATGGCATGAATTTTTGGTAGTTTAAATACTTTTGTAATATTTTCAAATATTTATATTATGTATGTTAAAAGTAAAATTAAGAACTAATGGCAATCTAATTTTTAGCACCAACGACTATACAGGTTGGTTCCTTCGATGCGACTATAAATTTAAACATGGGCTATATTAATTCGTAGGAATGGTTTGTCACTTTCAAAAACATGTTATTCATTTGATAATTTCATGACATTTCTATGAAATACTTAATATTTTTTGTTAACCGACTTCAATAAAGAAGGAGGTTCTATGTTCCACTGTATGTGTTTTTTTTTGTATGTATGTTCATTGATTTCTCGGTCAATTGTGGACCGATTTTCGGAATTCTTCATTTGATAGTAAAGAAAGTATACTCCTGAGGTGGTCCCATTGTCACCAAATCAGGATCTAATGATGGGATCCCTGGGAAATCGAGGGAATACCTCAAATTTTATAGGCACATATAACATGTTTTACTATTTTCCAAAGCTATTAAGTTTTGCTACTGTCAGTCACCATCTTATGTTGATGAGCTGGTGATGGACGGTAGAACTCCTTAACGTTTAGGAGTTGGAAGATAATTCTTTAAATATTATAGGAACGTATTAACGTATAGTTGTATTCTAATGGATTATTCGGGTGAAGTGATGATGGAAGGTACAACTCCTTAACGGTTAGGAGTTTGATAATACTTTATCTGTAGTGCGATACGATAATATGAATTACAATATTATGTATTTCAACCAAAGACTGAGAGATAGACAAGTCGATAGTGCTGACGGTCACCCATCTATCTTTGACCATAGGAAATAATTTAAATGTGTTTTTTTTTTACAAAAATAAACTACAAAACACTAAAAACGAAAAAATAATCAAATTTCAGTACCTAAGTACCTACTTACCTCCTGAAATGTATTTTTTGGAGTTGGTGCTAAGCTGTTTCCAGAGACAATAGAAAGTGAAGCACCAACTGTACTGAAATTTAATTTTTTTTTCCTTTTTAGTGTTTTGAAGTTGGTTTTATTTTTGTTAAAATAAATCTATTGTTAGTGGTCTAAGTTTGTTAATGCACATTTGCATATCGAGCTATTTTGTGCTCAAAGTGAGCGTTGATATTGATACTAAATAAACATACAAACAATAACCATGGCTCGTGACCAAATGTTCATACTGATCACACTAAGATCTGTCTCTACCGGGCTTCGAACCCGGGACTCCTGACCAAGTAGCCTGTAGTTAAGGGTATAGGACCACACGGCTAGCCGGTCGTCGTTTGGAAGTTGTCAAATTAATTTCATTAATCTTTAATTGAAATAAAAATTACTTTTACTTGTTATAAGTAATTATCAATTGCGTGAGTGTGAAGAATAGCATCACATAAAAATATTTTTTAATAATTTCTAACCAGGCATTTTTACAATTTCCCAGGTGTGAAGCCGTTCTCCTGTTCGTTGTGTCCTAAGTCTTTTACCAAGAAACACCACCTCAAATCTCACCTGAACTTTCATACGGGGGCTAAGCCGTATTCCTGTCCGCGGTGCCACCTCGCTTTCACGCAGTCTTCGAATATGAGGACACATTTGAAGAAGTGTAGTGTGACTGAGACTAGCTCGCCGGCATAGCCATGCTAGGGTTTGATCAGGAAGATCTAAATAATATAATATTTTATCATATTGTCTTTCATGCTACTGATCCTTCGTAAGGATTGTATCTCCAATATTTTTTTACCTAGTATATTAGTTCATAGAAAGGTTTTGCAACTTTCAAATACATCTTATTCATTTGATAATTTCATGATATTTCTATGAAATAATGCAGCCAATGTTTTAATTTTTTATCGTATTGTCATCTCTACCCTAGTATATATTTATTGTAAAGGTCTAGATAGAAAAGTGTGAAAATTAATAAATGCATAGTTGCTGGAATTTGTTTGTTTATTAATCATGTAATTTTATTACCATATTGTATTAGAAGAGTATTTCATGAACCTTATCATTAAAGTTCTTATGATTGGTTATTAAAATCTGAAAATATCCTATAACTCAAATGAAATATTAGTATTTAATCACATTTTAATGTATTTGATGCGTTTAAACGCCTACTTACTTGGAAACGATGAAGAAAAAACTGAGAAAAACAAATTGAAAGCGGTGAACAAATTAGTAAGTTATACCTGTGTGCTTTGGTGGCGTAGTGGTTATCGCGTCTGGCCGGACATCAGGAGACGCGGGTTCGTTTCCCGCATAGAGCATATAATTTTTCATCGTTTTCTTTATTTATTAGTAATTGTTACAATATATTAGTATTTAATACAAATTATAAGGATATTGTGATAAACATATTTGATACTAATAGCTAGTAACGATAATAGACTTTGTCGCGTATTGAAAATATTATCGAATATTTTTAGTCAAGCGAGACTCGAGAGCAGTAAATAGTGGCACAATAATTTTGACAGACAAGTCCAGAAAATGAAGTGTTAAACTCGTATATATCATTTTCATTTTCTATATATAGCATTTCTATGTTTTATCGAATATTAAGTACGTGTTTCTGAGCCAGTTTCCAATTGTGGTAGCACAGTCCGGGTGGGAGATTTTATTACTAACTCTTCGTAGTATACCTTTGGTTTACTAGCGCCTGGGCTACAGTATCCGCTTATCATCAGAAGAGCCGTAACCTTGTTTGCTACCCCAGTTGTATAACAAAGTTTATTTTCATGCTAGCAATTTTTAAAACAAATAGTATACAAGATTTATAAAACAGGGTATATTGTTAGCAAATACTTTGTTTAAAAAATTAAAAATTGATAACTATAAGTATTTGTTTTTATTACATTCGTAAAATTTACTTTTCATCCCCTCATCTCGGAAAGAGTATTTTTCCTCTTCGATATCTAAGTGCAAAAGCCGATTTATCCGTTAGAGGATAAAGTAAATTTGAATTTAGAACATCGTGTGCACCAAGTTTGTGAATTCAAAACATCATTAAACCTATTTACTTCTACCTCCATGGTGCCGTATTTATCATACAACCTTTTTCAATTTGTTAAAAACTCAGACTCGATTGCTTCTAGGTGTACTAGGTGGTAGTCCCGTATGTAGGGTCGTCTGGGTAGGTACCACCGCCTTTCTTATTTCAGCCGTGAAACAGTTCGCTGTGTTTCGGATTGAAGGGAAAGGTAGCCAGTGTAATTACTGGGCATGGACGGCATTTCATCTTAGGCCTCAGGATGACAACGCACCTGCAATATCAAGTGATTTTCCCTTGTTATTGCAGGTAACCGCTTAACATCAGGTGGGCCGTCAGCTTGTTTGTCATCTGGTAGTATAAAAAAAAAACCTTTTTTTAATTTGCTTTACGCGCGCCATTTCCTTTTCACGAAATATTGTTAAAACCTTTGGTTAAAAATAAGAAACTTGAAAACAAGTGAAATACCTAAACTGAGTAATTCTAGCGACGAAGAAGTTTATTTGACGCGAACAGAATTGACTGAAACTGTTAATAATGCGCAAATGTTTTTTTTGCATTTAGTCATTTTCTCGCTGAGGTGGGATGAAAAGTTACGTGTTGCAATCGAGTGCAAAGATTTTTCACGTCGTGCTCTTTTGATTCCCTCGCTAGCTTGGCCATCGAAATTGAGCACGTCGTTAAAAAGCAACTTTGCACTCTTGTATAACAAATAACTATTCTATTGTTTCCAGAAACTGCTTAGCCCCAACGCCAAAAAATGTATTTTATTAGGTACCTGCTTTCTTTTTACTGGTTTATAAATGACGGATTATTGGGGTAACAAACATACAAAAAACATACAGCCGAGTTGATAACTTCCTCATATTTTTGAAGTCGGTTTAAAAACAATATTTCTTTCCTGTAAGACGAAGGCAAGCACTGGCAAGAATATTATTATGTGCAAGATTAATTTGTTTTAAAACTTGACTTCATTCTGCTCACTGACGGTCGATCAGAAAAAAAACCCATGTTCGATCACGGCGGGTGGATCAATTATAAAATTTGTAATCTTGTTGTCAGCTGTTGGACTGGACCTGGGGTTCAAAGCTACAACCACAACCCACCTACTACATTCAGGCCGTCCGCGTCGTGGTGTTGCTATACCCCAAACTCCTTACACGTTTCTCTAATTTAGGATTTTTTCTGCTTAATAAATAAATTTACAAAAAAAAGTATACATTTTTATTGATATAAATCGGCTTTCTTTTCATTCCACACTTGCTCGAAGATAAGCTATGAGGGAGTCGACGATAACCTGAAACAATCCTTACCTTTCCACGCTTTTTCACCAGGAGTGTATGAGTGTGGTAAGAATTTAACAGAGAAAGGCAAAAGAAGTCGATTAACACTTTAATACCTTGTGACACTACGTCATTTACAGTGTTAATAGAAATAGGAAAGAGTATGCCAATAGGCTATTGTGAAAAGTTACAAAAGTGTTGCTCGACTTCTGTTGCTGACTGTACTTACATAAAACTGCACCTAAATAACATAAGTTAGGTATTAGTGTTGCGTTTCAGTGGTAAGTAGGTAAAGTCACCAGAGCTCGTTGGGGAAGTGTTTATATGGGAGCAGAACTTGTTCCTTATTCTCTTAACAATGATATTGCTCTAGATTTTTAACTATAGTTATCATTAGGTAACAGTTACCTCGTACTATAATAATAACAATTTTTATTTTAGATTAATAATTCATATAGTATTAGTATAGATCCGTACTTCGGAAGGCACGTTAAGCATTTGGTCCCGGTTGCTACTACAACCGCTTTAACCCACTAGCCCGCATTGAGCCAGCGTGGTGGTGTTATGGCCCAAACTCCTCATGTGTTTCTCCCATGTACGAAGGCCTGTGCCCAGCAGTGGGATGTATATAGGCTGGTGATGATGATGATATTAGTAACAATGCTCTTATTTCTACTATCATGCGAACCGTAATGTGGATTAAAGATTCCAGATATTTCACGTGTCAATTCTGCAAAGTTAATGTGAGAACTCGATAAATTTCTAGCGAAGTGCTTGCTTTTTCTTAAATTGTGTAAAGGAGCTTTTGCTATTATTGATTGCAGGCCTTTGTTAAGTGGTCTAGTTGATGTTGAACCGCTCTTAATATGCAGGAAATTTAGAGCGTTGAAATAATTTATGTGTGCTTTAAAGCTGTGCTTTTTTATTACTCGATCTCATTCGCAAACAACATCGTTCGTTTTATTAAAAGCAACAAAGTACCTATAAAGCATTATCCTTTTCTGATTGCGTATATGTTGAATTGTTGAGATTGGATGTATTTACAGTGAAATCCATGAGTTATAGAGAAAAGAGTTGTAAAAGTCACGAGCTAGATTTTTAACAAGCTAATAACTGTGGCGGCCACGGTTCGGAGATCCTTGGGGGAGGCCTATGCCCAGCAGTGGGCGTCTCTCTCGGCTGATATGAACATGATGATGAATAACTGTGGATACGCATAGTATACTACCCTATTTATTAAACTATCCTAAATACTATACTATATAATATTGAACCATCTGACAAGTAATATGCAAAATGAGACGAAATACAGTAAATTAGAAAATTATAGTAACTACCTTCAATAATTCGAGACTATGATTATTTCGTATTATGATTATATTACGTAATAATATAATTTAATATTATTCTTACTCCACGCTTATTAACTAACCCCAGCTTACCATCAATAAAGGTTTCCGATATGGAATACAGAGATATATTTGATTACTTTATTTTATTGTAATTATTAATTAATATATTTTTTATGAAGTTGTAATAAAAAGGGAAATAGGGTTTAATAATTAAACTACGATTCAATTATGCTCTTGTTTTAATGGATTTGGTGTTTTAAAACAATCATCGATCAAGGTGTACAAAATTACAGGCCTTTACAGTAGGTAAGTTTCTGACGCATTATGTAGTTAATTTACTCATTACATGGTGTATGCGAGTCCTTTACATTATAAATACTGTAGCTGAAGTTACCGATACATGCAGTGATATCATATTGCTTACTTTGCAGTACCATAGAGGTATTGTTCTTATATTATGTAAGATCTATTTTCCTTAGATGTTATATAAATTTTATACAATATTGTTACATATTTATGATCGTTTTGATAGCTGATTTACTATAGAGTACCGAATAAAGATTAACCCCTCATCCGTTTATTTACAGTGAAATTATTAAAAATATACCATTTTAGATTTACTTACAGCTGAGTTAACGATCAGCAGACCCAAATTTTATTGCGAACATGTGAAATTTTTGCCAAAAACAGGGGAGTAAATATTGAATTATAGACAGTAAACTTTAAACTGTTTTGTGCTTTTCTGTGAATTGGGATTATATAAGTCTGCTGAAAGTCTGAGTATTAATGCAATTTATTTTTAAATTTAGTGTAGCTGTCATACCTACAAGAATACACGGCAAATTATGGAGACGTATCATTATGAATAATATAAGGAATGGCGAGAAGTAGGAGTATCGAAACCTCTATCATGATTGACGATTATATTTTAGTATGTATAAGTTTGACCATAAGGCATTGAAACAGTTATTTCAATACTGTGTGTGAATCTATAGAATAAATTGAATAAAGTTCTGCATTACTAATATTGTAACAAAATATTATATCTGACTTATCGTATTGTGAATATACTCATAATTTATCTTCTTGAAGATAATACAAAAAAATGTACATTTTATATTCACAATCTTTTTTTCCCACAAAGTCAGATCAGGTTATTTTTGCCCAATATTAGTTTACAATAAAAACTATTATTAATTCAATCATCAATATTGGCAGACAGCATTCAAACCCTGTACCTACTTTATAAAAATATATAAATTCTATATAGAGCAAGTCATACTCTATTATGCCTAATATGACAACGAACAGACAAGGTACATAATGTAAGGTACACAGGGCACGCATGTATTAATTTACAATAAAATAATTTTGACATTTTTTTTCAAAGGATATTGAAGTATGAATCCCCTATTATTTATACAAGACAGCTAAATTTGCACGAAGTGTACGTATCAAATAATAGAAGTAATCTGAATTAAAGTTGTCATAACAATTTCGTAAATACAAAAAATTGCTTTGTAAAATGTAGGTATAAAATATACAGGTCGTAAATCTAAAAGGGCTGCGTGTAAAAATCTTAATCGTACAATAGAAATATACAAAAAGCTATCGTTTGGTTTTACATCACGTATAAGCTGTACCTTATTCGACTCCTTACTTTAAGTTTTTTACGTTCGACACTTACACATAATGTAAACCATAGCTTACTCTTAATATGCGCCAAACATTACATTACATATTTATTTATCTCAGCCTTTTCAAATAGGAGAATCATAATTAATTGAAATTTGGAATATAAAATAGTAACTAGTAGACTCGGTGTAATTAACGTTACATGTAGTTATAGACGGTCGGCGCGCGCGGACTCGCGCGGCTCTCGCGACTACGGATCTACCACGTGAAGCACCATTTGTTCTAGCGTAGGGATAATGTACACAATTTGTCGATTTTAATCTAATAATATCATTAGAAATAAGTTGATGCACATACGCGCTTACTCTCCAATTATTCTTTAGGAACAATGATTTAAAATACTATTCATTCAAACAACTTTAGGACTTCAACTTAAAATATATTAACGTGCACGTTTGGCACTTAGAACTAACTGCAAATTGCAAGTTGCATTTGATTTTAACTAATAACGATCGGTTTTAGGGAATAAAATTAATGGACGTAAATTATTATAAAAGTATAAACAATACTTTAATTCTTAGATGAATTCATTTTTCTTTGGTAAAATTTGTGAAATATTATCGAACTTTGTGATGGCTTAACGATTCTCGAGTAATAATTCCCAAATTTGTTTCGATATATTTGAGTGATCGTTTTAATAAATTTTTCAACTGTTTTAACGTTATAAAATGCTTGCTTGCAGGACGTTTACAAACGCATACGGTAATTATTTACAACACATAGAAAAAATATTAAATAAACTCGATGTCACAAAAATCCTATTTACAATAGAATTCTAACTTTATGTATAAAATTGAGCATTAATATAAACAAGGGCTGCTGAATTCTTATACATACCTAACTATTATGCAAATGCTTAAAATAATATAATACAACAACCCGTAATGGGGCTATTAATCTACGTAAGTACTTAGTACTTATTAACAACATACTGCTCTTTCAAACTACATTATATACAAATTTACAAAGTTTAGTTCATAATATCTTAATCTCATAGCCACTCACACGACTAGGCTGGAAGCCCGTCAGTATGTCTCTACACAAATAATTTGATGATCACAAAACTGAAATCACATTGTGCGGCGGGGGAACACGCGTCCGAGGAGGGCATGGTTCGTCCAAGTGTAGGCTCAGGTACACTCGATGATAAGGGGCTGGCTGGACTCGATGACGCTGGGGCGCGACTCTGTGGCGGGCGCGTAGTGTTGCGGTGGCTCATGATCAGGCGGCAGCGTCCGGTACTGCGGCGACAGGGGCGCGTGGGCCGGCGCAAGGTGCGGCGTCGTTGAGTGCGCGTGTCCCCCCAGCAGCACATCAGCGTGTGACATCGCCACTCGCGCCCCACCGGAGCCCAGCCCTCCCTGCGTCGGAGAGTGAACTTCGTACACCTCATGCCCCTCTCTGTCATGGCAGTCTTTGTCGACGTTACCTGCAAAGTGCACGCGAAAATGAAATCGGCCGCGTTCAGTGAGAGCGCAAGTGAAAGTTGCGGTTCACCTACGAAGAGAAAGTGCAGCGCTCTGCAGTTGCTCTCGTGACTACGCTCGCGTTTAATCGTATTCGTAATAATAATAATAAAAGTGAAGTAAAATAAATAAAAAGTACCTAGCTATAAAAATATTTTTGAAAAAATAATATTTTCTCATAAAAGTTTTTTTTTTATTTTTCTTAGCTAGGGCATTTGTGATTTGTGGATTTTTTATTAATATTACCAGAAGACTTGCTTACCTATGCATTCTGTGTTAGCGGCATTGGTGATTGCCAGCACCTCCTCGATGTTGTTCGGTTTGCAACTAGTGGTTTTCCAGTGTGTGCGAAGTCCAGAAGCGCTGATATATTTCTTATCGCAACCTTGGCAGACGTAAGGCCTGTCATTCGTATGCAATCTCTTGTGTAGTTTTAAGTGGACAAATTGTGTAAACTTTTGCATACACAGATCGCAAGCGTACGGTTTTTGTCCAGAATGTAAGCGTAAATGAGTCTTTAAGTTCGATGTTGATGAAAACCTTTTCTTACAAATATCACATTGGTGGGGTTTTTCCCCCGTATGTACTAGGTGGTGCTTTTGTAAATGTGCAAGTTGCGTGAATGATTTATTACACACATTGCATTTAAAAGGACGCTCTCCTGAATGTGTCCTTAGGTGAACTTTCAGATTCGATAGCTGCCCGAATGTTTTGCAGCAGACATTACACTCGTAATGCATTTTTCCATCCTTCTTCTTTAGTGGGTAGGGTAAACTTCTGTACCCTCGCGAGGCCTGTGAGTTTGGACTTATTGGCGCTAGCATAAGGCTGCAAGATCCGTCAGGGCTCATGCTGCCATGTGGTGGTAACTGGTTATTTACGTTTGAGTTTTGTATCAAACTTAATTGTGAGCAATTCTTGAGAGTAATGACACTTGTCGATGAAGGGTAGTGGTGACTTTGACCATTTTGCGATCTCTCATATTGATGAGTTGATGTTACAGTCGGTGAATAAGTATTTGGCGGAGAACCTAACTGTGTAATTATTGTGGAATTTGGTGGAGAGTAGAGATTATAGGAATAATTTGGATAATGACTTTCATATCTAGTTTCTCTTATTTCCCTTATTTCTCTAATTTCTCTTATTTCTGTTGTATGTGGTATGGAATGTGGCGGAGACGATGAATATACAGATGCAGCAGTTGGTGCTGGTAATTGCTGCGGTAATGGTAGTAAAGATGGCAGGGGTGTCAAATTTGAACTCGAATCAGGACTACAAGCATTGCCATACCTTTGGCTTTTCTTATAAGAGTAAGCCATTTCTGTAGGTGATGATGGTGGCGGTGTAGCGTTTGGTTGCCGTCTATTAGGATCATTATTGTTAGTGTCAATGCGACTGCCTGTTAGTATTGTTTCCAAAATCCGTGTATCCGGAGGGGTATATCTCATAAAGGCAGGTTGTGGCGAAGGCGACAGGGCACCATCTTCATAATATGGTTTGTTGATGGGTATTACAGTAGTTTGAGATGGCTCTAGGACAATAACTGTAGATGTCGCAGGGTCTCTACGAGGTGGTGATAAATTTTGTGGTGCGGTATTATTAACTTCTTCGGCTATGATCAATTCCTTATCACTTTCACAATCCATATCTTTGTGGTTTTGATATTGGTATGCTCTTGGCATTTTAATTTTTACTTTCCTATATTCGTTGCGATGCATTTCTTGATCAATTTTTTGAACAATTACTGTTTCTTTTGGTTCGTTAGTTTTGTTGGAACAATCTAAAACGTAATTTTCTACATCAGAATCGCTAGAATCTTCTGGAGGTGTAAAGTCATCATGGTACCCGTTACTGTGGTAACCTTCGTCAGATCTGACAGAGCCGTCATTAGGAGTTAATTGAGGTTCATAATGTGATGGGCCACAGTGTGAGAGACCTGGAGATTTACTTCGTAATCTATCTTGATGGTTTTGAGGCATTGGGGAAGGACCACGTATATCTCTCAGATGGTGATTTTGTGCAGGTGATCTACTGTCCTGCATTCTAGGATTTTCCAGTTGATGTATGAGAACATGTGATGTACTCTCTTTGTGTTGATGTATTATTAAAGCTGTATTGTCTCTGTGATGATTTTTTACTGGTGACGGTGGTTGCATTAGGGAATTTGGTGACAAAGATGTAGGTTCGTTGATAATAGGACTTTCTGCTTTGTTATACAGAACATTAGTTGAGACATCAGTTCTTACAATAGTTCTTTCATTTTTTATTCGTGGTTCTTCACGAGTTGTATTATCATTAAACGCTTTATCACAAGAATCTCTTTTCCTTCGCCGACTTGGTATTTCAGCTTCTAAGAAATCCTTGGCATTTGTCAAACCAAGTACGTATTTCATATGGTTGAATGCAATTTCAGGGTGAACTGGTGCAGGTGGCAAGCCATAAGCTTTTTTTATTGTTTCTTCTTTACCTAAAATATTGAAAAATATTAGTATCAATATCAATACATTCAAAATTTATTCAAAATATCACTTTGATGCTATATACATACATATAGAATATGTGGCTCGTTCAGGATCTATATCATAACCAAGTCTTGTGGCAAAATCTTTACAATACCACACCATAAGTTCTTCATTTGGCATGATATCTCTGTAAGGAAAAAATAATTTTATTGAGCATACAATCGAGTAGTTTACAGAAAACCTTTTTATCATCATGTTACCTTACAGCAATCATTGTTCAAAAAGCTAATAAATAAACTAATAAATAAAATAAAAAATATATAGTGACAGTAACTATTATGATAAAGAAGTGGAGTGAAGTGAACGTACCTGATAGTGTAGAAGTATATGTGTTCCTGGTGCTGACAGGCGACGAGGTTCATGACAGAGAGAGAGTAGGCGGAAGCCACGTATCGCATCCAATTAGCAACGCTTGTGTCAGATCCATCCAGGTAATAATAATCGCTATCTTTGAATATCTGTAATAACAAACACGACAAATTTATTAGATTTCATTTTGTAATGTTACAACAGAAAGGAAATTGAAAACAACACACATAACAGATAATATTAATATTATAATCTTTTAGATTGCTTTATTTACCATCCTTATTAGATATAATATCATTTGTCTTCATTGTTGTAAAGTTTTTGTCACGTGGTGGTGTTTTTATTGTTAACAGATAAATTACATTTAAAAGCTATTATAGCAGTTATATCATTGTAGAGTGCACACATGTTGAGTGGGTCACGTGGCACGTGCAGGATATTTACAATGCGCGTGCGGCGATAGCGCTGTATAAGGGAGTCAAGGTCGAGATGTAATGTCACTGTTAGTTGAAGCCGGAAGATAAGATAGGACTAGTTATAAGGTTTATTAATTTTTGAGTCAAATTACTTCCTATTTTTTTATCTTTTGTATTCGAATGCTTAAAAGTAACATATTTTAGTTACAAATAGCTAAAGAGATATTTATTAAATTTATAGTGGGGTTCTAAGATGTATGTTTAATAAATGCCATCACCATAATATTGAAAATGAAAGCCTAATCTCACCTTAATATTTCCATACGTATGATGTCTGACAGTTTCCTGTACCTGGCCCAAAATAGAGAGGAATTGGTTAGTTAGAGAAAAGAATAGTGCATATTGTACATAGCTTTTGGCAGAGTATGAACAACATACACTTAGGACATGTATGTTAGTTTAATGTTGCTAGGTTGGGGTATATTATATCTACGATAGTTTGATAATAATATTTACATATGCGAGCCTCAACCTGTAAGTACGAAGAGGGATTTTGATATAATACAAAAAGCAAAGTGAATATAAAATAGAATTGACATCAAACTTACCCTCCAATAATATCTCCATGAGACTTTGTCATTGGGTTTATTTGGCGTCCGGGACCCTTCGAAGGGCCCGAACCTGGTACCACGTGGGATGACACCAATACTCCATACTCCTTCCGTCTGTAAATATTGATTCTGTTAAGATGCTTTTATGATGTAACTTTTATTGTGATATATTGTTTATTTTAATAAATAGATGGAATCACTGATTAAATATATATTAGATAATAGGAAAACTACTACAAACCGGTGTGTTTGGAGTTGATAGAACTGCGGAAGGCCTAAGGGCAAGGCTCCTGGGCAAGGTGCGCTCGGCTCGATTGGGTGTGCCTCGCTCACAAGGCACGTCAGGCACGATATACACGGTAAGCCTCTCGAACTCCTCCTCGCGCATACGGGTGACATCGTACGCGCCCGCGTTCGGTGCCACGGACACTACACCCGCGCCGTTTGGGCTGCTCGTTCGACCAACGACTGTCGTACTGGCCACTTCTTCACTTGTTGACTGTGTAACGTTTAGTGTATTATTAATGTGTACTTGGATTCGTGATTAAGTTCGTATTCTTATAAATATAAAAATATTTTTTTTACAACTAGATGACAAATAAGCTGATAGCCCACCTGGTCATAAGTAAAAACCGCCGCATATAGACGCTAGCAATAACAAGGAAAAAATCACTTGGTATTGCAGGTGCGTGGTCATCCTGAGGCCTAAGATGAAATGCCTTCCATGTCCAGTAATTATACTGGCTACCTTTCCCTTTAATCCGAAATACAGCGAACCGTTTCACGACTGATCACGCTCGGTTGGTTGGTGGTTGAATCACGGGTGATTTTCTTATTTCCAATTCTGTGACGCAATAAAATTTTCGAACGCAATTTTTATATTTTCTTAAATGTTTTTCATGCTTGAGAGATAATAAGACAAATGTCAAAACAGAAAATAGACATGTTCAATAAAGGGCTGATTGTTTTAGAGCAGACGCCCGAGTTGTGAAGGGTTGTCTGTTCATATCCCGCTCCAGGACATGTCCTTTTCTAGAATATAGATCATCACTATTCTGTATTAATCCTAACGTACAAAAAGTAATTGCTAATTAAAACAATAAATTAAAACTCAAGTATAAATAAATATGTTATAAAAACTATTTCATTATACAAGGTAGCGCCATAGTTGTTATTTTGTTTCAGACATTTTCCCAAATCTCTACTAGATCATTTTCAGTCCTAAAAATATGCATTCGGTGTCGGAATGCATTTTCCCTTTACACCAGCCTGATTTTTCAGTGTAGAGGATCTATTTTGAGTACTAAGTTCGCGGGGTAAGAGTTTATTTTGGCAAAAATGAAGCAACGGTGGCGTTCGATAAAGGGGCGGCGCGACTACTGACCCAGTTTTGTGATGAGTGCGCACTTTCCACTGCGCACTAACACTTCCCCTTGCCTATTTATACTTGCCGCAAATTCAATTCATCTGTTAAATTCTTTATTAACAAATAGACCGATTTAGCAAGGTCGCCACTTAATACATTCCTAACTACAGGAAGGTCGTGTTCGCTGAACATTCTGACAGAAAATCATTTGCCAACTTACATAATTATGAAATACTTACCAGTCTCATTTTGAAGTTGTAGAATTTTCAAATCAGTATTTTCATAGTTTTGTATTCTGTTTTTATGTCACTTGTACCTGTAACAAAATTAGAATGGAGTTAGTTTTGTCGAAGATTGGGTCTCTATTAAGAATTAATTCCATATTAAGAATTCATTAATTATGTAAATCTAAGTGTAATCATCAATTTCAATATTATCAAATTTCTGATGGATTATCTGAAATTTCCCACGGAGAAAATGTATAAAAATATAAAAAAAGCATGAAAACGATTTTAGTGTAAAATAACGGATGTCTAATGAAAAACGAAATAAATATGAGTATGTCTATGAGTATGTACAGTGTTTTATAAGTAAGGAAAACGGAAATTCAGCATTATTTTTCAATTCATTTTCATTTTTTTTGTTGTTTTCCGTATAAAATACTTTAAAACGCTAAATAATTTGTAGTGGTTTTAATCATTTTTGACTTTTTTTAATGTACTTACCATCTCCTTTGGCACTTGTTTCCATATTTAAACGAAAGCCCTTCATTACTTATGAAGTAATTCTATAATAATTATTTTTAAGTATTATTATTAAGTAATTCTATAATAATTTATAATTTTAGTTATAAATGTTAAATTAGAAATTATGGCTCTTTTTGTTGATACCGCATTGAGCGAGTGCCAAATTGGCAACGCATGTGGAATATACCTACACGGAAACTAGAGTCGTTCGCGTTTCAGATAACTCTTTGATTAACAAATACATTTTAGTAACTAGGCAACATAATAATTATTGATATACCTTTTATGCTTATACCCAGATAAACTGGCATTCCCGCTCCATAAAATTCTCCCCATTCCCGCTGTGTGGCAACATGTTGCCAAATAGTTCGGGACATGCCTTTTAACGGATATAAACCCCTAAATAAAATGAAGATTAAAAAGTATTTTTATAATGTTCAATAAATTAGGAGATTTTTTTTATTGTGTCATAAAACCTGAATAAAAAATTACCAAGGCAATAAAAGTAAAAAACGGGTTTATTTTTAGGTAATATTTATATTTTAAAATTTTCATGACGTAATATGTCGTGACTTCTATGCATCTTGAATAACTTTGGCTGCGGAGACGTTTGTTTTCAGAATGAGCGTAGGTAGGTAAATATTAATTCAAGTCGAACGAGTTAGTTCAGGAAGGTGTGATTTCAATAGGTTTGCGTTTGAGCAATCGTTAGGTTCAACATTTCGTTGCATAATTGCGGAAGCAACGCGGCCGTCGACCTAAGACTCCTCCCGATGCGATGGGAACGAAAAATTTGTTAATACAAACCGGGCCCATTTGACATTCAAATTGTTGTTCAAGCGGCGTATTGTAAACTTTATGCTGTGCATTTGTAATAGCAAATAGGTAGGTATGATTTTGTAACCGCTTTCATGTATAGCTTATTAGTATGTAGTGCCCGACTGTGTACGAAATTAAAATATAAAAAGATATATATTTATAAATGGCAATATTAATAAAATTTTCAAAATATTATGTTAATTTATGTTAAAGACACGCGACTTTTGGAATAAAAAAGATAAGTTATAGAAGTTATGAATAATCACATGACCGATGAAGAGTAGGATAACATTTTAGCAGAATTTAAAATGAAATCGTCATCATTATTTTGTTGGCATTTAGAATACTAGTACCTGAGGAAAACTTACTACTTATAAAATATTAAGATAAATTATGTCCATTATACAATATTTTAGGGTTGATGATCTTTTTACTTACATTTAGGTATACCTAGGAAGTTTTACTTTAGCATAATTTTAATGGTTTTTATTAAACCTAACAGTGCTATTAACTAAACGTAATCTTTTCTTTAAACAATTTCACCGATTGCGAGTATGTTGATAGTTGAGGAGTCGAAGGGAAACTACTCTGTAAGGGATTCCAAAACTTCCGAATATTTTTCGAATGAAGACTTCCTTAACTCCAAAGTCGAATACTATAAGGGACTGTGCCGATACCTATTACAAATAAATTACCACAAGTGACCACGATTCGACCATAATCAAGAATGAATGAAAACATTAATTTGTCAATTTGCTTGACTCCCGGGAGTCTTATGACAATTGTGTCTGGAATTTAATACTTGACAGGTTGACCTAGGCCCATTTTTTGTGTTAGTAACCAATTCAACTTAGGTACCTATTTTAGGTTAGCGGCAAGTACTTATACAATAAAACTTTAAAATAATTATAATAATTGACCCCTGATCTAGGCATCGTCATATTAAGAAAAGTATTTAAATCCTCATAAGTCATAATTATTTGAAAACCATCATCAACATGCGCCTCAGCAAACAGTCGCACTGCGGAAGCGCGGCAGACCAAACAGTACTCTAAAATTACTATTGACAGTTTAACATGAAAAACACGCCAATACGAAGTCGAACTTCAGAAAGATTGAGGATCATTGTCGGTCACGTCCGTGGTCCTTGTCCGTGAAAATGCGGCCGAAAAAAATAATAAAAATCTGAATTAGTTTTGGTACAGTACTTAATTAAGATACGTCAAAATGAGACTCCAGAAAAATATTGATGATAAGTTTTTTTGCTCCAATAAACATGTTTCTACATATTATATATCGTTCTCTAAAATCATTATAAACTTACCATCAATATTGGAATATTGTAAGCCCATTTACACTTTGATCTGTATTAAACCTTGCGTATTATTATGGAAACATTTCCGTATGATTAAAATAGTAACAGATATATTGACTTGGCCACTCAGTGATGCACAGTGAAGTGAAAACAAAATTGATTACAGTCCAATAATAAACAGTTAATGCTTTTATAATTATCTGTCTGTTTGTCTTTCCAACACAATTTTGGCTCTGGCAAATCTAAGCAGTATTTTTAATTAGCTATGAGATACAGACACACATAATGCACGTTATAATATGCTCTATATATATGTATAGTTTATGATTTTTATTGTAATATTACATAGATCATACAAAATTTTATATTTTGGTTTAGCACTTGGAATGAATAAATAAACTTTCGATTGTGCTAAAGCATGAAGTTACAATATATCAACTTACAATGTGATGCCATAATTTAAATTTAGCCACGGAATAAAAATATGTTCTTGTAATATACCGTATGTAACTTTCTCTTAATAAAACTGAAACGTTACTATGCTTCTAGTTGGTTGTTGCGTAAGGGTATGTTTACAGAGTGCACTAAGAGGGCAGGGAGGGGGGTGCACACGTGACCGCTACGGTTGCGCAATGCGTCCGCGCAATGTCACACAGTACACGAGACTTACTTTGGTATTTGCCTTAATACTACCAATTTTATAGTGTACTCTATATATTAATTCTATCATAATTCGATTACATGAAGTAATCGTTTAAGATTTGTAGTTGCTTTCCCTTCACAATGAATACTTAAGTTGATTCTTTCCTAGGAATGATAAAAAAGGTAAAATAAAACAGATAATTTGGACACCTTTTTAGAATTCATGATGGAGTATTATAGCTATTATTGCTTTATGTACCTTAAAGCTCTAAAACAGGTTAGCTCATAAAATGTATTAATCACAAACTTTCCTAAAGCAAGGAGTGATATTCTTCTGTTATCTTTAAGTAGTTTGGTATTGCTTATTTTATAAAGGTCTCTGAGATACAATGACTACATTTTAAGTATAGACTTAGAAATAAAAATCAAAATGACCAGTCATAAAACTTAAGTATTTTCGGGAGCACTAAACATTTGAAATAAAACCACTACCGGATTTAACTCGCATTTAATCGCATTTTTTTTATACACCATATATGAAGATGAAACTTTCCATCCTATGAAATACTTAGAGGCAATTTTCTCTACATCTCAATCTCTACATATCCAATCTCTGCCTCTACATAGCCTCGAAAAATCTATAATGATTATAGTGGCATTTGTTTTTATCTGGCTTAGGTATTCCTTCTTATTTCCTTGTGGAACTTATTATCACATAATTTTTCGTGTACTTTGTTTTAGTGAAAGATTTACCATACAAATGTTTTCTTCTTGTCACGTTTAGTATTTATTTAAGAAATTGTATCGATATTAATATATAAAATAAATATGTTTGCAAAATTTATGCCTTTACAATTTAGAATTACCATGCAAACGTCTTCTTCATGTAATTATTTTGTTCGATAAATTATCAAAAATCTTTTTATCACGTGTATAATATTTATTCAAGTAATTTTATCGATATTGATATAATTAGAAATGAAAAATAATTATGTTTGCAAATTTAAAAGTCTTCAAAAGATTTTGTTGAAAAATATTTTATTTGGAAGTTTGTGAGAATTTCACATCGCTCAATCTGAATTTTTACAAAATAATTGTTATATACATCTAGACCTTGGGTCAACTACACCGGTTAAAGTAAATAAATAACTTTGAAACACATTACCACAATACAATCAAGACTTCCCTTAAATAATTTTCATATAAGTAGATACTTTAATATTGTAATGTAATTACTATTAGTAGCATGAACAAAATAAGATGGGTTATCGATCCAATTCTCTTTGGGTGTAAAATTAGTGACTGACGCGACCGACAACGGTAACGCACGGCTGCGCATCGGCGCGCGCGCACCAGGAAGCAACCTTGCGCGCTGCACTTGAACTTGCCCTGAGCGGCGAGCGCGAGCGATGCAATCACATGCGCTGATATAATCATATTGTATACATAGCTAGGATTACAAATGTTGCAAATGCGAACCGTAATTATTAGTTGTTTTCCTTTATTAATCCAGTTTTAATACAGAATCAATTTTAAGGTGGGTATATATTATAGGTATATATATTCGGAAATATATATTCCTCTTACTTATTATTTTAAATAACTAACGCTCAAACCAATACACAGCCGAGCTTCTTGAAATAATATAATTATGTTATAAGAAAAAAGCTTTCCAACGAAGCCTCACGAGAGAAGAACTATTATTTTAAGAGAAGAATTATTTTTTAATGAAGAAAGTGGTTATGATTTTATGAACATTTATGATTTAATGTGCCTATTTGATGAATTTAATGTATGAAATTTGTTCTGACGTATATTATTTTCAGCATGATTTCAAAGGCTATTTACATAGAAACTCGTTTTAAAATTAGTTTTTAACAAATCAATAGTTAAGTAAATAAAGGGGTTGAAGAATCTTATTTATGAAATTATATTCAACGCTTTACTGTGTTGCAATATTTATTAATTGAAACCTTGTCATTGAAACAGGGAAGTTTATTGGGATTATGCATTTGCGTTCAATAACAACCGTCGGAGACTGCACCGGGAACGCTAACCTTGCAGTCTAATAATAATTGAATACGTAGATCTTTCCACTAGAAATAGGCGACGATATCGGATAGATAACAGCAATACATATTATTACAAATTCAAAATTGATTACAATTTATATAATGGTTGAGATCTCATTGTGATCAAAATCAAATCAAAATAGATGTAACTATTATAGAAAACTTTAATAAAAAAAATAGGTAACTTTGAGTTATGATGAAGAGTAACTATTTCATTACCATCTAAGTTTTGAAAATTTATTGCTGCGTATAAAAATTTGATAATAAAATGTTGTGCGGTGTAGCAAAAGTCAAATAATCATACTATCACTAATACTTACAAATATATTCAATGTTCAGGGCATCTTCATAACTAATCCTAATTAATGAATTTACGTTTAGAACTGTCAAACTGTCGGTAATCGTCTTTGGTGTTAGCCAGCGTTTACGAGTCTAAAGCGTCGAGTGATTTGAGGTGCTCGAGGAGTATACGCAGCGCCAGCAGCGGGACTAGGGGTCTCCGGCGGCGTGGAGCTCTCATGTCGGCTACCGGCGGCGGCCTACGGACGCAGCACGCGCCCTGCTCGCCGTCCGGGCGCCGTGCACATTATGCAACCGTGGCGCAGACGACCTGCCCCACGACTACGGCCCGAGCGCGACGCACTAACCCGACGCTATGCCCACCGACCCAGATGCACTTTTACGACGCCGAGAATGCAATCGACACACATATTCGCGTCTCGTTCCGATAAACGCATCGACGACGAAAGCGACCTGTGACGGAGAATGCGGACGAATTTGACAGCGAATGCAGTGAGTACGTCACGTTCGCGCCTACTATTCTCCTATTAGATGCGAGCAGGACGGCGCAGCGCAGTGCGGCCGCGGACTGCATTCAAGTTCATTACTTCCGTAGACGACCGCGGCGCGCGCCGTGACCGTGCACCCGATATGCAGCCGCTTTATTGATGATCGTCTTCAGCGCGACCGCGGGAAAATAAGCTACTTTCCATGACTTCCATATGATGTCATAATCTTTTTTAGACAAGTATAATAAAGAAAACACTTACTCGATATGTTGACTCCTAACTTCGCAGAAAGTAAAATTTCAATTTTTTTTTTGTATAGAACGATTTATAAAATAACATTATTATTGAAAAGGCGTATAATGCAGAACAAACTAATTTAAGTGATTTAGTCGTCACTTAATCGCTAACGCGTCATCAAAAGGCTAATTAAAATAAGTTGAAAACAACGTGCGAGTGGCGTGAGAATGGCAGCGAAAGCCGCGCCAGGGCGGGCGGCGCCACCTCCCCGGAACATGCTTTCACTCTCGCGGGTCGTCGACACAGGCTGCACGCACCCTTACCAGCGGCTCTCGACTCGGCCGATCCCGTGTTTATGCTTCAATCTTCTACGCATAACGAGTCTCACTCGTCGGGAATCGACATTTTAGCAGTGATTTAATGGAGAGTGGAGCGATAGTAAGGGTGTCACTCCCACTCTCCTCTGGTACTACCTCGCCGCACCCTCCACCTACCGTTATCCAATATTGATTTCAATATTTACAGCCTGTAATCTGTTAACAGCTGCAAACTGCTCCAGCTCTGAATAAAGGACCCGTCGGCCGTCCGTGCTCGCCACCCGGGATAGTTTATTTGAATAGATTTATTTAAAGCATCGCGTCGCGCTTACTGTGTGAAGTTTTATAATACCTTATTTGTCTCCCTCACGCTTTGTTTGTAAATCAGTTTGTGTTTTTTTATACAATAAGGGTGAAATACAAGAACACTGGTAATCTGTTATAAGTATTGGCAATACTACTCACTAAAAACCAAGAGGGACTTAACAATTGATTTTCTTTTTTCCATATGGAAACTTAAGCTCATAACCTACATCTATTTAAGTTAAGACACTGACAAAGTGGGTTTGACTTTTTCATTTGACATCATATCAATGAGAAAAAGAATATATGCTAAAATAGGCGTTTATGAGATAGGCCGCAAATGTAAACAAGGATGTGTGTATGTGTATATACATATAACATAATATATATACCACCCTAAAATATGTCATTGTCTTGTCTAAAACCTTAAAGACATACCTATATTTTAGATATATTTACACTAATCTAATTTATTAAAAACTCGTAACAAGGCAATGGTAGGATTTACTTTTTAGATGTGCTTTACAAAGTGCATACACCCATGACCGATAATGCGTCGCCCCTTCACGACCTAGGGCAATGTCTGGCACTTTTCGGCCCGTCCTACGACCTACCCTAATATCCCTCCACCCTTGTATTTCAGGATCTACCCCAACCTCCAGACTGTTGTGTTTGTGTTCGACACGATCGAGTAGATTTAAAGCCTTGGCTGAACTAATTTATCGCTGTCTGCTATCCTAGTGACATTAAATTTACTTTACTTAAATTACGAGCTTAAATCGTCTAGTAAAATAAAAGATTGATTACATTTGCTCAAGTTGGCAGGAATAACTTATAATATTTTGGCTGACTCTTTTATGTTAACGCTAAAATAGAATATCTATTGTGTCTGGTTTATAAGTAGATACCTAGGTATCTACTTTACACATTAAAGTTTAATTTATAACGGTTATCAACATTAAATTATGGTAGCCATTTAAAATAATTAATCAACAAGTGAATTTACTTTGTCTTTTGTAAGTTCATAATTTAGTTGTCTTTTGATTTTTGTCTTTTGAATAGCATAAAAATATGAAAATTTTATATAGGTAGGACCTACGTTAATCATCATCTATTCTATTTTTTTAACCCCCGACGAAAAAAGAGGGGTGTTATAAGTTTGACGTGTCTGTGGCATCGTAGCGCCTAAACGAATGGATCGATTTTGATTCGATTTTTTTTTGTTTGAAAGCTTATGTGACTACGATGGTTCTTAGCTATAATTGATGAAGATCAGTTCAGGCGTTTGATGACTATCAGCTCATTTTCTACATGATAATAGGATTTTATTAACTTTTACAGATCCGATTGATTTCAAATTTGGTGTACTGTCACTTCGGTGACATTCCCATGACATACTAACCTTGAGCTGATCGTATACCTTTAAAAAGTCTGCGAAATGCTTAATTCTTCAGAAACTTACAGCAGATATAGCGTGTTTGGGCTTATATGAATAGTCTTAATGAGATGGTGTTAGATAGAAGATTAATGACGCCGGGGGTTACTTAAAATTTTTAATTTTGTAGTTATTGTTACAAATTTTCTAATCTTTATTTAATTTAGCAAAGAGTTATAATTTTACATTATTAGAATATAATATAAAAGAAAACAGCGAAATCGCAACAAACAACAACTCAACTTAAAAACAACTCTATTTGAAAAACGAAATTATCCCATTGGCCGTCAATTAGAGCGTGAAAAGCGAAGCGCATCAAAGAAAATGCAGTTTTCCATCGGCGGAGGCTCGAGCGGTATCAAAACACTGAATCTTCCGGGGTGAACGACCTCCGTGCCCGTCACTAGAGCTGCCGCCCGGCGCCGCTCGTCGTCTCGCTCGCGCGTCGCGGATAAATCGCACGCTGCGCTAGTGTGCGCTGGGAAATGCGTTTATTGCAAGAGTATTGGGCACAGGGTCATTGACTCGCTCGGCAATTTTCGTTCTAGTCAAAAAAACCTCTATTATTAGTGTGATACTAGAAAATAACAATTTATGCAACTGAAGGCTTTAAAATGTTAATTAAAATTAGATTTACTTAACGACATGGCTTATATTAAAAGCTTACCAGCGTTTAGTTTTTCTGCTTACAAGTGAGTTGAGTAATTTTTATCTGCATAGTTTCTAGTCAATAAAGTATTTAAGTTTAGGTACCTACTTTTATTAAATTTTAAATATTAGTAGCTATTTGAAAACGTGTTATTACTTTTATTTTCAGAGCGCAAGCGCAAGTTGTGCCACTTAAGAAACGTTGCCATCGCGTTTGTTTTTAACTATCTAATCAAACGAAAATGACAACAGCACCTCTGTTGTGAAGCCTTGGAAAAAAAAAATATATTCCCACGGAACCTGGATAATTATCGTGGATTAATTCTAATAACAAAAGGGAAATATATTCTTTGTGAAATATATTGCTCTGTATTTTTTGTGTCATAATTTCGAAAGCTCTAAACTATAAACACAAAACAGTATAATTGGACAGTCTTATTGCTAAAAAGCCGTTTTTCCAGGCAACCTTAAGTGACATAATATGAAAAAGGTGCGATGATTTAAAGAAACTACAAAAAACATATGTCGTATCAACTAAAAAAAAGTAAAAAAAATATGATATGTACTAGGTGAATGATAAACCAACTTGTTATGTGACACAATAAAAATTAATTAACATACACAGCTAATGAGAAATATGCAGCTTGTCTTTTAACAAATTCTTTAACATAATGGCCCAGAAGGCTGTTCTTTTGCGGTTTTGGATAGCACGAAACTCTATTGATCCTATTTAGTATAAAACGCGGGTCTCGTCTATATTTGTAAGTGGTGGTGCCCGCAGTGCAAACTCGATTTTCCCCCTTCTTGGGGTAGGCTTCAATACTCATTCATGCCTTTTCCTGCTCTGGCCGGTGCAGGCGCATATATGCCTCCCTCTCGTCGTCGCTTCCGTGTTGAAGCAGCTACATACGCGCATGCACTAAACCTAGCCCAATGCAGCGAATTTTGCGTAGGGTCGTTGTCCTCGCCTACATCTGTATCAACATACTGCAAACACCATAGATCGCGCGAAATGTCTAATTTTCTAACAGACTTATCCTCTCATTGTTCTCGTGTTCATCTGTTATTTGAAAACAGTACATTTCGCTTTTAGAGAATGCGCAATTACTTTGTTATTTTTACTAAAGTAATTGTTCAAAACCGTAATGGCTGACGCAATAACTACAAAAAAAAAAGTTTGACGAAACAAAGAGTTTGAAACTTTACGATCGCTTTTGAGATTTGTTGACTACATGTGCTAAAATGTTCTTTGCGCAAATTGGGTTTCTTGCTAGCGAATTGTTTGTTGGAATTTTTTACAGGACGTAATAATGATAACAAAAGCTTTTTTACATTTAAAAAAGTGCAAATGGTACTAAAGGACAGCAAAAATAGTAATAAAAATAGGACGGCGACCTTGTGCAGGATAGAATGTAAAGTTTTTAAAAATTTTTTTGCAATTACCAATTTCTGGTAACTGAATAAAAAGTTTGGCTTTTGGGTAAAATTATTATTACAGTTTATTTTTATGGTTTATGTAAGGTACCGTTGACAAGCTTCAAGTTTCTAGTGGTTTCGTTACTAAAAAGTAATTACCGACACACTTGTTGTTTGTAAGAGCAGTGTGTTTTAAAATTATGTATAAAATAGCCATAAAAAGATCTTGGTTCATTATTATATATAAGTCTTATACATATCGTCTCTGCGGTAATCATGTGGAGGCAGAGTACCTACTCCTACCTAACTAAGTAGGCGTAGGTACTCTGTCTTTAAATATAAACTTTGACTAAATAGAAACTTCCTTTTAATCCCCGACGCAAAAAGAGGGGAGTTATAATTTTTATGTGTCCGTCTGTGTATCTATGTAGACACATAGATACACAGACGGACACATAAAACTTCTGTGGCATCGTAGCTTCTTAACGAATGGACCGATTTTGGTCCGGTTTTTGTATTGCAAAGCTGACGTGATCGAGATGGTTCTTTGCTATAATTTATGAAGATCTATTCAGGCGTTTTACGACCATCAGCTTAATTCCTACTTGACAAAAAGTCCTTACTAACTTTTACAGATCCGATTGATTTTATATTTGGTTTAGGTACTGTTACTTCGGTAGTATTTCCAAGACATGCTAACCTTGAGCTGATCCTGTACCATCAAATAGTCTACGGGGTGCTAATTTTTTCAGAAACTTATAGCAAATACAGCGTGTTTGGTTAATGAGCCCGGGGGTTACTTAAAATTTTAAATTTTAATATTAATATTTCAATTAATTATTATAACTTATCATGAAATACGTCAATACAATTTGAGGGTTGTTCGTTAAAAGACTCTTTTTGAAATTTCAATGTAAACTTAAATTTCTTATCGTAAAGGGTGTATTGGTCCTATAATGAATTTTGATAGTGATTACCTTCGGAGATGAAGAACGGAACTGAAAAAAAAATCAACAAATAACATACCACCTGACGTACAGTTAGTCGGTAACACTATTCATCACCTATCTAGTTTCAACTTTGGAAATTAATTACAAAAATGGAGATAAAATTAATTTGATACACGAATAAAACTATTTTTTAAAAAGTAAAAAACCAAAAATATATTTAATATAGGTATTTGGTAGGTGTTTCCAGAAACAATAGAAAAAGAAGCACCGACTGCAAAAATACCTTTTTTGCATTTTGAAGTCAGGTTTCATTTTTGTTTAGAATTTATTAAGCAGTACATATTTTAAAGGAAGGGGTAGTTTCATTACTGCTATGGTAACATTGACTCTATATTTGACGCAATATGCATCTTGGGGAATCATTAGTATCTGGTGCACAGAGGTGCGAAATACAGGCTAGAATGTGGCTAGGGTCAAAATCCGCGCAGTGTGTCAGTGCTTAGTATTCGTGGCTGAACGGCGAAGCTAACGGGACTGTCTGCACTGGCCTTTACTTTCATCGATCGTACCGACAACGCCGGTTTACTTTCCTTTGTTAGTTTTGTCAATAAATATGCTGTAAATTGAACATTAATCTATTGTGATACGAATCTTTTATCGAACCTGACTTTGACTTAATACATATATTTATGATCAAAAGTAGTTTTAATTATCAATAGCTGTTTTTTTAGGGTTGATAGAACTAAGTAAGTGGGATGTTTATTTTGTGAATTATCTGTACGTTAATAATCTGAAGAGTTTGTTTGTTTGTTTGCTTGAGCGCGCTAATGTCAGAAACTACCTACGAATTTAAATTTAAAAAAAAACCGTTATAGAAATATTAGAATAGAATTATATAGGCTATACAACATTACGCTATGACCAACAGGAGCTGAGCATTAATGAAAAACGTTGCAAAAACGGGAAAAAATATTCCTTTTCAGAGCTTTCGTTGCGTGCGCTGCGTAAACGCTTAAAGTTATGCAAAAATCATGTCTGCCGGTACTTTATATCTCAGTTTCAACTTCGGCGTTCTTAGCCCGATCAAAAAACTTCTTTTTTTGTAACATGAGATGAAATGCTTCTAAATTAAGCTATAATGTGTCTATAAAATTTGTTATCGTTTATATAACATAAACATTTGTGAGGTAAATATTGTGGTATCATATTTTATTAGGTCAAATTATATTAAATACTGAGAAATAAACAATCTTTCTTTTCTTTATCCATAAAAATATTTGTCTTCGCCAAACCGGTACTATACTAAAAAACATTACGAGGCGTAATAATTCGTAAACCACACGACAATAATATACAGAGTAGATTATCTACGGTTTGTAAAAACTCTAAAAGGAAGGAGCAAGTGTTTGTGAAGCGCAGGTAGAGAGCCTTTTATTTAGGGACGTACCGTTACATACAGCCATTTGTGTCCGTCAACTGAATAAGAATTATGATCGAATGTCATTTTACTATAGCTTAATATTTAACGCACCTGTAAATTTAAAGCCGGCGAGACTGGAATTTGAGATTGTTATAAGACAATTTTTTATGATTTAGTAAGGTAAATGATTGTGATTAAATACGAATCTTGGATGACGACAGTCGGGGTGTATAATGATGTCGGTACTCAAATTACTTAATAATCATTTTATATTATTTTGTTTTTACTATGGCCATTTTAGGATGGCGATTCCAAGTATATTAAAAAATCTTTCTTTTATAATCGATTTAATAAAGCTTAGGCCTAAATCACACATGAATCTTTTCTAATAAATCAAACATTTATTAGTTATTATTTATTTCTTTAACATATTATGTACCCGAAATTAAAATAATGGAAAAGACATTTAATACATGGGCGGGGATCGAAACTTTTGACACTTTTGGGGTGACTGCGCTAAGCTCAGATTATAAAAACATTTTGTTTTATATTCTGAGGCTCTATTAATCTGAGCTACCAAGGAGTTGGGATAGCCCTACGAATTTCTACTAGTCTATGTATATTTGCGTTAAAAGCTCACATGTGCCCTCACAATGCGAAACCTATTTTAATACCCAAACGTCATGAGATTTTTTCAAACACCAATGATTCGGTTAAGTAATAATAATATTAATATTCATACACTCACATCTATTACCTAGCCCAAAGATGCCCAAAGTAAGCATCATTAAGAGCTTGTGTAATGGATACTATATAACGGAGAAATAATGATAGTAATATGTATATAAATATTAGAAATATACGAAATAATGCTCGTACTTATCTTAATCATTTGCTCCCACCGTGATTCGAACCCGGGACCCCCGACCGAGTAGCCTCTATTGCAAGGGGCACAGACCACTCGGCCAGGCGGTCGTCGTATTTAAGAGAAGGCTACAAACCTATCCGTCAACCGATGCACCATATATAAAGAATCGTTAAATCACTGATGCAAAAAATATCGTATGCCCTCTGTTTTGCTCACATAATAAGTTGACAACCTGTTGACTGAGTGGTAAGTATCCCTAGCTAGAGCTACATGCCTCGGTAATGTCATGTATCATTACCGCGTACATGCTACTCGGCCAGGGATCCCGGGTTAGAGTCCCGGACGGGGCAGATGTTTGTGTAATTTAGAGGAATATTTGCTCTCGGGTCATAGTTTTTTTTGTACAGATAAATTAAAACATGGGCTATATAAGTTCATAGAAATAGTTTGCAACTTTCAAAAACATCGTATTTATTTGATAATTTCATGATATTTGTATAAAATTATATAACATTGGCTGTATAATTTCATAGAAATGTCATGACATAAATATGTAATACATATAATTATGTATATTTGACCGGCTGGAGTGGTCCGCAGACAATTTGCTAAGCCAGAAGTCCCGCGGGCTCGAGACCCCGTAGGGTAAGTTACAAACCGTTGAAGACTCATGGTCGTTTGTATGTTTCTAATTTATATATAATTATTAAAATTATTATAATGTTATGATTATCTAATGGTCACATATAACACAAGCTGTTAATGAAGTTTAAAATTTGGAGTAGATAATTTATAAGATTGAATTTTTTTTTAATTCTCAACGGAGTAGCTCATGACCTTAACCTCACCTTATGATAAGCGATAATAAGACCTATGATAGAACTGAGCTACACCCGGATTCCGCAACCACAGAGGAACTGCTGTAAGATAGCCATCTTACCTCCAACTACCGGAACACAACAATGCTAGCAGTAGCGAGCCCGGCGGACTTAGAATAGCCCTACCACCAACCAAATCTCAAAGGCAGAAAATTTCTGCCTTCTCGGGAATTGTACCCTGGACCTCTAGATCAGACGTAGGTGGACTCAACTGCTAGACCACAGATACGGATATTATAACTCTAATAGTAGCCGTTGGTCCCGGCCGTGGGTGCAACCTCCTTAATCCACTAGCCCGCATTGGGCCAGCGTGGTGGTGTTATAGCCTAATGTGTCCTTATGTGTTTCTCCCATCTAGAAAGGCTTGTGCCTTTTAGCAGTGGGACGTATATAGGCTGTTGATAATGATGATGATGAATAATAGTTGTGTTTCTCGAAATTGGTTGTTCATTGTATTTATAAAACTATTTCTTTATTTCAGTTTTACATAATGAACGGCAAATTCTAACGCCGCATATACACAACGCATTAGTTTGTGTGGATGTGTGGACGTTCCCAAGAGCAGGTAACAGGTAATATTAATCACGGTGTGTTACGCATACGCCTTAGAACCTTACGGTATCCGCGGGTGAATACCGTTAGGTTGCACCGAAAAAATATGAAGGTAAAGAAGCGCTCGGGTGTGGATGGGACCTATGCTCCAACTTCATTATAGAAATGGAGCACAATTTGAAACACGTCACTAGAACTTTGAAGTTGACGAAAACTGACAAAAAAAATAACTGTGTTTTATTTGGACATGTTTGACTTTCAATAAATAAAACAGCTTGGCACGTCACATAATTATGTTGATTTTAAGCAACTTTTATTTTCATTTATAGGAATGCTAATTAACTTTTATTTAAAATACAAACCCGGATGGTGTTTTAACATCAAAGTGGAACACGTGTCATTACATTTGCGAATTGCATTAAACGTTTACATTACGCTAGCGTGTTTCTTGGAAATTCTTATTCACACCTGTTTTCTGATTCCCTACAATGAGTTCGCTAATGATATGCCCAGTAGTAAGAATACAGAATGCAAGCGTTGCAAAGGTGACCACCGGACAATGGATGAACGGTATCTAATGTAAAATAGCCTATGCAGTCTACGATAACTGTTAGCTTCGACGGAAGCCTTGCGGCATACATACTATGCCTACTCACATAATAATATGTATTTATGTCGGACAATAAATTGTCATCAATATTTTTATATCACGTCCCTCGCTTCCTGTAACTTTACTTTCCTAGTCCTAATCAGGTATCGACGTGAATGTATTACAAAAAAGTAGTATCGCATATGGTATTTATTTGTTTAAATACTATTCATATCATTTTGTTTAATAATGAATGTTCCGCAAATTAGGGGTTCATGAGTCACTTCAAAATTCCAGTAAGAGAAGTGACTGGCAAAACTTGAATGACCCGATTATCTTTTCACATTGTCCTACATGACAGCGAATTACATACTTACTCATTCCATTGAATTGAATAAAGTCAATGTCCTTATCCCTTAGAAAAGAAAATCAATTGAAATGAAATGAAATTTATTCCAATAGCTGCACAGTATAAAATTAAATTACTGTTAATAATAGGGTCTAGTATAAATTATAGGGAATTGTGAAATCCAATTATTAAAATATGAAACAAAAGATGTTTTAATAAGAATGGTAACTGTCACTGTAATTACGGGAGATCGATCTTAAATATAACTGTATTGCGTGATTACGAGTTCGATATTGCATCAAACATTTTCCTTGACCGTAGGAAGTCGCGGCCGCTGCGTAACCACTGACGTAGTACAATGACTAATGAGTCAATCGGTAAGGTCGCTGCGAGGCACTCGAGCAAGAAAAAGGGTGTTACATAATGGGTGCGTGCGCCCGGGGCACGGGTACCGTTGCCGAGACTGGTTTTGCCTCCCACCCTCCAAGGAATGCGCGTATGCCCGCTTACTGGGCATTTACTTTCTATCCATCAAGGACTTTGCTGGACCACGTGATGATCAAAACAACTAAAATCGCTTATAGAACAGGTTTCAAGCATCAATATTCTAAACGTATTTTAATACATAATAACTAAAACGTAAACACAAATCAGTTTTAAATACATAATTCTAACTCAAAAAGTGTAAATACTGAAAAGCAATGATCACATAGAATCATGCGCTACCATTACCATTCATTTAAATACTTAATTAATACAAGTATTGAGCTAGTATTGTTGTATTCTTTCTCAGTAAGATGTATCATTGCCATTTACTTGCGTCACGAATTTTGGCGTCTGAATCTTAACTGTTTTTAGTTTGCTATTAAGTAAGAAAGACTTTCAACTTTATGCTCTGCGACATAAATGTGAAACTTGCATAAGCGAAAGCGATCGTAAGTGGAACCGAGTCGAGCTCTTCGCGGTTCAATGACCGAGTTTTCAGAAGTTTGACAGCCGGCTAGCAAGTAAGGCCGCGAAATACATAAGCGACATAGAGTTGCGAGCGCGACATAGAAGTCATCACGATATGCTAATATTTCTGCGGCCAATAAGTGGGCATAGATTCGAGATTTTTCTGTATTTGTCTGAAAGACACAATCTGGCGCAGTCTCTCTCACTCTCTCATGTTTACGTTACGTGCTACTGCGCAGGTTGTTATATCATCGGTCGTTGTCAGTGTCATTGCCGAAACCGCGGTCATGGCTCGCTTGCGAATTTGCATCTTTTGCTTGCTGCATTGAAATCAAATTTCATTGTAATGTTTTCATCATTTTAAGTTTTTTTGCTTTATATAGCTACAGTTTGCTGACCACATAGTACCTACACGAATCACATTATTTAGTTATGTAGAGTTATGATTGCTCAGATATTTATGTGGTTGAGTAGTTTGATGTAGGTTAAAGAAAAAATTTAAGTTAGTAGGTAATAAAATAAGGTATTGACCACTCAGTGTGCAAAAAGGAATTGTAAATTAAACATGTTTGATCAACTGAGTATGTAGATATTTATTTGAAAGTATATACTAAAAACAATAAAAAATAAAAATCCGCTTTTTTTAGTAAGGAAAAGAGAGTCTAATCAATCATAGGTATATCTTATTCTTAGGTAAGTGACATTACATACGATTTTTTGTTTACATTTCTCATCAGATAGTCCTTAAATGGTGAAACATTGACGTAAAAATTGTGATACTCCTGACAATCGCAACATTGTTGTTGCCTCTTGAACATTTCGCCACATACGGGAGGGGAGACATTACGTAAGTTCGCGTAGGTAGACCACGCATTCTGAATCGCCTTGAAATTGAACTCCAAAAGTTCAAGGTTCAGTTTTTGCACAGCACAACCAGCTAACAATAGCACCCTATGTGTGCGTGATAGTTTCGCTTATATACGATTGCCATGTGATTTACTATCCAAATAGAGTAGATCTTCGCTGCGGTTAAATAAGAACGTTCCGCAGATCTCAATTACGTTGGTTAGCATCAATGCATTTTTTGCGAGCCCAATAAAAAGCTCGATGCTCTAAGAATTTTAAGGTACATATATAATGTTTTACAAAAATAATTATGATGTCTGCAAACTGCAATCTGTTTGGGGTAAACGATTATGTAACTAATACATAAGTAATGATTATGTTACAATGTATGTTACTCATTTGGCTCAGTTTTGTTAACAATAACATAGTTTAAAATTATTATTCTTATGACTATGTAATTGATATGATATTACATTGTTTATGCAGTCTAGAGAAAAAATAATAGGTTGTGTTAATATGTTTTCACATAGATTGTTCCAAAGGAAACTATCAAAATTAAATTATTGGTAATGAGTGGACTAAACACGCTGTCTCAATGAAATTATGTCTTAGAAGAAATATGTGTCTACATTTTCTTAATAAATAAATATAGGTGCTTACAAAAATAGTTATCCGCTTCCTTATGTAAGCGATTGTGAAGTAACATATATACTTATGTAAATCTTAAGTACCTAATTCTTTTAATTTTCAATGTATATGTTACACAGCATACTAAGATATATACTTACCTAAATAAATTAAAAACTGACCAAATAAACCTAAAATCCACTACTTATAATTTTCTAATGCTAATAGTTTACTTTGAAAACTAGTTTACTTCTAACCTAAAATCAATGGCAATCTGTAAAACTTGACATTTCGTGTTTATCCATTGCTCGCCTCTTATAAAAACCTATCATAGCGACATTTGTTATAGCGGCAGTGGATGCCAAATGGGATTATAGAAAATAGGAAACCGTTGTAGACAAACAAATTATATTTACCTACAGGCTACATACGTGTTAGTAAAAATTTATTTCATGCAATACTTTCGTTATTTTCATTTTGTTATATATAACAAAATGAAACTGTATAATACATTTTATGATTTGGTTAAAAATACCTCTCGTGAAAAATAGTTTTTAAAACTTATAAAGATTATTATTAATATTGACCTAATATATAATATATTATTATAAAGCAATGACTTCCAATAATAAGTTTTACTAGCATGCCAATTATAATCGAAAAAAAATTAATTAAAAACTTTTGATTTTGGTTGAATATTATATTATTATATCCAATTTGTTTGATAACAACTCGCATCAAAGTTTTAGTAAAATAAAACTACGTCGCGCGTTGATGTCTTTTGACTGAACTATGACAAGAAAAAAAATGCAAGGTTAAAGTTAGTAAAGCTTTGGGTTAGATGTAATTAAAAAAATATGTTTTACAAACCATTAGCAGCAAACAATCCAGGAACACGTAGATCACGGAAAATCCAATAGTGAAAATCCACGGTAAATGTTTGCCACTAAACCTATCACTTAAAAATAATCCACACGTCACAAAACGTTCACTTAAAAATAGGTTGACAAAAAATATAAAATAAGTCTTATCTTGAGATCTAAGTTGCTTTCAGTCTAGATAAATGCAAATGTAACAGAGTATCGGGTGTATTAGAGGGTCATGGTGGAGCTGTGAGCGACACGGCGTGGCGCGCCGACACCTCCGGTTAACTGATAAAATGTGTCTCGGTTCATGGTCGGAGTGCTCCTGAGCGTACCTGCGCCCGCGCTGCTCTTCCGCACTCGCAGCCGGGTGAATGAACTGCTGCGAGCGACAAAGACAGACACATTATCCTCTCACCCTCCCTCATCACCAATGCCATGGCCGAGGTTGACGGTGAATTTTTACTATTTCTATCTCGTGGTAGACTAGAACGAGAGTTAGATAAATGATAATAATTTTAGCGACATTTTTCAATTCTGCGATGTAAATCGTAAGGCATAGAAATCTTGCTGTTTTCACCTTATAGATCTACATATGTGCCATTTCTAAACACTGATAGGTAGGATAATCAGATAGGCATATAATGGTGAAAAGAATTTAAAGAAAATATATTTTAAAAATCCCTATATTATTTGCTGGTATTGAAATGCCTGCCGAAGAAATAAATAAGGAGTTTGGACCAACCCACTACAGGCTGGTGAGTGAAAACAGTTTCATGTGCAGCTATAACCAGGGGCTTCACGTGGCTTCCAAAGCACGGAGGAGCTTAATATTACAAATTCTGGTTGACCCATCCAAAATCGAGCAAGGCCAAAATTGCTTACTTTTCCATATCGAAACCAAAACGTTCAAACTATTTCGGCAATGGCAACACTAGTGTCATTGCCTTTATGGCGACCGTTATCTGTAGATAAATTCTAGTTTTTAAATATTCTTAATTTTTGATTTTAACATTATTATAAATGTTTGAAAAATTACGTTAAAATAACGTTACGTTTAATTGACGTTAGCTCATAAACGCAAATACAAGATAGACTAGAAGAATTTCACAGGGATATCCCAAGTCCTGGGTGGCTCAGTGGTCAGAGCAGTCGCCCGGATTGCGAAAGGTCGCGGGTTCGATTCCTGCCTCAGGACGTGAAATTTTTCTAGTTTTATTCTATTTTAATTTCTAGTTTTTATTTTCCGAGTGGGATTTTGGTGTAAGCAGATTATTGAAATCCCTGCTATTATCCCGTGTAAATGCATATCATCGACCGACTATAGGTATGTAGCCATTCAAAGTGTAGGAGATGTAGTAAATAAGCATTGCACAATTGTCGACGTACAAATTCGATGCTTGTTTAAAGACATTGTTGCATGCAGGATATGGATATGGGTTGCACAATATACATGCGGTAATGTCTGTCAGGAGGAGAAATAAACGAATCATATCGTTATTGATTAATATGCAATAGTGTGTGTGTGTGTTTTTGTATGTATGTGTGTGTGTGTGTTTGTTGTATTTAAATTAATAAAAAATAATTCAAGAAACATAAGTGGACCTAATAATTGCGACAAAAAAGGGTAGAGTTTATATTCAATAATAAAGCTAAGTGATTCAGTAACTACTTAATTAGTATAAAAGTATTTAAAAATTAGCACATTAAGTTTTGTCAGATGTCTTATTTTTGTGTGAATATTTCTTTCACTTGAGGAAGTTAAAATGAACAATAATTATAATTATTTTTTCATATGGAAAACTAACTGAAAACAACTTTTGTGCTACTACAGCGTTTGAGAATGTAACTATAACATTTCACATTCTAAAGCAATATCGAATAAATAATAATATTAAATAATTCATTTCTTTAACAATTTTTAGAGATAGGGATTGTGGCCTTCTTTTAAGTATTACATACTTTTGCTAGAGGACCCCGATCTTCCATAATAATATCATTCAAATACATACATTGAAGTACAAATCAGAAAAATATTTGTATGTAAATATAAGAACAATTATTTGAATTTAATAGCTAATTAATTAATTTCAATTTATAAGAACAAGACACCAAACTAAAAACATGATAATAAGTATATCACAGATCGGTTCCTACGCATTTTGCTAGGCAATAATGCAAGCTATTTGTTAGTGTGTGTGAGTGTTGCTGCGAGTGTGTGTGTATGTGTGAGTAGAAATATGTATTTATGTTATACTTAACGTTATAAAAAGTTAAAAATTCCGTCCGTCTTTTCATAATCAAAAGTCTTTAACCAATTTGTTATTGTTACTACACAGTCGCATGTTTTTATGATAAATATTAATTATCTTATTTGTGGTGTTATATTAAGTGTTAACAAAGAATTTACATCTACTCTGACAGCCAAGCAGCGCTTAATGCTATAAATGCGAATACACTGCACTCAAAACTAGTAAAAGACTGCGTGGAGGAATTAAATATACTGGGGCTCAACAACAGAATCACTCTGAGATGGGTGCATGGTCACTCTGGCGTCATAGGCAACGAAAAGGCCGATGAATTAGCTAGAGCTGGGGCTCAGGGACGACAGATTGGACCGGAACCTTTCTGCAGAATCTCAAAGAACCAGGCCATGCACTATCTCAAAAGCAAGCTCATACAGGAGTCCTCCAAACAATGGCTAAGGACACCTGGTTTGATACATTCAAAGTCTCTGATACATGGCTACCATGCTAAACGAACTGAAGAGCTGATAAAGCTCAGCAGGAGTAACGCGAGTGCCATGATTAGAGCTTTGACAGGCCACTGCAAACTGAATTGACACTTATTTAACCTAAAATTAGGTGATTCGGATGTTTGCAGATTCTGTACACAGGAGCGCGAAACCCCAATGCACCTCCTTTGCAACTGTGTACCTTTTATCCACAAACGAAGCCTTCATCTGGGGAGACACACTATTGACCCAAATGAAGTTGAGACCCTTGAGGTTAGGATAATCCTAAAATTTATGGAAAGTGCCCAAATCAATCAAAAGTGGCAATAGATCTTTTAGGTCGCAGTGACAAATCAGTCATAACAAGACCGAAAAGCCCCAAATACAATATGTTAAGTGTCCTGGCATTATATTATAGTATTCTTTACTAGCAAAGTATGTTGTACCTACTCATGTTTGTTATAACAATGTGTATCCGTCTTTTGGTTTGCAAGTTTGGATCATAGTTTAATCATCTGTGTCTTCTGAGTAATGAGGATATAATGTACAATTTCCTAACTATTAGTAGACCGTTCACTTCATAACTTTAAGTAGTACCCATTAGGCTCTTTCAACTACAAGATTTTTTTTAGATGTGTAACTATATTACAGAATGTGCTCAGGGACAATATATGTTGTTCAGTAGTTTGGGGGGGGGGGGGGGGGGCACATGTCTCTGTCTGTCTCTGTACTCCGTGTTGATGCCAAGATAGTCTCTGATCAATTACTACATCTAAGTATCTTGTTGAAGCCACTCAAGAAAGGATTAGGCACCTACATCCATTCGGCCTGTCAGAAGCAGGATTCAGACAACTATGTAGTTTAATAGCATAGTTGTTATTAGGTTGCCGGTTGTACAACATATGTAATTTGTCTTAAGGATATAAGTGTAAGTAAATTTACTTTAAGCCAGTTGTCAACCAGAGCTAGGCCCATATCTGCGTTACGCTGAACGTGCCAAGTTGCAGCATCAAACACTATGGCGGTATCATCAGCAAAGGGAAATACATGTGCACCAGGGAGTCTAAGTTTACTTAGCTCGTTTATTAAATTAGGACTAAGGTCGGCCTAAGCGCGCTGCCCTGCGGGACTCTATAGGAAATATTCAAGTCATTACTTACACATTGACCTATTATAACAAACTGTTTTTTCTTACGGAAAGATACTCTCTAAAAATTGATAGAGGGTGTCCTCTTATACCAATATTACCAATGTTATCCAGTTTGTTTATCTGTATTGAAGCCACATAATCCAAAAAATTTTATATAAAATAGCACATACAGTGCTCTGTTCTATTGTGTTCTTTTAATTTTTTAGTTCAAAACGAGTAAGGATGGTTTGATTATTGAATCTTCATATTAGCATCACCAGCCTATATACGTCCCGCTGCTGGGCGCAGGCCTTCCTACATGGGAGAAACGCATGAGGAGTTTGGGCCATGATTATCACCACTATGTTGGCCCAATGCGGGTTGGTTGGTTAAGGCGGTTGCAGTAACGACCGGGACCAGCAGCTTAACGTGCCTTCCGAAGCATCTCGAGACTACAAATTTTGATTGACCCATCCTGGGATTGCCCATGGTGATTGTTGCTTTGTTTTCGTAATCGAAACCAGAGCGCTTAAAACCACTATCTATGCCATCAAGCTCCTCCAATCTAAGATCTTCAATCTAAAACGTCCTTAATATATAGTTAATTTAATACTTGAAACTATTGATGATTCACTGACACAAATATTATTAAACTCAAACTCATTTATTTCAAGATGTAAAAAATCATCAATCAGCCGAAAGACAAAGACTGCTGGACGAATGCCTCCCCTAATAATTTAAAGACGTCCACTGCTGGACCAATGCTTTCCCTAATAATTTAAATACGTCTACTGCTGAACAAATGCTTCTCCTAATAATTTCAAAGACGTCTATTGCGGGTCCAATGCCACCCCTAATAATTTAAAGACTCGCACTGCTGAACAAATGCCTCCCCTAGTAATTTCAAAGACGTCCACTACTGGACCAATGCCTCCCCTAATAATTCAAAGACGTCCACTGCGAACAAATGCCTTCCCTAATAATTTCAAAAATAAAAAACACGATTCAAAACAACGATAAAGAACAAGATTCGCAAATTTTGATTCCATTTGAAAAACTTATTGTATTATTCTTATTTACTTTGGTAGGTGCAACGGACATTTAATTTTAAAAGATAAATTACCAAAGTTAGCAAACTCCATTCAACTAGACATCTTATACATATGAATATGGAAAAAACATAAAATTTTTCCTGGCTGATATATAGGGTTGAGATATTGTTATTCTCAAATAATCATACAACGAAATAATCCAGTGCAACAACATTAGCGGATATCAAAAAAGGACTTTTACAGTTAAGGATTTGGAACATCTGAAGAAAGCAAAAAAACAATATTATATAAGACCAATCGCGGGCGCAATCGAGATGCATCGAAAGATTTGCCTTACCTGTCGAACCTTTTTTTCTCAAAAGGGTGTATGCACATTATAAGGGCGATGTGTAAAAAATCTAACGGTTCCTCTACATCCAAACACACATTGTGGGGAAAAAACACAATGACAAAAGAAACTATTACGGTCCCTTTGACAAAAATATGCAAGCTTGTCGAAGAAAGTCCGGTTAGATTTTTGATAACGTGAGCTTGAAACATTATTGTCAAAATTATAAGGTTTTTTATGTAATTCCAATGTTTTAGCATGTGCCTTGAAAAAAAATGGAAATATCGGAAATAAACAGGCTATTATGGTTTGTTTTTTTCTCAATGAGGCTGTAGGTGGTCCTATAGAAAGGCTTACTTTCTTCTGCAAAATGAATTCTTTAGTTCTATGAAAGCAAGAAGCGGGCAAAATTGATGACAATAAAAGTACAATGACAATGTTAATTTCCATTTTCGTACCCGCATGCTCTTATTATTTGTATTCAAGCGTTGGGTGCTTAGTGACAAGAAAGAGTTTTATTACGCAGTAGCAGAGGTAATAAAAGAAAGGGGCAAACTATTTGAGTTATTGTTTTGTATAGAGTAGCGCTATCCTTGGCGTGGAGAATTTTACCATCAATTTCGTTTTTGATTTACGATGTCGGTAGCCATTTTATTGTCATGGTAATCGTTTAGTCCTTAAAATTAATCTTCTTATTAATAAAAACTTGGCGGGAAAGCTATTTTTTCTTGTTTTAAGGTCTTGTATATTTTTGACTATGAACGAATAAAAGTATAAAACTTGGCTGTTACTTTTGGCGGCAAAGTAGCTACTTGTTAAATTTCAATTTTATCAAAGTTTCTGTAAACATCCAACAAGTTATCGTCACATGTATTTGGTTCTTTCTTAAGTTAACCATGATTTTAAAGAAAATGGAACCAATGTTTCATATAGAGTCAAATATAAGTGGTATTTATAGGCAAAAAAAAGTAAACGCCCAAACTGGCAGTCGGAGTGGCCCCTCCACAGGACGCGATCAGCCATTGGGAGCAACGTCCTCGACCTTGAAACTAGATGAACTTACGTAACCGCCGCCCGAAGGCAGAGCCTCCACCGAAATATTCCTCAATTTTTTGCGAAGCGCAGATTATAGCCACGTAAAAACACTCGTTATAACGTCTTATATTAACTAACGCAAAAAAGGATTTGCTCCTGGAATCGAATTGCGTTTAGTTACAAAAGCCCGACGCTGCTTGTCGCGCGCCTGTAGTTGCGTAAAAAATATGACATCTTTACAAGACTGGTTTCTTCTTGCGTATAGCCATTAGATTTATCGTAATACTTTGTACGCATTTATAGAATCACTCAGGTCCAAAAATAGTTTTCTAGTCGTGAATTGGTGCAACAGCAACATTATTCCACGTAGTAAAAGTATAATTCCTTACGAAAATTCTAAATTAGACGCACCCGATTATAAATAAATAGGTAGGTACATCTTAATTTTAGGTACCTACAGAATTTTTGATAAAGTCTAGATTTAGACGAATTTGACGATCGATAAAATCTAAAGTTTTGTATAAAAAACATTTTAAACAAAAATTAAAACCGACTTCAAAAAACTGAAAAGGATGAAATAATTAAATTTAAGTAGGTATTCATCCCCTAGAAACATATTTTTGGAGTCGGTGCTTTACTTTCTATTGTTTTTGGAAACCACTTAGCACCAACTCCAAAAATATGTTTCTAGGGAATGAATACCTACTTAAATTTAATTATTTCATCCTTTTCAGTTTTTTGAAGTCGGTTTTAATTTTTGTTTAAAATTTTTTTTTCACACTTTTTAGTGATAACTTTATACGGTCGAAGCTAGATGGGTGACCGTCAACTTATATTGTTTCCTACTATCGTATCGTTTCACTAAAAAGTCATTGGAAAAGCAAAAATTCGCAATTTCGCTTATGTAGACGATTTCATAATTTCAGTTTTTTTTAATTTAAAACCAAAGTACCCAACTGTTTTTGAAAAAAATTTTATGGGACCAAATGGCAGCTATTCCGCATCGAACAAATAAAGAATCACGTAAATTGGATCAGTAATCTCGGCGTAATCGGTGTACATACATAGAAAAAAAAAAAAACATACCGGCCGAATTGAGAACCTCCTCGTTTTTGAAGTCAGTTAAAAATCTTTAATTGTAATTGGGATGGAAACATGTTTTTGTTTGCATTATGTACGTCTTTTTATTATTTATATATGTTTTTATTATGTATATTATATTTTTTTATTCTTATTTTATCTCTATTTGGAACTTGCATTTGAAGTAGCCATGGATCGTCAAGTGTTGTTGGCATCATTATAAAATTAATTACGTAGGTAATATAAGATATTTATTGATTCGTTGTGACCTAATAGGTACTTAAATATATTTTAAATAAATAATAATCAGGCAGAAAGTCCTAACCATGAGCCATTATAGCTTTTTTATCATAATGTTAGTTTAGAATTTTGTTTATCGATAAATCGTTCTTATTATGCCATAAGATCGAGTTTATAATGAACTTTTTTTGAAGTATGATGAATTTAAGCTATGGCAAGGCATAAGAGGCGTTGACATCTCTCGGTGGGCCACCTGATGGTAAGTGATTACCAAAAAATGGACCATCTGTTTGTTTGTCATTCTTTGACACACCATAAAATATAAATCTCATTTCTCATCTGGAAAACATCTCCAGCATTTGTGCTAAAATGAACAGATTAGTGACCAATGGGATACGTCCGTGTAACAAAAACTGTGTCCCCAAGCTGTGAGTAGTATAATATGATATCTAAAATGTAATGAATTATAAAATCCTTGTTTACTTACATCCTTTCTTTTTATAATTCTACTACCTCTATGTGTGTATTTGCGCGTGAGGATGTGTGTGATACCTAGATATGATATCATTATTATGTTTATATTAATTGTAAAAAGCAGCAACAAAGGAGGTGGCCAAGTTTCTAAGGGCGTTTGCCCTAATATGATTTGAGATGTACAAAAAGAAAAAGTATCTTATTATAAAGCATTTGAATCATAATAACAGCAAATAAAAATAGAAATGTTCTAGAAGTCCCGGATCTCCTTCTGATGAGATAAATACCTACCTACGTCATTTTAATGATTAGTGTTTTGAAGTTGGTTTCATGTTGTAAAATTACAATAGTTTATTATTTCTTATTTTTTTTAATTTATTTAGGCTACAGTCTACTTGTATCCCTTCCTACATGGGAGATACTCCTCATGTGTATCTCCCTTATAAGAAGGCCTATGCCCAGCAGTGGGACGTAAATAGGCTGGTGATTACGATGACGATAACCTATTGTCATGCAACCATCGGAAACACATGCAGAATCACATGTTTTAGAGTAATGCTGTAGAACCAACGACACGTTTTGATACACACTAACTCTCTATCTCAAAAACTACTTGACCGAGTTTGATGAAATTTGCACAGTCCCCTAAGTTAGACTACATCGAGTCCAATAAAAAAATAAATTTTGAATTTTTTTTTTTATATAACGTAGTTATCGAGTGTCGCCTCATACGAATTACTCCCAAGCCGCAATTAATACATCTCATGTTGATAGAACTCTTATCAAACGATAAGTATTTTAAAACGAATTATATTACATTTTAATCTTTTTGATGCGTTTAAACGCCTACTTTATTGTAACAATTACAATTAAAGAAAGAAAATGTTTTTTTTATGATTCCGCCTATAGCATAAATTTTTTTCATCATTTTCTTTCTTTAATTGTAATTGTTACGAATTATATTGTAAATATCAATATCCACACGTGTGTCATAAAGCGTTTTTCAACAGATTTGCTAGAAAACAGTAAAAGTACACAAGACAGCACATCAAGTGTAACAATTGCACTACGAAAGCCGCCTCTATTACGAAGTAGTAAGGGCGGTCTCAAGGTCAAACTGTTACGCTTGATATGCTGTCGACTGTAGGATAGGTACTGATATTTTTTTATGAATATCAGTCGGAAAGTCTCAATAATCTTTGACGTTTCAATATAAAAATGGCGCCACGTGCGCGTGGTGAAAATTAGAACTTCATCTTTTGTCTTATTTTCTCTTTAGTATTGAAACTGTGATTATAGAGTGCAAAAACGCTTCCAAGGAGATTCGACAGCCAAGCATTCCAACCAATTTAGCCAAGTCATCCTCGTAGTGTGGTTGAATTCTGATATCTAGCGTCGGAGTATCGTCCATTTTCCTTCGTCATTGTGCAACAATCAAAACAATTATTATTTATTATTATTATTATGTTGTTCTGGACATATTTGGATAAAGTATAATTATTATTAAATCATAAAAAAATATATTAGTTTTCATACATCATACACTTCTGTATATGTCGCATTTCAAGTTTCGTGTAGTTTTTTGACTTCCAGGCTTCGATCACCTACAACCGCTTCCAGGGCATATCTTGGCCACCTCCTTTTAATATTTATGTACAAAGTTAAGTATGTTTTTTGAAACCACTGTAGAATTTCATTATTAAAGTTAAATATATTATAAAAGCTTATAATTAATTAACTTAACTATAAAAAATAGTAACTTAACTGCCTTGAAAATTAAGCCTCACGATTTATCTAAGTTTTTCAATCTTGGTTTTAACATGACTCATTCAGATTATTAGTGTTACGATACGTAATTAAGTAGTCGTTGTAATTTTTTAGTAGGTTTTCGATTGCCAATCATAAATAACATGGAAACGTCAACTTACCACACGTATTTATCTACAAATCAATTATTATATCCTCCGGCAGTGAAATGATAAAGCTCCAAGCTGTGATGATGTCATAAGCAAAAGAGACGGCACAAAAAACCTATTGTGTAAAGTCGTGAGACTAGAAGTGGACGAACGTTGAACTCTTTTGGGCAACTAGAGTCAATGCCTGCTATTAGCCAATTTATATGAGCTGTAGTCACGTTTGTGAAGCTTGTATATTGGTAGGTAATACTGGTTTCATCGTCTAGCTTTTGTATGTTTCGCGACTGGTTATTAAGCAAGAAACATATTTAGCTTTATTCGTTTATTTATTTTAAAACATACCTTGAACGAATACATTGAATGCGAGTAAAATCTGGTAGAGTAATTCTATTCATACTTAATATATATCTATCACTAGGTTATTATGCAAGAGTGGTCATCAGTATCAATATACTATTTATTGCTGCTTGAGATTCAGAATTTTAGTTGCTCTTATATACCTAATTATTAATTGGTCATCTAAATTTCTAATGTCAAACAATATAGAACTAATGTAAAGACGTCATTGATAAATATAAGATTGTATTAATTTAAATTGAATTAAAATTTTTCTCAGGAGATATGTAGTAGGTACTATAAGGTAACGAAGTTAAGCACAAAGAAAGAATGGAAGTTTGTATTGAAATTCGTATTTTTTAAAGTGGCATGTTCCCTGAGATCTTGTCGCTTGGAATCCCACCTGGCACACTGCTAGTATTACAATAATCAAAAAAGGTATGGATGGAAATAAGTTGACAAATTAAGTATATAATAGTAATTTTTCACAATAGACAACAAAACTTTTGGAGAATCAGTAACAAACGTGCGAAATCAGCTTAGTAACTAAAATTATATAACGATTAACAAATTCACCATAAAAAAAGACTCTAAATTTATTCCAAGGATGGAGTTTGAATAAAAGTTTATTTCGGAAAAAAAGCGCCATTTACATAAAATGTATTGAATTTGTCTAAGATAAGGTCTGTGACAAAGATAGACGGAAACTAGTAAAAAGGTAATTTGAAAAATAAAACCTTTATAGACGTGGATGCATAACAGTAACTATATGTTTTATGATTAGCAGTTTCCTATCCATAAAACTTCATGTGGGATAAAACATAATTAGCAATGAGTAGGTACTTACTTTGATGGAAAATTAGCTTTGTTATTATCAAGCAATAAAAATCGTAATAAAACTTAACAGCTATTATACAATTTGTACAATGTTAAAGGCAAATACCAGGTAGATGTAATCATAGGTAACAATAAAGGGCATTTACCTCGAGGTCGTTATCCAAAACTGTTAACTACATAGACTTTGGAGAGCCCACGCCATTATTGTTTATTGTTTTATGATAGCTAACTAGTATGGCAAATAAATGATAACCAATTTTATAGAGTTTGATTTCATATATTTAATAACATATTATATCGAATTGAAGCTTGTTATCTGCTGCTGTAAAAAATTGTATATGTATGCATAATATCGCGAGTCAGTACAAAGTCCGTTTTCAAAGTAACTTTGAAAACGAGCTTTGTACTTTTTTAAAAAAATTAGCTCAGTAAAAAAAGATAAATATTCACAGAAGCTGTATTACAGCATTCACAACGTAAAAATAATGAAATTGTTCCAGCTGTATCAAACCAAATCTTTGATCAGTAACAAAAAAGTTATTTGCCATAGTGTTGTCATTATTGTTTTCAATTTATGAAAACAGGAAAACACTGCGTTTTTTTTGCCATATTAAAATTTTTCATAGATACTTATTATCTCAGCTTTGCATATTTCCTTAGTTCGATTCTGCGCGTTCTGGTTTCGATTACGAAAACAAAGCAACTTTCGCCGTGGTCGATCTTGGGATGGGTCAATCAAAAATTTATAATCTCGAGCTCCTCCGTGCTTCGGAAGGCACGTAAAGCCATTGGTCCCGGATGTTAGCGTAGTGGTGTTATTGCTCCTCATGTGTTTCTCTCATGTAGGAAAGCCTGTGCCCAGCAATGGGACGTATATATAGGCTGGTGATGATGATGATGATGAATAAGAAATAAGAAGTATAAGACTTATGAAGAAATATTGATTGAAATAGTATGTTTCAAATCAACAGATACAGTAGAATATTCTCTGCGGAGCATATGCCGTCACATGTTGCTATGTTACTATTGGACACCAAAGTTTTACATAAAAAACTAATAATTACAAAATTAAAAATTTTAAGGAATCCCCGGCGTCATTAATCATCTATCTAACACCATCTCATTAAGTCTCTTCATAAGAGCCCAAACACGCTATATTTGCTGTAAGTTTCTGAAGAATTAAGCATTTCGCAGACTTTTTGATGGTATAGAATCAGCTCAAGGTTAGTATGTCATGGGAATGTCACCGAAGTGACAGTAGGTACACCAAATTTGAAATCACTCCGATCTGTAAAAGTTAGTAAAATCCTATTATCATGTAGGAAATGAGCTGATAATCATCAAACGCCTGAACTGATCTTCATAAATTATAGGTAAGAACCGTCGTAGTCATCTCAGCTTTGTAACAATAAAAAAACGAATCAAAATTGGTCCATTCGTTTAGGCGCTACGATGCCAAAGACAGACACACAGATACATAGAGAGACACGTCAAACTTATAACACCCCTCTTTTTCGTCGGTGGTTAAAAATAGAATATTAGCATATAAACAGAAATTTCATTAATTACACCACTAACTAGAGATGACTAGTTTAAGAAGAAGCACGGTCGTTGAACCCTTTAACCTTTCGCCTCATACCAGCTCGCCGGCGCTCACACTTCACACAGAAAATCTATTGTCTGATATGTGGGCACTTCACAAATTTAGTGAATTTCCTACCGCTTGCTTCGTCAGAGTTGTCAGTCTTCCTAGTTTCCTAAATTAGGTCCAAATACCAAAAAAATGGAAATCAGTTAAGGCAAAACCTGCGAGTGCAGTCAGAAACGGGAAGTTTTCAGTCGAAGGTCCAGTACTTATAAGATAGGCCATTGTTCAGTGTGTGAGCGGGCAGATGACTAAACTCGGCTGTTTGGAAACGCGGTTGTCCTTGAAAGTTTTTTTTTTTTGGAGTACACCTCTGGAGTAATGTCAAGTCTCAAGTAGCTTTAGAGAATTGTGCAGGTCCACCGTAGGTACTTTCTCGAGCAACTTCTTTTGAGTTTTGTTGTGTTTATCATTGCGACGATCGTTTATTACTGTAGTATACCTTTCAACATAAGTGAAGGCAAGGTTCAACGCGATTATATTGTTTTCTTTTAGTAGGTTTACACGGCATTTACTTTATGTTTCTTATACATACATATACATATGACGTAACTAAATGTGCCTGGTTTTTTGTCAATAGCATTGAAGGCTTCTGGTATCTCTGAAGTGTTTATAGACCCTGCTTCCAATTCTTAAAGCCTTCAAATCTTCGTTACCGAATGTTATCTACGGTCGTCCACAGGGCTTGTAGTTGAGGTCAAGCAACGTATCCAGAAATTAAGCGATTAAAAAAACCCACCGTGTATTCACTTAAGACTGAGATACCTGGGCAAAAACATCATTGATATCGTATTGAAACCACGACTTCCCGATTACGAAATTTATTCGAAAAAACTAATACTTATAACATAATTTTTAATTTGGAACTCTAAAACTTCTTCCTAGTCCATTTCCAAGTTATAAATATCAGCAATTTGAAATTTCATTTTTAGGCTGTTACAGCAACAACTACGGAAATACATGTCTTCTATCATTTAACATTTACCTGCATTATGAAGTTCAAAGAAATTCCGAACAATAGATAATTTGTCAATCTTTTGGCATCGCATAAGAGGAAGCGTTACGTTGTCGGGACGGATACTCGTTTCGTAAGCTGCCGGTAAAAGAATACAATTAATTTTAGGGTTAGCAACTAGCTATTCCTAACTAAACTTATTGTAATATTCGGACTCGTCACAAGAATTTTTGATACGAAACTAAAACTTCACACTATCATTTCTCAACTTCCAATGTTAGAAAAAAAGAAGATACAAAGGACAATTTTCAAGCAAGCCTAAAATATGAATAAAAACTATATAATCTACATAGTTTTTTTACCTAAGTTTCGTGCAGGATTTTTGAAAAAGCAAACTGGTAAAGATAGCCTTGCAAATATAACAAACGTAACCATACAGTATTAGATAATGCTGTTGTAAGTACCCGCATAAGCGAGAGGGCTTTGACATTGAGAACAGGATTGAACAAGTTAAACATAATGTTGCATATGTGAGCAGATAAATTATTGCCCAAATGTTTATTTGCTATTAGAGAGACTGTGATATTGCACGTAGTTTTTGAAAACGAGTATGACTCAAGAAAGATAAATTAATTTATGTATGTGAATTAACTATCTCTATTTACAATTTATGGTAGTATATCAAAGTTATCATAAACATACATACTAGAAATGACATTTCTGTGACTTTTTACCTGGGTTTGTACCCAGGTTTTACAGTTTGAAGATATACATTCAGTCAAAAAAGTATCCGAAATGGATGTCATGTTTATGGTTCCAAAATATTTTTTTGTTTTTTTGTTGTTGTTGTTAGATAAGTACAACTGTTTTCCAATTTGGCATGCAGTTTGAGTTGCAAGTGTTACTTATATTAAATACAGTGCTGTTTTTCGTTATATCATATCTAGTTTGTATTGCGAATTTCATAATAGACAAAAACATCGAACAAAGAGTTTGTCTTAAATTTTGCATCGCCAATGGAATTTCGTGTTCGGAGTCACTGAAAATGTTACAGAAGGCTTACGGTGAATGGACTTTATCAAAAACACGTGCTTATGAGTGGTGCAAAGCGTTTAAAAGCGGTCGAGATGTGATGGAGGATTTGCCTCGCTCTGGTAGAACGTCTGCAACTGAAGTTAATATCGCAAAAGTGAGGGAAATATGAAAATCCTCATTCAACTCTGAGAGAGATAGCCGGCGAACTTTCTGTATCTCACGAGTCGATCCGTACCATTTTAAATAATCACTTGGGTATGAAACATGTTGCCGCTAGTCCCAAAAGACCTGAATTTTCTCCAAAAACTCAATCGCATGAGAGTCGCTGAGGGCATAATAGAACGAATCACTTCCGAAACGACATTCATGAAACGCATTGTTACTGGTAACGAGATGTGGGTTTACAAGTTTGACACGCAAACTAGTCAACAAGCTTCGCAGTGGCGCCTTCCAATTGAACCGAAACCGAAAAAACCACGCCAAAGTCGATCAAAAGTCAAAGTCATGTTGACTGTTTTCTTTCACTCTCGTGATTCCGAGTGCGCAACACACGGAATTCTTGCCGGAAGGTCAAACGGTAAATAAAGAATATTATTTGAGCGTTATGCGGCATTTAAGAGAGCAAATTCAACGAAAAAGGCCAGATTTATAGAAAGAAAATTCATGGATTTTGCACCACGATAATGCGCCGTCGCACAAGGCCATCATTGTGAACAAATTTTTGACTCAACACTCAACAAATACCATCGAGCAACCACCATATTCACCAGATATGGCTCCAGCCGACTTATTTCTTTTTCCTAAACTCATATTACCACTTTGTAGCATCCGTTTTCAATCGGTAGAAGTCAGAAGACATAAAGGAGAAGAGAATTCGCGATAAGAACTGATCTCAATTCCGGAAACAGCGTTTAAAAAATGTTTTGATGATTGGATTATTCGTTGGCGTAAGTGTATCGTTTCTGAAGGAGCATACTTTGATGGTGCTAAAATAAATTTGGATGAATAACTAACATTTTGCGTATTATTGATCTTTTCCCGGTACTTTCTTGACAGTGTAGTACCTATTGTTTTATTTATTTGTTAAGGTTACTTAATGTAACACAAATAAATAAATTTCGATATGTAGCGTCGTCGTCGTCGTGATGCTGCTCTTCAAATGTTAGGTAGATTAATATTTTTGATTGAAGTTGAGTGAATTGTAATATTATTAATTCCATGGAAATAGCAGATCTTAATCAACAACTAATTTTAATACAACTAAATTAAAATTAAATTAAAAAAATCATTAGATGACAAACAGTAAATTACCATCTGCGTAAGACTCCCGGGAACGTACTACAATTTTATTTAAACTCTTTGTGTCTTGACAAGTTAAATAACTCTCTGTGTATTTATAGTCTTATTATCTTTATTCGAGGTTACAATCCAAGTATTCTTTCTCATTATAATATTTCATAACTTTATTTTTGGTGTATGTTACCCATAAAAAATGAATCCTTTACTCTCTTAGTTATACGTCTCTCACATAGCTCAACTCAACAGTCATCCATCACAAAGGCAGCCTTTGCTTAACAAGCTAGTTTCAGGCATAGGTATGGGACAACATTATTTGGTTTTCTAACCATTTATGAAAATATTTCTTTGTCTATTTTGCAAAGAGTTAATAAATGTTTTCTGATAAAATACAGGATTCATAAATGTAAGTACAGACATAGTGGAGTCATTACCTTTATACGGCCAAAGATTGTGATATTCGTATACCTAGTGATATTCGTATACCTAGTATATATGCGTGTGTATATGTGTAATTATACAAATCTATAAATGTATTAAGTACATTGTTTTGTTTCACGTCATATGCAAATGGTATAATGAAGGAAAACCTGTAATTAGCTGTACTCATAGTTATAAGTACCATATAAGAAAATTTGTGTATTGCGCAGTTGGTTTTCTCAATAAAATAAAATAAAATAAAATAAAATAAAATAAAATAAAATAAAATAAAATAAAATAAAATAAAATAAAATAAAATTAAATAAAATTAAATAAAATAAAATAAAATAAAATAAAATAAAATAAAATAAAATAAAATAAAATAAAATAAAATAAAATAAAATAAAATAAAATAAAATAAAATAAAATAAAATAAAATAAAATAAAATAAAATAAAATAAAATAAAATAAAATAAAATAAAATAAAATAAAATAAAATAAAATAAAATAAAATAAAATAAAATAAAATAAAATAAAATAAAATAAAATAAAATAAAATAAAATAAAATAAAATAAAATAAAATAAAATAAAATAAAATAAAATAAAATAAAATAAAATAAAATAAAATAAAATAAAATAAAATAAAATAAAATAAAATAAAATAAAATAAAATAAAATAAAATAAAATAAAATAAAATAAAATAAAATAAAATAAAATAAAATAAAATAAAATAAAATAAAATAAAATAAAATAAAATAAAATAAAATAAAATAAAATAAAATAAAAATAAATATATTTGCACCAATTTCATTGCCACACAACCATGATATGCAAGGTGCCGTTTTATGGGATAAATACTTTTATTTTTACATGGGTTCTCCTTGATTTATTACCTACCATATAAGTGTATGTTGAGCCTGCTGCCCGTTTGGTATAATTCTACCTTAGAGAAAATGGCCGTCAAAACATTTATTGTGTAGTCTAGCGAAGATAATCTCCAAAACATTCCATTTCTAAATAAAATGTGACATGAAAAAAACAATCTTATAAAAAAAAACACTACTCTATCTTGTGATCTGTACCACTAAGACTGGTGGCATTACCTCGCTGAATCGCAAGGCTTAATTTTTTTGCGAAATATAGGTATATACCAGCCTTATTGTCAATATGTAATATTCCGTCTTCTTTATAGTATTGTGTTCCTGCGGTGAGTAAGGTCGTCAAAGCTCATTCAGAAAGTGTCATGTAAGGGGCAGGGAGACTCGTCTCTTATGCTGTCAACTAAATGCTTATTATTGATTTTTATAGGGTAGGCAACGCGTAAATATTGCCCAAGGTGCTACGAGCCTCTATACTAAAATTATATATAGGCAATGTTATAAATCATTATCATCATCATCACCAGCCTATATACGTCCTACTGCTGGACACAGGCCTTCCTACATGGAGGAGTTGGAGATGTTATAAATAAACTCACGTAATACACAACTAACTGTGACAATTACCTCTAATTGCTATTTACCTTATAAAATAAAAAAATATATTATATATTTTAAAGTAATACTCTGTATATTACTTATTTTAACGTAATACACTTTTATAGGATTCCCTATTTATGGGACGGCAAAGAGTCTAGCCCATGTCGCCTATATTTCTGAAATCATTGGATTGAAATGCTGGTGTAACATTTTTCAATGCATATTGGGAGAGTTTGGCAAAAAATAACTATAGTGATAGTCTCAATGATGCTACTTCGATAATGTGGATAACTACGCATGATAAAGTTCTTAACGTCTTTCACACCAAAATTAACTTTTATTGTTACGATTTTCCATATTGCAACTACACAAATTTCAAATTTTATACCACAACGCTCGTTTAGACACAATTTATTGTGTAATTAATAATTATTGTAATAAAAATCTGTACCGACACTCTTTAATAGCGCCAAAAACTCCCGTGACACAATATTACTAGCTGCAATTAGCCGGCTGACAGCCAGGCCCATCTTTTCCATTGGGCACTGTGGGCAAGTGTCCAGGGTCCCGCGATCCATAGTGCCCCAAGTTCCCTTTTTGGAAATGAAGATTTTGATTAAATTTCTATGGAAATATGGATATACCTATAGGTATATTGTATGAAGTAATTGAATGATAAACTATTCTTTTTTTGAATTCGGTTAAAATAATAAAGTGCTCAGAGCCCCCAATAGGTTAAAGACGGCTCTGCTGACAGCTTGTTTGACATCCTTTTAGGAAAAGAAACTACCTATTGCAACAAATTTTGCTCAGAGTTTCACATGAAATATCCAACTTTTGATGTTGTTATGGCGGAATAAAGCCTTGTAGCTGACGTATGTACTGCGCCCTTACAATAACCGACGAGCGATGCAATGCACTCGACGCTTTTCAAGCCAAGATTAGCTTTTCGATAAGCTCGAAGCAAATCGCAGCCCATGCTATACTTGCAAGCTCTTAAGTGATTTTGTAACAGTCGATAATATTCAAAATAATATAATTATATAATTGTGAATAATATTCATACACTCACACCTATTATCTAGTCCAAAGTAAGCATCATTAAGAGCTTGTGTTATGGATACTAGATAACGGAGAAAGTAATTTTAATAGTATGTATATAAATACTAGAAATATACTAAATAAACATATAAACAGCCATGACTCGTAAACAAATGCTCGTACTCATCATACAAACATTTGCTCCTACCGGGATTCGAACCTGGGATTATATTATTGTGAATAATATAATTATATTTTTGTTATAAATTATATTATTAATATTATTATTTATTAGCTATCTTTTGTATTATGATTTCTTGATGAGAAAATTTTCGTACCAAAATATTATATTAGCTGAATAAAAAAACCTTTTTATAGTGATCGCAAAATATTTCATGATTAAGTATCTACTTACTATTACATTTTTATGTCAAAAATTATTAAGATTTTGCTTAACTTATTTTTAGCTTTACCACATCGTCACGTATTTATCAGTATTTTAAAAGAGTACTGGTTCTATTCAACTAAAGGATATCCAACTAAAAGATAATCAACGAAAGCATGGACTTTTACCACCTTTTTGTTTTTAAGTTACCATTCAATGTATGGACATTAAGTGGTAACTTCAACCGTTTTAACAACATGCAACTATATAAAATATATTACACTAATTATAAATAAATATCTTAATTAGGAAGCTTATGTTCAAAATTTTACTTCTAATAAAAGTGAATTGATTCCCATTATCAGAAAATTGTAGTCATCTGCGGAATTTAAAACATTATTATAAGTAAATCTATCACGCCATTGCTCAGTCTTTGCTTCAATATTGAATAGAGTACGTGGGCGGATTCGATTTAACTACTTTACGAGTATTAACCCTCGAACGAGCACAAAGAGCAATTTACAAAGTAATGCTTGAAAAACCCCAAAGATATACTTAGTACTTCACTAATATACAGTGCATATCTCCGTACTAACTGTTCTATACCCCACACTCTTTCTTTTTCATATCTATTTACTAGGTGGTAGGCCCGTATGTAGGGTCGTCTGGGTAGGTAAGTACCACCGCGTCTCTTATTTCAGCCGTGAAACAGTTCGCTGTGTTTCGGAATGAAGAAAAGTGTAGCCAGTGTAATTACTGAGAATGGACAGCTTTTCATCATATGGTCTCAGGAATGACAACGCATCTGCAATATCAAGTGATTTTTCCTTATTATTGCGGTGTCTATAGGCGGCGGTAACCGCTTACTACCAGGTGGGTCGTCAGCCTGTTTCTCATCTAGTTATATAAAAAAATCAATTAGGAAACATTCATTGCTATGTAGATGACAGTACAGTGCAAAAATGGGAGACCGTAATATCCCCCGATATTACGGTCTCCCATTTTTGTTTGAAAATCAATAAAATTCAAGTACTCCTTATGTTGTTTTGATTATTTAAAATGTTTTAAATAAAATAGGTTTAGTGTTTATGACTAAAGTTGATCACACACGGTGAACAAGTTTTTGTAAACAAAGGAAACTTACTAGGCCAAGAACCCTCCAATATGTAAACATTTCGTGATAATTGTAGTTTTCGTGTCAACTTAGTCAGTATGAAAGTCATTGCGCTGAAATAAAAATGTGCTTTATGGTTTTTTTTATGCATTTTTATACTAGAGACCAGGCCATCAAAATAAACTTGTGATATTTTTATGGCTTTATTTTTTTTGTTACAAATCAATCTAATGAACTAAAAATTTGTTCTACCAATTAGTATGGAAATTCTCTTTAAGGCTGAAAATAAATTATTTTGCCTTTTTCGCTTCGCACATTACGTAAACTATTATTTTGGAATGTGACATAAAGAACCATTTAAAAGTAGAATTCTTCAATAGACAAATATAGCTTGGACATAGTAAGCTAGTACCGTTTCTGATAAAATAAAAATACGCATTCGTATTTAACTTATGTAAGAAATAAAAAACAAGAGAAAGTTACATGTGGGAAGGTATGTCAACCTATGTTGTGATAAACTTGTTTAGGGACGTTAGATTTTATGAGGGTAGAAAAACTGTACTTATAGAACTGCGTATTTAAATTTAAAGGTTTCAGTTTGAATTTTTATTAGCGATGATTAAATATAAATGTAGAATCGATTAATAATTTATTCAGGATTTTAATTTCCTTGTTTATTTTTTGATTTCTTATAAGTTGTCTTTTATTAATCAGTATAACGTTATTTAACACGAAAATTTCACGTGCCGCATCATTTAACATACTTACATAAAAGTAATTGCGAGAAAATGTCGAGTGAGTTTGCCTAGTTTTCTATGTAGCGAAGTGCAGAGTGGCGGCGAATGCGCCGAGTCAAGGTAAGTGTGCCGACGGCCGGCTATGACCTACTGCGTCCCCACCCTGCGTTCTGCAATCGAGAAGGTTCAACGAACCCAGCAGAATCTTACAGGCATATGCGACTGTTACATTACCGGAAGGCAGCTGCAATCACCCACATCACGGCGGCAACGACCGCTCCCGTCACAATGCCGTTCGCTCCTACCTCTTTTTCGCTAGCTATCATCTATTTTTACAATAGGTGGATGTAGGAGGCGTTGACACCCATTGATTTTGATGAACACTAGAGACAATGGAAGCAATTCATTCTTAAGTCACTATCCGATAATTATACCTAGTATCTAATATTATTCACGTGGGTTGATATTTAGTAATATTGTCTCTGAATTTTAAGAGCAAAAAATAATAGTATATAATATTTATTTAAGCTGAAGTAGTAAGAAAACCAATACGAAAACGATGGACTATTCTTGGATTAAAATGTAATGCAGATAGCAAGTACGTCATGGCAATTAAAGCGTAAACCAGTTGCGATTTCTTCAGTGCTTCTCGGTAAGCTATGAACACAGTAAACAGTGAGTAAGAGTAAAGGAAAAGAAAGGGGTTTAACCGAAACACGCGCAGAATTATGTTGATTCAGTTTATTATGTCACCGCGACTGACCGGCAAGTTTCGTGAATCATGCACGACCGGCCGGCGCGCGCGCTCCTTACGTATTTTCCTACACCGTTACTATTTTCTAGTAAGGTATGAAAATGCCATAAGTGCTTTAATTTACATCTTACCGAGAAGCCACCACTTCTTAAATTCTACCGAGTGCTTTGAACAATTATAAAGATGAAAACATCAAATGACTCTGTATTTGTTTTTGTTTACTTAAGTGCTAGCTTTGATACAAATTCTAACACATAGAAGATTTTATAATTTTATGCCAATCCTTTATTTATGAAGAACCTAGTAAGTACTGGATAAATATTTGTGTAAGAAAGTTAAAAACATAATTATTAAGTATAACAATTACGTTTCATGACTGCAAATCATAGAACTATAGTAATATGTATCGGAGAGAGCGCGGGCGGGTTGTGCGCTGCGCCCCGGCCGGCGCCGTTACCGCTGGGGCCGATGAACTGGCCTTATTGCGGCGAACTATCGCGAGCCAAACGTTGCGTACTTTCATTGTCACCCCGCTTACACTGATGCCGATGCCGCGATGCTGAGTAAAGCCTTACTTGTCTAAGCCACATAATTTCTAGGGAAGTAGATTTTATGACAATTAGCTTGTAATCACTGCAGATAAGAAATGATTTTGATTCCACACATTGCAATAAATTCACAATATATTTCTTTAAATAATGTAGCACTAAAGGTGCGCAATCATTATCATTCATTGCTTGAAATAAAACCAATTTACCGGATTTAACTCGCGATTAGATGTTACATTATTATTATACACCCGACGTTTCGATTACTTTACAGCGATCGTGGTCACAGGCAGACTGAAGATGTCAAATGTCTTATGATGGGATCCCAAGCTGGTGGTACACCCCAACCATCTTTTCTATTGAAATTGGGATGTTTTTTGATTTCAATAGCCTTACGTAACAGGAATGAAAAGGTGTTCTTTGGCTAAGAACTGGCGATCATCAAATCTGATGTATTAATTGGGTCCGTCAAGAGTGTGTTCACACTGCCGACTTCGTTTCGCGCCTGTGTTTTACGTCAGCTATATGTTCTTTTACCCGGGTGCCTATGTATGAGAGGCCGCAGTCACAATCTAACTTGTATATACCTGCATATTGCAAGGGAATGTTACACTTGACAGGTGGTAGGAATTGGTTAATGTTCTTCGGCGGCTTGAAATAAGTTTTAATTGAAGCACGCTTCAAGATGTTACCAATCTTGTCAATGACACCTTTCATTTATGGTAGTACAGCAGGTTGAAACAATAGACTAGCTTTTTTAGATTTTAATTAAGTAGACTGACTTAGATATATTAGTTTACTCGGGCAACACCACGTACCTCCTGTATTGGCTTGAATATTATTATATATCTTTTGAACCATTGAAATAATCGAATGGACATAGGTAATGCTTTATTATATAACCATGGTGACATAAATTATTGCCCTCTTTTCATTCCAATAGGTATCAGTTCAAATGCTTTTCTTTTCAGTTATTATTGTTGATATATTCTTCTTGCAGGTCAACTGGTAAAAAGCAGTGCCTATGTTATTGATTTTCTTCATAAATGGTCTTTATTTTATGATTGTGTGTGAACATAAATTAAATACCAAATAAATATTAATTTAAAAAAATATATATTATTAAGTATAGTAAGTGTTACCTAAGTATAGGTGATATAACACAAGCTATATATTTTTTAATATACATATCTCATTTTACGACAATTTTATTTAATATAAGACATCAATTTGCATATTTTCACGATCAATCGTTTCAATTTTTTTTGCTTCATAATTGCATATTCATCTTGAGACATTTGTTTATCAACTTTTATAATTAAGTTAAGTATATAAAACTTTTTTCCGTAAATAGTATGAACAATAGGAACCAAAAATGGAATAACATAATTTTGCATAACTACATGGTCTTTAAAGAGATTTTTAATTTGTCTCTAGTTTTCGTTAGATAAATTTATACATTGTGTATTTTGGTTCTATCAAAATTCAAGAAGTGAATGGTGAATTTTTAAATTTATTCTGACATCATTTATTTACCTGTCGAGAAAATCTACGAGTTCATACGGTAAGACCGTAGCAACAATGGTCGCTACGAGCTACGGCTGGCTGCCATTGACCCGCGACCGTGTCAAGTGCACTCCGCATTCGAGTTGCATTGCACTGATCAATTATACAATATGTGTCTGACGTACCGTTATATTCTCAGCAGACCCAATAAGGACACATCTATATCGCGATCATGGTATTTGCGGGCGTTTCGGAATTCGTAATGGGCTTTTCAGTCCCTAGCGGTTGTACTGTGCTACGAATCCAAAGACGCCTGACGTAGCAATAACAATACTTGGATCTTATTTTTATGTAGATATTTTAATTTTAATTTTTAACTACTACTCTAAATGGTTGCAGAGATAATTAGGATCGGATTAATTATTAATAATAAAAATCAAATGAAATATTTGTTCAAGTAGTTCTTCCCCCAAGAGACTCTTTCGAATTGTGAAGTACTTACCACATACGTGTAAAAATAGTATTTACTGTAAATTCATTTTTTTCCAATATTGTGACGTTAATTCATGGTCATAATGAGAATTTGTATAAAATTAAAGAATGACCATTAATAATTTTCCTTCGTTAGAAAAATTGGGGTAATTAAATCCCAAAAATTACTTGCATTAACTGTATCATATTGTAAACGTATTGTACTTGTGTGATGTGTTGTGCAAGATTAAAAAAAAATCTTTCTTTTTTAGAAAAGACACAAGAACACAATATTCTTTTCAATTTAGCAACTAACTAAAGTAATAAAATGTGTAGGTACTCAGGCAGTCCTAAGTAAATACTTTATTTAAAGAATAAAAATCTTTAATTTCATACCAATTATGATCATTGATCAAGAACCATATGAATACAACATATTATATCAAAATAAAACAAAATTAAATCAATAAAATTAAATTAAGCCAAATTAAATTGAAACGAAATAGAATACAATAGAATAGAATAAAACTTTATTCAGCATCACAATACAAAGGGCTTAATTCTAATACAAATTAAATTATGAAACAAGAATAAAATTAGATTACTATAAAATCAGAACACATTAATTTAATTGAAAACAAAATATATATGTGGTTCTAGAGACATTTGTAGAGTTAGGTTTATACATGTAAAATACAAACATAACACCTAGTTGTTAAGCGGCTAGTAACAACGATATTGGCGAATAAAATAGTAACGCTAGTTAAAAATAATTAAATTTTATTTTATTTTAATATTTTATAGAGTCGAGATATATTTTTATTAAAGTACCTACCTACAAAACACTTGAACTCATTAATCGATCTCAAATGGAGAGCATGGCAGATTGTTAAAAGAGTAATTTATAATTTTTTGTCAAATGATCATTTATTACATATTATTATAAGTATTTGAGTCAATCTTACGTGTACAGTCGACAGCACATCAAGCGTAACAGTTTGATCTTGAGGCCGCCCATATTCCGTTCGTAATAGAGGCAGCTTTCGTAGTGCAACTGTTGATGTGCTGTCATCTGTACATAAATGAATAAAATGGTCACAATTGTTAGGTGCCACTTTATTTTTTCTTTAACAACACAGTAAAAGAGCTCTTTCAATAAATACAGTTTATTGATGCTGTTTTCTAATATTAAGTTGTTGCTTAATATTTAAAAAAAATATTAAGCAATTAAAATATTAAGCTACAAACATGTAGACATTTTCCAGAGTTGTCCTTTCCATAAATTGCCTCTAATAGGGATGTTGCCTATGTTTGAATATGGTGCTATATTTCACTAATATTGAAAATATACACTTTTTTCCCTTAAAAGTTATGAAATATTTTTGAAGTTGTACGGTTAAGGAAATTTATGAAATAGTAATTTTTTTGGTGTCTATAGGCGACAGTGACCACTAACTACCTGGTGGGCCGTCAGCTTGTTTGTCATCTAGTTGTATAAAAAAAATAAAGATGTGTTTAAAGGTTGCAAAACATTTCTATGAACTAATATAGCCCATGTTTTAATTTAGCGTCGTATTGTCATCATTCTGTATATATAGATTTGTATTGTCCAGTAACACTTCTAACAATAGCTGTTTAGCTTTACTCATACAGGAATTTGTAACACTTACCCTCAATATTCCATTTAACTTTTACTATAGTATGCTCACATCTTGTTGTTAAATAACTGTAACTTGTTTTGTGAGTTTTTAAATAAATAAAATAGTATGTATTTTAAGAAGCACTTTTTTGAACTCCTTTCAGTATTTTTACTACTCAGAGTTTCAGTTTCGGTCATCCACGCACACTTGGAAAATTCAATTTATATACAATTGCAAATTGAGAGTATCAACCAAGCAGCTGTGACCTTGTTGCGGGCCTATCAAGGTAGCGGCGATCGATCGTGGCCAATAGTTACGTACTTACAAGATGCCTCTGGGCTACGATCAATTGCTGTAGTCAACACTTTAAACCTTACCCTTATTATTGTTTGTGCTATAATATAATAACATTGACTTAGATAATTATCTTATAAAATGAAATTAATGAATAAATATAAAAAAGTACAAAAGAATACAGTTTCAGAAGAATATCAAAAAGTTGCGAAAGAGTAAGCAGCATCCAGATTATTTAAGTCAAAATAAAATAAATTGAGGATTATGTAGCATACTCATATACTTTGTGATGTGAATGAAATAAAAGTACAAATCACACCTGAAGGTGTAACGAGTATCCCATTTAAGTTACTTTGTTTGTACTCTTTGTTTATCATTGAGCTTGACTTAAATCAACGCGTTTTTCCATTTCTCTCTAAGTTCGTGTCGGTGAGTGAAAACCACATCGCCGCGCGGACGTCATTCCACTTTTCCGAGGCGTCAGTGGCTTATAACACGACCAGGGTATGTAGATCTATGTTGATTCTGTTCTGTCCCCTAGTGTTGACTGATTGCATAGAAAATAGAGCGGGTGGGGAGATCTAATGACGGTGGTGGGTTCTGTATCCGCAGAAGCGGGCGTCGATGCGCCGCCGATGCAATTTCGCCGCTGCACCGTGCAGTAGGTAAGTATGTCAATGCACTCAAACCCCCTCCTAGCTTCTCTCTGCAATCACTCATGACAAGTTCAGCTTGTCTAGCCCTATGTGGCACAGGCCTGGAACAAAAAAGTTCAATTGAAATGGTTTTTCGAAACTACACTTACTGGGTGTTCAACGTAAATTTTTCTCCAACTATACTTTCCTATGATATATCAAGTTATTCTTACTATGTACGAGTGCCTGTTTTGGATTTTGTAAAACTATAGAGTATGATCTTGAAAAGAAGTAATTAATTTATGAATCAAAAGAATGTTAATTTTTGAATTTAGGAATGTTTGGAACCACTTTTATGAAAAACAGAATCAAAATAAGACCATGATATTCCAAACCTTAATTTTACATCTGACTTCGTTTTGAAGACATTGTCTAGGAATATGCGAGTATGTATTGAGCAATATTGTGACCTAGACGTAAATATTTTAGTACGACAGTACAGTAAGGAAATTGAGTGTTCAATAGATTTTCACAAGACGTGTAAACTAAAACACGTAATTTTTGTAAAATAAAACGAGTATGTTATGATCATCATAACTTTTTATTGTATTTATCTAACAGTGTTATATGAGAAAATTGAATACTGCCTCTTCGGTCTGTTTCACGTTCCACAACAATTTATATTAGTTGTATATTGATTAATACATTTGATTACTAGGTTGGCAAAATTCTATTTACTTTCATACTCTCGTACACATGATGATATGCTGTAAAAGATATCGTGAGAGGCAGAAATCGGGTTCGTTACCCTGTCTCGTTTTCATTGGCGTGCGATCGCGCGCGCTAGAGCTCGGTTCCGCCTGAAGAACTCCCGTGATACGCCATCTGCAGTTTTGGACACGTTCCTCAAAGAAAATCTTTAGGTAGCCGAGCAGTTTCTAATTTTCTAGAAATTTCCATACTGATAAGCGCGTGTGGTAGATGTATTGAAATCAAGACACTAATGTTACTAACTTTTAACTTGCATACACGAAAACTTTCAGTTTCCTATTGTACTTATTATTTACTCCTTTAAGGTTTTGTGTAGTTATAATTTTGCAATATTATTGCAAAATCAATACCTACCTATTTTACAATATTGTTGCTTACCTAAACAATATAAATTGAAACTAGGTATAAATAATTCAAAAGGCAGAAGTTTTAGAAAAAATATCTAAACTACTGACAACAACTGTTTGAAATAGTAGTTGTTTTGTTGTTTTTTTTAGATTTTTTTTTATACAAAGCACGGCAAATGATTCAAAACCACCTGATGTGAAGCGGTAATAAGAGTCTATATGCGAAGACAGCTAGTGCAGCTTGGAACACACTGATCTAACCGTCTCTACCTTGCCGGCCCATGGGGTGCCTTTTCACGCCCCTTTTGAAGGAACCCATGTTAGAGGAAGGAGGGAACACATGTGCTAGCAAAGAATTCTAAGTTTTAGAAGTACTCAACTTATTTGTGCGTGAATTGGGAGCGGAGACAGTAAATTGATAACTCCAATAGACTGGGGCGTGGGCTCCTGTAGAAAGGGGAAAGGTGGAATAAGGACAAAAAGTTCCTTAGAACACTGCCCATACCGATAGAAGGTGCTAAGCGTCGCTATTTCTTGACGCAATTGTAGAGGCTATAGGCTGTTCGTGACCTCTACATCATCAATGATACGGACGACACGACGCTGCACTCTGTCCAGTGCATCGAGAAGGTACTTGGAGAAGCCATCCCATACGGGCGAGCAATATTCAACGCAAGGCCGGATCTGAGTTTTGTTAAGTAGCATTAAAAGAAAGACAGAGATAACATCAGTTTTAAGCAAAGACTAACTTTAGTCCGCGTTTTGTAATAAGGGGCTAGTAGTTCTATTCTGTCTATTCTATCGGTTCTATTCTGCTGTGATGAACTAAAACTAATACTGACACCAAGAAATTGTTTAATTCAAGTGTAAGACATTCAGGTGTGTCATTGACACACCTAATGATAATAGCAGCCTATACTATAGTCGCTTGTAAAACCAAGGGTATCTCTGGTACGTTATAGACCAATAATGATAAAAAGGTTGCATTGCCTCTGTTGCAACACAAAGTTTCATCTATAGCGAAAAAAGGCTCTAAGGCAATAGTGAGGTGAGGTTTAATTCGTTTACAAACGTGCGTCTTGGTCTCTAAAATATAAGTTAGGTCTTGCATAATCATACTTATCATACGCTCTTGATGTCGTAAAATTGTTGACTAGGGTCGTCCGCCGGGTGCGCGAGCGCATCGTGTCGAGTTTCCTATCCGTATCTAGGCAAGTGACAGTAGTAGCGGCTTGCGAAAGTGCACATAATTGGATCGGCGCTTTAGAAAGGGGGTTATGAGTTTGTAAGTGCAACGAACCCGCATGCATTTTCCCGGGGAAGATGCATTTCGCTGTGTGGTGTGGAAAGCGAGGTTCCAGGAATCGATGCATTAGCGACTGCGTAGCCTCTCAGCGTGCAGCGACGCCTGCTAAGAAAAAAGTGAATAGAAAAATGCATTACTATATTGATGGAGAATTTTAGTGAACACTCTGTTAATTAATATTGGAATGTAGAAACTTGGAATGAAATGATTTTATTAATTTAATTTTTAGTGTACTTTATTGTTTTAATTTTTTATGTTGCGTACTTATATTCACCTGTTGTTTCTTTTATATGTCTTATCTTATCTTATCTTATAGTGGGGCCATGACTAAGTCACAGTGCACTTCGACCCATTGGGATCTTTTGTGGCTTCCCTGCGTTTACTCTTCCTGCGTCCAGAATATAGATGCCGTTAGCCTTACTATATCTTTAGGCAGAAAGAGCCTGTAGTCTTCTGTCTTTGGATATGCCACTTCCAGAAGACTCTTTCTGGTTCTAGTCTGAGCATCACAATGACACAAGAGATGCATCATTGATTCCTGGCATATAGATTTTATATATAGTTTATAATTTATTTAGATCGTTGTCATAGGATCCATATTACTAGATACAGTAAAAAGTGGTTCACCTGGTGAATGTTGAACTAATTTATTTGAAGTTACAAAAAAAGTGAACCTATTATATTCATAATGCAACTGTTCTCCAACAAACGTGGTATAACGGGGCCAAAGGGTTACAGGGCCATATGCCGCCGCAGACGCCAGCATCGCCGGATATGGGTTAAATAATCACAGGCTTTTTTGCGTCCTATTAAACCCCTTTTCTTTTGTCAATGAAGTAACAGTACTCACATAAAAAATCTACATTTGCACGCATGGGCGGTATGTTAATTGAATTGCTTTCAATCGTTACCACTGCTAAATTTATAGAGCATCGATGTCAACTTTTTGCTTATAGTATCGATTCGACATCCGTTTTTTGATTAGTATTTTTTATATTTAGCCATCTGTATACAGTTTAGATTTCAATAGGTACAGAGATACTGAAAGATTTTATGGAAGTATTTTTTATCAACCACAAACCGCTTCCTTACTGGCCAGGCTAAACAAAAGCTAAGGGCTTCTTTTAGATAATAGGTAACGTATTTAAACCTCAAATTGGTCACAGTAAAGAAAAATAGCCAGTCATATTTCACCCTGAGACATTGTTCTTAAAAGGTCCGTTGGTTCTGAGAAATGGGCATTACAATAGTTCCCGTTTTACACAGGGAACTGTTATGCTGTAACGGGGGCCCGCATGACGGTAAAAGTGCATTTTTGTAGAATGCACTATTGTTGGTGACATCACAAGACGTCACACTCGCTCCCGTTATGCTAGGACAAAAGATGGTACACAAACGATTTCGACTTAACCACGAAGTAGCTGCTGCTTATTGTTTTGAAAAATGTTGTAAATCAGTTGATCACAGTAGAGATATTTACGACTCTGCTTTCTTAATAAATTCATTTTCATTTTTATATAATTTATTTCTTTAACACGAGCACATAATGATGCTTACTTTAGGCTAAACAATAATGTGTGAGTGTATGATTAGCATTATTATAATTTAACACACAGAGAACATAGAGACTTATACTCTTGTTACATAATATATTTGTGTTATTTACAAATATACCACACAGTTCCATTACATAGACACTAGTATAGGTAAGTACTAGTAGTAGACATTGAATCTACCTTAGGTATAGACTATCACATCGATCGATACAGAAACAGGCGAAGTTAAGTTGTTATAACATAGGTAGCTTAATAGGTTTTTCTGTTAAAATGATATCTTCCAATTCTCTCTGCGATAAGGACAAAATATCTACATCTTTCAATTTATCATTATACTCGTAATATCTACACGAGGATCTAATAATTGTAGTTTTGGTGGGATGTGTGATGCAAGGGGAATAATAAAAAAATATTTAAACAAAAATAAAAAACCGACTCCAAAAAACTGAAGAGGATAAAATAATTAAATTTTAGTAGGTCGGTGCTTCACTATCTATGGTTTCTGGAAACAACTTAGCACCAACTCCAAAAATATGTTCCTAGGGGATGAGTACCTACTAAAATTTAATTATTATATCCTTTTCAGTTTTTTGGAGTCGGTTTTAATTTTTGTTTAAATATTTTTTTTTCACAATTTTTAGCGATAACTTTTGAAGGTCAAAGCTAGATGGGTGACCGTGAGCTTAAATTGATTTCTACTATCGTATCATTTCACTAAAAATTCATAGGAAAACAAAAATCCGCAATTTCGCATATGTACACGACTTTATTTTTTCAGTTTTTTTTATTTAAAAACCAAACTACCCAATGGATTTTCAAAATTTTTTTTATGGGACCAAATGGGAACTATTTCGCATCTAACAAAAAAAGAATCATCAATATCGGTTAACCCAGTCAAAAGTTCTGAGTTAACAAACATAAAAATATAAAAAATAAAAATAAAACATACAGACGAATTGATAACCTCCTCCTTTTTTTGAAGTCGGTTAAAAATTCATAGAAAAGCAAAAATCCGCAATTTCGCATATATGTAGATGACTTCATTTTTCCAGTTTTTTTTATTTAAAAACCAAACTACCCAATGGATTTTCAAAAATTTTTATGGGACCAAATGGGAACTATTCCGCATCTAACAAAAAAAGAATCATCAATATCGGTTAACCCAGTCAAAAGTTCTAAGGTAACAAACATATAAAAAATAATAATAATAATAAAAAACATACAGACGAATTGATACCCTCCTCCATTTTTTTGAAGTCGGTTAAAAAAGTCATATTTGAGCGAGAGGATTCTAAAAATATTAAAGTGATTAACTTTAATATCTCTAGAATCCTCTCTTTAGCAGAACTTTAGCAGTAAAGTGGAGTCTATATAACGGTTAACTATCTTATAAAGACCAATTTCATCCAGAAACATACGCCTATTAGGAAAGGAGTCTATAATACCTTTTAGAAGCCGTATCATTGCCAATAAAGAGGTTTCCTGTTTAGTAGTCTACTGATTTCAAAAAATTGTTTGAACTTTTTCGAGGCGCACAATATGCACCGCATATTGGGGGCTCCACACTATTTACACATGCAAACTCTAACCGGGACTGAACGAAGCAGTTGTATAAAACTTTATAGGTAAATTGTTGCATGAATAGTGTAAGTACAAATTTTACTCTTTTAGTTAAAGTTTGACTTCAAAGAATGCATTCCATTTTAGGTTTATACATTAAAGAAAACAGTAAATAACGCAACATTAAGATAAACAAAGGAAAAATACCAAAAAATAAAACTTTGGAATCTCTAATTATCTGAGTAACAGTTTTCAAATAAAGTATTCCCGAGTCGTGCCGCTGGGACTCTTGTAACTAATTGTAAAAAAAGTTGGGTCCAAAAAGCATCGTCATTAAACGTAAATGCGTGCCTCGGTTGGCCGGGGCTTAGAAAAAAAAGTGAAAAGAAGAAAGTACCGTTAGTATCCCGGTGTCCCGCTGCGTGCTAGGATAAATGACTGGCTCTCTTTGCGGGTGTGTGTGTGTGTAGATTTATTTTGTTACGGACAGTAATGGTAGGTCAGGAAATCGAGAATGTTACTTTCGATAATGTACGGCAGTATCTAAAGAAATTGTTAGGTGGATATTTTTAATTTGAGTTGAGCTTAGAATGAATAAAAGACTCTTAAACGTTTTCATATAAGATATATACTTTCTTAATTATTAGCTTATATCGAGTTACTAAGTGAGTTCTTAACTAATTTAGCGACAGCTCTGTTTATTCCTTACCCGAAGCCCTAAATAAATACAACATAAACAATCCTGTTATGAAATTTCATCAAAGTTTGTAAAGCGAAAGAAAATCTTTAAATGCTCGACTTTAGAACAAATTGTATTCACGTAATGCTATGTGAATAGTCAGCCGGCTCATATATCTGTAAGTCCTGTCAACTACGTTTTTGTGGTCTCTGAATAGTTACCGGCAGACTACATATGAAGCGAATATCCTGTAGATATAAGAACTGCCATGTGTCGCCCTAAAAACCTCCTAATTCGCTATAGCCCTAACCAACAGCACGCTTTTATTTCATTACTATCGACACCCATACCTATGGTCGCCTTGTTGTTGAGACCAAATCTTTCAGAACTGAAAAGATTTAAATGTATGTCTGGTCGGTCTATACACGTCATCGATATTGCGTGCTTTTTATGTTGTGTCAGTGCCACAACAGAACTCGTATGTTTAAAATAATAATTATTATATACAAATTGATTATTATTTTAATAAAATACTTAAAATAAAATAATTATCGATTTGGATATTTCGAGTATAGGATATATTAAAAACTCGAGGAGTTCGGTGGGCATACTGGTTTGAACGCTCTGGTTTCGATTACGGAAACAAAACAACTTTTGCTATGGTCGATCCCTAGATGGGTCGATCAAATTTACTATCTCGATATCCTCCGTGCTTCGGAAGGCACGTTAAGCCGTGGTCCCGGCTGTTACTGCCACCGCTTTAATCCACCAACCGCATTGGGCGTTATGGCCCAAACTCCGTATGTATTTTTCCCATGTAGGAACGCCATGTGCTCAGCAGTGGGACGATATTGGCTGGTGATGAAACTCAAAAGTCACTTTTTCAATCCTGCTTAAATACTTTAGCAACTAGTGCTCATTTTAACGTTTAACTATACAAAATTTATACTTTGACAATATTAAGAATATTTATGTGGTTCTTCAATTTAAGAAGAGTTTGAGTATTGGTCCGTTAAATAGCCACGCACGAAAACAGTAAGAAAAAAAATATAACGCGAAAAAACAAATCAGCAACTGTCCTTTACTATTCTTTTATTTTCACGAGCACTACACATTGGAAAAAAAACAACCTCTTTACCGGATTTAACACTCTTTTAATTAAATGTTACATTATTAGTCTATGCCCGATGGTTCGATTACTTTACAGCGATCGTGGTCACGGGAAGACTGAAGATATCAGTTTTTATGTTACCTACCATCACTTTATGTTAAATTTTGAGTGTTCCATTTCACGCTTACGGTGTCTCTTTGTCGGACAGTGTGAAGGTGGGCTTGAGACTTTTTGATTCGCATGATGAGATCACAAGCTGGTGGTAGATTCCAACCATCTGCTCTATTAATTTTATTTTTATTTTTATTTACACTCAAAATATTACACAAAATGACGTTATCAAAGACAACTGACATCATCAGTCTTCCAGTGATCATCACGATGGCTGTAAAGTAATCGAAATATTTGGTATAAATAATAATGTAACTTCTAATTAAACGCGAGTTAAATCCGGTAAAATGATTTTATTTAAACTGTCCTTTAAAAAAACAACATAATTAATTTGAATTCGGAATTCAAACTCCAATGCAAGATATCAGACTTCAGACTAAGCAGCATTAAAAATTGGAAATTCCCTAATTAATTTTTTTTCATGCACCTATTATCTAGCCTATATTGGGCGTCATATTTACATTACTTTTACTGATATTTATTTACATTACGTAGTAATATGCAAAACTGTACAAAGCTTATTTACCCCGCTCTCCAGTAAGTACTTCATGTGCATACTTACCACCACTAGTTTCTTTTTCTCACATGGAATAGGTTAAAATTCAATTAGAGAAGGATATTAATGCGGTCTAAGTAAATTAAGTGAACAGAATTTGGCAGAACTAAATTGCACGGAAAACACTTTTTTTAACACATCATAATATTTACTAATTGTTTCTTACACAAATACAGAAATATGCTGTATTATTCTTTATAATAAATGCGAAGTCAATGTTTGTGTCAGACTGGTGCCTAAAATATGTATGAAAAACCTGTCTTTTTAGTAAAGCAAATAAGGATATGTTCCTTCTAGTTTGTGTTTATATACTTATTGTTGAGTTGTAATCAATTTATTGTAAATTCAATTACATTTTCCGCATTGGTATAATTATTACGTTTGGAGATGTACTCATTATCCCTGTTCCCGAGGGGATAGCGGCTGAGGCAACGACCTTTTTATGTAAGAGATGGAAGTAAGTACATAATGCACTCGCTTCCTGGACAAACTGGACTTCTAGTCGAAGAGCTAAGAAGCAAAGTGCCTAATTAATGTAACTGTTTATTTGGATTTAATTATTTTAGATTTAAAGTTAACATCATTATTAAATTTTATTGACTAAGTTGATATTAAGTATTAATACCCCATTTACAAAAATGTCTAAACTGGAAAAGATACTAGTTTAAGTAATTCGTACGCGTGAGAAGCTTCGAGATGAAATTTCAGTGGTTCATTTGCCAACATGTTGTAGTCTTTGTCGACGTAGATGAACAGTACTAACATAAACCTTAGTGGCTTATTCTAAATACTGCATTATTCGTTTTTAAATGAACTTATTGTGTAATTTATTGATAATAAATAAAAAAGTAGACCTCTACTAAGGTACACCTCTTAACTCCATATGGCTATACAAACGATAGTAATATTAAGTTACTAAATTGATTTATTAATATGCGCAGATGCCTTGTAAAACATTATTTTAAAAGACGTCAAAATTTCAACTAATGAGACGATTTGAGTCCTTGAACTAGGCGAGATCAGTAATTTTTGTGTGAAATGAATCATAGAGAATCTCCTAATTAGGAGTATTAGCAGTTCTTTTAGTTTTTGAGTTTTCCGACATATGGATAAGAGTCCAATAATTTGATTGGATAATACTGTTACAAAAACTTCTAAACTTCTGTTACAAATGCTTCAATCGACGTAGCATAAGTCTCCGAGCCTACAAGGATTCCAAAGAGCATCACAAGGACCTTTTATATTTACTTAACACAGGTTTATTTTCGAAGTCATAAAAATTTCATCTCAAGTTCAAGCAGAGATAAAAAAACTGGTATTGAAAAACTCGTTATTTCATCAAGACACAAAAATGTTAATTAAATTATTCTATCTGTGCTACGGGAGAAAGTAGTTGTTTCGTTGTTATTTCATAAATTATCTGATCATGATTATTTTGTGTTTCGTAATAGCTAACACATTAATATTTCTATTGTATTGATATTTGCAATGTTGTGCTTCATGACGTGACTTGGTATGAGCAAACGAACCGGTTCGTCATATTATTGGTGGTCTCAAGGATGCGTTATGTGATTTCACCAGGTTTGTGAAAAACTAAATGCGTTTTGAATACACACTAACGAGAACCATAACAGTTAAAGAATGAAAAACAGATGCCAAAACTAGTTACCTACTTCTCATTTATGCGCGGACCTAACTACGGCTCCAGTATGAAAATTAATAAAATGCGATTTTTTATTACTTATGTGTTTGTTAAAATATCATATTTTTGAATGCAGTATTTTAAGAAACCCGTTGTCAAATATTAGAAACGGAGCCCGTATAGTTACGTCACTGTCCGCCTTTTTGTCTGTATGTTACAGCCAACATATTGCGTTCCCTTTGACACAATATGAGACTTCTAATATATTTGTAGCACTGTTTGAACAAGTGTCAAATAAAGTCATTCCATATTTTCAATACACGAGTGACAATATGGACAAACTTCGTTAAATAGATTTAATGTCCATTAGGACTGATAAAAATGATGATTTAACTTTATTAACTTTGTTTAGCGTTGATCAAAACGCTTATGTAAAACAGGGCGAAAAATTAATGCTTTTTTCATTTTTATTCAAACTTGTATCTATATTAATATTATAAATCTGAAGAGTTTGTTTGTATGTTTGGTTGAACGCGCTAATCTCAGGAACTACTGATTCAAATTGAAAAATTCTTTTTGTGTTGGATATTCCATTTATCGAGGTATTATATAGGCTATATAACATTACGCAGCTAGTAAAAAATATAAAACCCTAGCCTTATTAATCAGCTATATAACACCATCTCCAATGAGATGGTGTTATATAGCTATCTTATATAGATTAATCATAAGAGCCCAAACACGCTATATCTGCTGTAAGTTTCTGAAGAATTAAGGATCCCGCAGACGTTTTTATGATATGGGATCAGCTCAAGGTTAGTTTGTCATGCGAATGTTACCAAGGTGACAGTACACCAAATTTCAAATCAATCGGATCTGTGAAAGTTAGTAAAACCCTTTTATCATGCAGAAAATGAGCTGATTGTCATCAAACGCCTGAACCGATCTTCATAAATTATAGTTAAGAACCATCCTAGTCACGACAGCTTTCAAACAAAAAACTGAATCAAAATCGGTCCATTCGTTTAGAAGCTACGATGCCACAGACAGACACACAAATACCCAGACAGACACGTCAAACTTATAACACCCCTCTTTTTTCGCCAGGGGTAAAAAAATGATTTTTAACAACTCTGCTTTTTTGCAGCATAGTATGTAGAGTTGTTGGTAAGAAATGTAAATTTTTTAATGTATTTAAATTATTAGGATTTTTGAAACACATCGATTTACTGGTTCTTTTTCTATTTGTGTAAAAAAAAATAAAAATTACCTTAAATGTAGTCCATACCGCTAGTGAAATAGTGATCGCATTGGATGAATCACGAAGATAGTTCTTGCTATTTATGCGTCATGGCGTGCAGGTCAAACTAAACAAACATGGGTTTTATAACTGGGCATGTTAGTTGGTGTAAGTTAGCGAAGAAAATTAGGTAGGTACTATAAATGTTACTGCATATTTAGTTGTAAATTTATAAAGTTAAAGAGGCTAAATCTCTCAAAGGAAAAAAATCTTTTATGCATCCCTTGCATCGTGGGCCAATACAGATATATTTGTGGCTCCTCTGCTTAAGATATTTACAGCTGACCCTATCCACTAAAATAGCCACTGTGTCCCTGTTCAGATTTGGCGAGAATTACTCTTGTCTCAAAACTCTTAAGCGTGCCCGTATGTCAGACTCATCTTCTTTATCCTGATGTAGGTTGTGATGGCTTGTGGAGGGCTTAAGGTACAGCAGCTCTCCTAGGCTTGCGAGGGACTGTAAAGGCGGGTGAGCCTTGCCACAACCTTGCTGCATTGTGTCCCCTCGGAAAGGATTTCAGGCCAGTACCCTATGCCAGGGCTCAACCATCTCTGCTCACTACCAGAGATGGTTGAGCTGCGGGCCTAGATGTGGACGACTATCATGTTCCCTGAGAGCCTCCTTATGGGAGAAGGACGATTTTTAGTGGATAGGGTCGCCGCATCTACAGCTGAGGAATTCCACATAACTTAAGAGCCGCCCACAGACACCGCGGCATGCAGAAACCATTTACCACAGGTCAGCATAATATCCAACTACAAAACGAGAAGTATCTAAAAATGAGTCCAAAGTTTTAGGAGTGCCTTAAAGAGTTTGACCGACAGGAGGTACTTGAAAGAAATTACTTTGCTATCAAAGTAATCTCTTTCAAGTAGCTACTGTCGGTCAAACGGTGATTAGAGCCTTTTGCCTCTTCTAGTGCTTTCTGTTTAGTAAGTAATATTTCTCTCCGGTGCTTTATTATTGATGTGCAAGCGCAGCGGGTAGCGTGGCTCAGAGAAAAGCCATAGTGGTATAAATTATATTTTTTTCTAGAAAAGTGGCGCGTGCTAGTTCCCGTGACCACCGTGTGCGACGCGCGGCGCTGGCGTCGCCCGGCAAGCGCATTGCTAGTAGGAAAGTTGCTTATGACGTCGGAAAGTGTCACGTTGAACCATGGTGAACCGCAAGCAGAGTCTTCCGCGGTTGCTGGCCTACTCACCAAATTGTCATTCTATCAATCCGTCACTATGACTTTATCTTTGCCATCAGACGGCTACACTCAAACCGTTTAAAATATGTCGTTGTCTTACCGTTGTACGGTATTAACAAACATTTTTGTCGTGATAGATCGTTTGTCATATTGAGTCACGACCAGATGAATTGACTGTGACGAAGTTTTTCCGATTTGCATTGACATCTTTTCACACATATTCGCTCTTCTGAGTAGTAACTGGATTTTAAAATTATTTATACAATGAAAATTTTCACTGTAAATAATGAACAGATGAAAGTTAACATATCATGATGATGGAACAGCTAAATCAATTTAATTAAAGTTAAAAAGTTCGCATGTGTCGTAGTCCTGCATTCGTAACAAATCTCGAGGATAATTTTTTTACGTCTATGAAATATACTAGACAAAAGTGTTAGAGACCTTACAAATTTGGAGTTGGAGCGCCGCCGCGCTGGTGCGCGAGCCGCGTGACGCGAATCGTCGACCTCTCATTTTGTAACGTTCGGACTTCGGTGGCGAAATAGAGGTCATTGACAAGGCCTAGCTTCAAGCCGCCATTACGACTTACTTTACCGCGCTTTTTGCCACATCATTTTGATTACGCTGTTCCTCATATTTGCTCAAATTTCTTTCCCGGATGTCAATATTACCAACATAAAACCTCACCTCATCACCGGATTACAAAAAGTGGCTTTGTGCAATCTAAGAATATTTCATTTTTTGCATTATTCTTTCATGGCGTTTTATGTGTTTGAAAGACGCCTTTGTTGCTAAAAGGGGTTATGAAAATAAATATTGGATAATCGTGATCCATGATCGGTATCATAATCCAATAAGTATTTGTTATTTAAATATATCACGATCGAATATTGACAGGTTAAATGGATGGTTGTGCTTTAGGTGTTAGGTAAAATAGGTTTTTGTAATTGGTGTTGAACAATAGAGGAGCTGAATGCTTAGTCGTGATATACTAATGCGGAATGGGGGGCATGTGGGCGAGGGGGCAGGAGGGAGTCAGGGTACGCACACCTCGACGCAACCAACGAAACGAAAATTTGTGGGGTCAACGCTCGCGAGTGGCCGCGCAGACGTCAGGTTGATTCACTTTTCATCTACGCTCACTTTATACACTTTAAGGTGGAAACTCGCTTTTTTAATTATGAGGGTACTGATGAATACGCAGAACACTCAGTTTAAAACTATTATAAAAGTTCAAGTTTTTATGAAAACAAAAATTTTTACTTGCATTTTCCGGTGACAATTTCTTTTTTTGGCGAAATGTAGTTACCTACGTCTTGAAAATAAATTGTATTTCAAAATTCAAACATTATTTAATACCTACTTTTTTCTTTTTAAGATAATGTTTTATTCTACCTATATTGTGTCTTACTAATAAATTAGTAAAGACGATAACCTACACTTACCTATCTAAAAGATGTGAAAATATTACCTACTTACTTAAAAATATCTACACTATTTTTTTTCCTAATAATAATGCTAAAACAAAATTAAGAAAAGTTGTAAGAATATTTTCACCATTGTTTTTTTAACCTTTTTGTTAATACAATTAGATAATAAATAAACTGACAGCCCAGATGGTGGTAAGCGGTTACCTTCGCATATTGACACCTGCAATAATAAGGAAAAAATAATATATTGCTGTAGTTCCTCGATATAATAAAAAAATAATTTGTATTCATATCATAAATTAAATCATCACCTGCACAAATATTGAATTGTATGTAGCGTAACGCGGAGAGCATGAGTTTTTACTTTTATCGAGCATGGCGTCGGGTCGTCGACCTGCGGCGTTTGGCGCGAGTTCGCGAGCTGTGTTGGCACGCCACGTGCCCGAAAGCCTAGCGTTGGTGGATGATGTTGTTGTAGAAATTTTAAATTTAAATTAAAAGCTGACAGTGAAATCGAACAACTAGGTAATATTAAAGTGGTTTCAAACTTTAATTGCTTTCCGACCATACCTTTTTAAATACTATACGTATTAAAACCAATTGCTTTTGATATTTCGTTCAAATCTACTTTCAATAATGGCAATATTGTTATCTCGAAATAGGATAACAATTCGCGCAGCATAGCCCTTTGACCGTACGTCCAACAACCATGGGCTCTGCAAGCAGCCTGTCAAAGAAATTTGCATTTATAATTATTTTATAAGTCTGTTCTAATTTGGCTTTAATTGAATACTTTCATTGAAGACCGGAAGCTGACCCCGCAAACGTTGTTATGCCATAAAAAAATGTCAAAAATAAATAAGTAAATAAATAGATAGCAGCCAATTCTCAGACCTACTTAATATACATATAAAATTTTATGAAAATCGGTCAAGCCGTTTCGGAGGAGTATGGTAAGTAAATTTGTGACACGAGAATTTCATATATATAAAATTTGACATGCCTTATAAAAGCTCGTCAAATTGACAATTTCCTTTTTTAGGAAGTCGATTAAAGAATTATGCAGGTGTTACACAAATGTAAACAGACAAATAAAATGATGCGTTAATTAGTATTAAAATATTATTTGTATTATTATTTAAACAAGAGTAACTCGCCCAGTTATTCTTAATCTCGGGCCTCGAGGCCATATTATTTTTCTTCGTGTTCATTAATTTGTTGTGACGAGTAAGGCTGCCGAAGTACATAATAACGACATTGAAAAACCGATTTAGTCTGGAATATGTGGCTTGACAGTTATGTTAAATCATAATTATTAAGTGAAGGTATCATCAAAGTTTTACTTGTATTGATTACATATCTTCTAGTAAATTTTAAATAGCAATGTTTGATTCTGAAAAAGCAACTTCACCATTAAAAGGCATTAACCTGAGGTCAACAAAACGCATTTGGCTCTTTATGGTCGTATTAGCGAGGTCACGTAACCGCAACACTGAGATTGCTGTAATTTTATTGGTTGTCTGTCAGTCATTGCGGGGCTGTTTTTTTCAGATGCCCTGTAGCGTTTACATGATTGGTTAATGAATTATTTATCGTTGCGTTTATGTACTTAACCAGTCTATTTTTAACCCCCGACGAAAAAAGAGGGGTGTTATAGTTTGACGTGTCTGTCTGTGTGCCTGTCTGTGGCATCGTAGCACCTAAACGAATAGACCGATTTTGATTTGTTTTTTTGTAAGTTAAGTAATTAAATAAGCTTTAGAGAGGTTGGCCTGTATTAGTAGTAATATTACGATTAAAATAAAAATGCTTTCTTAGTGCACCCCTAGGTATGATTTGGCGACGATCGAGATGGCACCAAATACAAAATACAAATGTTTTTTTAAGATAACGCGAGTATTATGCTATACGTCAAAGTGAAAGGATGGAACCCTTATAGGGGATGATGGTATTTGACGTCCACCACGTTGGATTTATAATCGTTGTTTTTGTTGTAATAATCAGCGACCAGATAACCCCAAAAAATATCTATGTTGATTTTTAGACTATGTCACCCACAGAACATAGAGAGTAGTTAGAAGGCGTAAGTGGGCGGGACGCGCGCGCCGCGCATAAGAGTAAACACTCTTATCCAGTCCTTTTGACGATTCGACGCGCTCAGTTGTTCGCTAACCTATCCAGAGCAATATTATGCCAAAACTAGTGGAAAAATGCCTCTTCGTGCTACTTTAACAAGCTAGAAGCAAAGTAAAACTTATAATCTTCCTCATTGAGACATTTCTTATCATCGCTTAGTACATTTTTACTGTAAAATAGTGAAAAACATTAAATTAAAACGACGCCATGCCAAAAATATACATTGCTGGCTGTGTACGTCGTCAATAAAAGTGGCTTTGTATTTAGCCCGCAATGTATGCTTTTTGGGGTAAATTAAAAGAGTTGCCAGCATGTCACACTTATTTTACACAAATGAGTCAAAAATATATCAATGTTTAATTTAATTAGAAAATATTACAACAAAATATTATGATGTCAAATTATTGCCTAGTAACTATTTCCATATAACAAAACTCTTTGATGTTACTTGTTTTTTTCACTTGTGCCAAGTATGTAAACAAAACAAACTGACATCAATTTCGTAAATGTTGAACATTCCGCTAGTTCAACGTAAGACACCTTACACTTTATTATCACGTCTTTTTGTGCTACGTAAATAACTATGAAATATTTACAAAAATACGAAATATTTGCCATAACAGACTACGTTAAGATAAGGACTACGTTTTGCCATTAAATAAAAATAAAGCACTGAAAAAATGAGGTTATGTACTAGTTTTTACTGTTCATATATTCTCTCTATTATAGAACACAAGGAAGGAACGCCCATACAGCCATATCTTAAGGCGATACCTCGTCGGAACTAGCGACACCACTTGATTTATATTAATTGTGGTGAATAAAGAACATAATAAACAAAAACGCTTTAGTGAATGACTAAAGAATAGTATTTGTAATTTTTTGAGATGTGCTCGGTATAAGATATTCCTCTAAATGTAACCTATTTTTTCATTATTGCCGAAAGTGGCCACTTTTACCAATAATAAAAAAAATTGTTAGATATAGGTAGACACTTTAAACAATATACATCTTTAAAAATTACAAATACCGTTCTTTAGCAATTCTCTAACGCGTTTTTGTTTATGATGTTCTAAATTCACCATAATTAATAACAATCAATTGGTGTAGCTAGTGTGCACGAGGTAGCCCCTTAAGTATTTTCTGTCATTCCACAAATATTGCATTGAAATGCTAGTGCAATGCAACACATTTCAATGCAATTCTTAGTGTCTTTCTCAATGTCTTCACATCAAATATACTTATTATTTATTACTTATTTTTTATTGTCATATAATAATAATAATATTTATACACTCACACCTATTATCTAGCCCAAAGTAAGCATCATTAAGAGCTTGTGTTATGGATACTAGATAACGGAGAAATAATGATGATAATATGTATTTAAATATACTAAATAAACATTAAACATCCATGACTCGTAAACAAATGTTCGTACTCATCATACAAACATTTGTTCCTACCGGGATTCGAAACCGGGACCTCTTGACCGAGTAGCCTGGGGTACAGTCCACTCGGCCAGGCGGTCGTCAAACTACCGTAATAACTACTGGAAGTCTTACGCAGCTTGACAAATTAAACTGTAGTGATCCCATTCTCTTTGTATGCTGTATTTTATTTATGAGTCGCTTAGGAAATTGAATTAAGTAAGTAGCTACTTACTTACATATATATATTCACTCATTAATGATACTATTTTTTGTAGAATATATTTCTTATAATTTTAAAGATTCATTTGAAAGACAGAGCATAAAGTGAAAACCTTCACGAGAGCTTGTGATATTATGTTTAAATTGAAAAATTAAATAGTTATTTATCTTATTGCAAGATTAAGCTTAAAATACATAGAAGGACAAAGTTGATAAAAACAGAGAGCCAGTAAAAGGTATCCACTAATTAAACACAACACAGTACAAGCAATTTTAAACATAATAAGTAGGCGAGGGCTACAAGAAAGCAGAGGCTGTAATTAGTATAATATATGACATATTTTAATAATCCTAATCGCAGCCAAATATGTACCCAAAAGATAACAACATAATCCTTTCAAAAATCTAACTGAATATGAACTGCAATGGATTCTTAGGGAACCTATCTCCCTCACAATTATAGATCTTAGTTTGCATCAATTACCAAAAACGATTTTATTAAGAACACCATTGTAAAGAAAAATATTTTTTTATTCCTATTACTATTATTACAACATAAAATTTAAAGAGTTCTTTTATTCGTTTAAGTCACTATTAAATACATCAATGAACTCAAAATTTCCCATCAAATTGCATTTTATTTTTATTCTGGTAACACTGCAATATATGTGCACAAACAAATTCAATCTTTATGCTGTGGATATATGGCCTGTATTTAAATGGTCTGTTTTTCACTTAGTACATTTTTGTACCGATTTTCAGGAACCAATCGCGTAATGGTTTTTTATGTAGTAAAATACGAACTTATCATTAACATGTGTGCGAGAGGCGACACTGGTTCTGGTACTAACGTCGCTTGATACTACTTCTAACCTCTCTCTTATGTTCTGTGATGTCACCCCATTTCCCCGGAATTCTTATCAGGGGTTGAGTTCTGGAAAAAACCTGAAATAGTTGTTCACTCATTTATCGATAGAAGGATTCGTGTGCCAAATTCGATGTCTCTAGACCTAGCGGTTAGGGCTGTGCGTTGATATGTGAGTCAGTCATACAGATTTTTTTTATATATATTTAAATAAGTATCGTTCACAACTTGGAGAACATAATTAATTTTAAGGTTGACTAATTGAAAATCATAATGGCAAATCACTTTAGTGCCCTATAAAGCATGCGCAGCTAACCTAACTGCTAACTACCAAGTAACCTGCCTTTATAGAAAACTATAAGTACCGATTATCTATTATAAAGCTAAACATGATAATAGAGTTAAGATATTATATGTTTATTTATTTTATCTACCTAGTCGCATTTTCTTAGAGAATCTTAGAAAAACTGAAAGTTAACTTCATTAAAATTGAATATCATTTATAGTTATTCCAAGAATAATATTAGAAGCGAATATTTTCTTTGTCCCTCAGCGAAAGTGTTGAAAATATAACTGTGTTTTTATTAATAAAAAAGTGATACTACGAATAAGAGTACGAACACGTTTGTGAGTTAAGACATTGAACGTGTGAAACGTGTCTGAGTGAGAATTAAATAACTTTAGCAAAAAAGTTAATTAATAATATTCCATACTGTTAAAAGTAAATCTTAATATGCAGTTCAAATTAAAGCAATACTTATTCTTAATTTTTGATTTTAACATTATAATAAATGTCTTATATTTTAACTACAAAGCAATGGTTATTGCTTTTCATTTTCAGCATTTAGCTGAAAATAAAAGCAATATTTCTTTTATATTTTATCGGGGACGACGAATAAAGACGGGTTTATAAGTTTCACGTGTCTGTCTGTGTATCTGTGTATCTATATACGTGTGTATCTGTGTGTCTGTCTGTGGCATCGTAGCTCCTAAACTCCTAAACGAATGGACCAATTTTGATATGTTTTTTTTTGTTTGGAAGCTGACGTGATTAGGATGGTTCTTGGCTATACTTTATGAAGATTAGTTCGTGTGATGACTGTCAGCTCATTTTCTACATGATTTTACTAGGTGGTAGACCCATATGTAGGGTCGCCTGGGTAGGTACCACCGCCTTTCTTATTTTAGCCGTGAAAAAGTTCGCTGTGTTTCGGATTGATAGAAAAGGTAGCCAGTGTAATTACTGGGCATGGACGGCATTTCATCTTAGGCCTTAGGATGACAACGCACCTGCAATATCAAGTGATTTTGCCTTGTTATTGCAGGTGTCTATAGGCGGCGGTAACCGCTTACCACCAGGTGGGCCGTCAGCTTGTTTGTCATCCAAGTAGTTGTATAAAAAAAAATGATGCAAGGGGTTTACTAACTTTCACAGATCCGAATAATTTGAAATTTGGTGTACTGTCCCTTCGGTGAAATTCCCATGACGAACTAAACTTATGTTGATCCTATACCATCAAGCATATCTGCGGAATGCATTATTCCTCAGAATATTACAGCAGATATAGCGTGTTCGGGCTCATAAGAATAGTCTCAGTGAGATGGTGTTAGATAGAAGATGAAAGAGACCGGGGCTTACTTAAAATTTTCAATTTCATATTATTAATCAGCAAAATTAAAAATATGTTTTATTTAAATATTATTATCTGTCAAGCCGCACAATTCAGATACTATTTAATTGCGTTTTTTTTCTCCGAATCACTTAGAAATCAGACAGTAGGTGTTTTTAGCGCCCGCCGCCGGTGAGCTGGTAAGAAACAAATGCTACCAGTATATCATCATAATCATCATTATCACTACCCTATGTATGTCCCACTGCTGAGGACAGGCCTTCCTACATGGGGGAAACACATGGGCAGTTTGGGCCAAAACACCACTATGCGTGTTCGTGGGTTAAAGCGGTTGCAGTAACAACCGGGACCAACGGTCAAACGTGCCTTCCGAAGCACGGAGGAGCTCGAGATTACAAATATTGATTTACCCATCCCAGGATCGACCGTGAAATAATCTAAACCAATACCGGTGTACAGTAGGTCGTGATCAAACCACTATTCCACTAAATTTTCGAAATCGAAACCAGACCGCTTATACCAGTACGCCACAGAGCTCACTACGCCAGCGATCTCTTAGTCATACCAAAGACAAAATAATATCATCCTTGGTCCTACTTTTCGCTTAACAAAATGTAGACAAAATAATATTATCCTGGGTCATACTTTTCGCTGAAAAAATCTTTTCGCTGACTCTTGAAACTTTGCTCATAGTATAATTAAAAAAAAAACAGCTATTGGTTCATAACGTTGTGTTACATATAGTCGTGCGCACGTTGATGTCGTTTGTATGAGTCGAGTGCGCGTGCATACAAAGTTAATTGAATTAATTATTTCGTCGTTGCCAAACGTCGCTTTGTTTGAGATTATGTTTGCTGGCATCACAACGTCCTGCAGAGCTGGTGACTTGTGTGCACGCTCTCACCTCGTATGATCATTACTGGATGAACGAGAGCCGTTGATCTAAATAGTTTGTAACAGATTTTGCGTTACTCGTTGTATCAATGGTTTATTGTTAAACAAGGTTAATACAGAGTGTTGCGGTCTCCCTAGAGGCCTCTTTGATGAACCTTTGAGGTCAACTTTTTGTATTCACATTATTTTTTAGCTTTTTAGCCCCCGAAGTAAAAAGAGGGGTGCTGTAAGTTTGACGTGTATTTCTGTGTATCTGTGTGTCTGTCTGTGGCATCGTAGCTCTTAAACGAATGGACCGATTTTGATTCGGCTTTTTGTTTGAAAGCTGACGTGATCAGGATGGTTCTGAGCTATAATGTATGAAGATCAGTTCAGGCGTTTGATGACTATCAGCATATTTCCTACTTCACAAAACGGTTTAACTAACTTTCACAGATCTAACTGATAAGAAATTTGGTTTACAATTACTTCGGTGGCATTTCCAAGACATGCTAACCTTGCGCTGATCCAGTATAATCAATTAGTCTGCGGGATGCTTAATTCTTCAGAAACTTACAGCAGAATGCAGATATAGCTTGTTTGGGCTGATATACTCTCAATGAGATGAAATTATATAGGTTATTAATGAGGCCGGGGGTTACTTAAAATTTTCAATGTTCATACAGTGTCATGGTGCTTTGTACGCCTTTCGTCATACACGGGCTTCCACTGTCCACTATTAGCTTGTCTTTATTATTAATTTATGTGAAGCACCCTGGCATTAGACCTTATTTTTGTTTTCATCATTCCTCATAAAAAAGATTCAAAAAGAGTATGATTATATAAAATGATCATAATCACTATGACGTCCTCTTGTACGCAATACGAAGTATTGGTTAAGATAATAGTTATTTAATAATACTTGAAAGATATACCTACATATATTACTAAAAAACAATATTTTGATAAGTTTATGAAATAACATTAATATAATCATGTATAAAGTAATAACCGTATAAACCTTAAAAGACGGTCAGGCCAGGTCTAGTACACTATTCCAGAAAATAGCCAATATTAAGCAGAACAGTTTTTAACAGTCTATTTACTTTTTATTTGCTTTGATTCGTTGTATGTACAGTCGACTGCACATCAAGCGTAAAAGTTTGACATTGAGACCGCCCTTATTGCGTTCGTAATAGAGGCGGCTTTCGTAGTGCAACTGTTACACATGACGTGCTGTCGTCTGTATAAAACAAGAGTTTTTAAAGAAAAAACTGCAACACAGCCCAGTATTCATAGCGCTTAAGTCACTTTGGTGACGTTTAGTTGACTTCTATGTCGCCTGCTATAATGCCATATTTAATAATAGTGAAACAGACGTATCATTTTATCTTTGCACCTCTAAACTATACATCAAAACGAATTTATTATTACTCTATTTCCCGGAATCAACTATTTTTTTTCTAATTTTTTGAGATACATACACCTGGCCAGATATGAAACATTTTCTTTGAAATCGCGATAAAAGAAATTACAATTTACTATGAAAGGGCTGATTCTTTTTTCGCGATTTTTTTTTAATAAGTCGTGTTTAGGGTCACCAGCAGTCTTCTTTGCCTTAGTTTTCGAGAGCGCGCCACTTACACATTGTATAGGACCGCACATCAATTGTAAGTTGTACTATAAAAACCGCCTTTATTTATAACATTATAAAGGGTCTCAAGGTCACACTGTTACGCTTGATGTGGTGTCGTCTGTATCAAAGTTGAATAAAAAAAACATCGACTTAGAAGTCCTTTTTTGGTAGGATTATAATGAAAAAGCAGCACTGAACTTAAATTTAATTTTAGTTGGTGCCCAACAGAATCAGAGCCTATGTAAATCTTTCAATGAAAATAAATACACATTTGTGATATACCGTCTTTTCATATATATATTTTTAAGTAGGTGTTAATAAAATATTAGAACATGTCTGTTTTTCCCCTATTATAAGTCCCATAAATATGTGCAAGTACAAAAAAAGATAATGAGTTTTTTAATAATGTGTAGGTATCTAGATATTGGCTTCAGTTCAGGAATCAGCTATTATAATGCATCGGTGTTATACTTACGAGCGTATTTAAATTTATTCAATAATTTCGGTATTGCATATGAAAGTTACTGATAAAGTTGCGACTTTTGTATTGAATTATTCACGCCAGTCTTTTAGTCCTTTATAACAATTTGATTATTGTCTGCCTGTCGAAATTTCTGATGTGAGATGTTTCCTGTCTTTGAATTTGCACACAATACAATGTCATGAACAGAATTGAGATTCAATATTCTATTTTTAAAATAATGAAATTGTTAAAATCTTTTCAATAAGCTAATGGAAGCAAATCATCAAATCAACTATACTTTTGAGGGTTCAATAAAAGTTCAAACAATTCCGCAATTTTGAAATGCATATTCGATTTATAGTATGAGTATAGGTATTGACGTTTTAAAAACTTTTGCTATAATTTCTCAACTTATTTCCATAATATATTCGATATCGGAGCTTTAATTAATTTCCTTTGAAACATAGCAGAAATTCCTTAATAAAATTACCAGTCATTACGTAATAGAAGTGATTGATGGAATGAGATGTATCTAATTGTGTTTTTGCCCTCCCAATCATTGGCTCGTGCAACGCTCGCGTGGCGCGCCCCTGGCTGAACAAAAAGCAGTTTCCGCATTGCGCCGCGCCGCGCCGCTGCAGACTGCAGGTTTTGTTTCCGAGTCGAGTTGTTGCTACTCGATATGCAGGGAACGCAAACATTTATGAACACCATAGTAAAAAATCATTGCGGAGCATAAAAAAATTTTACTGTAAAGAAGAAAATGTAATAAGCATGCACTGTTTTTACAATAAAGTGCAGCACAGCTTATCCTGAAATTTTACCAAAGATATAGTCTTAAATTGCAACTTCAATTATGAATGAGAGAGTATGTTGCCATTTTCCAAAGCTTTTTATTTCTGTTATCGAGACTGTATTACAGATAATTTTTGCAATATTTATTTCCTATATTCAGTAAAGTTCAACTATATTTTTTTGGGAATTATGTAAAGGTCAGATGCTTTCACAAACGGCTAAGTGCTCCAAAATATACCCAACGAGAATAAAAAGTATGAAGTATAATTTATTTTAATTAATTGTCAGGTACAAACATTTCGTCAGCATTAATTTAACTTGGTAATTGGTTAAGTTGTTATTTTAAATTTTGGAATACTCAGATCATACGATAACATGAAAGGAAAAAAGCTTATTAATGATGCATCTTTGTCGGATGCATTCCGAGTTGCGAGCTTCTGTCGCCATCGGCGACTAGCGGTTCGCAAGGTTCAGGTTCAGGCGGGTTCATTGCCACAGTTTTGTAACCCTTGTGCAACTCTCGGCCCTACGCAGCCGCCTCTCACTTGGACTGGTTACACTTTATTTACTTTTCACTGGACGTACTACGAAGTGAAATGTAGTGTGTCAGCGGAAAAGCCATATAAAAATATTACATAATTATGTTCGACATATTTTTTAGAATTGTGTATTATATTATAGTTGTTTAGAGTATCACAGATCTTAATCTAAAATTTGCTAACATTGTCCTTATTAAATTTAACTAATGTTTCCTAAGATATGATAGAACAAGGAGATGGCTATTGATTATTATTATAAGGAAGTATATGAATTATTGATTATTATTACCATTAAATAGTGTATAAACCCATAATAATAATGAATTCCCTTCCATTTTTGAGGTTATAAATTCCCAGGATTTAAGTGCACAAAATTACGGTGAAGAAAGATTAAAAATAAATTTATATTACTTGACTGTTATTAAAATACTACGTTTAACGGATGTCTTCAGTTTTTTTTTATTGTTTTAACTAAAATTTTTCCCCACTAAATGCGTACGTACCTATTTCCACATCACAATTTTGGTGGCCAACCCACGACTCGGAGCTATCTGATGTGATATTATGTGACGTAAATTCATACCTCTGTGCAACAACTTTCAACCAAATTTATAAAGCAAGGTAAAGAACAAACTTGCTGAGTTTCTTGCCATTTTGCCTATGAACAAGGTCTACTTTCAGCCAGTTTGGCGCTCTAAATTTTGTTTCCACAAATTTATTTTTATAACTAGACAGAAGAAAAACTAACATTGACTTTTTTCTTGATTTAAATACGTATATCGAATACCATTTCAATATGATTATTCCGTCTAATTGATTGTATAGCTCATTTCTTCATTTATAATACTAAGCATACTTACGAAATAAATTAATATAAAAACTGCTATTGTTTAGTAATAGTCGGCACTTACGAAGTTCAGATCAGCTACTTTATTCTTTGTTCAATAATTAAGGCAACTATCGAACGTACCTATCTAGATTTTATCGTAAAAACCGTTTCAGTGTCTTGGCTAAGATGGTATCTCGATATATTCTTACTTGTTTCGTGATTGTTTTATTTTTGAAGTTGGTTGATTGTTCGAATCTTACTGTTAATGTAAGACAAACAATTTATGGCGAGATGAGAGTGAGATATTATCAAGATTTCTAATAATTTAATAGTTTCATCCGGTCGTATTCCTGCCATTCATGATTGTCTTTAGTTAAAACGATATCGACTATATAGTTGTACATATTAAGATGGCGTTTAATTAAGATACATCTTATAATGGAGCCATGACAACGGCAACGTCACGGTACACCTCGACTCTTCGGGATCTTTTGTGCCTCCATTGCTTTTACTCATCCTGCGTCCAGAATATACTTGAAATAAGCGATACTATGTCTTTGGACAGAAATAGCTTGCAAAGTCTTCTGGTTTTAGATATGCCACTTCGAAAATACTAATTCTGGTTCTTGCCAGGGTTTCACAAAACGTTCGGTAAAGTGGTGCTAAGGAGATTTGAATTTTGTGTAGCATGTGATTAGTAACAATAAAGCACAAGAACTACTAGAAAGCAAGCCTGTGTTCTACCGTTTGAATAGATATAATTACGCCATGCTCCTACCACCTTTCCTTTGATTTGGAGTGTATTAGTAAGGGTACTATTTGACATTCAGTCGTGTATTTATTTTTCACTTGTGATCGAATGGCTGCATTATGAAACTTTGTGGAAGTGCTAGAAAGGACTCAGATCTCCATATCTCTCTTCTGAGCCTTTCGTTGCCAACTTATCAGCCTTCTCGTTGAGCATCACTCCAACATAGCCACTGCAGCTACCCACAACCCAGATTACCAAGCCTGTTTAGAGCCTGTACAGCATTCAGGACTAGATCTGAGCTGGTGTGTATTGCGTGGTAAATTGAGTGCCGTGCTTGGCTGTCGCTATGAATATCTGTATATTGTTCGATTCTTAGACCGTTGTTCTATAAATTTATGGAGTTGATGATCTCAATTTCTGAGGATTTTTAGGCTAGCTGTATATAAAACAATGGTGCGCGGGTGGATATGGCGGCTCTACAATTGTGTACCTATTTACAAGATTTTAGGCCTTGTGTGGCTGTGCAACGTGGTCTTTTACTACGGGCCTTTTGTGCAAGTACGCAGTCGCATAACGAGCTATGGAACTAGCTATGTTAGGTGTTTCTCTGCAAGATAGATTCAGAAATGAGGACATCCGTAAGAGAACCAAAGTCACTGACATAGCCGAAAGGATCAGTAAGTTGAACTGGCAGTGGGCTGGGCACATAGCACGCAGAGCAGACGGCCTGTGGGGCGTTAAAGTTCTAGAATGGCGACCACGTACTGGAAAGCGCAAAGTAGGACGGCCTCCCACTAGATGGACAGACGACCTGGTCAGGGTCGCGGGGAGCCGTTGAATGCAGGCTGCGCAGAACCGTTCCATTTGGAAAACGATGTGGGAGGCCTTTGTTCAGCAGTGGACATCATAGGCTGATATGATGATGGTGATGGACATCATATATGATGATGGTGAGGCCTGGTGAAAATCTTTAGACATTTTTTGTGGTATTACTCTATCATAAACATTAAACAAACTTAATCATTGCGTAAATAAACTCATATGCTTAAGGTTTTCACAAGTCCCTTTTCTGTTCCATTAATCTTGTTTGTACGATTCAAAATAGCTGATTACAAATGAAAAAATAATAATCTGTGTGTATATAAAATTCAGCTCGAGGAGCTCGGTGGCGTATTGGTTTGAGCGCTCTGGTTTCGAATACGAAAACAAAGCAACTTTCGCCATGGTCGACCCTGGAATGGGTCAACCAAAATTTATAATCTCGAGCTCCTCCGTGCTTCGGAAGGCACGTTAAGCCGTTGGTCCCGGTTGTTACTACAACCGCTTTAACCCACCAACCCGCATTGGGCCAGCGTGGTGGTGTTATGGCCCAAACTCCTCATGTGTTTCTTCCATGTAGGAAGGCCTGTGCCCAGCAGTGGGACGTATATAGGCTGACGATGATGATGATATAAAATTCAAAGTCCTGATTGACTGATATATCAACACGTGTGCGTGTGAACACAGCACACAGCTTGAACCGCTGGTCCTAGAGACATGAAATTTGGAAGGTTTGTTTTGATGAAGTGTAGTCTGTATGGCAAGGGGTATAGACCACTCGGCCAACCGGTCGTCAAGACTCTTCTTTCCCAGTGGGGAAATTCTTCCCCAGTAGGAGTTTTTCAATTTTGACGACCGGTTGGCCGAGTGGTCTATACCCCTTGCCATACAGACTACTCGGTGACGGGTGCTGGGTTCAAATCCCTGTGGAAGCAAATGTTGGTATGATGAGTACGAGCATTTGTACACGAGTCATGGATGCTTATATGTTTATTTAGTATATTTATAACATTTTTAAACATATTATAATATTTATCCGTTATCTTGGGCTAGATAATATGTTTTTTTTAATTTTTTATACAAAGCACGGCAATTGACCCAACACCACCTGATGTGAAGCGGTAAGGAGAGTCCATATGCGAAGACAGCTAGTGCAGAAACGGACAATGCACTAGCTGCCTCCACCTTGCCGGCCCAAAAGGTGCTTTTTCACGCCTCTCTTGAAGGACCCCATGTTATAGGAAGGAGGAAACACATGCGCTGGCAAAGAATTCCAAGTTCTGGAAGTACGACAAAGAAACGAAGAACTAAATTTCTTTGTGCGTGATGTTGAGGTGGAGACAGTAAATGGATGACTCCGAAGACCAGCACGCGTGCTCCTGAGCAGAAAGGGGGAAGGTGGGATAAGGTCGAAAAGCTCTTCAGAGCACTCTCCGTGATAAAGCCGATAAAAGGCGCTAAGCGACGCAATGTCTCGACGCAATTGTAGAGGCTCAAGTTTGTTCGTGACCTCTACATCGCCCACGATACGGACAGCACGACGCTGCAATCTATCCAGGGCATCGAGGAGGTACTTGGCGGAGCCATCCCATAAGTGCGAGCAATATTCCACGCAAGACCGGACCTGAGTTTTGTACAGCAGGCATAACTGGTCAGGCGTGAAAAATCGACGCACCTTGTTCAGGACACCGAGCTTCCGTGAGGCTGTTTTGATCACGGTTTCGATGTAGTTTCTAGAATTGAGATCGCAGCATATCTCCATACCGAGCAAGTTCAAGGAGGCCTGTGCCGAAAGAGTAGTGCCCTGAAGAGAGGGAAGGGGAAGGAACGGCGACATTTTGGCTGTAAACGCACACACCTGTGTTTTCTTAGCATTGAACTCAACAAGATTGTTAGATCCCCATTCAGATACGAGGTTCAACACCCTGTTGAGCTCAATAGTAAGATTCTCCCTCTCTTTCTCGGTTTCAGCGCGCCCAGCCCCTGGGCGACCGTAATATCCCCCATGCACTGTACTGTCATCCGCATAACAATGAATGCTTCCTAATGGAAGCATATCATTGATATGAAGAAGAAAGAGTGTGGGGGATAAAACAGAGCCTTGTGGTACACCAGCATTCACAGACATGAACCGCGAAGCGCATCCATCTGCGAGGACGCGTATTCTCCGCTCATGTAGGAAGCCGGCGATCCAGTTGCAGAGCTGATCGGGCAGACCGTATGCCGGGAGCTTGGAGAGAAGAGCCTTGTGCCAGACCCGATCAAAAGCTTTGGCAATGTCAAGGCTAACAGCCAGTGACTCACCACGTTTATCAATAGCTTCACCCCAGACATGCATTAAGTACGCTAGAAGATCACCCGTTGACCGTTTCGGCCGAAACCCGTACTGTCGATCATTAATTAATGAGTGAATATATGTGTATGATTATTATTATTATTATAATATTGGTAACTCTCCACGCTCTCCTGCTGTTATGAAAATAATGTAATATTATGAAAATCAAAACATTTGAAATGGCCTGAATCTACGAGGTACATTTAGGTCTAGTCGATGCATGCATCGATCTCCCTACTTTTTCTAACACACTTTTGCTTGAGTTTCCTCAATGCAGCTTTCTCCAAGAAAAAATTTACTCAGATAATACTGGCTGTTGTCTTTACTTTTTTTTAAAGAAAGAAGGGTGGCAAACTAGTTTAGGGCGTGCCTAATGGTAAGCGATTATAGTCAGTCGGGCGGGCGGTCAGCGTCCAACGTTTATAGCACCAAGCCAATACTCATTCATACGTTGCTAACTCTGTAAAATCTAGAGAAATATGTGCACAGTGAAGGAGATCAATCCCCATGTTCCTAACACATAGCTTCCTCAATAAGCACTGAAGATCTTTTTTTTTGTACAAAGCACGGCGAATGACTCAACTCCACTTGATGTGAGGCGGTAAGGAGAGTCCATGTGAGAAGACAGCTAGCGCAGCTTAGACACTGCTCTAGCTATGCTGCTATAGCACTGTCTTAACTGCACCTTGGCGCGAAAAAGCACCATTTGAAGGAAGAATCTTACCACAAGGACACAACAACGTGACGAAGGTATTTATTTTTAGCTATTTTCTGTAAGATAGAGCGCTTCCCCAAGTTGTTTACATTAGGCTCTATCTCTCCTAACTAGTAGTCAATAATATTACTGTTATTTTAAGATATTCAATATTTTGGTGTTTTTGTGTAACACCAATAAGTATTACTAAGTATTACTTTGAAAATATGAGAAATATTGGCATTTTTCATGTAAAATAAAGAGGAATTTTGTTAATTGTTTAGAACTCAATGTTAAATTTGGAGATAATCTGTCGTGATTGTCTAACTCGCAAACGGTGCATTAAGTATAATTGTTTTGTTTATCATGGTTCGCCTGGTGTGGCGTACATAAATGTTGATAATAATATAATGTAAATGCGCTATGTTTAATTGAGCGTCGTAGTTCCGCGTCTAGAGGTCGCCGACCGCACAGCCTTCGGGAGTATCGAACGCGATTACGTCACCGCGAGTGCGCGCCAGCGCCGCTCTCGTGACAACTTGGCGAACTAAATGCCGTGAAAACTTCGCCACAGATAATAATTAATGACACTTTTCGCTTTGATTGTTTAAGTGAAAAACATGGGAATTGGGATGGTTTTCTTGTTTACAATTGTTAACATTGTGAGATATATATTTTGCTATTGGGGTTGAATGAGAAAAACACGGGAAGTAATTTTTTGTGTAATGTTTTCACATTTGAAATTTCATGATAGCTTTAGAGGTACTTAGGTACTGCTTATTTATTTTGTGTATTTTCCATACTGTCTACAGTCTTGTATAATAATTAATAAGGAATGTATAATTAATTAAATAAATTCTTTTTTTTGACTAAGATCCGTCAGTATCGACAGTTAACTTCAGAGACTTTTTTTAAATACATCAAGATTTTTTGTAAAAAAGGTCCCTAAATTCTCACTTAGTACATACAGATTTTATTTTGCGCTAGGTAATAATGGTAATTTATATTTAGTTTTATGAAAATGATTGATTACATATAAGAAAAAAAATAACTCCTAAAGCAAAATTCCTTCAAATACGAAAACGAAATGAAATGAAAAATAAGTGAACTTTTTGGGTAGCATACCTACAATTTTGTTTTAAAACTTTCGTTGGTTACGCTCGTTCGCCGATAAAGTAAACATCATCGGCAGGCGGCGGCGGCAGTCATCGACCCTACCGCAAGGCCATCTCGCTTACACAACTCGATACTAAGTTCTAACCATTTATCTCCACTCTACATAACGTTTTTTCGATATTTCCTCATTGCCAGTCGTATAATCTTTCCTAACTATAAGATGCACATCTTACGTTCCATTTAATTTTTTTTAAAGTGTCTATGTTTGAACTAGCCTTTGTTTTGAATAGGCACAATAACCGTTCTCAAAACGCGAGCGCAATCGAGCGAGTAAGCGAGCGAGCACGAAGCAACAAAAGTACTTTCGGGCGTGTAACGGGACCGCAAGGAGAAATGCTCTACGAAATCGAAACACGCGGTACCGTTAGGCCCTCGCCCTAAGCCCGCGGGATAATCTTGGTAAATCACAGGCCGTTACTCGCGTGATTGCCTCCTCGGGTAATTTCCTTCATCATCTCGTTGGTTATAATTTACCTAATACAAGCTTTGCTTCTTTATGATTTGCAAACTGTGATCTTGTGACTATAAACTTTTTGGATTTCAGATTTATCAAGTTAAACTAACTAATTATTACTTGTTACTGATGGCCACAGGCAGTAGTATTTTGTATTTTTTATATTTTTCTTATCAATCAATTTATTCTGATGCCATCATGATATTTATTTTCCTGTTTTATTTTGGTTTTTGCTCTTTTATTCATAACTACCTTTCTCTGAGCAGTAGTCTTAGGTACTTTTATACATTTCTGTTATTTGTATATATAATTAATTCCCCGATAATAGCACAGGAACTATATTTTATTTTATTTTAAATCTCTTAAGAAGTCTTAAAAATTAAGTAGTTTTTGTTTCTATTTTTCAACCGACCTTAAAGAGGATGAGGTTCTCAATTTGACTGTATGATTGTTTTATGTGTATTACGCGATTATATTTGACTGACATTATCTAAGCCAATTGAATAATTATTTTTTTTCGATTGGAAGGCAATAGTACACTAAACTAAATATACTAAACTAAATCTATACTAAATATATCGGATTGGTCCCATTTTAATTCAGTAATGTCCTGATGGAGATCTTTGGAGAAGGAGAAAGGAATTCCTTAATAAACAACAGTCAAGCAATTAGATAATACTAATACAATTTTAACTAATATTATTTGTATATAAATAAATCTATAGCAAACTATCAACTGACAAACAGACAAATTGATAATGCTGACGGTCACTAATCTAGCTTTAAACCTGTAAATCACTAAAATTGTATCCAAAAAAAAACCTGCATATTAGCTAGGTAAGCCAGAGAAATTACTGGACATGGACGGCATTTCATCTTAGGCCTCAGGATGACAACGCACCTGCAATATCAAGTGATTTTCCCTTGTTAATGCGGGTGTCTATAGACGGCGGTAGCCGCTTACCATCAGGTGGGCCGTCAGCTTGTTTGTCATCTAGTTGTATAAAAATGATAATAATAATAATAATACAGAGTTTCACAATTTTTTATCCAAATACACTAACTTAACTAAGCCTTCCGGTGTATTTCACAACGTCAGGCACTCGACTGTACATTACATACATACCTACTATGTATACATACGTAATTGTTTATTTGTATTATTTGCAGGAGTTGAACAAATAAATAAATAAATCATATTTTTATATTTATACCGAATAAACGTTTCTGCCACTCCAGTTCTCCCCTGTCAATGATTGTGGATAAAAATGTTAAAAAACGAAATATAGTTTTTAACATTTTTTCCTTAAGTTTATTTAGGTACTGAACAAATTTAAAAACGTAAAATGCTGAAAATCCGTTAGAAAGACTGACACTACACCTGACTAATAACATAGAAAAAGGTTATATCATTTAAAGAACATGTACTTACAAAATTATCTTTTGAAATAAATCATAACCAGGGCGAGTCTCTTATAAATAAAGAAATTTTAGTAAAAGGAAATTTGACTTCTTAGTCTTATGTATTACTAGTGCCATCTAGTGACGTAAAATAATACTAAGCGATGACAGCAAAAGCTTTATTACATGCTTCATGTTAAAATAGTACCATAAAAGCATGAATGTAGCATGCTAATTTGTATGTACTAGTTCTGTAGACGATAGACAGGTGTCGCTGCATATAGTTTAACTACACTGTTTGCCGGAGTTTGCCTTTCGCATTAATCTGTGCTTTCGCTCACAAGGCGGATGGAGCAAGGAGAAAAATGTTGAAGTAGGTATAGACCGGCTAATAGTACATTATGATATAAGTGCGGTAAGTTGAAAATTACAGCCGAGGCGATATTGCTAGCCCGAGCCATAGGCGAGGGCTGGCAAGAAGGCATAGGCTGTACCTAATTATCAAAGCGCACGAATGTCATGCGACGTTTTATAACATATTTGCGAGGAAATAAATAAAACTCGGACTTTCGAAACTTTTTTCGAACGAATAAATCTTTAAACACTAGTCAAAGCAGTTATAAAAATTTGAACAATTTGTAAAATTTTTAATGTTTTTTTAGCATTGAATAGAAGCACCACAATCAGCTTGACTTATATTTTTGAGAAAGTTCCATGAAATAGGCTAAAACACACTTTCTGAAAATGAATATGCATCATTGCTTGTTTTCCAAATTTTGATACGCTTATAAGTATGTATCGGTCGATTTTTCGGGCAAGAGGCTTAGATTTGCCTTTTTCGCTACCTCTGAGACTTCTGGCGGTATCGAATAATAAATTTATCACTACTTGACGACATTTTCAAATAAAAATAATATCACGAAAAGAAAAAGCGCGCGGAATAATTGTTACTTGTTCACAAATCATTATAGCGATGCGCGCGCATCTGCGCTTTTTTATGGCAAAGGCACTAAAAACAGCCAGTATTAGGTATTAATAAAGTAAATTAATATTTTTGTGTTTTTGTTACAGATAAATGGTTGTAATTTATTGATATAATTAATTAAATTAAAGAATTAATAGTACATTATGGTGTGTAATGTTGGTGATTACCGCTGAGGCGCATTGAGGCCCGAGCCGTCAGGCGAGGGTCTTAAGGACCGAGGACGGTAATCATCAATACACACGTGTATCATACAACGTTTTTCAACACACTTCTGAATAAAATAATACTTAAATAAAAAACCATTTTACATAGTAGATAAAAAGTTTATTTAGAGAAACAATTAGTAAATGTGCAGTTAGTAAAATTATAATTAACTATTTTTGATGATATAGCGGTCTCATCAGATAGATTATTTACTGAAATACTTTCATGTTCTATTGTTATTTGTGATGGTTCATTATTCGTGTAGGTAGGTGAAATCCAATCATTGGATGTACTTGGTATTTCGCTAGTAGGATGCGTCTCAGAATCAAGTTTAATTCTTTTTGTGATTTTCGCACAAATTTCCTTCTTGTTTTGTATGGAATCTTCTACGTACGTATTCTGCTACATTGCTAGATCTCCACCCGCCATGTCGCTTCAAAGTCATTATATCAGCTCCTGAATTTGCCAGCAATGTAGCTGAAGTTCTTCTGAAACTATGTCCAGTGTATCTCTCAGCATCTACTAAACCCAAAAACTTAGCGATTTCTTTAGGCATATAACCAAATTTGTTTATACCTATAGGCTGACAGGTACATTTACCATTCTGGTAATTTAGAAAGAAACGGTCATTTTTTGTTTTTGGTGAACGCAAACTTTCATACTTCTTAACAATATCATAGAATGGACCGTGTATGGTGAATGACCTAGGTATTTTATTTTTCGTGATAGGTATCTTCACTAAAAGCATCTGTCCATGGTTTTCTATATCTTTTACAGTTATATTTGTTAATTCTTGTATCCTACAGGCACCAATTACACCAAATATTAAAGCAACCTGAAACAAAAGAAACAATAATTAAAGTCAACAAGCTGCTATTAAATATTTAATTAAAATTAATTTAACTAACATTTGTAGCCAAATATTGGTTATCTGGAGCATCTTTAATAAATTTTTCAATATCGTCAGATGATAAAACCTTTGATTTTTTGCTTCTAAATCCATCAGATAGTCTCTTTAGATAAGCTGACAAATTCGAGTATGTTTTTAAGTCCACTCCATTCTTTGTTCGGACTGTACTTTTTAACATTGAGTAAATACACCACAAAGAGCTAGGTTTGTACTTAGAAGATAATTCTTTAAAGTACGCCATGAACACATTTTCTGAAAAAGACTGCGTATTCTTGTTGTTCTGCCATTGTATGAAATTTTGGTACGCTAATAGATATTTTTCCTTTGAGTTTTCTGGTAGTAAACTTTCCATAACGTTCTGGGCTTCACATCTTATATCGGGCGGTGTACAACATAAATCATTTTCTTCATAAATTGTATTTGCAGACATCTTAATTAATAACTAACTAAATAACTTCAAAAGAGAAAACGAGACGAGTTGTGAAAAATGTTTCGTAATGGCGGGAAAAATTAATCAGTTTTCCTATGCGCGCGCATCGGCCATAGACTAAAAAATGAGGTTTCTTTTTTTTGGGCTTTTCGCGGATAGCTTTTTAGCGCAAATGTAAGCGTAACTCAACCAATAATATTAAAGAAAGAAAGAAAAATATTTTTATTTGACATGCACATAACAAACAACAACAAGAAGCTTAAACAAAAAAAAAAAAAAAAAAAAATAGACAAATACAAACAGTTTATACTTAAAAATAAGTGCAGTCAACAAGGCCCTATCTTAGCATAAAACTTTTGCGACATTATAAAAAACGTCGCAGAAGCGCTGTTATTATGATAGGGCCTTGGGCGTGACTTTGGATTTTAAACTACATATACTTACACATATACATAAATACAAAAAAATACATATACTTACACATATACATATAGATAAGTGACATAAACTCAATCACATCAGACATGGCTGTATGGGCATTAGTTCCTTTTGCCTTCCCATTACAGGGAGATTTAACAACAAAAAAAGAAAAAATATATATATTGGCAATTTTAATTATTAAAAAAAAAACTATTACTCACTAGTGAATAATAGTAATGAAAAAGTCACAGTTTGATTATAGGTGTCATTATGTGCCTAATTGCCATGGGATTAGAGCCACTTTATGAGGAAGTGTGTTGAAAATGTTTATTAATTATATTTTGTCTCCCAAAGTTAATTTTATTCATAAAATGTTGACCACTTTCTGCCATAGAAACTCTTTGCTGAGATTTAAAAAAGTACTGTTCGTTTTTAGACTGAGCCACAGATTATTAACAGTGCATCTTGATAAACCGTGCGTTTTACATTACATTACCGCACTAGTGCGTAATGAGATACATTACGATATTGAAATTGGTGAAAATAAGAGACCCTTTACAGGCAAATCTATATAAATATAAATGTTATGTTGGTTTGTGTACGCTTCAAAAACTCAAAAAGTTCTGCACCGATTGAATCGAAATTTTAACATGATATAAAATCCGCATCAAGGATTGTTTTTATCTATTTTTTGCATCAGTCACATATCTGCGACCGCGAGAAAACAGTTTTTTTAACGATGCGCCACTGCGAAGCGTGGCAGAGTACAGCTAGTGTGTTATAAAAATATTAACTAGCGTATCATTACAAGTACTTATAATATTGTTGGATTTTTGTGAACGATGATTAATTTTAAAAGTTTCGATACGATCCCGTTTTTATTAGATTTCCATTATGTTTTATGCTATTTTTTTTTATACTACAAGATGACAAACAAGCTGACGGCCCACCTGATGGTAAGCGGTTACCGCCGCCTATAGACACCTGCAATAACAAGGAAAAATCACTTGATATTGCAGGTGCGTTGTCATCCTGAGGCCTAAGATGAAATGCCGTCCATGCCCAGTAATTACACTGGCTACCTTTCCCTTCAATCCGAAACACAGCGAACTGTTTCACGGCTGAAATAAGAAAGGCGGTAGTACCTACCCAGACGACCCTACATACGGGTCTACCACCTAGTATGCTTATAAGTAACATCCAACCAAGGATACCCAAACACCTTTGACGATACCCAAGGATTTCTAGAACCATATAAACGACCAGGTCTTTTTCTCTAAAAGTGGTAACTAATATTAGTTTCTTTTTTTAATTTTATCTCAAATAAATATTATTTTTTATGTAATTTATTGTAAGTATATTTGAACAAAAATCTTCGGAGTGCTATTGGTATATTACTTAGTAGTTCACATAAATAATTCATTTAAAGTTAAGCTACACCCATATCAAAATTCTGCAAAGAAATTTAATCTAAATGTGCTTTTACTTATAATGCGAAATCCGTGACTTCTGAATCACCCATCTTGTACATAAGGGTAAACTATACCCAACACATAAAAGGCGAGTGACTTTTTTATCAATTTTACGTGCTTTATTTAAAAAATAAGCGAATTGATTGGCTGCGCGTGTCGTGCGAGCGCCAGTGTCGATGCGCAGCGACCCTAAGCTCCCCGACCAATGAGGGCGCACCACCCTAAAAGGGCTCTCGCCCTCTTCGCTTATACACGAAAATTTATCAGAATGAGCGATGGCAAAACGAATTTTGTAATTATTGGTTTATACCAAAAACGAATAAATTACTAAAGTATCTGACATTTTTTTGGAAACATGTATTCATGTATAAAAATGTAATGTAATTATCTATGGTACCTATGTTATACATGCATAGTATTTTTCAAATTTTTTAATTAGTAAGCTAAATTAAGCAAGTATTGTTATGAAAAATCATCAAACTCAACGAAGAGCAGCCTTACTAGTAAACGCTTATCAAATTAAATGAAAAACAAACCATGCTTAACAATACTTTAACTATCGAATATAACCAAGACCGAGTCTTAGTCATTATGTTAAAACAAATTTTCATACATTTTGCTTCAATTTCAGCTAAGGACTTATGTTATTTATTTAAAGAAACACAATAACTTTCTGATAGGAATTGCTGCCTACTATTCTTCTTGTTAAAACAATAATTTAAATTAAATCTCTAAAAACTATGGGATATGTCGTTTTTTCGTTATATAGTTCCAATTCATAAAAATAAGTAATAAGTTCCTGTATTTGCAAATGAATCATTTCACGATTAACTTTGGTTTTTATACTACAAGCAAGGGTAGCACTGGCAAACAAACGTAGCGCCCGCCTGATGGTAAGAGGTTACCGTAGCCTACAGACCCTCGTAGCACCTTGCTCGTAGCAATTATGTGGACAACATATGAGACGAAAACTCATTGAGTAAGCGTTACGTTGGTAGCACAAGTCCCAAAGTATTGCTTTTTCAATATGATTTCGAACTATTCCGTGTCATAGTCATTTCATCCATCGTCATTCGTAATTACGTAGAACTGTAGAACACCTATGTAGATAAGATACTTAATTTCATTGTTAAGCTCAGTTTATGTATAGCTGTTAGTAGTATTCACTCGGGAATACGCTATTTCGTCTTCGGCTAGCTCCTTTGATGCAATTAGGATTTTAGTCTCGACCCCCTTTTGAAATCTTGGTTATTGTATGTAGTATATCAAGAAAATGTACCACACTCCAATAGGTAACTAAACAACACTTCACTTTACTATAAGAGTTTGAAATACCCTAATGTAATTATTACTCACAATAATAAGCCCAATGTTTGTTAATCAAACACTCGAATAATAAATGGTCTTATAAACAAACTCGACACATCGTCCTCAGGCACGTCATTCTTTGACATGTGTTAAAATAAGTTCAGAAAGATCGCTTATTTTGTCCGAAATGCGGGTGGTTTTTATGACACTTTGTGAAATAGGCGCGGAATTGTAATTTTTGTCAAAGTCTGTTGATGCGTCCGCCCCCTCATACAAACTGTGCGAACCCCGCGCATGCGCTGAGTTCTGTAGATCTGAGGATGACGACTAGATTTTATATTGTTGAGTAAATATTTAAATTTATAATTTTCAAACAACCTTTGATGACAGAATTATAATTTATGGCTTGCTTATTTATTTCGTAAGTTAATACTTATTGTATTGATAACCTATATTACAATGCCTCGTAATATTTCATATTTTATCATTATTATACCTACTAAATAATATAAAGTAGGTACTTTATTATTTAATTTGTAAAAAAAGCATTAATAATGATCTTACTTTTGGGCTAGTTAATAGGTGTGTTGAGTGTATGAATAATAATAATATTGTTTTATCCACAACGTAATGGAATAACGTAAATTAATATGTTCATTTGTTTTTATTTAGTATGTAAATTGATTGATTAATTTTTTAGTTGAATAAAGATTTGTTTCCGAGTATAAAATAAAAATTTTACAATCGTAAAAGAATTTGTAGGAGTAAGGAGTGAGTAATGTCGCTAGAGATGTAGAGATGACAGCATAGGAGACGAGTCTCATCTTTAAAAAACTTTGTATCTGTTAAAGCTGGCTTGTTTGGCATCCTTATGTCAAGGCTCAAAGGTCTCAGTCGAAAACCAGCGCTTGACGTATAGTCTGGCATATGCTGTACTGACTCTATCTACCTACTTCAGTGTAACATCGATTTTATTGTAAATTAAGTAGTGCTCCTTAATTATTTATTTTTCTTTGAATAATGTCTATGTAACCTACTATTATTCTGTATCTATTATTTTTTTTCGCACTGAATAAATATAATTTTTTTCTTTCTCTTCATTTTAAAAGGCTAGGTAGCGCCTGAGTAATAGTGCCCAAGGTGCTACGAGCGTCTACTCGTATATACCTATACTACGGTATCAGGTGAGCTGTAAACGCTTATTAGCCACCCCTGTGGCAAATAAGCGTATACAGATAAAACACTAAAAATTTATAAATTAGTTATCAAGTACTTGCATTCTTTTTTCCCTTACTCATATTTTATCATAGCACTCTATAAATTAACGACTGAGCCCGGTAATTTGACAAATTTTAAGAGATGTGGCTTTTTATTCCCAGCATGAGGGGCGGCACGTGGTCCACTACTGAATGGAACGTCTATAATACGGATTTATTTCCAATACTGCCACGATTTTTTTTACTCTATTATGCGATTTTTGCATTTTTTTAGCACGGTCAACGAGGGGTCAGTTTTTTGCCTGTTCTTATTGATTGACAGGGAACGGTCATTCGCAAATTGGTGTCTGTTTGTCGGAAAAGAATGAAACGGTTTTTGATTTTGATTTTATTAATTGTTTTTATATTTAGAAAATGGTAATATTTTATGTACCTACTTTGTTACAAAATTATGTAAATAGAACGTGCAAAAATTTCCTGAAGGGATCTAGTTATATTTATCAAAAAATTATCAATCTTAGACAAATGTGTAGACTGGAAGTAACAAAACTACAAAACGACTTCAAAATAATAAACAGACAAAAAATTAATTTTCTTTTAGTCTCTAGTAACCGTCCCGTTTTATGCAAAACAAAACAGCCAGTTATTAGCCTTATAAACAAAGTTATTAGCATAAAAAATATAGTTTTTTTCACGTTTCGTCATTCTCAACACGTCAATCACTTTCCCCTTGTTCTTATTAACACGGATTGATATGCCATTGTCCAGTACGAGGCACACGACTTATTTTTTATGTCACTATTCATTTTTATTCGGCTTTTTTCGCTCCCAAAAAAGTTCCCCTATTTACCAACTTACAGGGACCTTTGATCCGACCGCTTATTAAAAGTAAATATTTCATGAAATATTATACTCAATTTTTATGGCCATTATTTATCGGCAAGTTTTGTCGGGGAAGTACTTTTTTAAGCCTGCTAATAAACTAAAGTCTTGATAATAGCATTCTATCTCTGAATGAAATGGAGTGATTATTGGATTATAAATATATTCAGAAAAGAAAAATAAACTTGCTTCAAATGATTACAAAAAACTTAATTAGATATCTGTTGTTTTTACTACTTAACTTACTGGTACTTAAGGGTAAACGATTTTCTAATATTTATCACATCAACGTCCGGTCAAAATGAAAAAAGTCTTCATCGTGAGGGAGTCAAATCTTATTTTGCATTTGCAATTCAGTTTGTTTAACTTAATCGAATGTCGAAATGTATAAAATTGATTAGAATGCGAAACAAATCTCGTGATATTAAATTCTTTGTGATTTTTTGAAAAAATGTGGAGCATTAGAAACGTTTGTATTTGACTGTAGGGTGGGCCAGGTAAAGGTAGAGTGACCACAATATGATGCGCATTTTTTTTATTTGTTTATTTTACATTTAATATTGTATATTTCAACAAAGGACGTAGGCATTTATCAAAAAAAAAAGATATATATACAGAGTGGTGACTCTGTTAGGCAACATTCAAATACATCTTATTCATTTCATAATTTTGCGACATTGCACTATTTCATAGAAATGTTTTAACATGTTTTAATTTACTGACGTATTGTCGTCACCACCCTGTATAAATAGATATGTATTTTTAATATAGTTTCGTATCAAATAATAAAAGTACATAATTTGATCAAACTTTAACTATTAGAAGATGGCTAAAATTTAACTAATTTTTAACCGTATCACCAATTACTAATTTTATTTGAATAACGTATATGAAATGACATTATTGCTTATACGAATGGTTAAATCTCTTTTAAAATCAAATGTAAATAAGTGTTCAATTATTGGTGTTTAATTTTAATTATCTTAAATATAAATTGAAGCATAAGAGTCAAAATCTGCATGCTTCATATACGGACTGGGATCTAATTTTTTATTGAAATGTTGGTGACAGTACAATAGCATTGTGTCCACGAGCTGACCAGCAGATGTGCGAAGGGCCGGCTGTTTGCATTCACTCTCGCGCATGCGCCCCGGACAGAATGTCGCAAAAATGGCCGATGACGCCCTTTGTCCAATGATTTTGACTTTCGTGAAATTTTTTGATTACTTACTATTTGAAGCTCAATTTTAGCACGTCAATATACAACAACGAGAATGGTAAATGGCAATGAACAAGTCAAAGTATGACTATATTATACGAAAATAGAATTAAACGAAAAATATATGATGAATTAAAATAAAAGACGTAACAGGTAAAATCTAGGTGTAACAGGAACAAAGAAATAAAAAACATCACTCAAATAATAAAGTAAACTAGATAAAGTAGTCTTATTTCGGATGTCACGCTATTAATTTTTATATTTATTATTGTTAAGTACGATTATCTACATTTCCTTTTAAGATTTTATTAATAAAAAAACATGTTGAGATAGCGCGTGATTATAAACTCCAGAGCGATAGGGTGCAAAGGACTTATTTAAAAATCTAGAATACATTTTTGTATACTAATATAGTTATACATAGGTATTTCTTGTTTTCTCATCACAAAGGTTATTTTTGTTGAAATACGAATATAGATAGCAATGCAAATGTCTAAATAGCAATGATTTCATTTACCTAGTTCATCATTATTTTAACCTAAGTACGAAGCAGATCATTAATAAGAAACTTATTTAGACATTCAGACATGAGAAACAGACAGAGACTATGACATTGTTAGTTAATATATTTCTTGTGATAGTTATAAAAATGTGTTTTTGACGATTTAAAAGTGCTTTATTGTGACCTATTTAAATAAAATATTTTTTCTTTCTTTCTTTCTTTTAGGTACTTTTGTACCGACTACTTCTGTTTCATAGTAAATGAGTTTTCTACAATAGTTTTTATTTATTGATAAAATTTCTAACACAGTCATGGTTATCTTATCTTACTTCAAGAAAAAAATCTGTATGTAGTTTAAATACAACGACTGCAAACCAAATCGTATTAAGTTGTAAGTCTTTTCTTTTTAACTTTAGCTTTTTTTACCTAGAACCATTATGGGTGTACTGATCAAATGATACTAGATTCGTATATTTAAAACTTTAGACTATCATATGGCGTACTTACATGGACATACACCGTGATTTGATTGCACGGTACTAAATATATTCTTAGATATGTTTTGGACTTGAGCCTTCTCAATATTAGTTCGTACCTTGTCATTTGCGCACAAATATCAGGTTTTAGATTTCCTACAAAACTAATAGAAATAGTGACCTATTGTTTCCGAATATATTATTTACAAGTAAATACATTGCCCCTGGCCCTGCGCGGGTCCCAGCGTGGTCCGCGGGCACGCACCACGCACCATGCAGTCTTTCCCCACGCGCCCCACGCGACGCGTCTCTAGCATGTATATAATTAACATTTTGCAGTTAGGATACAATAAAACTCCCATAAATATTGACTTCAATCAATGAAAAGGACTCAAGAAGGCGCGCAGGTCCGCGACACCTTGTTACACCCGTCCCGAGTCAAGTGAAATGTTTTTGTGATTTTTTGTCAACAATATTTTTTTCTGAAAAAAAAACATGTACCCATGACTCGTGTTTTCAAATATGTATTGAGGCGTCAATTTTGCGGTTTTCGCGGAGGGTTGACACGAGATACATGAAGGGTAAGCTCCTGTTATATACTCACTAGCGGATCGATCAATCCTGGTGATGTCTTAAATTTTATTTAATTTGTAAATTACTTTTAGCATATTTAGTGTGAATTGTTGATAGTGTTTGAACAGGGCACTCACATTTTAGTTTATGAAAATAACGAATACTCGGATGTAGAGTCAATCTGTGCATTTTGAGAGGTTAAGTATTTTTATTACTTGACCTGCAGTGAGGCTTATGTACTTACATTATTACATTTAGATAAATATTGTGTGTGCGAGTGGCACTTTATATTTATTTATGTATAGAAATAGTTGTAATAAAATCACCAGTTAATTAGTAAAGTATTAAAGAAAAAGGTAGAGTATGTGAATAAATTTACATTATCTAATTAGTATCGATTTTATGTAAAATTATGGTACCTACTTGGGAACATTAGCTTAATTATCTAAACAATATTTTTAGAGAAAATATTTCAGTTTTTGGAACATGACAGTTCATTTCTACTATTATTTGTGGTTGCAATTATTTATTAGGTAGGAAATACCTGTCATCTTGGCACAAGATATACTCATGCGAAAAAAAATAGATTTATAAAATTCTGGATTATATTAATCTATTCGAGTTGATTCTCTGCAAACCTGCTCTCTATTATAGCAATTTATTGCAGATTGTATGTAGTACTTTATGTAGAGTAATATAGTAATGTCTAAGTAAGTTATGCATAAAGACTGAATACATTCTGATATAGTAGCGAAATGTTTATTCATTTATATTTTGCAAAAACTGCCTCTTTGTGTGCGCCTACGCTGGTTTTGGAAGCATTACCAAAAAATATGACCGATAATGAACTTAGCCTGCCAAACTACTCATTCCAGATAGACACAATGGATTAATTGTCACATGCTCCAGGGAGTCCTACATGGCTTAACAAATTACGCAATACAATAACAGGCAGTAATCGTAATTATTATTTTTAATATTGTATTATTATCCGTTTGCAAGCAACTTATTAAAAATATCTAAACTCGTAAAAAATCATATCGATTCATTCCCCGTCCAAGGGCATGAATTATTTCTTGTATAAATAGCAGTATTTTTAAAAGGACATTTCATCGGTTTATAAATATGCATAAATTAATTAATTCCTTAACATTTTATATAGTGAGTATTTTTTATTATTTACCTACCTTAATTTCAATTTAAATCGTTTCAGAGTGTAGCGTGTGCGCTGCTGCGGCGGCGGCGGCAGCTGCGGCGGCATCTTTGGCCGCCAGTCAGAATGCAGACAACAAACCTGACAGCCCTCCAGTGGTCACCAACGGCACGGCTAGTGTCACCAATGCACCATTGGTCAACGGCCAGTATTATAGTAAATCAAATTGTAAGTATAAATCTGTGATATTTATATTCTTAATGCTTTCTTTTTCTTTCTTATTCGTTAATACTCTTGCAATTGACTGTTCTGACTTGCCATTTGATATATCTCTTTGTTTTTGAAGACTGTAAGCCTGACATGCATCCTACAAATTAAAGGTGCTACATCTGCTCTTAGTTTTTTATATATATGTTATGTTATCCACCATAAAACCAAAACAATAGATATCCTGTCGCTCAGTGGGCAAAAAGTTATATAAACTTTAATTTTAAACAATATTAAAAACTGACTTCAAAATATTAACAACTGGTACTAGTCTTTCAGAAACAAGAGAAAGTGACGCACTGACTTCAAAATACTATATATATATAAGATAAGATATGTTATGTCGGTATTTCAGTCATTCTAAAAAGTTTCATAATAAAGAAAAACAGATATACATTTATTCAACGCCACACAAAGGACGCAATGATCAAGAATACTTAAAGTTTTTAATCTATTATGTACCTACTTAAGTTAAATAATATTAGAGAATCACTAGAATTTAGTGGTAAGACAAATACAAAGCAAAAACCAACCTTACAACTAGGCTACAGGATATAAATTAAAAACTACTTTTGAAATGTTATAATAATATAACAATTTTAAGGTAGTTAACCCCTCAACCACCACTCTATTTTTTGCGATTTTGCATATTTCTTTCGAAATATATATTGCGAAAATAAAGTAATGTTTGACATATTTGATTCAAAATCGGACAATTGATCCGTTATGTCGTTTGGTCGCGATTGTTACTGCAACCGCCTTAACCCACCAAACCGCATCATGCCAGCATGGTGATGCTATAGGCCACACTCCTCATCCGTTACTTCCTTGTAGGAAGACCTGTCCATGTAGGATGCCCGGCAGTGGGCGTCTCTCGCCTGAAATGATGAGGAAGACCTATGCCCAGCAACACGTATTACAGGCTGAAAAGGATGAAGTATTCGTGTGTAAAGAAGTTTTAATAGTCAGAAACATTTTTCTATGTGTAAACTATGCAACAGTTTAACAAAGACAACAAATACGAAATAAAATTTTGTTTTTGTTGTCTTTGTTAAATAATTTACACGGGTCAAATGTAGTATTTTTATTGTCATCATCATTTTTGTTTATTACAAATCTTGAAATCTTGATTTCAGTCGAGAGACGCCCACTGCTAGGCATATGCCAAAATAAAACTTAAACATAATTACTGACCTAAAAATGTTTTTAGGTAATATTGCACCAGTTTATCTATTTAGTTCTAGCTATTAATTTAGGATTGTGTTTTTTAGGTTATATTTGTGTAGTGTAAAAATATACTAGAGTTGCTGAAGTTTTATTGGCTATCTCGAAAGCTACATAATTATTCAATGGTTGGTTGAATTCTATCAAATTGTCAATAATCAATTTTGAAATGTACATTAAATGCTGAAAATTAAACACCTGTAGGGTAGGATCCAGATTTTCAATTGATAAATACTATAGACATGAATCTAGTTTCATGTTTGTGATAAATACCTATAAAACAATATACTTTTATGATTAAACTGTTTTGTTGTTATTATTACTATTAATAAGCACTTCATTTTTATATTCATTTGCTAACAACACTGTAACAATTAAATTATCTTTTAAGAATTCTAGATAACCATTATGTGAAAAAAATGAATTTAATAACCAAGCGAAATTTAGATACAATACCTATGCATGTCTTTTTAAATCCAAATCGAACAACGACTCAACGACAACTATGGTCAATCAAGGATTTCACGACCGGTAGGCCGAGTGGTCAGTACCTCTAGCTACAGTCTACTCAGTCAGGGTTCCCGGCTTCGAGTCCCGGCTGGGGCTGATGTTTCTCCGATAAACACGAATATTTGTTCTCGGGTCATGGTTGTTAATATATTTATGTATGTTTATTTCTGTAGAGGAGCTCAGTGGCGTAGTGGTTTAAGCGCTCTAGTTACCGATCACGAAAACAAAGCAACTTTCTCCATGGTCGGTCCCTGGATAGGTCAATCAAATTTATAATCTTAATCTCCTCCGAGCTTCGGAAGGCACGTTAAGCCGTTGCTCCCGGTTGTTACTGCAACCGCTTTAACCCACCAACCCGCATTGGGCCAGCGTGTGTGGTGTTACGGCCTGCCTAAACTCCTCATGTGTTTCTCCTATGCTACAAGGCCTGTGCCAGCAGTAGGACGTATATAGGCTGGTGATGATGATGATGAAATATTTTTTTCTATTATCTAGTTATGTAGTATCCATAAAACAAGCAGTAAACGATGCTTATTTTGAGCTTGATATGTGTGATTATAAGCAAAAACGAGGATAGGTGATTACACACCACAGAAAATCTTTTGTGGTTTATGCGTCAATATAGTTCCCAGATTACAGAATACATTTAACTATCACAATAGTTTCAACTATGTAACCATTTTGTTATAATAAGAAAATCACGATTATTACTGGTCCATAAGAACTATAAAATTTTTTGACTGTAGAGCCTTAAGATTCCAATTTTAGTGCAGACTCTACTTCTAATATAGCAATATTTTTGAGTGCTAAATAAAGCCTTTAAGTTTATGATATAATTATTTGAAATTATAATAAATAAAAATGATAATTTCACTAAAGAAATGCAAATATTAGGAATAAAATCGTGTTTTATAATAATAATGAGAGCGGTGGAACGGAGTACAGTAGCATAGTTTTTTCTTTATACCTGTCTGTTCGTTAAATAATTACTTACATCTATTATTCAGCTCAGACGACTTTTAACAATATCATTATTTCTGCCTTATATTTATTACAATTGATTCCAGAAACCATTATTGTAAGCTAATGATAAATAGCGTAAAACTCCCTGCAACTATGATGACTATACATTTTTTGATATCAAACATGCTCCCATGAGTTTTACAGCATTTGGAAAGAAGCAATAAAGTACACAAATATTCGTATTTTACTGAAATTATATAAAACATATTACTATAATGTAAATATTCAATATATGTTGAGATTAAAACTACTGCCACTAAACACTGTATAAATTTTTCCCTCAATTTTTAAAACTAAAATATGTATTATATTTTAGGGTCTTTATAGTAGGCATCACCCTTCGCTGGCACCGCCTCTCAAAACATAAATATACCTATTCTACCCTCGAAATCAAATATACCAGACCCCTGAATTCCTAACGTGACTTCAAATACGCGTTATCACCTAAATACTTAAGTTTATTTTTGTGTAGCACACTTTCTTACTGCTTGTTTTCAATGAAAAGTTGAAGGGTGCTTTTTGTGTGTTGAAAGCTTGGATGATGGTTCAGTGATATTGTAATAGATGGCAGCAGTTGGTTTAACCTTACTGACTTAAAGCATGCTACAAGTATCTAAAAATACCAACACAAATAGAGATCTTTACCTTTAAAGATAGAACTTGTACCTTAGGGTAGATGTCACTGAAATCTATTTTTAAAGCTCTATGTTATGTTATATGCAGTATAAACTATGTTTCACAATAGAGCTTGAACTTAAAAGTTAATAATTGATTAGTTGATAACGTGTGGCTATACCTTTTTAATTGAAGAGTAATTTTATCTGTAATTTGAATAAAATGTATTCACCTACATGATTTATCAAAGCTATTAAAAAATTATGAGTTAATATTGAATATTAATGTTTATTAGTATTGTCTTATATTTTTGCGAATACATAGGGTACAGTCGAGTACTTTAATATGTATCCACTTCAAAGTTAAAAAATAATGTTAGATACATTATTTTTGAAGTAGTCACTTTAAATTAGATTACCTACTTAATTTGTAATCAATCATCGCGATAATTCTACACATGTTAACATACAACTGTTACAATGACATTTATTCTTTTAATGCTCAATAAAATGTGTGCTTTATAATATCTTTGCTTTCATGCACCATAAAATTATTTATTGTGTATGAAATAAATCTATAAGTATTTTTACCCGACTTCAAAAAGAGAATGAACCGAAGACGGCAGAACCGATTTAAATAATTCTTATTATTTGTGAGAAACCTTTCTTGATACTGGTTTCTTTGTTAAAAGGATCTTTATTTATTGGGATTTAAAAGTATACATAACATTGTAACAGTGTATGTTAGCATGTAATATCGTAGAGTGTAGAGTCGTTATTGCTGTGTACATAAATAGTGTGGACATAAGATTACTGCGGTGACTGAATACAAATTTATGTAATTTATAAAGGGTTCTTAAAAATTTATATATTATTTTGTAACTTTGAAATGGTTACATATTATTGTACTCGACTGTACCACATATTTAAAATGTTGCTTTTAACCGCTTTAACGGACTAATATGTTGATAATTTTAGCTTAGTCGTAATTAACGATAAAAATACGAAAGAGAAAAGTAATAAACTATATTTTTAATATTCATCGTAAATTAAATCCATTAAAAATACATAATTTGTTTTTCATTGGTAGAGGTATATTGATTTTAAAAATATATGATAATTAGGTGAAGCGTAAAGAAGTTGTTCCCAATTTAGATTAATTTAAGTTCCGTAAAACCTTTGTGGACGACGTTTTAAAATTCACTCTCAATTATTTGTAATTGTTCTCGGGCTCTCACAGGGGAAGATAATCTGAATGACAATGGGCATGATTAGCGGGTAGACAAATTTACACGGTGCATCATAGAAAATTAAATCTCAAACGTCCGCTAGATGTGGGGTGAGATGAGTGAAAGTACATGACAATCGTTGAGTTCCATTATTACTAAAACTTGTATTTCTTGTGGGCCTGCCATTGTCAGTGCATAATCATATGTGGATTAGATTCCGACAATAGGTCCGGTTGGCCAGTTCGTCAGTTTTTGACATCTCCGCATGGGGCTCATCTTGGAAAGTAACCAAGTTAAGCGAAATTAGCGGGAGAGTCTTGCGATAAGACATCAAAGAGTAAAACTTATAGTTTTTGCAAAAAAAAAAAAAAAAAACCACATAAGATCCTTTTTGCCCACTTTCTTTTGGAGTCTCTTCGACAGCCTTTTGAATCGCAGCCACTGTTTCCTCAGCGTCCATAAAACGGTGTTCCTCGAAGTTTTTCTTTAATTTTAGAGAATAAATAACAATCTCAAGTTGTAAGCTCGGGGTTATACGACGGATGACCCAGTGATTCTACGTCTAACGTCGCCAAATAGTCGATTGTTCGCCTGGCGGTGTGTGACGAAGCGTTGTCATGGTGAAGGAGGATCCTACTGCGAAGTCGTTTCTCTCGAACTTTTTCCATGACAGTACTAAACAATGGTTAGTGTACCTACCACTCTGCAATAACTGTTTTATGATCCTCTATAGCAATTGTCGCGTAATGACCTATCCTTCCGAATAACGAGGTCACCATCTTTTCTCCACGCGTCGTCCTCTTTTCACTTTAGTTGAGAACTCCTCGGTAGGAAACACCGAGACTATGACGTTGTTAGTTAATATATTTTTTGTGATAGTTGTAAGAATGTGTTTTTTTGACGATTTAAAAGTGCTTCTTTGTGGCCTATTTAAATAAAATATTTTTTCTTTCTTACTTTCCTTCTAACAGCAAATAGAGTTTCCGTCATCCGTAAGTATGTCAAACACAGCATTTGAGTCATCAATCAACAAGACGGAGTTTTTGGGCCTTGCTAAATTATAAGGTATAGACTGGGTACAAAGCTTCCTGATCAAACTTATTTTATGAAAATAAAAGAGGTTTGGACTTAAGAAAAATAACAGTTTTTACTGCAGAGCCACACGATCACAGTAGTGACAATAGACATTGACAGGAGTGAGAGTTGCCAACAATGAAATATAAAAGACTATGAATTACATTTACTGCCATTATTTCCTGACCACTAACTGTTCATAGAGGATTTTGTGCACTTGACTCATACTGATGCCTAAGCTTGACCGAATCTGCGGATATGTCACTCTTTTGTCAGCCACTATGCTGCACAATTCTAATATTATCTTCAGTCGTCGCAATAGAAGGCCATCTCTCACGCAGATCATAGGTAAGATTACTGCGACCACATTTTTACTCTTTAAACCAGTTGTAGCTTCATCATCAAAGTCTATCATAACTTTCTTGTTAACAGAGGTGACATCGAAAGTCATAAAAAATCATTGTGCTGGCGTGGCTCAGGCAGTTTTCAATTTGCCGCCAAATCGTAAAACAAATAATAATAATAATAACAATAAACTTTTATTGACATAAAACATGTACAAAAATATTTAGTGAAATCCCTGACTCCTGTGCTAGGTTAAATACCTGTGTTACAAATGACAAATGAATATAATACATATTTAAATAATAATATTGGCAAGGAGTTCCATTTTCAAGATTTTTTTTTCTTGTATTGTTTACAAGTAACCAGTTTGGCCCTCGTATTCCTGATTATTTTTAAACGCTGCAAGTGTAAATATAACTGAGACTTCTACCTTTAAGCCTTTTAATACATATGTTCTCGTGGTCAATGTTTGCTACTAAATTCTGCTGTATTGAATGATATCGAAATACAGTCAAAGGTAATCCAACTATTTCTACTAAGTATCAGCTCTATGTACTACAATATAATGAATATGATAAAAAAGTCTAATTAGAATTCTAATAAATTTAATATTTATCAAAAATCAAAATCAGTTAAGGTCATCGATGCACAATTTTAGTTTTTAGCTTATTAAATAAAATAATTTGGTCTTATTACCTTTACTATTGACCTTTAAAATAGGTGATTGGCAAAAAATAATTTGATACTATGAATCCCTCTTTGATATCAACTTTTGGTCACTTTACTCGGACCAAATTTCGCTTAACTTGCGTCCATCTTATCAAAATGTGGAAAAAGTAATCGTGAAATTGTCACACTATAGTAACAATAAAGCGTTACAAATGCGAGGGGTTCACAAAGTAATTTTCGAACAATTAACTTCTTCTGGGAGCCCTTTTGGAAATGAATAAAAACGATTGTTTAGAACAAAAAGTATTTATTTTGAAATATACAATCCATTACATAAAAATATCTTTATATATAATTAGAAATTAAATAAATAGATTTGGAAATTTGTAGTGAACAAATGAAATAGGTCACTACGAATGAAATGAAAATTTCCTTCTAAACCACAAAGAAATTTTCGAACGAGGTTTGCTACTTTCAATAACATCTTATTCATCTGATAATTTCATGAAATTTGTATGAAATAAAATAATATTGGCTGGATAATTTCATAGAAATATTACGTAATTATCAAATGAATACGATGTTTTTAAATGTAGCAAACCATTTCTATGAGCCCATGTTTTAATTTATTGTCGTATTAACGGCACCATCCTGTATATTTTTTTGTGTACCCAACCTTTTTCACACTCGCTTTGTTTTCCTAAATTCCCTTGCAAAAGTGAATATAATGCTTACAAAGCGAGCGGCAGCTATTAGAAAGGAAGAAGGAGGATCAGAGTTTGAGGAAATGTTTAATAACTAAATGCTTAAAAGAAGATCTTCTATTTAACAGCTTTGTGCGTAGTTGTTTTGTTTTTGCAGCAGTATTTTGCATCTTTTCTTATTTATTCATATCGACAGAATCGAGAGAGTGCAAAGTAAGACTCACGATAACATAGATTGCGAGCAGTCATCCAGCAGAAACAAAAAAGAATCGCTTTGAAATTCTGTAACTCACGGCAAGAATATTAAAAAATAACATTAAACATTTTAGGTAACCCCCGGCCTCTATCTATCCAACACCTTCTCATTTAGACTATTCTTATGAGACTAAACACGCTGTAGGTATCTGCTGTAAGTTTCTGAAGAATTAAGCATCCCGCAGACTTTTCGATAGTAAACCATCAGCTACAGGTTAGTTTGTCATGGGAATGTCATCGAAGTGACAATACACCAAATTACAAATCAATTAGATCTGTGAAAGTTATTAAAACCCTTTCATCATGTAGAAAATGAGCTGATAGTCATCAAACACCTGAAGTGATCTTCATAAATTATAGCTAAGAACCATCCTAATCACTTTTCAAACAAAAAAAACAGTCAGCTTCTAAAAAAACGGACAGACACACAGATAGACACGTGAAACTTATAACACCCCTCTCTTTCCGTCTGAGGTTAAAAACGATACATTCAACTAGCGGTAGTCTATCTGTAAATATCTCGGTCTTCACTAATAGGTTCAAAATAATTCAATAAATAACCCGGGTGGTCATCCCGTGGCAGGTAAAGTCGGCGCTAAGTATATACTTGTGAAAAAATAGAGCAAGTTCACCATAATTGTTTTGACATTGTTGAAAAACTTGAAGTATTGGGAGCCAAAGAGTTTTTAAAAATGTTGTCAGCCCCATGTGGACCTATGACCATACCAGAAATAAGTAATGTAGATCGTGAGCCATCAAATGAAGTCCTTGGATAAGTGTATACAAATCATCCAGAGCTACATTAGCAGTCTCTTAAGGTGTATTAAACGTTTAATCTTGAATTTGCTTTTTGAATGGTAGGAGAATTGCTAAACTTGAAATGATTTTGTTAGCGTACAGCAGAATAAATTAAATTACCTCTGGAGTGTTTGTTGGAAGACGTAGGCACTACAACACTGTCAAAAGAAACCATATAACCACACCGTATAACCCTAACGTATATCATCATCATCATCATTCAGCCGAATGACGACACTGCTGGACAAAAGCCTCCCCTATAAAATTAAAAACATACAAATACCCTTAACTCAAAAATCAACATCTAGCCCAACCGGGATTCGACCCCGGCACTTCTAGTTTAGTAGACTAAATATGAAGATTAGTTACTCAAAAGGGTTTTAAAACCAATTTTCTATTTTTATTTCACTATGTGATTTTTAATGATGAGCCACAAACTACAATAACACATTCTTCTTAGGTTATACATGTAAGTTATTTAAATATTTTTGGTTTTATTTCCTCTGACCCATTTTTTATAAAATAATAATTCGCGGTGAAGACTAGACGTTCATAAAAAACCAAGTTGAGCATCCCAAATAGATCCCTTTACGGTGGGCTCTAAAGCACGTATTGAAGTGTTTTTTGTGAATTTCGAAGTAGTCGGGCGTTGTACGGCTGCGTGCGGCCAGTACAAGCCGTTCACCCTGCAGCGTGCCCAACGGTGTAGCCGCTAGAAGCTCGCGGGCCGTCAAGTGACACATTTCGAGTTGGGGTAAAGGAGCGGGCGCTTTAGGCCAGTACACACGTTCCGTTAGCTTCTCTATTTTAAAATTTACTTGCTTGACGATATCCGGGAAGGGGCGACCGCATCGGCGCGCCAGCTACGCGCCTCTGTCACTCGATTTCGATGCAGTCGACCTGCGTACGCGTCGCTGGTCGCTTCGCGCGCACGCGCGCTCGTTCTCATGCACCCAACAATTTTTGATACTTGATAAGATTAAGAAAGCGCGCAATACATAACTGTAAATGAACATAACGTAAATAAAGTGCCTTTGATTTATGTGGAGGATGAATGTTCCGAAGAGGTGATATTTGTGGTGCCAGTTATTTTTTAGTTACTTACGATGAGCGGGAGGGAAGGCGGAAATGCAGTTCCTTCTTCGAGTAAGTATAAACTCGCTCAAGATTTGGATTCTTATAGCGATATAGTGAATATTTTATGTTTGTACCTGGTCTAGGTATACATATGTTGTTTTATTTATTTACTACATGTGCTAAAGGCAGATTTTGCCGAGAGTTAATTAATTAAAAAGTTTATGATTGTCCTTATCGAGCGGATGCGATATATAGGAAGGCAATAACAAGCAGTCGTATTTACATCAATGAAATTATTAGAATTGAGGTTAATAGTTTCACTGGTGTCGCACATGTGTACCATGTTTATTCATAGTGTTGATCAACAAAAACACACATTAATTATGAACATGTTAAAGGAACTAGCTAATTCTCATACGACGTTTCAAATCTTAATTTATAATTCTACTCAACTGTAAACATATGAAATGACGTAGCTTTTAAAATGACTAAAGAATATGTGTTATGTTCATAGTTTACTCATGTTGTATTTTTGCTTAGCATATAAAATAAATTGCTACTGTGATTGATTAATACGAGAAGTAAGTACAGCATATTATCTCTATTCCAATATATTCTAAATAGGTATAGGCGTCGAAGTAGTAATTGTTTACTATGCCTGCGATTCCTTTTCGAAACTCGCCTGCGGCCCATCGCGTGCAACATGCCTGAAATGAGTCGATCAAGTTAGCACTTTAAAGTTATAGCGATAAAGTTCAGAGAGGATAGTAGAAACAAATTTGTGTAAGAGAGAAACACTTGTGTGTGCTTAGGTAGGCCGAGTGCATTTTAGAAGGACCTTAATCTTCTTTCCCCACTATTCTCGCCTTACGTATTTTGTCATCGGCATACCGATACTGTAGTGACGGCCACGCTATCGATACCTTTATGCTGATTAGAGAATTTTGTTTACTCTGATCAGCTTACGCAACTGTGTTGTTTATTTGTAACGGATATAAGTTAAAATACTTACAACTAGGTTTCACTTGCAGATTCTAATAGCTTGTGTAGTAGATGTACTTCTAAGCAAACTCCATTTATGATTTTTGCCGTACGATACAATTACAATATCGAGTAATGTCGTAGCACATAAAAGTCTAAATAAAATATAACTGAACAGTTACATGATGAATGACTGCGATAAGACACAAACATATTTGCTAGAGCGCGTGATTCTAAAAGGAACTATTTGGAATGTTTAGAAAGTCGATGTTAAGTAATGTTACGTCCCTACGGCAGGGTCCGAGTTCGTAACCAGTCAATTAAATCTGAATGGTGGTACATTAGGCTGTCTCTTTCCCGCATAGCTTTGGATCCCAAGCAAAAGCGCCACTTGTCGATGATTCACGTTCAAATTCCATACCGACGATTGATAACAGCCGAACTAGTGAATGGCACAACGTTTTAGGTCATTTCATTTACTTGCTGGTCATGCGTACCACAATCAATACGGATATATGTGTTTTGTTTACTAAAATGCAAATACCGTCTTCACTTTGTGAATGAATGACATTTAATGTTGTTAGTATTATATATTTCAGATTATATTTATCTATATTTATTGTAGTCTAAACTACTGTTCTTGATTTGTGAAAAGCCATCAATGAGATGGATTTGAATGACTTAACTAAAAGTTGGAATAGGGCTCTACATTTTGTACAGCAGTTGCATGTCAACGACCTCACAGAACGGGAATACTAGGCCCAATGTAATCCTACATTTTTGTCGCCGCCACACGATGCCATGTTGATATTTTCTGAATACATCGTAAGTAATCGATGACAGGACTTTTTTCCAAAGAAAATAAGTGCGCAAATATTTTAGCTATTAGTAATAGGTATAAATCATTTGCATGCTACTGAATAAATTCGAAATAACAGTATAGATAGTTCAGAATTAAGATATTTTTAACATTATAATTAGAACTAGAAAGTCAATAGAATAGATGCTTTAATCAAAGAGGATATAACTAGATTGTTCTAATGTGTCATTTTGTAATTCTGTCAATGGGCTTCCGACGTGACGAACACGTGTTACGTTACGTAGTGTATCTATAGCCAATGGTAGCTTTCAATGTCCGACTGAAAAATATTCACACGCGATTGCTTGCATGTATTAATTAACACAAAACTTCACTGAAGTCTTTCAGATCAGTGCTCTATAATATAGTAACTAATACATGACTAGTATTACAAACTAGCAAAATTAATCTTTAGTCAATCGAATACATGTTTTGAAGATCGAAAAAAAAACTAATTTAAAAAAAGTTTTAAACCGCCAAGCATCAGATTCCAGAGAAAATTCATATTTCAATTGTCATAGACCTCCGCTTGACAGATTAATACATTTAAAACTTATTTAATATTATTTTTTTCCGGAAAGGGAGAAAAGTAAGAAAACTTAAAGTTCATGTAACATTTATTGTAAATTTTGTATTTTACAACAAATATATTTTAATAGGAATGCCGTATACTTAAGCACGTACTTTAGTTTAGGTAAACATTTAAAAATTTCCAGCATTTATCTCAACACGTAAAGGATTAAAAAAAATAGTGCTAGAAAATCAAATGACCAAAATATCCTCTGGTGAATAACGTATCATATGTAATATAAGTATAAATGTAAAACTTGGACTCTGCGCAGTTCATTTGTTTATAATATATTTATGTTTAATGTTATAATAGGACTGACATGTCTTAGTTGAGACAAAAGTCCTTAAATTAAATAAAGAGAAAAAAAATAATCTTCTGGTAACCGTAACCCACAGCAAGAATACATCATTACTAAGAAATATTTTTAAGCTGTGATATCCCATAACATAGATGAGCTTCAACAGTGCTCCAAATCTCATATTAAGATAGAAGATATTATTCAAACTTATTGATCTTCAATAAGTTTGAATAATATCATAATAGTATCAATACAGATCGTAGAAAATATGGATGGACTGTGTAATTATCTGGGTAAGAAAAGGGCGAACATGACTATCTACAATAATAGTGAAGAAAGGAAGATATATTGTGCCGATTCGTAATAAAATAAAATATTTAGATGACTTCGCGTGGGTCACCCATTTGAAACATGTCCGAGCGAATATTATTACTTTACTTTTGTAATAGTTACGCAAATAGACAAAGCAATACTTAGGCCACTGACCTTCTGGAGATAAATAGTAAGCTACTTAAGTTTAGACTATATTTTCAATAATATGTTTCCCGTAGTTGCCAGCCGGTCGTGAGCTGCAGGTTCGAATCCTGGTAGGGGAAGAAGTTTTTATGTTACCACACGAACATTTGTCCACAAGTCATGGATTTTTGTATGTTTATTTAATATTTTCATTATAAAGTACGTATAAAGTATATCTATCCGTTATTAAGTTTCAGTAATATAAACTCTTATTGATGCTCAATTTGGATAGTTGGTGCGAGTGTAAGAATACAGATTCATCTGATTTGATGGAAACATTTTTCTCTGAAAAAGGGGGAGCGATAAGACCCAGCTAACAATAGCCCAATAGCTATCACTTCAGTTCTATGCAAGGTCATCAAATAACTAGCTGATCCGATACATAAAAGATATCTTATTAATATGTTCCTAAGACATAACGGGTTTCGTCCAAAACTTTCAACGGATGATTTTCTAGCGTATTCAATGTAGGTTTAGATGATGTAGGTCTTTCGGGTGAAGCCATTGAAAGACAAGTCAGTGGCTGTAACATTCCCGTTCCTATACATTCCCTAAGCCTTTTATCGGATCTGGCACAGGAACAGAGCTCTTCTTTCCAAGCTTTCGGCGTATGGTCTACCCACTCAACTGTGCAACTGGATCGCTTCCTACTGCGCGAAGAATCAGTGTACTCGCAGATGGATGCGCTTCGCGGTTCTTGTCACAGAACACTGGTATACCTCAGGGCACCATTTATCTTTCATATCCTTTCACCTTTCAATGATATGCTTTCATTAGGAAAAATATTATTTGCTATGCGGATAACAATACAGTGCATGGGGGATATTACAGCCGCCCAGGGGCTGGGCGCGTTGACACCGAGAAGGAGTGAATGAATCTTATAATTCAGCTCAAAAGGGTTTCTAACCTTATATCTGAATGATCCAATTATATTGTTGAGTTTAGTGCTAAGAAAGCATAGGCGTTTTAGCCAAAATGTGACTGTTTCTGCTCCTTCCCTCTTTTCAGGGCATAACTTTTTTGGTAAGCAGAGCTCCATCAACTTGCTCAGTATGTTGTGATTTGGATTTCAGGAAATACATCAAAACTGTGATTAAGAAAGCCTCACGGAAGTTCAGCGTTCTGAATAAGGTGCGTCGGTTTTTCACGCCTGACCAATTATGCTTGCTTAACAGAACTCAAGTCCGGTCTTGCGTGGAATATTGCATAGCGTCGCATAGCTACCTGTATTATTTTGCTAGGTGGTAGGCCCGTATGTAGAGGCAGCTGGGTAGGTACCAACGCCTTTCTTATTTCAGTAGTGATGAAACAGTTTGCTGTGTTTGGATTGAAGGGGAGAGGTAGCTAATGTAATTACTGGGCATGGAAGGCATTGCATTTTAGGCCTCATGATGACAACGCACCTGCAACATGAAAAACATGATTTTTTCCTTGTTACTGCAGGTGTCTATAAGCGATGGTAGCCACATAAAACCAGTTGGGCCATCAGCTTGTTTGTCATCTAGTTGTATAAATAACTATTGGCGATTGAGCCTCTACAATTGCATTGCGTCACTTAGCACCTACGCTCTTCATGATAAAGCCGATTCTCCCATCCTACTCAGAAGCAAGCTTGCTGGTTTCTTTATTGTATTTTAAAAACTTGGAATGCTTTACCAGTACGTGTGTCTATATCTATATCATGCGTTTCTTCAAAAGCGGCTTGAGAAGATACCTTATGGGCCGGCCAATCCAGCCATGTGGAGGCAGCTAGAATAGTGTATTGCGCTGTCTGCCATCACTTAAGTACTCTTCCTATTACTTTTCACCAGGTGGTGTTGAGGCATTTCTTTGATTTGCTTGTAGAAACAAAAACACATATGATAATCATGTTTGTAGCTTGCTGTCGCTGATCCACTGTTGCCGATGAGTCAGATTTATTGGGTTTGTACAGTTTTTTCGTTTATTTCATGATGGTTACACATAAAACTATCACAATTTAGATAGGGTGAAAATAGACTCAGAATGGTTGGTATCACACCTGTAATACCAGTATCAAGCAATTTTTTTAAAATTGCGGGATGTCTATACACTATTTGATAATGTTTGACTTTTTTAACCGACTTCAAAAAAGGAGAAGATTCCATGTTCCCCTCTATGTATTTTTTTATGTATGTTCACGATTTCTCTGTCAATTGTGAACCGATTTACAAAATTCTTTTTTTATTGTCACCAAATCAGGATCAGATGATGGGATCCCAGGGAAATCGAGGGCAAACCTCAAACTGTATAGGCACGTATCACATGTATTAATTTTTTCGAAGCTATTTAAGTATTTGTCTCTGTACGTCATCATCTCATGTTCATGAGCTGGTGATGGAAGGTACAACTCCTTAATGGTAAGGAGTTAGAAGAAATTACAAAAAAAAATTGTTACGTATGACCGTTTATTCCCGTTGAGTCACACAATGGTGTGACTCAACGGGAATAAACGGTATAGACTGATAATTGTATTTTATCGGGTTATTTGGGTGAACTGATGATGGAAGGTAAAACTCCGTAACGGTTTGGAGTTACATAATACTTTATCAGTGGTACGATACGATATTATGAAACAATATTATGTATATCAATCAAAGACAAAGAGACAGACAAGCCGATAATGCTGACAGTCACCCATCGAGTTTTGACCTTAGTAAATCACTAAAAACGTAAAAAAGTAAACAAAGATAAAACTGATTTCTAAACACAAAAAAGGAATAAATAATTTAATTTAAGTAGGTACCTTGGTGCTAAGCTGTTTTCGGACACAATAGAAAGTAAAGCACCAACTTCAAAAATACATTTTAATGATATAAGTACCTAGGTACTTATATCTAATTATTTTTTCCTTTAGTGATTTGAAGTCGATTTTATTTTTATTTAAAAAATTTCATAAATACAATGTGTAAATACCTATCTATCTTGGGCCATATGATTTAAAATGGTGCTCTCTGACGTAGTGGGGTAAGCGCTTTGGTTTTGATGACGTAAAACTTTTAATTCCATTCTTTTTTTAAAAAAAGTGTGTTAATTTTTATATTTAAAATCATAATTCAAATAGGCCACAAAAAAGCACGTTTAAATCATTAAAAAAACACATTTTTATAACTGTCACAAAAAATGTTTAAACTAACATTGTCATAATATCTGTCTATCTGTCGTGTCTGAATTTACACCGGTTATAAAAGTTGAACTACCGAAAAGATTCCGGCAACCAACTCCTGTAGTCACTTTTTTAAAATATTAAATCGTACGTATCTACATTAACGTATTGTATTTTTTATAACATTCTTACAGGCACACTAATCCAGTGCTTGTTTTATGGTTACTTAATGACGGATAACATATATTATATTTGTATTTCATCTTTCTACATATTAGAAACATAGAAAATAATAATTTTCATGTTCAAACAATCTGCCCCGACGGGGACTAGAACCAACCACTGGACCGTTATAATATAGTCCGGAAACGATTACGAATAATAAAAATATGACAACTGGTCATGTTTTAATCAATACTCGTAATGATATATGAATGATATGAAAAGAAAACCCAAATGTCAAAATTCATTCAGATCGGTGTATCGATTTCCTAAATTGGTAGGAAAACCGTAAATATTAGTTTATTTAACTAATTGGACTAGTCAAGTGAAACATGATTAAAAATTACTGAAGCTATATCAATTGAAAATCTTTGTATAAATGGGAGTAATCTTTTTGTAGTAAATAGTAATAATAATATGAAGGTTAAAATATTAATACCTAGATACCTACACTAATACTCACACTTATTTTATCTAGCCCAAATTAAATATCGTTCACGATCCAAATAAAGTGTTTGTCTAAGTAGGTTTGCCTACTATGCCTACCTTTAAAATACTTAAATGTTTAGTTCATAAATCCTATACCTACTACTAATATTATAAACGTTACAGTTCATATGGATCTCTGGATGCATGTAAGTTTGTTTCTCTTTCACGCAAAAAGTACGAAACAGATTTTGATGTAACTTTACAATAATATAGCTCATACATCAAAATAATATATAGGCTACTCGAAGTACTAATTTTGCGCAGACAAAGTCGCGGGCAGAAGCTAGTGATGTATAATTTATAATTAAAGGTATTATTTATTCATAATTTTCCAAACTTAAATGTTCACAAATACAAGCCAATAGAATACAAGCTTAACCAGTAGTTAGATACTTATACCCCCAGCAATAGTATTATATTTTGTCCGGTTCGAATATCATTCGGGTACATATTTCAAAAAATAATTAATTTATGCGCTTTATACACCTTTATTGTTTCATATTACCTAATTCCATTTCAGTTCATAAACTTTGAAGTGCATCAAACAACCATCATATGCCCTACTTAAAATATGCCTAGAATTTCCCCTTCCTGTTTTGAAAATAACACGAACTTAATTTAACTCTAGTTTTAAAATAGTATAATCGCCTGTTGGAACTAACAATAAACATGGAATGTCACGATTGCCGACTGTCGTTTGGTTATTAGAAAGTTTCGTTCTAGAAAAGTGAGAATTATCGGAATTATTTAAAGAAGTTATTAAAATTAAGCACTTATCATTTATAAAGTAACAAAACGCGTCTAGTGTTAAAACTGAAAAGTGCTTCATTGCTTCACAAATTCCTAAAGCGGTATCGTTCAAAATTCAAACGGGGACAGTACAATGTACAATCAAATATTTGAGGGCACGCTCTAAACGGAATGCAACGAAAAGTTACGCATGCACAAGAATGTCTGGTTGCATTGAAATTCCGGCGTGTTGGAGTACGTAGCGGGCGTGGCGGCCGCTCACACGCCATGCTGAGTAAACAAAACTACAAAACAGATAGTACACGCCTCTGATGCGGCGCGGGCGCATCGCGCTACCACATTATATTAATAAGCGCCACTCTATTCTTTGAAGCTGAATGACCATCATTTCTTGGTCGCTTAATTCCTGGTGACATGTCATTAATTTTCTAAGGTATAATTACTAAGATGTTGCTAGTTAGAACTGCAGAAGGGACAGTCACATAAACGGCTAAGAGGTTTTTAGTATTTCCTCTTATTTAAACACAAATATATGGGTAAGGAGTCAAATAACAGTTTAAGTCAAACTCTTAAGCTTAATTAGGTTTTAACAACCACGAATGTAGGAAGATAATTTGGTGGGGTATCCTAGGGCATGTAAATGTTTAAATCTTTCATAACTAAGTACCTCAGCTGACATTGTTTGTGTGCAAATATTGTTGCTATAGCAACTAAGGTAGGTACAACTATATGCAGTTTTATCACTTTTTATAAAAAAATAATCGTTGTGGTTGATGAGTACCTAAGCTAGGAATATTAAATTAAAGCTTTTAAAATTTAAATATCTCCATCTTTGTTTATAATTTTGTTGCTTAGTAATTTATAGTAAACTATTTATACCTACGTAATGATAAAGGTACGGACTGAAAGTACTAGACGTAATAAATAGAGAGTTGTCGACGAGGCACGCGGCGAGGTCGCTAGGTGTACTCCGATGAATGAACGCCCGTAACGCAAGCTACCACGCAACCCAAATACCGCACATTCTTGCCTCCTCGACACCACGTGTGCAAGCTCTTACCGACGCCGCCAGAAATAATTTGCTTAGCTTAAGTACCACATGGAAATATACATAATATATCGAATTAGCGAGCTTACAGGCTTTTGCTTAGGTTTTGTTTATCGCCGTGATTGTAGATAAGTAATATGCATTTGTCAGGGGACAACTGAACGCATTTTTTGAACAACAATAATTTGCTTACTTACGTAATAATTTAAACCCTAAAATATATTTTAAAAATAATTGAATCTGTTAACTATGGTTAACAGATTCAATTATTTTTAAGTTATATTTAGAGTACTACGCACCATGCGTAGAACTCGTATTGAGTAAAACAGTCAAAAATTCACCATCATTTAAACCGACAAAGTGATTCAATAATCCGCCAAGCTATATTTCTTAACGTGTAAAATTCACAGATTAAATTGGCAGTGACAGAACAACCTTCAAAGCATCTAAATACATATTTAAAATTTTAGTTGTTATTATAAAACTATTATAAGGCTTGTTATAACTAGAACTTCGAAAAATATATTTAATACATTTATTTAAATGTTCAAATCAAATTTAAAGAAAATAATTACGATTTATATGTTGATATGTGGACTCTCCTAATAATTATTGGTGGCCTTCTATGTAAAATAAATAAAAAATAATTTGTTACCTATATGGACTGATTTAGACTCAAATTACAAAAAATAACATAAAAGGCATGTATGAAACATGGTTAAAATCAATATTCTTATGAAATTGTAAGCTCTAGCATGAGAAGGCATTTGAATGAGAATGCTTTCTACTTTCGTGTGGATTTTTAGTTATCAACGTAGGTAGGTCTTTACTTATTTTGACTTTGATTTTACCCAGTCGTTACTTTAAGCATATTTTCACAAGCTCACAATGAATTTAAGTCTTCACCTTTGGAGGTATGAGTATGAATTATTCAACGTTGAAATCTACATTAAATAAGAAACTTAACATCTAATTAAATATGGCAAATAGCCCGTATCATTAACACATCGTCTATATTCTACCATTAACTAGAGCTGTTTTTAGTACTAAATATTTTAATTAAAAGTATCCTTTCTTTCTTTGCATTCGAGATTATCGTTATGAGTTCGTATATGAGTCGTTTACTCAGAAAAAAATCTCGTCCGAAGAAAAGAGAAATCTATTTGTCTAAAATATTATGTTTGGAAAGAATTCAAATTTTTACTTATTTTAATTGAAGTCATGAAATTCTTATTTATTATAATCATAATATCTATACACTCACACCTATAAATCTAGCCCAAAGTAAGCACCATTAAGAGCTTGTGTTATAGATACTAGATTACGGAGAAATAATGATAATAATATGTATATAAATATTACAAATATATTAAATAAACAACCATCCATGACTCGTGAACAAAATTAAATGCTCGTACTCATTGATTACAGTAAAGCTGACCGCTAATTCGACAATGTCGTGAGAGCGTCTAGAATTAATATGATCTAGAATTCTAGATGCTTCTCAGTTAACTGAAAGTAGCAGCGGCAACTGTTAGGGCAAAATTGCTCTGTTAAGGTTGCTGAAGCGGTAGGTCAACATGACAGTTGTTCAACCGCGGAAAATATAATTTTCATTCTGCTTGTTTGAGGAGTTTTTGTAAAGTAAAGCGTCTAGAAATGGTTTGTAGCCGAAAAGCTAGAACCCTTATAGTTTGGTTCTGTCTGTCCATGCATCTGTTTGTATAACTGGTTTATAAATTTTATACTCGATGAAAATAACGATGATGTATGACTTATACACTATCTTAAATGAAAACTGAAAAATATATGCAATTCTTTTGTTGGGCAAGGTACGAGTATACGCTTCTTTAACCGAATTTCCGAAAGAATCACTTAACTACCTGTCGCGGCGTCCAGCCTCCTTGCGAGACAAAGACATAAGTTAAACTTGACGTGACTGACAGACCATGATTTGGATAGGACAATTGACAACTGACACGCAAACGACTGGACTGCTGATGGGAAAATAAATCGAAGATATTACTTTCAGTCAGTGGTTTTATTATTAGACACGTCCAAGACCGTACAAGTGGTCCTTCGAGCCGGATAGAACTAGTCCATGGTGAATACAAGAAGTCAATCGAGAGCAATGGCCATGGCAAACGCAGCAGCCGTTGACATGGATGGACAAGACCGACAGTCTACCCAAGGAAGCCGCGCGACATCGCCTAGTCCGTCGCATCGATCGACGTCGAGTACAACGTCCACTGTGAAACGACAAAGACTGCGTCAACTGCACCTGGACACCGCTGAGAAGCTCGCGGAAATAGACAAGCGACTTTTAGCCGAAAAATTAGCAATCGAGACACAGGCTATCGAAGACGAAGAAGAAGAACTGACACGTCAAAATATCTCACGCGTGCAGTCTCGGATATCTCTTCTTCCTCATGACAACCCAGGTACCTTTCAGATCTCATCAACCAACAATGGCAACCGCAGCCGCCATCAAAGTCATGTAAATACTCATCTTGCCACATTCGACCAACCCTCACATGCACTCGAGAGACAGATATGCCAACTCTTGGCCCGCCAGACAAGCACCAAAGAACTGCCGTACAAGAAACGGGTTAAGCTGGCGTAAGGCGCTCGACTTGTCTACGTGGCCAATGCTTTTTATAGATGCGATGTCAGCAGGGAATGACCGTATTTGGCTCTCCCTTATGCATAGGGTCTCTCCGCTTGCGACTTCAAGGGCGGAGAGTTCTCCACGGGGCCAGTCGCGAGCTAACAGACATCAGCCAGTGGAGGTGGGTCCCTTCTCACCTAAACGCTGCCGACGACTCCACTCGCGACTGCGCCAACACAGAAAGCAAGAAGTGGCTAGACGGACCGAGCTTTATCTCGCTGCCTGACAACCAATGGCCAGATGAACTAGGAGAAGTAGATAATACTTACCTAAATCCCGACGACACAGAGAAAACTGTTCTCGCACTGAGCGTCAGAACCGCACGAGACCTGCCGGATGTGAAGCGGTTCTCTAAATACTGGCGGCTTGTACGCAGCACATCGTGGTTTCTGCGCGCAGTAAGCAACTTCAAACTGAAAAGCCGCGACTGGCCCCGTGGAGAACTCTCCGCCCTTGAAGTCGCAAGCGGAGAGACCCTATGCATAAGGGAGAGCCAAATACGGTCATTCCCTGCTGACATCGCATCTATAAAAAGCATTGGCCACGTAGACAAGTCGAGCGCCTTACGCCAGCTTAACCCGTTTCTAGACCGACAGGGCGTTCTTCGTGTTGGAGGAAGGATTGATGCAGCTAACGTTGACGGCGACACGAAGCATCCTATCATCTTGCATCCGACTGATGCCTATACCAGACTTCTACTCCAACGTCTCCATGAAGACTCGGCACATACCGGGCGTGAGAGAGTTCTCAACGAAGTGCGTAAACGATTTTGGGTTCTAAACGGACGGAATGCTGTAAAGCGAACCTGGCACGACTGTCGCGTATGCAAGATAAGCCGCGCCAGGTCGACGCCGCCTATCATGGGCGCACTGCCAGACTTCAGAGTTCAAGAAGGCCATCGACCCTTCTATTTTACCGGTCTAGACTACTTCGGCCCTATGCTGGTAAAGGTGGGGCGTAGGCAGGAGAAGAGGTGGGGAGCCCTGTATACCTGCTTGACCGTGCGTGCCGTGTACTTAGACCTTGTGAGCGACTTGACCACCAGCTCCGCCCTGCTAAGCCTTCGGCGATTTATAGCTCGACGTGGCTGCCCATCAGTACTCTACAGCGACAACGCAACTACGTTTCGCGGCGCTGATCGGGAGATACGACAAGCTGTCTCTAATATGGATCGCAACGAGCTGCTTCGTTTCGGAAGCACTAGAAATATTGACTGGAGGTTCATACCCCCGAGCGCCCCTCACATGGGGGGCTGCTGGGAAAGACTCGTACGTAGTGTCAAGACAGCCCTGCGTGTGACGCTGAAAGAAAAGGTGCCACATGAGCAGATCCTACTTACGCTTTTGGCTGAGACGGAGAGTTTTATTAACGGCCGACCCTTGACGTATGTTCCTCTCGACAGCGAGGACGACTTACCCTTGACCCCAAACGACTTCCTGACGATTGACATTAAGATTATTGACAGACCGTTCGGACAATTTAATGACGGAGACCTACTGCGTCGTTCCTGGCGGGAGTCACAAAGGCTCGCTGACCTCACGTGGAAACGCTGGGTAAAAGAGTACCTGCCTACCCTGACCCGACGTGACAAGTGGTTTCACAACAACGCTACGCCCCTGGCTCTCGGTGACGTCGTAGTTATAGCGGATGACCAGCTACCGAGGGGCCAGTGGCCACGAGGCCGCATCGTTAGAGTGTATCCCGGCAAGGACCGCCAGGTACGAGTAGCTGACGTGCAGACTTCACATGGACTTTACACCCGACCTGCGACGAAGCTCTGCAGACTGGACGTTGGCTCCCAATCTTAAGTATCATCTTTCTGATACTGGGGGTGGGAATGTCGCGGCGTCCAGCCTCCTTGCGAGACAAAGACATAAGTTAAACTTGACGTGACTGACAGACCATGATTTGGATAGGACAATTGACAACTGACACGCAAACGACTGGACTGCTGATGGGAAAATAAATCGAAGATATTACTTTCAGTCAGTGGTTTTATTATTAGACACGTCCAAGACCGTACACTACCATTCCATTAATTTAAAATACTAGTCAAGAACGCCTTCCAAACTAAAGGTTAATACACTCTTATTGATTATGTGAATGATAAATATGTGTGGAAATAAACTGCACACCAGTTTTCACGTTGTCATTCTGCACTGTCGGACAGCCTTAAAATCAAGATAATACTTTTGTTATTAGGTTTCTACATTGTTGGTAACTTGATATAGTACTTAGAATTATTTTTTCTGTCCGGCACTGCACTGCAAAAGATTTATTGCCGAAGTCTTATTACTAGTTCAACTTTTAGAACCGGTGTAAATTCAGACATGACAGACATATAGACAATGGCCCTAATTCTGGTAAACACATGCTAAGTTTAAATTTAAGTTCAGTGCATTTCTTTCTATCAAAAGGAATACGATAAGGATGGTTGTCATATAATTTGACATTTAGAAACGTGCGTTCAATTTTCGACCTTATTGAACGTGATAAAATGCGTGTTTAGGAGGCACCTCCGTACATGCCGTCTAAAATTGTCTATGGTTTCTTAGAAATCTATCTAAATTTAAGTGACAGCTCTAAACAGATTCTTGCTATCTTTTTCCAATTACTTATTGCAAGAAAGAGATATACTGTACTTAAATTTAGAATTAAAGTGTGTTCCCAGAATTAGGCCCAATATGACATTGCTAGACCATTTTTTCATAGATATACAGATGTGATTTTGATGATTCTAAAGAGCTTCTTGGGAGCCTAATTTAAGAAATATTCAATAATTAATGAAAAGATTGTGATTTTTTTAAATTTGATAAGCTGACTATTTGCACATTGATTATTCCGATTATTAATTTTCAGTCCCAATCACTTTACCAATTAACACAAGGAGGTGATTATTTTCATAAATAATATAATGAAAATGATAAAATCATTGAATAGTTCGAAAATATTTTAGATGAAAATGATATAAGTTTCATTGACCAAATAATTGACTGCACCTTTTACAAAATATTGAGCACAAACAAATTAAATTACAAGGAAAATAATCCAACATTCTTAGAATATTTAGTGATTCGTATACTAGTAGATATCGAATTCTAAGAAACATTATTATTCACTATCCATATTTTTTTACATTACTCATCGCAATATCTTATGGTCATATGCCTATTTCATCTTATGATTATCCAAATATATGATATCTGTGCACTGGTTCTTACCAGTGCACAGATATCTATACAACTCATAAGAATTAGTAATATATTACTTCAAACTTCGATATCTATAGATATCGAAGTTTCTAGATTTGAACGTTATCTTTGAAATAATCGAAAAAATAAATTTAAAGTAATAAATAAATCGAAAGTTAAGAACAATTTACAAACCTTTGACTATATTTTTAACAGTATAAATAATAATAATATAATAATAATACTAAAATTTTCACATACACATTTATCTAGCCCTAAGCAAGCATCAAAATCAAAATAAAAAATATATTTATTCAAGTATAGGCTCCTAAGTAAGGTCTTTCATAAATTATGTATATCTATTTAAGAAATTGTGTCTCAATTTATATGGTCTATCTGTCTGTCATGTCTGAATTTACACCGGTTCCAAAAGTTGAACTACCGAGAAGATTCCGACAACAAACTCGTGTAGTCACACTTTTTAAAATATAAAGTTTGTGGTTACCTAATTAAAATATTTTGTTGTGCAGTGCCATTCTGAAATAAAATTAGTAAAAGTATATCAAGTTAGATACGACATTAAGAGCTTGTGTTATGGATACTGGATAACGGCAAAATATTTATAACTATATGTATATAAATATAAGAAATATACTAAATAAACATTTATGACTCGTGAACAAATGCTCGTATTCATCATTCAAACATTTGCTCCTACCGGGATTCGAACCCGGGACCCCTGACCGAGTAGGCAGTATAGTAAACGGTACAGACTACTCGGCCAGCCGGTCGTCTTAATAAAATATTTACGCCATTCATTGAAATTATCTAAAACCATGATTTGTAATGAAATTTAATATGCCTAAAGAAGTCTTTGAGGTTAATAACTATAGTGACATAAAAAGAGGAGTCTATTCTTCGTCTTCGTTCCCACGTTATTTTTTGTGGAGCAGTCCGATAAGGGGAATAGTACCCTTTCTTAGTCCAGTAAGCGATCGTGGGCCCTTATTTATTGCTAATAGATTTCTGAACGGTAAATGTCTATGCATGCATTTAGAAGGGGACGACCCACTTAATGCAATCAAACGCAACCCGTAAATTGAGTTTTATAGAATTCAAATTTAAAATAGGCTTATAATTTTTTTTACTTTACTATTTACACGTGTTCAGGGTTGAAAATATTACTTAAGTTTGTGAATTCTATATTTGTCTGCAAATAACACACATATCTGACACAATAGGTTTGTGTGCAGCCGCTTTCGCGGGCTAGTGAGAGAAGAAAGAATTAAAAAGATCCTTATATGGTTACAACCAAGGATCTTTTTAATTCTTTCTTCTCTCACTAGCCCGCGAAAGCGGCTGCATGCAGAATAATTATGATCTTATGATGTATCGTAAGACCATAATTATTGTAATAATAATTATAAGAATAATTATGATCTTATGATGTATCATACATAAGATCATACTTAATTATTCTTAACACAGTTTAATTCGATTGTAAGATAGGGACAATCCCGAAATCGTTTTCAAAAAGCGAATATTCTTAGTGCCTACTGTCGTTTATTATGTCAAATATACCTAGTATTGCCATAAATACTGAAACAAAGAAAAAAAAATCTATTGCAAATAACATTTATTACTTTTACAGTGTGTTAATTTAGTACATAAATATAAAACAATTAAAAATGTAAAAAGCTTATTCGAAGTGGTCTCCATTGGCTGCAATACAGTCCTTTAAACGTTGAGGCCAGTTATCAATAGAAGCACGCACTCTTTCCATGGGAAAATTCTTTACTGCCAATCGTACGGTTTTTTTTAGGGACTCCAAATTATCATGGCGTTTAGAGCAAGCCGTACTCTCTAAAACGGACCATAAATCATAATCCAGCGGATTAGCATCGGGACTAGACGACGGCCAGTCTTCAGCTCTAATAAAGTCCTAAACGTTCGTTTCCAATCAAGACTGCGTAGACCGAGCTTTATGACCCGGAGCCGAGTCTTGCTGGAAGGACCATTCTTGGTTATTGAACATGGTGTTGTTAAGGGGATTCACTACCTTCTCAAGAATGGTATCTTGATACACTTGTTGATTCACTCCTTCATAGCTAATACCCCACCAAACCATCACTGAAGTCGGATAGTGCCCACGTTGCACTCTGTTGACTAATTGGGAAGCTTCCTTAGAGCTTTGAGCATAAATACGGCCATTTTGTTTAGTAAAATGTTGCTCAATTGTAAAAATTTTGTCATCCGTAAAAAAACTTCAGTAGTTGTTTCGATTTTGCCACCCTATTCTTTTTAGAAATTATCAGTTAAGAAATGACCAGTACGTCTCTTATAGGCTGCAAGTCCTAAGTCATCTTTTAAAATACGCAAATACGCAACAAAGTTCTAGGTGCTATCTTCATCTCTCGAGATAAAATCTTTTGCTCACGGACAGGATTTCTTCGAATTCTTTCCCTTACTGCTTTGGCCACCTTTTTCTTACGAACACTACGTGGACGGCCAGATATTTTTCTGTCACAAACAGAGGTCTCATTGTACCTATTAATAGCCCGGTACACAAATATTTTACTAATACCAAGCGTATGGAGAGTTTTAAAAAATGCATTTAGCTCCATACCTACTTCGTGTAATGCAATCACAGCGATTCGGTTCTCTTTATCACCCCACTCCATTTTAATATCGCAAAATATTCTACATTGTATTGGCGCCAAAATGAGAAAACACAATGAACAATCATATAAAAATGACAGATTCCAAATTCAAATGTAATATTTTGTTCATTTTTAATTGTATTGTATTTATGGCCAGACTAAGCACTATTTTAATTCAGTATATTCATTTGACAGGTGCAGGGAGTGCAAGCGGAGTGACCGGGGTGACTCGCCGGGGCCGCTGCAAATGGTTCAACGTCGCCAAGGGCTGGGGATTCATCACCCCCGACGATGGCGGCCAGGATGTCTTTGTACATCAGGTAAAAAGTCTTCGATCAAAATATGATAAGCCTCTCTTTGAAAAATTTACAGGACTGTTCTCAAAAAGAAGTAATCGGCTTAGTACTAGGTTCTGTCTTCATTAGTTGCCAGCTAATTTTTAGAGTGTTCTTTAAATATAAATCTAATTTAAGAATAGTTTTTAAACGGAGGGAAGACAAGTTATTTTTAATTTTTTATGCTGTGAGTTAGTATAGTTTTGTTAAAATTACATTTTTTGGCATACTGCATCTGCATTTTTGATGCAGTATGCCAAAAGAGGTAATTTAAATGATAGCGTAAGGGAAAAATCTGTCACTCAAAAATGGAGAACCACTTTACATATAATTGAGGAATTTGTATAGCTGCTGCACCGCATCAGTGAGGTTTTTACGACTGTCTTAACCGCATTCTTCGGAACTCATCAAGTACTTACGTGGGACTTTTCACTGCCTTATTAATGTTATGCAATTAAATGGCTACCATCAGCCAGATGTCTCTGTTACCGTGAGAATTAAATAGGTACAATTATGACGTATGAAATCATATATATATGCAATACACGATTTCAAACAAAAACAGACTAAAGTTTATATAAAAGATGACACAATTTAAACACCTGATGATGAATTCTTATTAGCATAATTGTCTACAATGAAGCAAATGTGTTGTATTTTAAATGCAGGTTCCACCCTATAATTGTTAAGATGCTCTGATAATGTTTGAAGTTCGTTCTTAACATCCGGTATTGTAAAGGGCCTTCGCGTAAGTAGGTATAATGTATTATTTATAATTAAACTAGTGACGAATATTGCGTATTGCACAATACCATATTTATTTAACATATTCTAAACAACTGACGAATTCCTTGTTACTGCGCATTAGTTTCAACATTGTCATAGGTCCGCTGAAACCTGTTTTATCGAATTTTTAAGTTATTACTACAAAATAAAAAAAAAAAACTAAATGTGTAGCGAATGGGACGCATGTTATCGTAACACTAGAAAAGTAAAATCATTCACAAAATTGAGTGGTATCTAGCGGTTGACCCGATAGAGCGCTTATTTGTTTGTTCGGCTTATCAAGGCCGGATGTTTTTTCCATACATTTACGCCACCAAGCTTGTACTTCGTTCGGTTGCAGCGTCGGCGTGAGCAGTAAAATTAATATTAGGTCAAGACTATATGGTCGGAAATCGATAAAGTATTTTTTTCTTGTAACTTTATGTTGTTTTATAAATTAGTAAAATAGCTGCTTCGTTAGCTGCGTATTTGACGTACATTGTATTTGGTTTTATTTATAATTTTAAAACCTTAGTTATGGTATATACTTGACATTTCTTAAAATGTAACATAACAACTATATACTTTACCGTAATAATAATAAACAGAGATTATTCAACTGTATTCAACTAATTATTATCTGTGAAGTTACATCTACGTCGTAAGAAACTATTTAAGAATCAACTATTCCGTACGAATTTGACGAATTCTATGAACTTCCTATAGAGGTAGGTACCGAAGTTGAGTCATCAATTAATTCATCATCTACATATTGAGTGCCTCCATTAATAAAATTTCATGATCAAATTGTTAAAAAAATATTATTACGAATTTGATATTTATAAAGTAGTATTAATTGTTTAAAGGTGTTTTTTTATCGGTGGAAATAAACTAAAACTTATTAAATATTATAGTGCTTTCCTTCAAAAGTAGGATAAAGTTATACTATGGTATTTTCTACTGAATATTAGAGCTACCTATAGATAAATAACTCAACTGTCGTGTTGCTGTGGTTTATCTTGAGTAATTAAGGTACCAGAGCTCATCGATTTAGTGAGACATTAAATATAATTATTTATTCTATCTGTTCATATCGATAAAAAAAACAATTTTCAGAGCGTCATTCAGATGCCAGGCTTTCGTTCGCTGGGCGACGAGGAAGAAGTGGAATTTGAGTGCAAGGAGTCCGATAAGGGATTAGAAGCTACCCGAGTATCAGGACCTTCGTCTGTGGACTGCCAGGGCTCCCATCGCCGGCCGCTCTCCAAGAAAAGATTCAGAAAAATACGGTAATTTAATTCGAATTCTGTAGAATACCAGAACTGTTAATGACTAGATTTAGTTAAATGACGACTGGCTGGCCGAGTGGTCTATGCCCCTTGCTACACGGGCTACTGGGTCAGTTATTTATTTCCATGCAAAATTTCTGGTTAATAGGTTAAGCGGCTTATGAGTGAAAACGTAACAGACAGACTGACAGAGTAACTTTGGCAATCATAATATTACTATGGATAAAGCTAAAATATTAAACTAACAACATGAGTTAATAATCTTGAAACTACTTTTTTACATGCATGTAGGGAATGGATGCAGAGATGTGATGTATAGATAGATAGATCGCATTAGAATTTACTTTAATAAAATATTCGAGCTTGATAAAGTACGACTTTCTTTTATTAAAATACTTTAGATGCAAAAACAAGTAAAAACCACTGACATCATAATATCAAAAAAGTAGTTTATGTCTACACCGTAGAGTTTTTATTATTTTTATAGATTTTATTTATTAGCAACTGTCGGAAAGGATTGGAATATCGTAAACTCTATACTTGTCACTTTATATCGCGGTAAGTCAAAGCGAGACGGGATGTGAATTTTCGAATAGAATCCGTGATCCGACAGTTGAGAATAAAGGGGATGGCCTCGTAAGGGTACCACTCCATTGACGTCTCTTCAAATATGCAATATCTAACATTTCTGCTTTGTGAGTACATCACAAATTAATATTAATAAATATACTTTAAAAATTTTAAGTAACGTAAACATTGCTATTACGGCGGGAATCAAAATCAACGCCTATTATGAATGTAATGTATTTTCGGGTTTTATTCTTGTTTTGCACAAACAAAATTAAAAATATAGAGTATTTCTATTACGTTTTTTTTTTGTTTGGTTAACCAACACGAAAATAAAAATATTTCCGTAATAGGCGTTGATTTTAATTACCGCCATAATAGGACAGACTAACACACAGATACACAGACAGACAAGTCAAACTTATAACACCGAGGGGTATTATAAGTTTGACTTGTCTGTCTGTCTGTCTTGTTTTTGCGTCGGGGGTAAAAAAAAGTAGGGGCAGGGCGCCCGTAGAAATAGTCAAATAGTCTGTAATTAATAAAAAAGAATACATTTTTACCTCGCTTAAGATATGCAGTATTACTTTTTAGCTATTACCTGCCAAAGTTATCTAGTTTATACTAGTTAGAAAAATATTCAAACTAACTAACTCTGTCCGAGTCAAAGAAAAAGCCAAGTAGATCATTAGCGGTAGTTGTATGGTATTAATAACGGTGCATATAAAACATAAAACTCAATAATTGCTTGCTGAAAATAAATCATTGAGTCAGATAGGTATGGGCAAAATTTGTATGCGTCACTTGTCATTTCTAAAGATTTTAAGTCTATGATTCATGAGCATTTCGCGACTAAATAAGTTTAGCTATTTTATCTTTTTCCGATTATGTGCAAGGTGATAAATAACTCAATTGATGACACACAAGTGGATTCTTGGTAATTTCAATTTATAGCTATTAAAAGGTGATACTCAAAATTAAGTTTATAATGAGACCATTATAAACCGTGTAAAAGTATTGCTTTCTACTGAAAAAATAAGAAAAATCTCTACTATGAGTGTAGCGAAGACGAAGTAAAATTAAAAAATGATTTTATATAATATTTACCAATTATAGCCCAATGCAAAGTGTCTTCAAAAGTAAAGTTTGTGATGATAGTGCTGTTTTAGAAAATACTTGTATATAAACTGTTATCAAAAAAGTAAAACATCTCTTTTATCGTTAGTGTTTTAAATATTGCCCTAGAAAGTACTAGGTACCTTTTTTTTTGGGCAATTATTCAAACAAACAATACATATACTATAACCGCTTTTTTGCTACGAAACTTAAAAGTTTTGTATAAAATATTACTGTAAAAGAATTATACCTTATTTATAATTTGTTTATATTTATTTTTCCAGATGTTACAACTGCGGAGAGTTTGCGAATCACATAGCGGCGAAGTGTAGCATCGGGCCGCAACCAAAGAGATGTCACAACTGTAAAAGTGAAGATCACCTTATTGCTGACTGCCCCATGAAGGTAGAGCATGGAATAATTAAAAATTATATAAGCTACTATAAAATTAATGGGAGATCCGAGGCCATGGTCTCTATGTTCAGCTAATTAAGCTCCTTTTCTCTATTGCAACTGAGAATACGTCATAAGTTAAGCAAGGCAAATGCCTATGCCTAGAAAAATATCTAAGCTAGAAAAAAATGATGTTAACTGAATCGTCGAAATTTGAAATAATATTCGTTCGAATGTTGAAATATAATGTTTCCCGTATGGGTACATTAGGTTATACTCGTATCGCAAAAAAGACAGACTATACGAAATTCCTGGGTTCTCTCTCGGTAGCTTAGTGATCAGAGCAGTCATCCGGATTGTGAATGGTCACGGTTTCAGGTTCCGCCCCAGAGCATGATATTTCTAGGTTAAATATTTTTCTAAATATCTTCTATACAATTATTATAATATTATAAATAAAATTAAGAAAATACTTAGGTCTTTTTAGAAAAAACATGGAGGAATCAAAAGTGAGAGCAGTCATCATATTTTCACTCCAATTTAAAGCACCTGACTAGGAAAGCACCTTCGAAGATCGCAGCCAAATGATACGATTTTGTAGTGCCGTTTTCCCGCAATGACTAAAGTCATCAGAGCTCACCGAAGAATCGTTATGTTAGCAACAGGGCGAGGTTTTTTCTATGCACATAATACTTCTTTTTCATTATTACAGGAAAGTCAACGTGTAAGTAGGTACTTGCCATTTCGTAGACGCTCATTGTGCCTACGGGCTACGATGATCGTATTCCAACAGATGCCTGTCTTCGACCTCCTTTTTTATTAAAAGATCCGTGTTTACTCCTTACTTTTACTGTTCCTGCTTGTAACTGATGCATAGATTAAATCTTCTACTGACGCATCATATCTTGGCTAGTCTAGATATATTATTAATTCTTTCACTCACGCCAATTTCTATGAGGTTCAGTTATATGACTTAGTAAAAGATAAGTCATAAATTATAAATATTAAAATACCTTAATAAACATCCAAACAAGCATAACTCTAGAAAATAACATAATTCGTGTTTATTTCACAAACATCCGCCTCTGCCGGTAAAGGACAACGTACCATTGACTTAGTCTTACGTTTCAAGCTAGGGCAAGCTTTGTTGTTGGCCTCTCTTTTCGCATCAATACAATAAACATCTTCGCTACCTCTTATGCTCCTGAGGTGTCTCCTATCTTAGCACTATTTTAGTCAATTCTTGTGTGATGAATAATCGACTTGTAGCAGTTTGAAGGATCAGTCTTACATTTTCTGCTGCATATAAACAACACACTGGAATCATTTCTACCACGCCTTTTGACAAATGTGTGTCCATTGCTAGTGCCATCAGAGAAAAAAAAACAGACTTGCAAAAAGCAACGAGAACTCGAGCGCTTGAATTTGGCTCTTTTTTTTAATCATAGTCTTCATCCTGAAAGAAGGTGACATTAAAAACTTTAATGTTATCTTCTTTGGATGAGGCATTGGCAGCTTTTTTGTGTTTTTTTTATTTCTTCTTTTTTAACCGACTTCAAAAAAGAAGGAGGTTATATGTTTCACTGTATGTATTTTTTTTTGTATGTATGTTCACCGATTTCTCCGTCAATAGTGAACCGATTTTCAAAATTCTTTTTTCATTCGATAGAGTATACTCCTGAGGTGGTCCCATTGTCACCAAGTCAGGATCTGATGATGGGATCCCAGGTAAATCGAGGGCAAACCAAAATTTTTATAGGCACGTGTGACATGTTTTACTTTTTCCCAAAACTTTTCAAGTATTTGCTTCTGTTAGTCATCATCTCATGTTGATAAGCTGATGATGGAAGGTACAACTCTTTAACGGTTAAGAGTTAGAAGATAATTCTTTCACTGTGTATATAAACCAAGGACTGAGAGACAGACAAGTTGATAGTGCTGACGGTCACCCATCTTGCTTTGACCTTAGGAAATCACTTAAAAATGTGAAATTTTTTTTTTAACAAAAATAAAACTGACTTCAAAACACTAAAAAAGGAAAAATAATTAAATTTCAGTACCTAGGTACTTACTTACCTCCTGAAATGTATTTTTTGGAGTTGGTGTTAAGCTGTTTCCAAAGACAATAGAAAGTGAAGCATTTTGTGTTTTGAAGTCGGTTTTATTTTTGTTAAAAAAAAATCATTCTTTTTTTTATTTGTGTACTTAGTAAAATATTCATAGCCACACAGTACATCGATTCTACTTTATTAATATTTAATTGCTTAGTAGTGTTTATACAAGATTAGCAAACAAGCAAATGGCCCGCCTAATGTTAAGGGATTACTGTAGCTTGAAGCACTAATTGTACAGTCACGTTAGAAAAGATGTACACACTCAAAGCGAAAAAATATGTAATTGAGGACTCTTTTGTGGTAGCAATAAAGTATTTATACATTTTTACAAGTCATTAATTTTTACTACTCTGTCAAGAAAGTACCAGGAAAGATCAATAATACACAAAATGTTAGTTATTCATCCAAATTTATTTTATCACCTTCAAAGTATGCTCCTTCAGAAACGATACATTTACGCCAACGAATATTCCAATCATCAAAACATTTTTTAAACGCTGTTTCCGGAATTGAGTTCCTAGTTCTCGCCGCGAATTCTCCTTTATGTCTTCTACCGATTAAAAACGGGTGCCACGAAGTGGTAATTTGAGCTTAGGAAAAAGAAAGAAGTCGGCTGGAGCCATATCTGGTGAATATGGTGGTTGCTCGATGGTATTTGTTGAGTGTTTGGTCTATAACAGTGGCGAAGGGTGAATAATACCAAAAGGGAAGCCGGAACAAAATCACACAGTCAAAATAGTAGTACCTACCTATGTTTAAATAAAGAGACAAAATCACGACCTCGTTTAATTGAAAACTAACCAATAGAAATCATATTATATTAGAAAAACCGATATTAGCTTTTTAGGTAGGTACACCTTCATAATTTTTTACTTTCAAAACCTATAATATCCAATATTAATATAGGTACTAGGTACTGACCAGCAACCAACTTCTAAAGATCGGTCATAACTCATAATAAAAAACTGCAGTAACAGGGAATTTTTAAAAATGTGATGTAACCTAAATCAACCTGAAATATCGTAACAAACAATAGGTTTACCTGAAACCGAATCAAAACCTACCTTATATCACTGGTAACATTTTTTCACACAATATTAAATAATCACGTATTTGTGCACAACAACAAAACACAAAAAACTCTTTGTTTTCATTACTTTGCGCAACTCGAACGAAAATAAATAGAAAATTTTATTGGTGAATGACATTACAAGCTGGCAAAATTTAAAATGTCTCGGTCGAAAGCACGACAGTGGATGGACACTTACTTTCTACTCGATAGAATGACTCAAGCAAGAATATTACCTCACTGTCTGTCTTATTCACACTCACGGAATCTTGTAATGCTTTCTCTATCATAACTCGACAGCGACCGGCTTATATCGGCCTTTGATACGGCGTGTGAGAAAGAGACGGCGTTTGAAAAAAATATATGCGTAAGAAAGAGATAGCCACACCAGTAAGTATGGGCCTAATAACCCGAAAAATTACGGCTTCCTCGTTGCGAATGATCGCAACGCACGGAAATTGAAACTACAATGACAACTCTATGTGTAATATTGCTAAAAGAATTAGGTAGGCGCTTAGATAGGTGTTTAGGAATTGTTAATGTTTAAAGTTAAATAGTAAGTTATTATTAGTATAATATATTTAATAGTAACACGGTATGCCGAACAAACGTCGAAGTTGTTATTAGGTGAGTATTATTTCAAAAGGGAAGCCGACAGGAATCGTGTTATAGGAACCCCTCGCCACTGGTCTATAATTCGTTTACAATGATGGCTTTGTGCGAAGGCGCATTATCGTGGTGCAAAATCCAAGAATTTTCTTTTCACAAATCTGGCCTTTTTCGTTGAATTTGCTCTCTTAAACGCCGCATCACACTCAAATAATATTCTTTATTTACCGTTTGACCTTCCGGCAATAATCCTGAGTGCCCAACACCATGAGAGCCAAAGAAAACAGTCAACATGACTTTGACTTTTGATCGACTTTGGCGTGGATTTTTTCGGTTTCGGTTCAGTTGGAAGGCGCCACTCCGAAGCTTGTTGACTAGTTTGCATGTCAAACTCCTAAACAATATAACAATGGCTGCATTATTTCATAGAAATGTCATGAAATTATCAAATGAATAAGATGTTTCTGGAAGTGGCAAACCATTTCTATGAACTAATATAGCCCAGGTTTCAATTTATTGTCGTATTGTCGGCACCACCCTGTATGTATCTAAAAGATTCACTAAAGTTGTTTTTTCATAATATATTAAAATTTAATCAAGGTAGGTAAGTCTATCGTTATAATTAAGTAAATGTGTATTATGTTTAAATCACCAGCCATTTACTAGCTACCTACCAGATTGAAGGTCTTGTCCGGAGTTTAAAGTGCGAGTTTTACACCAGTCTCGTCACAGTAACAATGCTCTGTTCTATCCCCCACACTCTTTCTTCTTCATATCAATGACATGCTTCCGTTACGAAACATTCATTGCTATGCAGATGACAGTACAGTGCGTGGGGGATATTACGGTCGCCCAGGGGCTGGGCGCGCTAAAACCGAGAGAGAGAGAGAATCTTACCCTTGAGCTTAACGGGGTGTTGAACCTCGTATCTGAATGGGGATCTAACAATCTTGTTAAGTTCAATGCTAAGAAAACACAGGTGTGCGCGTTTACAGCTAAAATGTCGCCGTTCCTGCCGCTTCCGTCTCTTCAGGGCACGACTCTTTCGGCACAGGGCTCCCTTAACTTGCTAGGCATGGAGATATGTTGCGATCTGAATTTCAGGAACTACATCGAAACCGTGATCAAAACAGCCTCACGGAAGCTCGGCGTCCTGAACAAGGTACGTCGATTTTTCACGCCTGACCAATTATGCCTGCTTTATAAAACTCAGGTCCGGTCTTGCGTGGAATATTGCTCGCACTTGTGGGATGGCTCCGCCAAGTACCTACTCGATGCCCTGGACAGATTGCAGCGTCGTGCTGTCCGTATCATTGGCGATGTAGAGGTCACGAACAACCTTGAGCCTCCGCAATTGCGTCGTGACATTGCGTCGCTTAGCGCCTTCTATCGGCTATATCACGGACAGTGCACTGAAGAGCTATTTGACCTTATCCCACCTTCCCCCTTCCTACTCAGGAGCACGCGTGCCGGTCTTCGGAGTCATTAGTTCACTGTCTCCTCCTCAACATCACGTACAAAGAAATTTAGTAGCTCTTTTCTTTGTCGAACTTCCAGAACTTGGAATTCTTTGCCAGCACATGTGTTCCCTCCTTCCTATGATATGGGTTCCTTCAAAAGAGAACCGGCCGGCAAGGTGGAGGCGGCTAGAGCAGTGTCTGAACTGCACTAGCTGTCTTCGCATATGGACTCTTCTTACCGCTTCACATAAGGTGGTGTCGAGTCATTTGTCGTGCTTTGTATAAAAAAAAAGCGTTTCAAGTTGGGTCGGAATTGAGTAGTTCTGACATGTCCTCAGCGACTCTCATGCGATTGAGTTTTTGGAGAAAATTCAGGTCTTTTGGGACTAGTCGAGCGGCAACACGTTTTATACTCAAGTGATTATTTAAAATGGTACGGATCGACTCGTGAATGAGGATTTTCGGTCACTACTTCCCTCACTTTTGCGTTGTTAACTTCAGTTGCAGACGCTGATGGCCTACCAGAGCGAGGCAAATCTTCCATCACATCTCAACCGTTTTTGAACGCTTTGTACCACTCATAAGCACGTGTTTTTGATAAAGACGATTCACCGTAAGCCTTCTGTAACATTTTCAGTGACTCCGAACCAGAAATTCCATTGGCGATGCAAAATTTAAGACAAACTCTTTGTTCGATATTTTTGTCCATTATGAAATTCGCAATACACACTAGATATGATATAACTAAAAACAATACTGTATTTAATGTAAATGTTATAACCTCTGCGCCAAAATAGAATGAAAACAGTTGTGCCAATCTAACAATATCAAAAAAAACAAAAAAAAAATTTAATCCATAAACAAATCATCCATTCCCGATACTTTTTTGACTGAGTGTGCATCTTTTTCTACGTGACTGAACTCACACGTTGTCTACCCTGTAAAAATTGGTTTACTAATGTTTAACCGAATTTGAAATACAATTATTTCGTTTCGCAGGCATGCAAGCCACATAATATTTGCCATAATATTCAGTTACCAATATTATTAAAGCACAAGCAGAATGCAAGCAAGCATGCAGTATGCAAGCACGCAAACACGTATGCAGCGCATGCATTGCTTCTCCCACGGCTCCGGCGCTGCAGTATTCCGTCGGCCCCACTCGTGATAATCGTCGCTTGATGGCTTTCATTTATCACCGCAGCTTTGGCTACCCGTCGCGCCACACACCGTGGATGATAGCTGGCCAAGCCAGCCAGCATCAGCTGGGGTGGTTCGCTCATATCCACCTGCACCGCAGACCGCGGGTCACCTCACCCGTTCATGTCCACACGGGTCTAATATACACTCTAGGGGTAGGGCAAACAAGACTAGGTGGAGTAGAGGTCGACTGAGTTGGCATTAAATAGCATTCGTTTTTTATTAATTTCGCTGATCTCCGTTTTTACTAGGTGGTAGGCCCGTATGTGGGGTCGTTTGGGTAGGTACCACCGCCTTGTTCATTTCAGCCGTGAAAGTTCGCTGTGTTTTGGTTTGAAGGGAAAGGTAGCCAGTCACATTTCTAGGCATGGACGGCATTTCATCTTAGGCCGCAGGATGACAACGCACCGGCAATATCAAGTGATTTTTCCTTGTTATTGCAGGTGTCTATGGGCGGCGGTAACAGCTTACCACCAGATAGGCCTTGCTAGCTTGCTTGTCATCTAGTTGTATAAAAAAATATTACGTTAAGGTAATAAAATATCTTAAACATATTGTATATTAAGTCAAATATTGATTTTGTAAAATAATATTTATAGAAACTATTCACTTGCTATGAAACTTTGAGAGTTAGCGCTACCAAATTGTTATGTTAGGTGTTGTTAGTATAAATGAGTGCAAATAAATATTATGACTGAGGATCATTATGTCAAATGAAATAATTGCAAATAATATTATGGAAAACTAAACAATACCGTAAAAATTTAAAAGCGTTCTGTTGATAGCGTAAGAGAGTTAGACGAATAATAATATTGATACCTATATTCATTTGTCTTCTTAACAATATTACCGTCGATATTCAAAAAGATAATTTTGTATTTTATAGATCGAGAAGAAGGATGACCCATCGAAGAGTTCTGGAAGTTCGCAGGATAGCCAGCAGGGCAGCCCACAGCAGTCATAATTTTACCCCTATTATGCCCAAATCTTGTTAAGCCCTTTGTGGGTATATCGGATGTAGCATTTATTCTTTAGATATTGGTTTAAATGATCATTAAAAAATTAAAATAATAAGTTGATTAAAACAATAAACAAACAAGAGAAGCAGTTAACAGGTATATACAAATAAAAATAAATATTAAACTTTCAACACAAGTTTAGTGTGTTGTCCAGCGCTATAGTCATTGTATAACAACTGAATACGTCTACCTCATTTACAATCTACCTTAATTAAACAGTGTAATTTTAGAAATAAGAAGACTGATCAGTACAAATCCATAATATAGTACACAAGGTTTTAGGTATTTTTATTGATAGAATTTTTAATACCTAAGTTTGCAAACGTAACGTAAGTACAAATTTTATGTGTTCGAGTGTCAATAATTTAATTTACTTTATATTGTATTTACCCAAAGTTAAGCGTGTGTTTATATCACTATTAATAATTTTGTTGCTATATTATATTATGACAAACTTTATGTTAGATTTTTAGCCTATAGCCGTAAATTAGATGTAGAAGTATTATATCGGGCTATGAGAATCTTTATGGAGTTAAAATGTATGGTATTTTCAAATTTTAAATATTAATGGACGAGTCAATTCTAAAATATTGTTGCTACATTAGACACCAGTCTATTATCTATTATTTATTAATACATTGTTCTAATATTGACACGGACTATGAAGAACATTTCTGCAATGTGGAAATACTGACCTAATTATAATTATATGTAATTTCGTACAAAAAACAACCAAACTGAATCGATACCTTAAATTTTAATTTATAATAAACATATATATTATCACATTGAATAGCTTGAAGATAACGTGCCAAAGCTTAACATTGATGCAATAATTAAATTATATAATAAGGGAAATAAAACTGTAGTAGAAATAATTACTCAAGTAATTAATAAAGATTATTTTTATAATTGTATGGGGATGCTTTGAAAGGAAATCTATGTGTAACATTTCAATAATAATCAAATTCCACTTTGCGACTTAAGTTTGCTCAAAATCCATATCTATATTAGATAGGAATGTGAACTATTACTATCAGTAATAATTTATAATGTTTTATGGTCAGTAGGTACTTAATCAATCCTACAGCTAAGAATAAAATAACATTATTCTATTAAGATTAGTTTTTAGGGAAAGTTGTTTTGCAATAGTGACGAATTTAGTTCTAAGCTGGAGGTAAAGTAGGTTGATTTTAAAACTGCCATTAAACTATACGAAACGAATTTGATCCTGCAACATTATTTAAACTTCTTTGATAACCTTTGCGAGATATCGTAAAATAATAAGTTAATAATTAAATGATTTATAAGTACGGTTTATATAAATATATATATTTACAATAGTCGTTAAACCAAAAACAATAGCAATGGAGAAAATAAAATTTTCTAAACATACATAAGTTATAGTATATTAACAGTCTCACTTATTAACGCTCATCAAACTTATTTTAGTTGAAATACTGTGAAATTAAAATTGGTTTTAATTTTCTCTCTCATAAATATATCAAACGAAAAAGACAGTCCCAGCTTTCCAGTAGTTTAATCTGTCAAAGGGCGTTATCCTTCCGGAGGGCTATAACAATTGATAAATCAGTTGTATCTGGACTCTGATGCTTGACGGGATAATTAAAATAGGTTAAATGAGCGTTAATAAGTAAGGCCGTTAATTATTTACTAAGTTTACTGATAACAGTCTACTTATTTGGAGGAAATCAATCTAATTAGGTATCAGTAGATTGGGGCGAGAAGAAAATGTTGTAAATGAATGTTTAAAGTGTAATTTGCCATTGCAATGTAAAGCGATAAAAATAGTACACCCGCCTCTTTATTTGCAAGTATTGATTATTTTGAGCTTATAATAGAGTATCGTGTCAGGCTTTCAACACAAATAATTATTAACTATTTAATTTTAGATAGTTAGGGACGAAGGTTTATTTACGAACTAAATAAATCATATAAAACAATGTATTAAAAAACAAAGATTTTACGTAGAAAATTACGTACATATTACAAGTAAAAACTGATTTTTTATATTTTTTAGGAATACAATATCGTTTAAATATTAAATAATTCATAAAATAAATTAGTAGGCTCGATTCTGATTACACTCACTAAGTTTAAATATTAGGAATGTAAGTACTGTTATGGACAAAAGAAGAATAGCAATAAAGACCACAGCGAAACCAAACCATTTAAGGAACATGGGTGATGTTTCCCAAAACAAATTCAAATATTTACTGTAAATTTAGTTCCTTGCTAAAATATCCCCCTAAACACAAGTTCTTATGGCATTTTCAATTTGTGCAGAACCTACAAACCAGACACAGTGGATATGTCGCTAGAGAAGGGCAAAAGGTTACATTCATCGTACAAAAACCAAATTTCAATTGGACGAAGATTGCTCTAAGAGCCCTGGCGTGCTATTTATCCATATTGAAAAAAAAAAATGGTTGGAATGTAAGTACTAAATTTTAACTTCAATATGAGTAATAATGGATCGAGGTTATTATAAACATCACAATTAATTTAAAACAAATACGGGTTTCTTGCATTTACCGTTATATTAGTAAGTAGTTACTATGTAATTATTTATAAGTAATATTTTAAAGAAAGACTATTTGGAAACATCTACCTCATAATTTAATTTCGTTAACTAGAGTTTATTCATAAGTTAATTAACGTTTACAGATTTTAGTTATTATATTTTTCAAACTATCATTGCTAAATTTCGAATTTCTTGAGGATTGTATTTCTTATGTTTAGAGTTTAATTTTTGTTTTTTTTATTATTCAAGAAAAATAAACATTAAAATAATTTGGTGTTTTGATCTTTGTCACCTTCAAGGTACTGTAGAGCTAACCCATTCCCTCTCCCATGAATCTAACATAACACATAGCAATTTATTAAATGTATTTGATATTAGCCCGATAATTACGTAATCAACAGTTTGATTTAACACCTCTACGCGTACACCTTGACACCTCTACGCGTTCCTGATAAAAAGAGTCACGATAAACAGACAAATGCAACGAAGGAATCAATCATATCGTAACAAATTAAACAAAAAAATATATTTATTTATTATTGTTTTTGTTTCCTTATTTTGGTTTGTCAAAAGTTGTTACAACACAACACACTAAAACTATTATTAGGGCTATAATACTATGTAATTGCACAACCACTTACAAACAAACACAGCATGCAAATAATTTATCCAGTGAGATAGTTACACAGTAAATACTTTATTTAATAAAATTAATTAACAGTAATTTATAGACAAAAAATAACAGTTTCAAAAGTAATTATTTTAAAATTAATAGGTGTACCTTGGCAACTAAGTCACATGTGTCTACAACCGTGCAGTATTTATTGTATAGGTCACAAAGACGTGGAATTGGTGAGTGTTTTCCGAATTTAGTTTTGCGTTGAGGCGAATTAAATAGTGTATTCATTTTATTTAAAGGATAATGATAGGGAATTTTATTATGGACGTTACTAAGTAATTGAGGAGAGTTTATTTTATTCTGAAGTAGATTATGGAAAAATGTAACATCCAGTAAATCTCGCCGTCTATCAAGGGCAGTCATTTTAAAACGCTTTAGTCTGTCTTCATGCGATTTAAGCTTTTTTCCCTTGCCTAGTGCAAAAGCTAGATGCCATAAGAATCTTTTTGTATTCTCTCAATTCTGACCATGTGATTTGTGCAGTGAGGCCGCCAGATTATAGATCCGTATTCCAATATGCTCCTAACTAGACAGTTGTTTAATGTGATTTTCATAGCGGTTTTGCGGAAAGCCTTGATATTGCAAAGCACAAAACCTTAAACAAATATAAAAAAATTAAAACGTATTTTATTTATTTATTTATAACTTTATAAACATACACAATATTAAAAATACATAATTAAACATGGCTCACCACAAGTTACCAATTTCCAAACATTTTCTTCGAGTTTTTGGCCCCAGAACTTAACTTTCAGCTATAATTTTTAGTATGCTATTACTATTACATTCTGTATCATTCCATTTTTTCCCACCACAGAAACAATCGTGATCTTTTATTCTTTTGCAGATTATTCCAACCCTATTGCAACATTCATATTTAAATTTATTATTTATGCAGTCCTTATGGAGTTTTTATACCACTAAGGTGGCAATCAAGCATACGTCCCACCTGATGGTAAGCATTTACCGTAGCATATGGACGATTGCAACGCCAGGGGTATCACTTGCGCGTTGCCTACCCTAGAGCCAGAACCAGATTTATAAATAGCTGTAGATAATTATATAGATGCACAGACCAAAATAGATAAAAGATAGATAGATGGATAAATACATATTTAAACATTAAGCACACTAAATTTGACACAATAATTATTTGTGTTAAAACTTTAATATTTAATGTTAAAACTTATTTACTTAGCTCTTTCTTAAATAAATATTGAATTCAATTAGTTAAATAATTACTTATTAAATAATATAATTACTATAATTCAAATAATAATGATTCGAAACTAACACTTGATTCATAATTTAATACTATTAAATAATTATAATATACCTAATATAGGTTATGTATGTTGATATGACGATTTAAAGATTTTAAAGATTTTTGTTATTTGTAGTTCTTTGTTATTTATAATTGTATTGTTGTTTTGTGTATTATATATTTTTTTGTTTAATTTTTATAAAAATAGGGAGCGCTCTATTAAATTGCTATGTTCGAAAAGGGCGACTGAGTATAAAGTGGCATTTTTATATTAAGATCTATATATGTACACTTGGTCTGCAATAAACGATTTGTATTTGTATAATTTATTTTATTAAATTTTATTATAATGAAACATTTTATAATAAACTATGAACGCTACATTAGAATCGTTTATTTCGTGATATCATCAAGAGATGGCGCTGTATACTATACGTTACTAATTCGTGCCAAGTGCTATTAGGATTTCCAAAAGAACGTGGTACAGTGTCTTATAGCTTTCTTCTGTGCCCTTACTATCATGATAATTTAACCATGACACACTACAGCTGATTTTCTTCATATCTGAGGTCTACTGTCCACGTAGGTCAAATATGACGATTGAATGCGTGCGCTATAATCGCACGTAGCGAAGTAAAATTCGACTACAGACACATTTGTATCGTAGCATGTGACTTTACCACTTCCATGGACAGTTTCGTTCGCAAATGACAGTAGTCATAGTACCTACCTAAAATTTGTTTCATTAAGAGGTTATTTATATCAAGGAACAAAACAGTTATTTATGCTGTCTGTAAAACACATCTTTAAAATGAAGAAAAAAAAACATGTATTTATTATTTCAGGTCTTTTACACGTTTATGTATCCACATAGAATGGTTGGTATGACGATCATTATCATGTCGCTCATCATATCCATTGTTGAAGATAGACCTCCTCCATAGATTTTCAAAACGACCGGTCCGATGCGACCAGCATCTAATCATTTCTCAGGATCCTCATATAAATTGTTGTTATTAATTATAAGTAGCTCATTGTTGGTTTATATAATTAAATTCTCAATTAATCGATGTATCCACTCTACTTAAATTATTGATGATACTCACGTCACTTCAAACGTGTTCGTTAATAACCCTGCAACCAATATAAAGTTTTTCATAAACAACATAAAAGCTCGGGTTTGGAAGTCAAGTAGATGTGTATTATTTATTGTTTAATAAGCTCCTGCAATAAATGACCACGAGTGAGTGACAGCGCGGTATTTGGCGTAGAGAGGGGCGGGAGGGAAGTCGCTGAGACGTCATGTTTCAGAGAGGAGCCGGGCAAAGATGGGCGCACGCCTGGAGGATGCAGTAGAGCGGGGCGCGCCCCCGTCAGCCCCGCCGTCCGCCGGCCCGCGCCCCTCGCTGACGTAACGTTGCCGTGTCGCCCGCCCTAGTGTGTGCCGCGCCGCGCTCCGACAGGGCCACCACGCACGCCCTTGCACTAGTGCAAATCATTTGACGTTTCATTTCTGAACTTTCACCTTGGGTTTGATCAGTGAATGAGGTGCATGACGAGTTGTGCTACAATACGTATTATTGCGGTCCATGATACGCGCCAGTTACGTATCTTAAGTTAAACTCGATATCGCCCTTAGAGTTCGTATGCATCTGTGTCATTCTTGAATGACACTAATAACGTTGCAAAATCTCAGTTCACTCGTAACTGCTTCGTTATTATACTTAATTACGTTACTTAATTACAGGGATAATATTTACTTTTTGTTAAAAACAAATATTTTAACCCACGTAAGAATTTTCTTATATAATGTGTATTTCAATATACCTACTATTCCAATGATTAGGAAAGTATATTAGGGTATATTTTATACACTAATTGTTTGCAAATACTTTTGGAATAATTTTATTTGACACAGTAGTCTAAAGACGTACACTACATGAAATTTCGTGAAAGATAGAATATATCGTCTACTATTTTAATTTGGTTAGGTGCAAAATGACAATATTCACTTGAATAAACTATAATATGTACCTCATTTAACCATAGCTAGTAAACGTCTCATAATATTAAGTTACGTCGGACTGCCATAAATTTGATGTAGCCTCACGTAACTTAAGAATTTCGCGATCAGTTGTGATACAGCTATGTGTACGTACTTACAAAATCAACGTTCAAATTTATAAAATAGTAATCGGCAAAAATCGCATTGTTAAAATTGTATGGTAAGTTAGATGTGATCGAATTTGGCAAATTGACTCGTAGAATCGAAGCTTTTTAGTGCTAGAGGCATCATGTGCATTTTACATCTCGAGCATCCCAGAACAAATCATCTGGTGACTTATCGGCCAACCATCCATTCATCTCCATTGTAGACTTTAATGTATATTATTATATATACGCTAGCAGCATCATAAATGGCCTTGAAATTAGATTAATGTGTTTCCTATTTTATATATTACGAGATGTATCCTTTCAATTGATCATAGATATACTTAGTTCTTTACTATTAGAAAAGTAATATGTAATGTAGCAGTGTAGACTGCCAGGGTCGTTATACAGGTTGTTTGGTACAAATCATAGCTAGCGGGCACCTACCTACGTTGACATAGTCATATAAATAATATTGTGCTATCGAAAATTCTAAATTGTAAAATAAATTTCAACATTCTTCATACAAATAGTTCTTTCAGAAATACAAAACGTATTGAAAATTTCAAAATTAATGTTACAATTTTGTATTTTTGATAACACCATAATGACTACGTTAACATGGACAGGTTCCCGCTTGTTATATCGTGTACTTACCAAACACCTTATAATAGGTATTTTAGACTGTTGTTGACTTTGGGGACACAATGTCGTTGAAACTATCAAGGACTGTGATTAGTTGGATGCTTTGTTGAGTACTTAAAAACGTGGTTCACCATTTTTTCATAAAAAAATATTTTAGATAAAATAAATAAAATATGGCATATTTGCACAAAGTGCTGGTACTTAGTTAGGGGCTGTTTTTATTACTATCGTTTTCGACGGTTTTGAATCTATTACTGTAATGAAATTTACAACAATATTTATCTTTTTGAATCAACTGCTTACGAAACTACAAGATAATCATTTTAATAATTTCCTATTTCTATTTAGTGCTCTTACGAAAGCGCCCTCTGAAAGTAGCTATGCTAAAGCGAAGTCACTTCTTTAATACCTAATTCGTCCGCTAGGGTAGGTCGTATGTTATGGAGAGTTTCTTTTCCCATTTCGCAGAGAGGATTGTACTGAGCTTAATAGCTTTGTATTGGGAATACTTGATATTTTTGTTATATAACCAACACATGTTTGGAGACATATTTTTTTTTCCGCAACGGTTGTTGCGGAAACAACATTTTTAATAAAGATACCTTTACCTATTATCACGTTTAAAGTCTAAGACAAATCTTATTCTTATAGCCAATATTAGCTAAAACTAATACAAATATTATGCATTTATTAAATAATTCCATTTTTGAAATAAGAAATAACTTACTTTACTATAAAAATATAACTGACGAGAGTCAGGTACAGAAGAATCGAAAAGACGAAACAATAATAAGCATCACGAAGACTTGGCTTTTACGGCTTATGCATTGGTTGAGTGTCATTATCCAGAATAACTGACCCTAAGCTAATGCATCACTAAGCTTTTAAAGTTTGATATAGTGTCTAGTGTGTATATTACAAAACCAATTAGGACTTAAACTGGATCCCTTTACCCTTACGACGCGGAAAACATTTGATCGTTAAATCATTTGATCATACGATTCTGTAAATCATTTAATCACGAGTTTATGGAGCTATTCATGGTGGTGCCGTCAATATGACAATAAACTAAAACATGGGCTATATCAGTTCATAGAAATGATTTGCCACTTTCAAAAACATCTTATTGGTTTGATAATTTCATGACATTTGTATGAAATAATATAACATTGACTGCATTATTAATAATTTGCTCAATACTCACATCTCAAGATACGTGTCTTACCTGTTACATTATTGTATATCATTTTTTAGACAAAAAAGAAAAGAAAGAGGGTACTAGAAAATGAAGAAATATTAACAATCCTGTCGAAGTCCCTAAATATTTTTTACTATTTAGAACAAGAATTATTGTATCTGTGGAATAGATTAAATATGATCAATATTGAGTCATATTGTACATTTTTTTACTTCTACTACTTTATTATTTTATAACGTAAATATTATATTCTATCATATTTTAATCCAAAACTATTAATTTATTATTTCAATAAGTTGTTTCATAGTTGGTTCAGTTAAAAGGAGTGATTTGAAGTTCATAAAATTCTTAGAACCATACCAGACGGTATTGATACTTCGTATGAGTGAGATGATAGGGCATTTGGACTAAGCCTCGTGGAAATCGATACTAGTGGGCACCGGAGTTGCACTCGTCTGTATTTATATATCCGTGAGCCGCGAAATTTGAAAGGTTTATACCTAAGCACACAGAATATTTTTAAGCGAGCCACTCTGGTAACGACCAACTCGAATCATCATCATTATTTGAATCTATTTCTATGAAACATTGATTTGTTATCATTAACATTTTAAGCAGTGGTATAATTAGCCGAGAAAATGTACTTTATTATGTTAATAACAGTTAGTTTTGCTGCAGTTGAATGACCTCAGAGTGTTCGTAATTCATGAGTGTTCATTATTTAATTTGTTTTAAAGCAATCTGTTGTATAGATTAGATAATTTTTTTGTAAGGGCTTAACCCAGTTCCGCCTCTGGCCGGATATCAGGAGACGCGGGTTCGATTCCCGCCTGAAGCATATAATTTTTTCATCGTTTTCTTTCTTTAATTGTGGGTAATTGTTACAATAAATTAGGCGTTTAAACGCATTAAAAACAATAAAATGTGACCGATCATAATTGGCATTGGTTTTGCCTTTAAAATTAATAATTCTGAATACGCACCGTGTACATTTTCTCGTTAGCTAAGACAGAATAACAGCAGCTGCAGGACAAGGTATGTCTGCCACACATTGCTGAGTCATGGACCCTTTTTGTCTAAATATAGTTGTACGCCATTTGTAAATTTGTACCTTTTTACATAGAGTAAAATATAAGTTAATTATCTAAACTAGAGAAAATTCACGTCCTGGGGCGGGGACCGAATCTGCGCTCTTTGACAATCCGGGTGACTGCTCTAACCATCTGAACTACCAAGGGCTTAGAATAACTGTGTGAATTTCCTCTAGTCCTTTAAAGTATTCTATTTCATCTCCCATACTCTGTATGTGGTTCATTGTTTATCTCAGAAGCGGGCAGAAGTCATACATTTCTTGCCTAGGGAGGAAAAGTATTAAAAAACTTAGTAAGTAAATAGTCCTTTCGTCATTGCACTGCGGAATAAATCTATACAGCCACACCTTGAAGAACATTATTTTTAATTCTTGACTTTTTAAAGTTAATCTGTAAATAATATTTGAATTAAAACATAATTATAAAGCAGAAATGGATGGCTTACATCCCTTGGTTAACAATTAACTATTTCATCCCAAGTCTTCAGTAACAAGAGGTAGAGGAGTCACTCGGATTGTGAAAGGTCACGGGTTCGGTCCCCGCCCCAGAACATGATTGTTTTTTCTAGTTTAGATAGTTATTTATTCTTTCAAACATTTATTATAATGAAAAAAATGGAATGAAGAATAAAATCTTGACATTTTGATTATTTTTAACCGACTCCAAAAAGGGAGCAGGTTCTATGTTCTACTGTATGTATTATTCTTTTTGTATGTAGGTACCTATGTTCACCGAGTTCTCTGTCAATTATGAACCGATTTTTAAAATTCTTTTTTTATTTTATAGGCTGTGCTCCTGAAGTGTTTCTATTGTTACCAACCTAAGGTCTGATGGGATCCTAAGGAAATCGAGGACACACCTCAAATTTCATAGCACATATTACATGTTTTATTTTTTTCCTAAAGCTATTAAAGTAGTTGCTTCAGATAATCATCATCTCATGCTGATGAGCTGGTGATGGAAGGTACAACTCCTTAACAGTTAGGATTTGGAATATAATTATTTAAATATAATAGGTACGTATAGGCCGATAGTTGTATTCTTTGGGTTATTCGGGTAAACTGATGATGAAACGTTAAACTTCGTGACGGTTTGGAGTAAGATATTAGTTTATCATTGGTACGATATGATAATATATATGTAGCAATATTATGTATTTCAGCCAAAGACTAAGAAACTGTTAAGTCGATAATCACCCATCTAGCTCTGACCTTAGAAAAACATAAAATATTGTGAAAAAAAAATTTTTTTTAAATAAGACACAAACCGACTTCAAAACATCAAAACAGAAAAATAATTAAATTTAGGTCCTACTTATTTCATAAAAAAATATTTTTGTAACATATTAGTTGCACCTGTCGTGCTTTGCAATGCATGTAAAGAGAAAACTAATAGGTTTTATAACAAAAAGGAAAAAAATAAGTTTTTAAAATCCACGAACCTGTGCGATCGTTTCCAGAACACCCTACCAAAGTTTCGTCACAATATGATATATAGTTTCGGAGTGCATTTATTAATATAGATAAGAAGATAATAATAATTTAATTTCAAGCATAAATATTTTTATACAAAGCACAGTAAATGTCACCAGGACAAGCTGTATAGGGTACATATCTGAAGACTAAAGACATAGATTATACTGTCTGAACCATCGGTATTCCACCATTTTGGAGAAACCCATGTTATAGGTAGGAAGATACACATTTGGCCATCATCATCACCACCCTATTTACGTACTATATACTGCTGAGCACAGGCCATCCTACATGGGGGAAAATCATGAGGAGTTTTTGCCATAGCACCACCCACGCTGGCCTAAAGCGGGTTGGTGGTTTGAAGCAGTTGCAGAAGCAACCGGGACCAACGGCTTGACGTGCCTGCCGAAGCACGGAGGAGCTCAAGATAGCAATTTTTGATTGACCCATCCCGGGATCGACCATGGCGAAAGTTGCTTTGTTTCCGTAATCGAAACCAGAGCGTTCAAAGCACTACGCCACCGAGCTCCTCCATTTGGCCATACTATTGACATACCTTAGTAAATGTGTTGCTGGAACAAAAAGTTGCCAATGACTGCAAAATAATAAGGTGTAGGTATTTAAATTATCTTAAATACTAAAAAAAATCAATGTTGTGAATTTAATCCTAAAGATTTTAACGGTGCTGAACTCCTAAAAGTGTTCATGGCCTTTCCACGATATAACCGTAGAGAAGGAATTATTAATGCAGATTCGTGATTCATGTACATTCATCTGACTCCTAGGACTTCCGAGAGCTTCGCTCGCTTGATGCCTCCCAACGTGACGTAACTCTATTTCTATCTTTTAACCCGTTAAATAACTGCAGTATTTTAAAATTTTGTTTTAGAACTATATATGAAAAATCTATATTATTAGTAATATTTCATTTTTAAATTCTTTAGAGAAAGCCTACTTATCTAATTAAGATAAAAGTTAACCCTTTTTTCACTTAGACACATTTTTTTTTATACAACTAGAGAACATAACAAGTTGACGGCCCACCTGATGGTAAGCAGTTACCGCCGCCTATAGACACCTGCAATAACAAGGAAAAATCACTTGATATTGCAGGTGCGTTGTCATCCTGAGGCCTAAGATGAAATGCCGTCATGCCCAGTAATTACACTGGCTACCTTTCCCTTCAATCCGAAACACAGCGAACTGTTTCACGGCTGAAATAAGAAAGGTGGTGGTACCTACCCAGACGACCCTACATACGGGCCTACCACCTAGTAAACACACATTATTCGGTTCTGATATTCCAACCAATCGATTCATGTGGAGAAACACTAAAAACCTTCACTTTTTTAGTTGTAAGGTGTAAAGAAATCAAAAATCATACTACTTAGAAGAAATTTGATTGAGTCAAAATATCGCAAATTGGTGCGCTGCTACCCATTTTTAACTAACTTCATTCATTTGTCATTGACGAGCTTAACGCAAATGGACTTGATGGCTTATATAAATACTTACTAAAATATTTTTATATCCATAATAATTGAAACTTCAGACCTAAGAAGAGATTTTGCCTCCTTGTGTGTGTTCTACGGTTTGTATAACAGGGTGTGTTCTGAGGAATTATTTGACATGATGCCTACGGCCTCTTTCTATCATCGCACCGCTCGCCACCGGCAGGGAGTTCATCCTCACAAATTGAAACCAAAGTGGTCGCTTACTGTACGGTTTTAGAGAAACTTTCTCCCACGTACGCTTAGATTGTGGAATGGGCTCCCTGCAGAGGTTTTCTCAAATGAGTACAGTATGGGGTTCTTCAAAAAAGGCGTGAAAAGGTTTTTACAGGGTCGGCAACGCTCAAGAAATACCCCTGGTGTAAGCGTCCATAGGCTACGGTAACCGCTTACCATTAGGTGGGCCGTATGCCTGATTGCCACCTCAATGGTATAAAATAATATTAGGCATGAAACAGTTACATGTTTTAGTTGGTCACCATTTATGCAATATTATTAATCCCAACGTTATTCAATGTGCTTATGTTTAAGATTTTGTTTACAAATATTTTATTAAATAAAAAAAATACCAAGTATACATAGTCCCGAGAGCTGTGCCCGCCGTCACAATATTACAGACACGTGACGCAGCTGCTTCTGCGCGACTGTTAGTTTACACTTATGTTCTTTACCTGTCTTGACTGGAAATGGATATTCGAATAATTTTAGAAATATTTAGTAAATTATAATTTTTAAAATATTTTGTGAAGAAGTTTTTGATAAAATCCCTCCTTCCTTTAGCATGGGTTCCTTGTGCCGGCAAACAATTCAATAAAGTTTAGGAAGTACGACTCAGAAACCAGTTACTAAATTTCTTCCTGCGTGATGTTAAGGTAGAGACAGTGAACTGATAACTCCGAAGAGCGGCATGTGTGCTTCTGAGTAGGAAGGTTGAAGGTGGGGTAAGGTCAAAAAGCTTTTCAGACCACTCTCCGTGATATAGCTGATAGAAGGCGCTAAGTCGATGTCCCGACTTAATTGCAGAGGCTTGTGGTTGTGCATGAACTCCATCGCCAATGATAATTTTGGACAGTGTTTTATTATTGTACTACTGTGGATGTCGGTTATCGCTCCAAAAGGTAGCCTATAAGCTATGATATAGTACATAGACTTACCCACTATTATTCTGTATCTTTTATTTTTTTAGCACTGAATAAATTTCATTTCTTTCTCTTTCTTTCTACCTATATCCTTTCTCAGGACGCCAAATTTCATCTTAATTAGTTCAGCGGTTTTGGAGTCAAAGAAATACCATAAAATTTATAATAACTCTTTATTTATGTAGATTCATGACTGCCATACATTGCCATGCTTATTATTAGGACATTGTTAGGACATGTCTTTTTTAGTGTAGTAATTTTCAAAATATATTTTCATATACCACGTCTTTATTTGCGAATTAGCTTTACGATTCATGTAGGTATGTTCTTCTGATCATTTAGTGGATTCAAATCATTTTAAACTTATAAGAAAACGAAAATAATTGAAAATACTATAATACTCTAATAAACATTTGATACAAAAGGTTAAAAAGAGAAAATTAAATTAACTTGCCTTTATTTATTCGAAGCCCAATTATAATAATAAAAGAGACATATTTTTTTTTGAAGATTAGAAGCTCAGAGATGAGAAAAACATATTTTCCGAAACGTGATGTATTTTATGTGAAAAAAAAATGACACAGTTCGTAAAAAGCGCTTCTGGCATCACATTAAGCAATAAGAAAGAAATGCCTTTTCTTTTTTGCCGCTAAAATTGGATCCATCATCCAGTGCACTCTGACATAAAGATAAAAAGATTACATAAGTTTTTTTTCAAGTAAAAAAGAATATTGAAAATTTTATTCTACTCGCCTGACAACAATTACTTTACTTTAGAAATAGATAGATGTTTACTCATAACTGTGTACACTTGACGAAACAATGAGTTTTGTAATAAGCGCGCTAAGGCTTATGCTCATTTTCACTAACATTTGCTTAACGTTAGGTCTCTTATATTAGACTTAGATAGTGAGAGGAGCTCGGTGGCGTATTGGTTTAGCGGTCTGGTTTCGATACGAAAACAAAGCAACTTTCGCCTTGGTCGATCCTGGGATGGGTCAATCAAGGTTTGTTATCTCGAGCTCCTCCGTGCTTCGGAAGGCACGTTAAGCCATTGGTCCCGGTTGTTCCTGCAACCGCTTTAACCCACCAACCCGCACTGGGCTAGCGTGGTGGTGTTATGGGCCAAACTCCTCATGTGTTTCTCCCATGTAGGAAGGCCTGTGGGGCCCAGCAGTGGGGCGTATATAGGCTGGTGATGATGATGATGAGGTCTCTTAGCGATTTTTATCTCAGTCTATTTCAATGAGATAGAAAGAGACAAATGTCATTAACAGTCACCTAAGCCTAGTGAATGGTTAGTGAAAACGGACATTTAGTTAAGTTGCGTCATTGGTGAAATTAATAAATCTAGTGAAATATGCATAAATGTTTTTTTTGGGGGTATCTATGCCAAATATATAGAGACACTATTTTAATAGCTTTAATATAGCAAACAATCAATTTCCCTACCAACTTATATGAAAACGCATTCCTCCAAGTTTTATTTTAAAAGAAACATAGATATATTAAAAATAACTTTCCTAAATGTTTTTTTATACAACTAGATGACAAACAAGCTTACGGCCCACCTGGCGGTAAGTGGTTACCCTCGCCTATAGACACCTGGAATGATAAGGAAAAAATCACTTGGTATTGTAGGTGCGCTGTCATCATGAGGCCTAAGCTGAAATGCCTTCCATGCGCAGTAATCACACCGGCTACCCTTTCCTTTAATCCGAAACACACATCCGTTTCACGGCTCAAATAAGTCGAGTCGATGTAATCTATTCAATAATTTTTTACCGACTTCAAAAAAAAGGAGGAGGTTATCAATTCGTCTGTATGTTTTTTTTATGTTTGTTACCTCAGAATCTTTTGACTGGGTGAACCGATATTGATGATTTTTTTTTGTTCGATGCGGAATAGTTTCCATTTGGTCCCATAAATTTTTTTTTGAAATCCATCAGGTAGTTTGGTTTTTAAATAAAAAAAACTGGAAAAATTAAGTCGTCTACACATGCGAAGTTGCGGATATTTGCTTTCCTATGAATTTTTAGTGAAATGATACGATAGTAGAAAACAATATAAGCTCACGGTCACCCATCTAGCTTTGACCTTCAAAATTTTTCCAAAAAATTGTGAAAAAAAAAATTAAACAAAAAATAAAACCGACTCCAAAAAACTGAAAAGGATAAAATAATTAAATTTTTGTTAGTAGGCATTCATCCCCTAGGAGCATAATTTTGGAGTTGGTGCTAAGTTGTTTCCAGAAACCATAGATAGTGGAGTAAAATTTAATTATTTTATTTAATTATTTTATCCTTTTCAGTTTTTTGGAGTCGGTTTTATTTTATATTCTTGTAGTTGAGACACTTATAAGCTTGCAATGAAGGTAATAATCCAATCAATAACATTAACCCGTCAAGAATCAAACTCCAGACACAATTTGTTTTTTAACTGTCATACTTAGCCTCCTTTGGGATAACGCTGCTTAAGGGGTTATGTAAAAAGTTGCAAGTATCGCACTGCAGTTCAAGTCGCTTATTTTAGTCAGTATCCCGGTGTCCATAGAACCCAATTTCCACCAACTTGTCTATTTCAAAAGTGACCGTATCAATATTGAATATTTTTTTTTTTTTAATTCACAGAATGACTTGGCCGTCGCACTGTCTCCACATTTTAATAGTTAATAGCCAGCACAAAATTCCAAGATATTGAAAATGGCTTGAATGGCTTTGAGAAAAGGATAGTACGGCCGTGCCTCTTAATTTTGCTCGACTAGCAGGGCAGTGGCCTAACCTAACGTTAAAATCTGGGTAAGTTTCTAACAACTAACCGAATTGTTAATCATCTACAGAGCTAAATACCTCGATGAGAGTTCTGGCTAAGATATAGCAAGTTGTGAATACAAATAACTAATTATTACATAATTTCCAAAAAAAAATCATTACATGCATTTTAAACGTAATGAATTCGTAATATTATCTGGCTAAATGATGTTAAATATCCGTGTTACAAATATAGAAAAGTGTTTCTTACAAAACGATGATTAATCTAGTTCAGAAGTTTAGTCAGAGTTGCTCCTATCAAGTCTAACGTTTGACCTACTCATACTAAATGAATTCTGTATTTGACATATTACATGTACGTGTATAGAATAACAGACAGAGAACTATAGTTAGGACGGTAGCGTCGTTGTGCATTCAATAGTTTACAAGATAAAGCTCGGGATTGACGAAAATTAAACTATCAAGTTTAAGCGGATTTTAGACAAATGTAAGCTGAAAAGTAACTCTAGGATGATGGGAAAATTAACAGAAATCAAATCATTTATTCGATATCACTGGTAATACTAGTTGAGAATATTTTTATTTTAATATTTTGTATATTGCCACAATGCGACGTGAGCTTCAATGGGCACCAAAACACGAATTTAGCAACGTGGATTTCACAGTGACTACAACGCGTTGTGAGCTTTTTTAATCCAAAAAGAGGGGTGTTATAAGTTTCATGTGTCTGTTTGTGTATCTGTGTGTCTGTGTGCACACAACGCTTTAATCTTACTCGTACGCGTAGATATTGCTCACACTTTATGTGATTAAAGTTAGAACTAAGTTCAATTAGGAATATTTTAAATAGTTGACGGTTAAGCAGGCCGAGGCCGTTCGATGGCCAAGTCATTCTATATATTTAAAAAAAAACGAATCTTAATACGGTCTCTATAACAAGTTGTAAGTTAAGTAGTTGTTAGTGTTATAATATATTATTTATTTATACAAACAATCACACAAATATCTCGCACAATTTTTACATGTTGTTCAAAATAGTTTCGCCTTGTTTCATTCGTTGTATTTGAATTAAATATATAATTTTAAGTAACCATCATTAAAAGCTTGTGTTTTGGACTTGTGATTTTTCCAAATCTAGCTTTTTTTAAATTTACCACTAAAGGTCGGCGGGATAAAATTATTTCAAAAGACATTAAGTAGGTGATTTGAAGGACACTTAGAGTTTTTTCTTATTAGACAAAGAAAACGACACTGGTAGTAAACAAGCGTACAGCACTCCGGTTAGCGGTGACCTAGAGGCTCGTAGCACCCTAGCACCTTTGCAAGCGTTGCCTACCGTATTAAAAATCAAAAGAAAGCGTTATATTGACAGCATGCGAGTCTAGTTCCCCTACTCCCGACATAACGCTTTCCCAATGAACTCTTAAGACCTTACTCGCAGTAGGAACACAACAATATATACCTATAGTAGTGTTATTTAGCTGCGAGCTTCTGTAAATACCACTTTGCCCTACCTCTCTTAAAATTATCAATTTGAACTCTCTCAGAGTTTTTATCGTTCACTAAATAAATACCTAACTGTCCCCCTCGTAGATTATATATTAAATGTAAATCTATTCGTAGGTACCAAACATTTTTATAGAACAAAGGGCTGATATGGTAGCTTTTAGACGGCTGTAGTACTATGGGTACTTACCTACTAGTAACGTGTTACCTACCCTGTAAATGTCAAGAGACATCATTATGTTGAAAAGTGCCCCTTCCACAAAGGCATCTCAATGAGGAACACAGAACTTTACAACGATAAAAATATTTCGTTGGTGATTTTGGTAGTAGAGGCAGTTCTTTTTCATGCTTCCTCATAAACTCAGACCGCCTTTAAGGGATTTGAATTCACATCTATTGATGGTGTTGCAGTGACCGATTCTTTATCAATGCAATATAACTATGGCAAAAACAAGATTACGTTGTGGCGACTTCTTCTAGTCACCTCCATTTATGGACTTAGATGGAATCTTAATGGATCTTGGGGAAATTATACTTAGAAGTCATGTAATATGCACTTTCTAATGAGGAAATCAGAGCAAATTATGAACACTGGTGTTTGATGTTGAGTACTGTGGACTGAGTGCATGTTCTGACTATAGGAATTCTATTAGCAAGCTTATCGATTATTAGTAATTTAGTTTGACATAATACTTATCTTTCGGCGAAACAGCAATTACAAGGTCTAAATTTTCAGTAGGGATTCGAAAAACAATTATAGTATATTGTTTTTACAATAGTTTATAGTTATTCTAATCCTGGGTGAACTCGTCCACTTTCATCATTCACGACTGATAATTTAAGTGTTTTTTCAGTAAAAATTTGAATATAATTAATTTAATTAAAAATAATTAATTGTTTATTATAATTATTGTTAGCAAGACAACCCTAATCGGCGGTGGTGTAGTTATAAATAAGAAAGACAGTGAACAAAACTCAGTAGTGTCATCCAGTAATTTGTTAATGCAATCCATGGATACATAGGTAATGCTAGCACTAACGTTCCGGCTTGATAAAAATTAAAATGAAAGGGCATGAAGAGTAGAAAACGACAACTTTTGTAAAATCAAACTAAATTCAATATGAATGCCGTTTCAGTTAGCTTATTAATTTTTTTTTCAACCCCCGTAATTTTTGTATCAAAAAAGGCCTTGAAAAATAGGAAACAAAAAAGTTAGTGCAAAACGGCGGATTATACAAACAGGTAGTAAAAATAAAGGAACTAAATAATATCACTGGTATATAAAAAAAGAAAAAAATACATTATTGGATCAATATGGTGTAGGAGTCTTGTTGGATATGTCAAAAGCATATGACAGGGCTTAACATAATATACTGCTAAATAAATTGTACGTTATTGGCGTTCGTGGATCCGCTCTTAAATGGTTCGCATCTCGCCTACCTAAGAGATAGACAACAGTCAACAGTGATCTTCTAGCTAGCGTATTTATTGCATCAGTGGGATGAAGTTGTTGACAAACGTGGTAAGTCAGTCTTGACATACCAAAGCCTTTGATCGGGTCTAACACAACGCTCTTCTTTCCAAGCTCCCGGCATGCGGTCTACCCGCTCAGCTTTGCAACTGTATTGCCAATCCATGTCCTCACAGTTAAATGAGCTTCGCGGTTTATGTCAGTGAATGCTGATGTACCACAGGGCTCTGTTCTATCCCCTATTCTCTTTCTTCTTCATTTCAATGACATAGTTCTATTAGGCAACATTCATTGCTATGCACAGTACATTACATGGGGGCTATCGCAGTCGCCTAGGTTCTGGGGGCGTTGAAACCGAGAGGGAGAGAGTGAATCTTACCATTGGGCTCAAACGGGTGCCGACGAGGAACTCGGTGGCGTAGTGGTTTGTGCGCTTTGGTTCCGATTACGAAAACAAAGCAACTGTCGCCATGGTCGATTCCAGAATGGGTCAATCAAAATTTGTTATCTCGAGCTCCTCCGTGCTTTGGAATGCACGTTAAGCCATTGGTCCCGGTTCATTACCCGCATTGGGCCAGCGTAGTGGTGTTATGGCCCAAACTCCTCATGTATTTCACCCATGTAGGAAGGCCTGTGCCCAGCAGTGGGACGTATGTAGGCTGGTGATTATGATGATGATGGGTGTTGAACCTTATATCTGAATAGGGATCTAATAACCTTGTTAAGTTAAGAAAACACAGCTATGCGCGTTCACTACCAAAATGTCACCCTTCCCTCTCTTTACGGTACAATTCTTTCGGTATAGCGCGCCATCAATGACTCAATCGTTTGCCGTGCTTATTATTGTTATTGAAATAATAGCTTATTAAAAAAATAATACAATTTATTTAAATTTGGATCAGATAAAATTCAAAAGCACCATATTTGATTTGATTAAAAACATTCATCATCGAACTTATTTGTTTTTATCAACTAAGTATCATTATCCGCGAAGAAATTTTTGAGTGAAATTTTTACACGGAGATAAATTACGAATTTAAAAATATGTAAAACACAGCTGTCGGTAATATAGGAAAAAGCATCTTATTTTTTCTATCCACACAGGTTTCAATTCAATAGGTTGTATAAATATTTTGCAAAAAGTTGGATTGTAAAAGATCAATTAGCGCGCCTAAAACACTAACCACTGTGTTTGGTCGCTGCCGCAGTGTAGAGTTCATAGGATAAACTAAGTGAGCGGCTCTGCTGGTTTTACAAGCGTCGTTAGGCTACGGTAATCGCTCACCATAAGCCCAGGCGTATATTTGTTTACTGATGCCTTATATTAGTGTATTCAAATTTATAGCAGGCGCTTAAAGTAACGACTCACCGTTTGTAACATTTTGATGACATTTAATTTCGATGTTCTTTATGTAATAGTTATTACTGCGCACTTTTCCCGTGTTAAATCATTAATTTTTATAATCGCTTACACATTGTTCGGTATTTGAGCAGAGTCTCTAACTCTCCTTATATTTTCATAAGTTGAAGGACTCTCGAACGGCATTGTGTAGCGGTTGAGCGAACCTGGGATTGTAGTAGAGTCAAGTGTGTACTTCGAGAGATAATTGTAGTATGTATACCCAAATCGTCATTAAATACCTAGGTTTATAAAATTTGACTAATTGTGCTTTATGATGTTGACTTTCAGGTTGATAATGGTTTGTAAGGCACAGAGACAAACAGAAAGACCGTGTGTTCGGAGCAACTGATTTAATTCGACTGACTTTAAAATTAATACAATATAATAGTTATGATAGCCAACGTCTATTCAAGTATGTATATCTATGTAGTAGGTACACGCAACAACATGCCGCCCACCAAAGTGCGACAGGACTTTATTATCATTATATAAGTTAGTAAGTGGATTTGTTAATGAAAAATTCTACAGATATTTAACAATCAATTAGTGATATTATTTATAGGTAGTTCACATAATTTACTAACAGAGCGTTTTACAATTTCATTACGATATTTTACACTATACACTCTTGTAAATCCATCTGGCCCTGGATGTTTAACAATAATTCTACCTAATGGCCACTTGCCAGGTGGTAAATGTTCGTCTTTAAGTAAAACGACATCACCGACTTCGTACTCTGGTTGTTTTTTGAGCCATTTAGGTCTGTTTTGCAATCTAGATAAATATTCAGTCTGCCATCTATGCCAGAAATCCCTAACAAGTTTCTGGGTCATTTGCCAGCGATTTAAACGATTCAAATGCACATCTCTAAGATCAGGAGTAGGAATATTGATTGGAGCTTCACCAATCAAAAAATGACCGGGAGTTAATGGTTCTAGTGCGTCTGGGTCTGAGGTGTCAATTGGAACCAAAGGCCTTGAGTTTAAACAGGCTTCTATTTCGCATAGTATGGTAGTCATTTCCTCGAAAGTGAGACTGGCTGTAAGTATTTTCCGTAAATGGTACTTCACAGATTTCACACCAGCCTCCCATAAACCACCAAAATTGGGACTGTAAGGCGGTATGAAATGCCACTGAGTTCCCTCTGAAGAAAGATGCTCCACTAAATGACCTGGAAGCTCTAACTTTGCTTCTTTAAATTGGTTCTGCTAAGTTCTTGTTTGCACCAACAAAATTGCGACCTTGATCGCTCCATAGGTGAGAACATCTCCCTCTGCGAGCTACAAAACGACGAAATGCGCCTATGAAAGATTCCGAGGTCAAGTCACCCACGAGCTCAAGGTGTATGGCCTTGGTGGCCATGCAAACGAATATGGCTATGTAAGCTTTATTTTGCCTGGCTCCACGTCCCTTAGACATCAAAACATACAAAGGACCTGCAAAATCGACGCCACTATGCTGAAATGGACGTGCTGGTGTTGTACGAACTTGAGGTAAGTCACCCATTAATTGAGTTTTAACAAGAGCCTTCTGCCTCGCACATATTACACACCTATGTATATAAGCCTTAACAGTATTCTTTGCTTGCAGAATCCAATACTTCGATCTAAGGTATGTCAAGACCAGTTGAGTCCCACCGTGAAGCGTCTTCTTATGTGCATCCGCGATTATGAGGTAAGTTAATCCACTTTTATTTTGCAGAATTATAGGATGTTTGCTGTGTTCGGGTAAGACAGAGTTACGTAATCTACCGCCCACCCTGAGAATACCATCAGCGTCAAGGTAAGGATTTAATGTTTTGATTTTGCTATGTTTTCCTATAATTTTGTTCGATTTTAAATTTTCTATTTCATCATTAAATTCTCTTTGAACTATTTTTATGCATTTCATTAAAGCTATTTCAAATTCTTCTGTCGTAATACTCTTATCAATTTCTTCTGGATTAATTTTGCTTCTAATAAATCTTAAGCTGTAGATAATTGTTTTTAATAATTCATTTATGCTATTATATTCTTCAAATTTAATAATTTCATTTTCATGTATTTTTACGTTTACTTGTATACTCCTTTCTTCTAGCTTAGTAGGTATGACATTTGGTCTGGTAAAAGTAATCTCTTTCTCTTGTAACCATGCGGGTCCTTTCCACCATATATCACAGGTTTTTAAATCTGAAATATAAGCGCCACGCGATGCAACGTCTGCCGCGTTATGTTCCGATACAACATGATACCATTGTTGATAGCTTACGTTGTCTAGGATTTCAACCACACGATTAGCGACGAATTGTTTCCAGCGTGCTGGCTCTCCACACAGCCATGACAAAACAATCGACGAATCAGTCCAAGCAAATATTTGAGATGTGGAGATTCGCATTGCTTGTGCAACATGCCTCAATAGTTTGGAAAGTAAGACTGCGCCACAAAGTTCCAGTCTTGGTAGTGACACTGGCTTAACTGGAGCTACTTTTGTTCTAGCTGCAAGCAATTTCGTTGTTATTACTCCATCTGAACCGACTACTCTACAGTAAACTACTGACGCGTAAGCCTTTTCTGAGGCGTCACAAAAACCATGCAGTTCAATTTGCTCTCGATTTTTTGTTGAAGTTTTTAACCATCTATCTAACTTTATGTCTTTAACGTTTTCGAAATCATGTCTAATCCTTCTCCATTCTTCTTCCAGCATGGCATCAACTTCATCATCCCAATCTAATTTCTGCAACCATAGTCTTTGTATGAATATTTTAGCTTTGATTACACTTGGAGCCAACCACCCAAGTGGATCAAAGAGTTTTTGAACATCAGATAGAATACTTCGTTTCGTTATTCTTTGAGGCATCGAAGGTAAGTTAATACTGTATATAAATTCATCATTTGCTAAATTCCATAATATACCTAATGCCTTGATAGTTCCATCAACATTTAAATTTAATTGTACTTTAGTTGATCGCTTATTTTCGCTTATACATTTCATAAATTCTATACTATTAGATGACCACTTTTGTAGCTCAAATCCTCCTCTTTTTAATATTTCTTCTAAATCTCTGCTTACAGCGATAGCTTCGTCTACAGTATCACAGCCTGAAAGTGCGTCATCGACATAGAAGTCTTCTTTTAATATTCTAGCTGCTAATGGAAAGTTTGAACCCTCATCCTCTGCTAACTGTTTTAAAGTCTTCACAGCGAGGTAAGGTGCTGGAGCAGTGCCAAATGTAACAGTAAGTAACCTAAATTCCTTTATTTTTGAATTAGGCGTTTTTCTCCATAGAATACGTTGGAAATCTGTGTGTTCTTTCGCTACTAGCACCATTCTATACATTTTTTTCAGGTCTGAAACAAAACATACTGCATGCATTCGCCATCTCAAGATGATGCTCCGAAGGTCTTCTTGTAATACTGGACCAACCAATAACTCATCATTTAATGAAATACCATTAGAACCTTTACAAGATGCGTCAAATACAACTCGAGTAGGTGTACTTTCACTATCATGGCGTAGAACAGCATGATGGCATAAGTACACAGCCCTGTTTTCATATTCCTTTTCTGGTATTTCTTGTGCATGTCCCAGGTTTATGTATTCATCTATGACTTCTGAATAATCCTTTTGTAGTTTAGGATTTTTTTGGAGTTTTCTTTCTAGTTGTAAGAACCTTCGTAACGCTATTTCTTTACTATTACCATCTGGTGACTTCTGTTTATCTGTTTTAAATGGTAAGTTAACAATATATTTTCCTTCTTCGTTTCTTTCATATGTCTTTTCGTAAATTTCTTCACATCTTCTTTCTTCTTGTGTCAGTTTTCTTCCTTTATCACTATCTAATTCCCACATTATTTTCAGCATTTCATCTAAATTTATTTTGTGATGCATTACCATTAAAGATTGCGTACTACATTTGCTTTCCCCCACTTGACCAAATAGAATCCAACCTAAAATAGTTTTTTGAGCACACGGAGAACCCGGAGGCCCCTTAATTATATCTGGCTGTATAATTTGTGCGTATTCCGTTACCCCTAACAGCATATCTATTGGTGCTGATTTGTTGTACACTGGGTCAGCAAGTTGTAAATGTTTTAGATGCGGCCAGTCTTTTGTTATAATAGATTTAGATGGTAAATGTGTAGTGACTTGCTTTGAAATGACATAAGCTTCAACGGGTAGACAGAAATTCGACGTGTAAGTGGATTGTATCTGGAGTTGGACGAAACCGTTTATTTTTGCCTTAGTAGAACCAACTCCTGTAATATTTCCTCGTCGGGGTTGTTTCTTTAATTTTAGTAACTGTGTTGCTCGTTCGCTAATAAAAGATGCCTGTGATCCTTGGTCTATTAGTGCTCGTAAGATGATGGTGTGGCCTGTATCGTTCTTAACTTTCACCATTGCAGTAGCTAATAGAGCAAAACCCTGGTTTGTATTGCAGTGTGACGTCATCATAGCATTGACTTGTATTTCATCCTCTTCAACATTTGTATAAGAATGCTGCGGTTGAATATTGGTAACACTAGTATGGGCCGCAGCTTCTTCCGACTTGGATTGATGCAGAAGGGTATGATGACGCCTGCGACATATGTGACAAGACAGTGGCAATCGACATTTCACAAGTGAATGTCCTGTCGACAAACAATTAAAACACAGGTGCTTCTCTTTTACATAATTGTTTCGTTCAATAGTAGACATCTTTATGAATTGTTTGCAGTGACATAACGTATGATTTTCACTGCATAAAACACACGTCTTCACAGGGGGAGCCGTTGTATGAAACGAACGTTCTCTTGTGTACTTCTCTCTTGTTCTATCAGATGAGGTTGTGACTACAGGACTAACTAACTCGAGTGTGCGAAATTTTGATTCCAAAAAACTTCTCAAGTCAGCCCACGACGGTAACTCATCCGATTGAGTCTTAAACGAAAAGCTTTCCCAATCTTTACGTGACTCCTGATCCAATTTCTGTACAATAAGAAATATAATGACAGGATCCCAGGAATCGGTATTTATGTTTAAATTATTTAAAGTATTTATGCATTCGGTAGTATTATCGAGTAGCATTTTTATAAGATTGGCAGACTGAACATTTATTTTTTTATGAGAAAATAACCTATTTAACAGAGAGTGTACTATAATGCGTTTGTTACCGTAACGATTTTTCAATGTTTCCCATGCTTGTATGTAGTTTGATTCAGTAACACGAATATGTCTGAGGAGTGCTCCTGCTTCGCCCGCAATACTAGTCTTCAAATAGTGAAGCTTCTGGACGTCAGAAAGTGATGTGTTGTTGTGCACTAAGCTCACAAACAGATCTTGAAAAGTAGGCCACTCTTCGTAGTTACCAGAATAAGTAGGAATCTGAATTCTGGGTAGCCTAACTTGAGGTGAAGTCATATCTGACGACTCATTGTAGCTGGCCGATCCTATATTCTGTGGCGTGCTTGGCGACTGAAGCTGAGAAAGTGCATCTTGAACGTCCGCTTTAATGCAGATATACAAGTCCTCAAATGTATTATACTCGTCATTGGTAAAGTAGGGAATGTCGGCTCGCTTATCCCGTGGTGTAATCTTCACTAGGTCGTGATGTGCTGTTGTAAATAATCTCCAGTACTCTTCTATGCAATGCATTCTTGCCTGTAAATATCCTTTAGTCAACCTCGATTTTGGACACTTCTTTAAGTTAATTTGCGTTTTATTCATTAAACTAGCTGTTTCTTCAAGTTGTAATAATAATTTATCCATTTTTTTGTCGTAATCACCGTTTTTCTATAGTAATTATAAGATATTATTTTAATTTTAATACACCTTCACTAAATAGCAACTCAATAACTTTGCAGTAAACAACTTCGATGTCTTCGATAACTCACAAGATTTGAACTTCAATGACTGCGTAACAAGGACTGTATTGCAATTTAATTTTTATGAATAGAATCCAATGGAATGTGTCGCCTTTTGTTCTATGACAGGTTGGTGACATGGGTCGTCTTCGCTAATTGCGTTCAGTATCCGGCTCGAAGGACCACTATGTGCTTTATGATGTTGCTTTAAGGTTGATAATGGTTTGTAAGGCACAGAGACAAACAGAAAGACCGTGTGTTCGGAGCAACTGATTTAATTCGACTGACTTTAAAATTAATACAATATAATAGTTATGATAGCCAACGTCTATTCAAGTATGTATATCTATGTAGTAGGTACACGCAACAACACTAATGAATTCAATATTTGCTCAAAATTTGCGCAAAAAAGACTAGAGCAGTCTTGTCTCCTGACAGTTTATTTAATAATAATTATAATTATTGTTATCATTAAAAAGTATCATAGAGATTTTAATTATAAAATATAATAAAACTAGAAAAATTTCACGTCCCGAGGCAGAAATCGAGCCGCGACCTTTCGCAATCCTGGGTGGCTCAGTCCTGGGTGGCTCAGTGGTCAGAGCAGTCGCCCGGATTGCGAAAGGTCGCGGGTCCGATTCCTGCCCCAGGACGTGAAATTTTTCTAGTTTTATTATATTTTAATTACTAAGTAATGTTTCAAACATTTATAATAATGTTAAACTCAAAAGTTAAGAATATTTAAAAGCACTGCCCCAACTTAACCGAATCGTAGGTATTTGTAAAAATACTCGTTTCGGATGTTGAAATAGAATATTTCGACATTGTAGGGTGGATGTTAGCTCATAAACGCAAATACAGATATACTAGAAGAATTTCACAGGGATATCCCAAGTCCTGGGTGGCTCAGTGGTCAGAGCAGTCGCCCGGATTGCGAAAGGTCGCGGGGTCGATTCCTGCCTCAGGACGTGAAAATTTTCTAGTTTTATTATATAAAAATTACTAAGTAATTTTTCAAACATTTTTAATAATGTTAAAATCAAAAGTTAAGAATATCATAGAGTAGCATATAGTTAATTTATAACTTCCACTAGATTTGCCGTGGAGTCTTAATAAACGCGTATCAGCATGAAAAAATGGTGAACAAATTATGTGTATTAATTATTATGATTTGTGAAGTAAAAATATAAGATTGATTTTTATATGACTCTGAATAGTAGATACTATGCGATCTGAATAATTTTTGACTCACATTAAAATTAAACAGGACACATGCGTCCTGTCATAGTCTAGAATGAACTATTAAAGCTCTTCGTAGGCCACGGTAAGCATCCAACAGTCATGGACCAAAATCGAATGTTGTCTCAGAGAGTGCGCGCGCAACACCCGCCCTCACCGCACCGCTCCCAACATCCATTGATGATCTTTTTTATCTCGATATTGTGAATACTACCTATATGCAAAGTTCATATGCTTGGACTTTTTTTCCATTGTATAATGAATTTGGTAGCGATGAGGAGATAAGTCTAAAGTAGTGGAGGCTGCATTTATAAAACTGGTAGGTTATTGGAGAGCTGAGACGCAGGGCGCTGGCCGGCATATCGTTTGCTAGATTTGGGCGTCGCTGCGTCTCGGCTTTCGGCGGGCGGTCGGTGCGCGGCAGCGTCGCGGCGGCGCGGTCGTGCGCACGTAGCGCCGCCACGCACGCTTGGATCGCGACCCAGTCCGCTCTGACGTTTAGCCGAGCCGCCGGTGTCACCTCTTCAGATCGCTCTCCGAAATACTGAATTCACATTCTGCGCACTTTGAATTCTAATAAATCAAAAGCGGTGGCGGAGGCTCGGCCGGTGTAGAGCGCGGGGAGCGGTGAGGCGGCGGTGTTGGTCCCGCGTCGGCAGCGGCGCCGGGCCGCAGTCCGCACCGGGCAGCAGCTGTCCGTGTTTACACGCCGCGCCTGCACCGCGCCGCCCAGTGCCGCGCGCCGCCGCCGCGCCGTGTGCGCCCACTCGCTGCAACATACACAACCCCTCATTTACTATTCATCGCTGTGAATTTTTAAACTTGCGATCCACCGACGACAGAGGTATTTAAATGCTTATTAAACTCGAATCTCATCAGAAAGAACAGTCATAGTGCACATTAGTACGAGATCAGAGCATACGCATCGAAATCCGAATACTCATAGTTCTTTCGAGTGATTTCACAAGTTCATAAACATGGGTGCTAAAGAAAGCGTGGAAGCTGCTAAATTTTCATCGCAAAATTGGAACAATTTCGAGGTTCGTAATACCTTTAAATTAATTTTGCACATGGAGTGTTTGTTACCCCTCTCCCTTCGTGTATATGTCCACGGACATTGCCTTTAAATAAGAAGTGAATAACGTTCTGTGAGATAAATTAAATATTTTTGCACTGTAAAGTTGTGTTAAGCAATAAGTATTTTGCATGCTCACATGTTTTGTTTAAATTAAAAGTTAAATGTTTAAAAATGTTAAATAAACTCATGGATCTGGCCATTTAATACTAACGTGAGTGTGTGTTGTAAAATGTCTACCTCCTAGTTGCTGACGTGAGAGTGTATTTAATCGGGGTTATACATCTAGTTATCACGGTGCAAGACATTAATTAAAACTCGCATATTCATGGACATAGATAGCACTAGTAAAGCAGATAGGCAACACTTGATTTATAAGATCAGTGGGTAGAGATGAGAGTATTCTGTTACATTATGTGTATCTTGTTCAATCACACTGGTATGATATCTAATCTCATAAGTAATACTTTACCTACAAAGGTAATAATCAAGTAGGAACCTCAAATAATGATTGAATGCTTTGCAGCCATAACAAGTTACAATTTTCCATCATTATATGAAATAACAAATTCACTTGTGAGAAATGAAAAGACAAGACTTTCGTGCCATTTATAGGCAAATCAATATCTCTTCGTAGTAGAAAATCTCTCAAGTTTTAATCTGGGTACCTAACGCCAGAAGCGTTTCGTTTTCTTGAGTAAACAAAACACTCGATACCAAAATTAAGCTCTTTATGACCCATTAGTTGATTTGTAATTACATAAAATATTTTTTAATTAGTAGAGTAAAAGATATACCTACTCCGGCTTTACAGTAAAATTAGACCACTAAATAACACGCTTGCCTAGTGTGAAGTACCTACATTAAAGATACAAGCAACTTTCAATTGCTTAGGACATGAATCGTAAGAAAATAGTAAATAAATAAAAATATTTATTTTGTAATACTGTGCGTTACGGCACGTTACAATTAGTTTTAACTATAGTGGGATAAGATAAACTGGTGGTGAGATTAGTTCTTGTATGACAAGTTAGATTAATAGCAATCGATTATAGAAACGCCCTAAAACGGTCACTGTCCTGAAATTGAGAGGGTACTTATTAGAATCCCTGATGGCTGGTGCTAATGCAGGTCACGCGTCGGCTGACTTATATGGCTTCTCAACCATATCAAAATATTGAATGGTTTGAAGTTAATAGCTTCCCTTACTGCCCTACTTTTTATCATTAATTTATTACCTAATACAAACACTAGCAGCATACTTTTCGTGCTCAATATAATTATAAAATAATGCGAAAAACCGATACAGATAAAAAGGACACAAATTTTAGCAGTTATTAATGGTGCAGAAGAAACGTCTGACCTAGATACCGGTGGAGTTGCATAGTTTGGTACAGGTCCCGGGGAAACGCCTGCAATTTTCTAATCAATTAGAGATACTTCGAGCTGAATTACAGTAGGTAAAGACGTAGGTTTTAAGTATTAGGAATAGATTACTTATTTTGTAGGAATATAAAAATAGAATAGTAATCAAAAGCATGTTCGCTAGAATGCTACATAACAATGTAGTTGGCATGTCTATAAATTTGCAAAGTTATTGTGTTTGATGATGCCATTTACCGCATCAAAATAGCCTCCAAGTTGTACAAGGTACGCTTGTAGGTGTGATCTGCAATGACTCATATTGAATAGAGCCTTTAGGTATTTTTTAACAGCAATGATATAATCTTCGAACGTAAATACGAGATTAGAGGTGCATTTTGCAGGACTTCTTAATTGTTGATTTGGGTGACTATTTGGGCATTTCGACACTTTTTTTGCTGCATGATCGCTCGCTGAATATATCAATAATAATAAAAGAAAGATAAACCAAACTTGTCATGGAAATTAGAACATCCTTATTCAATGGAAATTTTGATATGATCTTTGTTTTAATATTCTATTGAATTATATTTTTACATGTCATGTAATCCGAATTTTCGCAAAGTGAAAATCTATTGTTATGAAAATGATAACATTTTGTCATCTTTTGTAGTTTTGTAAAAATCAGAATACGATGTTACTCCTATAAAGGTGTTCTAATTTCAATCGCATGCTCTAAAACGAATCATTTAAAGTTTTGACATAAATTATAACATTGAACATCCTCCTGCACAGTCCATTATTCATAAAAATATAAATAATTTATTTTATTTTACAGGGGATCAAATGAAGCAAAGCAATTGTATGCAATTACACCAATGAATAACATTCTAGAATTTTAATATTTACCTATCTAAAATAATTTTGACGAAAAATGTTATTTTGTTATGCAAATTTTCTGTATGACGGTCGTAGTTTACTATGAAAAATTACCAGTTCAATTCAAATTTGTTTTCCTTTTTCAACAATAAAAGGTATTTTTGGGATTTGAAAATTTTATTTGTGTGTTATTTTTCAATATTTGTTCATTTCGTCAAGTCACGAATTCCGGAACACAATTGATTTTTAATTGTCACAAGCCAAGTCCTGATATTCTGCGGCTTGCTTGACAGACAACACACCGAGCCTAGTGTTTTAATGAAGTCGGAGAAAAACTTGTTAGATCGTGAATCAAGCTGGTACTTTGAACACGAAAACAAGTTAAGACTTAGACAATAATGATAACTGCATGACATGTCCTTTTTTCATAGTCTCTTATATTAGATGTAATTGTAAACTTTCAAAACTTATGATTTGAGCTAAAACAGTAAGAAGTGCACAAATAAAATAGGCATGAAAGACTTTTATTTAGTTTTTTTTCTATTAAAATACAATTAAACACTAAAAAGGCTACAAGTACTAATTAACTTAGACCCAATAATTAAATAACCTAAATTTTCTTATTAACCATATTAGTTTTTATACCCTGGAAAATCACTGAACATGCATAAAGCTTAAATCTATTGGTGTTGAGACCCCAATCGTTTTACTTCATTTGATCTACCCCCTTGTGTCAGCGTGTAACGTTACTTATTTAGGGATTATGTTACACTGACGTAATTTTAGCAGTATTTTACGCTACAAATATATAAATAGAAACTTAGGGTATATTGCCTTGTAAATATAACTTTCAGTGGTGTATGTGTTTCATGTTCAACCTTACTAGCTAATTTAATCTTTGGCATAACACGTCGAATGTATGAGAGCCAAAATCGTCATATACCGTAAAACCTATAAATATTTATATTGGGTATATTAGCTATGGAATCATTGGAAAAATTGAAAGTTTAGCTTTGTATTACGAGTAAAGTAAAATTCAATTAGTCTTTAACTTTGTTTGATAGTAATGTAAAATTCAGGTGAAAGTGAGTTTTTCTACTTTTCTAATAAGATAAGTTGAATCTGTGCAATTGTATTTTAACTTACTGTTGGGTTGATTTATTATTTGTATGGCGTACGTAAAACCTAAATGTTAAAGATGTAGTATCTATTATGTAAGCAAAATAAACACAAGGTGTTATTCCAGCATGGCGTTGTGAAGCACTCATACAGACACGGCACGCAACGCTCCCAAAGCCTCAACCGCGGCCACTCTCTGTCGCGCACCGATGGCGCCTGGTGACATCACGGGACCGCGGGTCAGTTTCATTATTATAATATAATTTAGCACATATTATTATACATTAAATGAGAATTTTGCCGTTTGAACATTGCCCGAAGAATTGCGAACCTCAAGTGGCAGTGGGCAGGCCACATTGCAAGGAGGACTGCCGGCCGTTGGGGCGGAAAGGTCCTCGAGTGGTGGCCGCGTACCGGGAGACGCAGCGTTGGTAGGCCTCCCACAAGGTGGACCGACGATCTGGTGAGGGTCGCGGGAAACCGATGGATGCGGGCAGCGCAGGACCGATCGGTATGGAGATCTTTGGGGGAGGCCTATGCCCAGCAGTGGGCGTCTCTCGGCTGAAATGATGATGATGATGATGAAAAGGGAGAGATGCAATTGCATGTGTCAAATGCATTTTGGTTGTATTAGTAATAATACATAATTATTAATGTGTGTTATGTTATTTATATTATTATGTTATGATAAGCATATTATCAACGCTATAGTGTAGAGTTGCAAATATGTCCATAGAGTCGCTCGTAGCTTATCAGTTTCAAAAATTAATTCCACCATATTCTTTGGAACATCGGAAAATTAGACGCAGATAAGCTTTTAACTTTTTGATGTGGATATTCCGAAAATTCTCCTAAAATATACAAAATCTTTTTAAATATGAACGAACAGCTGACGAGTGCGAATCTCTAACTTACACCAGCTTCCATCTTAAAAGCCAGGGACTAGGAAACATCAGGTGTGATTGCGGTCAAAAAACAACTGAACATATATTTTTGATACAAGAAAAATATCTAAACTATAAAAAAAATGTCCTGTGGCAGTACATGACACCACGACCTTTCACAATCTGGGTGACTGCTGACAATCTATCTGTTTGTAGTATTCTAAGCTAACGCCTACCTTCACAACGACGAAGCATTCTTTTCTAAAATTTTGTTTACGGTTAAATCCTTAAATACCTTTAAATAATAATGGATACAGTAGAAGTTATCGTCAATTACAACTCTCCACCGCCACGCTTTCAATTCAATTCAATACCATTCAATTCTTTATTGCATGTCACAGTACAAAAGGTGATATAATTTTAAATGAGGTAGAATTGTGACGCCCTGCAAGGGCATTGCAATCAATCAATCAAGAGGGCTAAAATTAATTAAACAATAAAATATTATTCTCAAATTAATTATTTCCAACACTGGTATTTAACTTATTTGTAGCTATCAATAAATAGTTCAACTATATCACATTTTTAATGTTTTTGATGCCTTTAAACGCATACTTTATTGTAACAATTACAAATAAAGAAAGCAAATGATGAAAAAATTTTATGCTCCAAAAATTTTTATAAATTTATTTCATAAAATTATTTCATCATTTTCTTTCTTTATTTGTAGTTTAACTATAATTACAATTTAACATAAGTAGGTACCAAAAAACAAAAAAAATATACACATACAAACATAACATTTGAAACATTTTAAATACAAAATTTGATCTCTAATTTCTACATGCAGTTAGATCATTGATTTAATGAATTATTGAATAATTAAATTAAATAAATAAAGGAGGTCAAAGTGCTCTATTGCATGCAAATCACTTATTCAGGCACAAGTATTATCATTATTTATTTTATAGCCAATACAGCTAATAATATGTAATATTCCAGGCAGCATAGTGCAGTGCGCCGAGTGCGGCACGCGCACGATGGGGAACAAGCTCTCGTCGTGCTCTTGCGCACCTATACTCCGCAAGGCGTACCGCTATGAGGACAGCCCGTGGCAGAACTCCCGTCGCCGCGATGGTCACCTCTTGAGGTAGTTATAAAACACACATACTGTTTGCCGATAACGTGCTATAATAATTATGACATCTAGAGAGTTCTCTTTGCAATAAGATTCACGCTGTCAATAAATAAGTAATTTATTGGGTCAAATTCTGAAACCACACACAAAATCTAAATTTTTCTCAATAAAAAAAAACAAAAACCGTCATAATATTAAAACTTTGATGCCAAAGAAACCATAAACAATTTGAGGTGGCGTATAGAGAGCTAACCCCCAAAACATGCATTTAACATTACATAAGTTCGAAAACGTAACTCATATTTCTAATTTATCAAATTATTTGGGGTCTATCGTTTTTAATTAATATTTAAGGGATTTTAAATTTATATTAAGCGTGTGTACAAAATAATCAGTCACAATATTCCACGTGATCATTCCTACCAATTTTGAGCCCAAATGTTGCGCTCAATGGCGTGTTAGCTTATGCGTTTACCTAATGATTGCAATAGACAATATAGAGATATTGCTCTCCACATGATTTTATAAATATTCAGTGTAATCTGCACCCCCAGTGATTTATGATCCCTAGCAAAGAATACCTATATATACTATATATACTACGCTCACAGCACGAACATTTTAAATTTCGAATCGTATTGCTATAGTTGACGCACACTCAGTACCCCTAGCACAAACATTTTTAACATAATCGTATCGTTCAAAGACGCTTAAAATTTTAAAAAAAAAATCCAGACTAAAGCTAACGTAACTACTCGATACGATGGCGATTCGAAATTTAAAAGTGTTTGTTCTAGAGGTACAGAGGTATGTTAATTATAACGATGACGATTAAAAAAATAAATCCCTTGATGATAATAAACGTAGTGGTTACATTCTCTTTGGATGATGATTCAAAAATTGAAATATTCTTGCTAGAACTGAAATGTCAAAAACATAAGAATAACGAAACTCTATATTGTAGAGTCCGCCACAAAAGTACTCCCGTAGAAGCGGCGCTGTTAGTAGTAGAGTGAATAATGTTGCCAACATATGTCCCTATCTACCCATTCTTAACTAGTTAGCGATGTTAAAAGTAGAAAAATATCAATAATTGATCTAGGACTGATACAGGATAGAAAAGTAAAAATCTGCAATTTCTCATACATAGACGAATTCATTATTCCAGCTATTTTTATTAAAAAAAACAAAAAACTACCCAATTGGGATGTTGCCTAAGTTTGAATTTGGCGCTATTTTTCACAAATTCGGAAAATATACGCTACTGTTACCCATAAAAGCAATTCAAACTTAAAAGAAATGGAATATTGTTGAAGTTGTACTGTTTTGAAAATTAAAAAAATGGTCATATTTTTTTTAAAATATATCAACAATGTTAATGATATTAGATTGCTGACATCAATTTAAACAACTATTATTATGACAACTATTAATAAAAACATATTTAATACATAGTTATTATGAATTATGTCAGTATGCCCATACATTTCTTAGTAATATGGGAACATGTGACGTCACCTGTTCCGCAGATTTTCTATGGAGCCTTTTTGGACGATGCGCCGCAACACATCAAACATACCACTATATCTGTGAAACTATTGATCTTAGACATACTATTTCTTTTGCAATATTTCTTTATGAGTTATAAACTTCTTATTTATGAAATAAAAAAAAAGTTGTCAACTACCCTAATAGGGTAGTTGACAACCAACCTAGTGATTGGACCAAATGACAACTATTCCGCATAGAAAAGAAATAATCACATAAATCGGATCAGAAGCAACTTGTTCGATCCCTAGGTGGGTCAATCAATATTCGTCATTTTGAGCTACGCCGTCCTTCGGAAGGCACGTTAAGCCATTGGTCCCCCACCAAACCGCAACACAAACTTCTCAGGTGTTTTTACCATGTAGAAAGGCCTGTGCCCAGCAACGGGACGTAGATAGGGTGGTGATAATGATGATGACGTGAGGCTGATGGGCAATGAGGAAATTCATCAACTCGCACATTGCCTTTCCATGCCAACTGAAATCAGGCTAAAATAAACTTTAAGTAACAATTTTAAATTTTAAACTTAAGGTGGAAAACAAGCAATCGGCCTGCGTATTGTTAAGCGATAATCGTTGCTTTGTTAAAATCAAAAGGATCGTTACGCTGCCAGCATAGGAGATTAGCCCTTGCTGCTATTACTTGGTCGACCCAGTAACAGCGCATGAGGGGCAAAATGTCCTAGGTTTATCACTAAATTAATAATAATAAAATAGAGAAACACCCAATCTTGTGGCCCAAGATCCAGTGATTGTTTTAAGAGATAAGATTAAAAACATATTTTTAACATTATTTTTCGAACGTATTTTGCCTAGAAAATAAGAATTATCTATAGCCGCCCGCATAAAAAAACATTGTTTTTATTAAGATAAACGTGTACAAAAATTGACAATGTTGTACAAGCATGTCTGTATTTAAAGCGGGCTTGAAGTCCGCTTTACAGACATTTCGGCTTCGAGAAAAACCGTACAAATATTAATTCGAGATTTGCTAAAATACAACTGATACTGATACAAGTCCGTAAGCCTAGCTTATTAATTATAAAAATAAATTACAGCTTTCCTATTGTGCTAATTACAAATGTATTTTTGATTTTCATTGAACTACGTTAGTAATTTTTTTTTCAAGATAGCTTTACTTTGCGTATAGTCAAATGCCGCTACGGACAAGAAACTCAGTCGAAATTGTGACGATCCTGGATTTATACCTAGTCATGTAGTCAATGCTGACAAAGCATAATGCAGTTGTAGAGTTTTTATTAAGACATGGATATGAAGGCACAATTTCACTGTAGTTTTATAGTTTTAGACTATAAAACTACAGTGAAATTGTTTTTGAGATTACTCTATTACTGATTTCTTTACCTTGAATGCAAGTTTTGTTTTATCAAACGCTAGTACCGCATTGTCGTTTGAATGTCTCTCTTTAATGAAAGTAACTAAAACTTTTATATTTATATATTAGATATTACATTATGTTTATTACTCAGTTATATTTTGACATGCAACATACACTTTCTTGTCCGGTGTAAATAAAATAATGTTGCAATTGAATTTAACGTATTCGCTACCATCCATGATATTGGTGTGTTCCATATAATGCAGAGATATAAATGACAATGATTGCAAAATAGATACAATTGATCAATTAAATAATTTTTATTTATTTGATCAATTGTATCTATTTTGCAAACGTGGTTTCATTTCTATGTATAAAATGTGTTTTTTTAATGACAAGGGTGGCAAACAAGCGGCATACGGTATCTGGCGTGGCCTATCCTGTTTTGTTGAAAAATACGAGACGGGTTGCCTTGCTTCCAACATAATGCTTTCTCGATGATGAGCTTTGGCGATGTTCCTCATCGCAGGAAAACAACACTATGAAGTAGTGTTGTATAACTACAATTCTCTGTAAAGTGGAGTTGCTACTATGTTGGCAGATACAAGACGGGTTACCTACCCCTGCTCCCAAAGTAACGCTTTCTCAGTGAGCTCTTGCGTTTTACTCACCGCCGGAAGAAATATGTGTCTTTTTGGATTCTCAACAATCCAATTGATCTATCCTCATTATTACTGTATTTATTTGATATTCACTTATTAATTATAACTACATTTATCTATATTTACATATTTATCCACATTATAATATGTGTAATCCAGTGTTGGCACTATTCAATGAATTTTTAATCAATTCGTAAAATAGAATATTATAATTATACTATTATATCTATTACATTAAAATAATCATGATTATTAGAGGTATCCAAATCATGATTAATGACGTTAGTAATTAATCACCTATAATGATTTAATTACCTTGATTATGCACCAATACATCCATAAAAGTTAATTTGACGTAACATAAATAATGGAAAATAATGACACAGATTCTGATTTCTTATGTTCAAGTTACATTTCATAACTATATTTTTATATAGTTAATCAAGTAATCAAATAAACGATTAATGAATATGATTAGTTAATCATAATCCTTGCAATGTGGCCTGCCCACTGCTACTTTTGGCTGGCAATCCTTTGGACTTCAAATTTTTGGCTGTCTTGGCTCCAAGCCTATGCCAAGCAGTGGGCATCACTCGGCTGAAATGAAAATAGTGATTATGAATCTTAATAAAATTTTCGACTATATTTTATTATTAATCAGTTTAACTTTAGGCTAGCACGGTGTATTCACATGTCATTGTATGTTTTTATTTTAAAACATTTATTCTTGTACTAACTTTTTAATCATTCTGCATCCGTAACACGAACCTTTAATAAAATCGCTCTCCTCCACTTTCGTCTACTTATTAGGTGAGAAAATGTGTTTTACCTCTTTCTTTCTTTCTGAAGAATAGCGTCAAAATTGCCTCTATTTCCCAGGGAGCTGGCGCAACTCTCTGGTTGACTGGTAAAGAATGCATAATGGCATCAAATCCGACGATTTGTACCTTATTTTGTGCAATTACAGTTTTGATAAATAAATAAATAGTGTTATTTTGCTGCGATCCTTTGTAAAGTGGAGTAGCTACCCCAGTCCGGTGATAAAAATTCGAGTGGAAAATATGACTACGCCCTACTTCTCATTCAATTAAGTAGGTATTTATATGCTTGAACATCATAAAAGTAAGATACGCTTGCATAGAAAATATTTAATGCAAATTGCTCCAATAACCACAGAGCAGTAAACTAAAAAGAATCTCTTGCTCTAACAAAAACATTCGGATCCATCCATTGACCTATTTTAACAACGAAAATAGTTTATAGACTTATAAAATTTTACAGTGCAGGTGTTTGCGCTCTGCCGTCGCACTACGAGCCTAAACTAATGTTAGTAATTACAAAATCTACCCTCTCTCGGTACAGTTCGTGTATAATGATAAAAAATGTATGGAATTCCTCATTGCATGATGCATGGCATGTAGGAATTGTGGGACAGTCGGCTATCCCTGCCCACATACGTTGTCACGCGAACTGTGATATATCACAAAAGTGTTTCTGCGTGAGATTGAATATTATTCTACTATAGTAGAAAGCTATTGGTTGGCCTAATTAGAGTTCGGTAGTTATTTAATATGATGTTTTATTCAGAATTGCCACATTTAATTCAGTGGCGAGATAAGATTATTTTAAAAGTACGTTTTGTATAGTTTTGAACGTACAATGCGGAAATTACGTCGAAGATATATCTTGGCATAAATCTAGCTTGATATTTCGTAATAGATTACTTTTTTTATTATTTTATAAGTGTTCTCTCTTGATCTCTCTCTTGTTTCGTGAGAAGTTAAGTGGGGGTCGACGATGTAGCGAGCTTACCCAGAAGGTGCCTATTTAATCAAGCTTTGAAGCTTTCCTAGTGACGGCGCGAGCCCACGGTCTTAAGTAATGTGAATGACTGCACTGAGTAACTCTGCACTTAAAAAAACACACAAATATTCACAGGGTTCTCCATTAAGTACTGAACATTAAAAAAAACTACTTATATTATGATAAGTGTTGGTTTAAGAAAAACTGACTAAAGCTTGTGAAACTGGAGGTGTACCCAAGTATTTCATCAAATGTCGACGCTTAATTATTCTTTTATATATTGTTTTTTGTTACTTAGAAATTCACATCATAATTTGCAATATTTCTATAACAGTCGGTGTGTTCCTGGACCCAATGTCTTGACCCAACACAGCTTTAATACGTAGTCCCCAGATAGGACAATATATTTGCAGAGTATTCCGCAGAAGCAGCAGCCAATCTTGGTACCGAAGAGGTGCTTGGAAGATAAGACTTTTTTTTTTGTTCGGGGAGGAATCCGCTTACGGACCTACCCGCCGCTGGTTTAGCGACGGGCGTGTGTGGGGGTCGCCCAGTGCCTGATCGTATTGGCACTGAACCTGATTACCCACTAAACCTCCCCGGTAACTCCACTGCCGTTCACGGGGGGTAGCCTGGGCTCTGCCGAAGCAGTTTCACCAACCCACCCCCAGGCAACCCGGCCTTGCGGCCAGGTTTCGCGCCGATGGAGATTACCCAGAGTCACTTGGATAATCCCAGACGTGGCGGCCTGTGCAATGCAAGCACGGGGGCCACTCACGCACGCGGCCGCGCTGCTGGAAGACGAGCGATCACCGACCGCCTTCTCACACCCACCCGCGTACGCCGGATAGGAGCAACTAGAGCATCTGCTCCCTCTCCGCTGCATCCTTCTGCAAGAGCACAGTCTCACAGAAGAAGGCGACAGCCTCCCATACCTTGTCGCTACCAACCATGGCTCGTACCATGGTTGGCAGCGAGAGGTGACCGCCGCCGAGCACCGCACGAAGCTCGCGGTGCTCACGTCGCCAGGCCGGGCACTCTATGAGGGTGTACTCAGCCGTATCGTCGGGGGAGTCACAGTGATGCCACCGTGGTAAACATAAAACAGATAGTAAACTTTGATTGACCTATCCCAGGATAGACCATGGCGAAAGTTGCTTTGCTTTCGTAGCGAAACCAGAGCGCTCAAACCAATACGCCACCGAGCTCCTCCTCCGTGCATATTTACATAGCAAAAATTATGTGAATGACATATCAAATAACAATGGACAAACACACAACACTTAACATTTAACCGCCTCTGTGGTCTAGTGGTTGAGACCACCTTTCTCAGATCTAGAGGTCCGGAGTTCGATTACCGTAGGGGCAAAAAATTTCTGCTTGGTTTGGTTGGTGGTACGGCTTTTCTAATTCCGCCTAGCTAGCTACGACCATCTTACCTAAGTCTGCCGCCATAACAATAATGTTAACACCATTGTTGTGTTCCGGCAGTTAGAGGTAAGATAGCCTTTTCCTCTGTGGTTGAGGAATCCGGGTGTAACTCGCTTCCATCGTCGGCCTGATCTGCACTTTCCATCAGGTGAGATGAAGGTCAAGAGTTACCTCGTTAAGGTTAAAAAAACACCTCGAAGAAATTATTACTATCTTGACAAGACAAATAATTTATGATAATTAAGTACTATAATATTTAATGTTTTCAAAATGGACATTTTAATAGTAACGATAGCTAAACAATTCTAGGTATTATAGTTGCACAGCTAATCACATTGAGATAAGGTTAGTAAAATAATAAACAGTTTCTTTTTACACTATACTTTACTGACAATAATGGCGAGCAGTGATACGGCATCAACAGCATACTTCGCATTTGTTGAATCCGTACTCCGCTACGAGTATAGTACAACAATATGATGAACCGGTACAGACATCTCACTCGTGTTTATTGCCCAGAAGCCATGTATATATACGAGCTTTGTGTGATATCTCGTTTGAAGTATCGTGCAGGGCATATATGTCTACGCTAAATATATTAACGGTAACATCTCTGTACATTAATAAGATTGGTTTTGTTGCACTAAATTACGATATGTTTACTTCAAACAACTATTATAGGAGATATATCAGATAGATTAGTGATGGGTGTTTTACCGAAGACGAAATAATAAAAAAAAAACAAAATATATTATAAACTATTATCTCGTCAAGAATCGTTGAAACTTCTTAGCACTAAGCAACATCTTTATAAAATTACCGTCTTCATGACCAATAAAGTTTGTTAATTAAATATTTACTAAATTAAATATCAATTTTCCATTAATGCCATAACGAATTGCACCTAGTCAGGTGCAATTCGTTATGGCATCGTTAGCATCTGAAACCACACGTTCCAAACACATTGTGTTTTTAGTTGTCATAAATAATATGCTCCGGCTAGTTTTACGCGGCATGCGCAGTATCAAATCTTATAAGAAGATAATGTAAAATAAGTCACTCTATTTAAAGTAGCAAACATATTATTATGGGATGGTGTAACGTGCAGTCATATAAATTTTATTCTTTTCAGACTATGGGCCGAGGTGTTCCACGTATCAGCAAGCGGAGCAGGCACCGTCAAATGGCAGCAAGTTTCCGAAGACCTAGTGCCCGTAAACATCACTTGCATCCAGGATTCGCCCGAGTGTGTGTTTCACATCACCGCTTACAACTCGCAGGTCGACAAGATATTGGATGTACGGCTACTTCAGCCAGGTGAGTCTTTACATGATGAAAGTAAATATGGCAAATATACGTAGGTACGTACCTCGTTCAGTCATAAGCTATAAATATATTATGAACACCTACTTACGCCCTTCGACTGTGTGAGTTTCTTTCGTTAGACGTTACTAGATGACATCAGATAGAACCAATGGTTTTTAATACTTAGATACTTGCTTCACGCATAAGCAAACGCAGTAATAAATTAAACTCGCCTCGGGTATGCGTACAAGGTATTAATCATTAGCATTAAAGTAAAAAAAATTTGCTATGTCTAACGTAATAAATTATAAGATAAGAACTTAAAAACTAGTGATTCATATAAATCCCATTGCTTTACTTTTTGATCCTAACCACACGCTCATACATATTAAAATATGGCTTTTTCAACATCTTGGTGAATCGCCAATGATTGTCCCGAATAACATCTATCAATTTTATTAACGTGATTTTTTTTTAATAAGTCTACTTTAGAAGACATAAGTCAAAGATATATTTCAGTTTTATCTAATTTAGGCTACGATTGGACTGAATACCTTATTGTAAAATAATAAAATAGTTAATATAAAAAAAGATAACTGTGGGCTGTGCTATGTACTCTACTGAAAATCGTCTGGTGAATGTGGGTGTATCGTTCTCGTTATAGTAACATATCCTCCTACTACAAAATGTACTACCCCAACACTTTCTAAATTTCCCTGAGTAGGCGGATTCAATCAATGACCAATATTTTGTAAAGCGTTGTACAAATTAAAGAAATATCACTTATTTATCAGTTTTCCGATAAACGAGCTGTTGTTGAGCGGTGAAAAACGTTTACGAGTGCAATTTGGAAGATACTTCTGCCGCCACTGTAACCCAGTTTTAAATTTATACCAGATAGTAAAGTAACTCGGGTAATCGACCGACACTGTCTGACTTCACTGCAACAATCACATTTTGATACAATTCTCCTATTAATAAACTGTCTTTCTTTTTTTTGCTTATATGGAAAGAAACAATATATCAAACATAATGTTAACTACAATAAAATTTAAGTTTTAAGTTCACAGTAAACTGCCGAGTGAAAGAGAGTGCATGCCTACTTATGTGTGTTTATATTTTATGTTTATAAGTCAGTAAGTGTGTGAGATAGAAAGGTACAATGTGGCTATATCATGGAATGTTTGTAATAAAGGCTGTAGGATTACGGTAAACGTTTACCATCAGGTGGGCAGTATGCTTGTTGTATTAAAAACAAAGCAGGGCCCGTATATCATACATTTTCAGATGACGATGTTCATTCTGATGTTGTACTTTATGGTTGCTGGTGCCAATTTATTTGCTATATTTTACTCGTAACTTGCTACAAAATCATTAAAATCCAACTTGACCCAACATAGTGAATTTGCGACTTCGTAGTGAAGGGGGATCATCCTCCGGAAAAGACTGACCGAGGTATAATATTCTTACAAGAAAATTACTTGTAACAGTAGGGAAATTATGGTAATTTCGAACGCGGGGTAACTCCAGACAAGGCAAGGTAAGGGTTAAAGGGTGGAAATGGTTCTTTGGGTAGACCCATCTCTTAATGTCAAGGCAGAAAAAGATAATCAAATTATTATATATCATGATGTAAACGGCCTTGTCCGGTGGCACCCCGCGTCTGAAATCATCCCACTCTCTAATGCTCGGAATTGTCAAGAGGCAAATTGACAGAACGTATTTATCATTCAATAAATCATATCAGACGTAGAATACAGGAGCATTACCCTCAGCTACTTAAAGTTATATTAAAAAGTGTTATATGTACACACATCAAAAAAAGTTTGTGATCACTAGCATTAGTTGATACAATTTTAAACTTTATCACGAAAATTTTTTTGTTGTGTTTTCTCTAAATAGTTCGAACTCTGTTCAAACAGGGTTTCATTTCAAAATTAAAAAATAAAACTTTTAATTTTTATTAATAAAAATTGAGTAATTAATCTTCCTTTAATTGATAGAAATTACGTGTAAATTTGATAGAAATAAAAATACTGTTTAACCAAACTTAAACAACAATTTATCAATAAAAGTTTTATATTCAAAATAATATAACTCCTCCCCTGGCTCGAGCGCATGCGGAGATCCTCCTGGGCATGCTGTAGATCAAGTTATTCAGCGTTTCTTGAGGTAACCTGTCCCATTCTTCAATAGCGGCTTCCCTGAGCTCTGGAACTGTCTGGTGACCTGGCTGACGGTTCCAAACAGCTCGGCGACCACTGCAAGGTCGGTCAGCTAAATTACCCATCCCATGGTATCTCTGCAACGTGGTCACGACACAGGATTGGGATAGAGCAACTCTGCGTGCTATTTCTCTCGTGGTGTATCCTTCTTCCCTCAAAGTTACTGTTCTTGCTTGTAAAACTTCTGATAATCCTCTTGGCCTTTTTTTATTTACAACTTTCCGCGAAGAAGTATTTTAAATCCGTTAAAATTGACTAAATCAGATTTATGAATGACTGTAAGCTAGGACTGAAAGCCTTTATTATGGAAAAATAATTGAACTGCTTTATTGTTTTATATTCTAATTCTATATTTTTAAATAAATAATCTTAAAAGAAGAAAATCATAATATAATCCACCGTAACAAAAAGATTTCGATTTTTCAAAGTGATCGCAAAGTTTTTTTGCTGGTTGTATGTTAAGCTTGCTCTGACTTTTCATCGTATTATGCTAATAAGTAACTAGCGACCGTTTCGTGATGTTTTTTATTTATTCCTAAAGTAAGAACTACCGGTTGTAATAAAATTTATAAGCAGTTGTAAAATATCTAACACAAATTAAGCTTTAATGAGAAATTATTGTTGAGCGACTGCATAAACATACATAAGGCCACTTTTATTGTGAACAATAGTTATCTATCGGACAAATATCTGTTCCACCATTACTCTCATACGATAGTTCTGGTTTCGTAGACATTTACGGACCACTCAACCAACCGGTAGTTAATCATGTTGTTTCACAGTTATTTAAAATAAGAAAATATCCATCTGATGTTTCAGGCACTAGAATTGGCCAAGCGTCTGAATGCTTCGTGTATTGGAAAGACCCTATGACCAATGACACCTGGGGGCTGAATTTCACATCGCCCATCGACGCCAAGCAGTTTAGAGAGTGCTGTGTAAGTCTTTCATCGTATTTTTTAAATTACTTCATTTCATTATACGCTAAAGCTAGTAAACGCTAAAGATATCTATTTTAATATATAGATGAGATAACTATAGAATCTTGATTACGAGTAAGTAAAATAAAAAATAAGATGAATCTCATTGCGGATTTGCCACTATAGGTAGCAATGAGTTATTGACGAATAGGCCCTCTCGGCCACAGATTTATGGTTTTTATTTATGGTTTTAGTCGCCATCATTTAAATTCTCCCGTAAGGCATCTTCAAGCTACAGCCTGAAACTGGAACCGCCGGGGAGCAAGCAGAAATTCAAGGCCAAGAGGAAACCGCTCTCCACACCAGCGAGTCCGAATCGTTCCAGGTATTTAAAGTTTGTTTCCTTTGTCTGGTATATAAGTAAATACGAGTATGAATAAACTTGAGAATGAGAAGCTTAGCGGCATAGTGGTATGAGCGCTCTTGTTTCGATTACAAAAACAAAGCAACTTTCGCTATGGTCGATCCCGAGATGGGTCAATCAAAAATCAGTTATAATCTCGAGCACCTCCTTGCTTTGGATGGCACGTTAAGCTGTTGGTCCGGGTTATTACTGCAATAGCCAAAACTGTTTCTCCCATGTAGGAAGGCCTGAGCCCAGCAGTGGGACGCATATAGGCTGGTGATGATAATAAAACTTTAGAATATTAAAATTGTTTTTTGTTTTAGTCTAACGTACGGTCGAGAGCCCCAGTGCACCTGCATGACCCAAGAACAATATGCCAGGCTTCGAGCACAAGATCCTCGTTACCGTACGTATGAAATATAATACATTTGCACAATTGATAATTATTCAAGGATAGCCTCTAAGTACGTAATAAATATAGACAGCACACACAGAGTTTATGCTACGTCCTACACCTAAAATTAAAGGTGAACTCTTTCATTTATATGAATAAAATGAACGTTTGTTCCCGTTGAGTCACACCATTTTGTATCACACTGTTACTCAACTCCCTACGATTATGCCAAAATGTAAGTATGTATGTGTATAACTTCCGAACGACTCGGACTTATTCGTTATTGTTCGTATTCGGATAAGATTTATGTAATAGAAAATGTTAAAAAAAAATTAAGTCTTTAAAATGTCTTACTATAAAAAGTGACTGTACTCATTTTTTTTGGTATTATGGACGTCACTTATACAACAACTAATAAAATGGATTGGAATAGAATTCTTTGCTTGTTAATTTTTTTTTCAAATTATCAAATGGCTATATAAGGTGACAGCTTACACTGTAATCTTTACAGTGTCTGGTCATCGGTGTCCGACCCGTTAAGGCGAAGCAATATGATCAATTTTATCGACAAATCCACCATATTAAGGCATTTTGCCCCTACTATTTTGAAATGGCGGCCATTTTAATTTTATTACGGTTGGGTTCATTTATTCTGCTATATCTACCGATGTAAAGGTCCTACAGGCATAAAAGTGGTTTTGTTCGATAGCTACAAAAGTAGGCAATAAGTACACATTAAAAAAATTATCAAAAAGTCCCATTGAAACCTTAAAAAAATACTTGAAACTTAAAAAGTGTCAAAAAGTTGGTTGTTTTTTTACTTTTTAAATGTTTTCCAAAAAACTAGCTTTATTATGGTGGATTTATCGATAAAATTGATCATATTGCTTCGCCTTAATGGGTCGGACACCGGTGACCAGACACACTGTATAAATAAAAATCAATGTTTGTATATTGGCCCCCTATGCGCTTCGAAACATTGCGCATGGATCAGATTGTGATGAAACTTTGGTAGAGTAATTTGGGGACGCCCGCAAAGGTTGCTGGATTATAAAAAACCTTTTTTAAAAATATATATTTTTAATTATAAAACCTAATACGTTTCTCTTTAAGGGCAAAGCATGTGGGTTGCAACTAGATTAAAATAAATAGGTACACGTATTTTTGAGCGAGTCAAGAATAATCGGATAAGCCATAAATTCACAGCTGAATGCAGCTGAAAACAGAGTCTAGCCTAGAAAAATGACACAAAATTTAACTAGTGCAATCTTAATGAGACACTTGTTATAAGTCCTCCCACGCACTTCATTGAAGATTTATGTGGGACCAATGTCCGTTTTCACTTAGCATTCCCTAGGCTTAGGTGACTGTCAATGACATTTGTCTCTTCCTATCTCCTTTGGATAGACTGAGATAAAAATCGTTAAGAGTATTTTAACGCTAAGCAAATGTTAGTGGAACAAGTATAAATGTTTTTATTTGGGTGTACAAGAGTTATTGCCTGGGTATGTCATCACCATACAATTTATCCTCAATTTGAAACCAAAATCTGCTGGAATAATGAAAAAATATTTCTCTTACTTACTCATCCTACCAAAAAGATATGTTCTTCTCACTGTTTATTGCATAATATAGGTAGAAGAAACTATCTTGATGAGTGAGGTGAGCTTGTATTGTTTATATTTATGAGTGGATTTAAAAAATCTTGTTTTCATTCAACAGGGTCCTCTACTTTACCGCGGACAACAACGCGCGCGATTGAGACCGAAGCGGGTTCAACGGGCGGGGTGGCTGCTCGCACGGATAAGGTGGCAGCGGCCACATCCTCCACCTCACTCTATGATAACGTCTCTGGTTCACAGCCGGCTCACCAGGCGCCACCGAAACGTAAGAATTTGACATTATTTGGTTTGCTTAGCGATTGGACAGCACATGTGCAGGTTGTCTTTAATTAAGAGCGGTTACGTCGCACGGTTTTTAATACAATAACTTTCGAGTTGAAAATATTGGAAACGATATTACCAATTCTAAAATGATTTTACATGGATAAAGTCAAATCATGGAGTCAGGCTAGTCTGAATAGTTGTCAAAGGATTTTTCTAAAAACAGTATTATAGTTGAGTTGCTCTTTTTAGCTTTTCATACAAACGAAAAATATTTTCTTTATTTTTAGACTCCAATAAATCCTCTAATAACTTTTTAGACTAGCCTGACTTGCTTTATGCATTACATGTTTTGTTAGAATCGGTTTGTTCTTTTCCAATATTTTTGACTTGACAGTTTGTATGAAAAGCCGTGCGACGTAAACGCTCATAATGCTTTTCGTAGGCGAAAGTGCCAATCCTTCTTATATAGATACATAGAGCATCAACAATCCTATTACTACATATTTTTTCGATTTTTCGGTAAAAGAAATATGGACCACGCTATTGACTAAATATTCGAGTCCTCGGTGGTATTAATATAATATTTTTCAAATGTATATTGAGCAGTGAATGTCACTAGCAGCTAGTGAGGGACAAATTAGTCAATCACTTATTAGTTTTACAATTCAAATGAGTGAATTACAAATCATTGCCTCCACCGCAACATTACGCACAAAGAAATTTAGTGCCTCATTTCTTTATCGTACTTCCAGAAAATGACTTTTCTTCTTTGTCAGCACATGTGTTGCCTCCTTGCTATAACAATTGTTGCTACAAAAGAGGCGTGTTATAGCACCTTTTGGGCCGGCAAGGTGGAGGCGGCTAGAGCAGTGTCTTAATTGCACTAGCTGTCTTCGCATATAGACTCTACTTACTGCTTCGCACCAGGTGGTGTTAAGGCATTTGTCATGCTTTGTAAAAAAAATGCTGAAACGTAGCCTGTCAAAGCGTTTTACTTTCAGAACATATTTTTCTCTTCACTTTTTACTCTGATCTTTTAAATCGCATACTCTTCTATGAGCAGTCGTGATCATGCATGATATTTATTGGTGCACTACACTCCTTCAGCTGTCCCGAGCTAAAGCCTGACTTGAACTTTGATTTAAAGAGATGCAAGTTGTTGCCTCATCTGGTATATCGACTGCACCTGAATAGATCTTCACCTGAATAGATCTTCTTAGCTCCATCTACCATTCCGATAACCAAGTGTTCTATGAACACTTCAGTCGAACTACGGATGTGTAAGATGGTAACGTAATCCTTTAAGTTTTTATGTTTTTGCAACAGCGGCAGCTCGTCAGACAGAGAGTCAGCCTCCTGCTCGACCTGCTAAGTCGCAGGAGACATCCACAATGACCACCAACACCTCCACGGCGCCGAAGACAGTCACCGCTTCGGTCGGCACACACAGCGGGTCCACGGTAAGCGAGTATAATATTTGCCAGTAAAGTACCCATTTGTGATAAAATAGGGCTAGATAGACTCATATACTCCATTTTATATAAACAGATAGACTAAAATAGTCTAAACGAAGAATCCGAAACGTTTGGATTTGAAAGTCACAATTTGTAAATAGATACGCGTAACAGAGACTGTTAGCTGCATTAATATGTCAATTTTATTATTATAGCCTGTCCAATGTGAGTGTCCGTCAGAGAACTTTAGCCGTAAAAATACTTATAACTTTTATCGCAAATTTTTAGTAAAGGGTAGATTCTGTTATTGATAATATATGAATAAAATTGTATACGTTGATGATGAGAAAGTGGTCTAGGCTAGATAGAAAAAATGAAGAAGAATAAAATACAAGAAATAACAAGCAATACGATTTTATACGTGGGACATGCCCTTTTCACGTTCAATAATAGTAGATTGTTGCATCGAGCAGAAAGTGACTTATAATTGTATAGAGTGTTAGTTTGGAGCCCGAGCTAGTGCAATTATAAACGTCACTTTTGCGAGGTTCTTAATCTGCTTTTCTTTCAACTACCAATTAAAGGACTGAAGTCAAATAAAGTAGAAACAATTTATTTAGCATAATAATTTTTTGGCAATTCTGCCATTGTTCCCGGGAGTAAAAAAATAGCGCTGTTTGGCTGGTAGAAAAGTAATTGGTTATGCTGGTAGCCTGCGATTGGCCTGGCCACTCAGGTCAGATTAGCGCTGATTAGCTTGTATAAATGGTTGATAATGATTGTAAAGATGAAGCCTGCGATTGCTGCACCGGGGATTTGTGGCTTTAGGGCGAAAACAATGCAGTAATGGATTTTCGTACAACTTTACTGCACTGTTTTAAAGAAAAAGTAGTGCAGTAATAGAGTTTCATACATACTTTACTGCACTGTTTTACTCTAAAGCAGTAAAGTGCTGCTTTGTTCTCGCTATTTAGGTTAGTTATGATTAAATTATTGCGTAGTTAGAAGAAAAGTAAATTTACGAATCTGTTATTACCAAGAGATGACTATCTATAGTTTTATTGGTTATTGTCAGTTATTATGAATAGATAGATACACAGTTAATTCTGAAATCAAAATATTATGCCTGTTAAAGACAACTGAAGAGACTCAAATAGCTGCTGGAACAACTACGACGCAGCATGCTCATAGCCAAGACCTCAAGTCGGAGGGGGTGCAGGCCGGAGGGACCCTGACCTCCTCCAAGTCATCGGCCACCTCCACGCGCTCGGGCAAGGAACACCTGCAGCACATGCCCAAGAGCGTCGATTATGGAGATGGAAATGAATCGGTTAATATATTTTTATTACCAGGAAAATATTTACACTTTTCGGTTACGCTTTTACCAACTAAATTTAGACCATTTCTCTGGCTTTGCGAATTTTTTTTTAATCTATTTATAAAAAATGTAAGGAAAAATTTTTGTAGTTTGTTATATGACAACATATTTAGTTATTGCACTAGACGTATGTACATAATAATTATTTCAGTATAGATACTGATTGTTTTGATTTGTATAATGAAATGTCCTCCTCATATTCCAGGGTCGTGAGTCTGACAGGCACTCGGTTCATCACCACAACGTTATTAATAACAACACTTCAGGCTCTCGTCGCACAAAGTCCAAGAGTACTGAAGATATGAATATGGGTAAGACTAGTTTGAATATTGTTTTATCTTGGGCCCTCCTGTTTGGTATTAAAATGATAACGACGTCATATTTTGAATGTATTATTTGTTTTTCTTAATTATTACTGTCTCACTGATATTTTGAAATAAGTAATATTCTAAAAAGATATTTGACTTTCTTTAAATTTTATCTTTATTAAGCTGAAATAGACCCAATAATAGTTTTTTCCCCACAAACACGAAACGCGACTGGAAGGCTGAAGAAGAACTGTGTTATCTTCCTAATTGCGTATACTTATATTGAAATTTCCAGACTCGAGCACACTAAAGCGCATGCTGAAGCCAATGCCGTCAACCGAGAGCCCCGTGACGTCACCGGAGATGGGTCGGCGACGGTACGGCGGCGCGGCGCAATGCCCGCCGTCCTGCGGCGCGCACGGCCACAGGCACCCGGCGCACGGACACCACTCGCATTACTCGCACGTCGTGAATAACAACAGCCGGCAGAGTTCGCAACGGTTTGTTCATTTCTTTATGATTTAGCCCGCTTGAAAAAGCTCAAAGCTCCTTTTGTTTGCACTACCAACGATATTGAGATCAAGGGCGTCGCCAAGGGGGGGCAGAGGGGGGCAGCTGCCCCCCCCCTAGAGATCCAAAATAAAAAAATGTAGCCAACAAAACACCAACGAATTCGCTTAATATGTACTAAAGAGTAACATTTTATAGATAGTTTTAGAATAAAACTTACAAGAATTTCATAATAATGTGGTTGAGTAAATTAAGGACAAACCCCGAAACTTATATTTTTATTAACTGTCGTAAATTCTTTTTGTTCGATATTTCTAATATTTTAATAAATATCAAGAGCTCCTGAAGATACACATTGAACTTTTGAACCGACCTTATTACAATATGCTCTTGAGTGTTGACTGTGTTACTCCTACAATTCTTTTTTATACTACTAAGGTGGCAATACTAAGGAGGAGCTCGGTGGCGTGAGGAGCTCGGTGGCGTAGTGGTTCAAGCGCTCTGGTTTCGATCACGAAAACAAAGCAACTTTCGCCATGGTTGGTCCCTGGATGGGTCAATCAAAATTATAATCTTGAGCTCCTCCGTGCTTCGGAAGGCACGTTAAGCCGTTGGTCCTGGTTGTTACTGCAACCGCTTTAACCCACCAACCCGCATTGGGCCAGCGTGGTGGTGTTATGGCCCAAAACTCCTCATGTGTTTCTGCCATGTAGGAAGGCCTGTGCCCAGCAGTGGGACGTATATAGGCTGGTGATGATGAAGGTGGCAATCTAGCATACAGATCACCTGATTGTAAGCAGTCACCGCGTAGTCTATTTCGCGTTGTTGACCCTGTTAAAACCTTTTCCAGCTCTTTTTAAGAACCCCATGCTATACTTTTTTAAACAACTTGATGACAAACAAGCTGACGGCCTACCTGGTGGTAAGTGGCTACCGCCGCCCATAGACACCTGCAACTACAAGAAAAAAAATCACTTATTATTGCAGGTGCGTTGTCATTCGGAGGCCTAAGATCAAATACCTTCCATGCCCTGTATTTACACTTGCTACATTTTCTTTCAACCCGAAAAACAGCGAACTGTTTCACGCCTGAAATAAGAAAGGCGATTGTACTTTTTCGAGAAAACCTCTGCATGGAGCTCATTCCACAACAAGAACAGCGTACGCGGGAGAAAGTTTCTCTGAAACCGTACAGTTCGCGACGACTTTGGTTCAAACGTGTAAGGATGAAATTCTTTACCAATGACGAGCGGTGAGACGACAGAAAGAGGCCGTGGGCATCATATCGAATAATTCCTTAGAACACAACTCGTTATACACACGGTAGAATGCAGCAAAGGAGGCAAAATCTCTCCTTACTCCAATATTTCTCGAAAGCTCAAGATCATCGACAATTCTCATAACGCGTCTTTGAACCACGATAAATGGTCCTAGTGAGTATCCCCGCCCATAGGTGGCAGCAGTATTTCATATGGAGCCTTTTTTAACGCGGGGAAGGTGGTTACAGGTTAAGGCTACTGAGCCCAGTGGCGATTTTGTGTGCCTCCCGGACATAAAACTCCTTCCTACTCACTAAAGTCCACCGCTTAAACCCTCTTCCGTCATTATTGGGAGATATGGGAACGAACAAGCAGTCAACCCTGCCATTCCGACGGTCAGCCCGCACAACTGCAAGCTTCTTCCAGCTCCACTCTATTCATATTTTACGGGCTGTGTTCTTCGGCGGTGAGGCCCCCTGACTTTTTACCTAAGGCGCCACTACAATAGGAGAAACAAGTGGACTTAACGCCTTCTTCTTCCCGTGGCCGTCTGCGACTGATCGGGTCAGCTAAGGGCGACCCGTCTCTAAGCCTAACTAGAGACTTGACTTACACCAAGCTTCTTGAAAACCAGCTTGACTTTATTCTCTAAATGACTGCTGAACTGAACGTCAATAGGGATATCGCGAAGTCCCGATACTCTTTGACATGTAAAGGGTGTGCTAAGAAAATGTGGAGCCACAGTTAATGGGGCAAAATTCTTATTAGGGATATTGGCACGAGCCGCATACTAGGTGTTTCTAGTACTTTCATCCGCATAACAATGCAGTCTATCAATAGACAGCTTATCATTGATATGTATCAGAAACTGTTGGAGACAGCACCAAGCCTTGCGGGAGGCCAGCATTAATGTCCATGCTAGCCGAGTAACTGCCCTCAACGGCTCTTATGCATCTGATGCATAAAAAGCTAGCGACCCATTTGCACAAGCCGTCAGGCAGCTCGTAAGTTGGTAACTTCTAAAGAAGTTTTCTGCGCCTTTGCTTCATCTAGACTAACAACCTTGACTTTCAATGACTAGGGCCCAATGGTGTGTGAAGTACGGCGTTCGAAACAGTCACTCTATGAGTGATCTTCTCATATGAGAAGATCACTCATAGAGTGACTGTTTCGAACGCCGTATTGTTGATGGTCGCTTGGGTCATTCTTATTTGTTCTTTCTTTTCTCATTTTATTTCTATAGGCGACGGTAACCACTTACCACCGGGTGCGCCGTCAGCTTGTTTATCATCTAGTTATATAAATAAATCTCCATAATATGAACTTGCCCCCCCCTAGCCCATGGGCTGGCGACGCCCTTGATTGAGATAATATCTTATCATCAATATTATGAAGAGACACAAAAAGACTTTTCTGGTAGCTACGCTATCAAGAAATAAAACCTGTTCTATCTTAATCTTAATAGATAAATTAGGTTTATCTATTAAATATATAAATATTTATTATATATATAAAACAGGTTTTATTTCTTGATCTTAATAGATAAATTAGGTTAATATAAATATATCTTAATAGATAAATTAGGTAAATATAAATATATCTTAATAGATAAATTAGGTTTATCTATTAAATATATAAATATTTATTATATATATAAAACAGGTTTTATTTCTTGATCTTAATAGATAAATTAGGTAAATATAAATATATCTTAATAGATAAATTAGGTTTATCTATTAAATATATAAATATTTATTATATATATAAAACAGGTTTTATTTCTTGATAGCTACGCTATCAAGAAATAAAACCTGTTCTATCTTAATCTTAATTAGTGATACAGTCGGGTTTTAATCTTAATGAAATTGCATTCCTGCCCTGTGTGCTTTCATTCCTACTGTACCTTGAATATATTGAGTTATTAGCCATTCTCAATATATCTTCGGGCAGGATATTTGCCTGTACTCTTCTGGCTTCCTAACCTCACTGATTCCTGACACCTAAATCTATCTTACTCTTTTAAATACAATTAGCTTATAAAGTCCAAGCAGTCTTTGAAAAATTATATATGAATCCATAAGTTTTGTGGACATGGTGCAGTACTTTTGATTGGTAGATTTTTATTAAATAAAGGCACAATATCCTCACGGCCCTGATGATAATATGCTATTAGAATAGTCTATAAATGTCAAAGATGACAATTGTACTAGGTACTTGCGCGTTGAAGCCACCGGGAAAGTTCCACTTATTTTTTTACAGTAAATTCTTCCAAAGCATAGAAGTAATTACTTATAATAGGTAGATATATCATGTCATATATATATTGCAATCAAGGTATTAACATCCTTTTTATCATGCAGTTACATTGATATAAGTAGTTACGTAATATCCAACTCGGACGAAACTAAGTTTTGTATAACAAATATCTATTTCTTAACTTCTTATGTATCAGATGTATTTTTTTCTGTAATTATTGTCATTTGCAGTATTTATACAACAGTTAGTTAGAATTTGACCTGGAGTTCTGGCTGGAACAAGCTGGTTTCCGTTAAGGCTTTAGTACCGAAGACCACTTACATACGCTAAGGTAGGTTATGCAGAAGATCGAGAAAGCCTGCAATTCGATTGAAACATGGGCCGTGATTCAGGCCCTTCAGAGGTGCCATATTGACTATCGGTGTATCGCGGTGATGAGATGCTTATCCGAGATTGCCACCTTAACGGTCCATGTACAGAATTAGTATATGAAACGTATCCAACTTAAAATAGGGGTAAGTCAGGGAGATGTAATTTCTTCAAAACTGTTTACCACTGTGAGGATATTTTAAAACTACTCGGCTGGACAGGACTCGGCACCAACATCAACAGCCAGTACAACACTCATCTCCAATTTGCCGATGATATAGTAGTAGATTCTGCCGTAGAATCTCTGGAGGAATAGAGAATAATACTCGGTGACCTAGGTAGATATATCATGTCATTTGTTTTTCCCACATGTGGGTCTAAAAATTAATATGGACAAGTCAGAAGCTATGTCTAATATCTGTCTTACACTAGTTACAGTATAGAGTTCTGTTCTCAATTTGTAGACGAATTCGTTTTACTTAAGACTAATGTTCTAGCTAGGTAAAGCCAACTTCGAGAAAGAAGTAAATCGACGACTCCAACTCGGATTGGCAGCGTTCGGGAAATTGCGTAAGATCTTCTCCGTCCGAAATTCCTTAGTGCCTGAAATAGAAACTCTTCAATCAGTGCGTGTTGCCAGTGAGGGCCTTCTGTGCCAGTTAACTGTCATCAAATGAGCTATGTTAGATTTTTCTCTTAGAGATAGAATCAGAAATATCCGAAATCCGTAAGAAAACCAAAGTGACTGATATAACACATAGGATTAGCAAGTTGAAGTCGCAGTGGACGGAGCATTTAGAACGCAGAACGGACGGCCAATAGGGCATTAAAGTGCTAGCATGGCAACCACTTACCGGAAAGCGCAAAGTAGGACCTCCCACTAGATGGACAGACGACCTGTTCCGGGTTGCGGGGAGCCGTTGAATGCAGGCTGCGCAAAACCGTTCCATTTGGAACTTGATTGGGGAGGCTTTTGTTTAGCAGTGGAGATCGCTTTTTCATACAACTAGATGACAAACAAGCTGACGGCCTACCTAGTTAGTGGTTCCCGCCGCCTAAAGACACCTGAAATAACAACGACATAATCACTTGTTATTGCAGGTGCGTTGTCATCCTGAGGCCGAAGATCAAATGCCTTCCATACCCACAATTATTACAGGCTACCTTTCTTTGGCTCAAATAAGAACGGCGGTGGTGAGGTACCACCGCCTTATTAGACGACCCTACGACCCAGACGACCCTAACGACCCTACGTATACGGGCCTACCGCTTAGTAAAATAATAGGCTGTTATAATGATGATGATGAGTATGAGATCTGACTTCACTGAAATACTTTTTGAATTAAATTTGTTTATTGACTTATATTTTCGCGAGCACTACACACCCACGCGACCCAAACACGAGGGTGTACACGCTCTTGACGGACCCAATCACTACATCAGATTTTATATGCCCCAAATCCTCGCCAAAGAACACTGCTTCATTCCTAGAATGTTACGTGTGGCTATTGAAATCAAAGACATCCTAATTTCTCTAATTTAGAAGACGGTTTTAGTGTACCACCAGCTTGGGATCCCATCATGCGAATAATAAAGACCCAGGCTCACTGTCCGACAAACTGACACTGTGAGCTCCGTATGCGTGAATCAGACCGCTCAATATATAAGTAATACTCAAGAGATACACAAAGTGTAAAACTTTAAACGTTTCAAAGACAATTGACATTTTCAGTCTTCCCGTGACCACGATCGCTTTATAGTAATCGAAACTATAATAATTAAAATTAAATCCGTTAATTTATTTTTATTAATAATTTATTTAGGTAGGTATGTACTTATATATGAATTCATTGTAGGTACACCTACAATATTGAATAGGGGACAATTAAAGACAGTTCAAGTATGTACATTCGACAGCACATCAAGCGTAACAGTTTGACCTTGAGACCGCCCTTACTACACTCGTAATAGAGGCGGTTTTCGTAGTGCAACTGTTACACTTGATGTGCTATCGTGTGTACACAGGCACTGCTTATTTCTAATAATTTTTTTGCTAGCAGACCTGCGAGAAGATTATATATGTTTTAACTTTCATTTTGTGCTTATCAAAGGTAAATTGAAAAGTAGAAAAAAGTACGTATTTCACTGAACACCATACGCAATAAATAACCTTACGGACCAAAATTTAAATTCATTTTCCATATATATTTTTTTTCAATTAATTATTACCCACGAAAATAAAACTTCTCACTGATTCTACGTCTTTTGGAAATGGAGGAACTAAAACAACTTAGGTTTAATGGCTTAAAACAAGGTTTTAGTTAAAATAACAATCACCTAGCCTGCCATTTATTGTAATACAAAGCTAAAGCTCGTTTTTACTTCCAGACGCGGAGTAGGCGTTGGTGCAGCTCCTAGTGGTTATCCTGGTCGAGGGTTATACCTGGAGCTGGGTGGTGGTGAAAGAGACCTGTCACCTCCCTCCGACAACGTTATGTTTGACAACCAGTGCTACGCTACCACTCCTTCTTCTTCGAACGGCAACTCCGACCAAGAGCCGTGTCAGCGACGAGACCCCAGGCAACATCATCACGGGGTTAGTGTTAATTTGATAAAGAATATTAATAATATTCATACACTCACACCTATTATCTAGCCCAAAGTAAGCATCATTAAGAGCTTGTGTTATGGATACTAGATAACGGAGAATATACTAGGTACATAAACATATCAACATCCATGACTCGTAAAAAAACGCTCATACAAACATTTGCTCCTACCGGGATTCGAACCCAGGACATCTTGACCGAGTAGCCTGTATAGCAAGGGGTACAGACCACTCGGCCAGCCGGTCGTCAGTAAAAACTATTTACCCACATCATCTAGCCAACTACCCGTATAGATAAGAGGTTTATTTTGCTCTTTTTAACCCCTCACGAAAAAAGGGGGTGCTATAAGTTTGACATGTTTGTCTGTGTATCTGCGTATGTGTGTGTCTGTCCGTGGCATCGTAGCTCCTAAGCGAATGTTCTTTTTTTGTTTATTTGTTCTTTGAAAGCGGTCGTAATCAGGATGGTTCATAGCTATAATTTATGAAGATCAGTTCAGGCGTTTGATGACTATCAGCTCATTTCCTACTTGACAAAAGGGTTTTTTGTGCCAATACCCCTCAATCTACAGTGGAGGAAAGTCGAAGTCGGCTTGTATCTGAAATCGAGAGTTCTTTAATCAGGGTCTCCGATTGGGGACCACTAAACTTAGTCCAACTTAATTCTACTAAGACACTAGTCTGCGCATTTACTGCTAAAAAAACCCCATTCGCTGTGTCTTTACAATTCCTTGACATACCCCTTTCCATCTCTAAGAGTATCGGGATCCTTGGTATCAATTTATCTAGTGAGAGCACTTCCGCAATCATTGAGAAGATAAATACAAGCTGGCATTCAAGAAACTTGGTGTGCTCAATAGAGCGCGGCGGTACTTCTCTTCGGGGCAAAGGCTGTTACTTTATTAATCTTAAGTCAGACCCAATGTGGAATACTGCCGCCACCTATGGGCGGGAGCACCTAGATACCAGCTTGGACCGTTTGATGCAGTTCAAGGACGCGCTATGAGAATTTTCGACGATCCCAAACTCACAAGCGGTATTGAATAGATTTTGCTTCCTTATCTCTGTTCTACCTTTTGTGGTGTTTTGCTTCCTTATCACCCACCCCGTGGCGGGTTCTGAGTAATTATTTGACATAATGCCCACGGCCTCTTTCTACCATCGCATCGCTCGCCATCGGCAAGAAATTCATTCTCACACGTTGGAACCAAAATGGTCTCGTAATGTGCGGTTCCAGAGAAACTTTCTCCCGCGGCCCGCTCACGGTCAGGTTGTCGAATGAGCGAGGTTTTCTCTAACGAGTACAGCATGGGGTTCTTCAAAAAGGGATTAAAAAGGCTTTTACAGGATACCCCTGGTGTTGCAAGCGTCCATAGGCTACGGTAACCGCTTACCAACCTGGCGGGCCGTATGCTTGATTGCCACCTTAGTAGTATTAAAAAAACATGCTAACCTGGAGCTGATCCTGTATCATCAATAGTCTGAGAGATGCTAAATTCTTCAGAAACTTACAGCAGATATAGCGTGTTTGGGGGCTCATAAGAATAGTCTCCATGAGATGGTTTTAGATAGATGGACCTCTGGAGGTCTATGACAATTGAAAAAATAGTTGTGTCTGGAATCTGGCGGGTGACGGGTTAATGAGGTCGGGGTTTACCTAAAATTTTCAATTTTATTTATATTATTATCATATTCAACTCTAATTTGAACCATAATTTTACAGCAGAAGCCCTGTTTATCCCGACAAGCATCTCAATCAAGTGCCACACCAGCGCCTGGTTCTCCAACATCTAGACTTCTACTTGAATACGAGATGCACCTTCGAAACACCCTCGCCAAAGGCATGGATGCTGAGAGCTACAGTCTGCACACCTTTGAAGCATTACTCAGTCAAAGCATGGAAGATTTAGGTAAGATGTTTTAAGTTGTAAGCCGCGTAAGACCTCCGAAGGTCCTATGACAATTAAGAACCAATTGTGTATGGAATCAAGCAGGTAAAAGCTATTTTGACGATACCTGATGCCTGGTGATTGATGCCCTGAGAAATAAACAGCATCAAGCGTATAGATAACAGCATTGTTATCGATCCAGGGTTAAGTAACAAAGCAGTTCATGAACGTTTCTTATACAAGGGTTTCAACCAAGCGTATGGTCCATCTGGTAGTAAGCGCCCTTATTACCAGACCGGCCTTGAGCTTACGGGAACCGCGCTTGCCGGAGCCTTCAGATGCTCGTAGCACTTTGGGCACTACTCACGAGGCAACACGTCCTCCTGATACAACCAAAATGCAAAACCTGGAAAAATCTAAAGAATGACTAGGGAAGTAGGTACCTCCAGTTCACAAAATATGAAACCAAATAAGACTTTTTTATAGTATTGTGTTCCCGTAATGATTAAGGTCACCAGATCTAACCCAAGAAGTATTGTGTTGGGACCAGGGGGACATGTCACCTATATTGTCAACATAAAACTTCCTCTTAATTTTCGCAAGGTAGGCACCAAATGTGGTTTACCCCTAGCACGACCATTTTTAAATTTCGAATCGTAATCGTATTGTTCACGCACGCTTAAAATTTCAAACAAAAGCCGGACAAATACTAACATAAATACTCGATACGATTGCTTTTCGAAATTTAAGTGTTCGTGCTATGGGTACTGATTAACGAGTTAGTATCCTTGGTGTGACGAGCTGCTGTAGGCTACCTTCTTTCACCGCTTGCTATCAGGCGCACCATTTGCTTGTTCACCACACAAGTTGATTAAAACACAAACTTCAACACAGGTTTTAAAATGTTTTTTTAATTATCACATAAAATATATAAATGTCTACCTACATTTTGTTCAGAATACAACGATAACATGCCGCCTTCGAATCAACGAAGTCCTTACCCATCAAGACGAAGTAAGTACAGAATCTTCTTTTCATAATAAAAATTTTACCCACCTACACTTTTTATCCGAATTTAAAAGAAATTCTTAGTAAAGTAATTGAGCTTATTTCTATACAGCATTGGCGGAAATTCACTCCCATGAACGAATTATTGTAACATATTGGGCATCTATACAAAAATATAATTTATTAATTACTTCATCACCTTTCTATCACCTATATGAAATTATTGGTTCTAAAGAAGAAGAAGAGCGATTCTCTATCGCGGCTCATATTTGTTCATGTTTCATTTGTTTAACGATTTTGAACTACATTTTTTTTGGCACATTGGCACTGCACTGATTTTACCTGAGATGTGTTCTGTTGTGCTCAACAATTTACTGTTGATAATATTGAGATTCGAGAGTTTATTTATTTATTTATTCATTCAAGTGTGTGCATGCTGACTTACAGTTAACCCAAAACGCTAGTATGTCAAAATTATAACACATATCTCACATTATAACATAATTATAGTTATCACTTTGGCTAGCACTCTGGATTAGTTTATTTATATCGCCCCCACCAACCCAAAAAGAGCTCAAATAGCTAAGATACATAAGTATCTAATTAAGTTTATAATTATATATTCAAAATTTGTGTAAGTAAATATTCTTTCGTTATTTTGGTAAGCTAATGTCATTGTATGCATTCGCAGCACACCTGCTACGTGGATGTGCTACGAATGCTACGAAAGTCTGATAAATCAGTTGGGACCTCTACTCTGAGTCTTTTTGTTCCTATTAAATACATTAAATATTTACAAAGTAATTTCTATTAATTACTTCGTAAAATATGTTTTAATTATAGTATAATAACTAGACGACGTTTATCTTTTATACTTACTAGCGCCATCTATTGTCAGGTGGTTGATCTAACTTGCAACCTTAAAGCTACTGCTTTGTGTGAAATTACCCTGAGCTGAACTTTAAAAGCATGCATCCGGAAAAGCTGTTTTTGGATGCTTCTATGCTAAAATAAAACCAAAGAGATATTTGTAAGATACAGTGAGGCTAGTTGAAATGGGATTATGTTAAGATAAATTTTAAATGATATTGATATAATGTAGAGCTAATAAATTCTTTATGGCACTAGGGCCAGCGTCGCAATGTTCAGGAGGCGGGAGCCGTTCTTCCACGTTACCCTTACCACATCGACTTGGTGTTGAACGACAACACAGCGCCAGGTCTGATCGTGATGGATATTATAGGTAAGTACCTAGCAATTATAAGCTTTTTAAAAACTATATAATATTATCGCACCACCGTGCACTACTGCAACACTGTCACTTCAGGAGGAGTATAATATACATATAACATATCAGATTTCGATTCAGATTCAGATTCCGATTTCAGATTCCGTCATCTTATTTATACCTAATGAGCTGAAATTGTGCACTTAGATGTAACCGGAGATAAAAAATCATGATAATTTGTTCCATACTATTCACTAGGCACTTAATTTTTCTTGTGGTTTGTAATTAAATATATGTTTAAGCAGAAAACGATTTTATGTTAAAAAATTTCAATTTATAGCAGAATTTAAAAACTTCTCTAACTAATTTGACACAGTATGCAAAATGTCAAAGAAAATACGCCATGGCTCCTTAATTTGTAAAGTTACAACAATAGGTTTTTTATTATTGAAAAGAGCTAGTAAAAGACGTAAGACTAAAATGATCCTAGCTGATTTCAAAGAACAATAAGTCTTATTTCAAGGATCCCGCTAAAAGTTACTCTCAGATAGCTATTTATCTCAATTTGCGAGCTCAATAAATTAAAAATTGCGAACGATACCTATAATGAACAGATGATACGTGGTAGTTTTGTGTAACTTCCTTAACAAAAGTGTTTCACAAATGTTTTTCAAAGAACAGTATTTCTGAAATCGAAAGTTATACTCGTAATTGGATACTTTCTAGCCTACCGTAGATCGTACCTAAGAACTTTATTAATACAGTAATTCGATATTTCGAGTTTCAAAATTCAGTAGTACAGTCCGTAGTGACAATTGAAATTGGCTTTAAGATTTATTTTATCAAAACTCTTTTTTATGAAGTATAGCTTCATAAGCTTTCGTAGTCAACGTATATCTGTCTCATAACAATATTATTATTATTATTATTTTTTTTTATTTTTTTTTTTTTAATTTTATTATTTTGTTTTTTTTATTAAAACTAATTATTATTTTCAGTGACCGTAATGAGCTCATACGGGAACGCGAGCGGGAGAGAGAACGAGGCTACCTGAGTGATCATAACACAAGGTTAGTTCATCAACAGTATAAGTCACTCTGCAGGTACAGATTTTCCTCGCTGGCACAATGATGCTGATGAGTAAAAGCGGTTGTAGTAACAACTGGGACCAATGGCTTAGCGTCCGAAGTATGGAGGAGCCCGAGATGTTAAAGGGCGTGCCTATCGGTTTAATTGAATTTGGTCCATTACAGGCATTTTTTGTTTGTGCTTAAAATCGAATGAAATCCGTTATAATTACATATTTATTATGCAATCAAATAAACATATTGCGTTATTTATAAATAAAAACTATTAACAGCTCATCCAGAAACTGAGTGACAGAATAGATTTTGGTATGGACCTGGCCCAAGTTATACCAATTATTAACACAATCGCTGCAAGTATCAATTACAATGACTTGGCAATCGCACACAACGCTTTTCTCGTGCTCGTATGCGTATTGCTCACACTTTATTTGATTCGAGTTGGAACTAAGTTCAATTAGAAACATTTTAAATAGTTGACTATTATATAGGCCGGGGTCGTGCGATGGCCAAGTCATTCTATATATTAAAAAAATATCTAATATTGATACGCTAACATGTTGTAAGTTAAGTAATTGTTATTAGGTAACAATTTATGACAAAGTTGATAGAGATATGTTCTCATGGATAGGCAGTGGTGGAAAATCAAACTTAATCCGCTTGGCAATCTAGAGCTAAAGTGGCTTACTCCTGTCTGAGAACAATAAAATTGTTCCACCACTCTCCACCACCACTAAAATTGTTCTGAAATAGACAAGTTCGTAGAAATCGAGTTCTATGGACAGCTCCCGATACTGACTAAAAGAACCGACTTGGTTTATTTAACACTAGCTGTGCCGGCGACTTCGTTCGCGTGGATGTCGGAAAATAACAACAGTGGGGTAGGTTACATGATTTTACATGAGCATTTATTTGGCTAAGGATTTAAATCATGTTTTTAAAACACCTTTGCAATTAATGTATTGATCGCCCCGCCCGTCTTGAAAATCATAAATGCGTGCATGATATTTGAATTTCAAACTATGATATATCTTATGATTTGCATTTTCAATGCAAATCATAAGATATATCATAGTTTATCATGATATATCATGATATATCTTATGATTTGCATTTTCAATGCAAATCATAAGATATATCATAGTTTGAAATTCAAATGATGTCAAGAACAATTTTGCTCAAAATTAAATACTTGTGGTGAAAAATGTATTTATTTCGATAAGGAATAATATTATCATGTTTACAAAAATACCTTCGCAGATAGTACATTATTTTAGAACAAATTTGATTACCAAAAATGGTTCTAGAGAGTCAATTTCAAAGAATAGACATATGCTGTCGCGAACTTTTTTTTAGAACTTTTAAAGAAGAACAATTCCTGCATACATCATTTATACGTAGCTTTAACCGTTTACGTAGCGCACGCAACGAAAGCTCCGAAAAGGAATATTTTTTCCCCGTTTTTGCAACACTTTTAATTAATGCTCAGCTCCTATTGCTAGTAGCGTGATGTTATATAGCCTATATAATACCTCGATAAATGGACTATCCCACATAAAAATATTTTTCAATTTGAATCAGTAGTTCCTGAGATAAGCGCGTTCAACCAAACAAACAAACAAACTCTCAGCTTTATAATATTAGTATTGATAACATTTAAAACTTTTTTGTAGTATCTAATGTAAATAGTTTTTTGTAGTATTGCAACTATTTACTTGTAATATTTTTGATGATATAAGTAAGACCATAAGTTTTATGAAGTTATTTTTGTAACAATAAATTAAATTTTAATTTGGTAATCAGTTAAGTCGTCAAACTTTTTTTAATTTATAAAGCCTCTGCGAACATAAATCTTATCGATATAACTTTAAAAATAGCCAATTCGAATTTTATTTCGATCGTAAGTAATAAATACCTAGAGGTAACGAGCCTTGTTTTCCTTCTATGCAAATTAAAGTTCCGGATGTTTCGGTCAATTACGCTTTGAGTAACCAAACATTTTATAACGAGCATTGCATTGAATTCGGTAAAAGTGTGTCTATGAGATAGAAGATAATTACAAAATTAAAAATTTTAAGTAACCCCCGGCGTCATTAATCATCTTTCTAACACCTTCTCACTAAGACTATTCATTAGAGCTCAAACACGCTATATCTGCTGTAAGTTTCTAAAGAATTAAGCATTTCGCAGACTTTTTGATGGTATAGGATCAGCTCAAGGTTAGTATGTTATGGGAATGTCACCGAAGTGACAGTACACTAAATTTCAAATCAATCGGATCTGTAAAAGTTAGTAAAATCCTATTATTATGTAGAAAAAGAGCTGATAGTCATCAAACACCCGAACTGATCTTCATAAATTATAGCTAAAGACCATTGTAGTCACATCAGCTTTCAAACAAAAAAACCGAATCAAAGTCGGTCCATTCGTTTAGGCGCTACGATGCCACAGACATATACACAGATACACAGACAGACACGTCAAACTTATAACACCCCTCTTTTTTCGTCGGGGGTTAAAAATATAATTTAGATTTAGTAAAAAGAAAGTACGTTGTATGTTTTCAAGGAGTCAATTAATGAAACCACACTTTGCTTATTTGATCGAATCGAAATATAGGAAATCAGAAAAATTTCAGTCAGGATCGAGTCTGTAAACTTTATACTTAATAAACTTATCTCGTTGAAGATTTGATTACAAGTTTGATTGTTGGGAAATTGAAAATTCGACCACGACAAAGTATTTTAGTATACATTGAAGACCTACTTTAATGTATACTAAAATACTTAAAAACAATGAAATACTCCAATAAAATTTAAGCTAAGAAAATTTAATCGACATGCAGTCGGTAAAAAAATCTCTTTGCCTTTCCTCGGGAGTATATTTCGTATAAATTAGTTCCGGTCCTTCTCAAGACTTACTGAGCCGCTTGAATTAGTAAACCCCGTCGATTAATCAAATAAAAAGGGACTTTCCAATTTTAAGATCTTCGGAACATTGCCCACTTAACAAAGAAAGTTAGACAGTAACTTTGTTGCAGGGATCGCATTAGAGATCGAGACCAAGGATACTTGAGCGACCATCAATCAAGGTGAGTTTTTTCTTACATGTATTATAATACCTTATGAAGATAAAGCTGTTGCGATTATTTACCTCTTAAAGTTTACGATCGATAGCAACAATGTCACGTGGATTGTTTTGTTATTTTTTTGTTATTTTCATGTATTTTACGTGATTTTGACTGGAGTTTTACTTTCAGGATATTTTAAGCCACAAAAATTTGAATAGATGAGTATTTAATATAAGTATTTGATTTTTAAAGAAATATCTTTATTTTTTGATAATCATCATCACCAGCCTATATACGCCCCACGCTGGGTACAGGCCTTCCTACATGGGAGAAACACATGAGGAGCTTGGGCCATAACACCACCACGCTGGCCCAATGCGGGTTGGTGGGTTAAAGCGATTGCAGTAACGGGACCAACGGCTTAACGTACCTTCCGAAGCACGGAGAAACTCGAGATAACAAATTTCGATTGACCTTTCCCGGGGTCGACCACGCCGATAGTTGATTTGTTTCCGTAATCGAAACCAGAGCGCTCAAACCACTATGCCACCGAGCTCCTTTTATTTTTTTGAACATAACTAAAAATGATGAAAAGATATTTAGAAAAAATCCGCCCGACGACATGAATTTTCTTAGTAAAAAGTTGTGTCTAAAGGTTGTGAAAATTTTTGAAGGCTTAGAAAAAAATGTTTTTTAATGTTTTAAAACGCAATGATTATAATTTTTACTCGTCTATATAATTTTGAATATTTCAATTTTGAAGTTTCAAAATAGACCGAAATAAATTGTTATGTTCTTTGCATTTTAATATCACGCCTAAAGATTTAGATTTTACCTCACTTTAAGTTCAAGTTTTCTTTAAACTCTATAGTGAAATTATTCTTGTTTTCTATGTGAAACATTCGTGAGTCAGCGAGGTTAATATGATTTGGAATAAAGGAATGCATTTGTATTAGCTATTCATGTTTATGTCTTAAAAATAACGAATGTCAGAGTTTGCTAAAAAAATATTTAAATAAAAAGTTCTTTGCTTCGACGCTACAAAAACTGTGGGATATCTCTAGGGACGTCTAGAAATGGTGGAGTTCTAAACATTGATTTTTACTTCATACTGTATTTTGGGACACTCTTTTGACGAAAAATATTATCCACATAGTAAAGACAGAACATTTCAGTTACAGTGATAGATTCTAATTTATTTCATGCTCGCTAATCGCTATAGTTTCGCCGTGTCCGTTCTCCGGGCTATAAATCACACCGAAAAAGAAGGAAACTAAATCTTGGAAAAAATGTGCGTGTATACATTTGAAATAAAACCTAGCCTAACAAAATAACCTAAATAAACCATTATGTAACCTTAAGTAACATCTAATTAAACTCGATTTTAATCCTGTAAAGTGGTTTTTATTAAAAATGTGGGTATACGTAAGTGGTTAGGTGTCAAACCGTTGAATAAGATATTATGATTGACATTTTAAAAATTCTTAAATTCAAACTCAAACTTTTATTGCACTATAATGTTACAAAAATACAAAATTAAAAATTTTAAATAACCCCTGGCGTCATTAATCATCTATTTCTAACACCATCTCATTGAGACTATTCATGAGGGCCCAAACATGCTATATCTGCTGTAAGTTTCTAAAGAATTAAGCATTTCGCAGACTTTTTGATGATATAGGATCAGCTCAAGGATAGTATGTCATGGAAATGTCACCGAAGTGACAGTACACCAAATTTCAAATCAATCGGATGTTAGTGAAACCCTATCATCATGTAGAAAATGAGTTGATAGTCATCAAAAGCCTGCACTGATCTTCATAAATTATAGTTAAGAACCATCGTAGGCATATCAGCTTTCAAACAAAAAAACCGAATCAAAATCGGTCCATTAGTTTAGGCGCTACGATGCCACAGACAGACACACAGATACACAGATACATAGACAGACACGTCAAACGTATAACACCCCTTTTTTTCGTCGGGGGTTAAAAATAGGTCTTAAGGCTTAAAGCTAAACATGATTTATTATGGACCCAGTCGGGCACAGCAAACGCAGCAAAAAGAGAGGAGAGGATATACAATACTTTACTTCATCATCAGCCTTATATAAGTCCCACTGCTGGGCACAGGCCTTCCTACATGGGAGAAACACATGAGGAGTTTGGGCCATAACACCACCACGCTGGCCCAATGCGGGTTGGTTACTTTACTTACTAGACATTAATTTAAAAAATATTTGTATTATTAGAAAATCTAAGTATAAAAATCATAGCAAAGAATAATAATAATAAAAAAATACAAGTTCAATTTTCAATCAATTTTCAGTCACAAACTAAATCTAGGCTTTAAGCTACGGATAACGTCTGTATGTTTAAAGTCATTTTGTAGCAAATACTATGTTTAATTTGTAAATAGTGCGTCAAATTTAATATGATTTTAAAATGTCAAGTTGATTATTAAGACGTCAAAAGTAATGAAATAAAATAATTTCAGGTTTTATTTAATAATAAGCCCATAAATCGTGAATGAAACTGGTTTGTCCATCGTAGGTAGGCATCAAACAACAATTTCTCTTCTAAGTCCGCATATTGTGCCAGGTAACTACAGAGGGTGTGAAACGCTTTGCCGGCGAATTTTTCGTCGAAAAACGTTTTGCCGCCAAATCTAAAGCCTCTTTCTTAAATACCATACAAAATATCCAACTCTGCTTGGTCATAAAAAAATTAAAATAAACCCACTAGTAATGCCATTATTCCGATGGAAGTATTTCAATTTATTTAGTTTTATTTATTTTTAAACAGAACTGTATCTCGCAACGTAAGGTAAATTCAGTTTGACAATTACTTGTTTTTTAATATTATCCAAAAGTTGATAATAATATCATAAACATTGCCGAAGTAGCTTACCACATCACGATGCACTACCACCCTTCGGGATCTTTTGTGCTTTTACTCTTCTTCTGTCCTAAATATAGCTGCCATTAGCTCACTATCTTTGGGTTGTGGATTCTGAAAGTTTCGTGCCTTCGATATGTCGCCGCCACCGGGTTTAATTCGCCACTTAATTAGATGTCTAGCCCGTTGATCAAACGCCGGCATCCAATCAAATTCCCAGGCCGACAGTTAATTGAACTAGCCCCACTCAACGTTTAACAACATGGCGTATTGAAAGTCCGCTCAATAAGATGCCTAGGCGGATCGTCCTGTACTGAAGAGTTTTGGTGTGATTGGTAGGTTCCAGGTTATTTTTTTATGACCACTTTATAACCAAAGTGATTTTGGTTATAAGTAGTCATAATATTGACTCCTTGGACTTTTTGACCCTTGGACATTGTGCTCTGGAAGGATAAAAAATAGCCTTGAACCTCCCAGTCACTCAAACATTCACAGAAAAGCTCTTCAATTTAAATGCTCTACCTAGGCGTCCAATTAAATGTCTAATTTAAGCAACGGCTGACATGACGTTCAGCAATCTGGCTGAACGGTTCGCGCAATGGCTTGGCTAGTTGTCTTTCAACCTTTTCATGGGATGCCGGTGCTTAATCAACGGCCTCGGCGTCCAGTTAAGTGGCTAAATTAACTAGTTGGCTGCGACACATATACCTATTCCAGGATGCTTATTCCCATTCTGCATGGCCTTGACATTAAAGAAGTTCCATTGATTCTTGGCACTCACCACACGCTCGGTAGAGTTGTGTTGGGAAGTATTGTATTCTGTGGTAAATAATTTAGTCACAAAGAAACATCACAAAATATTTTTCAAATAGTTATAAAGTTTACGCATATGGTAAGTCCCAAAATGGGCATTTTGTGAGCACTTCAAACGAGCCCTGTGTTCCAATATTACCATAGATATATTAACCCTTAACCCAGTATCCCCCCCTTCGCCCTCCTAGTAAGGACTTGAAGTGTCTCAATATCCGATATTTTTTACCATTCAGTATTGTGCCTGATCTTGGCTAAGCGTCAGTTTAATGGTTGTGCTTATAAAACTTTGTGCAAGGGATATGAAAGGCTCATGTCGACGTTTTTGTTTGACGAGCTCTTACTTGCCAATTAGCCTGTCTCATAACATTGCCTTTAAGTCATAAATAGCCGGGCGCCTAGCTCAGTCTTATTCTATTGTGCCTCCTGTACTTGTTTAGAGCCTGTATGGCATAGGATTAGATCTGAATTAATGCGTGGTAAGTTTAGAGCCTTAAGGGCTGCCTGGAAGTCACTAAGAATATACTTTTTTGATTCCGAGTCCGTTATTCTATAATTTTTGACACCCACAGCGTAATTTACGTGGAAAACTTGCCCATACTTTAATAAACTTTCTTGATCTTTAATAAAGATACTAGCTCCTGTTCCTTAGTATTCAATAGTAAACCAGCTCTCGCTACACTTTTCTTGGAATGGTGATATTATCCATTCCTTGATAGTAGGAATGCTTATTTAATTTATTTAAAAATGTGGCGTGTACTGATTATTATTAAGTGATGAATTACAACACCAATACTGTAAATTGTCTTAAAAAGAAAAATATAGTACGAAAAATAGATATGTTTTGTACATATTATGCATAATTGTTCCAGCATGGTAAAATAAAATATATAATAGAATACGTTAGAGATAATTGACTTATAACCGGCGAACGTATTGACTTTTCTATTTTGAGTGAAACCAAATAGGATATAATATAGAAATTCAAACGATTTGGATATTTCACCAGAAATATTGCCGGCAAGGTGGAGGCGGCTAGAATAATGTGTTTAACCTGCACTAGCTGTCTTCGCATATGGACTCTTGTTACATCTTGAATCATTTGTCGTTCTTTGTATGAAACAATACAATGTACAGTTGACAGCACATCAAGCGTAACAGTATGGCCTTGGCACCGCTCTTACTCCGTTCATAATAGAGGCGGCTTCCGTAGTACAACTGTTACACTTGATGTAATGTCGTCTGTACATAGGTTAAACTACTTGAATCTTTATGAACATACTTAGAATAAATAAAAAAGGTTTCGTTTTTTAGTATGTACGAGTACCCTACGGAAACATAAGTACTAGATTTCCAATTCCCGAAATTATACGGATGAATATTTTGCGCGAGTGTTCCCATAACGTGTTCTATATGGCTACATATAACAGTACCAACCTGCTGTCAATTTAATCCAGAAAGAAATTTGTCCCCAGTCTTATTTGTAGCGAACACTTTCACAAAAGCATTTCAGCAACCATTGTTTTTGTACAAGTATAAAATTTTCATGTGTATCGAGTTTTGAGAAATAATACAAATTGTTGTACGAAATGTTAGTTTAAATAGGTTATGCCGATACAAAACTATATTTATCAGTATTTTATAAAGTAATATAAAATAATAATTGTTTGTGTTCGTAAATTCGTAATGAGAAAATAAAAACAGAAATGTTTATCTTAATAACACCGTTGATGTTGTAAGGTCCAACCCTCATTTCCAGCAAACGTAATCTAATGAAGATTTTATCCAAGCACGTACCTACATAGATAATTATGACTGCAGGCTTAGTAATAATTAACCAGCTTTAGGTGGGAGTAAAAACGTAATAACATCATAAATGGCTTGCTTATTATATTTAGCTTGGATGCTTTTTTAATAGTTGGTAGTTTCTTCCCGCGGCTCCACCCACTGACCGAGTTTTTGAAATTGAATGAGTTTCAGAGAATAAAATATTTTTCGTAAATTAATTATTTATTTTAATAAATTTATAAGTCTACCTTCATAAGTCTACCGGGGGTTTTGTTCTGAAAAATCGGGCTAGAAACTTCTAGCAAGCTGTATTCTTCCCTTTACACTCCTTTATTGATATCTGTTTGAAAATGATAAAATCCACGAAGTAAATAAAAAACTTCACTGTTTATAATATTATATATTATTATTTATCACAGTGTATATATTCAGGATATAAGTGTTATATTCTGTATGGTATATTTTAATATTGTTAGGTCTGTTTAGTAAGTGTACGCAAGAGTTTAATCGCACGGTGTATAAGCTCGGGTCTATAAAAGTTCACGTAGTAATTTCCTCTTATAATCCGTTATTTGCTTTCCATACCTGATAATTATGTTCGTGTTAGGTATATCTAGTGGGCAGATGCCATTCTAGTTTGGACTTTTCATTTCACACGCACACGATAAAAAATAATAACACCGAGCATAAAGAGTAGCTCTTAGGACTTCCACTACGCTGGCCCAATACGAGATAGTAAGTAAAAATGTTGCAGTAACAGCCGGAACCAAAGATGATTGGTTGGCCCATTTTTCAGGCCCACCATACTCTCAAGAAGCAATTAAAATATTTTAGGAGTTATAGTCAGTACTTCTGTGTTACAGTTATTTAGTGTAATTAGATAAAATTAGATAATTATGTTTGATAATAGAAGAATGTCAAATCTCTGAAGCGGGCAACATTTTCCGCTTCATCATCAGTTTCAATCGAGGTCGCGTGACTTGTGAAATCTTTACATAATTTTGTTATGTCATATTTCGTGGTGAATAAGATTGCCAAAACTCTATTCCGAATTATCTTGATAGCTAGTCAGTAGGTTTTCTACGACAGAAGTAAGATGACATCGATAAATAGGCAATAAATAAACATGTAATGATACATTATACATTAGGCATGCTTTTATCGACTTAAAATGATGATTTCGTTTGTATCTTACGTAATGGAAAAGAAAGGAGGTCTCCGATCTTCTGTATTGAATAAAACAATACTGCAAAAGCTGTTAAGTCTTTAATGCTCTCTGCGTAGCAAAGTTTCATTTTATTCTTTTCGACGCCTCATCCTTTTATTGTATGTTCTTTCGTTTTTCTTGCGTTCCCTGTATTTTCTTGTGATTAAACTTCTTGGGTTTCCATAGCAGCCTTAGATTTCCCATCGGACTCACTTAGTCTCGTTACTTGCGAGCAGCTTCTTATTAGAAACGCTACTTTCCAAACAGTTTATTGATTATCAGGAGTATTCAAAAAAAGAGAGATCGAAGTAGGACTAAAAATTTTTAAACATAAGTAGTATTTTTTTTAAATATATAAAAACTTATTAGAAATTGTTAGATCTCTATACTCATATTATATAGATTCCCATTATTGAGAGTATGTCTACTACAGATATAGTACATTACCTAGAATGAAATTTGACAGTTCTAAATTTCCTGCTGGCCTACTCCCTGAGTTTATTAACCTATTTTAATAAAAAACTTGCTGATGTAGTGTTGTAAACTCTTTGTTTGCGATTACAGAAACAACTCGCCGTATTTCGCTCCCAAAAAAGCTCGAATAAGTAATCTCATCCTCTGTGCTTTGGAAGACTCTGTGAACCGTTGGTTTCGGCTCTAGCTACCGCCCACTTGCATTGAGTCTCAATTGCGTGGAAGGTCTCTAATTTATCTCTAATTTTATTAATTCAGTTTGTCCAGAAATAAAGGATTTAGGCCTTGACAGCTGATTTCGAATGAGATTCTTAGCATTACGCTAATAGTAATCTTTATTTGTGACTCAACCAATAAATGACTTAGGTTGTTATTTGAAATACAAAAATCTCAACATGGTTTAATGCTCATCTATTAAGGCATTCACGTAGATTTGAAAACAAATGCTACACTAAGTTTGGGTACTTGAAAATATACTAACATAATAATATATGGTTCACACGTTTGTAATGGGCAGTCATTAGGATATACATAGTTGGAACGGACCACAAGGTTTTAGTCAGTAATATCTTCATTGTATTCATCGTTTAGGCGGATTACGATAGGGAGCGTAATGTTCAATGAACCAACTACCCTTTATAATCTCACAACCTTCTTATTACTACGTTGCTAAATACTAGTACATTATGTTACTATGTTGTTAATACAGGATAATGATTTCGGAAGTAAGTAAGTACTTTTATTTTTTACAAGGCAGTTGCCTTTAAAGCAGGGTGTGTCTGGGTAGGAACCACCACCTTTCCTATTTAGGCCGCCCCATGAAGCAAATAGCTGTTTCGAATTGGAGGGAAAGGCAGCCAGTGTTATTTTAGGTCGTGACAGGCATTATAGACGAGATATTCTCGTGCCACCAATTTAAACGTGCCTACAATATTATGGAATATCCATGACATTTTACGTATCTTTAAGCGATGGCTATCACTTACCATTAAGTAGACTTCGGCTTGTATGACATAGAAGGAACCTAATCTTTTCTTCTTAAAATAACTTAAAAAATACAAATCATTGTCATCAATAGCTTATATGTATACACGCCCCACTATAATAAGAATTCAAAAGGAAATATTAAAGTAATTTAGAATTATGTAGGTTAAATGATGTGACTATGTAATATTGCGGTACTTTTAGTTAGGACGAAAAAAAGATAGGTAATTGGTATTTTTAAAAATAATTTTGACAAACAAGCATAGGTTGGTAAACAGTTACCGTAGCCTATAATTTACATTTGTTACACTAAGGGTACTCATATTCTGTAAAAATAAATAGGAAGAAAGGAACATCATAGGAGAAAATTTTATTCTCCCAGCTACCAACACAACACTTCCTCGCGCACACATTGCAGTTACCGTTGGGGCGGAAAGTACTCCTAGTACGGGCGTACTGGGAGACGCAGCGTTGGTAGGCAACATAAAAGGCGCACAAGGTGGACCGACGATTTAATGAGGGTCGCGGAAAGCCCATGGATGAGGGCAGCGCAGGACCGATCGGTTCGAAGTTCCTTGGGAGAGGTCTATGCTCAGCAACGGTCTCTCGGCTGATGTGATGACGATAAAGAGCTACCAACACAACATTCCTCAATAAGCTCTAGCAACCTTATTCGCCGGAAGAACATAACTATACTATATAAATAATGTTTAGTGGACGAGCTGCACAGTCGCGGGCTCAAACTCCCAGTGCAAAGTTCTTATATACTTAGGTCTTTAAAATATGAAAATGAAAATTTCCAAAGCTGTTATTTTTTCCAAATCATTTTAAATGAATGTTAACCTATTAACAGACAGACAGACGGACAGATAGACACAATGACGTTGTTAGTTAATATATATTTTTTAATTCATAAAAATATAATATTTGACGATTTGAAAGTGTTTTTTTCAAAGAGGCCATATTTGAATAAAGATATTTTCATTTTCATTTAGAATATTATTAACTATTGTTTATTAATTTTAACTATTATTAAAATTCAAATGCAATGTATAAACAGGATTTTACGAATGGAATGATTAATTTTTGTTTTCAATGTATTAGTTGAAAATGAGGATCGATTAAAGCTTGTAGACTAGGCAGCCGATTTTAATGTTTAGATTCGTTGTCATTATTTTCTATTATTAAAAAAAAAATACTGCATTTATCTAACAATGAATATCAAAATTATCGACAATATTTCCAATAAATCAGTCAAGCCAATATCAAATAAAATACAAAAACATAGCACGAATAACTCCAGTTTGCACAAAATCCTTCATACAAAACGGCAATATCATACTCAAAGACCAACAACTTTTCACTTGAATAAAAAGCACTTTAATACAAAAAGAATTTTACGGTCTTACAGAAAAAAATATGAGACAAACCTTATCTTGCCAAAAGGGTCTACCACACCTATTGGAAAGGGGAAAACATAATTTTTTATCGCTATGACGAATGGACATTATCCTTTTTTTCTTATTGTTATAGCCTTCTTAAATTCATTTCATTTTACATGAAAGGTAATTTCAGCGGACCACAGACTAGATAAAAAGGTTTTTTTACAAGACAAAGGTAGCAAACAAGCGTAGCGCTCGCCTGATGGCAAGCAGTTACCGTAGCTGCTGCACAAAGACGCTCGTAGTACAGTCGACCACAGAAGTAGCTGAACTCTTTAGTACCATGTCACACCGATCTTGTGCACGTACTTTATAGTTGCTACCGTACTATATTGATGCTAGAGTTATTGTGACATGGTACTGAAGTGTTTGGCTACTGTTGTGGTCGACCGTACCACTCACGCGTTGTTTTCGCTATAAAAAACAAAGATAATGTAATCACTACGTAATAAAAGGAGACAGCGTCATATTGACAGCATAGAAGACGAGTCCTGATACTAGCATAACGCTTTTTCAATGAGCTCTGACAACCTAACTTATCTCAAGAACACAACACCACAAAGTAATAATTATTTAGCTGCGATCTTCTGTAAGGTGGAAGTGCTCCCATTCGAGCGCTCCGAGTGAAAAATACCACTATGCCCTAATTTTTCTATTCCGTGGACTGTACCCTGTCCCACCGCTTTATAATGTTCTTTGTTGTTTACCGCAACGACGGTAACTTGATTCGAAAGATAAAAATAGCATTCATAGGCCAAATTTTTAGTTCCATATAAAAATAGAGGCCTGTACCTATATTTTTTTACGCAGTGAGGAAAAGACGGTGTACTAACATTTATTATTTTTGCTGATTATTTTTTATTTCCTTAATAAAAGTTGTTCATTTTGATGGTCTCAATCAAACAGTTTTGTAGTCTTTCTAGTTGTGTTATGCTACTTTTGCTGTAGTCTCAAACACCTCTCTCCTTTGTACCATACACTTTTTTGTTGCTTTCTTCCCATTAGAAGCTGTGATGCTTCTTCGATAAAACTATAGGTTTATATTCAGTATAAGTTTGTACAGCCTATCCCCAGACTCACTGTATAAATAGCAAGCCTAAAAGCATTGGCTACTAGTCAACTAATAGGTTTTACTAGCAGTATAGTCCGTAAATATCTAGCAACCTTGATACATTACATTTATTAAGCCAGATTAAAGTAATTCTATTATAAAAGGTGCTTTGACTACTAATTTTGTAGATACACAAAAGTTAGTTCTGTATATTTACGTTAGTCGTGAAAACAAATTGAATTAAAATGACGACGTAAAAATCAATACCGTGCTATTCAAGTACAGGGTTCATTAGCGTTTCAGACCTGTATAACTGGAATTTGTATTTTGTAAAAAGTTGTATTTATTTGGCAAAAGAAGTTTCATCTATGAAACATCAACGTACAAATTAAAAAGGCAGGGTAGATTTTATGTGTGTGAGCGCCGGTAAGCTGGTTAGGAACGAAAGATTAAAGCAATTTCGCTTTTCATTTCTTCTAAAGACAGCTCTTGTTTAGTAGGTATACATTCCATTAGACGGTACGAAATTCGCAAGGACTAAGTATCTTGTTTTGTATTTCAGTTTCAAAATTATACTAAGTATTCTTGTAACATTTTTGTTAAATACCTACGGGTAGCTAAAGCGAAGGGTCGCTTATCTCTCGTCACCGTTGTTCTACAAATATTTATCCAGCAAAACATTTGCAGTATTCCGAATACATTGAGCAATACTTAGGATTTTATTGATCAAAATGGATCTGGGTGTCACAACGGCGGTGTAAATTTTTTTTAATATGGCGGAAAGAACGACACATTTTTACGACGTTTAAAAAAATATGCTTTTAAATGAATTCCACCTTGTGTAGCAAAGAGGTGCATTAATCTAGGGGCATGTAGCAGTGATTTGAAAAAACAATGAAAAAAAATGAACCCGCGTCTCCTATGGTTCGGCCAGACGCGATAACCGCTATAATTTAATAATTTATAATTTTTATTTTTTTATTATTTTCTGCGCGATGGTTTGCCGCCTGCAGCATAGAATATTTTTCGTCGTTTTCCTACTTTATTTGTAATTGTTACAATAAAGTAGGCGTTATAAACGCACAAAATCAAACAATATAAATATGGTCAAGTGTGTTTGACATTTTTTTTTATTCTCAATAATATCCGCAATTCGGCTTATTTAACATTTTATATAAAATCAATTCCATACAAAATTGAAAATTTTACATAACCCAGCTCCATATTACATGACGACGAAAATTTTTAAATGATGTGTTTTTGGCATACAAAAACAAACAATTTTTTCTAAATCTCGTTCCTTGTTAGCTAAACCTTAGTCATCAGATTTTTATTCGTTCACTATCCAGCATGTTATAGTCCTGTTAATAATTAAAATATTATAATAAAAAGAGACAAAAACGTACGCTCACAACATTTAATTTTGATAGACAACTCTTGACATAAATTTGACATGTTCTTAGAAAAATCAACTTCTAAGGAGTTTCCAACATCCTCCCCAGCCTAGCGGAGCTAAAAGATGCACAAAAAACTGTATATGGCAAACCCTCTCCGTGTGTACAGCCTAACTTCTTAGTACCTAACAGGTCTCCTAATGATGCGACCAAACCGTGTTCTCTCGGTTGTCGGCCTGTCGCTGTTAGAGTTCGTCAGCTCAAGTGGATAGAGCCGCTGTACTAGCCTGGTAAGAGTAGAGCCCTGTACTTTAATCTCGGCCACTCTTGGATGCCCATCTCGACCCATAATTATGTTTTTAATAATACCTAGAGGCCATAACTGTCGCTTTTTGTCGACCTCCATCAAAACCACGTCACCAACTCTAAGTTCTGTTTTATTTTTTGAACTTTTTCGTTGAATGAGATGCCCCAAATACTCATTTCTAAAATGCTGTTTGAAATTATCCCTCAAGGTCATTAAATATTTTAACCTAACATTAAAAGCCGTAGCATCAATATGGTCTAAGTCAGCAACGTCACTACTTGACAAGTCTTGCAGAAAGCAGTTAGGAGTTATAGGAACCAAACTGTCTTCCTCCGTTACGTAAGTCAATGGTCGTGAATTCATCGTCGCTTCACAGTCACATAGAACCGTTTCCAACTCTACGTACGATAACGCCGCTCTACCCAACACTACACAACTCTAGTAACAAATCTTTAATACTTCGTATTACGCGCTCCCAGAACCCTCCCCACCAGGGTGCACTAGGTGCATTAAAAATCCACTGTATCTGTATAGCATTAGACTGTGCCTGAATCTCGTTCCAATCCAAATCCTTCAAAAGATTATATGCGCCCACAAAGTTTGTCCCATTATCGGTGTATATCACTGACACTCTACCGCGTCTCGATATAAACCTTCTTAGGGCCATCATGAAACCCTCAGTGCTTAGAGAAAGCGTCAGCTCTAAGTGAACAGCTCGAAAAATAGCACACGTGAATAGAACTATCCAACACTTCTCTCCTGACTTTAAAAATAGCGGTCCCGCCAAGTCGATGCCCACAACTTCGAAAACCTTACCTAATTTAATTCTGTTTTCTGGCAACTGAGCCATCGGAACTTGAGCTGCCTTGCTACTATAGCGTCTACAGACAACGCACAAGGATATCACTTTTTTTACGACTTTTCTTGCAGCCGTAACCCAATATTTCTCTCTAAAACTACTAATTACCAGTGTAGCACCAGCATGCTGCAACATACAATGTTTCTGAAAAATCAGTCTATTTATCAGCTCATGACCACCTGGCAATAAAATTGGGTATTTAAAATTATCTGGTTCATTTCCTAAAATTAACCTAGACTTCACTCTTAAAAGGCCTTCAGCACAAGTTACTATATCTAAATTCTTAATAGCCTTAACTGACAAGTCTGAAAAATTCTCCCTCTGAATTACTTTCAACAATTTTTTCTCAGCTGAACAATATTCTTCATAAGACAGTTCACCCGAAACTCTATTATTTACATTTATACAATTATGAGTAAAACGAAATATCCATCCTATACATCTTAAAATTTTAGAATATTTTGAAAAGTAACGAAACTTCTTACTGAATAAGTCGACTTCGGTCGTAACTAAATTATTTACACTATCCCTACATTCTGAACTGACTAAATCTTGGTCTGCTTCAAATTCGCCTATAGGCCATTCACTCACAGGCGTTTTGAGCCATGAAGGCCCTTCCCACCACTTCGAGGAACTGAGTTTGTCCGCGTAACAACCTCTAGAAGGTAAGTCGGCTGGATTACATGGACCTGGTACATGACCCCATTGACCTCTATTAGTAGACAGTAAAACTTCCTTAACCCTATTATTTACAAACACAGACCACTGGCGTTCCTTTTTAATCCAAGTCAGTGCAACTGCCGAATCTGTCCAAAAATATGACTCGAACTTTATCCCATTCATAGCCTCTGTAACTTGCAAATACAACCTTACACCTATTACCGCCGATATGAGTTCAAGACGCGGAATCGAAATATCTCTTATCGGTGCTACACGAGATTTTGCTAGTACAAGTTGAACATGGATTTTACCGTTTACTTCTGATCTCAAGAAAACACAAGTTGCAAACGACGATTTACAAGCATCACAGAAAATATGTAGTGAAACATTACTTGAACTTATAGGATGGATCGATAACCTACGTGGAATAAAAAAGTTATTTAATGAATGCAGTCTGTTAACCCAAACTAAGTATTCCCTTTTAATTAAGTCTGGAACTTCTGTATCCCAGTCTAATTTTAATTGCCAGCATTTTTGTAACACCAATTTTGGAACCAAACTTACTGGACTAGTGTATCCTATCGGATCAAAAATCCGTTGCGCGAACGACAATAACAGTCTCTTGGTAACGCGTTCATCTACAACGTCAGCTAGCCTAAAGGAAACACATAAATTATCCTGCTTGTTATCCCATACAAGCCCAAGCACTGATACTGGATTACTCTTCGCGCTAGGACCAGTTACCCACCCTCGTAATTCGAACCTACCGTCGCGCAATATCTCTTGGGATATTTTAATAAACTTATCGCACGCATTTTGAGTATCGACACTAGTGATGCAATTATCGACATATAAAGATTCCTTTAAATTCTTAGCAACATCTCCTCTACTGCTGTCATCGCAAAATTTTTCCAAATGCAAATTAAGCGTAGCTGCTAACAAAAAAGGACTACACGTGACACTGAAAACTACTCTATTATGCCTATACGTTATTACGTCACTCTTATTATTCAAATCTTTCCACCATAAAAACTGTAAAAATTCCCTATGTTTTTCAGCAGTAGAAATCTGTAAAAATGCTCTACGAATGTCTGAAGTTATCCCAATGCAACCTATGCGAAATTGTATCAATAGCTTAGGAATCATCTCTATTAAATTTTCACCCTTCTCTAAGCAAGAATTCAAAGAATGGCCTTGTGAATTCTTCGCCGATGCGTCGAACACCGGCCTGACAGGTGTCGTAAGGCTTGACTCCTTTATTACTGCATGATGCGGTAGATAAAAGCCAGACTTATTATTTGCAACTTCCTCTATAATGCCTTCCTTTTCCCAATCGACAAACACTTGATCATACCTTTCTAAATATCCAGTAACTTCGAGCCTCTTAGTCGTAGACTGTAACCTCTTCCACGCTAGCGCCTTATTATTGTCTGACAGCTGCTCTGGAAAACCTTCTTTCCAGGGCAACAATACCTTATAACGACCATTGTCATCTCGTATCACAGTCTCTCTAAAAAATGTAATAATCCGATTAGTTTGTACAATCCTAGACTGAGTTTCAACCTGGTCCTTTATGCCTAAAGTCTCAAAGTCCCATAAGTCAGTCAAGGTAAAGTTGTTAAAATAAACATGAGTCAAAATATTACAACAGTGCGTCGGTAAACAACCTTGTACGCACCATCCTAATCTTGTCTCTATAGCAACAAAATTCCCTGTTATATTTACAATATTACCGGTAAGAAGATATCCTGAAATATCAGCACCTATAAGTAGACCTACATCAGTTTGTTCGTCTCCAATGTCACTAAGTTCAATATTCAACATTTTTAATTTATTTACAATATCTACATTCAGTGATGGACTCAAGCGCGGCAAAACCCCACTAATCTTCTTTTGCTCTAGAGCAGTCATTTTAATATCAAACTTACCATCAATACTCTGTACAGTGAACTGATAACTTTTATACAAATTACTACGTGTCTCGACTCCACCAAACAAACAATGACTTATAGTTTCAGTACTAGAAGGTCTCATGTGCAACTGTAAAGCAATATCCTCTTTAATATACGATCTTTGAGCTCCACTATCGAATAATGCCCTAGTTATCACTTTCTTATTATTATACATTACCGATACTAATACAGTTTGCAGAACGGTGTTATAACTTCTAGCACTCAACATCGTGTAAGCGTCCTCAACCTTCTTTTCTTTCTTCATATCAGACAATGACGGACATAGTAAAAATACGTGTCGTTTTCCACATAGTACACATTTCGGAAAATTTCTACATCTCTTCATACTATGACCCTCCTTTAAACAGATGAAACAGCCATTTTTCTTCTTCAGTAACTCCTTTTTCTCGTCCAACGTCCAGGTTGACGGCTTGTAGCACTCGATACTATTATGGGAACTTTTACTGCACCATATGCATGCCTTTTCATCTCTTTTCCTTTCCTCTCTTTCTTTCTTGTCAGTCTGAGTTAGTATACAGGCTGCAGTCGGTTCTCGAGCTGTACTACAATTCGGAACGGCATATATATCGAAACCTTCTCTTGAAGCATTAATACGTTCTTCACTTTCCACCTCGCGCTTTATAAATCTAAGCAGGTCTGTCAAGCAATCTTGACCTCCACTCTTGTCGCTTCTGCATCTCTCCCAAGCTTTTAACACCTCGGTCGGTATTGCCGATTCCACCATAGGTAGAAGCATAGCCGCATATTTATCCTTGGTGACACCTAGAGACTCCAATGCCTGCAGCTGTGTGGAAAGTTTATCGTACAAATCTCTTAACAAGTAACTTTCATTCTTGTTGGATAGAACTAAATGTAGGAGACTCCTTATATAATATTCAATTAGTAAGTCATCCCTCGCGAAGCGTTCTTTAAGTTCTGCTACCGCCTTCATATAGTTATCCCTGGAAGGTGGATAGCTCTCAACCAGCGCCCTGGCTTTCGAATTTTCGACGGTTGCCTGTACTAAGTATTGATATTTATCTACCGCGTCAATACTATTGTCATCGTGAATTTTTACAAATTGGCCCCAAAATGCGACCCAATTTTTCACATTACCGTCAAACTTTCTCAACTCAATTCTCGGTAATTGAAACCTGCGCTGCTGATCTACAGTTACGTTAGAGCGTACCGTCTCTGCATGTTCTTTACTTTGTGTTTTTTCGTACGCTAATGACACTTCAAGCCAAGACAGTCTGTAACTGTCAGTAGTTTGGAAGTCAGCACAAATGTCATCTTCCGTTGCCGACGCTTCCGAAAACCACAGTTCGCTTATTTGCTCGTCAACTTTAGCTAGGGCTTCGGCCTTTTCTTTACACAACAAATACAAGCTATGTACATTACCGCTATGCTCCTCTATTGCTCGTCGTAACTTATTTTCGCATTCGGTGTAAACTCGTCGCAATGTTGTACGCCTTTTTTTATAGCCCTCCATTATTACACAAAATAAAATAAAGTCACGGTCGCCAGATGTTAATAATTAAAATATTATAATAAAATGAGACAAAAACGTACGCTCACAACATTTAATTTTGATAGACAACTCTTGACATAAATTTGACATGTTCTTAGAAAAATCAACTTCTAAGGAGTTTCCAACAAGTCCAATGCTTTTTTATTTATTAAATATAACTATTATGCTGTTCATGCAATTTTAAAAATTATATCTGTATTGAATATTGCAACTGTTTATCTGACATGGAACAGCAACATTCCATTGGGATATCTGAGCTTAACGGATATGAGTGAAGTTGATTACGAAATCACAATAGCTGTCTGTCGGAGTCTATCTTATTTGTTCGGATTCAACTTGGTTTGGAATATTTTGGGAGTATTTATAATGGTCAAACGAACTTATTAAGTAAAGTTCGATCAGTATTATATGAGTAGCTTCATTCAAAGATATAGACAACAACGGTAGTACTCGCCTATAAGGCAACGTAGCTTATTAAAAGTTACTAAACGTATAGCAAAAACAACGAAAGGTCGACCTTCACACAGCCATGTAGCGTCATTCTTTTCAGTCTCTATTTGCAAAATTTTTTGAGGGAATTTAGGGTGGGCTGGGTGTCGTTATTTTGGAATGAATCAACTCATGTAATACTGATCGAACTTCACTTGGTAAGTTCGTTAGATCATTATATTATATTTCGTTTCTTCATTCTACAGATATTGAATTTAACAATAAAGTATTATTTTCAAACCACGATATCACTTTTGAAACGGCATTATAGACATCCGCAAAGTCAGTTTTAGTTCGATCTATATTAAAAATTAATGAGGTGTCATCTGCAAACAACATCGTCTTACACAATTTTTTTTAAAGGAAGGGAGATCGTTGATAAAAATAAAGAAAAGCAATGCCCTAACATAAATCTTCTAGGCACGTCTATACGCACAGGCGTACCTGAAGTCTCAGTTTTATTTATAAGAACTTTTTGAATTATATTAGTCAAGTAGGATTTAATAAGCTTTGATAAGTTTATTGATACATCATAAAGATTTAATTTACCCAATAATGATGACCAGCTCAGACACATGCCTTGGACAAGTCACAGAAGATTCCAAGAGCATCCTGCCAATTTTCCCAAGCACCAAATATATGTTTCTTAAGCGCAGTTACCGCGTCTGTAGAATTTTATCTTTAGTAAATCCGAACTGTCTATTGTGGAGCGAATAATTTCTCGTAAAATGAGAAAGCAATTGGTTAAGAATGATTTTTTCAAAAATGTTGCTGAGTGGCAAAACAAAGATGGGTCGGAAATTAGTGGGGTTACTTTCTCCCGCCTCAAACGAAGGTATTATTTTATTTTATTTCATTTGATTGGAAAACAGAGCATCAACAATACATTTATTATATATGTAAACGACAATCGAGGAGAGATACCATTTATAATACTAACGTAAATGCCCCATAAATCCTCAGTCGTTTTCGTATTCAAACACTTAAAAGCTTCTATGATCGTATTAAAGTTAATTTCATGGAAATTAAAAGGAATATTGCACTTAGGAACATTCGTCTCTATGAGAGCAAGTGCGCACTTAGTACACGAATATTCGTTGGCAATTTTAATAGGTATAGCGGAAAAAAAGACTTGAAAGTATTTGCTACTCTATCATTTGTTTCTACAATTTTGTCATTGACATTAATTTTAACACCCCTATCAGAAACTTTTGCTTTACCACTTTCTTGATTTACAACTATCCAAGTGGCGTTTCATTTACTGTCTGATTTCATAATTTTATGACTAAAAAAGTTTATATTCGCAGTATTACAAACCTTTTTAAAGATTTTCAAGTACTTTCTGACATAATCGATAAAAAATGTATCAGTGGAAGTAGACTTCTGACAGTATAGTTCATATAATTTTCTTCTACTTATATAAATACCTGGAGTTGCCCAATCACTAAATTTCCTTTTAGAACTGCCTGGTGCAACAGCGGGGCTGCTTTGTCTGCTATGTAGAATAGCGATCAGAACAATATTATAGGCAATATGCCTGGCGCCATAGCCTAAAAGCTTTGTCTGTAATACAGAAAGGCTATCAAAACAGTATGTTCTGGGGAGCGTGAAAAAATCAACTGTCGGCCGAGGTCCCCATTATAATCGAGGAAAAAAAATGGAGGACTTATTTCCTTAGTTTAATTTAGGTTAAATCAGAGGAACTTCCAAGCCTTACGTTATTAAGAAATATAAATTAATTTTAAAAGATAATAATTATTATTGTTCAAGAATTTATAGCTTTATGCGAAGCAAGCGTAAAAGTAGTAAAAATATATGTTAGTACTTGTTGAAATGAAAGCTACAAAAAAATCATTTCACGGCTAAAGAAAGAAAGAAAGAAAGAAGCCTTGACGACAAGGCTTACCGGCATTTTAAAAATCAAACTATTTATTTTATTAACCGTTACTATCGTCACACTGTCGAAATCAATCACGGGCACTTTACCATAAAAACATTCTCTAACTTTTTAGTTACACAGACACCAACATTTAAAGAGCGCGGAGCGCAAACAAAAGTTGCTTCGCTGACTAAAAGAATAACGCTACATGAGAGCGCGGCAGTAGGGGTTGGCTGTGTGAAGGTGGACTTTTTTTTTTTTCTATACGTTTAAGCGACGTTTCCTTGTTAGCTAAGAGGACTACCTGCTGTTGTCTTTATCTAAAGAATAAAGCAACGAAATATAATTCCCTATTAAACAACAAAATAACTATTCGATTCTTGTAGTAAAAGAAGCTTATCGCATAGGTTAGAGGTATAAATTATTCATGTATTCGACACGAATAGCTTTGAGTACCAAATGGTTTTTCTTATCGGTAAATTCCATAATTTTCTCTGAAAGTTCCATCGAATCACTGTTGGTAGATCTTGAGTGATTCTGAATTACTTTTAGGAAATTTCTTATTGAGAAGGTGCTTTACATGTATAGATAATATCAGAGAAAATAGTTATTCTCAAATTAATTGTTTTGCCAATCGTTTAATACATACAAAAAATTAAGTATGACCTTTAGATTGTCGTTTAAGGCAGAGACAAATTGTTAGTACTAGATATGGATCTAGTACTACCGATTGTGTCTGGCCTCAAAATGAAATTACTAAGTAATATTAAATTTACTATAATATTGCGAAAACATCAATCAAGGCTGAATTGTCAATAAGTGTACATCTGTAAGGAGCTTAGGCCCAATACAATATGAGCTAATAATTTAACGCGATGCAGGGGTTGGTAGTCTGGTAACAGATGTAAAGTCAAGTCCGGGGAGACGTGACTTTTCTTCATGTTCTCATACAGTAAAAAACCTACTCATATCAGGTTCACAGATTAACGAAATTTCAAAAGCTCTCAGACCATACCCGCATGCTAAAGATTATTATTATTCATAAAATAATGTTTTGTGTACAGTTTCGTAAGTGCGTCACGCTGCGCGTCATGTATCGGCGAGTCAGCGCGAGCAGCGTGGTACCGACACTCGGACGGTTGGCGTGGAGCCCCTGCCCCAGGCCCACGCCGGTCCCCCTGGGACTCCTTACCAAGCCTTAGACACGAGGGCAGCCTTAATGACTCAGGATATAGGAGTAATCGAGCAGATAGCTTCGAACAACGGTAAGTATTATTGGCATTCTCACTATTAATTATTCTTCATTATGGTAGATTATTAGCTTCCTAAAAATTATATGATAATTGAAGTTTTAATTTAAGATGTAATTGGAAATAATTTTCAAGACAAAAATCTGAAACAAAATGTTTAAGCATTTTTTTTTCACATAATATTAATATGACTCGAAGTTGGACCGTAGATAAATATAAAATATTTGACGTTACGTCGACGCCAAGTGATCGAGCACTGTTTGCGAAAAGAATCCCATAACTATATTTACTTATATCATAACGTAATAAAAATCAAAAGATAAGTTTTATTTTTAAGGGACTAGTTTATTAGATATAATACGTATCACGTTTTAATGTTTTTGATGCGTTTAACGCCTACTTTATCGTAACGGTAAGGCGGGATCCCGCCTGGAGCATATATTTTTTCATCATTTTCTTTCTTTATTTGTAATTGTTATATTACGTATTTAAATTTTAGCCTCCGACGCCAAAAGAGGGGTGTTATAAGTTTGACGTGTCTATCGGTATATCTGTGTATCTATGTGTCTGTCTGTGGAATCGTAGCTACTAACCGTTTTTTTAATTTTTAACGGGGTATGAATAGACCGGCTTTGATTCGTTTTTTTGATTGAAAGCTGACGTGTTTGAGATGGTTCTTAGCTAATTTATGAAGATCTGTTGAGGCTTTCAATGTTCATCAGCTCGTTTCCTACTTGATAAAAGGGTCTTAGTAACTTTCACAGTTCTGATTAATTAAAAAATTCCAAGACATGCTAACGCTGATGCTGTAGCATCAATAGTCTGCGGGATGCTCAATTAATCAGAAACTTACAGCAGATATAGCGTCTTTGGGCTCAAAAAAATTGTCTCAACGAGAAGGTGTAAGATAGATAATAATCGAGCCCGGGGCTACTTAAAATATGTTTTTTTTTGTAACATGAATTTTTAAACAAACTTTAAACTTTTATGAGTAAAATAATTTTAATTCCATTTACCAGAAATTAAGTTTCTTACAATAAACATTATTAAAACCTATAAAAAGTTTATATAAAAGGAGAATAATTAAAGTTTATACCACAGGTTGACCCGCAACGTAAGGCAAAGGGTTGCTTTAGGTGAAATAATTTTGCCGTTACAAATTGAATTCCACCAAATAATCTGCTGAAAGTCACTAGTGTAATACGTTGATTCTTTTTCGTTCCACATGACATTTAAAGTACGGACAGGAAAGGATCCACTCAAAGGTCGACGCTCTTTGCTAGATCCGATTTACTGTTACGTTTCGGTGTACTGTGAATTGAGAAATAGTGTAAGTACTAATAATTTCATTTTCATGTGAAGCTTAGTCAATATTATTACAACAAGCTACAAATTGAGCATTGCAAGTAGTTAGGATCAAACCAGTCGTTAGGTAAAATAAATAGTTCATTTTGCAACACTATTCATTTAGTAAGTTTTACAATATTTCATTGTAAACAACAAACATCAATAGATCTATACATTGAAAGAGGTCAGACATTGCAATTGAAGAATATATCTGGATGGACGCAAACACGAGTTGTATTATTCAGCGTGCATCCTATAAATTGAGTGCGGCATAAATCTTTCGTATTTTGCATGAGATAACAACCAATGCTAGTGATGCACAAATCTTTGGCTTAGCTTCGATGAATAGTTAGATGTAGTAAACTGTTCTACATCTAACTATTCATCAAAGTTACTATATAATAAACTGTCTACCTCAGGCTAGACGTATTCTGGTATATCATAATTTACATAAAAATTATTCAATGTATATTACGAGGGTCAAACTGAAAGTTCATAGAAAATTAAAAACTGAGCAAACTAGCAAGTATTATTATATCTTTTAAAAATAGTGTCCATTCATTTCAATACATTGCTGCATCCAATGGAACCACTGAGAAAATCACTTTGGCCCACTCGTCCTTAGGGGTATCTTCGACGGCCTTTTAAAATGCAGCCACTGCTACCTCGGCGTTCATAGAACGTTTTCCTTGAAGTTTTTCTTTTATTTTCGGGATGAAATAAAAATCGCATGGTGTGAGGTCGGGGCTATACGGCGGGTGACCCAGTAATTCTACATCTGACGTCACCAAACAGTCGATCGTTCGTCTGGCGTTATGCGACGAAGCGTTATCGTGGGGAAGGAGGATTCTACTGCGAGGTCGTCTCTCGAACTTTTTCCAAAACAAGTAGCAAACAATTGATAAAGTACCACTCTGCAGTAACTGTTCTTCGATCGTCTAAAACTAATGACCTGTCATTCAGAAGAACGAGGCCGCCATCATTTTTTCCCACACTTCGTCCTCTCTTCACTTGGCAACTCCTCGGAAGGAAACACCTACTAAGCAGACTGTCTTTTGGTTTCGGAATCATAATAGTAAATCTGTTAAATAAAAAGGACGTTCTTTCGTAACAGCTTTCGTCACCCGTAAGTGTATCGAACACAGCATTTGAGTCACCTCCGTTATCTTTGAATAAACGTACGGCACCAATCTTCCTGCTTCGTTGAAGCAGGAAGATTGGTGCCGTACGTTTATTCCTGACCGCTAACTGTTCATGGAGGATTTTATGCACTTGACTCATAACGATGCCTAAGCTTGTCCGAATCTACTGATAGGTCACTCTTTTGTCCTTGTCTATCATACGCCGCACAATACTGATGTTATCTTCAATCGTCCCAGTAGAAGGTCGTCCCTCTCGACTGGAGAAATGGGACTTCATCATGAAAGGCCAATCGGTATCTATTAAAACTTTCTTGATGACTTATGGCATCTAAAATCATATAAAATCATTGCACGAACATTTTCTCGCGTTCAATTCATGCTGACGTGACTCAGACATTTTTCAATTTGCCGCCAAATCGTAAAATAAATGACAAATGAATAATTATGGCAAAGACTTCCATTTTTACAATTCAAACTTTTTTTAATTGTTTGTTAACAAGTAACCAGTACCCCTAGCACGAACATTTTTAAATTTCAAATTGCCATCGTATCGAGTAGTTACGTTAGCTTTTGTTTAAAATTTTAAGCGTACGTGAGCATAATTTCAAGCAAAAGCCAGACAAAAGCTACGATTACGATTCGAAATTTAAAAATGTTCGTGCTAGGGGTGCAGTTCTCAAAACTTTCAGTATCGCCCTTGAATCTAAAGTTCTATTTTTTCTCCTATTTTTTCGTTACAGCGGCATATTTGACCGGCAAGACAGCGTGCGATCAGAGTATACAAGTGATCGTGAATCGTCCCGCTACGGCATCGTGCAACAAGCTTCTATAGATAGCACTGACTCCAGGATTTGCTACCTGACATCTAGTGAGGTAAGTCATAAATTACAAAATAATAGTACCTACAGTAAAACGATCTAGATTAAATTGACATTTTTGACATAAATCATAGTTACAGACATATGTCCATAATGGTTTGACAATAAATGATTGATTGATTGAAAATTTATCTCTAAAGTAGGCTCTTAATTACTTAGGTAGGTACATATTATAAAAACAAAAAAAAGTAATTGAGATTTGCAAAAGGTATGGGATTTTTTAAACAATAAAGTCTAAGACACTCCGTTGAAGAATACCAATGTAATGACACCTCATTCTTCAAAATCGATCAAGCTAAAATTTAAGAACTTATGATTATGTAACTATGATAGGTTACCTACCTATCATAAGATCGAAAATTTTTGACCGATTTCATTTAACTTTTCGACTATTTTTAACCGACTTCAAAAACGAGGAGGTTCTCAATTCGGCCGGTACGTTTTTTTTTCTATGTATGTACACCGATTACGCCGAGATTACTGATCCGATTTACGTGATTCTTTTTTTGTTCGATGCGGAATAGCTGCCATTTGGTCCCATAAAATTTTTTTCATAAACAGTTGGGTACTTTGATTTTAAATTAAAAAAAAAGAAATTAGTAAGTCGTCTACATATGCGAAATTGCGAATCTGCGAATTCCAATGACTTTTTAGTGAATCGATACGATAGTAGGAAACAATATAAGTTGACGGTCACCCATCTAGCTTCGACCGTAGAAAGTTATCACTAAAAATTATGAAAAAAAATTTTTATACAAAAATTAAAACCGACTTCAAAAAACTGAAAAGGATAAAATAATTAAATTTAAGTAGGTAAGTATCCCCTAGAAACATTTTTTGGAGTTGGTGCTAAGTGGTTTCCAAAAACAATAGAAAGTGAAGCACCGACTCCAAAAATATGTTTCTAGGGGATGAATACCTACTTAAATTTAATTATTTTATCCTTTTCAGTTTTTTGAAGTCGGTTTTAATTTTTGTTAAAAATTATTTTCGTTCCGTCGAAATCGCATTTGCCATTGTATCCGTTGACCTATTATCAACTAGTTTTTTTTTTCATTCCTCCGACGCTTCATTTGGTAAAGAGATCTTCGACCAAATAAAGCGTCCGATGTTAAACTCAGGTAAAATAACATTTGTTAGAAGTATTATGTTTCCAAACATTCACTACACCTTTGTTATATTTTCATTTATTTACCATATCTTCATTTCATCAAAGGCTTTGAAAAATTTTAGCACATTTGTTTCCGATCCCTAATTCAAGCAAGAAAACATGCTAGCAAGCCTGCAATATGCAAGTAAACAAGCATACAGTTACAGCTTGCAGTTTGATGCTCCGCTCCCTGCGCTGGCTACGCTATATGTGGTCACAATGCCCTAACCGCTAACCTAAAATCCATTTTATCCTAAAAGTTGTTTTATTTGAAGGGTTCTACACCCCTCGTTCATACAGGCAAGCAAGTATGCAGCAGTTTGATTCAATAAATGCATGCATGCATGCAAATGCATTAGCATGCAGTCACTATTCTTTTTTAAATTTGGTAGCACAGGGTCAGTAGTTAGTAGTTAAATAAATAACATAAACATAGTCGTGGCCTAATAAACGTCGATACAATGATTATTTCGTGAAGTGAAAGTATGGCAAATACATCATCTGGCCTATCATAAAACTTTAAAAGGCGCTTCAGCCAGTAGTGAAAAGTTAATTTGAAAATCGGTAAAGCAAGGTATTTTGGTAGTCTAAAAATATGGCAAAAAGTACATAATTATATAGCAAAAAAGACGCTTGTCAACCGTTTTCAGTCAAATGAAATTCGGACATGTAAATTTCGAACAAGTAATCGGTTCCCGGCTACAGGAAGTATGGAACAGACAAACAATCCCTCATCCTTCGGAAAACATAACCCTCCTTCTGGCGCAGTCGGATAAACTCATTTTGACTAAATGTTTCCCGAAAGTGTATTCATTACACAAACTTCTATTTACTGGAAATTAAGCTCAGGATCTCTGGCATTATGAATGTTATTAGTAACCCCGACCTCTCTAATTTTCCGGTTATGTAATAAATACTTTTGTTTTTTAATTAATTTCTTTTGTCTATTAACATGTAATAAGTACCGTCATCGATAATCTGGTAGATAATTGATTTTTCTTTTTAAATACAAAAGCTTTTCAGAACATCGCTGCTATTATGATAGCAAAAATAAAATCATTCTTAGCGGATGTCATGGTTTTCGCGCGCACCTGCGTCTCGACCCATTTGTTTGTTATTTGTCACTCGAAAACTTGTTTTTCTGCTGTCGTAAAATTGATATTTTTGTTTTACATTGAATTCCAAGCTATTTTATCTTGATAAAATAGCTAACCATTTTCTTGTAAATGTTTGGTAATTTTAACGCAGCAAATATTAAAAATTATGAATGAATATTATGACACTTTTTAAGTAAGCAAGTGAAGTGTAAAATCGAAGGTTTGCTTATCTTAAGATTTATATTATTAGGACCATTAAAGCCAACATTGCTGATAAAATATTGACTAGATTAAAGTTGGATATCTTGAATTTGGCATAGGATTCCAAATTCAAATTAATGTTATAGCCTGGTTAATTAAAGAAGCATCTCGTACTTAATTTTTTTAATGATGTCAGTATTTTCTTTTATGTGATTACTAGCTGTGCCCGCGACTTCGTTCGCGTAGATGTCGGAAAATAGCAACGGTGGGGTAGGTAGGCTAAGGATTTAAATTATGTTAATAAAACAACTTTATTTTTTTAAATTATGTTAATTTATATTTAAATTATGTTAATAAAACAACGTATTGAAAATATGGTGGTAATTTCGAACACTTACTAAACTAAATTAAAGGATATGAAAACAATGCATTTTATGCATTTTAGACATCATGTTTCATCGTAACGTTTACTGCTTAAGACGTACACAACCGATATCGAAATAGAAATGGCATTAGTTTTATTTTTTAAAAAGTCCGGGTTCGAGTCCCGACCTGAGTACACATTTTTTTTAAAATGTTTGAATACAGTTTTTCTTTTTACTCAACTCGATGACATGGCTCCTAAGAAAAGATTTTCGTACGTCATATAGTTTCAGACTTTCCCATACTGACCGATCTAAATGTGCCACTCTGTGCAGCCTATATAATACCTCGAAAAATGGACTATCCAAGACAAAAAGAACATTTCAATTTGAATCAGTTGTTCCTAATATTAGCGCGTTCAACCAAACAAACAAACAAACTCTTCAGCTTTATAATATTAAAAGTATAGATTGAAAAATCAAAAATTGGTGTTGTTTTTTAATACTATATCCGTCGTGGCACCAATACTACATCACAGAATACATAGACGATTCGCAATATCAATGACGTGTATGACAAGTAGGTTAGGTAGGTATAATAACCGTAATAACCAGAATCGGTCATCGCAGTGTTTGGACCTTGGGAAAATTGTCAAACTATGTTCAAATGTTCCAATATGTGTTAGTATTATCCACTACAGCTTCTTAAAAAATTATTGCTTAGGTGTACTGTCAAGAATTGAAAATCATGATGGAGAAGCTTTCTATAAGCCATGTAGTACTTTATAATACAGGAGTTGCCGTCATCTAACAATTTTCGTTGTTCTTCTTTAATCCACTGCTTCTTCAAGACAACGCTCGTCCACCACGACCTGACTAAGAAAACTGTCATCTTCAGTTGCTCGTGCCCACGATCGCTGTGAATTAATAAAAAAGTCGGATATAACACTATAATATCAATATTAACTAGATAATGGAATAAATAGAGATGGCAAAATATCACAATAACGTTTAGTTAAGCAGAAATGGATAGGCATTGAACTTGGTAGTTATCACTTAAACTCTCAGAATGCTTGTTCAAAACCGTTATTACATAAAAAACAAAACGAAACGTATCCATTATCGATAATACATATTTCTTGCCATTAATGCATTTCATAATAAATACCATAATATATTACTTGTTGGTTGGAAAAGACTCCAGCTATTTTTCAAGATTGTGCTCCTTTTTTCGCGAAAGCTAATCTAATATTCAGTGTGTTGAACGTATATCCATTAATAAATTATTGATGAATAACAAATTCCTATCTAAGTTTACCTTCTTTTGGAAAAATGTGTTGAATATGAAGTAAGTAGGTGTAAGTATTTGTATGTATGCTTTCTTCAAAACCTTACTGAATAAAAGATAGGTATACCTACTTACTGTAAACTTTATCAACACTTACTTTCACTTTATTTTTATTTGTTTTCGGATAAGGCTGCTAGAAAAAAAAACATACGAAAGAGAAAAACACATTTGAATTTAAAAGGTCTTTTATGCTAATAATATCACTCATAAATAACTCACGAATAATGAATCCAAGAATATACCTACGGTTCATTTAGTGCTACACAAAGATAATGTAATATTTCTCTCTTGGTTTTGGTCTTTGCGAGGCAGTACATACAAGGGCTGCGGCCGCCCCGATCTCTTGAGCTTTTGTGCCTCAGGCTTTAATATTACTTCCTCCATACAAATACTCATAAAATCATATCAGTTTCAGTTCTTTTGTTAGGAGAAAAGGAGGACATTTCGTTTAAATGAAAAAAAGGATCTGTTGAAAAAAATATCATGGTCATTATAAAATATCCCGGAGTAATTATTATGATCGTTAAAAAGGGGAGCCGGGTCCTGTAGATAGGTATTGATTTAAGGATTGCGAGAGCTTTTTTGTTTATTAATGTACAGATGTCAGCACATCAAGTGTAACAGTTGCACTACGAAAGCCGCCTCTATGACGAACGGAATAAGGGCGCTTGTGTGCTAATACGCTTGTGTGCTGTCGACTGCACACAAAAACATTTTCCTTATAATATACAGCAGCAATATATAAATAACAATGGTGTGAATAATGATTTTGATTCGCATGTAAATTCCTGGACCAAGTTATTGTTTACTGGTCCTAATAAAATTTGTTGTTACCGACTGAAACTAAAGTTCAGTTCCTGGGTCTTTTATTACAAACTAAAAGAACTACATATGGCAGGTGACGTCATTTGACGTTTCTAAAATGGCAGTCCTAACACATTTTAGCCTCATTTTAATCCACATTTAAAATTGTACCTATTTAATGAAATCTATGTATGGACCGACGATTTGGTGACGGTGGTGGCAGGTAGCCGCTGGATACGTGCAGCAGCGTAGGACCGATCGACGTGAAAATCTTTAGGGGAGGCCTTTGTGGGCAGTGGTCGCCTTTCAGCTGGCATGATTGGAATTGAAATTGAAATTTATTTTACTCAGCTAACAGATGATGGATGGACTGAATGTCAGCTTATTCGATTTCTGAAAGTTTTTTTTGCCTTTTCCTAATGCAGTAGAATGAAACAAATGCCTTAGACAAATTTTATTTAGAATGACAGCAGTATCAACTTAATTTTTAATAATATGGGTTAGAGTATGAAGTTGCCGTTTCATTGTAATAGGTAATTCGAATTGACATAGAACCTTCATGGTTTGAGATTTTTGAGTGAAACTTTTTTCAAATGGTACCTATGAGGTTCTTCTTATAAAAAATGCGCAACATTCGATTATCAGTTGTTTTTTTTTATTCAGCTTAGACAAAAAAAAATGGATACTTCGAAAATTCGAAGTGATTTTTGAATACGAGTTCCGACGCGGAACTAACGCGGCAGAAACAGCTCGCAATATCAATGTTGCGTTTGGAGAGGGAACTGCTAATGAGCGCACCGTGCGATTTTGGTTTAAACGCTTTCGTTATGGAAATTTTGATTTGAAGAACGAACCACGTAGAAGACCGCTCACACAGGTGAATAACAATGAATTGAAAGAGATGGTGGAAGCCGATCCGAGCCAAACTACCCAGGAATTAGCAGCATGGTTTAACGTTACCTTACCAACAATATTGACTCATTTGCGTCAAATCAAAAAAAGCAATGGCTGACCCCAGGTCAAACACCGCAACAGTGTCCTAAAGCAAAGCTTACCAATAAAAAGGTAATGGTAACTGTTTGGTGGTCTCAGCATGGTGTTACTATACTGTAGCTTTATCCGAACTAGTCAAGCAATAACGGCAGATGTCTACTGTGCCGAACTCCGAACCTACTACGGGATCTACTCACGGGAATAAGGCCTCCTTACACTTAATCTAACGCTACCTATCAGATACATGGGATAAATACAAAAAAGAAGTTTATCTTTCAGTTGCGTTTTGGATAAGATTTACTCCAATTAATTAGCGTAATTATTTTACTAGCGAACACTAAAACGTCACTTAAAATCTGAATCCCGCATCAATTCTAAAGAGTTCTCCATTTGACATTTTCCATTATTCCGATACAAATTTTTAACTTTAATGATACTTAAAATATTTGAGAGAATCTTAAGTATATGAAACTTGTAAGTGTGTGTCTGTAAGAGAAAGGAGGATAGTTACTTAGTATTTTCCTTCACCTATACGGGACAGGAATACGCACAATCATTTGTAATATTATTGTGTTACTGGAGTAAATAAGGTCACTAGAGCTCAAGGAAGAAGTGTTGTATTTGAAGCCAGAGAGGACTTGTACCTATTCTGACAATATAATCTCTTGATCTTACAGATATAGCAATATGTGTAATATGTTGTTTTTTCTAGGAATAAATATTTTACCACCGTCTTTTATATCGTGACTACATATTTGAAGTATTTATCGGAAGTTATATACTATGCAAATCGTGAAAGTTATTCCCCTGAATCCTTTTTGTAAATTGGCAATGCTCCAGAAAGAACATTATGATGCTATATTGTTAGTAGCTATATAACAACTCGCTCATTAATAACCACTAACCACGATGGCAGCGCATCGAGTTAATGCCTCGATTTATGCCTACAGTATTGTTTCTCTCTAAAAAAATCTGTCAGGATTTACATAAATAAATTATTTGTAAAAAATTGCAAAACATTGAGTACTACAAAGGCTTCACTTAAGTTCACTTAAGGTTTCACTTAAGTGCAAAAAGTTCTTGATATGAATATTACATAACGTAATTAGTTTATTCATAATAAGGAATAAAATCACAATGTTATGCAAAGGGTATGTATAAAACTTGATATAAGTATCCAAATCCAACGACGGGGTAGTACGTACATAAGCAGAACAAATAGTATAGCCAACCTATTGTCGGTGTCCGACCGAGGTCTGGGGCTGTTCGGCCGCAATCGGCCTTGATCGGCCCTGATCGGCGGAGTCTGCGCGGCGCACGTTGCGTCGCTGCGCCCCTACCTCCTCCAATAGTATCCTGGACGTAGCATCAAAAATATTATTTTGAGGTTAACTTCTCCCACTTTGAATACAATGAACCAAAACCAACCGTGGATTCCAAACGTTTAGAAACAAACACACACGTGTCGAATGTCGCGAAAGAGAACGTTGAATCGAAAACTGAGACGTTTTGTTTGTGTAAATACAAAGCTTTTATTGTCAAGTGCACGGACAAAGAAGATTCCCATCGTCCTCGCTACGTTAGCTTCTCCACTGCAATATAATCGCCATGGTTGTCATTGTAAAGACTGCTATAATTGAACTGTTGTGACAAGTTGTACTGTAATACATATCTGCCGTGTTAAAGTGAAGTCAATTGTAAAGCCTATCCACAAGTGAATTGTTAACATACGTGATCCACGTCTCCTCAATAAAAACAAAAAGTAGCGAAGTTATTAGAGTTCCTGCTTGTAAATCGCTTGGTCTACCTGTGATATATCTATGTTATTAATTGATGTTAAAACCTTTGTGTGTTACTTCTAAAGCTGCCAATATTTTTAATTAGGATATTTTATTGCAATTATAGAGTGATAAAAGTTGAACTAGTACTCATAGTTTATTTATTTATCTGTCTATTAAGAGTTACTAAATGAAGTTAATTAATGTAGAAAAAAGTTACTGCTGTTGTTAGAAAATGTTATAGTTATATTAGCAAGCTATACATAATATGGAATCAATAATAGTAATTAAATATAATCCCTGAAAGTGGAAAATATTGAAGACTAAAATGGTATAGAGGCTGTATGGGGGCCTTCAAATCACGACATGCGGGATTCTTTAAGGTATTTCCAAAATTTTACTTGTTTTAGATAAACACAATAATCCAATGTCATTCGTGTATCTTAGTATCGTTTTTAGATCATTTATTTTACAATACAATTACTATTGGATAAATAATATAGGACATTGCAGGATTGTCTTTAGGAAGCTGCAGAAAAAAAATATCTTACAGGACAAACATTTTACGTTTACCAATGTAGGTCAATGTCTATTCTTTGAGAGACCGCAAAGTGTAAACAAGACGGCGCGGCGCACCAAAGAAATATCACACTAAAGAACCCTCTCAATTGATCAATACAATATTTGCTACACATCATTACACAAATATGATTTTCCCATTTATTTTACCCATTTTACTTTCTCTGTTTTGAACCCGAATAATGTTTTAAAATAATATTTCAAATACGTTAGGTGTCCATCTATTCTAATTCTAATAAAATTAAAATTATTATAGATGTTTGTTACTCAATCAGGCTAGAACGGCTTAACAGCTTTCGATGATATTTGACACACAGATAGTTTATGATCTGGATTAGGACATAGGATACTTTTTCCCCGGGAATTTTACCCCATGGGATTACGCTGACGAAGTCACGGGCGGACGCCAGTAATATAATAAATGCGAAAGTATGGATGGATGTTTGTTACTCAATCACGTCAGAACGACTGAACGGATCTGTATAAAATTTGGCACAGATACAAATTTTAGTATGTACATGGAAAAATTATGGTTCCCATGGGATAGAATTGACATTTACGCGGACGAAGTAAAAATTTTGTGACTTAATTAATTATTAAATCTGGACCCGCCTTTAGTCTGTAATTAGGTCACCTCAACTGGATTTTATATTAATTTGCAATCGATCTTCATTATATCGGAGCACAAAGACAACCACTTTTTTCTCTTTATTGGATGAGCTTTTAGAAGTTTTTATCTATGATAACAAAAAAGGTAAAAATATAACAATTTTAGTCGATTGCCATTGTTTAAGCACCAATTTGTTAGATTTGTTTTTCAGAAATGGAAGATTTCAATTCTGATATTGTATAACTGTCATCATTATCATCATAGTCAGCCTATAAACGTCCAACTGCTGGGCACTGGCCTTCCTACATTGGAGAAACATGTGAGAATTTTGGGCTATAGCACAACCACGCTGGCCCAATGTGGTTTGGTGGGTAAAATCGGTTACAGCAACAACCGAGGCCAAATTCTTAGCGTGCCTTCGGAAGCACAGAGGAGCTCGATATTACAAACTTTGATTGACCCATCCCGCGATCGACCACGGCAAAGGTTGCTTTGTTTTCGTATCGAAACCTGAGCGCTCAGACCAGACCACTACGTCACCGAGCTCCTCAAACACTGCATTATATTTTATTCTAGAGCACTACGAGTTTTATATTGTATTACCTACCTTACTCACGTCGCTAGGACTCGCAGCTGTGTTATGAGGTTTTTTCATTACATAATGATTCGTTCGGATTTTGATAAAAGGGTATAACAATAGGTGCGAAGGGGCTTACATAATAAGCGTTCTGTATTTACCAGTATCTTGACAAAAACTTATTGGTCTGTTCTAATTCATTTACAGTTTATTTGTTTTAGATTTTGTGTTACGTTCATTGTTAAATATTTTGTATGTAATACCCCAAACAATGTATTTCTTTCTTTTTTTCAAACAAAGTACTTAGATATCATTAGATAGTGGTGCGTTTCGATTAGGTATGATCTACGTATACTTACCTACATGAAATAAAGAGTACCTACATATAACTTTTTTGTTGATTGCTTCTAACTATTTACTTTCATCTCTCCAGCACGAAAAGGGTGCTTTTGCTGCTTAAAATTCATAGGAAAGTTACATTATGCTCACATGTAAGCAAAATTAATTTTTTCGAACACTGGATTTTAATTTTACGCTTCGCAGATTTTATTCATTTTTGGTAAGTACTGTTACTGGCCAGGATGCATGTCCTTAAAAGCCAGCGCAGCTCAGAAAAATCTAAACTATGTTCAAAATTCTTAACAACCCCCTGGTTTTAATTCATAGTAAAAAAACTTTCAATTATTTTTTGAACGTAGATAATATACAATACTATAAATGCAATATTGAAAGGTAAGTAAAATAGGTATAATAAAAATTTGCAACATTGCAGCTTTTTCACTTTTGACTTATAATAATATAAAATAGTTTTTAGGTATAAATAAGTTAATGTATGCTTTATTTTCTACATACCTATATTAAGCTAGCTGATCTTATTTTTTGTAACCTAATATTTTTCTCGCTGAGAGAGGTGAAAAGTTGTATGTTTCATAAGAGAGCATTTTTTTTATTTCTTGTGTGACTTTAAATCATTGCATTTTAGACTACTTCGCTAGTTTGTGAATGAAAGTCAGTAGTAGCGGCTAACAATAACTTTGCTCACTTGTCAAACAAATAAATTTTATTATATTATTGCCCCTCACTTTAGTTACATTGTTCCTAAGGCTTATCGGATGCTTGGTTTTGTCTTGAGAGTCTCTAAAGATTTCAAAAATTGTTCCACCTTGGTTCTTCTATATAATATTTGTTCGTACATTCTGGTCTGGAGTACGCGTCCGCGGTTTGGAATCCGCTATATAAAAAATATATACATCAAATTGAGAATATTCAGAATAAATCCATGAAGCATTTGTCATATAGATTTCCTCAATTGTATGTACTCAGATTTACCATCACTGGAGGATCGCCCACTTGTGAGAGATCAATTGTTTCTTTACAAACTTATTAATTGTCATTAAGATTCCCCGTATCTCTTAAGTAATATTTACTTTAAGTGTCCCCGTTTGTGTTCTCGAAATAACCATTTGTTAAATATGCCAATTACTAAAACTACTTAAATATGCAAGCAATGCTGTTTTGTTCCGTTCGTGTAGTAATTATAATAATATGTTTTCCTCAATCGATATGTTCAACACGTCGATGTGTTCAGAAAAGAGTTGAGGGATATTTTACTTCAATAATTAATAGTTTTATAGTTGTTACTCATTTTTGCTCTGCGTTTTATTTTGTATTTATGTCTACTCATAGGTCTGTGTGCAATTAATGAGTGGAAACTTTGTTGGTGTATGTATTTTTTATCTGTGTTTCTCAATATTGTTATTAATACTGTTTGTTTTCCAAAGATTAAATAAATAAATAAATTATCTTGAACAAGTTCTCAATTGTAATGACTGGATTGACTAGTAGTACAGAATAAAGTGATACAGAAGGCCGACGACTTTGTTCTTGCGGGAAATGCCGACAAGGTCTAGACAATGTAGCTACGGCGTATTGAGGCAAAAATAAGCATTATTTCTTAATATACGTACTTAATAATTAATTTACTAAATAATTATTATATACCCGACGTTTTAATTTCTGTACAGCGACCGTGGTAACCGAAAGACTGAAGATGTCAAGAGTCTTTTATAAGTTAACTTCTATCACTTTGTGTAACATTTTGAGCGGTTCGATTCACGCAAACGGAGCTCACGGTGTCAGTTTGTCGGACAGTGTAAGGACGGGCTTGGGACGTTATTATTCGCATGATGGGATCCCAAGCTAGTGGGTACACTCCAACCATCTTCTAGATATTAAATTATTGATTTTAGATTAATTTCACGGTAAACATTGTGACTTCCGTTAGTAAATAATTATTAGTAAAAAAATTAAACTAAATTAGAATTTAAATAAATAAAAATATATTATAATGCTATTAATTAGTTTCGAAAATTAGATCACGTAGTCGACATGAAAATATAAAGTTTGTGTACCCACATAATGGGTCTGCGATCTATAACATAGTATCGCAGATATATGCTTTCAAAGATTTGATCACGTGGTCACATAGACGCCATGAAACAATAAAGTTTGAGTGGATGATGGGTCTGAGATCCATAATATCGGAGATTATTTTTTTTAAATTTTGATCAAGCTATCATATAAAGTCGATACGCACCGAGAATATGTTGGCGCTTCAGGGTATCGGAGATATTATTTCATAAATCAAAAAGATATCACGAATTGAATTCGGTTAAGTCAGAATAAATCTGTCCAAATAAATGTCTAGACATTTTCGGCACGAGGCGAATAAAAATATGAGAAAATTCACATAAAATAAATTAAAAATATTTAGACTCTTGCTACAATTATCAAACAATAATTTGGAATAAGTTTAAAAAGAACAAGAGAAAATATATTTTTAAATCAAATCTGTATTTATTTTAGACGATGATATACAAATATTCTTAATTTTTGATTTTAACATTATTATAAATGTTTGTTGTTTTTTTGTATGTTGTATGTTGTTTTTATTCTATTTTAATTACTAAGATGATATACAATTTAAAACTATGAAAGTGGTGAGTGCCTATCATATTCAAGTATTAATATTTAAAAAAAAGAGCGCGACCGTGACACGATAGCCCTGAATCACATGTCCCCAAAACACTGAGGGCACACGCTGTCCCCGCACTCATCGCACGATAGCCCATTCTAGACGGCTTCGTCGGACCTTTGTATTATTCTTTCCTCTGTGCTAGTAGTGTGTATTTAATATTTTAAATCATATATAACATTACTGTCACTCTATTCGCGTAATAATTATCTCTAAAAATTAAGAATAATAAAAAAATACCTAGAAACCAAAAATAATGTCCTAGGGCGGGAATCTAACCCACGACCTATTACCATCCGGGTGACGGTTCTGACCACTAAGATACCAAGGACTTGCGATTGCCCGATGAATTTCTTTTAGTCTATTCTTTATTAGCGTTATCTGTAAACGTTTCACAATGTTCAATATATTCTATTTCAATATTCTATTTCATGCCTAATACTCTGAAAGTGGGTCATTGTTTATGTCAGATGCGGGCGGAAAGTGACACATTTTTTTCCCTAGGGCGGAAAATTATTAAAAAGTCATTTTGTCATATGACTACGAAGTAAAGCTATATAGTCAAATTTCGAAACACATTATTATAATTCTTGAAATTTTAAAATTATTATGTTCATGATATTTAAATAAAAAATAACTAAATTATAAACAAAACTAAATATTATCACAAATGTTCTTAATTTTTTATTTTAACATTATTATAAATGTTTGAAAAATTACTAAGTAATTAAAATATATAACTAGAAAAATTTCACGTCCTGAGTCAGGAACCCGCGACCTTTCGCAATCCGGGCGACTGCTCTGACCACTGAGCCACCCAGGACTTGGGATATCCCTGTGAAATTCTTCTAGTCTATCTGTATTTGCGTTTATGAGCTAACGTCCACCCTACAACATATTTATATTTTAATTACTTAAAAATTATCAGTTGGATTCTTACGTATTACCTAAAAATTATGAAAACTAAAAATTTTACACATAAAGAAAGAGAGGAGGTTCGACGCCATTTAATGGCGACGTCAAGATTTATTGCAACAATTACAAAATGGTTTCTGAGCGAACATTATAGTTGTGTTTAAATTGTTCCGCCAACTACTCGATGCACTGGACAGATTGCAGCGTCGTGCTGTTTGTATCATTGGCGATGTAGAGGTCACGAACTGCCTTGAGCCTCTGCAACTGCGTCGAGACATTGCGTCGCTTAGCGCCTTTTAGCGGCTATATTACGGAGAGTGCTCTAAAGAGCTTCTTTGAGAACTTATCCCACCTTCCCCCTTTCTACTCAGGACACAGGCCGGTCTTCGGAGTCATCAATTCACTGTTTCCACCTCAGCATCACGCATAAGTAGTTCGTTCGTTTCTTTGTAGTACTTCCAGAACTTGGAATACTTTGCCGGCACATGTGTTCCCTCCTATCCATAACATGGGTTCCTTCAAAGGAGGCGTGAAAAAGCACCTTTTGGGCCGGCAACGTAGAGGCGGCTAGAGCAGTGTCTAAACTGCACTAGTCATTTGCCGTGTAAATAAATAATGTAAAAATAGAAACAATATTTAACTGAATTGATGTTTTTAAAAAGTGTAGTTTCGTTAAAAGGTGTTCATGGTGATGTGAACTATGGAAAAAACATTGTCATAAACGTTAATTAAGTGTGAAAGACGTTGAGATCATATATTTGACGCCAAACTCTCCCAAGATGCATGAAATTGTAATAAGTACACCCAAGGTGCATTTCATTGAACTGCGGTAATACTTTCTGTCGACTTTTTTGTAAAATTACAAAAAAGTCAATGGAAAAATTAAATGATAATGACGATGAACGACAATATTTTATGTTTTGGTGGTTTCTATACTCCAACTTTAACTTTTATTCTAAAATTTTATTATAAAAAAATGTTTAAACGATATTTGACTTAAGAATATTCAATGCAATGGCCAACGTAACCAAATCGTAGAAATTTGGAAAAAATACTAGTTCGGGAGTTAAAATAGCAGATTTTCAACCAAGGGTTTGAAAGCCAACCATTTCTGTAAGGATATTTTTTTCTGCCGAAATATCACTTCGAGGCTGAAAAGGTGCCTTTCACCCGAGGTAAGCACTCTATTTTTCATTTCGAATACGAGGAAAATAAACAAAAGCTAAACAAATACTTAAATTAGTGTAAACAATTTCAAAGTAATGCTTTTTTGTACCCACTTTTTTGTAATTTTACAAAAAAGTCGGTACAAACTATGATATTTTTTTATAATAAAATTTAAGAATAAAAGTTAAAGTTGGAGTATAGAAAATTATCACCAAAACATAAAATATTGTCGTTCATCGTCATTATAATTTAATTTTTCCATTGACATACTTTCAAGTCCGAAAAGAAATCGTACAATCTTGACTTTAAGACTTAATTACGAAATAAGGGGTTTAAACTTTGTTAAGTAATTTAGATTAAAGAAGTTTCTGGATTCTGGACAGTTTCAATACGAAAACATAAAGGAGTGTAAAGTACTTCTTTCTATATTGGCTACGTTTTTTCTCCCCCATAAGTTTTAAAGCTACTTATTGGTTGGCATTATATTCTTGGTATAATGTTCACAATAAACTTCATACCCACCTATATAATTTTACATATAACCTGATATTCATTTATTTTAATTATAATGAGAAAATGCTACTCGAATAAAAATATGAACTACGTAATATGTTACGTAACATTTACCAACTTCACGAAAGTTGAACAGCTGTAAATATATTTATTTTATAAAAATAATGTTTTTTTTCAGTTTGAATATTTTTTACTTATCATAGATTTGGTGTAACTGAACTAACAAAATTAAATAATGTGTCTTCTTACTTCAATGACTTGAATGAGTTGAATTCTCCAGAACTTTACACACTGTTATACTATTATTTTGAGGTGTAGGTAGTAATATTGTCAAATCGCATTTTTACTAATACTATTTTAGTTTGTTCAAACGACTAGTATCGTTCACACTAATACATATAAATACTCATCTGAAAGCCAATTTAAGCCAAGATAAATACGAGTAATGGAGTATTCCATTACTCGTCCATTTTTGTTGTTAGGCACAGTATTTTTTTCTGCGAAGATCGACGCACTATAAATATCTATTTACTACATTGACAGTCTCTTATAACTCCTTGGTAATAAATAAGCTGTCAAGTTAAGCTTATTAGCACATGCAGTTGCTTGAGATATTAATTGCTTTCATAATAATTCAGATAGCGTAATGGTCCCATCCTACTACTTTAATTAAGCACGTTACTAAGATAGTGGCTCCACCTTTCAAAAGATTGCAGCTAAAAAATACCAATAGTGTTGCGATGTTGTCGCCAGTGCTCATTCTGAAATCGTTATATTGGTCCGAGGTGCTAATAGCGTCTATAGGCTACGGTAACCACTTACCATCAGGCGAGTCAAACGCTTGATTATGAATTGTCGTATTACAATATGTTGTAAGCAATCATCACGCACAAAGATTGCTTAGGAATACTGCTGCTTTGGAAATTCTTTGTACCTACAGTCACGAGCGATAATATTTAACCAATTCTAACATAATATTAGCGTCCTTATTACTATTGTTGCAAGAGTCACGACTAGCAAAAGTGGAAACATATTAATTCTCGTACTGTACGTCATCAAACTTTAAGAGCTCCGTGTTTGCCAGTTTCGCTACAGAACCCCAAATGTTATACACCCTCAATTTGTAGTTCGGTAGATATTGTTCATTTGGTTGATTGGATGGGCACATGCTATTTATTTTATATCGTTTAGTAATTATAGTGTGAATGAATAAAGTTCAAAAAAGTAAATCCAGCAGATATTATTGATTTTTATCGTAATGGTGTGCACCCTGAAGCATTTTCGAGTTTCAGAAGGCTGGTGTTCGACCATCTACCCGAGTACAGCGGATATGTACAATTTTACATACCTACACTGTTTATTTTTGCTATCGAATAAATAACTATATACCAAAATATCTATATAGAAGAATTAAGTTTTTATATAGAATTAGATATAGTATATTTTTCATAAAGTCGCTTAAAAACCTTATATGTATAATCCAATTTTAATTTTCTTATTATTACCTATTTGACCAAAGACGTAGAAAAAATTAAAAGTCCAGACAAATTAGCACTTATTTGTTATTAATATCTTTATGAACGTATTAAATCATAATATATATATAATACTTATCCTTTTATTTATGAATCCTTCCCTACTCATAGATTGAGGTATCTACGTTGTAAATAGCCTTACTTGAATAAATTATTTTACTACCTATATGTAATATGAAAAAATATATCGTGACATCTTTTTAAAATGTTCATCTATTCATAAAATTCGACGTTCAAGTAACTTTATCAAAAATAACTTTGCTTAACGTTAACTTCTGCTTTTTTGATAGTGTTATGAAGTGAATATTAATTAATAACTAACAGTTATTCTTGGATGCTGCTAACTACAACTGGCACCGTGGCCATTCTAAATTGTGTCAGGGTCGAGCTTCTATTGATCCCACTTCTTCCAGTGAGACTGCCCATCCCATATGTTTCTGCAATGTTTACAATGAGATAATTTGTTTCGCATGCCTGAATAAACAACGCTTTGGGTAGGCAATGAAAAGATCTACAACAAAAGAATAATATATACCTACCCTACACGTGTAATATATTTTAATTATAATTAAAATAAGTTAATATATGAAGCAAAAACTTTGTACCCCTTTTACGAAAATTGCGCGGACGGAGGAGTCTGAAATTGCGCACACTTAATAATGTTCAAACTTATAATTTAAATTATAAATTTGTGACCACAAGGCGACCACTAGTTAAAATAAATGAATATCATAATATAGATACAATTGATAAATCTCAATATTATTATGCTGGGACTTGTGTTACTTTAAGGACGATATTTTATCAAAATTTTGCTTAATTGAAATGAATTATACAGACGCCAACGTTGCCAACTCGACCGTTTTAATATTCTTAATGCTAAGATACAGTATATTTTCTATTACGTGATAAGAATCCAACCCTTAAAATGTCAACTGATATTACTCCTGTATATTACTACTCCTTATTTTAATAATTCTTTTTCTGAATTTTAAGTCATAATCTTGTGAAATACTACAGTGAAGTAATAATCCAAGTTTATACGAGTAATTTGTAGCCCTAAGCAGTAAATGCACAAGTTTTCATTCCAGAAAAATGCATCATTCCCCGGAGTAGCGTGAAACTTTTTTGCGGTTGGATTCTCTAGCAGAAGCTTTTTAATTATACTGACAAGAAATACGTCTAAGTTGTTATGTTTGTGTTAATATGCTCGTTACATAGACAGGAAAGGTTTTATTTTATTTTACTCACCAGGTACGCTAACACTACTTTTATATTACACTAGCTGTGCCCGCGACTTCGTTCGCGTGGATGTCGGAAAATTAAAACGGTGCGGTAGGTTACATGATTTTACTTGACCATTTATTTGTCTAAGGATTGAAATCATGTTTATAGAACACCTTTGCAATTAATGCATTGATCGCCCCGCCCGCGCCCGCCCGCTTTGAAAATCATAAATGCGTGTATGATATTTTTAAACTATGATATCTATTCTTAATTTTGATTTTAATATTATTATGAAAAATTATTTACTAATAAAAATCTATCTAAACTAGAAAATTTCGAGGGTTCGATCCCCGCCTCAGGACGTGAAATTGTTCGAGTATAGATTTTTTTTTATTACTATGATATCACTTAAAATATTCATTGAAATCAAATGATGTCCCGAACCATTTTGCTCAAAATTAAATACTTGTGGTGAATAATGTATTTATTTCGATAAGGAACAATATTATGTTTACAAAAACACCTTCGCAGATAGTACATTATTTTAGAACAAATTTGATTACCAAAAAATGGTTCTCGAGAGTAAATTTTAAAGAATAGACATATGCTGTCGCAGATTTTTTTTAGAGCATTTTAAAGGAGAACAATTCCTGTATACGTGATTTATACGTTACTTTAACCGCTTATACAGCGCACGCAACGAAAGCTTTGAAAAGGAATATTTTTTCCCCGTTTTTTCAACACTTTTAATTAATGCTCAGCTTCTATTGGTGGTAGCGTGATGTTATATAGCCTATATAATACCTCGATAAGTGGACTATGCAAAACAAAAAGAATTATTCAATTTGAATCAGTAGTTCCTGAGATTAGCGCGTTCGACCAAACAAACAAACAAACTCTTCTGCTTTATAATGTTAGTATAGATATTAATATTTGTTTTTCAAGATAAATAAAGATTTTCTTTAGAACCTTGGTCTTAAATACCTATACACCTGTCGACCTATACAATACACATATTGGCATTATACTCATAAGTTAGAGCAGATTTTTCAACCATTTGCTCAAAGGGCTACTTATAATAATTATTTAATAGTATAATCGTAGTGAATGGTTAAATAAAAAAGATATTAATACTGTATGGTATTTTGTCACCAACCTTTAACAACCTTTTGTAATTTTTAATTACGATAATTAAATAGTACCCTAGTTCCCATTGACATTTCCCCCTAAACATTGAGTGTATTATAGTAATCTTCATAATTAAGTACTACGTCGGCTGTAGTCTTTATCATCAAAGAGCAGCTTGTTGCAAAAATGTATACCTTAAGATATTATGCTGAGTTTGTACAAACAGTATCTGCTGTGAAACAGAGGTTCTACCTCGTAAAACGATGTAAGTGCTAGTTGACTTCTCAAATTTATTATTTATAAAATTTATAAAATAAAATAGCTACATATTTATTTTGTAAATATTTAACTACTACGTGAAACTAAACAGTTTTATTATTTTATACATAGCACATAATTTTTTTTCACACTAGTGGCAGTTTGAACACACTGCACTTTGCAGGCCTCTTTTGAAAGAGCCCGTGTCATAGGAAAGAGGGTAATGGTACGTTTATTTTAAATAGGAATAGTCACGTGCAAAAATATGTCTATACTTCTGACAGTCAGTGACTCTTAATACAAAGAAAAACACGAGATCTTAATGCACTTAACAGTTCATAATATAAATACACTGGCATTCAAAACTTACCACCCTTTTACAATTTTATACATTTTTTATGTATATATTTTCGAATCAAAATTCTCACTATTCGTTTCCGATGGAAGGCGAAGAGTCTGCAGGTGACCTGGTGAGCGAAACGTTCCAGGTTGCTTCACAGAAAGAGTCCAATACGGTGAAGGCTCTGTATATACACGTAGGTATGGGCTGCCATCACTTCAGCAGTCCACACAGAGCTAGTGGCAAAGAAAATAGCACCCTTAATGGGAAAATATATGCCCAAATCCTCAATGAGCATGCAGGGTCATATTTAGTGAATATGGGTGATGGATTGACGCTGATGCAGCCTGGCCCATATACTGCTTGTATAAGAGATTAGTATCAGCTTGATGGCTTAATTGGCCATCTAGAATTTCTGATCTCCACCCGATCCAGCACGTCTGGGATGAGCTCGGGAGCCTGGTCAGGAGCCGCAGACCACTTCCTACTACCCTCAGAGCACTTAAACAGGCCCTGGTGGCAAAATGGGAGAATATTTCCCAAAATCGGACTCCTAATCCTCGACTTTAGTATCCCAGTCTGGACCAAAGCTATAATCATAGTCCGAGTAGGCAATACCGGTTAACAAAATGTAAATAAAGCTTAAAAATGTTGTTTGACTTCTTTGTCAGCAAGTTTTTTTTATACAACTAGATGACAAACAAGCCGACGGCCCACCTGGTGATAAGCGGTCACCGCCGCCTATAGACACCTGCAATATCAAGGAAAAATCACTTGATACTGCAGGTTTGTTGTCATCCTGAGGCCTAAGGTGAAATGCCGTCCATGCCCAGTAATTACACTATTTTTGGTTTTTACCTTTTTTAACTCACAAACTTTACTAGTGTATAATAAACTATATAGCATTAAAAAGTTGATGAAAATATCTAGAAATCAATTATCAAAACTCTTTCTTCTCTAGTTTAAGAGAAATTGCAATTTATTTACATTCCAACTGAAGTATGCATAGAATTTTATGACTAGTTAATTAATTAAAAAATTAAAAATTAAATTAAAATCACTTTATTTAAGGCACAGGAACCCATAAGAATGTGAATACATTGTATATTGTCATAAATCTATTACACATCTAGTTATTTTTTTTGCAAATTAGGTATTAGGATTTAATTGGGAGAGCTAAAGTACAGTCAGCAACAGAAGTCGATGAATACTTTATTACCTTTTCATAATAACATATTGGCACACTCTTAACAATTTGTATGAATACTGTGAACACGTGGTACTAAAGCGTTCATCAACTTCTGTCGCTGACCGTACATGCTAGACATAAAAATAAGCCACAGAAAAACTGGCTTTCAAGACAACCATAAAACATTTTTCACCAGTGCCTGAATAAATGGCTGAGAAAACGGCTCAACATGATGTATTTCCGCAGGAAACATGTTATACGGTGAAGACAGGTTATATATTGTTGGTAATGTGAACGCTATTTGCAATGAAAGCTTTTGGAGAGGGCTGTAATAGTGCTATATCTTACTTTTCTAACCGGAATCTTTAGCTTTTTGAAACAAATGAGAATTAAAAAAGCTATTAGGTGCCTAAGATTTTGGGAATTTTAATACCGCTGAAAAGTCTAATATTAAAACTACAAATAATCCTGATTTTCCTAATAATATGTAACTGGGTAGATAAATGAGAAATTCAGTCACTGTTTTGGTTTCTCTGCCGGTTGATGAGGGTGGCAAGGTGCTGACGATATATCCTTTATGTCACAAGCGTCTGTACACTTCTCACGGGGCGTATACTTAGACGTTTATGGATGTCAGAAAATAACAACATAAATAATAAATAAATATTCATATACTCACACCAATTATCTAGCCCAAAGTAAGCATCAATAAGAGCTTGTGTTATGGATACTAGATAACGGAGAAATAATGATAATAATATGTAAATAAATATTAGAAATATACTAAACAAACATATAAATATCCATGACTCGTTAACAAATGCTTATACTCATCATACAAACATTTGCTCGTACTGGGATTCGAACCCGGTACCTCATGACCGAGTAGCCTGTATAGCAAGGAGCACAGACCACTCGGCCAGCCGGTCGTCCACAAGTCGTAAGTAGGTGGGTAGGTTACATGATTTTTCTTGAGTATTTATTTGGTTAAGGATATAAATCATGTTTCTAAAAACACCTTCGCAATTAAATAATGCATTATTTTAGAAAAAATGATCTTTGAGTGGAACTATGGTAAAAATATAAAGATATTCATTGAAATCAAATGATGTCAGGAAAAATTTGATTACTAAAAAAGGTTATGGTGAGTCAATCTTAAATGATAGACATATTCTATCGCAGACATTTTTTCATAACTTTTAAATGTAATTTTTTCAACATTTTTCATTGCTTTTCAGCGTCTATTGTTGTAACGTGATTTTTATCGTACAATAAAATTCACTACAATCAAATAAATAATATAAATAAATAACTAGAAAGAGAACTTCATTAAACATATTTAAGGATATGAAAACTATTAGTATCATGTAATATAATTATATATTATCGACAAGCAAAATAAATAAACGTTAAACTAAAAATATCAACAATGAGATATACCTGATAAATTTCAAATTATATATTATCGTATATTTTATGTTACATATGTACCTTGTTACGTTTGTATTAATTATGCTAACATCTGCTTGAACTAGAACCTCTAATATTGTAAAGCAATCTTTCCACTGCTGTATTTACTTAGCTAAACTCAAAGATATTTGAAAGCATTTATTGATCCTCCCAGCAGACTACTTCAAACAGAAATCTTAATAATTAAGACTTGAATCCTGCGAGAATTTTGGTTCTGGAGCCGACATAGATCACTGAGAGGCTTGTGATCATTTACTATGAAATTGTTAGGCTCTATCAAATTAACTGAGGTTTTCTGCGTCTACCGTGTGTTACGAAAGTCCGAAAGAAAATTTAAGGGGTTGATATCGACCCCAGAATTTCAAATTGTATTTTGGAATTCTATAACTTACTGGGCAGAATGATTGATATCGGAAAATTATTACCCGACTGAAAAATAGTTAAGGTTTAAGTCACACAGCCTTCTAACCATTCTACCGGATTTTACCTAGAGGTAGGTCACAGTGATATTTTCAACTTCAAGTCTCTACTTAAAGTTGAAAATACTACTGTAACCTACGTACTCTTACATCTCTTACGAAGAAGGACCTCCATCTTGCGCTGGAAGGTCGCCGTCAATTAACACTACCTTGTACTGTTGTGTTTTTGTGACGAATAAGGTATTGCCAGAGTGTATCTGGGAATCTTTATAAACCTAAATATCCTACCTAATAAATTTATATTTATTTATATTAGTTTATAGTTTGTGTTTTCATTGTGTCGAGAACTTAGGTACTACACGCTCTACAAGTTCTTTCAAAAAAAAATTCGTAGACATCGTACCTTTTAATACAAGTTTCTTAATTGATTGTCTTTTACACACACTGAAGTTGGTATCAGGTTTCTATGAGTCTTTTACAGTTGTTTTTAGGTAGTATAATTTCTTCGTAAATCTAAAATATACTTTTTTGTTACAGGTAAGTTATACTTATTCATTCTCATCCAAATAAGGTAAGTAATAAATTACATACAACATCGTAACGACCAGTAATAACTAACATAGAGTAAGAGTAAGTTCGATATTTAGTAAAACGCTTACGGAGGCTCTGAACTACTATTAATCGAGGAGCATTGCAAATTATAATCTTGTCTCATTAAGGTTCTGGGACACCCAATTGTCCTTCGAAATAGAACAGACAAATAATAAACCTACTTTGTGATAGTTGCCATCGGATATGGTGGCAATATATTTGGCGCACCAACACGCCGAGACATATTTCACTGTCGCTATAATACTCGTAATTCATTCTTGTTACTATTTCAAAGTTACTCTTACTTATTTATTAGGTTCCCCAAATAAAACATTAATAGACAAGCTTCTTAGAAAGTATTTTACACTAAAATAAGCTTTCTGGGAAAGGACGAGAACCCACAGCCTTTATCAATCGGGTATACTTACCTACTTATAAATTTTGTGAGATGTGTATTTGTACTTTGTAGATAATAATTTATACCATGACCTCAGGCACCTCCTGGTGCCTGATCTAAGCAAAATTTTAAAGTGCATAGTTTTAAATGATTGTTGATTGAATTGTTATTTCTAGGCGTACTATAAGTAAGTAAAGTTTTTAAAAAAAAAGTACACGATTACTACTGCCGATAAATTGATAAGAGATTAGCTGATTTTGATACGTGACAGTTTCTTAATTGCCAAACAACCCGGGTGACTGCTCTTGAGAGACCAGAAGTCATATATGGGACTGGAAAAAAAATACGCAGGTTTTCCCATTTCCCAGTAGGTCTGTAGTAACAGCAGTCACCAGGATTGTGAAAAGTCGTAGGTTCGCGTCATATCAGATGTCCTTTTTCATATATTTACGAAAATATTTTTTAATAAAAATATAAGTAAAATAAACATGAACAATTATTGTATTTAAATATTATGTGAGTATTATCTTAAAATTACTTTGAAGAGAAATTTCATTATTTCTATATGTAGCAAGGAATAATTAATACACTTACGTTGTAATAAATTCTATTACAACACATCTTTGACAGAAGACGAATCCTCTTTCTGTTGAGAGTAATGGTATAGTATATGCAAAACGTAAGTACACAATAATACACAGTATTAGAAAAATAACAAGGGGACATAAAAGGTTTACCGTTAGCATTTATTGTAGCAGTTTACGCGATACCGAGTCTGCAAAAATTAAAGGGCGCGTTAGGTCGGCAGTGAACGTAGAGAACAGCGCCCTGGCCAGTTGCCAGTATAACGCCCTTTCAAGGAATTCCAGCCACCTTTTCCGCCATAGAGTGGATAAACACGACTAGCTTGTAAGAATCCTTAAATTGCTGTTGGAGTGCTCTAAATTTGAGTGCCTTGCGCTTAACCTTATCTCGTCTTTGCTGTTCAGCAAAGGTAAGTACTTAAACATTATTTTAGTAATGTCATTTTTAATTACATTTTCAGAAAATTACGACCGTACTTAACGTCATAGTAATTTCCTCCGTATGAAAATGCTTTGACTTAATTATATTTCATAATATAAATAAACGTTGGCATTAAATATGCTCAGCACATACAATATCGTAAACTGGCTGCTCATTTTGTTTTTGGGAGCTGTAGTATAGGTAGCTTTGATATTAAATTTGGGCTCGTCACGTAGAGGAGAGCACGACCGATGGTGTCCAGCCGACAGTGATTGCACGCCCCAGTGACGAGGCGTCCGCCGTACTGTCGCTCTGACATCGCATCGCCACCTTCTCTAGAGTGACCGCTCAAATCTATCCTCAGCACACTACTACGTGGATGCAATAAAGTTGTCCCGCTCAACGGAACAGTAATGGATTTCAACGCTTGTGTTGAAGCCATACAGGCTACTCTAGTTGATCCATGTAGTGACGTTGTTGAGGGCGGGAGGCGGTGGGGTCCGCTTTGGGCCTCACGCCTGCGCCCCTCTCTCGGCGCCATATTATTCTCTTGTAACGTACTCTCAGTTCGTTTGCCCGGTCAATTATCCTTACGTATGGAAGTTACGATATAATACGCTGTGAAATTAATGTTAAAACTGCTCTAAAATAATTATGGACTTTTCCTTTGAGAACTTATTCGTTGGCATTGATAGCACGAGAGTCAATTAGTGCCCTTTAACTCTGTTTGGAATTCAATTAGTATCGTGCGTTAATAATTCAAGTACACTTGCAGCTCTGATATATATTTTTAACATGAAAATTCAAAGAGCAATAAATTTATACGATTCATTAACTTCATTTCACTAGGTACTATCAAATCGTGAAAATAAGGTTATTACGAACACGGTAGACAACTTGATTTTAAGAACTCTGTATTAGCCTTAGGTAGGTATACAAGAAACGATTTAAATATTAGCTTCAACCCTTAATACAATAATTGTTTTTATTTTATTTTATTAGTGCGCCATAATTTATATTTCAAAAGGACGTTAATATCACTAAATCCAAATGAATCTAGTACGAGTTAGATAATAATATTAATAGTAAGAATATTCATACACTCACATCAAGCCCAAGTTCAGCATCATTAAGAGCTTGTATTATAGATACTAGATAATCAGATAGATAATCTTCAGTATTTCCGAATCATATTAACCGCCCTCTAATGAATTCCCAAATTTTGGACGATGATCCTCTTTCATTATGATTTGCAGACAATGTGGTGGTCTTTGGCTAATCCTAGCACACTCGTGTTATATTCTCTTTAGCACAAACCATCATGGTATGTATCCAACTTAATTCTGAACTGAAATAAGTACTAAGAATATTATTATAGGGCTGATACATATAAAAAAAATATTTTTTTCATTATAGTTATTGCTTAAAAAATATAAAACACTCAATCACTTATTCTTCCTGGACTGGTTTATGTATCACCTTTTTATATAAACTTCAATGTTTACAGAATGTGTACATAAGATTTATAGTAAAAATCTTTTTTTATTCTATTCTTAGTGCATTATCAAGGAAAGCATGATAAATTAAGCCTAGGAGGACTTAATTTATCATGCTTTACTTTACCCTAAGGTTGACTGGTACAGATTGCTACCTTGGCGATAAAGCCGCCCTGTACGTTTTTGTCTTCTCTGCACATTTATTTCTGGTGTCTATGTGCAATAAAGTATATATCTATCTTCCTTCTTATGTCTATGTGCAGTAAAGTATTCATATCTATCTGAAATAAAGAAGTTGAAAACTGTTCTATTGTTTAAAATAATACCATACCAGCTTCAAACGGCATACTTTGCAATGCCCGTAAAGAGAAAACTGTTAAGTTTTATAATAAAAAAAAGTTAATATAATCCAGGAACCTTTGCGGGCGTCCCGAGAACACCCTACCAAAGTTCCATCACAATCTCATATCAATGGTTTCGGAGCGCATAACATTGATTTTTATTTATATAGATTCTTGTTAGCTAGAACAGTATGATAATTTTATAGGCACCCTGTTATACATCTATGTTTCGGAGTCTAGACTCTGCAATGCAAAAATTGCTTAGAAATTTAGTGAAACGTATTTTATATCTAGATTCGTCCGGAGAAAGTGTTTCGATACTTTGACGCACCCACACCAGTACCAAATTTATTAGTTAGGATATTAGAGAACAAGTTCCTTGTAATTCTACAGTACTAATCTACGTACGTACTTACTAATTTAAACTCCAAATGTTTCAAACGTGAGATATTGAAAATCTATTATTGTGTTGAAATTAGCATACTGCTAATTGCTACTGTTCCGGCAGTTAGAGGTAAGATAGCCAGTTCCTCTGTGGTTAAGGAATCCGGAAGTAATTCGTTTCCATCGTCGGCCTTATCTTCACTTACCATCAGGTGAGATTAAAGCCAAGAGTTTCCCCGTTATGGTTTCAAAAAATGTATCTTACACCTTGTATAAGTTATCAGTAACCAAATGACCGTCATCATCTAGGTACACTGTGGAGACGGTTTCACAAAAATAGTTTAGAAGAATGATAAAACTTAGCTTGATAAAGAAAGTCCTTGGCTTGCTGCTTTGCAATCGCAATACCCACCTTCAACATTGTTATATAACAACCCGTACACCTGTGTACTTAGTACCTATTGTACGCTTAGCTGTTGTGTAGCTTGTTGTCGCTAACAATATCTATTTTCATAGTTATGTGCGTAGCTTATTGTTACATATCCAGAATATGTTTTTAGTGTTTTTGTATAATATATAGGTACATAATGGAAGTGTTTGTTAGTATAACTGATTTTTGTATCAGTTTTTACTCATATTTAATATAAATTCTCTTTTTGCGGAAACGTCGCGTCTACGGGCTGGTTCGATACAAACTTATGAGTAAAAATCAACTGAATAAGATGTACTTATTTGATAGCTGCAAAACATTTCTTTGAATTAATAAAGCCCATGTTTTATTTAATGTCATATTGTCATCACTATCCTGTATAATTTATTTGGTTTTCCTTGTTTTTACAAACTACAGAGTAGAAATAATATATATTACTAGCATCTGCCCGCGAGTTCAAGTAGCATATTTTTAGCAAACTAAATTTTAACCTATATGTTATTGTCATGCCCTTCGGAGCATAATGTACAAAAAGCAAAAAGAGCACCATAAGTACTTAAAATGTACAAATCTCAAAATGAACAATACGCAGAATGTGCAATACGAAAAATGAGCACCACACGCAAAATGTACAAATCGCAAAATGAACAAGTTGACATAAGGCCTCATTCACGGCAACGCCCTGCACTCCTCGCGATTTCTTATTTACCATGTTTTCCAATACCAATTATTAAAATTAAATTATATTACTGTATTTCCCAACGGTATACTAAGTGGGTGTTACCATTATTATAATCCTGCTGTATTAAAAAAAGCAAAAGCATTGATGGCTAAGTTTACTAGTGAAGAAAGGATGGCGGTGCGTATAACAGCAATTCTGCCTTTGTTACCAGGGAACATGATTCCGGAAGCATGGTTATGAATAATTGAATCAGCCCCAAACACCACCATTATGAAGGCGTTCAAAAAATATTTCGAGAGCACTTGGTATCCCCACCTTAATCCAGCAATAATAAGTGTTGCCCACGAAAGGCATCGCACTACGAATGCCGTGAAGGGTGGCATATTGCGTTTGCGGGTGGCGTTTGCAAGTGAAAATTCCGAAAAGAATCAGTTTGCTGTTTTTTTTTAAACAACTAAATGACAAACAAGCTGACGGCCCACCTGGTGGTAAGCTGCTACCGCCGCCTATAGACACCTGCAATAACAAGGAAAAGCACTTGATATTGCAGGTGCGTTGTCATCCTGAGGCCTAAAAAAATTAAAAAAAGCGAAAAGATAGGAGAAAAGAAAAAGGAAGAATAGAAATTGCGTAAAGAAGCCAATTTTACTGACGGCAAAATTAGCAAAAGTTTTTTTGAGCCTCCAAAAAGAAATCGAAGGAAACGCGATGTTTTATTCGACAAAAAATAGAAGAAATATTTGGGACAGTTTGAAAACACTGAAATAAACCCTACGAAATTTTTGATGATGACGATGATTTATGCCAGATTATCATTTTGTTGTAGAGTTGATAATTATCATAATTAAAATTACAGGTTCTTCGTGTATCATGTTCCCTTAAACTTTGTGCATGGAAAATGGCCTTACTTGTTCATTTTGCGATTTGTACATTTTGCGTGTAGTGCTCATTTTGCGTATTGCACATTCTGCGTATTGTACATTTTGCGACTTGTACATTTTGAGTATGGTGATCTTTTTTCTTTTTGTACATTATGCTCCGAAGCGTTGTCATGTACGAGCAACATTATTGTAAAGCTTCATAAAAATCCATTCTGTAGTTTTTTCGTGAAAGAGTAACAAACATACATCCAGATATCTATATAAACTTTCGCGTATGTAATATTACTAGGATTCCTAATTAATACTATACTAATACTATTAATGAAATAATTAATCGGCCAAGTGCGAATCGGACTAGCGCACTAAGGGTTCCGTACCATTATCTATAAACAAGCGTCTGCCTGTTAACGTAATCGATATCGAGCAAAAACAAGCAAAAAAATCACGTTTGTTGTATGGGTGCCCCTTAAATATTTAATTTATTCTGTTTATAAATATTTGTTGTTATAGCGGCAACAAAAATACATTATCTGTGAAAATTTCAACTGTCTAACTATCTGTATGAACAAAAAGTATTTAATAGTATTTTATACTACATACATAGGATACTAAATAGTATTTTTTTGCCAATTTTTGTTCGCTTTATCCTATGCTTTTTTTATTATAATAATAATGAATATTTATTGTACCAAGACAAAGTCTCAAAAGTAAATTGTAGCCCGGACTCCTAAACTAGTATGATTTGTATTTCAGCTTATAAGTATTTATCTCTTTGATAACTAAGATGTTAATAAATAATGCTTATTTCCACACTAATTATAATATATTATACAAACATTTGAAGATAAATAATTATTACCTTATTAGCCACTTGAAGTCTACATAATGCAATGATCAAACATTTCGGTGCAATTCCTTTTATTTTAGTTTTTAATATCTTCTTCTCCTACTTCTATCATTTTAGTCTTTCGGTGTTTTTCTTCAAAGTCGGTTTTGTTTCTTTCATAATGCTTTTAGGTAACTTGATTTGTTCTAATGGGTTCACTCTTGATCCCACTCATGCTCCGGCAGAAGTTAACAGGGGATCGACGATGTAGCGACTTTCCCCAAAAGGTGCATATTTGATCCAGCTTAAAAAGGATTTTAGGTTATATGCGGTAAAGAATACCGATATTATCTTTTGAGACTGCTTTTAAGTAAACCTACAAAGGCCTTTTTCATTTAGTCGGTATTTCGTGCTCGGAAATTTGCCTTACTCCGCTAAGAGCTTAGTAGACACATAGTATCGATGAATATGATGATATGTATCCAAAGAATTTTTTTTGACGATCTATTGCCGTTAGCCGCAGATGGCCTTTACAGCGTAACCGAGTTTTGAGGAGGCGAGAACTCTGATGTGTCCCCAAACTTTGAGGGGCGAATTCGCCTATGGAGGATTTCTAATCGTCAGCATCACCTTCGGGAGAGGTGTCCCACTAACGCTCAGTCTCCTAGGCGCTCGAGCCATGAGAGGATCCAAAGAAAGTATGGATATTATGAGCTTATACTCTGTAAAATAAGCACTGCTTGATATCGTGTTCTCAAAATATGTAAATGATTCGTACGGAACTCAACCTACGACAATCCGAAAAGTATACTTCTATAGTCCATTCTCCTCTTCTTTTTCATAACGTCCTCGTTTTCGTAGCATAAAAGAATACGAGGAAAGAAAAGCAATGACGTGTCAGCTTTTCCTAGCATTAGTGAGGGTTACTCTAACATTTATTGAGGTTATTCGTAGCTTAAGTAATCTCCATATCAAAGTAAAAGTCAAAATTCTTCAATTTTGGTACATATACACAGTTATGGAACATCAAGTTTATTCCATCCGTTGGTAAATCTACCGAGGGGCTCGGTCTTGTTCTTAAAACACTTATCAATATTTGTCCCTACCTTTTCTTTCAACACTCACACCGATTATCTAGATCAATGTTACCTTATCACGTCAATAAAGTGTCTTTTAATGTTCATCCACAAAATCAGTTAACATCTAAAATGAAAAAAAAAACAAGTAAAACGCCCATTTAAATTATTTGCACGTGCTGTAGAATTCTGACGCTGATTTTTACTGAATTAAACTAAATAGATATGTTGTTAAGATCTCTTCTAATGAAACATAGGCACTTATGATTGAACTACTTTTAGTGTGTTTAATTAAATCAAGGGTAGTAAAATATATCTTATCCAATGGGGAATATGCATATTTTTTTAGGGTTTGAAATTTTATCTGCACTGTTACAATTTTCAAAACTGTTTTTTTAGACAAACATTGGTTTAGACAAGGAGATCCGATATAAACTTTGACGTCATATTACACACCCGCCATACACATTTCATATGAAAATTGTTTTAGAAAGAGACAAGTATACTGCAGTTTTTAATTCAAATATCTCGGCCATTTAGTATTAGAAGTATGATTTTACCAATTTTTCATAATTGTACTAAACCAGAATATTTAATTTTTCCATGCATATTCCCTATTATTCTCCTCTAATCAGATTTCGGGGTGTAAGGGGTCCCGAACAACACCTCACGGGATCCAAGCCAACCTCACCTGCACGTGGTGCACCCTGCCGACCGACAGACGAGGCTCTGGCGCTCCCCACCAACCCGCACTGGGCCAGCGTGGTGGGAGATGGCCCAAACTCCCCCATGAATTTCTACAACCCAAGGCCCCGAGTGCCCGGCGGTACCGGAAGCCGTGCCGGCGTTGACGGGCGTTGGCGAGGCGCCGGGACCAGGGGTGCTAAGAATCCCCGGGTGGCGACGGCATTCCGTCATACGACCTTGGCCCTGGCGACGTATAACACACGCACACTGCGAACCGAGGAGAAGCTGCTAGAACTGGAGGAAGAATTGAGTAGGATTCGCTGGAGTATAGTGGGACTATCTGAAGTCCGACGAGAGGGCGAGGACACGATGGTCCTTAAATCCGGCAACCTGCTCTATTTCCGGGAGGGCGAAGATCTGTCCCAAGGTGGTGTCGGGTTTCTAGTCCACAAGTCTCTCGTGAATAACGTTGTACAAATCGGGAGTGTGTCGAATAGGGTGGCGTACCTTATACTCAGAATCACCAAACGGTATTCGTTGAAGGTCATACAGGTTTACGCTCCGACCTCGACTCACCCCGACGAGGAAGTGGAAGTAATGTATGAGGATATCTCTCGGGTAATACATACTTCCAATACTCACTACACTGTTGTCATGGGAGACTTCAACGCAAGGCTGGGCAAACGTGGCGAAGATGAGTTGAAAGTGGGGCAATTTGGAGCTGGAATCCGGAACTACCGTGGTCAAATGCTAGCCGATTATATGGAGAGGGAGGGACTCTTTATGATGAACTCCTTCTTCAGGAAACGGCTGCATCGCAAATGGACCTGGAAAAGTCCGGATGGCATAACAAAAAATGAGATCGACTTCATCATGTCGACTAAGACTCGGATATTCAATGATGTCTCAGTGATTAATTCGTTTAACACGGGGAGCGATCACCGACTGGTAAGAGGCACATTGAATCTGAATGTAAAATTCGAACGATATCGACTGATGAAGTCTACGCTCCGCCTTAATGCTATCCAGATCCAAAACCCCGAACGCTTTCAACTCGAACTGCAAAATCACTTTGATTGCCTGGAGGACTGCACAGATGTGGACACATACAACGACAGGTTCGTGGAAGCTGTCCTTACGGCGGGTTCAAGGTTTTTAAACCCAGCCGTAACAAAAGAAGTAAGAAAATCTCTGAGCCAACATTAAAGCTCATGTAGGAAAGATGTGGACTACAGTCTTCTGAAGACGCTCGTCGGCAGCTCAACAAACAGATCTCCAAGCCCCTAACCCGAGACGTGCGCCGATTTAATACTGAACGTATTAAAGAGGCAATCGAGCGGAACAGGGGCTCAAAAGTGTTCACCAGGGATCTGACGCTTGGACAGAGTTTGCTGACGAAGCTGAAGACAGAGGACGGCAGATTGGTTACATCCCGACCTGAGCTATTGGCCGAGATTCAAAACTTCTATGGACAGCTCTACGCGACATCACGCACACCTGTCACTCAGGCCACCGATCCGAGAGCCAAATTAACCCGGCATTACACCGAAGATATCCCGGACGTCAGCCTGTACGAGATTAGTGTAGCTCTCAAACAGCTTAAGAACAACAAGGCGCCGGTCGACGATGGAGTTACAGCGGAGCTTTTGAAAGCAGGTGGACGACCAGTCCTGAGAGCGCTTCAGAGGCTATTTAACTCCATCATCCTCGAGGGTGAAACGCCAAAGGCATGGCATGTGGGCGTGGTGACACTTTTCTTCAAAAAGGGTGACAGGACCCAATTGAAGAATTATAGACCCATCACGCTCCTGAAAGTTGTTTTCGAGAGTTATAACGAATCGTCTCGCACGCAGGTTCGACGACTTCCAGCCTCCCGAACAAGCCGGATTCCGAAAAGGCTTTAGTACCATATACCACATACATACGCTGCGGCAGGTTATACAGAAGACCGAAGAGTACAACCTGCCATTATGCTTAGCGTTCGTGGACTATGAGAAAGCCTTCGATTCTGTCGAGACCTGGGCCGTGCTTCAGTCACTCCAGAGATGCCAAATACGACTATCGGTACATCCAAGTGCTGCAGTCACTGTACGAAAACGCCACTATGTCAGTCCGCCTTCAGGACCAAAACTAGGAACCAATACGTCTTCAGCGAGGTGTGAGACAGGGCGATGTTATATCGCCGAAACTGTTCACTGCCGCGTTGGAGGATGTGTTTAAGCTTTTGGACTGGAGAGGATTTGGCATCAACATAAACGGCGAGTACATGACTCACCTTCGTTTTGCGGAAGATATCGTAGTCATGGCTTAAAACCTGGAAGACTTGGGCACAATACTCGACGACCTCTGTAGAGTCTCCCAACAAGTGGGTCTTAAAATGAACATAGATAAGACAAAAATAATGTCGAATTCCCATGTCGTACCCACTCCTGTAAAGGTTGGAAGCTCTACACTGGAAGTTGTTGACGAATATGTTTACCTGGGACAAATAGTCCAACTTGGTAAGTCCAACTTCCAGAAAGAGGTCAATCGACGGATCCAACTCGGCTGGGCAGCGTTCGGGAAGCTTCGCAGCATATTCTCGGCCCAACTACCGCAGTGTCTCAAGACGAAAGTCTTCAATTCGTGTGTGTTGCCAGTGATGGCTTACGGAACTGAGACGTGGCCGCTTACAATGGGCCTAGTAAGAAGGCTCAATGTCACCCAAAGGGCAATGGAGAGGGCTATGCTCGGGGTTTCTCTGCGTGATCGAATCAGAAATGATGAGATCCGCAGGAGAACTAAGGTTACCGACATAGCCCGAAGAATTGCGAGCCTCAAGTGGCAGTGGGCAGGCCACATTGCAAGAAGGACTGACGACCGTTGGGGCGGAAAGGTCCTCGAGTGGCGGCCGCGTACCGGAAGACGCAGCGTTGGTAGGCCTCCCACAAGGTGGACCGACGATCTGGTGAGGGTCGCGGGAAGCCGATGGATGCGGACAGCGCAGAACCGATCGGTATGGAGATCTTTGGGGGAGGCCTATGCCCAGCAGTGGGCGTCTCTCGGCTGAAATGATGATGATGAATCAGATTTCAGCAGACTGAATGCCCTAGTGTAGTATGTGACCATCGAAATGTTCTAACAATAGTTACAAGTTCTCAAGTGGCCAGATCTTAATGACAATAAATATATTTAAAATGAACCACGGTCCGCATGCGAAAAATTTTTTTTTCGCTGGCCTAAGCTTATGTTACACTTTCGGGGATTACCAATTTGATGGTAACGTCAGAATCGTCTTCAGGTATTTTATGAGTAGGTACGTTTTATGTTTTTATTATTATTATTATTATTATTATTTATGATCAGAGCTGTTTCGTATCACCAGATAGTTATCAGCGTCCGCCACGCTCATTGCACTTAAATCCGAATATCTCTACGGGTACAACTCAAGGCCAGAAAGTCCTCCCCAATTTTAACATTAAGGTCATGTATAATCAGGTTTCTATCGTGAACCCATAAACAGCGTACTCCAGCTCTGTCTAGAAGCTATCCATTACTTTGTCACCCGCAGCACCCTACTAGTGGTCGCATAAATTTGTTCAGCTTTACCGGCATCACGTTGAGTTTAATAACACTCGATCACTTACTGTCTTAGAACCCTAGGAACAGTTTTTCGGGTAGTAGATCGAGGTTTTTGCAATATCAAGGAAATCACTGTGCGCAGTTATTCTGCAGACGAGATGTTAAAGCCTATACCCTGTAATTAGATAAAAGTAAACAAAGGCGCTACAATAAAATACCTGTAACTGTAAGCCTACCATAAAAAAAATTCAAAACTTTATACACAAAATTGAGAAATGGGAACGAAGCTACCATAAAATTTGTTTCTATTTTGTACCTTTCAATTGGACTGATATTATAGACAACGAAAGAATAAAAGATCCTATCCTAAATATCTCTAATGCCGCGAAAACGTTTTATGGTAGGTTAATGTTTTTCTTGTTCTTTACATTCCGCCTACCTGGTAAACGGCTACCGTAGACTATGGTACTCGTAGCGCATTAGGCACTACTCACGTGCTGCTTTCCCTATAAAACTTAAAAGAAAGCGTTGTTGCTTTTAAAAATACAGTGATTCTCACTAAACATCTTCTATCTTCCTCTCCATAGTTCATCTTGCCAGGCTGCACTATCTAGTGTACTTTTTTCGTGACATCTTTTTTCTTATCTTAAAGAATCTTTTAGTCCAATATTTATGTGGTGGTTGGTCTGACGACCACGTAGCTAACAACCAATTAGTGTAGACGTACTACACTACAGCACCGATTGGTAAGTGAATCGTATAGCCATGTAGAGACCTCTGATTTCACTTACATAATGACTTTCATGGAAAAATACTGTAGTGCCTCCAGAGACAGATATTTAAGGAGCAATTTGTGCACGCAAAGCATCGAAACCTCTTCTAGCTTTAATGGCCTAGAATACTCATTATTTGAGTTAATTATTTCTCTGTCATTATTTTATTTTTCGCTCATTATTATGAAAGGTTCTCCAAATCTTACCAATCCATTTACAAGAAATACAAATAATGGGATCATTTGTAAAATTTTGCTGAATTATTTATATCTTCTGTCTAAATATTCAAGTACCTATGCCTTTTCACAAACAAAATATTGGTCAATATTTAGAACTTTTATGGACTTTTGACGAGGAGCTCGGTGGCGAAGTGATTTGTGCGCTCTTGTTTCGACACGAAAACAAAGCAAGTTTTCCCATGTTTGACACCGGATGGGTCAATCAAAATTTTGTAATCTCGAGCTCCTCCGTGCTTCGGAAGGCACGTTAAGCCATCAGTCCCGGCTGTAACTAAAACCGCTTTCACCCGACTATGGCCCAAACAATCACTAAACATCTATTAGGTAATGTGAACACATGTGTTCCTCCCATGTAGAGAGGCATGTGCCCAGCAGTGGAATGTACATATATAAGTTACTGATGGATTGTTCAGTCTCAGTGTTGTCAATGTCTTAAATACTATGAATAAAAGATATAATTTTGGATTTTGGATTAAGGATTGGCTTAAAAGAAGTGGAACAAGGAGGTATTCACTACTCCAATTTAGTGCGAAGTAGTACTATATCGCTATATAGTACGTACTACGCACTGAATTCGAGTGCACTGACTTCGTGCGGAGGTGCTTCTCTAAGCATCTCCACAAATAACACATCCCTGTAGTGTTGTGTTCTTACGGCGAGTAAAGTCGCCAGAGCTCATCGAAGATGCGTTATGGTGGGAGCCACTATCCTTCTATTATCACGCATTTGCATTTGTTCTTAAAGGCAAGGCATAAGAAGTAGTACGGTCAGCAACGGGAGTTGAGTAACATAATAGAAATCACAAAACATTAAACATAACCGGATAATTCAAGTGTGGAATAAATAACTGATATTTATAACTAAGGCTCGACCGAGATCTCGGTGTCGTCATACTCGGCTATAAATCCAGAAAAGTACCAGCAAGGTGTCAAATTTTCAGAGGTAACTTTTGAGAAGAAACACAAACACTCCCTTAAATTTTATCTCAGACTTTCGGAACACACTGTTTAGCAGATTGCAAAAATGATTTTCGATATATCTGATTCCTAACGTCGTGCCTGATTCGTGGTACAATCTCGCATTACAAGTCTCCCTTCCCAGACACATTACCCGCCTCATCACACATACCACTATGTATTATGAAAACATAAAAAATGTTATTTGCCTCGAGGTAGCAACATATTTTCATATTTTTCTCGGAGAAAGCGATTAAAAATGATGAACGATTATGGTTGCTGCCGTTATATATCTATCCACTAAACATGTTAGTTCGATATAGCATGTGGAAAATCGATCAATAATAATCTAATGACATGCCCTAGAGATCAGCCGCAAGGGATGCATACACCGGTTATCTTGTCGTGTATTTTATTTAATTATTTATGAAACTCCACTTGACTGTTTAGAAAGATGGAAAATTTGCCTCGTTGGAAACTCGGCAGTAGACCGTGACAGTCGCGCGATAGCATTCCGCTATGTTGTATTCTAATTAGATTAACACAGTAAACGAACTCGTTAAAACTGCACGTAAAACACTTTAATATCTCTGCAGACAAGGTTCCGTAAAAGTTAGGTAACGAGAAGACCTAAACTTAATGTTTTAATTTAATTCACCAATTAATACATATAAACATCTTTAAATTGCCGTCTTATAAAAGATATTAATTTCTGTTGCTTAATTATTTTATTAAACTCCGGGATGCGAAACATAATCAAACTTTGAAGCTAATGAAGTTTTAATTAATTGAAACACTACATACATGAATTTATAAATAGCATTTTGAGGCATTAATATCTGTAAATATGAATTAGTATTGAATTTTTTATTGCTTTGATTATATAGATAAATATATCAAATAATACTGGTCCTTAATTTTTCAGCAATAAATTAAGCGGTGGCTTGATATATTAGTAGGTAGCTAGGTGAAGCGGGGCACACGGGCGCCGCCCGCCCGCAGGCGCGCGTGCTCCGAAAGCGCCCGAGGACTCACGATCGTTTCATTCCGAATCGTAACGAAGTTCGACGATCGCGACCACCCTCCGTCGACGCGTGCTGGCTCCAGTCGTAGCAAGGGCCGCTTGGGCGTTGGAGCAGTTGACTGTGCGTTCAGTGCTCGGTTATGTAACTCAAAAAAAATATTTATTTATTAACATAAACAAATTAATTCCCGGTCACTATCAGCATCAGATCGAAAAGACGCGCGTTACTATACGAATTAATTTATAACTACCATTGTATTATGTGCAGAAGTGATGTGTACGCCTATCCTCGCGGCAATACGACATCGAAACAGGTTTATCATATCGTTTGAAAAACTCAATTGAATATTTGTGCTAATCGACAATGTATATAAAATAATTTGTTGAAAATTACAAAGGCAGTGCAGACTGTGTTGAATGTTAATATTATTAAGACAATTCATTCATGTTTACGCTTCGAGCTTATGCGCATAAGTTCGTAGCCAGGTAGGCTTAATAATTGTAGGCTTTGTTGATAGTTGCACCAATTAAATGAGCAAATAGACTCAACCAATGACAATTTGGCGCAATGCAGGACGTTGGATGAAATCGTACACGCAGTTGCGGTGACTCATTCCGAATCCATAATTGCTTAGTGGACTCAATAAAGGATGCAATTGCATGTGGAATTTAATTGTATCGCAAGTCTTTGTTGCTTTGTTTCCTACACAAGTTTATTTTTTTCCTGACAACAAAAAGGATGGTTATTTATTAATATTAAACAGTTGTAGGTATTAGTATTATATGGTATACAAATAAAAAATTTATTCAATGTTAAAATGTAACATACTTTCAAACCAACTCAAGCGGCGTTACGCTTGTCTATGTTAACCAAAAAGAAATATTTTGTACCTACAATAAAGAACAAACCGTTAACGATGTAAAATGCTAGTTACATCGAGAACGCTCCCATAATTATTTAAGAATATATTTTATATCTGAAAGTTATCATTAGCTTATATGAAAAATTCATAGGGATTAGTATTTATATGGAAAATTAAAATAAAATCCACGCGGCATGCCTCCACCGATTAACTCCGGTGCGGTTAAAACATAATTGTTCCATCTTGATTTGTATGTGTAATTGTGGGTGAACCGGAACGTGACGCATTTAGGAGCAGACATGACTGTGGACCAATTTGTTAACGCTTCGCTTTCAACATTAACAAAATTTCGATTCACCAATTCGTAAATCATTATTTGCTTTTATTTCATTTCTTCCTAAATTTCAATTCCCAGTAATGTACTGTAATTGTATTGTAAACAAGCCAAAACAACTATAAAATGTATCATTCCATTCACAACTTCCAATGATACTGAATATAGTGAATCGAGAGAAACCAATCTTTATTTATATATTGGTTATTTAATTTAACATTAAAGCTTTGTAAAGTCTATAATTATATTTGTAAAATGCTGTTCGTGGCTTCGTCTGCGTGGAAGTCGGTTATCCCACCAAAGTTAGCCTATGTCCTGTCTCACGTTGTAATCTATCTCTAGTGCAGTGGAAAACGTAACACAGGATATAGATACACAGCAGACAGCATTTTTTATAATAGTATTGATTTTCAGATGTAATGCGTTGTTTAAGCCGACAATGTAACTTTCAGACACCTTTGTCATATTTTATGCGTCATCATAAACCTACCTAGTAGGCCACAAACCTTCATCAATCATAATAAGATATTGCAATGAGTACAATGCGAGAGTTAGATTACATTGTTATTAACGGGTGCCCTTGACTTCTTCAACTAGAATGTGAGAGTTTCCCAAAACCATTTCTTGGTCTTTGTGCCAAATACCAATCATTCGGGATTCATGTGTGAACATTTCTGGATCATCTAATATCTTATAGATGTTATATTGTGACGCTCTTGCCAACGGCCCGAATGCTATGTCGTTTTGGTGCGTTACTTCACGCCCTACTTCACAGGAAAAAGTTCGCTCAAGCTATTAGCGTAATTAAAACGCCAGTGTACTACAAAACGATAGACAGAGTGTGTCTTAAGAGTAAATAATATTAATATTAACAGTTTCGAAGGGACGATGTTTCAGTATAATTAACCAAAGAACACTAATATGATTTGTTACATAGCGTGTACGAATCTTCTTTAAACTTGATTATACTTACACATAAGTTTGTAGTCACTAACTTATGGTCTACATACAGGTATCGAGATCTTATAGGTTTTTCAGAAATATAATAATATTAAATATTCATGATTTGTGAATAATGTCATGCAAATTCTTTCTTTAGCTTTCATAAAATTACACGTAAAAAAAAATCACAAGAATTTTATTTTCAAGTTAAGTATTATTATTTCTTCGTCCGACAGCTTGTTATCATCTCGCCGTGGAATAAGCCACTTCAAATGCAGATCGTATCGCTCATCAGATTCTCTTCTTACGCATTGAATTTAGTAGTAATCGTTTATTCATATTTTCAAATATATTTTTTATTGCTTGGTATTATGTTTTTTAGGTTCTGTCGATACTTATTAACAATTCTGTAGAAGTGATGTGTACATGACTATGAATGTAAAGTTCAATAATCTGATTATTTTGAGAGATTGCCAAAATATTAAAAAACAAAATATTTTATTAGGATTTTGAAAAATGGATCTCGTAAATATTATTCGTTAATGCCTGTTCAGTTAGAGATAATAACTCTATCACTACCATAAACACTCACCTCCCATTCCACGAGTTTTAGAATTGCTATGCTTTCATTCATAGTAACCCAGTCTCAATTCAAGAATATTTTTCTTGGGTTTTAGATTTCGATGTAGATAAAACCTTTCACGAGACGCTGCGTTTGCTGGAGGACTGTATTGACCTGTTAGCCGATAGACCATTAGAAACAGCCATGCCACACTGGTCGTCAGTTCAGTTTAAACCACTTTTTGAGGTTTGTCAAAACTGGCCCGTTTAGTTTCTAAATGTCTGTCTATCTTACTACAAACGTTATTATTATTATTATTATTATCTCTGTCATAGCTTATTCAATCCGCCAAAAAATGAAAATGAAGAAATGAGAACCCAAAATCATTAATAACATTTTATTTTAATTATGTAACATTTAAAAAAAATCGTTTTCTCACCTTAACATGAAGTTTAAAAATGCTTGTCGGATCAAGGTTTTAACTTAAATGCTATAAAAACGTTAAAAAAGGGTAGAAAGCGGTGAAAAATTGGTAGGTTACACCTAGTGCTCCGGTGGCGTAGTTGTAATCGCGTCTGGCCGGATCCCAGGAGACGCGGGTTCGATTCCCGCCTGGAGCATATAATTTTTCATAGTTTTCTTTCTTTATTTTTGTTACGAATTGTTTAATAATTGAACGTTCGCATTATATAAAAGAGTTTTCTGGTACTTCGTTAGGGTTTCTCTAATAAAAATACGACTGTCTCATTTCTCCTTCGGGACGTCCGATATTACCAGCCCCACTGTGAGGCAATTATCCTGCGCAGCGTTGATCCAATGTTGTTGAAAAAAGTTTGATTTCAACGAGGATTAACATCGGTTTAACCTATGACCCCGGCAGGCGCTGCATTGGCTGTACATCTTTCTTATTAACGTCTAGTTTTAAGACGATTGTCTCAATTATTGTACTCGCCGCACTGGGCGATATCTCTGGTAACCCAGCAAGTTCCAACGAGGTCAAGAGAGACTTTTGTTCAAAATCTTTAGCCTCTGTTCCAAGACAGTCACACTCCATGTCCAGGTTCTTGTTTTTGTTCAACAGATCATGGTTTTGGTTTTCCAACTCTTTCACTCTCTTGTCATGTGTTTTCATAGAGTGCTGTGTGGAAGTGAATTGTTCACTTAGATATTCGAGTGAGCTCTCAAGGTTTCCTATTTTTCGCGTAAGTTTTTTTTATCTCACGACTAATGTCCTGCACCAGTTTTTTAGCATCGATGTCATGGGCAAAGTCGGTGAGATCTTCATTATCATCATCGTCTGGGATCACAAATTATGACCTGCACGAAATGTTCTTCGGGCAATCCTATAATATCAAAATGCAGGCGCCTCGCAAATATATATTTTATTTAGCTTAAGTAATACGCTACACGCAACATACCGATATCGGTTTTTGTGCATCGCGAATATAAATGAATTGTCTTAATATTGTTTACAAAAGTAATGTTTTCCTGACTTGTGTTATAAAAGGTATTGCAGTAGTCCCACTTATGCAGAGGAATACGTGATAAGAATAACCACTTAAAGTGTTCATTACAATTTTTAAATCGTTTCGTAAAAAGTCATTATTGTAATAGGCGATATGATAATCAAGTGCTAACAAGATGACTTAATTCACTTTAAAAAGTACAAATGTGATAACAATCGGTAAATTATTAAAGAAGTATCTAGACGGTAGTTGAAGAGAGAAGTCAGGGAGGCGCGTGATGAGGTGACGCACGCGCGCCGGCCGCTGACGCCGCTCCTCGCCAATGATGGTGGAGACGCACCGCGCGCCGCCGCCCCGATGTGCGCGCGCGCCCGAGCCCCGTGCCAAGCTCGCCTCCACCTCCGCGCCCCCCTCGCTTGCCGGAAGCGGCACTGTGATGCACCTGCGCCGACGACGACACAAGACTGTGCACTTCGGCGAGAATCTTTTGATGCAGGTCTGCGCTGACCGCGCGCATTTAGCAGCACTCGGGGCGCGCATACCCGATGTCTCCTTTTGTCACAAAGCTCACACGGGACTGCGTAAGGGGGATGCGCGATTTTGTTGTGTGGCACATCACTGCTGTCTCGCTGCCGGTGCTCTTGTTGCTTTAACGGCAAATGGAAAGCCTAAACCGCGCAGGGAACGCAGTGGCGATTCACACTCAAGTGGTGGGGAAACCACGGAGAAAGGGGAGGGCGGCGGCAGTTTGGAAGGCAAAGAGCCGAAACGTAAAAGTAAAAATAAACATCATCATCATCACCACCACCATCATAAATTGCATAGTTGTCCATATCATGACGTCGTCCCTCCACCTGAAGATGAACCTGGTGAAAAATCTATTGTACCAAAGAAGACCGTTTCGCCTTATCTCTATATACCTAGTAAGCTAGAGCCAAATGTACAACAGCTGTTCAGTTTCATAGAAAGCGTATTGAGTGCCTGGGCTGCCGAAGAAGGCCTCACAAGTACTGGGGAATATTCGGAGCCTGACGAACGTATCGTCCGCCGTCGGAAACTAAATAAGTACAAGAAGCGTACCGATGTACTAAATATACGCCGAATAGTATATGAAGTTTCCATTTTACACGGCGCTAAGTTACTCGGTAATGTGAGATTTCGTCACTATCATTGGAAAGGAACTGCACAAACTTGCAATGAAGCTTTTCTTAGGAAGGTAAGATATTTATGAAGTATTAGAATATTATGACGGAACAATTGATATTTAAGTAGGTCAGGTAAAGCGCAATTTTTCAAGGATTAATTTTGCGTAACATCATAGGGATATAATTAATAAGGATAAGTTGTACCTACCCGTTCATTTCGTACATAATTGGATAATATAGAGCAATTAGAAACGTAAAAATCTCATAATTTTACACGTTGTCGTCGTATTCAACTAAGCTGTTATCCAATATAAGCTTTTTTGGTAAATAAATAAATAATCTTGAATCTGCTTATTTATTTAGTAATAAAAGTAAAATTGGAAAAATAAGATATTCTCAAAAGTTCAGTCACTATGAAATGCTCAGAGCTACTTATAAAATATTTTTATTTATACTTTTCAAGGCATACGAATTCTTTTAACACGAGACTATATTTTACTACAGCGCGGTTTTATTCCGAGGGCTCCTTACTGTAGTTCTGTTATCCAATATAAGCTTTTTTGGTAAATAAATAAATAATCTTGAATCTGCTTATTTATTTAGTAATAAAAGTAAAATTGGAAAAATAAGATATTCTCAAAAGTTCAGTCACTATGAAATGCTCAGAGCTACTTATAAAATATTTTTATTTATACTTTTCAAGGCATACGAATTCTTTTAACACGAGACTATATTTTACTACAGCGCGGTTTTATTCCGAGGGCTCCTTACTGTAGTTCAAGACGCAGCGTGGGTGGAGTTCCCGCAGGGTGAAGGGCTTCCGTTCACTCGACGAGAGCTTCCTTTAGCTAAATTATTAAGAAGCACTCCAATATTTTTTTATAAATATTTTAACCATAGTGTCCCTCGGAATCAAATCTTTATAAACGATTCTAAAAGGTTTCAAATTATTGTTACAGCAAAGTGTCAAAGAAATCGATTTCTTATTTTAAAACTGAGAGCATCATTTCTTTAAGGCAGTTCCCGTACCTTAGGGTTTTAAAAGCACTTTTTAGAAAAGGTTGGCAGCTTTTAACTTCTCCTTTTTTATACAACTAGATAAGAAACGAGCTGACGGCCCACCTGATGGTAAGCGGTTAGCGCCGCCTATAGACACCTGCAATAACAAGGAAAATCACTTGATATTGCAGGTGTGTTGTCATCCTAAGGCCTAAGATGAAATGCCGTCCATGCCCAGTAATTACACTGGCTACCTTTCCCTTCAATCCGTAACACAGTGAACTGTTTCACGGATGAAATAAGAAAGGCGGTGGTACCTACCCAGACGACCCTATACGGGCCTACCGCCTAGTAAATTAGTTACCTAGTTCATTTATTAAATATTGAAACAATAAGAAATTATTATTCTTCAACATTTCGCATCAAACTTGTAATTGTTTTTTATTGCTCAAACAAGTAGGTACCACTAAAATTGCCCTATATCATAAATTTTTCAATAATGTAGCAGCCATATTATAATATGAACTCCCCGTTAAGTCTAATTACGAGGTAATAAAGCTTATCTGGGTGTTTTTACCGGGCCTGTACACGGAATTTGTGGTAAAGATCATTTTGATAGTAGAACCGGTTTATCTATTGATTTTAAAGTGACTAATTTAATTTAAAAGATTACAACTTTATTGTGTTGATGTTATGTAAAAGCGTTTAAAGATTAGGCGCTTTCCAGCACCAATTAACTTGTATTTTGATGCTATACTCGCAATCATACGAATCTCATACGAGTCGCACTAATAACTCGAGTACGATCGGGTCAATATAATTAAACACACATGTGAGCGCGTAGCATACATCCATCAAAATAATGGAGCTGAAGTTTCAATTTCCTGATAAAATCGATTGATGTATGTATAAAACTTGCATAAAAGGGTGACTAATAAGATCAAACGTCAATATTTTTTAAGAAGCCGAATTATTTTTCTTGTACTAATTTTTGTATCATACAAAATTTAATGCACTTGCATTAATTTTTTTTATTAAATACCTATTTAATAAAAAAAAGCTAAATCAATTCAAACTAACAACGTATAACCTATGGTTTCTATATTTGTTTCGATTTGTTGTCTCCTAAAATATACATTCAAGATTTTATTACTAAAACCTCAGTCTAAATAAAGTAATAATTATTTTCTATTAAATATGTCATTAACAATAAGCAAGCAGAAGGTAAAAGAGAAAAAAGGCCGTAGGCGATAGATAACATTTTGACCTTATTTTAGTTTCCTCCTCGGGAAACTGCAATTTCCCTTTTTGCTAATGAGGGCTTTAATTTTCATTCTCTTTGAATTGAAAGTATAAATATTAGTATTTTCTTTTTTTAGATGCATAAGTAACTTAAGCAAATTGTAACGCCTTGAAAATTTTATAGAACATTTTTTTTATATTTTAAGTACAGGATTATATTTTAACAGGATTATATTTTAACAACACAATTCTTCTTTTATTATTACAAAAGGCCCCGTAGTAAAGTAGCACCACGCCGTTTTTCAATCTCCTCAATCTTTCAAGAACCTTAAAGATGACAGCTTAATCTTATAACATACGCATTCTACTTAGGTCTGACACAAGGCTGAATTCATGTGTACTTTTATCTTTTAAATTAGCTGTGGCTAACCTTCATGATCTCGAACACATCCGATGAGTTTCTCGTTTATCGGCAATCTATACCCTTTGATAAGTTGTCGAAGGAATTGCATGACCTAATTGCACTAGCCCCTTTTCACTATCGAAACACTAGGCGAACATTAGGTTTCCAACCCTACATTACCACAAAGCGCAACGTCAATTACTTTATATAGCAGGCAGTTAAGTATTGGAAATATTATTTGAAGAAGGGATTGGAATTCGTTGGGAATGGAATTCCTGAAGACTAGAGAGAATACTTGTAGGTAATTTCTAAGTACTTAAGCATATAGCACTTTATACTTTCATGGTTATCAACATTTGAATTAGAGTTAATTACGGGAACTCCCAACTATAAAATTACATGGTAAATATCCCGTAATTAACTCTAATTCTTACTTAAGCATAATCTGCCTTAGGCTACTTCGTCGCCTAACGTTAGGCGAGATTGTGGTTGCGGTGCTCGCCTCTAATATTTGACTCCTTCTGCTCTCTTACACAATTAATAATATGAAATATGATAATTAAATCTCCGCTAAATTACAGGAATAACTGGTTAAAAAGAAACAAACTGGTTTTGTAAAAACAATGAGAAGTACCTATTATTTTCTAGGGAAGTAACTGTATATTTACAAGAAATATACAGTTACTTCACCCTCTTTAAAGAGGCTAGATGATTTGCAAAAGTAAAATGTTTCATTGCGAGGAGTTTTGGTATATAGCTATAACAGATACATTAACTGCTCTGGAGCTAAACGCTCCCAATGTAAAAGTTAGTTTCGGAACTACGATTTCCAGCAAACTAAGCGAGGCCGGAAATATTATACCTGGTATAATTCTGAGCCGTGCTCTGAGGTGCCAAAAGCGATTAATAATGCAATATGCTCAAAAACATGTCGAAACTCCGTGGTGCCATACATAATTAATGTTGGCAGGTTTTATTTAGTACGAGTTTTTTTATTGTTTATTCGAGTCTAGATCATTATTTTTATAATATTTTGAAATCAATAGAAACACGAGTACCGGGTAATACCTAACATTTATTCTATAATTTATAGATACTTTTTTTTATTTGAATGACAGAACAGACAACCATACACTTTCATGATTTATTTGAACACATTTAAATAAATAGAAAGTCAGTATAAGATAAATTGCGGTTATATTAAAGAATCCTTAGCCAAAAAATACTACAATATAGTTTATTTCACTTCCACGCCTCATTACTTTAAATAATAGCTCCGGAATTTGGTACACATCACCGATGGGTTAGGAGAGGACAATTTTATTCCGCTCAAATAATTACGTCTCCGGGATAAAATACATATTTACGTTGTGCTTACGCTTTTTGAAAATAAACTCAATTTGCATGAAAGCTACTAAAACTTATTAATCAATACTTAATATCTTAAATATCAATATTCATCCATTCGAATTAATATTCTCAAAAACTACACATTTAATTAAAATGAGAAAACCTATTTCCCTGTTAAACACGTTCTTGCGTTATATTGTATTTAATTAGTTTACCTGACACTTTAACATAAGCCAACAAACGGCAAAAACGAAGAAATAAATATAGCCTGCTATTTATTTATATAAAACACAATAACTAATTAGAAGATGTTATTCCAAACACAAAAATAACGAACGAGGCAAATATCATCCTTTCATATTACTTTTGCAAAATGAAACATACATTAAGATCTCGATGATAACTGTAAATATTTTTTATGTACTCACGGAGCCATTTACTCGCTATTATAGTCTAACGTATTTTTGCTATTATGGGAATTTATATCACAAGATAAGAATGGGGGAGAAACTGAAGGAAATTATCGTTATTATTGCTTGTAGCTTCGGACACCAAGTAGATATCCTAGTCTATTAATACTCTTTATTATCTGGAATGAAGGAAAAAAGTCGCAATTTAATTATAATTATATTGCGTTAGGTGTGTATAGGTATATGGGTGAATTCTTGTTCTTCTGAAAGGCGGAAGCGAGGGCGCAGCGGCGTCAAGGGCCATCAAGCCGAGAGCGCACCGCGGCCCGCGTGCGCTACAAAGCAACTCTTTCCTCGTTGCATTGTGTTGTAATCAAAAGCGCAAGAGACACCAGCGCCATGTACAACATGCCCATGTAATTAAGTTTAGTACAAAAAAATGGTGTCTAAAAACTTTTAAAGCGCAGGAACCTTTCTGCAACACACGCATGTAGTTAAATGTGTAATGTAAAATTTGAGTATGATTAAATAATTCAAAGCCCAGGGAATGATCTTAGTGTTTTATTTTACTAATCGTATTTCGTTTAGTATCGTAATAATTTTATTGTTGGTTTGCAAATTTCTCGTGTTTTCAATTGCTTTATTTAAAAACCTGCTTAAAGAATAAATTCAGGGTAAAGTAATGAAACTCTCATTAGACTTTCGTTCCCGTGCTATGCGCACCTTCACCAAAGAGGCGACGTAACAATTTTCCGAGGTGGAGAAGGAAGGATCTAGGGAGTTACAAAGTATGAAATGCGGTAAGCATAACTAAACGTAACTTATGTTGTTGCACGACGCGTTTAAAATGATGTCTGGAGCATCCAACGTACTTAAGCTTCGTCTCAGGGGAAGATTTTTCAATGTAATGAGAAAATATTCGGAAGAATATCTATGTAAATATGAAAGGGGGAATGTCACAGAAAGTACCTACATTATCATCGTCAATCATTCGTAAAACAGCAGGGTTTTCTCTTCGTGATTTATTAGACTATTTGAATTTTTTCAACAAACCCTCAATTTTAATTTCAGTATTTTATTTTTATGATGCATTGAATAAGTAAATGTTACTCCTGTTACCAGATAATTCAATAAAACAAAATGACGATATTAATGAATAACGTAAGTACCTAGTTATAAAAAATTTGTTTAACTACCTTGGATTTTTTCAATTGCTTTATGAACATGCCTTGTAGATTTTGTCAAAATAAGACTAAAGTGAAATCTACTAAGCAGTAAACTAATTTGAGTACGGTTCAGATAACACGTTTTACTGAGCTCAACGTCTTTCCATAAACCTTAATTCAAACGGAGACGAAATAAAATAACGCGACCATTACTGGAGGCAAGTAGGTAATACTTTTGGACGGGGGAAAAGAGCGCTTACAAAATTATTTTTGCTCACGCCAATTTTAAAACCGAGCTCATTTCTCAATTCAAATTAATTACGAACTTTGCTCAGCGTGTTGTTGGCGGTAGGACCAGTAGGATTCTCATTTTCGATCAGTTCGAAAACTTTGTAATGGTTGTTTTGCGGCGCAGGATTTGTATTGTACACACGACATAACATCAGTTGCACTACGAAATCCGCCTCTATTACGAGCGTAGTAAAGGCGGTCTCATTATCAAACTGTTACGCTTGATGTACTGTCGACTGTACCAATTTTACTTGAAATATTTATAAGAACAATTGATGCACTAACTCTAAGCGTGATGCAAAAGGCAGTGAACATTTTTTGTGTTCGTAGAACGTAAATGGAAACGTTTAAAATATAATAAACTGGCCCAAAAAGTTTCATAAAAGTATCTTGAAGCATGTCGGATTGGACAATTTTACTTACAAATATTCTGATTGTTCTTCATTATCTTATTAAGTTTCTAATTTTGATATAAAATCAATCTGATGTGAATCTTCTAAATAAATCCACGAAAATTACATTCGGTCGCTCGAACATCGACTGTGTATGTGAAAACATTTGAACATATTATATTATTAACCCAAATGAGAGAACAGAGTTTATTTATAATTATACATATAGGATTAAAGGAGTATAAAGGAAATGCTTCGGAGTCCGGGACGTTTCTCTATAGGAAAGGTGCGCAGTGTGTTATGTTTAACACTCTCAGTTGTGTATCTTCTGAATAAATGTTTACAATTTACGCAACAGTTTAAATTTTATATTATTTTCTTTACGCGAGCACAGTAAAAAAGATGGAATACTTGCTACTTGTGTGTGAGGATTGCCAGCACTCGCTATTTTCTTTGTTTACGGGAACGTGTCACGTAAAGGATCTATGTATTTTCTACTTTTCAACGAAAACAGCTTTAAAGTGATTGTTTTTAATTAAATCTAATTTTGATTCAGGACATTTAAACTATTTCATAATCCGGCAGATATCGGACGATGATCGTATGTCCCTGACGACGGCCGTGTCCGACGAGGAGGACCCAGGCGAGAGCGCTATGAATTCACCATACAAAGGCAAACAGACAGGTGCCGCAGCGGCCTCTTTCAACTGCACAGGCGCTGTAAGAAAAGCTGGGTAAGTTTTTATAAAATTAATTATTTTAATAGATCATCGCTTTCGAATCTCTCTTAGCTTATAAAATGTAATAGTTTTTGTTTTATATTGCTATTTGTTTTATACTATTAAACTCTCGCCTTACCACATCAAATCTTTTGTGTCAATGCGATGCCCTGGCTTGGATCAGATTGAGTCTTCTGGAAGTGGCTTATCCAAAGCCAGAAGACTATAGACTCTTTCACCCCAAAGATATAGTGAAGCTTATGGCAGCTATATTCAGGACGTGGGAGGAGTGAAGGCAGGGGTGGCACAAAAGATCCCGAAGGGTCGAAGTGCATCATGGCATAGTCACGACCCCATGATAAGATAAGAAAGCGTAAAATTGTATTTTCAATGGCTTGAATACTTACAGTGTTTGAAATCGAATGACCTGCATAAAGATAAATTAGTTAGCATTCGCGATAGCATCATAAAGAAAACCCAAACATTGTGACAATTAGTTAAATAAAATATTATTATACAAAAAATAACCTTGAATATACTAATCATACAAACATTCTTCAGTATAAGACGATCTGTCTAGACAGATCTGCCAAATTTGATGACCGGCCTTCAACATACTCATAAAAACAAATAATAGTGAAAAACTCGCAAAATAAATTATATCATTTCCAAAAAAGGAGTAAGACAAGTAACCCATACACGATTCGACTAATCACAAGTAATCGCCAGAAATATTGTTACAGCTAACTATAAAGATTAGCGTTAGGGATATAGTTGCCGATGAGAAAAGGCTTACCGATCTTGTTTCGCCACATTTTCCTTTTTGTCACGTTTGACAACAAACTTCAATTATAGCAGCGAGATCTCAACATCGCATCCTCTATTTGAACTTGTTATTTGTATGGAAGTTTGACCAGAAGAAGATACGTCGACATAGATACTCGTATAGAGCGTTCTTACGCTCTATACTGAATACTGTCTGCAGTGTACTAAACTCAGACAGATAGATTGCATCAGCTTATATTTTGCTGCCAAAATGAAATAGGAGACAAAAGAGAAATGTTAACGAGGGTGTGTGCTGGTCACGTACAGTGAATGTGCTCAGATAGATGAGCACGTAATGTTACGGACTGGGTGTTGCAAAATGGTCACTAATGGAGAGACAAGTTGGATGCCTTTCTGCAAAAGTTGCCGGAGATCAAGGATAATTGGGGAGAGCGACATATGCAATAAAAGAACGGTAAATTCTTTTAAGATTTGCCCAAGAGCCTTATTATTACAGATAACACTCAACGAACATACTGTACATAATTAGGGAATTTGCCCACGCTTAAAGTTGTAACTTAAAAAAAAAATGTGTATAATTTGCGCAATAATATTAAAGTTGTGCAGCTTAGTAAATTTAGGAATATGGTATTTTTTACAAATTTTATTTAAAATTAGATTGCTTACATCTATTAAAACAAATATACGATCATACTCATTACATAGTCATGATTAATTTGGGTCAGTACGCAATAGCAAAATTAAATGTATTTAAGTAATATATGTATGTATTTACTTTTGTTACTTTTGCTATTTCATATGGAGCGCTTTCGGACTATGTGCCCAACGAAACACACTATTGATCCCACAGAACAGTAAAAAGAGGTTGTATCTGTTCTGTTCTGTGATTGATCCACACGACTATTTGATCCTAAATATACCACTTCTTTTGCAATTTTTATTTTTAAATTATATACTTCTTATTTTTGATATAAAATGTTGACAACCTACTTATGAATTTCCTGTTTCAAATAGTGCGTGCTGGAAAAGAATGTCAATTAATAAAATTTTCATCAAAAGGTCCAAAAAGCAAATGAGGCAAATATTTGTGCTGAGAACGTAGCTGCAATAGTCTTCGGGATGATACTATTTTAAAAAATAAGATCATACCGGAAAGGAAAACACTAAGTAATACAAAATAAAACATCGTTAAAAAATTTTAAATAAATGAGAATTTCACTAGGTGAAAGACCCATATGTAGGGTCGCCTGGGTAGGTACCACCGCCTTTCTTATTTCAGCCGTGAAACAGTTCGCTGTGTTTCGGATTGAAGGGAAAGGTAGCCAGTGTAATTACTGGGCATGGACGGCATTTCATTTTAGGCCTCGGGATGACAACGCACCTGCAATATTAAGTGCTTTTCCTTGTTATTGCAGGTGTCTATAGGCGGCGGTAACTGCTTACTTCCAGGTGGGCCGTCAGCTTGTTTGTCATCTAGTTGTATAAAATAAAAAATAAAAAAATAATTATGTACAATACAATTCAGAGATGGAAAAATTATGAAATGTTTGAGGACGTCGACATAACTTATTTCGTACTAATATTAAAGTGATACAGAAATAAAATAAAATAAATTTAAGTCCAATATAGTTTACATTGATAATATCCATTTATCCTTTATAGAAAAACTTCAGGGAAATATAAACTTACTCACACACACACATACCTTAATGACACATAATAGTACTGCAAAATACAACATTTTTAATTTATAGCAGTTTACATGGGACAAAAGGTTGTTTAACAAAAATGGACGTTGTATAGCGATGAATAAAAGGCTTGTCTCTCGAAAGATTTAAAATAAATATAAGTGAAACCAGAACCGAAGGAAATAAAGGCGATGTCGTATACACGCAAAGACTTTCTGTTAGAAAAAGCTTACGGCGTCCTTTATGTTCCTTGAGGCTACAATTTCTCTTCCATGAATCCCAAATGACCTGAGGGAAATCTTAGCCATGACCTATTCAATGGCAACGTAAAGGTAAGTACGAGAAGTCAAGAGAACGACGCTATGCTTCCACACTTTAACTATCACTTTCAAGCAAGGTAGATCACCATTGACAAACAAAGAAATCGAAAAAATAACGAAACTGAAGCATGATGAGTAGGTATGAGACTTACTCGTTGGGAATTTTGATGCTTTAATTACTAATCCTTAGGTTAATTAATTTTCTTTGGTGCCGATTATTATAAACGAGTTAGCAGCGCTACAATAAACTGTAAGTTCAGCGCTTACCTAACTTTTAATAAATCAAGCTTAACTCACCCGAGCTTTATTCTGAGTAGTGATTAATTTAACCATTCAGGATCAATTTATGTATGAGACATTAATTCTTTTGTAATGATTAATTGCTACCATTTCAGCCTTTCTGCAATGAATCAATTTCATGAATAACATTTCTATGAGGATCTGTATATTATTCGTAACGTTAGACTAGTAGATTTATTAATCCACGTATCTTGTTATAAATTTGTACCATAAATCAAGCTAAAAAAATAAATTGATGAACAAAAAATGTTCATATATTAACTATTTTTGGAAATGAACTAGTATTATACCTATACGATGATTAGGCTAGTGATTTTTATTTATTGGGTAAAATGAACTAAACAGAATAAAAATAATTTTAAATCTTACAATAATTATCAGTTTGGTCACACATATTAACTATTGTTCAATAATATGTAATTTGATTAAGAGCTTGTGCTATGAAGACTAGATGATGGAGTAATCTTTATAAAAATAACTATTTAATATTAGAAATACTTATACAAAATAAATATATAAACATCCATAACTTCTACCGGGATTCAAACCCGGGACCGGGAGGATGAAGATCTGTTATTATCTATATATCAAGACTAGATGATGGAGTAATCTTTCTAAAAATATCTATTTAATATTAGAAATATACTAAATAAATATATAAACATCCATAACTTCTACCGGGATTCAAACCCGGGATCGGGAGGATGAAGATCTGTTATTATGTTATTTATGAAGATGGTTCTTAGCCAATTTGTATGAAGACCTGTTCAGGCGTTTGATGACTATCAGCTCATTTACTACTTGACAAAAGGGTCTTACTAACTGTCACAGGTCCGATTGCTCAGAAATTTGGTTTACTGTTCCTTCGGTGGTGTTTGACAGACACCTTAAGATGATCCCATACCATCAAATAGTCTGCGGGATGCTCAATTCTTCAGAAACGTACAGCAGATATGTGAGAAGAATCGTCTCGATATAACCTCCTCCTTTTTTTGAAGTCGATTAAAAATGGTGTTAGCTTGACGATTAATATGGCCGTGGTTACTAAAAAATTTTTATTTTAAGTTTTTGTTATTGAACCCGTTTTGTTACTAACTGAAAGTATGGCCAATTGAGTAACTGGCTAGTATAAAATTTGTGAAAGATTTTTTAATCAAACAATTATTTTGGATAATGTTAATTTGGCTAAATGAAATTAGGAAAAACATTGCTTTGCCAAACAATACCGGCTTATCGTTGCCGGCATTTAAATTACGATACGCCGATATAATTAATTCGATATAAAAACTTCGGGAAATATCGCTGTGGTGAACATTTTTTATTTACCCACTATGTACATATTTTGCTGTCTGACTCTTGTGTACAGTATAGTAGCTAGCTATTATTAAAAACGGTCCTAAATATTTTTTTTATTTTTTTAATAACATCTACATTGAAGATACTAAACATATTGCACCGTAAATAAGAACTATGAAGATCTGACAATGGTGTAAATTTTTAATTCTTAATTCCCAAAAAAATATACTTAATATTATACTTTTATTATTGAATTATGATTATGGTTGACAAATATTAGGCAGATCTTATAAGTAATACGATTTTGCTGCTGTATCATAATACATATTATATATAACGGTCAATCTCCTAAGTGTAGTCGCTTGGTACTTATTACATTCCCGAATAATAATATTGTCATATCTTAATAATTTATGGTTATTGGAAATAACCAATTTATATCAATACTGCTGGAGCGTAACAAAATCTTATTAAAGCGAACCTATAATTTTTGCTAAGTAATATTGGTACAATATTTACAATTCAAGTCTAGTAAATATATATACGTAGGTACTTATTGATTTTCTTCAATAATAATAATAATTGATTTGGATTTAGATTTATTTAGTTCATTTTTACATAAGTGTCATTATAAAAGCTATGTTAAAAGATTTTTTTTTAAATGATTGTGAATTTAGAAAATAAAAATATCAATATTGATTTATAGTAATTATGCCACTTATATCTGAGAAAAATATAAAATAAAATGTTATCATAAAATACAAATGTCAAATGAGGAAATTTGTTTAAAAGTAAATTACACAGTGTAATGTCAAATGTCACTTTTTTACGAGGCAACAATTTCATATTCGTTTTACAATGTCAATGTTAAGGGCCGATTTTACAATCCTCAGGTAATTTTTATCTAGAGAATAATTTTAAAATTTTGACAGATTTTTGACAGATTAACTGTCGACTTGTCAAAGTTATTCTCTGGATAAATCTTATCGAGGGATTGAAAAATGAGCGCTTTTGGTGTAAAATTCTTTATTTAATAAAAGGTTTTTCAATCGGCGCGCAAATGTTTCGTAGATGGTCGTAGTACCTTGGGTCCAATCACACCCAGGTATTGATATGTTATATTATGCTTTATCTATGGTTACACAATTTGATGTCCGTAAGTAGTGTAAAAGGTTGCCAAGAAAAGCAGTGAGTCGATATACATATTACTTATAGTATGTAAATGGGCACACATTTGACCTCAATCATATTAATGATACAGGCAGTCCCTCGTTACAGGTGATCTTGAGCTGGGTCAGTAAGGTCAGCATCAACATATAAATAAAGAATTTAAATGAGAGAACAATAGGTACCTTTTATTAAATAATACTGTAAGCTAAAGTTATAGGTTGTAAGTTTGGCTATTTATATTGATAATATATATGTATGTCTTTTCCGATGCGAAAGTGGTCATTTTAGAGATTCCAGTTTTCTTGGCATTACAATACCAAACTTACATTCACTAAGCAGAAGTAAATCATATATTCTATTAGGTGCGTGCGTGTCCCGCCTTGTTCTAACATTAAAACAAATTCGTTTTCATAATGAAATATTAATTAATTATGATAACCATTTATGTCAAAAAACATCACTCAAACAAGCTGTGTGACAGCTTGCTTTACAGTCAGAAAGTCAATCAGATTTCCTGTAAATAATGAATATAAATTTAATATGCCTAATAGTGCTTCCACTACTTCAACACTTTTTCGTGTAAGAACTGATTTCAAAGTGTCTAAGGATAAGGGACAGAAACGACAACCCACTCCAGTGAATGTTATCATTTGGGCCATGGAAATCCTTGGGAAAAGGTCTCGGGGTGTCCCGATCAACAAAATTCGATCCCTCGTAAAGAAAAATTTCGTGCTGCCTTGTAGAAAGAGTGACGTAGACAAAAAAATCGACACGACCATCATGTTTGCAGTTTATTTTGGCATCCTTGAAAAAGCAAATAATTTATTCTACTTGAAGAAATCAGATCTGCTTTTGTCCGAGTCAAATGACAAATTGGAAAGATGAAAATGTTCTGTTATACCAAGATTGTGTTTTTTATTTAAAAATATTGCAAAATGTGTTAAGAAAAGTGTCAATAAAGATAGTATATTCGTCAATATTCGTAAATAAAAACTTTATTTTCTGGCTGTAACTAATAAGTAGTTTTGGAAATACATTTATTATACAATAACTACATAATTGTTTTTTGTTATAAATTTGAGATTTAATCATATAGTCAAAGGAAAACTTGTTGTTGTAATACACACATGTACACATGGTTAAAGTCAAACAAAGTTTTCATTATTGTAGTTTTACTATAAAGTCAATAATTATTGTGTACTTATCTACTTTTTACATTCACTACCTGGGCCACATGTGACTGGGCCAGTTTTACTACTTACCGGTAAGAAACTTATAGTTGCTTGACCTGTTACTCTTAACTAATACTTAGATGAAAATAATATACAAATTACTGACACTTGTGAAATCTAAATCTGTATTTTACCACCAACTTTTGTCTGAAACATATTATTTGTTAATATAATATTTCAAGCAACTTCATATCAGTACTTTACCTGTAACTTGTGATATCGGCCTTAAACGACGAATCGTATAAAGGCAGAAACATTTTATTGGACTTTGGTACATATGTATATGTACAGTTAGCATCAGAACCATCTGAGCTTTCAGAGTGATCAAAAATATATGCACGCTTTCAGAAAAGCAATTCTAACACAAGAGTTATTGAATCGTATGTTGTTTGTAGCAATAACTTAGATCTTTTCGAAAATATCGAAGCTATCTTAGGGCACTGGTACACTTATTGAACGTCAATTCTAAACCATCCGTTCGTTAGTCTACTAGTATCTTCTGAGAAAAAGAGCAAAAAAACTTGGTAGGTTTTTTCCCTTGTTTACATGTATAAATGTTAATATTGTTATTTTATTGTCCGTACAGGTTTTTGAGCGTGAAGAAATGGTTACTGCGTAAGAAGCATCAAATCGAACTGGCCCGCAAACGAGGATGGAAAGGTTACTGGGTTTGCCTGAAAGGCACTACGTTGTTATTTTATCCTTGCGATTCCCGCGAAGGACGCTCTGTAGAAGCTGCGCCTAAGCATCTTATCATAGTGGATGGTGCCATCATGCAGCCCATACCGGAGCATCCGAAGCGAGACTACATTTTCTGCTTGAGTACAGCTTTTGGTGACGCATATTTATTTCAAGCACCTTGTCAGGTAATCACTGAATACTTACATGATTTTTTACTGTATTACCTATAAATTCCTTAAAACATCCATTATCTACTTATCAAAGTTATCGAACATAGAGCCACTATACGATAGGTATATAAGTTCGTCTTGTAACGTTGAAACATTCTCAGAATAAAATTCAAAATTTTCTTTTGCTAAACTATACACCAACTATTTCAATAATAGATTACATTATCATTAGGTGGAGCTAGAAAATTGGGTGAACAGCATACATAGTGCATGTGCTGCAGCCTTCGCTCGTCATCGGGGCAAAACTGGAACACTTCATTTACTTCAGGAAGAAATATACCGCCTCGAGAAAGCGATCGAATCCGTAAGTATACAAATAGTAATTCGATTCCTGCCTGTGTCTACTCTCAAAGGTGATGTGTTTATACACAAGTAAGTTTATACAAGTCTTAGGATAACCAACAATTCGACGTTCAGTTAATATAGCTGAAAATGAAACCGTACTGAAACAAGAATGCTTAGTGAGATATTATGCACAGCTCGACCCTAACTGCCGTGCAGCGCGCATCGGTCTGAACTAACAGAAGCATTGTTTGACTGGCACGAATCTCTAACTACCTTTGCAAATCTATCTCTTGCTGCGTTTCGACTTTATTGCTGTATCATAAGGATCAAACTCCTAAACTGGGCCATTTCTCGTTGCACGCTATAAACCTTCAAGTACAACGTAGCGAGCCGAAAAGCATTCCCCATTTATGCAGATAAATTTATTGCTTGTACCGAGCTCGTTCTGAATATGTTTACAGGCGAAAACTTCTTTACATCCCCTCTCACCAAAAATTGGTGTCGCAGCCGCGTTCATTTTAATAAAATTTACAAGTACAGCGGCAAAATAAGGCTTTGTTCTATCAAATAGAGGGCGAGGAGAAAATTTGCATAATACTGTGTAGAGCGTCACACTTGCTTATGCAACTAGCAAAGTTGAATTGATCGCTCTCTTTCCCATCGAACAAATTCTAAACATATAATACAAATTCTAAACAGATAATCAAAAATCAGATAGCCCTTTTAATGGAGTAAGAACATTGTCGTGAATATTAAGGTGTAATAAAATTTATATTGATCTGTGTTTTAAATATTTCTTAAGCAACACGAAACAGGCCAAAATATGTTCTATCCGATAAAGTATTTTCAAATAATCTATTTTAATCAAATGGTAGTACTTAAAAATAAAATAAAAATATTTTACGTTTTATCCTTCATACTTGTATTTCTTATATTTTATTTACTTCAAATTAAAAAACGAGTTTCTTAATTAGACGCGTTTATTTTTTTGATAACCTCTCTTTTAATTTTAAAATATTTCAATGCTAATTAATGAACGCTTCACACAAAAGTTAGATAATATGAAACGAAGTTTTATTTTATAAGTACTGACACTGAAAAATGCACACCAATTTGTAGATTTAAATTAAAGGAAACGAATATATATTCTTTTAAATACACACAAAAAGCGTATGTTCCACCTATTGGTAAGCGGTTACCGTAGTTACCTGCTAAAAAGTCATTTATACACTGAATAAAATAAACCAATTTTATTGAATAATAAAAATGTTTTAAGTAGAAGTTAAGTTCAAAATCGCCGAAATTTTTTCTATATAAGAACTTATCATTTTTTAAAACGTAACATCGCTTTTCTCGGCTTGTAACCAAATAAGAAGATAATACTTCATCTGGTTAGTAACATTAATTAATAGAAGTTAACAGAGTATCTAACAGATAAAACATTATATCTGTTGTGATCATGAGCTGTGCGGTGTGGACCGCTTCAAGTGTAATTCGCGCCAATTTCTGACCCGCACTGGGTGACCGCAGAACGCATCAAAGCCTTTGTGGCCGCTTCTCTGAATACTACATATTTACCACAGACGAATATATGCCTCACCAATCGTCGTAATAAATAGGGGAACTCGATATATACATGTTATCTACTTCTGAAATGTATTAAGTGAACACAAAGCAACGAAGCTTTAAATTATCAAAGTAAACATTTTAGAATTTAAGCTATTCTGACGGAGACAATTTCAAAGCTTGTAATAGAGGTAGTACGGTTATAGTCAGAAACAATATATTTTATCGCATGCGATAGTTATCACAACCAGGTGTGGGAAGCGCGCTTATTAATATTCATAGCGCACGTGAACCCCAAGGCGGGTTCGAGTGAGGGTGTATTCAAAACAAGTTACATGCCTAACGTGGCCTCAACACGTTTTCACTGATAGTTTCGAATCAAACATACTCTAACTGATGTAGAAAAATATGGTAATTACGAAAATGCTATTTATTTATTTAATAAACAATGTTTCAACAGCATTAATAATACTCAAATAACAATAGTTGATGCTACTTAAACATAAGCCAATTTTAGAAACACATTATGTTGACAAATAATATTAACTTAAAAGCGGGACTATCCACTTAAAATAATTGCTTAGCAGTTAAATCTTAGTAAATATCTAAGTTAAAGTTACCTACCGATACCCCACAACTACCCTTTACAGGGATTGGGAAGTGCTGACAGTCAGACAATCATTTATCCTACAGACTGTACTTAAAATGCATTCCCAACTTCAGTACAACCCAAACCTCAACAAGGATAAACGACGAAAAGGAACAGTCTGCCAGGGTGTCAGTCTAAGATCTGGCCACTCCCATCATTTCTTCTGTTTTCTAGGTGCATATCTATATAATAAAATAAACAATATCTTGTCCATTTATCCTCTTAAAAAGCCAGCCTGTAAGTGTGCTGTCACAAACTGGCTTAAAGTCATGGATTACACGGAAACAGAAAATCTGTTCCATATACAAATATGAAAAAGGTAAAAGAAAGAACAATTAAGGGAAAGAGATGGGAAAAAGGCGAAGGAAGGTTAAACAATTTTTACAAAAGGCTTAAAAAAAAACAACCTAGTTATTTAAAAAAAAATAAAAACTAATTTACCTATTTACTTTTTTTTAAAACACATAATTTTAATTTAAAAATAACTAAGGAAATGTGATACAATTAAAACCAAAGTGCAAGCTTACTAAATAATCATAATAATATGTATCAAATATACATATTAAATTAATGAATTATAAATTATTAATTATATTAAATTAATTTTAAACAATCGTAATCACAAAATTATACTCTAATTCGATTAAAATAAACTATATAATATCAAAGTATGTTAATTTATTCATTTTAATAATTTAATTCATAACATTATTTTTACCTAGTACAATTGTATTGCTGGAATACAACCATGTATGAAATCAATTTAAGATTATTATTGTATGATTATATAAATTGCATGTCTCTAACAAACGTATACTATTATGTTCAATGATGTACCTATGCAACCATGATGCAATTGATTTGGGGGAGGTGCCTGGAGACCTGTACTACGGGTTTCTTTAGGAAACCTATCTCAGGCTCCAGTCTCTCACACAATGGTTCATACACTAAAATCAATGTACCTACTTACACTATTTTGAAAGATTGTAACTTTTGTGAGAGAAAATAAATAATATTCTATTCTTATTCTTATAGTTAAATCGAGATTCTTTTATGGCTCCTAGATAACGGATAAATACTAATAATAATATGTATATCATTATAAAAATTTGCAATATACTGAACAAACACAACTCCTGATCGAATGTTTGTACTTTTCATTCAAACATCTGGCGGGAATTGAACCTAGGACCGCTGGCTTAGTAGACAGGGGTACTGATCTGGTAGAGTGATCAGTACTTAACGAATAGATTTGCTTCTTTTGGCGATATTGTGGGACATATGAATTTTACTTAGAGATTCTATTAGGTACTTTTTACTTACAGAAATGTTATTACATATAAACAATAATTTTGCCATACCTACATAAGTCTGGCTACATAAAGTAAAATTTCACACAGGACCACAAATTGAAACATATGGCAGATCTCCAGCAATCAGTGGTGTCAGATCCTGAAACCCGCGCCCAACTAGCTGTCCAAATGCTACAATGGGAAGAAAATCTCGAAAGATTACACTGCGAGCAGTTCCGATTACGATGTTACATGGCTAGCTTGCAAAGTGGAGAACTACCCAACCCTAAAGTAAGTCGTTGGTGTCATTTATTCATTGTTATCGTTATATCATATCATTTTATAGGAATCCTCAACTCTAATAAACATGAAATTTATTTAAATGATACTACTTATTTAAATAAATTATACAATATTAATTATTTTTTTGTAACGCAACACCCAAATTAGCTAGATTGCTTAAAATTATAATATAAATCCTATGCCATTTCATCTAACTTTGTCCCTTGTATTATCTTAATATCGATCCGCTATGTTCGTGAGGTCCCAACCATTTAGTCCGTAATGACGCCCGATTTTATATTTAGTCTATAATTTATTATGCGATAATAAGACGGATTCTATTTTAAAATTATTTTGTCAAGGTTATAGGTTATAGAAAGGAAATTTGCAGCACCGCTATCAAATTGACAGTTCCGCTGACCGGGAGCGTGAGCCTAGAATCTGTTACGCTGCGCGACCCTTGTCACGACGTGTCATAAATGGTTTTTCGATACACGTATAATAAAATTGCCTACGATTTTGCGCGAAATAAGTTTGATTAACGGATGTATCAATATCCCTTCACCTTTGGCTCTATTTGGTCAATGGTACAGATTCAGTATCAAATAAAACGTATTGAAGCTTGGGATCAAATAGTCAAAATTAGGGATGTTCGGTACATGTTTCTTTTATTCTGTTGCTGACTGAAGTTATATTTACAGTCACTGCTGACACACGTATCTCGCGGCACGAAGAGCACATTGAACAAGCTAGGAGTGTTCACGGTTTCCTCGTTCCACGCGTTCATCTGCGCACGCTCGCCATCGCTGCTGAACAATTTGCTGGCAGGCCGCGGCGCAACCAAACGGCGTGCGCCCAACCTCTCGCGCTCCAACTCTGGCTCGAGCAGACGATCGATGCAGGTAAACTAGATATACTCCACCCCCTATTTTGTGAACTTCCCATAAAACAGCGCAAGACTAAGTACTCGGCTCCATGGTTTTAAGCAGGAGTATTGGCAGGTATGTGTAAGCAGAAGATACCCTGCCCGCTCCAATTCTGCTCTAGATCAAGTTGTCCTCGAAACACTGTGAAAATCACCAAATATTATAGGAGCCATTGTTCGGGCATGGTGCCAATGAGTATCGATCATCTACAATAATAATAATAACAATGGCTAACACTTGGCTCAGGCCCGTGTTACTCTTATAAACCGGCTACATACCGAGATAAAGTAAGCATTTATAATAATAATAATATTCATACACTCACACCTATTATCTAGCCCAAAGTAAGCATCATTGAGAGCTTGTGTTATGGATACCAGATAACGGATTAATATTGATAATAATATGTATATAAATATTAGAAATATACTAAATAAACATATAAACATCCATGACTCGTGAACAAATGCTCGTATTAATCACACAAACATTTGCTCCAACCGGGATTTGAACCCGGGACCTCTTGATCGAGCAGCCCGTATAGCAAGGGGTACAGACCACTCGACCAGCCGGTCGTCAAACCTACAATCCTATACCTACAATATGTTGTGTACTACGATTATACGGGTGGTAAATAAGCTCATGACCCATGGAATGGTGAGAGGTTATCAGAGCTCTAAAACCTCTACATAACACCTAACTAACACATGTTTCCGAACTGGAGGAAGGTTTTAACTTAACAGTAACAATTCGACGCCGGTAGCTAAACTTTTCGCACACCGAGCATTGCGACAGCGACAATCGAAACTACATAACGAGACACATGATAAAGGCCTACCCTTTTCAAATATATCTGTCGAGTTACAAACATTTTTAAAGTATGTTTTAGGGTAGGTTAATTTTGGTTTATTTGTACCCTAACCCTATCTTTTTTTACAAGCGTTTATACTACCTATATGTCATTTCCTTACAGAAACCCTATACCTATGCAATTTATAAATTAGGCTTTTTAAAAATAATATTTAGCTTTCTGAATCATTATTACAATGCAAAGAAAAAAAGTTGCAGGCTCACACTATAAAGATATATTTTTTAATAATTTACAAGGCACAAATTATTTCAAAACACATTACTCGCTAGCCCATTAGCTTCCACGCGTCACGCGCTCCACACGTCAGAATCCATTCCAACTCCAATAAATGCTACACGCAGATAACTCAATTGCTTTTGACACCATTTTCCAAACGATGCTAAGTCTCAAACAATATTCCCTTATCATGTCTACCAACTCAGACAATACACATACATACGTAAATAACAATAAGTTCACAAGTATCTTTTGTTCTTGGTATTATTCAACTTCCATGTGTTTCTACCATGTAGGAGGACTGTACCTAATATTGGTATGTATTATGCTCCTGAATAATATGTCATGAATGGTGGTAACAGAATTTAAGAAAGGGTTACAATGTGTCTTCTCAGTGAAGCAATGCTCACGCTGTCTAAGATCATGTATCATTTAGCTCTGTCGTGTCACTTGTTACTTACGTCTCGAGGAGTACCAAAGAAAGTATGAGACATTAAACAAAAGAAATAGGTATTTTACTGGTTCCAAAATATGCAAATAAAAGTATGGAAATTTTTAAAGACTTAAAGAGGGGGATATTCTAGAAGTCTTTAAAATTAAAGAAAGTTTCTTTGACCACCTTTTAGTAAAGTAACTAAATTATCATGAAACGTAAACGTATTAATGAACATTGTTTTATCTGCAATTGATAGGGAACTTATTTAAGCGTATTTGAAACATTCATATTACTCTCTTATTTCTGCATAACAACCTAAAGTGAAATCGCACACATGCTTCGTGGTATTTTAGGGAAGCCGAGACTGCACCATAACAACTCAAAATCGAACTATAGCGGTCGGAGCGCTCTGCAGTAAATTTTCTAATTTCCTTCGCTATTAACGAGAACTTGGTTGGATGCTGGATTTTACTCTACTACATTTTGTAATAGGTATACTTACTTTATACGTACAAATAATAAGCCAAGGAATCTGATGCGTATAAACTACTAAGCTACGATGCGAGAGCGATTGAGTCCTGTTCCTTGAACGCGTGTTATCTAACGCGACAATAGTTTAATAGTAATAATACCCACTGGTCTGTATAGGAAATTCAAATAGATGATACATTCCCAAACAAAGACAATCCTTATCTACTACGGAATATGAAGACATTAGTGAATATTGTATATTCTGAAGCTGAGCTGCTTTCATACCTTTGATTATCCACGTTTTAATGTCAAAGGTTTTATTCTATTCTTAATATTACTACCTACTAATTTCTTTGGCCGTAACATGTTTATACAAGAAAAATATAAATAAAGCTGTATATTGTTGGAATCAAACGTTTAATTCAATTTATCTTATCTACAAAAGACCTAAGCGCAAGAACTAAACATTATTGGAGTTGAACGTAACGCCAGAGATAATTATTCAGGGCTCTTTTGTTCACGGAACCGGCTTAGTAGTCTATAAATATAATATAAAGATTAATTAATTTCTAAATTCTTACTTTGAATTGGATTTAATATCTTAACTCAACAGTTTATACAGGTATAATCAAATATTGATTGGTAGTTTCAAAATTTGTTTTGGTAGCATTCATTAGCACTTATCTAAATGAGTCTGTCGGAGCTTTGATGTAAGATAAGCGATCTCCTTGCATGGAGCCCAAATTGGTGTAAACAATTCGTGATTGAGGACTCGCGTCACGTCCAGTCGCCGCCCATCCAATCTGATTTGGGTAGCGCTGCGAGGTCACGATCTGCAAGTAAGTTGACATAACACACAATCTCTGCAGCAAAGAACATTTGTATACTGGATTATTCTTATAAATTAATCTGTTTTGAATTAGAATTTTTAATATGTATTCAAATCGCTGTTTGAAGCGAAGAAGAGAAACCTTCAATTCCCCGGAATCCGTTACATTCGATATATTTTTAATCGATTCTATAAAATTGCAGAGTTGCTTAATTTGTTTCAAATCATTTATCTTCACGAAGTAGAGTGATTTCAACGTTTAATATCAAAGGCACATGTTAATTATCCCTTAGGAATCCAACTGTACGGGTATTAAAAATATGGTGTCGCAATCATGGTTCCTTAAAATAAATCACATCTGAGATTTCTTATTTTTTAATGCCTCATTATTACAACTAGATTATATCAAAATAACCCATTTTGATATAATCTAGTTGTAATCATAAGGATTTTCTTTGCAGTTATTTTTAATGAAGAGTGAACAACTCTTTTTTATGGTTCTGTGAAGTACATACCCACATAAACACATCAGACACAAAATATTTTCTATAGCGTGTTAGCGCCGGCATGCTGGCAAGGGATGAAAGGTAAAAGGTGTTAAAAGATACTCTTTCATAATTAGCCCGTACTTAATGAATGACTTCCCGTTTGGAGACAATACACATGCAATTCTGACGTACGCCAAAATTAAGCTCTGTTTACATTGTAAAAAGTAAAAAGAAAATAACCATTTTCCAGCTGCATCTGTACAAATATGCTACGGTTGCGAATCCCGCATTAATGTAGCTGCAACTGAATATGTTCATCAAACTTTCCTTTAGGTATTTCTTTTTTATTTCAAAAAGAGCGAGTGTCTGTTCCAAACTGTGTGTGTGCTGTGTGTTTCCATTTAGTAAAACATAACACAAAGCTGAGCTAAGAGTTTAAATAGTTTTGAAAATAAGAAAATAAAGTGGTATATTCTACTTATTTCAAATGAAAGACTGTCAGGAAAAGGGTTTTTTATAATTAATTCGTAAATATTTGACCAAATTTTATTTAACCAAAAACATTTTGAATAATTTGAACATTTTGAAGCCACTGTGTGTCTGTGTGACCTATTCTCAATTGGATTTTTTCGTTACTTCGGTGTTTCAATAGGTTGAAAAACTTTTTACTTTTTTATTTTTCGTAGTATTATATATGTTGCAAGTTCGAAGTATTATATATGTTGCCGAACAATCACTACACCACTGTATTTTAATTTCGTATGGTGAAACAAAAAATTTGAGCACACTTTTCCAACGTAAAGTAAACAAGTAAACATGCAAGCAAGCCTACAGCATGCAAGCACGTAAGCAAGAAATCATGCAGCATGCAAGCAAGCAAACATGTATGCAAGCATGCAGCATTTAACATGCTGTGTGTGGTAACAATATCTAACCTAACATAACCTACAGTTTTATCCCACAAGTTTTTTAACATTAAACAGCATTCAACATGCTGTTAAATGGGTGGTCACAATAACTAACTTAACCGAACCTACAGTTTTATCCTATAAGTTTGCTGTGCCCCTCTGCACCCCCTGCTCATACTAGCATGCAAGCATGCAGACAAGTTAGCAAGATTGCAACATCCAGCATAAAAGCAATCATGCAACATGCACGCAACATGTAGCTTAATTTCAATAAATATGCATACTTCAAAAAAAGGAGGCTATTAATTTGATCCGTATGTATGTATTACCAACATTTTATCGTTTTTTTTTTCATCGTTTTCTTTCTTTATTTGTAACCGTATGTATATGGTCAGAATTGCACAGTTTTTGTGAGTTAATTGTGTATCAGTAGCTAACAAAACGAGTCGTTGGCTTAACAACATAATGTTAAACATGTGATTATGCATGTTTTTTCAATGGTTGCATGTCATTAGGTTATCATCATCATCATCACCTGATAAACAAAAAAAAATTGATTCCACTTAAAATGAAATTGACTTCATCATGACAACTAGAAGACAAATATTAAACGATGTTTCAGTGATCGCCAGGGTGAAAACCAATAGCGATCAGCGTATAGTGAGAGCCAAGTTGAATATCGATGTCAGATTAGAAAGGTCTTATCTGATGAAGTCTACGCTCCGACCAGCACCCGTTTAAGTCCAAACCCCCAAAGGCTTTCAACTCGAACTCCAAAATCGCTTCGAATGCCTGGATAGCTGCGTTACAGTGGACGAGATAAATAGCGGATTGGTAAAGACTCTCTAAGCGGTGGGGTTTAAGTTCTGCAAGTCTTAACGCAAAAAAGGACCCCAAAACTATCCGACCTCACCCTTTCGCTCATGGAAAAACGGTGACAAATGAGGTTGCATTCTTCACAGGATGCTTCACTTATTGGCAGCTCAATAGACAGGTATCGAAATTCATGCGACACGACATTTGCCGCTTTAATATTAACTGTATTAGAAAGGCGATAGAACGAAATAAAGATTCCGAAGTGTTCGCAAGGGAAGTATCTGTTGCGCAAAGCCAACTGACAAGCCTGAAGACTGAGGATGGTAGCTTAGTGTCGTCTAAGCCCAAGGTGACAAGGGAGGTTGAAATGTTCTATGGAGAGACTACCTCTGCGACGCATCTCGCTATCATTTCGGACATAGACTCAAGAGCCCAACTGATCCAATACCGAAGATATCCCAGACGTCAGCCTGTACGAGATTAGGGTAGCCCTTAAGCAACTTAAGAACAACAAGGCACCGGAAGGGGACGAAATAACTGCAGAGCTACCGATTGCGGGTAGTACACCGTCGCGGGGAGCAGTTGGATGCAGGTTGCGCATTTGGAAATCGGTGGGAGAGGCTTTTGTTCTGCAGTGGACAACCAGACAACCAACATCATAGACTAATGATGAGAAAATGTTGTCATGCTGAAGTGAAAGTATGGCTAATGTATCATCTGGCAAATAAAGAAAGAAAGAAAGAAAAATTGGTCAAATGAAATTCGGACAATCGGTTCCACAGGAAAAGGCACGAATAACGTTTTGTCCTTTACCAGCCAGTACGCTGGCGTCTCCTTTACAGTAAAATATCTATTGTCTGATTTTGTAAGTACAAAAATATACTAGTAAGGTGTCTTCTTTTAATAATCGAGTTATCCGATAGTTATAGGAACTTCAACTTTACAATGTGGTGTTGAAATCGATATCACTTTAGTCCCATTATAGCGCTTTCTCAATGAGCTCTGGCGATCTTACTTACCTTAGGAACAACGTAGTGTTATTTAGTGATTTTCTGTAAGCCGAAGGCGCTACATCAGACGGGCGCTCGAAATTCGAATAGTTAGTACCACTATACCCGACCTTCACACCTTTTTGTCATTTGTTGACAGAAAACCTACAGGTATTTTTTTCTATATAATATTTGGCTATCTGAATCAATTCATCAATTAAACCGTAAAAGAAGAAGAAATTAAGTTACACTTAAATCCGCGCGCTGGCGTCTCTTCAAGAATAGAATATCTATTGGGTCTGGTTTGTGGGTACTTGACATATTAACTAGTAGGTACCTAACTACATGCACTAATGTACACGTACCTACTTGTACATTAATAATCGAGTGTCCGATAGTCGTATTATATCTTTGCATTATGATGTTAAAATCAATATTATTATCATGATTGACTTCGCTTTACCAACCTTAATACATAAAACAAGTAGAAACATAGTATTTTTATCCTGTTATTATGATATCCTTACCTGCGGAATGCTATTTTCTCTACCTCTCCAAAAAACGATACAGATACAGGATTGTAGAGAAAATGAGAATTCTAAGGAAGTAATCTAATAAAGTATCTGTTCCCTGGGGATGTAGAGCCATTCTAAGGTCACGTGCCCCGTAAATCTTTTGACTTTAGAGGAGTGCCTTACGATGCTCTTGTTACTCCTTAAATGTATACTTTAAGACGTACATCACATAAATTACCCAACGTGAATAAATTAACAACGTTGTCTCCTTCTTATCATGTGGTAAACCACCAGGCGTTTCAGGTTTTTGCGACTAGCGTGTCATTAATCACATGGCCACTCAACACGAAAACTCATTAAATTACATTCAATAAACGAAAACTGAGCAGCTCGGTGGCGTAGTGGTTTGAGCACTCTGGTATCGTTTGCGAAAACAAAGCAACTTTCGCCATTGTCGATCCCGGGATGGGTCAAACAAAATTTCTAATCTTAAGTTCCTCATTGCTTCGGAAGGTTGGTTAAGTCCCGGTTGTTACTGCAACTGCTCTAACCCACCAACCGGCATTGGGCCAGCGCGATGGTGTTATAGCCCAAACTCCTCATGTATTTCTCCCTAGGAAGGCCTGTGCCCAGCAGTGGGACGTAGGCTTGTGATGATGATGAAGAAACGAAAATTATGTCTTTAACGATATTTAATTTCAACGACGCGATTTTCCGAAATCCACAAAGAGTTAAAAGCGATGCGCTCTAATGAGATATACGGAGGTATCTAAATGTTAATTAAAAACCAATTGTACGTAAGCTGATAACATGGGAAAAATAATATTAATTGTTATTTTAATAGAGGAGTAGTGTTTTCAATTTCACAAACATTTTAAGTGTAATTTGACTGTTGAAAATTTTTGACCGCAACCATTGAAATAAACGAAAACCACATTGCAGCGTTTACAGAATATACAATATTAACTGTTTACAATATTAACTGTTTCTTGGTGGTGGTTTTCAATCAGTTATAATGGAGTTTTCAACAATATTATTATAATAAGGTAAATTAATAAAAGTACAAGTATCCATCTATTCGTTTTGTTTTAAATGGACTGGGTTGCTTTTTTAACTCTATAAATGAAATAATTGAAATCTGGCCTAAACAATGTTACACAAAGATAGAGCTAGTGATATTAATCAATTGTTGTGTGGCTTTTAAAAAAAGATGTTCTCATACGGTCAGCATGTTTTGAAAATTCCGGTACGAAGAAAAGCGTATTGTCCACAACAATAATCAGTAAAATAATAAAATTATTTTTAAGAAGAATTAATAGTAGATTATTAACCAAGGGGATAAAGCAGTGTCTTCTGTCGCGGGTGACGATTTAAATCGCGAGCGTAACGAAGGACTCGAGGTTTACTCCCGAGCGTAGCGAGGGTGTTAAAAACTTAAATCACGAGCGAAGCGAGGGATTTAAGACGAGTCCTGAGTGTAGCGAGGGATTTAAGTTCACCCAAGACTAAGACAGCTTTATCACCGAGGAAAATACTCTACTTTTCGTACCATTTGCGAAAAAAATAACACAATAATAATATGAGATAAGCGTTTATTAAAAATAATGACAATTAAAAGTAAAAGTTAACATTCGAAACATTTTGGTCCAATTATTGATAGAGAGAGATACATTTTTGTTTGGTACATTTATCCCCTTGGTTAATAATCTACTAATTCCTTTTTCAAAAAGATGTATGATGCTTTATTTATATACAAACTCAATGGTGTAAACACAGATGTAGTTCAGTATAAATTTCGGTAAGTATTCCAAATTTAAATCACATTCTCCCCTAGAGGATGAATGAAATTCAGTACATTTCCCTGTTTTTAACAGATTAAAAATGACTATTGTTATGTTCGCTTTTTGTGGCATAGAATGTCACTTTTTTGAGCAAGTGGTACGAAAAATTTATTTATTCTTCAAAATTACGTTAAATTAAATTAGTACGGCAAATAAGGTTCGGAAGAAAAATGGTTTAACACGTAGTAATGATGTTGAATTGCAAGGTAATTATTATATTGTTCTTTCAATTATTATTTTTATGCTATTAGATGACAAACAAGCTGACGGCCCACCTGATGGTAAGTGGTTACCGCCGCCTATAGACACCTGCAATAACAAGGAAAAATCACTTGATATTGCAGATGCGTTGTCATCCTTGGGGCCTAAGATGAAATGCCGTCCATGCCCAGTAATTACACTGGCTACCTTTCCCTTCAATCCGAAACACAGCGAACTGTTTCACGGCTGAAATAAGAAAAGCGGTGGTACCTACCCAGACGACCCTAAATACGGGCCTACCACCTAATCAAAACATTGCAGTTCTTAAATACGAGCTTGAACATATCCATTTTAAAATTACGTATTTGTTCTACTTTGGAATGGCAATTAAACGTAGCCTCTGCCTACACCATACTCTTTGCCTACCCCTGCCTGGTGATTAACGGTTCCGTAGCTTATTTAATCTCGAAAAACCGGTATATAAAGATCAAAAGGATACCATTGCGCTGGCAAACACAAGTGACAAGTCATCCGGCTAATGCTTCCCTGAGAACTCTGCCGATCGACTGATTGCAAAAACACAACATTGTATAAAATGTATCAAGGGTACAGTCATTATCAGAATTATTATCTGAGCTTTCAGAGTGCTCAAAAATGACTAAGATGTTTAAGAAAACCAACCTTAGTACAAAAGTATTAGAATCGCCTTTCATTTGCATAAGTAAGCTTTATTTACAAACAGCGATCGATTCTATCATTGCAGTTTTAGTAAAGATTTTTTGAAATTGCAGACATTTTTATCACTCTGATGATTCTGATGCTGATGAGAAAACAGCCTCTATTGCGAACGTAGTAAGGGCGGTCTCAAGGTCAAACCGTTAAGCTTGATGTGCTGTCGACTGTACATACATACACTTCAATGATTAAAATATCACAATAAAATATTTTTGATAACAACGTTTAACTCTACAACCTATTTAGGGCCCTTTCCCATTGCGGTGTACTGCTGCCGCACGGTCGGTACCTAGTTGTTTTATACAAATTCACGGCGTAGAAGCAGCCCGTCTCCCGTCCGGTAGCAGTACTGGTCGTTTGCGACATAGCCCACCTGCCGCTGGACGGGCAAATCGTATGAAAAATAATAAACGTCGGTACGCAGCACCTGCTGTGAGGCAGCAGTACGGTAACCGTCTAGCTAGTTGAAAGCAACTTTAGAGTTTAGTTTTGAATATAACAACAATATCCTCCCTAACCAATAACCAATCAATAGTTTATGTTATTAGGGTAGGGCCTTACAATAATAAGTCTAAGGGTAGGGTAAGGGTAGGGTAAGGGTAGGGTAAGGGTAGGGTGGGGGGTATGGGGTGGGTAGGGATTTAACTAACGCTACTTTGAAGTGTTGCCTTTCTGAAAAATCGTACTGCTGGTAGCAGGTTTTATATGCTGTCATCTTAATTTTTACAAGATATAATAATAACAACGCATGAGTAGCATCCAGGGTGCTACGAGCGTCTTAAGGCTACGAGAACGCTTACTATAGCCTTGCGTATACCATGTTAATTAAGTATAAAAAAGAATAACAAAGTTATTTGTTAGAAAAATGTCAATCTGAGGATCACCTCTTACGTGAAGTAATTCAACTCCTTTCCTATACATATATAGGAAAGGAGATGAATTGATAAAAATACTGAGACAAAACATACTTTAATAAGAGCGATAAGTACTTAAATTTCGATAAAGAAACATATTTAAGTCTAGATTTAGTGTGTAAAATAATGGAAAACTGTCAATCTTAAAACATCGATCTGCAATTGTTCATGATTTTTCAATCAGATGTCGCGTGAGGACGGCGAGGCGGCGGTACGCGTTTCGCTCCCCGAAGGCACCACAGCGACAGTGGGTGTGCGCGAAGGGATGACTGTAGAAGAATTCCTGGCGGGCGCGTGCATGCGCCGATCGCTAAACGCGCTTGAGCACTTCGTGAGGGTCAAAAAGCGCAGAGATATGGAAGATCACAACTACTTTGTGCCGCACCGCAGCGACCTCATCGAAACTTATGTAAGTAGTAAATATAATTTAATATAGGTAGGTAGGCTAAATTAAGGGGATTGTAAACTTTGTGACAGTTAAAGATGCAAACTACAACAGGTTGATTGACGATTCTAATATCTCAAAAACACAGGTGTTCACTAAATACTGTTGGCGAAACAGATTAAAACACAGTTCTTATAGCTCTTCCGTAATTTCCAATAAGTTATTTAGTTATCAAAGGACACGGTCTAAAATTGTATGAAAGGTGGCCCCGAGAATCCAGCAGCTACGAAATTTTTACAGCATGCAGTGTAAATTACAGTGGACCACCCGGTCAAATATTACATTGTAAATATCTTCCGTTTTGTTGTAATTAATAATTTAAATTGATTAATGCTGGCAACTTTGGCAACTTAAATGAAGTGCAAACATCATTTAAAAAAATATAAAAATGTCAGGGATAGTTCTGTGATGCTGTTAAAGAATTAACCACTTAGGTTTTTGTTAAATTATATCAAAATGAGTCGATAAACCGTTATAAACTAACTAGTGCAGTGGGACTTTTGAGTTTTCATGAACGCCATAACTTAAGTAACTTAATTTATTGTACAGACGACAGCACATCAAGTGTAACAGTTGCACTACGTAAGCCGCCTCTATTACAAACGAAGTAAGGGCGGTCTCAAGGTCAAACTGTTACGCTTGATGTGCTTTCGACTGTTACTACTCATTGAGGAATAATTTTATTTATTATTTCATATTTTTTTTTGTCTAATCATTTTTTTGAGGTTATTTCATAGAAGTATATCCCTAATATCGAATTTAATATTTTATCGATTACATTAGTTCAAAGTACTTAATATTTTATCTATTAAATCAGTTTAAAATACATATTTATATCCATTCTATCAATGACGTTATTTAGATATATTCAAATTAAAATTGGAAAGTAATATGACTGAGTTGAATACGACTCGAATACCAACGTCACTCGAGAAGTATCGTCATTTGAGTTGGTAAATAATTAGGTCATTAGCAGAGATACAATACTTATCCACAAATAAAAATATATTTTAAAATGACAAAAAACACGTGGGAAGTAAGTCATACACAAATTGCAAATTAACACAACGTGTTTACTTACTTCAAAACTTTAGAATATGGTTATATCAATACATAAACAATAGCTAAAACTTTGTGGATTAATTGGTTCTCTTCATGATCCGTTGTTAATCGGTAGTTAAAGCATTGTGCGCGACAACCACCGCAGCAATGCAAAGCCAATTTATCATTAAACAATATTTATAATAAAATCATTTTTTTTATCCAAATAGTATGCAACGTTGAATATAAACCATGTGCCCTGCCTTTCGACATCAAAAATGTGTTTTGTCGTCGTAAATATTAAAAAACAAAATTACATGGTATATTCAAAATTGTATAATCGCAAAACGACTAGGTATGTTTATTTTATTGGTCCGTTAATTATCAGTAGACATATTTAGCCGTTACGGAAGTCTACATAGTCATAGATAGGAACCTGTATTTTCTTTTATTTTTAGGCATGGCTGACAAACTCGCTCGCTCTAGAGAATGAATATTTTAAAAACCTGTCAAATCTCAAAGTGATACCATACCCGGGTTAAAATTCCCTAAAAATACTGCAGCGCGAACGAGGCGAGGCGATTTTTTTTTATATTTGGTCTTTTGAAGCTCGTCGAAACAGCCCGAATATGTTGTGCGCAATTTTCGCGTTGTAAGTATCGGGTTTTTCCTAACAATAAACTATAGATTTTTACAGAGAATTTAGTCCAAAACTGTTGTTTGCTTCTGTAATGTTTATCATTTTGTTATTGTATAGCTGTTAAAGTGCCGATATTATTGCGTAGCTATTATCGATAGCGCATCTACTCTTTCTTAATTAATACAATTACTCCATGAAATTATCAAATGAATAAGAAGTTTTTGGAAGTGTCAAACTATTGAAGTTATATAGCCCATGTTTCAATTTATTGTCGTATTCATGGCACCATCCTGTATAATGTGTAAATAATTTCTTGACATTTCTATAAAATAATGAAGCCAATGTTATATTATTTCATATAAATGTCATGAAATTGTAAAATTAATGAGATTTACTTGAGAGTTGCAACACTTTTCTATGAACATATAGCCAATTTTTAATTAATTGTCGTACTGTCGTCACCATCCTGTATACAGGTTGGCACATTTAGATCGGTCAGTATAGGAAAGTCTGAAATTATAAGACATACGAAAATCTCGTCTTAGGAACCATGTCATCGATTTTAGTAAAAAGAAAAACCGCATTCAAACATTTAAAAAAAACGTGTTCTCAGCTCGGGAATCGAACCCGGACTTTTTGAAAAATAAAACTAATGCTATTTCTATTTCGATATCGGTTGTGTAGGTCTTAAGCAGTAAACTTTACTACGGAACATGATGTCAAAAATGAATAAAATGCATGGTTTTCATATCCTTAAATTTATTTTAGTAAGTGTTCGATATTACCGCCATCTTTTCAATACAACATTTCCAACTACCAAGATGTTCCATTTTCAAATGAGGTTTATCACGTCTCTGTTCAAACCAAAACGTTCCATTTTAAAATGTGGTTTATCACGTCTTTGTATCTACATACTTTTTCTAAGTGGGCTTTTCAATTGACCGAAGTAAGTATAATTAATAGAAGTAAGGAAATACAATCATAGATAGATAATATTATCGCAGATAACGATATGTAAAGCAGTGTATGTAACAAGTTGCGACACCAGCAAAGAGCTACAAACAACTATTTACGCACCTAAACGAGTTGAATGTTGTATTGAAAATATGGTGGTAATTTCGAACACTTACTAAACTAAATTAAAGGATATGAAAACAATGCATTTTATTCATTTTAGACATCATGTTTCATCGTAACGTTTACTGCTTAAGACCTACACAATCGATATCGAAATAGAAATAGCATTAGTTTTATTTTTCAAAAAGTCCGGACGATTCCCGAGCTGAGTACACGTTTTTTAAAAATGTTTGAATGCAATTTTTCTTTTTACTCAAATCGATGATATGGTTTCTAAGAAGAGATTTTCATATGCCTTAGGTATAGTTTCAGACTTTCCCATACTGACCGATCTAAATGTGCCACCCTGTATATCTGTTTTTGCATGACACATTTTCCGAAAAGTATATAATTGGCAACAATAACATTTGTTAGCGACAGTTATTATATCCAACACGGCTTTGACCGACAGAGTTGAACTTTTTATTAATAAAGTAATGATAAAGTATCTATTTCACATACCTCGGTGAATAATTCAAATTCAGGAATGTTTATTTAAGCCTTTTAGGTACAGTCCAGGCCAGTCTAGGTACAAATACTGAGTCTAGATGTAATAATTATAATTGGTGCAAATGTTAAAGTAGTTATAATATTTGTTTGCGGTATCGTGGGTCGGTGGCGGGTTCGAAGCGCCTCCCCACGTTGACACCCGGGCCTATTAGCTTAGTGGGTGTTGGTGGCTAAAATGAAACTGAAGACTGATGTAATTTTACTGATTTATTCACTGAAGTGATTACTGACTATTTTACAATATATTTCACTGAAATCTGAATTTAGTTTTAACTGATAAAATGGCGTCGCAGACGCACATATCAACAACGTGCCTGACCGCCTCGTAGGAGGGCGTTGAAGAAAGTGGTAGATATTACGTGTACTACCGGGGTCTAATTCTAATACATGGGGTGTGATTCTGAGGTCGGTGTGTCTTAATTACAAAAGTTAAGGCAAAGGGAAATAACCATGTTAATTCCATTAACAATATTGGTACATATACCCAACGGGAACAAATTAACCCGTCAAGCATCAGATTCCAGACACAATCTATTTTATAATTGTCATAGACCTCCGGAGGGCCAATGATGCTTTAAAGAAAATATAGAGACAAAAATACAAACCAAATTTACTGCTATCCCTTTCTGTGTAAAATGGCAAGAAGTGAAACCAAGAATATAAACCTTTCTGAAAAAAAAAATAGATTTGAAGTGTCAAGTCAGACACAATACCTATATATTCTATTGTAGAGGAGACGCTAGCGAGCTGGTAAGGGATCGAAGGTTAATCCTTACATGAGATATAATGTTTATTCATACTACATACATACATACATACGTCTATAGAAAATATCATTTTCTTCTTTTAAGTTAGCCACAGACTGTCTAAACACAATAACCGGGGATAAGAAAAAGCTAAAACCTTGGTGGATCTTCAGTTGAGAGGCCTCCCTCTGCAAAGGGGAGTCCCGCTATCAATTAGAGTTCCCAAAGGGCACTCGAACCAGTAGTGAATGATAAATCTGATGTGTTTTGTAACCCTTTGTTACTTGAAACCGAATAACTGCCCAAGTTATGCCACTTTTTTCTGTAACTAACCATTTTGAAATTGTCACTATTTTGTTCGACTTTACTCATTATTTTGTTTGACGCCGAACATAGTTTTATTAATTCAAATTATTCATTTAACATTCTCAATGAGCACTGTCTTCGTCTAATATAACGTTACGAACATTTTAGTCAAACTAATTTTTGAAGAAAAGGAAGTAAACACTACAATGGTATCGTTTGTCTGAAATCGAGAAGAGTAATTAAGTTAATGACTGCCTTGTAGACAAAAAGCCCCGGCGGATCAATTTCTTAAAAAAAAACTCGTACAATTTACATTTTGTCAAGCAACCTGAAGAAAAGACTCACGTTTCACCGTGGTACGTGTAAAATTAGAATATCAACCAGCCAGCCGTAGGCTATTTTTTTAATTAAACCTTCCTAAAGAACGTTTACGGAAGGAAGTCAATGTAAAAATATAAATGTTTTTGTGACCGAGATTCCCGTGAGTAGGGTCTGACAGCGCTCACTTCTATAAGGTCGTAAATAGTATATATATGTAGGTACACCATACACTGTACAGAGGCTATCAAAAAGTTATATTCGAGTTGCTCGGGCAACCATGAGTTTAGAATGTAAATAACCTCGGGAAATTATTTAATTAAACAAACCCTATAAAGGAGTTTGATTTGGTTTTACTTTTAGACTTTATTTTAACATGATCATTTTATTGATTTTTGTTATTTCTTCTACTCAGGATGCTTTCGGTTTACTGTTTGAGTGTGGTGATTTCCCTTTGATTAAGGTCTGACAGAAGATTAACCGTGATTTAGCTTATCCCTCTTTATTAATGAAAGTAAAGAGATAAAATTATTATCAATTTCTTTACGTGAAGTGAGAATTACTAATTAATCAATATTGAAAATTGTAATCCAACTTATTTAGTTAGAAAATTTTATTTATTTTGTAAGTCAACATACCTGCCTCCAAAATAACTTCGAATTATGTTTACCTATTACTGCTAGTTAATCTTAGAAATAGTTGGTTGCTTACCTTTGATTTGATTAAGTTTTATTTCAACAAATAAAGTTAATGTAAGAAATACAAATAGTAGGCGTTATAAACGCACAAAATCAAACATTTAAATGTGAAGTAAAGTTATAAAACAAAAGGTATTCTAATTTCAAAACACCTCAAGTTAAAAATTAAAGGCCACGGTCTTTTTTGAGCTTTCATTCCGAATAATTTTGAACAGTAACGTGATACACCTCTTCAGAAAGCTAATTAAATAAGCTAAGTACTCGATTTTATATCAATCAGATTTTTCGAGTTGCCCGTTTGTCTAGAAAAGTAAAAAAATGTTCCAGCAGAAACTGAATACAATTTGCCTTTTTTCCTCGTTTTTGCAACTATTATTGCATTGTCAATTAAATATTTGAAGTTTTTACTAAACTTTTAGCTGAATCTCCATTTTTTTAAAGTAAAAAATGATAGTTAAATTAATGCAATAACAAAACGCAAAAAGCAACTACAGTATAGAATTTTTCATGTTCGTCTTAAAAATAAACGGGTACCTATAAAATATTTTCAAATGCAGTAAAAATTCTAAATGATTATACCTTATCACCGCTTATAAGTAGTATTGCTGTTCAAAATTAAAATTATTTTAAGCGAAGGCTTCATACATTTGTGGTCCTCTCTATTGTTTTTGCTGTTATAAAAGCAGTCATTTTACTAGACACAATTGACCGTTATGTGGGAGTGAATCTGCCTAGCTATATGAAGTAAATAAGCAAAAGCCCCGAATCTAATCTCCATCATCAATTTCAGTAGACCTTCGCAACATGTGGAGAAACCGTCACTACATTCCGAGTGTCCTAGCGCCTGTGACTATATTTCACAGTGACCTACCGCTGTCACCGAATCCAAGTTATAATATATTATTACTATTAGTAGACCATTCACGAAAACATGAATATTTTGTAATAATAACACTAATAGTGCCTGCGGTAGTGTTCGTACGGAAAAATCACGTTTTTAAGTTTAATTATTATGGTTACGATATGATAAAATCGCATACGTATTGTATGTATTGCCGATGTTTGTTTCACATTATATCTGAATTTAATATTTCTTGTGTTATATTACTCTCAAGATAAAAGTAGTTTATTCTAATTATGTTAATAAATAATTTTGCTGCTGAGCTTGTAAGTTTCAAAGATATATTCATTAGTTAAAGTCTATTATTGTCTACTCAGTTAATTAGTATTTTCTACTAAAATTGTTGCTGTCATGTAAGTATAAATGTTACGTCTTTGTGAGGTTTTAATTGATATTATAAAATATAAGACGAATATATTCTTTTCAATTTCCAGTAAATGTCAAAGGTAAATTAGAGTTAATTGGCTAGAATATATATTATAACAACAGCTCATATAAATTTCAATTCAGGCCAATATCCACCCTATTTACGTAATAAGAAACAGGTTCTATTGAACTCACAATTAGTAAAGCCTACAAAAAGGTTAGCGGAGGGCCAGGTGGTGATAACAAGCTCAGGCCGTCCCAAATTTCATTAGAGTTAAAATGGCCTTATTACTAAAACACCCGAATCTTATCGTGATTACGCGAGAAATAAATGAAATAATCTTGATATTCAAAATACATTTTCCATAAAATTCTACACTATTGAGCACGGTATTTATTTGACTGTTCATACTAAAACTGAAAAACAAGGTAGATACTGGTTACAATGCTCTTAATAAATGCCATAACAGGACTAGCGTAATATGACATTACAATTATAACAAAATATATATGGAGCGTTGGTAGGCCTCCACAAGGTAGACCGACGATGTGGTGAGGTTCGCGAGAAGCCGATGGATGCGGGCAGCACAGGACCGCTCGGTTTGGAGATCCCTGGGGGAGGCTCATGCCCAGCAGTAGGCGTCTCTCGGCTGAAATGATGATGATGAACAAAATATAAAATTCTAGGCTGACAGAATTGTTATATCTATAAGATAAACACATTGTCATTATTAAAAGAACAAAATATAAAATCGTAGTTTTTAAAAGATATAACCCTACCTAACTTAAAAGATACATGCCTGTACTATACATACATACATACTAATTTATAGCGCCCGAATGGAAGAGTACCTCTTACATAGGTCCGCAGCCAAATAACACTACCATGTAGAGATGTGTTCCAGCGGTGGGTAAGGGGGCCAGAACTCATCAGAGGCAGCGTTTGGATTATTACGGGTTATATTGGGAGCAGGGTTACTTGTCTCATATACTGTCAATATAACTTTTTATATTGATTTTTTACAGGATATACAACGCGTGAGTAGTACCTTTTAGTGCTACAAACGCTACGGTAACCGCTTACCATCAGGCAAACCTTAGGTATACTTGGTTACCTGTTACCTCCACTGTTGTCTATAAACAACCTATTTTATAGTGCTACATTTCATTACTCATAGCTATAGCAGAGATTGTCAGTACCTGAAGAAACGGTTTTTTCGGTACCTGACCGTTTTTTCCACTTTTACACTAATAATTACGGTAACCAAAAATTTAGCTATTAACTAATCCATCATTCAATAGATACCACAATTTTAAGGGTACCCGTAATATCGGTACAACTCTTTTTTTAAGGGTGGATACCCGTATTTAAAATCGCTTGAGCGAGTGATATCGGATTAAATACAGATACCCTAATTTTTAAGGTATTGGGAGTTTTAATATATCGGTGGCGTGTAATCACTACAGTAAATTTTAGTTATCTTTATGAGTCACTGAATTAGGATATCGTTAATAATGATACCCAAATTATGTGTTTCCGGTTAATAGCGGTTTTTAGGCCCTCTGGTTAATAGTTCCTCCTTTTTTCACCTTATTTACAGTTTAAAGGTCTATTCGGTAGCGGCAAGAGGTGCTACTCAAGATCACACACTAATAATGTACAATACGCTATCAAATATAGACAAGTACCTGCATAGGAACCCAATAGCTCGTTGCAATATTGTTCAAAACTAGGAGGATTTCGTGCCCACTACGGGTAGCGAAACTTTTTGGCAGGCTAATCTGTCCTGCTGTCAATGAATAAATGAAACCAGTTACACGAAATGACAGAAAAACACTGTGAATTTTGCGTTATCAAGTTATTAAAAAGGTTTTTAGCTGTAGTTTTAACGGAGAAATTTAGAGGGTGAAAAAGTTACAAATTGCCCACTGAAGAGAAACAAATTAGAGTTTTCTTTATTATTTTTGTAAACTATCTTAGTAATATAGAGAGGAGCTCGGTGGCGTATTAGTTTGAGCGCTCTGGTTTCGATACGAAAAACAAAGCAACTTTCGCCATGGTCGGTCCCGGGATGGGTCAATCAAATTTATAATCTCGAGCTCCCCCGTGCTTCGGAAGGCACGTTAAGCCGTTGGTCCCGGTTGTTACTACAACTGCTTTAACCCACCCAAATCGAAAAAGCAAATGAATGACGTGGTAGTTCTTAAGAACAAGAATTACTCTTTTTCCGTTGTGAATCACATCTGTTGTATAAAAATTGATCACGCGTGTACTTATAAATATAAGTACACGCGTGATCAACTTTTATACAGATTATAGTCATCGTTTATCTGCATGAATACTGGGAGTCTTGGTCTTAAATACTGGGACTAGAGATTGTATCCAGCCTGATGCCAGAATGTTACTAGCTCATAAAGCCTACAAAGATCCTTATAACGAAATAGAACTAGTTAAAATTCTACAAATTCTTTTGGTAGCAGTTGAATAATAAGTAAATAAGAATCAGCAATCACCTTATGCTGGGCAATCACTATAGCGGTTTACCGGTTAAATAGTATAAATATTAGAAATATACAAAATAAACAAAGTACAAACCGACATTACTCGTGAAAAACTTATTCTTACATAACTTACAAATATCTGCCCATATCAGGCTTTGAAAGAGGGTTTATTTGTCATCTAGTTGTATAAAAAAAACCTAAACCTTCAAACACTTTTCATTAGATCACTGCCAAATTTACGTGGATCAAACCTGATAAAATAGATATACTCACAAACAACAAAAAAGTGATCGAAATTGGTATAGATTTGATGAAAATGTAGAGTACAAGTAACATATATATCCAATAACTATGGAATATTTGCAGTTGTTTATGTAGGAGTTCCGTCCTATATCTCTGAAGGTCCAAATCAAATCACTACCAATTTTATTTGACACCATCGTAATGGGATAGCTACTCTTTCAAACAAAAAAGAAATATAGAGCAACATACAACGAACGAATCGTGTCGAATCGTGCTTGCTGTTTTTAATATTCTTAATTTTATTTATACATTATCATAAATGTTTGAAGAATATTTCAACTTTTAAAAAGGGGTAACTGATCGACCAAGGACTTGGGATAACCCTATGAACTTCTAGTCTGTCTGTATTTGCGTTATAAGCATTAGCTTATAACGCAATATTCGACACTGTGAGGGTAGACATTAGTCTACCCATTAGTCTACCCTCACAGTGTCGAATATCGGTGCTATTTTGAAAAAGCTTGTACTAACCTAACCAACAAAAATACTAAGTGGGCATCTAAAAATCTGATTCAGGCATCTATTCAACGATTAGTGTCGACCACCTGGTGTTTTTAAGTTGCTTACCTATAAAATAATAAAAAAATAACTAAACGTATAAAAGATACCCATCAACCACTCGTGCTTTAATTTATCCATTAGAACATATTTATTATTTACTACTAACCCCGCTATTCCTTAAAATATTTCTGATGAAATATCGAGCAAAACAGAGCAATCATGGGTTTTAGTTACAATAATTTATTCAGAGAAATTGGAATCCGCGAGTCTTGCCTCATAGATGCTAATAACGCTTGATTATTAAGCGATAGTAATTAAATTTTAATAATTGATAATAATTAAGCTGAATATTATTATCCAAGCATACCGATGACTGTTCACGATTAGCCCTGCCAACACCAGATAACGATATTACACAAAACTCAACGTGGTCCGGAAAAAATTGGATTGGCAGTTATTCTCAGTATATCAAAGGAGTTAATCAATGAAATTTCTCAGAACAAAAAATTTCCCGCCTTCCCGGTTCGTCCGCAAACCATTCCTTTTTAATTGTTGTCCTTCCAAATAGAATTGAGTTAATTTAAATCGTTATCATCCAGTAAAATTTATTTTGTCTTAACGAAGTTTGCTATAGTAATTCGTGCTTATAATATGATTTTTTCTTTTGTACACTTAGTTGCATACGCATGAAGTGGTGGAGGTGTGCGCCAAGATACTGTATCAAGTAGAGCTTCAACGGAATACTCTAGAGCAAATGTGGGGCTTTAGCGTGGAAGCTGAGCTGATTGAGAACGCTGAGCGCCAGGATGAGCTGTGCTGTTACGTGAGCCGCGTCGAGGACAAGAGCGTCGCTATGCAAAATGGTGATTTGTTTTGTCGATTTTTATGAATATTTTTCCAACAATATTTAATCTAAAAGTACAACAAATGATTTTACTATAGAACCGTTGCCACAGAAATTAAATTTTCTAAGTATAAAATATATAAATACCAACAGAAAACGTTCTTACTGTGTATCTCTAGTGAATAGCATAGCTCCGTTAGACAATTACACGGAAATTCAATGAAATTGTAGCCATCTTAACTAAGAAACATCTTAGTGAAATTAGGTTGTTCTAATTAATGTCATATTCCAAGAAGAAACCAGCGACGGTTACAATTGTACCTATTCAAATGCCTTTCCAGCCGCCTAAGTTGCAGTTAGAATTAACTAACTACAAGCCCCATTTCTAAATGGCCGATCAAGCCGACTAACTTTGACAAATGAAATCATCTAATCGTCTGACTGCACTCGTAATATGATTAGATGTTTACCGAGCCGCGAAAGTTGTCCGATAGTTTAGAAATTCACCAAACTAGTTGACTCAACAATTTTGAACCGGAGAACTCAAAATCGGTTCATACAGTTATATCCCCCGATTTACTTTATAGGCTCAACAATAGACAGTACGAAAGTTCGAGGGTCAGAATCATTTCATTTCTCTGAGCGTTGCCGATGCAATCAATATAGAATCGGCTAGGGTACCTGTTCCATCTTGGTTTTTAATATTCTTTTTCTTTTTGTTTTCTTCCTACACAAAGAAAAAAATAATCATTCCGGCAACAATTTGTTTTTTGCGCCAGGTATAATCAAAGGCGATGAGATAATGGTGATCAACGGAGCGATCGTGTCTGACCTAGATATGATGTATCTGGAAAGCGTACTACAGGAAGAACTATCTCTAGTCATGATGATGAGGTAAGTGATGCTCACTTGTTATTACAGAGTTAAGTGTTATAACTGAGTATTTACTAGTTTAAAACCAATGTAGGTTTATAATCACGAAAGAAACGTACCCATTCTTATTTAAAATACGTAATAGAATTATGCAATACTTAGAATTAAGATAGGTATTTCAGAAAACCAGTCCATTTTAATTTATGTAAACAGAAAGGTATGGCAATCATGTTTTCTATTCCAATTAATGTTTTCAATATTTTTAGATAGCTGGAAAATCTTATTGTTTTGAAATTTGAACATTGAAATTGTTTGAAATGAAGAAGTTTGATTTATTTGAATGTTAATGAAAATCGGGTCGATCAACAACTGAGTTAACCGTTGTTCATTAATCAGTGAGGTCGTGGCATCGCATTCGTTACCATCGAATTAGAATAAATCGGAAAATCTGTAGTACCTAGACAGTAAAAATGTCGACCGCCGCTAGCGCCGGAAGTCGATTGCCTTCCACCATAAAAGGGAAGTTAGAGAGTCGACAGCGCCAGATGGAAACTTGAGAGCTCACAAATCATCGCGTATATTTTATGATAAATTATGCAAATTAGATAATATAAGACGATAATTTTTATATATGAAAGTTGTTGGTGTCTACCTAATTGGCGTAACTTTAGTATTCCTATTCTCATGTCAATTAATTATTTTTTTTTATTTTAATCTTGCATATTTTAATCCTACTTTTGGATGCAATAATTTTAATCTGTTAAGCGGCATTTTTTATACTACTAGATGACAAACAAGCTGACGGCCCACCTGATGGTAAGCGGCTACTGCCGCCTATAGACACCTGCAATAACAAGGAAAAATCACTTGATATTGCAGGTGCGTTGTCATCGTGAGGCCTAAGATGAAATGTCGTCCATGCCCAGCAGTAATTACACTGGCTACCGTTCCCTTCAATCCGAAACACAGCGAACTGTTTCACGGCTGAAATAAGAAAGGCGGTGGTACCTACCCAGACGACCCTACATATGGGCCTCCCACCTAGTTATACCTCCGAAAGGGCTATGACTATTAAAAATCAATTGTGTCTAGAATTTGGTGTTTCAAAGGTAAAGTTACCTGTCAATATTCAGCAAAATATTCTGTTAAAAATTTTATCCTCATAGATCCAACAAAATCACGGTTTTTGTTATTAACCTCTACTATGGCAACCCTATAAGTCTTGCTCATCGACATTTCCCGCCCTCATACACCTGACCTTTCGTGGCCGCGACAAGTTTACCGAAGCGCTCGCTTCGACCTACATACACCCTCGCTCCGTTCACCTGCAGCCGTTCAGCGTTGCCAACCGCAATACTAATACATGCTGCACTAGGACTGCGTACCAGGCCAGAGCTCACATTCCTACTGAGAACCTATTACGTATCAAACATCCCAATCGACATTCACAAATCTTACTTGCAATATTCTTAATATCTAGTTGTCATTATATTACATACTTTAATCAGCTCATCATACATTTAAACAATAACGGAAAATAAACTACCATAGCAATTGTAATGTCTCCTTACACATAGTAATTATTAAATTGCAGTCGGGATGCTCTAAAAGGGATGTACAGGTTAGAAATGATAAATCTAACGGAACCTTTACATAGTCTTAGATGGACTCAAGTTTAGAGCTAGGATTGGGAAATTACAAAGCTTGGAGAGTGTCAGGTTGAAAATCAGAACAGAACCAAAATTATGTATATGTTTTGCGATTTTGATGGTCTCATTTCTTGGCCTGTTGCGCTCATTGGAGTTGTTCTACTTGTCTGCTCAAACTTCTGATATGAGGGTATACCTACCTATATAGTAATGATGAAATGAACTGTGATAACAAGCACCGAATCAGCTCAGAGGGGATGAAATGGCAACTACCCACGAGAACTATTTGTGGCTCACGTAGGTAATTCCCCTAAAAACAAAAGGAAATATTTATTATACTTAAGTCGGTCATGATTTGGAATGTTGAACTATTGAGCGGATGAATGAAAGTCGTCTAAATGTTTCTGCGATTATAAGATGTATGTGTGGAGTAGAAGTATGGCGAAAGTAAAAAACAAAATATTTGAGTAAGTCATAAAGTAGCACTAGTGACAGAAAAGTTGAGAGAAAGTCTACTGTCTTAAGATGGATAAGTAGTAATATTAAATGAGAACGATGCGTAACAATTCTAAAAAGGATGGATAGTCTTTCTGGATATCTAAAATCTAAGAAAGGAATGCATGTTGAGATGTCAAATGATAGTGGAGATTAGCATAATTTTATTTAGGGATAGAAAAGAATAGAATAAAATTTTATAGTTTAACTGTGTATAAAAAGGTCTTAAAATATAAATAGTACTTACAACAGTTTAATCCATTTCGGACATACATACATAAGGTATTTTTTTATAAAAGTAATGATTATAGCAGGTTCTGTAAAAGGGCTGTGTAAACTCGAATTTGAAATTGCGCTTATTTCACAAAACATTTTAACACATATTATCTACACTTAATCCTGAATAGTATCATTAGTATAGACAGGTAACATGGTTTAGTTGTCAGAGGTTGGCACCACCGGCTCCCGGCGTCCATTGTGAACGGCCGCAATTGAGGCTCTCCGCTCTCCGCGTTACCGTGCGCCGCGTGAATTAATGTTTCCCCACAAAATGTCATCTATAATAAACAAGTACGCGCGACGTGATATTATTGTTGCTGTGAATTGTTTCATCTTTCCGTTCATAGGATAACCACTCCGGTTTTGAAAGGGGCGTTCTCATTGTCTCGTCGTTATAAGCGCCAAAAGCTAAGTTTGTCGGAATAATTAAGGTGATGCTAAGATCTCAGTTTCACTGTCATCATAGAGACAAAAGATGAATAATATTTGCCCAAACTGTTCTTAGAATGAAATAAATTCGAAGCCATTTCTACTTAATAGAATACGCTTTATTGTTCACCATAAATTACACTTTTGCATGGCACATCATTCCACATTATTACCTAAAATCGAAACAATACATAAGCTCATTTTTACTAATCAACGAATACTTAAAACTGCGTGCTTTGTGATAAAGTCTACCTAAATACGCCAGCCCATTCGTTTCACTGAAAAATGCCGACGATTTTTCACGTTCCCATTTTTTATTTTACCTTTGCGATTGGTGATCGATCAATTTCTGTCTTCATTCACCTACACATTTTATGCATTAACAACTGTTGGCTTTTAAAAAGGTTCTATTAAAACACCGCTTTTATAAACTTTAACAATAACTCAGTGTATTAAAACACAGAATCTTACTTTGATAGCTACTTTGTGATTCTAATTTAACACAGTTGTCATCGTACTTTCAAAGTACGTCTGTGTTGATGTACAATAACCCAATACAGTAGTTTGTGAACCGAGACAGATTGAATCGCAATTTAGTTTCAAACAAAATGTTGGGGCCGAATCCCCGGGGAAATATTTTAACAAACAAATGGGTATCAAGTTTTACAGTGTTTGTTAGATTTGTTGCTATAGCTATGGTAAGTTTTTACATAATCGTGAACGATTTAAGGAGAGCTTTATTGAAAAGAATAAACACTCAGAATATTCAAGTTAATGTACCGTTTAGAGTGTGACACTCAAGCAATAAAAATGTACCGAAGCTTGGATTTCTTTGCCAGCGCATTATGTGAAAGTACCCTCCTTCCTATATCATGGTTTCCTTCTTAAGGGCCAGCAAGGTGGAAGCGGCTAGAACTGAGTGTTTATAATTTACTAGCCGTCTTCGCTTCAGATGGTGTTGAGTTGCCTCGCTTTGTACCTAAGTATAGTAAAACAGATTTTTTCAACAACTGATATAGGCATATCTTAAATATACATGAGTAACATTCATTTACTTTAATCATCATCACTAAGCTATATACGTCCCACTGCTGGGCAAATGCCTTCCTACATGAGAGAAATACAGGAGGAGTTAGGAACACTACCAAGCTGCTGGCAAAATGCAGGCTAGTGGGCTAAAGCGGTTGTAGTAACAACCGGGACCAACGGCATTTTTAATTAATTTATAGGATCCAGTAGATAATATGAACCACATCATTCGATATCTGTCCACCGTTGTTTGTGTTATTGTTTTATTCCCATTATAACTTAGTATTATAAATACTAATTAATGTGCCTGTGTAGTGTGTACTATGTTGATTATTTACTTATGCTGCCTTGTTAATGTTGTACTATCCCGCATTAACAATCTGGTGAATACATGAACTGCCGTGAGAATAGTGAATAGTTTCTCAATTGAACAGCGGGAATATTTGAGGATCTGAGTAACCTACCTTAATGAATCATATAGTATGATGCATAGCAATTGTTTTTAATGTGTCTAGTGTGTGGCCTGGGAACCCGAATTTTTTATATATTTTCCCCTTTGACCGCTATTAACGAAACTAACAACTATATTAGTCATAGAAATGGTTTGCCACTTTCAAAAACATCTTATTCATTTGATAATTTCATGACATTTGTATGAAATAATAAAACATTGGCTGCATTATTTCATAGAAATGTCCTGAAATTATCAAACGAATACGATGTTTTTGAAAGTGGCAAACCATTTCTATGAACTAATATAGCCCATGTTTTAATTTATTATCGTATTGACAGCACCACCCTGTATGTGTTGTCTGCTTGCAACCCTCAATAAACAAAACCTGACGTTGTTACTCGACACAACCGTTTTGCCAAATATGGATGTCAAAATTAGTCTGATATAAACCATATGTCTTATTTTATCCTATCCATCCAAAGGTTGTCTGAAAGATATTTCGCTTTTTATCAATATAACACCCTTGTACAATTTTGTTTGTATCTGCAATTTGTGGTGTACAATAAGCATATTCTATCTTTCAATCTATCCATGTCGATATTTTATCGATCAATTGATCTTTTTTCGTAAAAAATACTTAGGTGGTTAAATTTTTGAAATATATTTCAAAATACATAAATACCGTTAGAAATTGTGTTTAGCGGTAACATAAAGTATTTAATATAAAATATGTGTAAACTGACAAAAATATAAATAGTTTACAATGACATACGTCATCTAGATAACGACGTGAACCAAAGTTTTTTAGCATTGCAATTAATTAATAGCAATTAAGTTGAAATCAAATATTCACTTCACAAGGTGGTTTTTAATAGTATAGGAAAAAAAGCCAAAGCGGCGATCCGTTTTATTATCTCATTTTTAAGTTCATGGGTGGGTTCGAGTGGGTTTCAATTTTTTTTTTCATATTCCGACATTTTATTAATATAAAGATAATCGTTTTTCGACTTTATGTACTTATATACTAAAACGGAACCTATTTGTCTTAACCCTTAAAGTCATTTTGTCTATTATACTATACACCCGACTTCAAAAAATTCTCACACGTTTATAGAGTGTTTTTCAACTTGAATTTTGTAACGGTTCGCGTTTTCGATTGTCCTTTAACTGTCAAAATCAAAAAATGACAGTTGTCTTGAGTAATTTCAAACAGTTTGTAAAATAACTACATCATGGTGCGTCCGACAGTTTTTGCTAAAGTAAGTTTTAAACAATTTCAATATTTTTAATACTAATCATGGATATCTGATAGTTAACATGTCTTGCCAAATGTGTATACAAAAGCTTTATTATATAAATAATGGTCTTGGTACGATAATTCAAACATTCATTTTACTATTTATTTCGACGTATAGGATTCTATACAGTGCTACTTTAGCATGGATCAGCCATTGTTTTCATATGTATAGAATAATATACATTGCTACTAAGTCACAACCAATAAACTAAGAAACAAACTATTATTCATTTTATTGCAAAAAAAAATATCTGTACCCATCTTTCTGGTTGACTGGCAGAGAAAGCCTAATGGCACTAAGTCCGTCCTTTGTACCCTTATTGTGTGCAATAAAGCCTAAATATAGAAATATACGATAAATCTGTGCTGTAGCAAATAAAACAGAAACATTAAATGATCACGAAATGATTAGTAATTGCTAAATTAATTAACTGATCAATAAAATGATCTTCTTGCAATTTGCGCATTTTTTGTTATGGTTTTGGTTGCTTGCATGTTTTTGCAGAGAGGCCATGTGATGACGTCCAATATGACAAATTTGACCACTGGCCGCAACTGACTGGGTACCAGCGATGTAAATATTGTACAACTGGCCAAGCTAGTACAATCTGAACAAAATGTAACGTTCATCTATGCTACGTTAAAAACAGAAATTGTTTCTTGGCGTATCACAACAAACAATAAAATGCGTAATGTATAGAATACTATACATTCCAATTATCAATATTTTTTATGTTAGACGCGACGAATTTGGCGATGTATAGTATTTTATACATAAGATATTTCCAAAACACGTTTGATTTAAATTTTATTTTTATTGTTTCCATGTCTTTTTCTAAGTAATAAATAAATAAAACTAACATATTTTTGTTTTTCTTTACATCAATTATTTTGCGACTTTAAGGGTTAAATGGAATTTCAATTGAAAAATTACAGATGACATTTTAATATTATTCTCTATCTCTTAATCATAAGGTATAAACCATGTGAATTATTAAACCTTATTTCAAATGAAAATGGTGTTGATTCTAAAAACGTAAGAATTCTTCATTCTGTACTTATACAACTGTATATTACAACTAGCCTATTTCTTACAATTGCTACATTTCCTGATGAATCACTTAGGTATACACTTAGGTACTTTATTTATATTAACCCTCAAACAACACGGGGTAAATTCTTAAATAGATAATAGGTACCTGCCTGTCATGTACCTAATTCTAATAATAATTTAGGGCAATATAAATAAATCAATGAAAAGAAAATTATGGCGTATTTAAAAAAAAATTAAATGATTCCTTAGGTAATTGCAATTTCGTAGAAAATATAATTTTTCCAGCTACTCTAAAAACAGTCCAAAGTAATGAAAGTACATATAGGTACTTATGTGTTTTTTACTACATTGAACCATGTAAAAAAACTAGTCTCTGAAATAAAAAGTTTGTTGTCGGTGTACCATATCCAAGTCCTTTAGATTTTTTTTATACAACTAGATGACAAACAAGGTGACGGCACCAGATGGTAAGCGGTTACCGCCGCCTATAGACACCTGCAATAACAAGGAAAAATCACTTGATTAATTGACTAATATTACCACCATATTTTGCTGTCAAACGGTTTTTTTTATTGACTGTATGTACGAGCATTACACCCAGGTCGTCACGTACGGAACCTCCGGAGCTATCGGGAATGATGCGCGCCGCTACTGATGACATCATAGACTCGCTGGTGTGTCCGCCGCCTCCAAGCGAGCCACCGGTCATCTCCGATGATATGATATCAGGACTCATCGTGCCTGCACCAGCTTGGAGTACGTATATCATGTATTACTTATCTTATAATCTAACCTTCGCTATTTTGTATTAGGTACTGTTTTTGAGATTTGAAACAATAGTTCAACTCTTCACAAGAAAGTGGAAACAATTTAAGTTATTTTACTACCTGCTAAAACTTTTATTTCAGAAATATCTTGTGAACTTCCCACAAACTTGTTTAGTAAATAAGCAAAGTTGCAATTAATGCATAAAGACAGAGTTATATATTACACAATAAAGGTTGTCGCACACCATCGCCCCACAATCTGATCAGCATCACCTCAAATGAAGCAGTGCAAATTCTTTGTATGAAACTTCATATTGCAATTCACAATAATCAGCATCGTACCTAACAGGTTCGCGTTGTCAAGTAGTAAGCGTTCGTTCTACCCCGTAGCCGCGCCTATATCTCGCCGTAGCAGCGCCTACGCCTTACTTAAGTAAACATTACACTGGGCTATCTCGAATGGTTCGCGCTACAGTAAAACGGTGGCCGTGTTGTGCCCTAGTCGTACAGACAGCCAGACATCTCGGATATGCTACGATTCCTGAGCCGGGTCGGTGTGCCTAGGTTGAGTTGAGACAAGGCTGTGTCGAGCTGGTGCCGGGTATATGAGGGAATCTTAAATCAAAATGCCAACATAATGCCAACTCATATTTATTCCTTTTCTCTAGTCATTCCTAATTTTACTAACCCCTGAAAGGGGTGTTATAAGTTTGACGTGTCTGTCTGTGTTTCTGTGTGGCTGTCTGTAGCATTAAAGCTCCTAAACTAATGGACCAATTTTGAATTTTTTTTTTGTTTGATTGCTGACGTGATTAGGATGGTTCTTAGCTATAATTTAAGAAGATCAGTTTAGGCGTTTGATGACTATCGGCTCCTTTTCTATATGATAAATGGGTTTTAGTAACTTTCACAGATCCGGTTGATATGAAATTTGGTGTACTGTCACATTGGTGACATTCCCATGACATACTAACCTTGAGCTGATCCTATATCATCAACAAGTTTGCTGGAATGCTTAATTTTTCAGAAACTTTAGCAGATGTAGCGTGTTTGGGCTCATAAAAATAGTGTAAATGAGATGGTGTTATATAAACGATTAATGAGGCCGGGTGTTACTTCAAATTTTCAATTTTATATATTTAGTCGTAGTTTTATTATGTCAATAAGCAACAAACTAACCCAAAATAAGAAGGACAAGATCACTTTGCAGCAATTTCTTCCTCTATATTATTTAAAAATGTAGGTAATCAGCTTACAGCCATTGCAGTTACTAATTGTTGAGCCATGTATTTTTTTATATAACTAGATTATCTTGCCCGTAGTATGACGCACATGGATTTACGAGTTTAACAATACCTGTATAAATGACACGTTCCCCACGTGTTATATTAACTTAGTCTTATATTTAAATCTTAAAAATTCTTCTTTATACGTAGCATCTTAAATGTCATAGTAAAATATCCTTTAATCTTAGTTATGAATCCACAAAACCACTTTAAATTTATTATTTATGCAAAAAAATAAATTATTTCTTGTTTCTATTAAACTACGGCCGTGGCCCACTGCCCTGATTGCCGCAGAGATTACATTACAGAACGTTTTTAACTTGCCCTCCTTTTGGGCTTAGGGCCTCATATTGATGTCATTACTATTACTACTGCCCCAAAGAATATAACCGCTACGCTTAGATATTGCTATGTAATGACTGTTATGAAATATTATCAACGCTTGAACTGATTTTATGTAGACTGTATAGAAAAGCTATAATAAAACACGTTTTGACAGACACTAGATGAAAGAATTCAATTATCTTTCCCTCTTGTCGAGAAAAAATGACGATTTATTTCGTGCCAGTGTCTTAACAAGCAGCTCTTCAATCTTTCCGAATATATTACTTGGCATCGTTTCCGAGCAACATTGAATTTACATTGAATCCCGAGTGGTGGCTATCACCCAGACATATTTTGTGCATCTTGGATTTCTAAATATTAGTACCTGCGCTGCTCTGCGGGCTATCGATCTTGGTTAAGTACACAATGTATTCACCCAACAAGTTTCTGCGTCGTGTGTTCATCATTATCGTACCCCACAGCCTTTACGATCATCGCATGTATCCTTAGCGGAAGTAAATTACAATGAATATACCTACAAAGCTATGTAATTTTCAAAGTGATGAATGCCTTTGTTCACTGATATTGAACAATAAACTCCCGTTCCTGAAATGTGTAAAACGGAGATGCTCAGCCTTCATGAACCCTATGACTCTGCACAATGTTTATTGACAAGTCGGTACTAATTCATAGTAAAACCAGGCGCTTAATTTAATTAATACAAGCTTTCTTTTGCTCCAGCGCCAATAAATTAACGCAAGTAAAAACCCATTTAGTTGGGAAATAGAATTTTATTTTTGGCTTATTCATACTTAGAAATAAACAATTAATTGGCATAATTTTCCGGGCCGTTTTTATTATTTAACCAAAATAAGACAAGGTCGCATTGTCCCTCGCTGTCCTCATAAATTCTGACTAATTTCTGTACAATGCTTCAGGCTTTTTTCATTTATTCTGACGGGAGGTGGTGTTGTTACGTCATTCATTATTTATAGTCAACAGTCTGGAAATTGCTGTGGTCGTAAAAAGTCCACTGTGATTTATTTCAGCAGTAGCATAAGTCGCATTCGTGCAACACAAGAGGCAATTATGACGACATATTGAGTCGACGCACGGTTATTGTTTGTTTTATGAAACCTATACGCGTATCGGTGGCTTGACGAGGCTCGGCAGGGTGCGGTCACGGCCCGGAACAAAAGCACCCTCGCCGCCACAGCCACGTTATTTATTATGACATTTTCACCTAACGAGATCACTGCTTTTTTTTCTCCTAATGACATTGCACGTATCCAATATACGATAAGAGACAGGTTCGATTTCCTCATTTTACGTCGGCCTGTCAATATTTCAGCGTCGATATTTTAAATATAACCCTTTTACACCAGTATCTCAAAAGATAATAATACTTTTATCTTTGACATTGTAATTTTAAACTGCTCAAAAGTATAAAATCACTTCATTAAATTTCATAAATGTCAGTCAAATCGTTTTAATCTCTAAATCACCAGAAGAATAACAATGATTGCATAATGCGCCAGATTATTTTAATTATTGCCACCGGGCTGATTCTATAAATACCAGCCATGAACGTGAGGCCGTGACCTAACCCCCGGCTGTTTGCCCGCACCAATTTTGTCTAACTGTTTCTAAAACCTCATTATGTAACTTGAAGTCGTTAGAAAGGTACCTTTAGTAATTATGCAGTCCGGCTTTTCCTCATTTTCTGGTTATAAAAAAATATATCAGTAGTAGCCAAATGGCGAAAATGGAACTAATACGTAGTCATATCTGACTCTATGAACAAAATGAAACTGCATCCGTTACAAAACAGACCTTAAACAAAACGTTGTTTAACGTCATTACGTTAACCTGGCGATTATAGTGTTACCGTGTCCGTCTATTTCTATTATATTAATACATAATATATCTACATGAAGATGAAAATGCAATGGCTTTTGTCAGCCTTATAGAATAAGATTTCATTGAGTAAAGAGGTTTCTTAAACTATTTTGATATAATTGACGCCATTATACGTCTTGGAAAATCTCGAAATAGGTAGTATTACAGATTTAATTAAACCTTGATTCAGTAGAACTAATTTTAATAAAATTTTTGAACTCAAAACAACTTGTGATGAAAGAATAACCTACGACTGGTTACACATACTGTGTTAGAGCAGATATTAAAGATAATCCGGTTAGTCCAACAGTTTTCAAAAACAAATGTAATGCTATATAAAAATTGAAAATGAATTCTATCTATTAGGAATTTTCAGTGTCTTAATAATTAGGCTATACCTCGTTAACTTTGTTTCGGCTGAGACAAGAGGAAATAGAGATATAACTTCTCAGTCAATAATTAATTTATTAAAAACTATTTGTGTTTAGTTACAATGGTGTTCCACCTTCTCAAAAAACTTAAGTTTGGTTTTTTAATATTCATTCTTTGGCTTATCAAACGGAGAGAGGAAATGAGAATGGTCATTTTTGTGATTTTATTCTATCGAGGAAATTATTTCTTTATAATTAATGTTTTGGCTTTTCTAAAATACTTTGTTGACCTTTAACACAAAAACAGTATTAGTAGAAAACATAGGAATAAACATAAAAAATTCTGAATATTCACGAGATAAGTATCGCTTTAAAAATAATCATTGAACCATTAATTTAATCAAATACAAATAAAGAAAAGTTGAAAGACAAACTTTACTATAAATACGTTAAAAAAGGGTAGAAGACGGTGAAGAAATTAGTAGGTTACACCTAGTGCTCCGGTGGCGTAGTGCTAATCGCGTCTGGCCGGACCCCAGGAGACGCGGGTTCGATTTTCGCCTGGTGAATATAATTTTTTCATCGCTTTTCTTTCTTTATTTGTAATTGTTACAATAAAGTAGGCGTGAAACGCACAAAATCAAACATTAAAATGTGATCAAATTCAAATATTTAGGTGCTATTAAAACATTTTTTCTTCCCGAAATGGAAATAACACGTGCCCCGATTTCCAGCAATACTACTAGCAAAAAGTTAGAGAAATGACCAAACAGAAACACCTCTAGCGTATAAAGGTCGTGGCCCACCCCAGGGCTGTTTGACAAAGTTGATGTACTTTGCCGCAGCTAAAAACTAGATGTGGTTTTTTGTTACAACTATTACTTATATACTTACTTAGTATAAAGGAATCGTTATGAATTTCGAGTGTTTCAAATTTTGAAATTTTGAATTTTTGAATTTTTGAATGTACAAATTTTATGTGCAAACCAAATAAAAATAACCAGTGTAAATTTTAGTAAACTCCCTACCATATGGTTGCCTGGTAAAGATCGCTTCTAGCGATAAGTCCCCTTTTTTGGCATATTGTTTTATGTGCAAAATAAAGAATTCTATGAAGCTATCTATCTATCTATTGTTGGTAAGTTCATAGTTTAACTTTCTTTTATTGTCATTTTTTTGCTAAAGGAATTTACGCTAATAATAAATTGTTTGCCTAAGAAATATTTGATATTGTGCACTTTTTTTAATATCACTAAGGTGGTATTCAAGCATACGACCTACCTGATGGTAAGCGGTTACCGTAGCCTATGGACGCTTGCAACACCAGGGGTATCACTTGCGCGTTGCCGACCCTGTAAAAACATGTAAAATGGTGTTGCTCTTTCTTTTCATACAACTCTAGTCTTGATTGGAGTTCACTTAGGTACCAGCCTCCACACATTTTTGGAGCATCTTTTAACTTCATGACAGTTCTTCTTCCTCTTTCTCTCATTATGAATGAAACAAGTTCAATTAACCTTATTGAACGCGGTGGAATGCAGGTTATGTTTCAAGAAGAATCACTTTGGTGCTTCCGAGCTGCCTAAAACCGTTATTGCTTTATTTTTAAATATAGTTATTTCGTAGTAAAAAATGAAGGTGCAAGGCGCGGGGTTTTCACAATTTAATCTTCGTGAGTGTTTTGTGTTTTGCATATTTTATTTAATAAAATATTTGAACCCATCAACTGAACAGACATTGCTGTGTTCCTTGTCCATTCTTCTTAGTAAAAAGTCTAATTATTTATTTGTTTATCCTTTATTGTAAAAGCAACTTAATATAAAGATTTAAAAAATAAAACTTGATGTACGCATCAGGCGAATCTTACACGAATCTGTGTTTTCTGCCAGCAAATCTTATTAAAAGTCTTCGGGATAGCTGCCATTTTCATGTGTTAAACGTATAACTAAATTGATACTATAATATTTGACTTTATTGAATATATGTAGCACAAAATACTTATTTAACCTAAGTAAAACAATTATCCATTTATAATGTGATATACATCTAAATTGATCCTCAACGTTGATTTTCAGATAGTAAATTAAACTTACGTTTAGTCACTGTAACGATGTGAAGAATCTTGTTCATAAAAATCTTTTCATCCGTTTACTAACACTCCAAATATCAAACAAAAAGTAAGACATGAGAACTAGATACACGGCTAATTCATATACAGAAACACCCACCCTCAAAGGCCGTGACCTACCTCCTGGCTATTTGCCCCACTCTGTTGCCTCGCCGCGACCAAAAACACATTGAGATACTTACGTCATAAAGCAACAAGAAAACTTCCACCGCTATCGTTATTATTCCCCCGACAGTATAAAGATAACTGTTATGGTTTTAAAGCTACTTAATAAATCAGTAAATGTAGGTAATTCCTAACTTCTGATGAAAGCAAATTATTATTAAGTAAACCCAACCAATTCTTTTATTAAAATAATAGACATTACAAAGCCTTTTTAACTTTATTTAGATCTGAAAAGCTATTTTAGTAAAATTTTATTAACAATCAGTAAATAAACTTTGTATGAGTACTAAACAACTGCATTTCTATTTCTATTTTACTTTAACTTTCCCAACTCGTGTGTGTCTTAATTCTGTAGAATTGAATTGAAGGAAGAAACGTATTGAAGGACAAGTAGTTACACTGTTATTATTTATAGGAACTGTACCACTATCCTTACAAGTTTTCCATATCGTGGAAGTATCTATAAAACGTATCATCCTATTTTCCGATACGTGCAGTCAATTCAATTTCTTGTATAACGTGAAAGGCTGTCTTGACTAGCGACATATCTAATCTGTACGTTTGCGATTGCAATCTGCGGTGATGGGTGGATTATCGTGTTACGGCAAATATTGCGGTTGGTTTAAAGATAACTATCATATCAGGGCGTGGCAGATGAGATGGTGATGCCTGGTTATACAAACAAGCCAATGTTGCTGACAATATATCACTTAAGAATAATTTTAAGGAGACTTTACTTTCTGGAGTATAAATACCTATCTCACGAAAGAAATTATTTTACACCGATAGTACAGGAATAATGACAGAGGCTTGATTAATTTATGACCTTAATCCCCCCGGAATTAGATTTCGTACATGAATGAAATATACGCCTAGAATGAAATATTAAATTTTTTTTCTGTAAAAATGACAAAATGTTTTATAAGTCTTTTCTTTCCTTCTCTCAACCACTTTGAAAGATTAGTTTTTTGATGCATGTGATTCGTCTGTTAACGTAAAAAAAACTGGAGACCTACAATGATGGTGGCAGCTCAAAGGAAACATAGATTTTGATATTTTTAAACAGTGGAATAAGATATTTTGAATAAGATTGGTACATCATTTAGGATTATGGTGTTTGTATAAGATTTTCTATTCTAAACGATCTCAGTTTACTGTTATTATGATATTAAAATAAACTGTTACCTTAATATTACAATGCAAATTATATTCCAACTTGAAAACAACACAGTTGTTTTGTGTTTGATTATCGTCAGAATACGTAATGAAATCTAAAAATACGAAGAACGGGTTCACCATTTTTGCCAATGGAAACAAAGTAGCCCTTCACATAGGTATCTGAATAATCGGTAAATACTGATTTTAGAAAAACTCAAGCCTGTATGTTGAAGTTTAAATCTAAATGTATTCCGTTGAATTTCATGAGACATGCAAAAGACTATCACTATTTTAGTGACAGTGAAATCCTAACTAACGACTGACGGGACGGGTGATAGGTATTGTTTCCCACAGAACTCGTGTGACTATTGTCAGTATATTTTTTATTGAATTCTTTCATTTGGGTATGCAATTCGAGCACATATTGTGATACATTATATAGAACATGTGACCTTTTATGTTACTTTATAAAAACAAAGCAATGTCCACTACGCCGATTTCACTGCTTCACTAAATTAGATTAGTAGTGTGCGATATTATGGTTTTTGACAGCGATATTAGCATGTTGCGATCTTGTGTGAGTGACACTGGTACTCCTCCTTTGCATAATCTGCTATGTCACTCTTACTTACTTTGCTTTGTAACAAGACTGATTGTTGGTAAGCACTATGCAATTAGGTATTTAGAAATCTCCACATACCTATTAATAACCTTACAAAAACAAATAGTTGACTATATACGGATAAAATGATCTACTAAGTATTGTTTTATATTGTACTCAGGTAAGGAACTCTACAGTCCCGATACGGAAAACGACGGCATATCTACTGGGCCGCCGAAAGTCAGCTCACGCACCAACTCCTTCGAAATCGAGAACCTTCTCAAGGTAAACGTATAAACGTATAAAACACTAGGTTAAGATTACGGTATACAACATTTGTACAGACTAAATAAGACAAGTTAGTTTGTAATTTTACAAAGTTTTGGAAGTTTTAATTAAAACTCTGTAATCCTTTACGCGGTGTTGTTCGTTTCAATAAATTACTGCGTAATTAAATATACTTCCCAAACAAATTTTGATTCAGTTTATAATTTGATGTATTTGTGCTATATAAATTACGGTTCATTTTCGCACATCAACAGCGCGTGATCATAAACGTAAGTCAGACGTTAACTGCAAACAATAACGGAAAACTCGCAATGAACCGTCCGGTCAATAGCGCCTCGCAATAAGCTCCGCATCATACACTCAATTGTACATACGACAGCACGTCAAGTGTATCAGTTGCACTACCAAAGCCGCCTCTATTATGAACGGAGTAAGGTCAAAGTTTTAGGCTTGATGTGCTGTTGACTGTACCATGCATTGTAGGGGCTTTACGAATAAAACAGCTTGTATTTCAATGAAAAAAAAAGTAACCTCAACTAACTAAGACAAAAACTGAATGCGTATTAACAACATTTTAATTAGTATAGTACGTAAAGGGAATGATCTTATTATTATGATTATGTACTTACACACCCTAAATCGAAATTATAGTGCAGACCATCTCGTTCCCTCAATATGAATGCAAAAGGGACAGTTGTCATATAATTTGAAATTACCGGGCATGGACGGTATTTCATCTTAGGCCTCAGGATGACAACGCAGCTGCAATATCAAGTGATTTTTCCTTTTTATTGCAGGTGTCTATAGGCGGCGGTAACCACCACCACGAAATTAGGATAGTGTGTTAAATTTTAGACCTTAACGAACGTGATAAAATATACACACACGACACATGACAGCACGTCAAGTGTAACTGTTGCAAATCCGGCTCTATTAGGAACGAAGTAAGGGCGGTCGTGAGGTCAAACTGTTACGCTTGATGTGCTGTCGACTGCATATAACTATTAATTTATCATGCTTTCCTTTTCCGTAAGCCATCTTAGCAATAATAGCGTTTTGCATGTTTCTCTTGTCTATACTTTTCATTCTGTGTCCTTGTACAATACAGTATTATATTATATAAGCACTATCTACTTAAATTAACGTCTTCTTAAAATATCTATCTTCTTATTTTAACCTATCTTAATTTAATTTATTTGGACATTAGAAATTTGTGATACTGAACTTGGTAGATTTAAGGAGTTTAAAGAGATTTAAGGAGAAAAAATTAATTTAAACGGTTTTCTTGTAAAGAAACACAATAACAATGTAGACCCTTAGTTCCCAAAGTCCAGGTGGACCCCCAGGGGTCCACGGGACACTCGATGGGGGTCTACGTTAGCATGACAAAAAAACGCATTTCTTGTAGAGTTTTGGGAATATGGTAGAAATATAGCTACAGGGGGTCCACCGGATCTAGCTAAATTTTGAAAGAGGTTTATGAGAAAAAAGTCTGGGAACCTCTGGTGTAGACAATGTACTAAAAGCTAAAAAATAAAAATTTTGGTAGCTACCAGTGTTCTTAACAGTCATCACTTAAATAACTCTCTTCATCAATATAGGGCATTAATCAGACTAAAACAGAATTGTGTAAATATGTTAATGATCATTCTGTCATGTCGCACGATGATATTGACAGATTTACTTTTACACACTATCGACGCGCCCCATGATTTTAACGTGTACGAGAGGATTGAAATTTGGCATGAGTGCCAATTTTAAATCCGAAACTAGCGAAGGAGTCTAGGAATTGAATCACGGGAGTAGCGAGAGATCCTAAAATGTAACCTGTGCACAGCAAGGAATTGAAAAGTACGAGAGTAAAAAATTTTCTCTTCTGTGAAACAAATCATTTATGTTTCCACCTCTTCCAGCAAGAAAAATATTACGTACCAGTATATTATTAGCTAACCAATATTTAATAACACTTTTTCTTAAGTGAATATAATACAATGTATATTAATTATTACCTACCTGTAAAAAACTTATAATTATTATTAGAGTCAAAAGAGAAGTTGCCGTAACTCGCATATTTTGATTATATATTTACCCTTCATATTTATTAATTTAAACTAGATGAGCTACTATGAGTGTGTGAATAGCCGCCGGCGCCGATTCCAATATAATAACCACAGAGATAGATATGCTGACTAAAGTTTTTTTGCCTAACAATTTTTATTATTTTACTAATACTAACAGAGGTTGCTTGGTAACTAAGCTGTAACCGGCTGGCTGAGTGGTCTGTACCCCTTACTATGCAGGCTACTTGGTCAAGAGGTCCCGGATTCAAATCCCGGTAAGCAAGCAAATGTTTGTATGATGAGTACGAGCAGTTGTTTACGAGCCATGGATGTTTATTTATTTAATATATTTCTAGTATTTATATACATATTATTATCATTATTTCTCCGTTATCTAGTATACATAACACAAGCTCTTAATGAGCTCTTACTTTGGGCTAGATAATAGGTGTGACTGTATGAATATTATTATATTAGTAGGACTATCAATATCTGTGTGTGTATAGTGCAGGGATGGCGAACCAATGGCACGCAACACAATATTTTGGGCACGTCACTGATCATAAAATTAATTATTCACTACGAAAAACAGTGTGAAGTAGGTATAATGTGACGGGCGAACGCAGGTGATCCCTCCCTACGTTAAATTGATAGTATTTATTAGTATTATTTTACCAATAATCACAAAGTAAAAACTGATTTGATGGCACGTCTATGACCTCATTAAACATTTCCTTACAAAAATGGCACGCTGAAACATAAAGGTTCGCCATCCCTGGTATAGTGTATTGGATTTCAGGTAGGTCATTACGTCATTAGGTAGTAAAGCTTTTCTGCGCCGCGTAATGCCTAAATGAGGTGTTCGAAATTTAAATTACACTCACAGCAGAGGAACGTGCGATTTTGCTGCGAGTGTTTGCACAACAAAAGCACCCTTTTCGCGGTAGAGAGATGAAAACTGAAGGCAGCCATGAAAAATTATATCTGAAACTTCGGAGATGCACAAAATAGTGTAAAAATAAATACTTGCGAAGCTACCGTGACCTTTCATATAATCTAATAAAGAATAGGATTTCCTAACAAAGATCTACAGTGTCACTAATAGTGGTCCGAAACTGCGGAAAACGTTTCATGTTGGGCCTAAGCGTATCAAGTCTATAAAATAAACACGAAAATCTTTTAAAATAACACAGTGTGTATTCGTTCAACAGATATACAAATAATATAGATCGCTATAATTTATTTACAATTTTACTTATAGCCAAAGTGTAATGACCTCAATGGTCTTCATGAATTTATGTTCAAACATGTATAGAACGATGCCACCTCCAATTTAAAAAAGAAAGCTTAGGTACCTTTTTACATCCGTCCCTTTTATTGTCTTTCGCATCAATTTTATAGCTAACGGCCTAATAATACAAATTAAATTGCTACCTTCCCATGCACGACCGCGACTTAATTTCAAATTCAATTATCTATATATCTGGGGCCATTCCACGTTTTATTTCGTTACGAAACCCGCATGGTAATGTCTCCTGAAAATAATAATCGTCTTTGGCGAATCAGACAGGGTAGGCGCAATTTAATGCCATTCCGGCTGCCCAAATTCAAAACCTAGTAACAAGTGATTTCAAAAAAAAACCGTTTTTGGCATTTTTCGACTTACTAGGCAGTATCAATATGATGTGGACCTTAAAACACCCAGTTTCTTACGTAATTTTAAAAATATAATTTAGCAAGTCAGAGCAATTTGGCATGACTATAAAAAAAACAATGAAGTACCAATTCTAAACATAGTATGTCAGAATACAAATTTAAAACCCTAGCAACTCAACCGACTTACTAAGTTATGAATTTGCAAAACCGACTTGCTATGTTTTGAATTTGGCACCGATTATAAAATCAATGAAATTTCATTTAGTAAATCCAGTAACACCGTCGCACGAGTGTTTCGCTCCAAGATATCAATATATAAAATGAGTTTTATGCAATTTTATCGATCCAGGCGTATAATGCGTGCTTTGCAGAACGAAAACATTGCAGGTAAGAAATAACTTATTCATTATACTCGAACTGCATAATCGCTTCGATTGCCTGGAGGACTGCACAGATGTGGACACATATAACGACAGGTTCGTGGAAGCTGTCCTTACGGTGGGTTCTAAGTTCTTCAAACCCAGCCGTAGGGAAAGAAGTAAGAAAATCTCTGAGCCAACATTGAAGCTAATGGAAGTAAGACCTGAAATAGTTCTGCAGTCTTCTGAGGATGCTCGTCGGCAGCTCAATAAACAGATCTCGAAGTCATTGACTCGCGACATACGCCGATTTAATACAGACCGTGTTAAAGAGGTAATCGAGCGAAACAGAGGCTCCAAAGTGTTCGCCAGAGATCTGTCAGTTGGACAGAGTTTGCTGACGAAGCTGAAGACAGAGGACGGCAGACTTCTTACGTCCGACCTGAGCTTTTGGACGAGATTGAAAACTTCTACGGACAGCTTTACGCGACATTACGCACACCTGTCACTCGGGCCACCGGTCCAAGAGCCAAATTAACCCGACATTACACCGAAGATATCCCGGACGCCAGCCTGTACGAGATTAGTGTAGCTCTCAAACAGCTCAAATACAACAAGGCACCGGGTGACGATGGAGTTACAGAGGCTATTTAGCTCCATCATGCTCGAGGGTAAAACGCCAAAAGCATGGCACAGGGGCGTGGTGTCACTCTTCTTCAAAAAGGGTGACAGAACCCAATTGAAGAACTATAGACCCATCACGCTCCTGAGTCATGTTTACAAGTTGTTTTCGAGGGTTATACCTTCTATATATAGGGGACAAATCGTGTCGCACGCAGGTTTGACGACTTCCAGCCTCCCGAACAAGCCGGATTCCGAAAAGGCTTTAGTACCATAGACCATATACATACGCTGCGGCACGTTATACAGAAGACCGAAGAGTACAACCTGCCATTATGCTTAGCGTTTGTGGACTATGAGAAAGCCTTCGATTCTGTTGAGACTTGGGCCGTGCTTCAGCCACTCCAGAGGTGCCAAATTGACTATCGGTACATCAAAGTGCTGCAGTCACTGTACGAAAACGCCACTATATCAGTCCGCCTCCAGGATCAAGACTCGAAACCAATACGACTTCAGCGAGGTGTGAGACAGGGCGATGTCATTTCGCCGAAACTGTTTACAGTCGCGTTGGAGGAATTGTGTTTAAGCTTTTGGACTGGAGAGGACTTGGCATCAACATAAACCTTCGTTTTGCTGATGATATCGTAATCATGGCTAATACCCTGGAGGACTTGGGCACAATGCTCGACGAACTCTGTAGAGTCTCCCAACAAGTAGGTCTTAAAATGAACATGGATAAGACGAAAATTATGTCAAATTCCCATGTCGTATCAGCATCGCGGGCAGCGCAGGACCGATCGGTTTGGAGATCCCTGGGGGAGGCCTATGCCCAGTTGTGGGCTTCTCTCGGCTGAAATGATGATGATGATGATGGAAGTCTTTGTATATGAGTTTGTTTAGTCTTTACCTTACCTCAGATAATCAAATTGAGAACCTAGTAAACCGACTTGCTAAGTTTTGATATTGTTTTTATAGTCATATTTAGGCAAATTTTCAAATAAAAATAGAGTGTGAGCGATTAAAGTGTATCCATAACCTCTAACACGATTACGAGTATCACAAAATACAGTCAACAATATAGTGAAACTTTTCGTCAAACACCCCAATCGCTACTATTTCTGGTTTCGTCGGGCCAACGAATTAAAGTAGCCCACCTGTTTTTTGGCTCTCCTGAACATTCTTGTTGGAACGAGTTACTATGTTTTGATTTTAAGCAGCCGATTCCTCTATTATCATACCTGTCTTGTAGATCGTATCCAATCGTCTTTGTGAACCTATTGTAAAGGAGAAATGTTCACCAAGACCCCCTTTGTCTACAGAACTCTCACTTTATGTCTAATTCTGTACAAATGTTTTTAATTGCTTCAGGCTTCAGTCTGTTCCCGTAATTAAAGACTTATGATTAAGACTGAAATTTTCAAATGAAATACTAAAATTTCTATAAATTATTTTGTTCAACAATTTTGTGAACAATATTTCTAATGAATCTTCTTATTATATTTTTTAATCTGAAGGTACCCTTTTATGACTTATTCCAAGAACCAAATGAATGCCCTAACTTTTACACAACGTCGAAGTCTGCGGCTTTGTAAATAATAATAGGTACTCCTACTCACAGAAGTATAAATTATTATTGTATAAACAAATATAAAACAAAAATGTCCTGTGTGACTATTTAACACCTCTCAGTAAGTAAGAACCAATTTCTTTTCCTTCCGATTGTCTTTTTCTCTTTCCTTTTTCCATTACTGTTTCCTTACCTATTTTACACCAATTTAACCTACTTCTTTTTTTTCTTTTACATACAAGGAGCTGTCTATTAGTGAAGTAGGCACCACTTCAACAATTAAAGAAATGTCGCAAATCATAAAAATAAACACTAAGAGTAAAATAGAGCAAACGCACTTCTCACGATGAGAGATAAATCTCATTTGGTGTACTCCAAAGTAGGGTGTTAGGCCGGCCCATTACTTTTTATAAAAATTATTTGCCAAATGATACATCTCAATATTTTACTCTTTTCGCTGACGATAGTATAGTCACAATAGCAAATAAAAGGAATGAGACTGTAATGTCCCAAAATGAAGTGAATGTTTTTTCTAAATTCAATCAATTCTTGGTTAAATATAATAATTTGGGATGAGGTCAATTCTATCAAGTTTCTTGGCATAATGGTTGATAAACAGCTGAATTTGATCTTTCCAATTACAAGTATTATGCAAAAAAACTTAGTAAATCAGAATACGCACTGTAGAAACTTGCATCGGTGTTACATATGGAAACGTTACTGACAGCCTACACGATAGCATAGCTGGATCACATATAAGATACGGAATTATGTTATTGGTAAACTTAACAGACAGAGAATCAGTTTTAAAAGCACAGAAGATATGCACAAGTTCAATATTAGGATTGCAACCAACTGGCACTTGTAGGGCTCATTTTAAGAAATACAAAATTTTGACGGTCCCCTATTTATATATTTTAGAAGTAGCAACATTTCCAAAATTGCATCTGTCGATTTTTCCGCGGAAATCTGGCATACTGATGCGTAATCGACGGGACAGTGATGTTGTTTACGTACCTAGATGTAAGACAACATTGATGAGTAAAAGAGTGATTTGTGTGGCACCCAGCAAATACAATAAAATCCCTAAAAATATGAGACAAGTTCATTCTAATATGCTTTTAATCTGTCAAGCGGAGTTATACCTCTGGTAGCCTATGACAGTTGAAAAATCAATTATTTCTGGAATCTAATGCTTGACGGGTTAAAAAGCATTTATTTGAAATAGTTTTTGATTGATAAATGTCTCTATGATATGAATGATTTTTTTTTATTTAATTGGTATTGATTGACATTTGATAATCATTGGACATTATTTAAAAATTATGATTTGATAAAGTAAAAATATTCACTTTATGTTATTTATACTGATTTTAGTTTCACATTCAGTAAATTTGGATTGACTTATTTTAATGTATTGTAGAATGTATGAGTTCTCGAAAATAACTATTTTTTTGAATAAAGTAGGTATTTGTATACTAACAAGATTGGAATATTGGGTATAGCATAGCGGTCGTATTATGTAATATATCAAATGACTGTACTGTGCCTATGTTCACAAATAAACGATTCTATTCTTTCTCTTATTCTTATTATTCACTTTATTATGGGTGCACAGGTTTATGGACGGAGTTTGAGCTTTGGATTCGATGGGGTTACTGAAGTTATTCACTCTGAGGAATTAACGTGATAGCTTATGAATTTTGGAACGTCGAGGAATCAATGTTATCCTGAAATCGTACCGTAAACAGTTTTCTGCTAGGCCCCTCCATAAACAATCTTCGTCTTGGCTCGTCTTAGTCACATGAACTATTAAAGAGTTTAATACTTCGTTTTAAATTAGGTCTTCCTCGAAGATCTTAATTTGAAGCTAAAACTGCTGTCTCCTTCGCCCCAAGACAAGGTCCGTTGTTGTTAACTTTGTCTGACACAATAAGTAATCCGCCAGCGTTACTAAAATCGATTTCATAACTAAAATAGAGTTAAGAAGATACGTTCTCCTAAATATGAGCCTACGACGTGAGCAGACGAATGTATCGGATTTTCTTTAGCATTCACTAAGAATGGTGAGTTATGGGTTGTCGGCAGAGTGCTGAGCAAGTGACGGGCTGGTGCCGGTCGCCGTCTGACACGCGCCGCGGCAGTCCTACGGGCAGCGTGGTCAGCGGCGCGGCTGGGACTCCCTCGAGACATCTGTCCGATGCTGATAAGCTTAAAAAAGTTCTCCTCGAGTTAGTTGATACTGAGCGCGCTTATGTTAAGGTGAGTTTAGTCATTAAGACTGGTTAGAAACTCGATAGTAAACCTGTTTTTGTACAGATGACATTTGAACTACGAAAGCCGCCTCTATTACGTACGAAGTAAGGGCGCTCTTAAGGTCAAACTGTTACTCTTGATGTGCTGTCGACTGTACATTCCCGCTTTTCATATACGGGAGTTAATGAGATTTTTACTTGATTATATTTTAAGCGGATTTTTTAGATTTGTTAAAGTTTTTACTGAAATTTGTTGCTGTTAGCAACACAGCGGTATAGTCCTTAGGGCTTATAAATAAGATGTCTTTGACATATGTATGCAGATGGGCAATATTCAAGATTTATCTTGTATTGTATCAAATAAATATCGGTATTTAATAAAAATAAACTTAACAGATAATGTCTTGTTAATTCATACTAACTACCAAGAAATTATGCTTAACTTGCATTGTGGTTAGTAAGTTCTCCACGCTAACAACTTTGAGCTGAATAGCAATATCAAATAGTTATAAACTAGGTGTAGTAAACTGATAAGTAATAAACATATCACTCCGGCACGTCGATATTGCTTCGCGGTTCGAGATTTTCATCGTGATTGTCTTAAAGTATATTATATGTACCCAACTGAAATCACTTCTCTGGATGTAATTAATTTTGATGGTCTTCTTCTTGAAATAAATATTCATTGAGCTAAAAAGTTTTGATGGATTTATAAAACGTATTTAAAACTTTGCGAAACTCGAGTAGCGGGCCTCACCTGCACAGCTGCCATTTGTAATTTAGAATATTCATACAATTTATTAATCTCATAAATGGGTTGGACAAACGTACCTACGTACTTTCATCAAAACTCTCGCTTGCAGCACCTGAATAACTTACTCGAGAACTACTTGGAGCCTCTGAAAAAAGAAACTTTTTTATCAAATGCCGAGATCAATGCCCTTTTCGGAAACATTCAAGAGATAGTGACTTTCCAAAGACAGTTCCTACAAAACTTAGAGGAAGCGCTCGAGGCTGAACCGAACTTCCACCATTTCGAAATACCTAATCAATTTAAGGCAAGTACTTTGTATGCTTCATTATGTATTTTAATTATAAATTTTATTAAACAATTTATTAATTGAATTTTTCATTTACAGAACGTGCTATTTTCGGTTGGGAATTCTTTTCTATATTACGTTAACCATTTCAAGTTATATAGCTCTTTCTGTGCCAGTCATAGTAAAGCACAAAAAGTATTACATCCAAGTAAGTATTATTCCTAAAGTTTTTAGCTGTGATTTAATCGCAATAGATGTATAAAAACATTATTTTTCGCAGACGAAGGTAACCAAGCTTTACAAGAGTTTTTGGCGGCTAGGAACCCGAAGCAACAACACTCATCCACTTTAGAATCGTATTTAATAAAACCAATCCAGCGAATATTAAAATATCCTTTATTGCTTCAACAATTGAGAAATTTGACTGATACGGATTCTGACGAACAAGTTCATTTGATTGGTGAGTTCAATTTTTAAGCTAGAATAATGTGCTATTTTGGTGATCTTGCAGTCTTATTAATGTTATTGTAAATTTACAGAGGCTCTGAAAGGAATGGAAAAAGTTGCTGAACATATTAATGAGATGCAACGAATACATGAAGAATATGGTGCTATATTTGATCATTTATTTAGACAACACCAAAAGTCTTGCAAACAGCCTATTGATCTAAGTCCTGGTATGTAGATATAAATTGACAGCCATGAAATTAATGTGGTTAGTATAAAAACCTTTATTTATTTATTCAATGTTTTTCTGGTTTCAGGTGATTTACTATACTATGGTGGAGTAGAATGGTTAAATATTTCAGACTTTTTAGGTAAAATAAAAAAGGGCTTGGAATTACACGCAATGTGCTTTGTATTTAAATCCGCTGTTGTCTTCCTTTGCAAAGAAAGACTGCGACAGAAGAAAAAGTTAATGGTAAGCTTTTCTTAAGGTTTATTTTTAAATGTTATACATCTGGATAACAATACTTATTAGTTGTAATACCTGCCTGCAATTACGAAACCTTTACAGGGTAGTAAGTGTGCGCGCGTGTCTATAGGCTACCGTAACCGCTTACATCAGGTAGACCGTACGCTGTGTGCGCCCAAAACCTTATGATTTAGGTTAAAAAAAAACACGTTGATCTATGATACTTATTTCCTTCTTCGTATAATTCAGGGTGTATCATCCAAGAACAATTCCAACGAAGTAGAGATCATTAGATATCAAGTGCTGATTCCTGTAACGGAAGTCCAAGTACGAGCCTCCTCCGCCAAAGACATGGACAGCCATTTCCTTTGGGAACTCATTCATCTCCGCAGTCAACTACAAAGGCGCTCTGAAAAAGTCTACGTTCTTTCCAATAGGTAAATCTAAATATAATTTCTTTAATATACTTGTATAAAATTATAATATATTCAGCACAATATGTAACTTCATCGACCAACTGCGATTTACTAGTGAAATGATATCTTCCTTTATTCGAATACAAACAAATTCAATTCAATACATCGATTGTATATCCATAGCAATTTTTCTGTAATAAATACATAATAGTACACAATATACTCGCTGACAAATAGAGTACAATAAGCAATCGCTGCACACAAACGCTTCTGAACGAGGAAATGGATTCGTAGAACTTACTACGATAATAAATTAAATATAAGTGCTACGGAGAATACGAACTTTGCTACGTAGAGTCGTAGCAAAGTTCGTAGATGAACTCGTCATCTACGAGTAAGCACATTCACAAAAACTTGGTAACAATGTACACTAGTTAACAAAACTCATAACTCCTTGTTTACTGCGACCTGCGATCCTTTAGAAAGCACTTAAATTAACTCATGATTGTTTACAAGAAATAATTCCCTACAAGTTAAACTTGAATGTATGCTTGAATTTGCTCCTGTATGTACCCTTATTAACATTTATACATTATTTACTTTTTATCTATGATTTAAATTTATCCAACAAGAAATTAGAGTTGTTCGACCTCTCTTTGTTAATTACATTTATCTGATTATGTATATAGGATGGTGACGACAATAAATTAAAACATGAGCTATATTAGTTCAACCCGTCAAGCATGAGATTCCAGACACAATTAATTCTTCCATTGTTATCGCCCCCCGGTGGTATATCGCCGCTTGACAGATTAAAATGTTTTGCAACTTCCAAATACATCTTTTAATTTCGATGATGTTATAACATTTTTATGAAATAATGCAGCCAATGTTATATTATTCCATATAAATATTTGAAAATTGCAAAACATTTCTCTAAACAAATATAGCCCATATTTTAATTTACTGTCGTATTCCCGTCTCCATCGTGTATAATAAATAAGATTGTGCTTTGCAGAAGTAATTTCACTAAACCATAAGTAAAGAATTTCTACTCCTTTGACTAATTATACTTTATCAGTCAAAAGAGAGGTCATTAATTATATCAGAGAGTTTTGGTCTGACAGTACGGCGGATTTCCGCAACGCTTTCTTGAAGACGATCCGTCAGATTATCCGCGAATCGGTGCGGAATATGGCTCTGCCGGCGACCAAACCGATGCCGGCGCCACCGCGCGCGCCGCACACGCTCGACAGAGACCGCGACAGGCCCAAACATCAGGTAAACATTTTATACATAATAATAATAAAATACATAATAATATACATTTTTATTTGACATTTTACTGGCACTACACAGTTTACCTTATTCATGGCAGTAATACTGTATTACGAAAAGTATTATTTGTAAGTTGTGTTAATGGAGCAATTGATATATTTACATTGTACATAACGTCTGTACAATGTATAAGAGTGATAATTATGTTGAATGATGGTTGTTCATATCAAAAAATATGAGTAATAATATAAATTCAGAATTCATTATAAATACTTACCCGTACTGGGCATAATTGTTATATTTATTTGTAGGTGATGGTCATGCAAGGATCCCACACTCTTGGAAAGACAAAGAAACCCAAAACTTCTGGGCAACGCTTATCAGCTGGAAATATAGAGGTACACTACTTGTTGCATCATTAATATTTTGAGAATTATTATAATATTTTCAAACAAATTTAAAAGACCATCGCAATATCAACCCCAAAAAGCTGAGATAACTTTTTACCTACTTTTGAAAATAATGTGAGATGTTTTCACACTATTTTCATCATTTTCAGCCTATATGCGTACCACTGCAGGGCACAGGCCTTCTTACATAGGAAACACATATGAGGAGTTTGGGTCATAAAACCACCACGTTGGCGCTGGCCCAATTCGGATTGGTACTAAGGTTTTACTAATCTTAAATTGTTTATTGATTTTCAGGTTGGTGATTTATCACGTGAAAACTCACAAGACGCTGACGAGCCGCCTCCACCCCCTCCCGATGATGAGCCTGCTTTCAGACTTAGAAGCAAAACACTTGGTGACACTTCCGGTGAGTACGAATGTTGCAGTTGAATCACGAGTGAATCGTTCATCAAAATACATGGTAAACACGAGATTCCCTTGGATTTCGATATTAATCAAGTGCATTTATTAAATCCTCATCAATTAAACGCATGCTTTATCATAATGTATATGTTTGATAACATGCCTGAATCATTCATTTCACTACCTGAATTAACCATGCTCGATTACCTGTAAGTTCAATAATTTAGAATGTATAGCGTTAAGCGAACACAACACTGAATGTAACTTTAGAAAATTGGTTGAGTTAATAATTTTTGATCGTGTTCACAAAATGAAAATGAAAATATCTTTATTCAATTAGGCCCCCAAGAAGCACTTTTGAATCGTCAACAAAAAAACCCTTAAGTCTATCACATAAAAATAATATTAACTAACTAACAATTTCATAATGTTTGTCTCTCTGTCTTATCTGCATCTACGTAAGCTAAGAATGTTATGTCAGTCTGTCTATCGGTCTGTCTGTCGGTCCGTCTGTCCGTCAGTCAGTCTGTCTGTCTGTCCGTCAGTCAGTCTGTCTGTCAGTCAGTCTGTCTGTCAGTCTGTCTGAATTTACACCGGTTCCAAAAGTTGAACTACCGAGAAGATTCCGGCAACAAACTCGTGTAGTCACTCTTTTCAATCATTAAGTTACAATGTTTAATTACACAGTAATAGTATTTAGCAGCGCAGTGTCGCACAGAGTATAAAAAAGGTATATTAAAGTACCAATAAGTACCTAATGATAAGAATATTTACTGTATTTAAAGGCTGTCCGACAATGCACCTTCACAATATAGGTATTACAATACACAAAGGTCAACAATTAATATACAAAGACCTAATAAAGCTAAACATCTTTCATTAATTTTAAACACTTGTCTGAGCACGTCATTACAATAATAATTGTATTGTTTTATATATAATATCCTATAATGCCATATACCTCAAAAATCCCTCAAAAATGATACTATTGATGAATATGTAGGTAAATTATTACAAAATCAAGGAAGCTTAGAGATGACCATTTCCACAAGTGGCACCTGTTCACAAGTATGACGCATGTGCCAGCCATCTTGATTAGCTAGCCATAAAGACATTATTAACTCATAAATAAGAAACTGATTTACAGCTGACAAAAATTAGAGTGCCGTAAAATAATAATCAATAAGACATAAAAAAGTTAATAGGAGCAGAGAAGTGAAAAGGAATAAATTCAATTTTTCCCCTTTTGACTTCTTGATGTTGTAATTTTCATAAAGTTCATTTTTAATAATGAAATTAGTTCTTAAAATCTAGAGTTTCCCAGTTTGAACTGCAATGGAATCTCTATATTACAGAACGCTCTCGTTCAAGGTGTTACGAATGGATGATTAAGGGAAATTATTTTATTTGGATACAAGCTTTAGAACTTTTTGGTGAATTTAAAAAACTTCAGATTGAAAAAAATGTTTTAAGTTAAAGTAGAGTTACACTCAATGTGGTGTTCCATAGCGAACACTAACTCGACCCGGTGGGCGCCGGCAGAGATCGTGAAGCGCGCGCCACCGCCGCCGCCGCCTGACTCGGACAAAGGCGAGCCCGGCTCCAAGTCCGAAGGCGAGGACGAGCCGCCACAACCACCCGCCAAGCGAGGGTTAGGCAGAACTCCCAACCACCTCACGCTAAGGTACCAACATATGTATGGGCAAACATCCTCCCTACCACCTAGACTGCTAACGAACACTACAATCAAGCCAAACTGAACTTTTATCTGTCCAATACCACTGAAGATATACACTGTAGAGGTAATCTCCACGACCCATTTAATTTTGTTAATCATTTCAAAATTGTGATTACTCTTTTTGAAATAACGTTAGCAGTCTATAGGTATTGTTATAATTTTGTGTACGGGTTAACGCCACCTAACACCTACACTCACGCTGATTGGCACCAAACTCCTCACATAATAACCAACTTATATCACATAGGTTTGCTTGTATTACTCATACATATGTCATTATCTACATCTTTGATTTATTGTGTGATTGGGAAGACTCAGTTTTGGTTTCGTCTTCAGCACAACGTCAACTCTCAGCGCGGGTAGCACCGGGAGCCAGGCGAGACTTATCCAGTCGTCGCACCAACCAACACAGTACCAACCAACAATGGTTAAGGAACTAGGTAAGCAAGAATCCCATTCACTGAAATCATCTCCAGAAAAAAAGAGTTCTTCAGGACAGGAGAAGAAGATCAAAGTGATTCGTTCCTGCAGTGGTAGCAGCATCAATAGAGATAAGTCGCCCAATAGGTCATCTGATTATCCATCTCCTGATCGCGACCGTGTAAGCAAAATAATCGTTTGTAAATCACCAAACAAGTCGAGCTTAAAACAAACTAAAACTATTTATCGGTCACCAAGGGGCAGTATTGATCAATCTAAATCGCCACGAGGCTCGATCGACAAGTCTCGATCTCCTCAACAGAGTTTTGATGGTTCTAGATCTCCACGAGGGAGTATAATGAAATCCCGTGAGAATAGTGTCGATAGATCAAAATCACCTAAACCTGCTCCAAAGAAAGGGATAATGCGGACACCTCAAGCTAGCTTTGATAGGTCTCCTTGCAAATCACCTAATGTGAGTCGACGTTCATCTAAATCGAGCGGTGAAAAATTAGCAAGACTCGGGACAAATTCTCTTGATAGAATGACTCACTACTCCCAACTTGCTAAGGCCGAAGACAAAGCGATGAAAATGGGGATTGTAGTATCCAAGTCGACTGAGTCGATCGCTAAGACTATCGAACACCCAACATGTGTTCAGTGCTACCTGTCTGGGAAGCGGCAGACTAAACCCTCCTAGCATAAGGGGAAGGGCAAGTCCCCCAAATCTAGAAGAAAGTATTTGATTTCACAAATGAGAAATACATCATCGGATCGCAGTAGCAATGAAACGCTGGACGGTGTCACCCACGATCGCGGCCATTGCCATGAACGACAATTTGATAATAAAAACGAATTCGATCAAATACATGTCTAAACAACATATTCTGTTTTACAATGAATATTTATCCTAAAATATTAATTCTCGTAATTATATAATGTAATTTGAAAACGATAACACCATTATTTACGTGTCTTTACGTATATTAATTTATGCAAAGTATGGTATATTGTAAGGTAAAATTGGCATAATTTAATACTGCAGGTTGACTTTACAGTCCAATATGATGTCCCACGCTTAACGGAATTGATTAGTGGTGAAGTCATCTATTTCGAAACGGGAATTTTATACATAAATAAATTATCTAATTATCGCCTATTTTAAATAAAGTTTTAATTTTATTTTTTATTCGATTTCTTCCTGTAAACATTTGCTTGGGAAGGATTCATTGTACGTTTGATTTCAAAATGACGGGTATAACAAACACTGTTGTTCAAATAAAGTATACGTAAAATATTTTAAAAATTTTAACCCATTTTTAAATCAAGTAGTCATGAATCCTACTGCATGTGAATAGGATATTGTAAGTTGTAGTAATACTAAATAAGTTCAATAACATTTTAGATTAGTAAGTAATTCATAAAAATTAGCAACCATATTGCGTGTTTGTAAAATATATAATTGTAGATAATCCAAGTGCTAAGTGTTATATAATAATGGCTGTGGAATTGTACTGATGTTAATCCTTAATCACTCGTAATATTGTCTCTCTCGTTAATTTAACTTTCGACTGTTATTATTAATACATCCCTATAGGTTAATGTAACTATATTTATTATGTATGTAGATGGCCATGGATTTGTACCATTAAGTCTTCCATTTCAAAATACCTAAAATTAATATAATAATTGAATCGGTATATTATTTTTCGCATAACATATTCTTCATTTAATCAGTTTACAATGCTTAATCATTTCAACTTCAAGTTAACATTACTGAATATATCACCTCTATCGTTGCAGATATACCTTGCTTAGCATTGGGATTACATCCAAAAACTGCTTCAAAACTTAATTGCAAAATGGTTGTTACTAACAATTACGAAATTTCAATGTTTGCTATATTACTAGTATGTGAAGCCAATATAAATGTTTTTAGAATGTAGATACATACCAAAAACATTATTATGGCGTTTACATTCTACACAGGGATCCCTACTTCGTAGGGATACCTACCTACTTCGTAGGGATCGGCTGCAGTTTATATTCTGCAGTAGGTACTTATCACTAATAGTAGCATAAATATCGTAAATGAAAATAGTAAATTAATCTATATGCATGATGCTATAAACAATATAACATAGTTTTAAATGTGTACTAAATGGTTTTAAATAGGCTATAAACATGAAACATGCAATTATATTAAAATAATATTATGGTTATAAACACATTATATCTATAGACTAAAGTAGACATAAATCTATTCGCTCACGTAGTGCTTCGAATAGGTATGCACTAATTATCTGTGGATTTAGTTGATGCACTCCCACAGATGTCTAGTCTCCAGTTGCTAAAGACGGACAACGTCGATACTCAACTATCGACGCACGTAGATTTTAGTCTCTAGCATAGGTCATGAGCAAACACAGGCGTAGCCAAGGTGGGGTAGATCCACCCCTGGCTGTGGTTGAAGCTTTTCATATATCACAATGTACTGAACAGAAATAGAAAGTAACTAATTCTTAACACTGACTTGACTTTACCCTCTACCTCCTCTTTCGTAACCCACCCTGGCTATGCCTATGCAAGCAAACAAAGGTAAGTGGGTACCGAATACGCTGCGCAAGAGCGCCCTGTCTTAATAAAGTAAATAGTCACAGAACGGTCGCTTATTTATCTACTCCACTATTTTAGGCCTAATATTGTAATATCAATAGGGTGTGAGTTTAAGTGGCCCTTCTGTATCTATTTTTTGTGGTCCTACCGCTTGAATGTTCGATGACGCCGTTGACCGTTCGGCACACCGCGACGCGCCGATCGGCGCTGCCCCGCCTCCCCGCTCGCTCGCCCCGCTCGGGCGCCGGAAAACTTATTAGGGTTGCCAACATTTACATTGCTGTTTCTTATTAATTAAACAGCACTTCAAAGTGAAATGTATTTTATTATATTTAACTTGTTAAGTTTTTTGTTTAGCTAATTACACAGTACGAATTTTATCAATGCTGAATTTATTCAGATCCATGGAAAATGCAATATCAAGACCTAAAAGAAGTTGGCAACCCTACTTGAAACGCTCATCAAACATTCAACTCTTTGCTCGCGCTCGCGTATTCCTGGCGATCGGTAGACAGCTGTTCCAAATTGCCTCGGCACCGCCGCGCGTCCCGGATCTAAAGAGTTCGGTGTTTGGTGTGTTGTAGGCTCGCCGGTGTGGAAACCGCGCGACATGGGGAGCGAGGGGGGCGGGGGTCCACCCGCGCCTACCACGCTGCCACGCAGCACGCGCCCCGCGCCGCGCCACCTCTCCGCCAGCCGCAAGTCGCTCGCTCCGGACCACCGCCACTAGCCACCGCACCCGACTAACGACACGGACCTAAGGCACTAATAGTGTCCACTCATCTACACATGAAAAACTGATCAATATTGATCATCACTTTCAAACCTTCTCAAGCTAGAATCTTAGATCCAGTCGGCATTGGTAATTAATAACGGGATTTATGTCATGTTTACTGTTCTTTTTGGCGTTTTACATAACTTTAATACGATCGCGACCGGCGATCAGGAAGTTCATAACAAGCTTACTACGTGTTAGTATTGAATTCTAACAACGACGGTTCGGGACAGCGGGGTGTCGATGATAAGTCGTATTATCGCCAGGTCGTGGTCAAAAGGTTCAAAAATAAAGTGTACAGTAACCAACGAAAGTTGAACAACACTTTAGTTTTTTTTATATGTTATTGATATACTCTTGGCAGTAATCTCTATGAAATACTACGAGTGTCGTTATCTTACTTGGTACTAAAGTGTTCGAATGCTGACCTTCGATTAATCATCATGGATCTTTCGAGTTCTGGTTGTTTTATTTTCCGAAAATGTTTTCAATGCAGACAAACCCTGTCATTCATATTTATTAAATTCTAAGTGGATTGGCGGTTTAGTGGGAGCCACAATATAACAGCGTTTAGGACACGTGAAGTATCCCGTTAATTTCCTTTTATTATTAGTAGACAAATTACTAACAAAAAATTAGTGACATCTACAGTCATGATTCATGAGTGTAGTGTTATTAACTTTTTAATTAACAATTTCCTAGTAGTATTGGTATAAAATAGTCATAAATATAACACAGCTTTAATTTGAGAGTATGTTGTGACAACTGTTCATGACTACTAATTATGAGTATTATGATTATCACATCCTTTTTCTTTAATAAAGTGCTCTACAAGAAGCACTATTTAATTGGAATTTCACTAACGTATGCCAATGTGCCCCACGATGTCTGTACCAAAATGCTCTTATTTAGAACTTTAGAAATGCTTTCAAATAGGCTAGTCACCACGACTGAATATTATTTTCTACTGAAAAGTCGTTAAATGCGATTCCAAGCTCAAGCACTCCCTCTTGAAGCTCAAACAGCTCAACGATTTAGTTTTTTGTGTCCCATATTCTGACTATTACATTATAATAATAGTTATTAGTTGACCGTATTGTATCATCACTTTCAGGTAATATTCAACGAACGATATCTCGTTCTTCCCTTGAAATGAAGTATCTATGAATGTACCCAGTTACATAATAATTGTAAGAAATAAGATATTGAAGTCCCCCTTTGTCGCGTGCACTGATAAGGTTTGTATACATGAGTGAATGTCGTCATCCCTATACGTGTATTATAATCACACATGTTCCAATGAAATTCATGTGCCACGACCCGAACTGCACCTTGTTCTTCCAAGTCTGTAATCTATCACAGCCGACACGTGTTAAATTAATGTAAAATAACTAATAGGTGTTTAAATTTATTTTACATGCACTGGATCTACATTCCCTCGCGTAGATTTATTATAATGATGACATATACATGACAATATCAATAGTAAATGAAAAACGTAATTCTTACGTAATATAGTTGTTTCAGTTCTAGTTAATAACGTAAATTAATGGTGTACACCCAGTGAATAAAGCCGGTTTCCTTATGAGTTACTTTAGTCACTGACGTGCACTTTGCGATTGTGTCTGTCTACTCAATCTAGGCGCTAAAGTCGAGATAAGAGAAATTTAAACGTTCATGCCAAGTATATAATAAATGTTTACGCACACAAGTTACCTATAAAAACAATATCACAAATTCTATTGTTAGATGTAATAAACGCTCCTTGTCGACTTTAGTGCCTGATCGGTAGACAACTATAATTTCTGAATGATGATTTTAATCCATCGACAAGGTGAAGGTTTTACCCATTTTCCTACTGTAGATAATTAGATAAATGACAATGGATTAAAATAATTATGCTAAATCTATATAGGAATCGAACTGAATCATTTTCCAATTTGTTTATAAGTTAATAGTTTCCTAATTATGATTGTGTTCAAGTAGGTTTTATGGGCGCTCCTTCCAACAATACCTTTGTGCCAAACTAGGTACCCTCTACACCTGTGCTTGTTAATACTCATCGACATTATACTGAATAAATATATCGTGAGAGTAGTTAGCTGTAATGTATTTAAGTTTCATTTCGTCATGTTGGCAATGCAATACTCACTACCTTATAGTTCAAAATGCACTCACCCTATGGACAAGTACTAGGTAGTTTTGATAATAATTTCTCTTCGTGATCAAATTCGAAAGTTCTATCATAGGCTAGGCGAATGATATAACATGTATCGTACACAGTTAAGTTTATGAGTTACTGATAAAATGGTGACAAATTAACAACTATTATAACCACTTCGTTTATAATTATGGTTTTGATGGCGTGCTGTTAGAAAACATGGCGAATTTGTGGTTTGAACTACATCACAAAATAATATGAACACATAAATAATAATGTAATTGGAAATACAGCTCCCGATATTATTAGATACTGCAACAGTAAGTAACGAATTGATTTTTTTAACTTGTAGCTTTGATTGCCAGTATTTCACTTCAAAATACCCGCCAGAAATGACGTGAATATCAGCATCTGACCTAACTTGGGACATATCACTGACCATGAGGCGTTCCGCTCAAACCACAAAGTCGTCATGATGCCATGCAATACACCTTACAAACGTTTTATATTGATCTTAAATATTCTATTTTAATATTATATTGTCATCTAGATTATTTATTATCGTGACCTCACACATATATTTTGAATTTTACGTCTTGTTTCAAAGATTTTTTTGTGATTTATGGAAATAAAACCTGTTTATTAATATACATATGTTAAAATATTCGAATTTAATAATTACGAACTTATACAATCAATTTATAGATATTATTATACTAAGAAAATATAATTAATAAAATGAATAAACAAATATGAGTGAAAAATGAAATGAAGGATGAGCTCATTAATTGCGATTGTATTTCATACTTCAATGACATTTGAAAGTAATTTAGGGAAATGAATGAATATTTAGAAAGACTTATTGAAGTAAAGTACGAAGGTAACTAATGTTATAATAAGTATTGAACTTTATAATTTCATGTTGTATATTTTGCGAATTGTGTTGATTTTAGTGTTGAGTTTATTGTATTTCAATGTATTATATAGCGAAATATAAACTTTTCCTGTAAAATGAAGTAAGTAAGTAATATATTGACAAAATTCAGCTATTGTTGAACATTGAAAAATATTTTCGACGATTTCTAAACAAACGCTTGTAATATATATTTTTTTCTTAGAATCGTCGACATTGATGCCATAATAACAGAGATTGCTTTCAAATGAAAAGGCCAACAACCAATATCCTTTCGAAAAGCGATGACCAAAGATAGTTCAACAACCTTAAAAGTTTTATCGAATCGCCTAAATTAAAAGTGCCTTCACCATATTCTGGATTTAAAGTGCACCGAGAGGTTGGATTTCATTAAATACATTTATCAGTGTATCCTTCATGGGCGTGCTTTGTCAATATACTACTTACAATTTTCAGAGTCTAGTGTCCTTTAGTGGCTTCCAACTCGTTTAGTATAATTTACAAATAGCTGTATGTATTCTTGTTTTCTCATAAATTAATATGTTACATTTTGTAACACATATGGAAATTACTTTTTATTGCTTATGAATAAACATAAATAAAAAATATTGTTTTTTTAAATAACATCCCGAAAAACCTTATTTTTCACACGTAGAACAGAGCTGTGCTGTTAACAGACAGCATTGTCATTTGTATTTATTATTTACATATAAACTTGCGTAAACTGTGCTCTAGATGTCAAAATGTAATGTGATTCGAAACATAACCTTCTAAACCATAAGTGGGGTCACGGAAATTACCATGGTTGGAGCAAAGAGAACTTGTTTCCGTTTTCACGATGTAAGATAACAAGTAATTAATTAACAAAAAATATTACTACCTTTAAAGTTAAAAATAATGACCGTTCAAACCAATTTTTACCAGGGCTACAGATTACCAACCCTACAGATCGCCAGCTCCACAGATTCCCAACCCCACATATTCCCAACCCTACAGATTGCCAGCTCCACAGATTCCCAACCCCACATATTCCCAATCCTACAGATTACCAGCTCCACAGACTCCCAATTCTACAGATTCCCAGCCCCTCAGACTCCTAACCACACAGGCTCCTAATCCTCCAGAAACTACAATGTTGACACTGACCCAGCTTCCCAATTCAACAGATTTTTATCCTGACAGATTCCCATTACTACAGATTAGAAATAGGTATAGGTTTTACAGCATTTTCTATGGATCGCCATAAATTCGGTATTTTCTTCTTTCTACTGCAAAAAACGGCTTCCCGTAGAAACGGCTAACTATAGACACGAAGGTTTAAAATCTGTGGCGATAGTGTAGCAATAGGAATCTGTAGAGTTGGAAATCTGGAGAAATGGAAACCAGCTGAATTGGGAATCTGTGGAATTAAGCATCTGTAGAATTGGGAATCTGTAGAACTGGGAATCTGTAGAGCCGGGAATCTGTAGAATTGGTAACCTGTAGAGCCGGGAATCTGTTAGAGAATTCTGTAGAGTTGGGATTAATCCGTTCAAACTTATGCAGTGTGAAGTGAAACTCTGGGACTTCATCTGTTTTGCTAATGAAAGTGCCTTGCACACTACTCAGGATTATTGCAATAAGAAATATTTAATTAAGACTACATAAAGCACGGTTAGTAGATACTGTAATCAATACCTAAACTGAACAACACTTTTTTATTTATAAGTTGATTACCTTTGTAATCAATTTGTGGTTGAATTTCTCAGCGCCTCAAGTCCAAAGCCTTCAACCAGGGCAGTTTGGTCCTCAATTGTCTTTAAAGTTAATTATACCAAGCTACAGGTAATCGAAAGTTCAGTTCTTATTTTTTTCATTTATAAGTCGCAGCCGTCTGGTTAAATTAGCCGCTTAACTGGATGCCTAGCCCGTTGATTGAACGTCGGCATCCAATCAAATGCCTAGGCCGATAGTTAATTGAACTAGACTCACTTAACGTTTAACGACTTGGCGTATTCAAAATGATCGTTTTGTATCGAAGAGTTTTGGTTGATCAAGGTTTTTTTATGACCACATAGAACCGACATTGTTTTAGTTAAATAAAGAAAATAACCTACCAATCACTCAAACAGTCACTCAAAATAGGCGTCCAGTTAAGCGGCTAATTTAACCAGACGGCTGCGACTTATAAATGATAAAAATAAGAACTGAACTTTCGATTACCTGTAGCTTAAAAAAGTGACTAACACTCAGGGCAACACCTAGCCAAACTTAGAGTTGCAGAGATCTCTATGCAACTTTAAGAGTAAGTTGTACTCTAATATGTTATGGAAACGGCTTTTTAGAATTAAATCAAGCGTAACAGTTTGACCTTGACGTCGCCCTTACTGCGCTCGTTTTCGTAGTGCAACTGTTACACTTGAAGTTCTATATTCCACTGTATGTACTAGGTGGTAAGCCCGTATGTAGGGTCGTCTGGGTAGGTACCACCGCCAATATCAAGTGATTTTTCCTTGTTATTGCAGGTGTCTATAGGTAACCGCTTACCATCAGGTGGGCCGTCAGCTTGTTTGTCATCTAGTTGTAAAAAAATAAGTATTTTTTTGTTATCTACTGGTACTTGTCATTTGAGTTAGCGAATTAGGTGACTGGTCAGGGTAGCTGGGAAGCTACCCTGTAATTTAAGTAGGTACTCATCCCCTAGTAACATATTTTTGGAGTTGGTGCTAAGTGGTTTGCAAAAACAATAGAAAGTGTCAACCAACCAACTCCAAAGATATGTTACTAGGGGATGAGTACCTACTTAAATTTAATTATGTTATCCTTTTCAGTTTTTTTAAGTCGGTTTTGATTTTTGTTTTCAAAAATGGCATCAATTTTATCAGTAATAGGGCGACCAGAGCGACGTGCATCTTTGACATCAAAATTTCCAGATTGAAAACGCTTAAACCAAATTTGTGCTACTCTCACAGACACTGCACTAGGTCCATAAACATCGCAATTTTTTTTCGCGGCTTGCGTTGCATGTTTACCTTTTTTGTAGTAAAATTTTAAAATGTATCGAATTTCTTTATTAGATTCACTCATTTTGACAGTACGAAAAACAAATGAAAAACACATTTTCCTAATTTGAATTTGGAATTATCTTTTTAAAAATCTAAACTTTTAATGATACCAAAACAAGCCAGATACAAATAGTACAGCCAAAGAGATTTTATTACAAGTTCATACATACTATAATGCGAAAAGACTTTTTCCCCAACCTAATATCATAATTTTAAGAATAGGATAAAGATCAGCAAATATCAAAAGTGAAAAAAAATTGTAGCAATTTTTTTACAATTATTGTAAATGAAAAGCAACTCAAGTATAATGTGTTTATTAAATCGTACATCGACGTCCATAAATCAAACATTTCAGTGTTTTCGGATTCGAAACCTTAAATTGCTAATAAAACAGTTGATCTATATTGATATGAGTGAAACATTCAAAATATAATTAAGTATTTACAAGGCTATAAATATTAAACTAGATAGTAGGTACACATTTTGTTCATCTCCATATTTTTGCCAGTACTTCACTGTCTCAACAAATTTACATAATACTTACGCTTCTAAATTTTGTTGGCCTAATTTTTAATAATGGTGAAAATTGTAAAAAAAATTGCGCTTTTTCCTAATCAAATGTTTTTTCACACGCTATACAGAAAAGTGAAAATACTTAAACATAATTCTATGAAGAACGCACATGTCTGGAAATTGATTTTAAATTCTATCTTTAACGGATACAATATTGACAAGAGGTTATGGAAGTACGATACTATACAATACTAATGAGGTTTTATATTTTGGAAAACACAATCAGCAAACAATTTACATTATATTAAGTACTTAATGAAAGTTTTATATGTATGCATAAGCAAATGGAATTAAATATAAATAATATGAGAGCAAAGTTGGAATGAAATACTTGACCGGGAAGCTCTATTTGCGGAACACTAGACAATAATCATAATATAAATTACGGTCTTTACATCTCACTATAGTTAAATTATGTCTCTAATACTTAAACAAATAACAATAGGACTATCTAGGGAGATGTATATCATACAATATTAATGTGGCACAGACTACGGTTTACTTCATTATCTTTATAACTGAAAGACTCTTAGGTAGGTACCCAAAGAGCTATGGTTCACGCATGATATTACCATTGTCAAATAATGTAGTAAATACTAAACGGTGGTATTATCATGCATAACATTTTATGGCTGATTCTTAATAGCCTAAACAGCTTTTAAATTATAATAATATTTCGTGCTGCTTATTTTCGTAACCTACTACAAATACGGAAGAATAGTTAACAATTATTAATTTTGACTAGACATTACAGACAAATCGCGAATATTCCAAGAAATCAAAGGAATATTTCTAACAGAAAACTTACTTAATTATATGTAATATAAATGCTATGATAACACTCTCAAATCAAATCAACTACTTATTAAAAAATTATGATGTTATGCTTAACACTTACGTCAAAACGTTAGTGCACATGATAATTTAGATAGAGCTATAAATATGTATATAATTATAATTTATATGTTTTGTATGTTATTAATCATAAAGTTAATTATTAAATAACTTTCATTAAGATCATTACATTATCTAGTAATTAATGAAATACTCGGTTCAAAAGAAGTTCCATTATGCTATTATAATATGGTGTTTCGTCAAATTATGCTAGAATAAAATTCATCCATCCTAATCTCATATCATATTAAATACGTAAGGCACTCCATTAATTTTGCTGCTTTTTTTGTCGAAAGAGTTTGAAAATACTGACACACACAGGATTCTTCTATAAAAATGAAGACCAATGGAAGTTACTTGTAAATTCTCGCACCGCACTTTTATAAGACATGATCTATATAAGCTCAAATAAATTAATATATATTAGACATTGCACATTTATATTATTATTTTTATAGTAATTATTTATTTTAATGTTTCACAGACATTTCAGGTTCAATGAAAAACTGGATTATGGTGACGATTAAGTAATGGGTAGTAAAAAGTTGGAATGTAATGATGGAAGAATTCGTTGTAGTGGGTTTGTATAATTAAAATAAAATTAAGTATGTGACATTGTATGGAAACGCCTAAACTTTTTTACACATCTGTATTGATAGTATAAGTGCATGTCAAGTGTATATTTTTAGGGTGTGGAGAGAAGAGTTTGAAATACCAGTTCTAAAGACCACAAAAAAACCTTATGTTTTCTTTTAGTTTCAAAGAGCAAACCCCTACTGAAACAATTATCACAGATACAACCAATAAGAACACATATTAACCATTTCATGTTATGTTATGAAGTAAGTTCATTATCAACGTATTTTAGAACCTTTATACATGTAACAAACAACTTAACATTTTATAATGGTTAACGTGACATTCCAATTTTAACTTAAAATATAATAATATGGTGGTGTTGTATTGACTAAAGATACAGGCAATGGGACTTTATAGTTTGTTTATGGTTTCCGTTGTGATTCTATAAAAATAAAATCACAACAAACACTTTACATCGACATTGTTGGACCCCTAAATATTTAATTAAAAAGCCATTTTATCATACATACGTAATTTGTTTTAAAAATTTTATCAAATTTAACTACCTAAATACCTACATACATGACTTGTGTCATTACTTCCTGAAAAATTTCAAATGTTTGTATAACTCCGCGCGGCGTCTATCAGGCCCCTTCGTTATATTGAAGTTAATTTTAATCAAAAACAGAAGTAGATATGAGTGTTAAGTATACTTGGTGCTATACATCGTTTGATTATAATCACCAATCGTGCGTCTACCGTACCTATACACACAAAATTTATTAGAATTTTTGGCGGCAAGGGGATTGTAATAATTTGATTAGTTTAGATAGATTGCATATCGTAAAGATTCTTCTTTGGATAAGACCATTTTAATAATATTTACGTTATATTTGTAAAAAGATAAAAATACTTTTATAAGTATAATTAAATTTTACTGTGGTAAGTACTCATTCTAACAATAACTTTACGAATGCTTCGTTGAAGGTTTTGCACGTGATTGTTGCGCGAAGGCTAGGTCTCGTGTATATTTGTCTAAACGTTGGTCCCTATAATTGCTATTGTAACATGGTATGCTCCACTGGGCGGGGCGGGGCGACGCCGCGCGTCTTGCGGCCGGGTTCTCCGAATAAAGGCACATTGAGTCATGATTCATTTTGTTATCCTATGCAATGCAGTACCTAACATCTCGTAACATCCCCTTAATCGTACGATTTCTTTCATCTTTTTGGATTCAATCTAAAACTAGTTAAAGGGATTAAACTAATTAATATTCTACTTTATTATGTATATAAATTATACGTCACACCACTATTTCATCAGATCGATACTTATTCGCACACATTAGGAAATTTTGGTATCACATCCTAAAGTTTCTATAACAGCGAAGTCGTCGTACCTATTCTCTTTTGGCAACATGGTGGTGGAACTAAAAATTGTCTAATTCGCTAAGGCGGTGACGCCTGAAATTAATGCTAGGGCGAAGTCTCAGTAATTGTCTTCGCATTTAATTTCGCGCGAGACAGGCTGCGAGGACCACTGAGGCTCTTGTGGTGCCTCCCAGTCCGAAAAAGACTCGTACGCGAAACTATCGGCTGTAACATCGTCAAGAGCCACTTCAGTGCGACTAAAAGCTTCGGCAAACTTGCCGATTTCCGTGGAGCCGAACGCTTGTTGAAACGCAGGGAGTGGCACAACGGGTGGCCGTTTTTCTTCGGGCGGTGTGCGCCGGGGCTCCAGGTAAAATCGTTCGCGCACCGTTCTCGTTGGCTCCACCATCGCTGCGCTGGAGCCGGTTATGGGAAACTCTGGTGTAGTTCCTTGCCTCCCACCGGCCTCACCGTTGAATGAGGATTCTTCGTAAGCTCTATAAGGCGTCGATCTACCGTCCTGTAAGCATGCTTGATTCTGGGAGTGAATTTGTGGGCCCTGGAATAGTATGATTTTTTTATTAGGAAAATTTGTTTAATAAAAATATAAAATGTGACAAAATTTAAATAGTTACCTTTATTAGGCGACAGTCGGAGGAATACCGTATATGGTCGCGTGAGCACGAGGCACGCGAAGCCCACGTCCCAGCTGCGGGGTTGGCACCATTCCAGCCGCCTCCACTAAGGACACCCATCTAATGAAATGCAAAGATTACACGCATGAGGAACTTGTTGTTACAGATTAGTAGTATTGACGTTTTATAACATTTTTAATATTTCTATAGTTAGCTTACAATACAATTCTAAATACCTGATAGTGCGTCCACATTTGGGGTTCACCGTAAGCGGGGCCGCGACCGGTTATCCCACATTCTAATGGAGGCTGAAATTCGAAAAATTGCACTTTAATATTAATTTTACATTAATTCCCAATTTTTATTTTTTTATTCCATCCCTTAGTCGCCCGCAGATGGTATCATACTACAGATAATCTATTGTGTCTGATACCTATGTGATGTTCCACAAATTAAAGTAGCAAACATATATTACGCGTTCTTAGAAAAAAACATATCTACAGTCCAGTACGGAACCAGCTCAGTTTTCACATTAAATATTTATCATAAACAAATACGAATGAACGTTCCCGAATTATTGTAAATGGTAATAATTACCTACCATGTCACACAGTATCATTGATTAGGTGACGTCGGCAGCGTAAACTCTGTGTAATAGATAGGTATGCCGGCGAATATCGATTCAAACAGCGAGACGAGCGAAGCGAGGGTCTCTCGTGATCATATACTGGTATATTGGTATACATGGTACTTGATTTAGTATTTTGTTCATTCAAATTTTACATAAAAGAGAAGAAAAATAATAGTGGAGTAAACGTTCCATTTCCATCATATACTTTAAGTATATGACATTCATAACTAAATTATTTCTAACTAGCTGCACCCAGCTTGCTTTATTTTATAATAACAAAAAAAGTTTTTATAATCTAGGAACCTTTGCGGGCGTCCGCAGAATCTCCTACTAAAGTATAATCATAATCTGATCAAAAGTTCTGGAACGCATAGGGGATAAACATGAAAACATTGATAACTAGGAGCACCCGACAGTCATTGCAATCTCATAAAAAAAATGGTATATTTTATAATAATATTATAATCCAGTAATTAATTCTGATGATTTATAAAATAAAACAGCTTAGTTTTTAATAAAGTAATTATAGAATTATAGTTTTTCTAATTAATATTTACCATTCCCTAGGTTACAACTTTTACTACTTATTAGATTTCATAACATTTAAATTGAAAAACAGCTGTATTGCGATAAATATATAGTTATGAGAGTAAAGAATCACCGACTCTGTGACGTCTAGGTACATAGCAAGCGGTGTGTCTCGGGCCTCGGCGGCTATCGATTAGAGCTGCCCTTCGTGTCAACTCTACGACTTCCTCATACAGCGTATATTAAAAAGAAAACGTTATAAATATATCCTTTTAAATAAACAAATACATTGTTTTTGTTAATAAATTTACAAAAGTTATAGGAGTAAGGGTTCAGATTTGTTTCCATTTTTCGCGCAAATACATTATTTAATTTCCTGGTGACAAAATTATGCAGACAAAGAAACAATGCTCAATTTATTGAAGTGTCAAAAAGTTTTTGTACATCACAATACTAAGAGTTAAGCCAATAGTTTATTATCAGTAATAAAGTGTGACTTCATAGTCCGCTAATATAATAAATTCATAGAATAGAAATAGTTGTAGCTTTTAATAAGAGAATCTCTCCATACTTTAGAGTTCAACGACATCTTCATAAAATATTATTTTATATAAATCTAAAATTTTAAAACGTAAATATTATTATATGGATTTCCTATTGAATACATATAAATTTGTTTGATATTTTGATATAATATCAAATTAGTTGATATTGTTGACTTTTGCAAAGTTTAATAGCTGTTAACATGAACAAAAACAGAAGACGACATGTAGTTAACTACTACAATTATCTAAAAACGTATGGAAATAAGTACAGCGTGAATACTTATTTTATATGAAAAATGTTTCTAATTGTAAAAAAATGGGATAGTGTTGGTACTCTCAATATTAATATCTGTTTAAAATTACATTAATTTAATGTTCATATAAAGCGATTAGTCAAATTTATTTTGGGCCCAGTTTCCTCGGTGCAGCGTGTAAACTCGTATACGCTGGCTACTAGGGCCCATTGAGGCGGGAGTTGCGCCGATCGATGTCCGTCACTGCACGCTGCACTACGGCATTCCTTCACACGCCAATATTGAAAAAAAGAATATTTTTGCATTTAAGATTGTAAGACCGGCCCATTTGGAAATGGTAAAATAAAAATGACATTTTATTCAGTGCCAAAAAAAAGTAAAAAACTGGAGATTAGAATAAAAATATCATTTCAAAAATTTAAAAAATTGTAGAGACTTTTGTTTAGAAGTGGAGACGTAGGCTGTGATTATGATATTACCTACCTACTTTATGTCTTGTGACGTAACAAATGTGCAATTTTTTAAACGAAAACAAGAAACCTTTGTCATACAGCCCGCCAAATTGAAAGTGGAAAATTACTTATTGCACTTATATAATGAATAATATAAGTAAGTAACGTAATACAACATTCGTCGAAAATAATTTTCTAATAATAATAAAATTAGTTACAAATTGAAATCATGTACATTCATGGTTAACAAAGCATTTGAAACAAATGTGTTGAATTCCATTTGACATGAAAAAGTAAAAAATAACCCTTTCACGAACAGTTCTTATGCCCGCTGAAACCACTTTTCACATAGGTTCAAATGTACGCGCAAGCATGCTTTGTAAAACACAATCGCAAATTGCTAGCTAACTATTCGTGCAGCCGCACAGATTTATTCATATGATGAACTTAAGCGTGATCAACATTGTCGGCAAAGCTTTGTAATACTATAACAATAAAATCATTTCCTTTAAACATATTTAATAAGTATTCTTTTATTAAAAATACCTGTGTTTTTGGAAACAAGGCTAGTAAAATAATTACTATTCAAATAACGTTTTCAGTCAACTTAAAATATTTCCTAAATGATAAATATCTAAATATTTTTTAGTTATCATCACGCTTTTTTGTAGTGTACAAACATAAGAAAGGGTGTCATTTATGTTTGTACACTACAAAAAACCGTAATTACTTTATTAGTATGATTTTTTTTATTAATTTTTATACCACAAGCAATACGTTGCTATTAGAATATAAATGTCACTATGCATATTGAAAATTCAGTGACATATACGAACTCCTTCGAATTACCCGGATGACGAAATATTTCGTTCTTTGCGACACTCTTTGACAGATTTATTTCGCTTCACGCAGTAGCTAATCGATGCAGATTTACATCGTAACAGGGACGTGTAACTGTAGTCGAGAGCGATACGTGGGAAACAGCCGGCGTCGGACGCGGGGTGCGCCGATCGATGTCCGTCACCGTGCACGCTGCATATCTGTCAACCCCAGACGCCCGGCGCGAAAAGAAAGATTCTTCGCTATACATAGACGATTTTCTACGCAAAATCTTACCTCTCATCAAGCAAACGGGATAACGTAACATGAAACAGCGTAACTCAATGCAACCTATTCATCGTCTGTAAACTCCCGCCACGATTAGATCGATATACACAGTTGGCTTTGCTGCAATATACTTCGAAGTATATCAACCAGACGACGCAATGTAACATGGAAGCAGCGAACTTAGAGAGTTAAGTGTTCATTCTTAAAGGATTTTAGCCAAATCTCATTTTTATATATTTAAATAAACGGCATTTTTGCATTTGTAAAGTGTGTTTTATTTCCAAAATTCTTACTAACTTTCGAAATAAGACTTTTACTGAATTTGCACTTATATTTTATGTAAGTCTTTTAGAAAAAAAACATTGATCGGTAAAATATTTTTTTATTGATTTATTACGAATTTTATATTGCAATAATCAGATAGATATGCACAGGAAGATATAATATTGATTTTAGTTCTAAATTAATTACAAAATAAATACAAAAAATTAACGTTTAATGAAACTGCTATCCCCATAAACTGGCTGATTTGTCAAAACATTTTCTTTTTCTGGCAGACACTTTACTTATATTCATAAAGCCATGGACAAAAACACGTGAAGTACATAGCGCTGATAATCAGTGATCGGAATAGGCTGAGTATATTTACCTACAGATTTTAGAACAGAGATAAAAATTGGAGACTTCCCAGCAATATTTTTTTTACCGGTAAATTTACCAGATCTTTAATTTCGTGAATTTAAACATCTTATTATTAATATTGACCGCATAACAAACATACAAAACAACGATCAAAAATAGTCGAATAAAAACCCTGTTTTTTTTGAAGTTATCAAAAATCAAGAGCTATGTGAAAAATTTTATAAGAAAGAATATTTACGCAAGAGAACTTTCAATTTAATTAATTTGACGTTGGAATTTAAGTAGTTAAAATTCCGGTAAATTAGCGATAAGGTAAAAAAATTATTTTAAGGAAGTCTCCGTTTTTATCTCTGTTCTACAAACTGTAGGTAAATATACTCATCCAATTCCGATCACTGCTGATAATACACTCAATATTCATGTATTACTTCAGTAAAACCAGCTAAGGAAGAACGATAGAATTTACAGACGTGACTGAATAAGTTCTATATCGAAGCGTATCTGTTTCCGAAGTTCGTTTCCGTACTAACTTCGTTACTTCAATTCGCCATAGCGTCAAACGGGTTGCGCTACGTGACTACGACGCTACGCAGCTACGTGCGCTACGACTACGACGCCATTAAAAAGGGAACGAAAATTTTTCATATGAATAAAGGTAAAATTATACATATAAAGCCGTACGTTGACCTGCGCAATATCAATATTGTTATGGAATGTCAAATATAAAAAAAACTACAGTCGGTTAAGTTTACGTGCTCAAATCCATTAATATATTCTTTGTTTGTATCCTACCGTATAAAATCGAGTATGAAGTATGAAAATAATAAGGTGTTGTTCAAAAATATTATTATTTTCATTTTAACGAATTCTTAATTTTAACGAATATAATTTAATCATTTAAAGAAATTTGAAATAGAATTTATAAAAATCTAACAGAATATTTTCATCTTTTTAAAAAATGTTAGGTTAGTACAATTTATAAGAGCTCAAAAGATCGGAGTAGTGGCGGGAGATTTGCAGAGGCTAACTATCGAGCGGCGCGGACCACGTGACTTATCGATCAGCGCGGCGCCCACGACACTCGGAAAAATCAACCGCTGACAGCTTTCATAGGCCACCTCCACCTCTCAGAGCGCCACTGAGTACAAACACGTCCAGTAGCTCAATTTCGGTGACTCCTTTCAATTTTATTCAATAGCGATTTACATCGGTCAGTCTTCTTGATACTTTTTAATATAACATAGTGTTTCTATGTATAACATTTACTGCGTAAGTATTGCCTTACTGAAATTCATACGATGTTTGATGACTCGACTTTTAGAACGAGCCAGCCGACAATTTCTAGAATATATATTTTTTTTAAATACCAAACGTGCTCTAAATAATAGTAATTTTCCTCGTGAAAATTTATTGCTCCGCAGTTTTAAGTCCACAAGAAAATAAATGCTGTTGGCACAAGTTCACAGTCGGCTTGTATGCGCAAATCAGCGTTAAGCTATGGAGTGGAAGTACCGTATAGATCTGTTTACTGTGGCTCCACCTCTCTTGCCCCCTCCCCACGTTCTTCTCTCCCCTCCCCGCCCTCATTAGCGCCTTTGTGCCGCTCACTTGTCTTGTAATATGATGCCGTAATGATACCACTTTCGAGTCGATTTTATTTGTCAACGCTCTCCTGAAGTGAAGTGTCTTTATCGGTCGATAAATAAATAACACGAGAAAATGTTTATCAATTAAAACTTAGGTTATATTCAAAATTAAACTTGATGATTTTATTGCGATCCTACATTACTGTGCAAGTTGAGCACTAACTTTTTAAAAACCGTATTAATTTTGCATTTCGGTTAATTTTCAGGATACTTCAGAGTATTCTTTGACAAACGTTTTCGCATGAACTCGTATTAAGTATGGGTTAAATCTATCACAAGACATGAATGAATATGGCAATGTACAGATAAATCAGTTGATAGCCCCACTTGTATCTCTATTACGAGTAGAGTTATTCACTTGACAGAGTCAATGAACGCCGCGGAACCCAATTAAAGTTTCAAACATTTTCAACTGCTGAATGAAAATCATTTCAATCGCTCGAATATAAGGAATGTTTCGCTTCGTAATCCAACATTGAGCTGTGCCACGTGGCTCTAAGCTTTATTTCCATTGCGTATGATTGATATTACAGTACCATAAGGCATCGCTCGTGGGGGACGGCGACTGTCCTCTGACACTGACCTACATAATTTAAACTCGCCTTTTCACTTTGTTTGTCGTTTTATGTTTGTAATGCAATAAACTGTGAGAGTTTGTTTTGGAATGTCTGTATTTTACATTGTCTGATAATAGTGTTGGTAACAATGTTTTGCTGTGCTCTATGATGCTTGCTCTGTTTAGTAATATTTACTAAAATAATATTTTTGTCAGTCCAAAGGTGTTCTAATAATTTTTAAGAGTTTAGTCTTTTGACATATCGAAAAAAGAGTTACCCAGTGGATGAATTTAGTACAAATTGCAGCCAGCTGATACTTTTTAATGACTAAGTATTTCTGTTAGACGCAGATGACCTTTACGGTATCACTTGAGTTTAAAGGAGGAAAGAACTTTAGTGAGTCCTTAAGCCGTAGGGGTGATTCGGCTCTGAAGAATTTCTAATCGCCCAGAGATAAAGTAAGGTAGGATAGGCCACAGATTAATGATATAGTATCTTCGATAGGATAGGCACATAAGATCCTGAAGGGTTGAAGTGCACTGTGACGTTGTCGTGGCCCCATTTTATGATAAGATAAGATAAAGAGACAAGGAGACTTGTTTTATTAACTGTAAAATATCGGCAAAGTAGCGCCCCTTGAGTAGCAAGTGTCTATAGGTATAGACTATGACTGCAACCGCTTAACATTAGACGATATAAACAGGATGACGGCAATAATACGACAGTACATTTTATTAAAACATGGGCTATATTAGTTTATGGGAATGTTTTGCAACTTTCAAATACATCTTATTTTTTTATACAACAAGATGACAAACAAGCTGACGGCCCACCTGGTGGTAAGCGGTTACCGCCGCCTATAGATACCTGCAATAACAAGGAAAAATCACTTGATATTGCAGGCATTGCAAAAGGTGCGTTGTCATCCTGAGGCCTAAGATGAAATGCCGCCCATGCCCAGTAATATTAGATATAGTATTATATATGATATAGTATTTGATTATTTTTATAACATTTCTATGAAATAATGCAGCCAACGTTGTATTATTTCATACGAATGTCATGAAATTATCAAATGAATAAGATGTATTTGAAAATTTAGAAACATTTCTATTGAAACATTTATTTAGCCCATGTTTTCATTATGTGTCGTCAACACCCTGTATGTTCGTTTTTAAGATTGTTATGATGTAGATAAGTAAGATACTTATCACATAATACATTAATACATGGTATTAAACTCGATAAAGATCCGTATGAAAATCTCATCTTTCTGTGTATGTGTGTGTGTGTGTGTTTACAAGTTACCAATTATTGTTTTTAATCTATGAAGATCAGGTACAGTATATTTTCTATTGTACGATAGCGCCGGAGGGCGAGTTAGGTACTAATAGTAAAATGATAATACTTTTACTTCTTTTACTAGGTGGTAGACCTAGTAAAAGGCGGTAGGTACCACCGCCTTTCTTATTTCAGCCGTGAAACAGTTCGCTGTGTTTCGGATTGAAGGGAAAGGTAGCCAGTGCAATTACTGGGCATGGACGGCATTTCATCTTAGGCCCCAGGATGACAACGCACCTGCAATATCAAGTGACTTTTCCTTGTTATTGCAGGTGTCTATAGGCGGCGGTAACCGCTTACCATCAGGTGGGCCGTCAGCTTGTTTGTCATCCAGTTGTATAAAAAAAAAAAACTTAATGGCTGTATTAGTAATTTGTTTTAGTTTAATTGCATTTATTTCATGTTTTTTGGGTCTAACGAGTCTTCTGGATCGTTCACATTCACATATATGCAATACGTTAGAGTTTAGTAACTATGGTATTATATTATATATTTACCGTGGGCGGATGTGGATGCGGGTGCTGTGTGGGAAGAATTGGACGCTCCCGGCGGGAAAGTGCGCGGCGTACGCGCGTCTCCTTGGACGCGTACGCGCCGTAATCTGCAAATAAAGTATGACGAATTAAGTATGATTTCAAAAATAAGTATGACGTTTTTTCCGCTTTGCCTTGGACCCTGAGAACTATAAAAGTGATTACTTGCAATTGATCTAGTTGTGAGTAAAGTCGCCATAGTTAGCACTACGATTAATTTTTCAAGCGTATGATCCCCGGAGGTTTTATGACGATGAAAACCAATTGTGTATGGAATCTGTTGCTTGCCTGGCTAAAGCGCGCTACTACAAAACCCTTAGCTTAAATCATCATCCCATGAAAGCCACCTTGTAAGCAGGAATTTGCAGAGCTTACTTATTCTCCTTCAAATAGCGCAGTGCCGAAGCAAAAAAAAACATTATTTGAGACTAATATAATATGTATATCCTTGATGTAACTTCATGAAACGATAATAAAATTCTTTAGCTATTAAATCGCTGGAAAACGTGACGAAAATTAATTGGGCGATAAAATGAAAAAGTTTAACTGACGACAAACGAAACCCTCTCTATTGTGTCATACGGAACAAGATTCTAACAAAAGTGACCCTAGCTAACTCTATCCATTATACGTTTGTGACATTATCGTATTCATATCAAAATCATGACCGTTGTCAGAAAGCTAACACCGATAATAGTATCGATTCTAAGTAGGTATATTCTAAAACATTTTCAGTTGGATTTGGGTTTGTGAACTTCCTCTTTGCTTAAATATGGCAAGAAAATTATTTTAAATAATAGATATCATACTAATTTTATCAAAAAAAAATTGTAAATTTATGTTTTAATAACCTAAGCACACAAAAAAAAGGAATAGCATCAAGATTATAAAAAAAAGTAGGTTTTGTTAATAGAACTTTTATGAATTTGAACTTCGATAATAATGTTACATAAACGATTTTCTGAAGAAAATTTTTAGTATGTTAGACTTTAGTGCTTTTTTCTTTCAAATAATTCAATATAAAACTTGTAGAGAGAGAAAAATAACTGCAGATGACCATTGTTACGCATTCTTTTGCATACAAGCACGTAAACGATATTAATACTCCTCCACAAGTGCATGCATACTCGTAACTAAAATGTATAACTATGTGTGTGATTTACCGGTGGACTGGTGTACGATAGAATGTTTAAATTTAGCGTTGTCATGAGCATAATGTAAACTGTCCGCTATCAACGATAGGATTGAACGTGTCTAGCTAGCTTCATTGGAACCGACAGACTCAGATTTTATTTAATGTAAAGTTCTGGTATAATGTAAAGCTGTATCAATCAAATTAACTGATTGAAAACCAAGTTAATGACGCATAAATTGTTTTTCATCTTACATTTATGTATTTTTAATAAATGTTAATTTTTTATGGGCTTGTGGATAAAATTTCTTCATAACTTTTTGAGACTTCAGATACTAAAAAATTTATCGCAGGTGTAATGCGCCAAGAAATTGTATTAAACTGGAAACGAGAAAATGATGCGACCAGAAAATAGGAAAGAAAATGGAAACTTTTTTCTGTGCCCACGCCACGTCTCTCGAACCGTTACTCCTGACGAAATTAAAATACAGATTGTCGTCTGCCGCGGGAAATTGTGCGAAAAACTTCATCTACATATTCATTAATCGCTGACCTAACGGAGGTGACGCTGTGCTACGAGGACCATTTCGAAACGTTTAACATTATCGTCGTGTTTTGTTTGTCGATTATATTGTATACCCTAACTTACGAGGCGTAAACAGCAGACGCGATTATTATAATTTTATATGTTGTATAAATTTTATAATTAAAAGTCAAAATGCATGAACATATAACTACGTCTAAAAAGTTAAAATACTACATATTACAACTTCACACTAAGAACTTCCATTTTTAGTAAAAAGCATAAAAAATATGTAGGTGCCTAATGGTTAAGTACTTCTCTTGGTATGAATATTTTAATCATTATAAGTTAAGGCCCATTTACATGATGCAAGATTCTTGCCTAAAACATACAATTAAATTGACGCAAGAAATGACTTGCATAATCTAAACAACACATTTGACTAAGATAAACATTTCTTGCTTCAATTTAATTGTATGCTACAGGCAACAAACTTGCATCGTGTAAATGAGCCTTTACTATACTATATACGTCTTTTTTAGGCACAGGTAAACATTAAGTTATTTTAGTTTTTAAATATGTGTTATGTATATTTTAAGTTCGAAATTACTTCATACTATTCCATCAATTTGACCCAAGATATTAAATTATTATGAATAATAGTTAACTATACTTAATTGTTACAATGAATAGATTTTAGTACTATCTGGTTAAATCGGGAGTAGAAATAGTAGACAACTGTTTTATTTTATGTATTATTATATTAAAATACACAATCAACAGCTATTTATTCTTTAAATTTTACAGTTAAAATATTTTCTCACATCAACCTTTGTGGCTTTTTTGATAAAACTGTAGCAAACAAACAGTGGGTTTGTCTGATGGCATGCAGCCTATAATGTATACCTAATATGGATATCATATAAATTAAACTATATTTTTATAGGTTGGTCAGCGTGTGGTGTCCACCCGGTAAAAAATAAGATGAGATCGAACTTCTTTTGCCATCCGAATACGTTTTAATGTGTGTATAAGTATGGATGAAAAAAGTAATAACTCGTCATACGTTTACATTACATGACCTGTTTTCTTCATCGACTGAAACTCGCCACTAATATCATTAGCGAACGCGATGGCCAACGTATAGTACATTTCTCGCAGCATAAAATGGGAAGTTCGCAATGAATCGCAACGCGGCCGTTAGATCCCCGGTCAATATGTAGAGTGGCGAGAGGGCGATCAATCGTGTTGCGACGCGGAGGGTGGGAGGAACCACCTGTGGAGCTTAGCCCTCCCCGCGCTCTCTACACCATCGACACGTGACGTCGACGCCGAGAAATCCGCCCAAACGTAAACATTAATTCTTACTTCATTCTTCATTGTTAAGATTGTCGCTTCGCGCCACGCGCGCATTCCGATCTCCGACGTTATTGGTAAACAAATTTTAGACTTGCAGCGTCAAGCGCGGATTGGTAGAGCAAAGTAATTTAATTATGTTAAAAGAATTAGAAATGGCAATAAAATGTTTTTGCAATATTAAACATTAAAAGTTGTGAATATTTAATTTCCTGTCTAGACGTAGGCGTGTATGAGCAGTTGTAGGTATATTCCTATCTACTTATATCAGTATGTGAAAATTAACGTTAATATTCACATACTGATATAATATTTATATTGAAAATAGATAGATTTGTGTATTAATTTTCAATAACAAACTTTTTATGCAAAGAGAGTGGAAAACAGTTACCGTTGCCTTTAGACGCTCGTATCACCAAGGGACACACTAAAAATTAAGAGTAACGTTGAGAAAACTGTATAAAAGAATCCTCCTCTCCTAACACAACGCTTCCTTGTCAAGTTCTGGCGACCCTACACATTACATGAACACAACACTACACTAGTAGTGTTGTTTTTTCATTGTGTAACTTGTTCAATATTTTAAGTTTAGATATAGTTATGATATTTATAATACTTCTACGGAAATAACAAAACTGATATAAAAGTAGTTAGTAAGCAATAACATAAATGTTATAGGTAAGTTATATACATGTGACAATATAGCTTAAGTACAGAAACTTACCATAAAAGTTTGGATTCGTTTCATAAAGTTACTTTAGTAAAGTTTTTACCACCTACTTACTAGCTATCATTATAATTTGTTGTTCTCTATTGTCATGAAGTCATAATTTTCCTATTAAACATTTAAACTTAATTTTAAATTAAAATGTGTAAATTAATTTGTTGTACATGTCTATGCAAACATACATAGTTAGTTTTTAAAACTTTAGATTGAAGAATTTTTGACTAAAAGTTTCTTAGGTTAAACTACTTTTCGGTGAGTGTGTTAAATTTATTTGTGATTCAATATTCCACATGAATGATAAATCAGTTTTGTCTATTTCTAAACTTTTTTGTTATAGCTCAATAGTTATTAATTTCATGATACAATACCCACCCATAGGCAATACATGTTCAGTGTGCGGGTGGTGCGCGGGGTAGTCGTAGCGGTAGTAGCGCGCGTATGGGTCATGCGCATGCGGCGCGTAATAGGCGTGCGCGTACGGCGCGTACGGCAGCGGCGCGTAGTAGCCCTCCCACGCAGCGCCGGCGCCGTACTGCCCGTGCGCGGGCGCCCGGTACTCTCCGTACTTGCAGCAGTCCATCGCACGGCCCTACGATATCGCCGCCGGCGCACGCGCCGAGCCCTCGCGCTGCCATGATTGCTCCGCCGCGCGCGCCCACATCACACCACTCTAAATCTCCCTCGCACCCAAAACCACCGCTACCCTGATCTCATTACGAGAACCACGACCTCGCGAAACATCCTTCAGCTGAAACTATCTCAACTTTCGCCTTATTATACAAAAATTCAATCCAATATCCCGTTTTAAAAAGTTCGCCGGTACGAAGTCGCGACAGTTTCGCGGCGGGAATAGGGCGCGAGTGCGACGTTAGTTAGCGAAAAGAGGTCGTTCGAGTTTGCCGGCGACGACGGCGAGAGAGCCGACGGTGCGGGGCGCGGGCCGCGAGGGAGGGGCGACGCCCGCTCGCCGGCGGCTCGGCGCAGCGCGGCGCTCGACGGACGCCGACTGAAGGCGCCTCGGAATCGATACGCCGCCGTCGCCGCCCGCCGCCCGCTCCCGCACCGCTACCTGCCTGCGCCCGTATTGCGCGCGAACTTTGTCTTTCCCGACGGAATTTTATATTTAGAACCATGGTGAAACGATTGATCGATACTTTGCACTATTAATTAGTACACACTTTCACTAGATATTTTAGGGCGACTCAATAACTATACAAGCTTGGTGTTTTTGAAGCAGAGTGAACCAAGCGACCGACTCATTCGTTCAAAAGTATAACGATCGTTGTTCAAAAGTACCTATACATTTGTGAGTGATGTAACTTTTAAATAAACGGAAAGAAAACGAGATACGATACAATTTTCATTACTTTTGCGGTATTTATAAATTTATTTTATTTTATAATGAATTTACTCTTTAATTTATCTAGATGCGTATAGTTGCGAAGTTTTATCGAATTGCGCGTAGGCGGCAGTGACCCACATCAGCAGAGGCACGCGGCGCACAGCCCGCGCCCTTCGTCCTTCGCCCCATTACACCTTCCCGCGAACTTTTTAACTATTTACATAAATAGTTAAACGGAGCTTCAAATTATCACTAAAGCTTTATATATTATAAAATTGATAAATATCGAAGACAGAATAATAATTATACAGTACCTAATCGTAAAAAATCCCAATGCAACACAAGTTTGACCAAAAATATTCATAAGAGAAATTATTTGCAATAAGTTTTTGTTACAGTTGCACAAAATCTAACAGGGCAGTTGCACATTAATAACGGGCTGCGCAGTGGCAGTGGCACACTGCCGATATAAATATTGATTTCCTAAAATATAAGTTATAGTTAAATATTATATGAAATTTTAATAAGTACCGTTTTTTATTAATTGTAATTAATTGTAATCATAACTTCTGATGTATAAGAAGGTAAGGTAGAAACTATTTTCTAATACGTCATTATCTGAATTTTACGCGTGTAAAAACGTATAAGCTTAACTAAAATTTTGCGAACTCTTACTCTTTGGCATTTATTTCCGCTCGGTCCTGACTAGCACCACAAAATGTTTGTAAATAGTTGCCAAATTGTAAATTAGTTTTACATGCATGCAATTGATGAAAATTAAATAAGGGTTTTTAGATTAGACTGAATCTGGTAAGTTGAGACATGTCTAATATGGGTGTTTTAATTTTCAATATTTGGCTACAGTTGACGCCAGTTCATAATTTCACAACATGGGTAGCAATGGCAAACAAGCGTACAGCCCACGTGATGGGAAGCGGTTACCAAGGCTATTCCGTAATACAAAGGTAGGTTGTCTTTGGTACTTTGAAATAGGCCTACTCACGCGTAGCGAAATCAAGAGGTAGCATTTTGTTAACAGCTTAGCAGCTTAATATTACTGCTCTCATAATAACGTTTTCTCGTAAAGTATAAATTTAATGTTACTACTTTGCAAATTCATACGGGTACTTCAACTTGACTTGATCCACCATTCAAAAAGGTTTTAAGTCTCATGGCTATAGTGCAATGGCCTAGGTACTGATGATTGACCCTTAAGAGCATTTAGGTCGCACGGCGTTTCATACAAACTTTCCATTTTAGTAAAACTTTCTACGCATAAACAAATCAGTTTTTAAAATCAAAACAAAGAGGTTTTTCAAAAAACAGTGTTATAGTTAATTAGAGCAATTTGTAGCTTTTAGTACAAGCAACAAATCGCCATTAATTTCTTTATTATTAGTATTTTAGAAAATTCTTCTGGAAAATTTTTAGACCCTACATCCGGTCCTAGACCATGGAGAAAATTTCTTTTATTTGTCATCGTTAAGTGAATGCTATCGAACTCCTATACTTTCAGTATTTTATCATTATCACTTCAGCCGAGAGATGCCCACTGCTGGGCATCGGCATCCCCCAGGGATCTCCAAACCGATCAGTCCTGCGCTGCCCACATCCATCGGCTTCCCGCAACCCTTACCAGATCCGATCACGCAGAGAAACCCCGAGCATCTCCATGACATTGAGCCATCTTATGAGGCCCATTGTAAGCAGCCACGTCACATTTCTGTTAGTCATCACTGGCAACACACACGAATTAAAGACTTCCGTCTTAAGACCCTGCTGTAGTTGGGCCGAGAATACGCTCCGTAGTTACCCGAACGCTGCCCAGCCGAGTTGGATCCGTCCATTGACCTCTTTCTGAAAGTTAGACACATCCAAGTTGGACTATTTGTCCCAGGTAAACATATTCGTCAACAACTTCCACTGTAGAGATTCCAACCTTCACGGAAGTGGGAATGTCATGAGAATTATACATATTTTTTGTCTTACCCATGTTTATTTAAGACCCACTTGTTGGGAGACTCCACAGAGGTCGCCGAAGTCTTAGCCATGACTACGATATCATTAGCAAAACAAAGGTGAGTCATGTATTCGACGTTTATATTGATTCCAAGTCTTCAACAGTATAAAAGATTAAACACATCCTCCAAACAGTTTCGGTGAAATAACATCGCCCTGTGTCACACCTCGCTGAAGTCGTTTTGGTTTCGAGTTTTAATCCTGAAGGCGGACTGACATTGTGAACGTGTTTTTTGCTCTTACACTACTTGTAATCCATACTATACTAACGTCTATGTCTTTTCTATTATTTATTAATATGTATATATTTTTATACTACTAGACAATAAACAAGCTGACGGTTTACCTGGTAGTAAGTGATTACCGATTCCTATAGACACCTACAATAACAAGAAAAAATCACTTGGTATTGTAGCTGTGTTGTCATCTTGAGGCCTAAGATGAGTTGCCTTCCAGGACAGGTAATAACACTGGCTACCTTCCCCTTTCATTCAAAACAGCGAACTGTTTCACGACTGAAATAAGAAACAATATAAATATTATTAAACAGTTTTATTAATAATTGTAGTAGTTAAATAAACAAATTAATAATATTATAAACGCAAATGTAACCCTGTCTGTCTGATAGGTTTACAATTCTGGAACGCTAAACAGATTTAGGTTATCTTTGGCATGGAGACAGATTACATCCTGAGAATTGGCAGGCTTAGAGACGTAGGGCGTAGTAGTCTTTTACACCCAAATCTTGAATAATCGGTCCTACAGACTTGCACCTTACAGAGGATTGCAGCTAAATAACACTTTTAGTAGTGTTAGCAACGCGTGAGTAGTGCCTAAGGTGCTACGAGCGTCTGTAGACGCTACGAGCGTCTGTAGACGCTACGAGCGTCTGTAGCGCTACGCGTATCTATAGACGCGCCGATCATTGCCTATTAGCTACGGCAACCGCTTGCCATCAGGCGGGCTGTTCACTTGTTGGCCACTCAGGTTGAGTAAAAAAAGACATAGGGCTACTCAATAACAAATGTAATACTTATTAAATTTATATAAATTAATAATAACTTTTACTGTTAGATAATTATTTTGTGCTGTCTCAAGATTCGTGACCGTCAGGACAAGGTTACTACAAGAAAATTTGCAAAAGCATACGATATATAATATTTGAAAACTCTAACTATGACAAGGTATTGAATGAATGTGACAAAACACAGTGGAGATCATCAATATTGTGACAAAAACTCGAATATTTGTTATTTTGTTTATTATTCTTAGGTTATGTCGCAGCCATCTGGTTAAATATGCCAGTTAATTAGATGACTAGTCCATTGATTACACATTGGCATCTAATTAAATGCCTAGACCGATAGTCAATAATAGAACTAGACTCACTCAAAGTTTTAACAACTTTGCGTATGAAAGTCAGGTCAATTGGACGCCTAGACTGATCATCTTGTACTAAAAAGCTTAACACCCATATGCACAGTCGGCTCCTCGAGATTTCCTCCACTCGACTGTGACTCGACTCAGCCTCAAGGATAAAATCGGTACGCAGAATTCAAAAAACTATCCTCGACTTGAGCAAATTCCTCAGTTGAGTCGAGTAATGAACTGTCAAACTCAAGGTACGTCGCGATCTACCTTGAGGTCTCCTCAAAGGTTGTTAACAGTGCTTTTCACGTTATTTCTGAGGTTATTTCAAGTTTTATTAGCATAATGACTGATTTCTATGATTTTATTGACAAACTTTCAAGTGAGTATATGTGCTAGATACAACTTTATTAATTTACCTAGATATTGTGATGCAAATATAATTATGTCAACCGACAGTGGTGTTTAATTTATACTTTATGATAAATTCCCTCAAGCACGCCTTTACCATTTCACTAAAAACTTGCCTCCCGGCCATAATAATTTTCAAACTGAACGCGAAAAACGAATGAAATCAAATAAATCAAAATTAAGCATTACAGTATTTACAGTCGACAGTTGAGTTGAATGACAAATAATGGCAGAACTGAAAGTTACGTCACAGAAGTAGAACACAATCTCAGAGGAGGACAGCCCACAGATGAAAAAAGTGAACCATAAACATATTATCAACACTTTGCCAACATAATTATAAGAAATTTCATGACGTCATTCCTTCACTCAACCTCAACCCGACTTTACTGGAGTTTCCTCAGTGGAGGATGAAGCCGTAATGAACATACCGATTTCAAGGATGTTTTTAAGATTTCCTTGAGGTGACTTCGACTAAGGTCGAGTGGAGGCGGTTTCGCATCTAATAGTAATAATAGTAACCTACCAATCAAACCAAAACTCTACAGTATAAGACGATCCATTCAATACGCCAAATCGTTATACGTTAAGTGAGTCTAGTTCAATGAACCTAGGCATTCAATTGGAAGCCGGCGTTTAATCAACAGACTAGGCATCCAATTAAGGGCCGAATTGAACCAGATGGCGGCAACATATTATGTATGAGCTCAAGAAGTCCCGTAAATTGACAAATAAAATACTCTTTCTTATAAAAAATACAAATTGAGCTATACAGATTGCGTAAATTTATTTCAAACAAGTCAAATATATCAGGTTGGGGACAAAGTTTCTTCGCACTTTTTAATAAAATTCAAAACATTTTTAATATAGTTTATTTACATTTAACTAAAGTATGTAGGTACCATTTTGTTCGATAACTTTTTGCCATCTTGTAGGTAGAGACATGATCCCATTGCTATAGAAATTTTTGGGGCTTCTGATCAAAATACCGCGACAAGTGGTTTTGGCAGTCCTCTCGTGATGTTAACCTGACACTGCCTAGAGAATTCTGAAGAGAGCGAAACAGGTGGAATCTGAAGGTGCAAGGTCAGGACTATACGGCGGATGTATTAACACCTCCCAGCCAAACTCTCTTAATTTTTGCTGAGTGGCTAAAAATGTGTGAGGTCTAGCGTTATCATGATGAAAAACTACACCCCTTCTGTTGATTAATTCCGGCCGCTTTCTCTCAACTTCTTGCTTTAATCTCATCAGTTGTTCGCAGTAGAGTTCAGAATCGATGGTCCTGCCTAGTGGTAACAGATTATAATGAATAATGCCCTTCCAATCCCACCACACACACAGCATCACCTTGTTGCGAGTTAACCCGGGATTCGCCTCAGTCTGTGAAGCCAGACCGGCCTTTGACCACGACCTTTTTCGCACGTTTTTGTCGTACGTGATCCACTTTTTATCACCAGATATCAGCTTCTACAAAAATGGTTCGGTTTCATTACGTCGTAATAAAGAATCACAAATGAGTACATGGTTCATTAGGTTTCTTTCAGTGAGCTCGTGGGGTAGGCCAAATATCGAGCTTTTTTGTGTACCCATTTTTTTTAAATGCGCCAAAACTGTTTTGTGGTCAATTCCCAGTTCTTCAGCTATGTCGTAACTACTGATATGTCGATCTTGCTCCAGTTTTTCAAAAATGGCATCAATTTTATCCGTAATAGGGCGACCAGAGCGACGTGCATCTTTGTCATCAAAATTTCCGGATTGAAAACGTTTGAATCAAATTTGTGCTACTCTCACAGACACTGCACTAGGTCCATAAACATCGCAAATTTTTTTCGCGGCTTGCGTTGCATTACCTTTTTTGTAGTAAAATTTTAAAATGTATCAAATTTCTTCATTAGATTCACTCATCTTGACAGTACGAAAAACAAATGAAAAACACAGATTTTCCTAATTGGAATTTGGAATTATCTTTTTTAAAATCTAAACTTTTAATGATACCAAAACCAGCCAGATACAAATTGTACAGCTAAAGAGATTTTATTACAAGTTCATACAACCTATTACATATATTATACAGAGGAGTGCTGTCAATACGACATTTGATAATTCCATGACATTTTTATGCAATAATGCAGCCAATGTTGTTGTAAGTATATTATTTCATACAAATGTCAAGAAATTATCAAATGAATAAGATGTTTTTGAAAGTAGCAAACCATTTCTATGAACTAATATAGCACCAGTTTTAATTTATTGTCGTATTGAGAGCACCACCCTGTATATAAAAACTGGTCCCATAGTGTAACACTGTACTTTTTGGGAAAAATAATTTTGAAAATCCCAACCAGTAACACTGTTGCAGCTGACGCTGTGACACGTTGCACGAAGCCCAAAAATATATCTAAATACGACCCTACGACTTTTTACAATCAAATCTTAAGGTGACTTTACCAGTGTGGCCGTAATTTAAATCTTTTACAATAATTTGAATGTCGGGAAACAATTCCTAGGATAACTTGTCTTATTTCCTTCATAACTCTTTGGAAAAATAATCAGTATTTATTGACAATGCCACTATTTACGTAGTATAAAAGATAATAAAATACGAGTAAACGTATTCAACGTCTACTGACGTAAACATTACAATACCAAATGAGAATTTGATTCGAAACATTATTCAGACAAAATCAGGACACTGCGCTTGCTCAATCCGTTATATTTATAAAGATACTTGAAATACAAATAAATTAACAAATCTCATGACAAAATTAAAAATCACTACTTTATTTGACTATTATATTTCATTTGGGTGGACTATAACTTTCAATCTTAATCAAATAATAGTTAAAATTTGTATCATATTCCAAAAGAAAAACAATAGGTATCTAATAGTCAACGTCGACATGTATATGAAAGCAGACGTACAGATACACTGAAAGTTAGTAATTCAGTGAAGTATTTAATGACAACGTAAAGATTTTTTAAAAAAGGGAACAAGTATAAATAGAAAGATGCATCTTTAGGTTTTTTCGAGCAATTTAACAAATCAAACTAAAATACATACATACAATTCAAAGTGAATAACTACATCTCATGACGCTTATTTGCTCATAATTAGTAAATATTTAGAAAATTAGGTGCCTAATATAGGTACTTCCTCACTGATATAAAACAAAATAAGTAAATGTTATAATGAATAAACCTTTGATTATACATAAATATACCGGTTCATGTATAAATATACATATTTATGTGTAATCAACGGTTTACCCGTGGTTCTGATTCTGTGTTTTCGTTAAAGTGTCATCTTTCCAATTCATCTTGGAAAACAAAGCAAACTAATAACAATTTATAACTTTAAAATACGCATACATCACGTGCTATTTTGGCAGTTCTAAAAACTAATATTCAACTTTTCAACCTATATTAATATCAATAGCTTACGTTGGTTTTTTTAAACGAGTAAACTATTGTCAAGTCGAAGACTTACCATTAGTCATGAGTTTGCATAAACTTACCACAATTCCCGCACTTGTGTCATACAACGTTTTTCATCACAATTCCGAGAATACGGTATTATTTTAATTATGAATATCAGTCGGAAAATCGTAAAAATTTTTGACGTTTCTAATATGAAAATGGCGCGCACTTGCAAATGGCGCCACGTGCGCGTGGTGAAAATTAGAACTACATCTTTCTAATTTTCTAGTGAGGCAAACTTTACGAGTCGCGGATCTTTACATATTCATTTAGTAGGTATATTTCTTATATTATGCTTACATAGGCCTAGGTAATAGGCGGGAGTGTATGAATATTATTACCATCTAAAAAATTAAATTAAAATATCTTAGTAATTAAAATGTAATAAAACTAGAAACATTTTTCACGTCCTCAGGCAGGAATCGAACCCGCGACCTTTCGCAATCCGGGCGACTGCTCTGACCACTGAGCCACCCAGGACTTGGGATATCCCTGTGAAATTCTTCTAGTCTATCTGTATTTGCGTTTATGAGCTGACGTCCACCCTACAATGTCGAAATATTCTATTTCAACATCCGAAACGAGTATTTTTACAAATACCGACGTTTCGGTTAAGTTGGGGCCTCGATATTATGTCGCTTGTTATTATTATTATTACTATTGCTAGTCCCCAATATTTATTCTTGGTTTAATGTTATATTTGAACTAAGATTTTCGTAGTTATAATTATTATAAAATAGAATGTTAGTAGTTTGATTTCGTTGCTTTTATTTTAAAATTGTTTTTAACCGACTTCGAAAAATGGGGTTATTTGACCCATATGTATGTAATATTGTTAGAACTGCATAGTCTTTTTTTATAACTATGTCAAATATTCATCATGGCGCGTATGTCACTTTGGTTGACTTCTATGTCACCCGCCATATTGCGCCATATTGTCGAACAATATTATATTAAAGTGATTTATATGCGTGTTAGTCTTTAAAGTATATATTTATAATATGGGCCTATGTTTTTATACATTATAGTTGCCTGAAATAAATAAATAAATTAAAAAAATAAATTGCCATAGTGAATAACGCTGAAATTATGCATGAAAACGAATTATTAGTATTTTTCACGGATTCAGGAGACATTTCCTGATTTTTTGAGATACTGTACATATACCTGGCCGGATATGAAATCTCCTTTAATGTGTGTATGTATGAATGTATATATGTTTGGATATCTCAAAACTATAAGTCGGATTACAAAAAATTCTCGTTTTTTGTTAAACTATACCTATGTATAGCCCTACCTAGGGAACTTTGCAAGTTTCATCAAAGTCGATTCAGTAGTTTTTGAGATAGAGAGTGAAATGTGTTTCAGACTATCAGTGACTAACAAAACGTGTCGTTGGCTTAACAGCGTAATAATTCTAATAAAAAAGATGTATTAGACTATCATCATCACCAGCCATTGTTCTTTTAGTGGCAAGAAGTAAAAAATAGTAGTAAGTAAAAAATAGTATCATAGATTACAAACTCTTTTTATCACAACACAACACAAAATGCCTCTAACTTAGGTTATTTTGTTCACAAGTGTACGTTACATTGCGATATGAAATTCAGTTTGATAGTTTTGGTTGCACAAAGTGGCAACATCTCACAGATAAAGACTCTTTCTCACTGCACAACACAATTTAATTGGTTAAACTTTAATTACCAATAACTTAAAAACATGCTATTTAAACTACTACTTCCTTTGTACGATATGTTTAACAAGAGCTATAGAAGTATTATTCAAAGTTAATGCATATCCTCAGGAACACGGTGTATATGTCCCCCTGCTACACACATAAGCAGTATCTCCCATGTAGGAAGGGATAAAATTAGGCTTTACCTAAAAGAAATTAAACGAAAATGAAGGAATAGAAACTAATATATAAAAATAAACCGTCTTCAAACCACTAAAAACAAACAAATAATTAAAATGATGCAGGTAGGTAGGTACTTATCTCATTAAGGATTTTTATTGAATTGGTACTAAACTGTTTCCAGAAACAATAGAAAGTGAAGCACCGACTCAAAAAATACCTTTTTATGAGATAAGTGCCCACCTACTTCATTTTAATTATTTGTTTCTTTTCAGTGTTTTGAATTCGGTTCGAATTTTTAAAAAATATTATTTTTAATTTAATTAAATTAAATTATAATTTAAATTGAATTTTAATTTAAATATCAAATACTGAATTTTTTAGTTTCTAACCAGAAAATTTCAAGGGTTAAGTGAGTGTTTTGTGAGCTAGATCATAAGTAGGTAACGGATATGTGAGTGTTTATGTCGTACGAGTATCATGCGCGAGTGTATTATAATGAAGTCACGGTGCACGCGTAGACACGTAGACGTCGTGAGGTGTTCGTAGAGACCTCCAGCCTCCAGCTTAACACTTGGTTTCAGGTATTGGTTACTAAACCAAGACCTGAAACCAAGTCTTAAGCTGGATGGTTATTACCAGGATGATGTATTAGTAAACATCGTCCTGGTAATAACATGTTATTTCTATGATGTATCAATTGATAAGGAAACGTTTTTAACTGGGTGTGTAACCTTGATTTCTTAAACAGGAGGGGTGAAAAAATGGCTTGCCGTCGACAAACTTATGAACTCTTTTCTATCAATATTTTGTCCGTATTTATCAATAGTTTGTAACCGATATTATTCATTTAACCCTAACGTGTTCTCTGTCACATAATGAGGTAGTCATATGCAAGTATACAGCTTAATTATTAGCTGATTAGTCCTCACTTAGACCAAGTAAGGTCATTCGAATTACAATTAACTGTTAATAAGATTACTTTTTACGATTTCGACATAAGTATAAGTACGTCCAAAATTTATGCCAGATATAGTATATTTCCTTATATAAATAGTTGTAAAAGCAATTAAAATTTAAAAGTTGTTTAGAATTTAGATACTGAATCCATCGAATAAATGTGTACTTATAAATAAGGTATAAACTTCACCGTATAAACCTTCAATTTTAATAGTTATATAATTACGTACCACTTAGGACATCCATTTAAGTAATGAAGTCATACCGCTCTCAGAATTGAACCGGCTATCGATTTCGCTTCTTTGCGATAATTGGTATACATTAACAAAGTGGTCTACAAAATAAAACACAATAGACTCATATTTTGTCAGCACAAACGAAGCAAACCTAACGATCGGCGTTATCGTCCACGTCCTTCAGTAGTACGTTGAAAAGTTCCGTACTGGAGTGATAAAGAGTTACAAATCAATAAGGCGCGTCGGGCACAAACTCAATCAGATCAAAACGAACCCGCTAATAGTCCATTGTGGTTCGTGGGGTTTTGATTAGATATAGTGGGTGAATACGTTTCGGTAAGTGTGTTCTAATGTGTTATAGAGACGACAGGCGCGGGTTATCATGCAGATTGCGGCGAATCAATAGAGGCGCCTCGGCCACTGACGGCGGATGACGATCAATAGCGTCCCAGCGGAGCTGTCTCCGCATTAAGGGGCTTCCTCGAACGCCCTTACACCTACCCACAACCTACCTACGCTTCGTACGTCTAGTACAATGCAACTACACCCACTCACGGTGGATGTGAGATTACGCTATACTTACGTTTTGAAGTAGATATGTAACAAACATTATTGTAGTTCAAAACTACTTTTTAAGAAACTATAATCATAATTAGCCCACTAATTAAGCATCAGACTCCAGTCACAATTGATTTTTCAATTGTCATAGCCCTCCGGAAGGATAACACCGCTTGACAGATTAAATTAAACTTTTATTAGTTTTCTATCAAAATTAAAGATCTAAGTACCTTCATGAATACAATGGGTATAGGTACTGTAAGTATAGCATTTTAATTTTGTTTATCTTATATTTTAAACTAGGTGAATCGCTGGTAGGTAATAAAAGTTTTGTGCGTAACTGATGAATTCATAGTTGATAAAATAAATTTCACATTGTTACTTGCAAAAGTTCTATGACACAAAGAGCAGTATTCTTTTAGTTATATTTCACTGAAGTTTGAGTTGATCTGCAGTTATTAACATAAGCACCTGACGGATACCATGAAAAAATCTACGCGAACTTCGGAAAGAAGAAAATAGTAAAAAATTAAACATTAAGGCTACCATGAGGCTGTCTCGATTTTGAAACTTTCATTTAGACTACTAGAACATTAATGAGGTAATCAAAAGAATAGGCCTTCTGGCTGTTTTCGACATAGTATTTGGGTAGGCACCAACTGAGTTACCATTACGAAAAATGTGTTCTGTCTTCCTTGACACAACTAAAACGCCTTTGTGCGCCATTTGCAAACTGAATCAAAAGACATCTTTACATATCATGATTAGGTACGTAAGGTAATCATCAAGATATAAGTCAGGTCAGGACCGTTCTATATAGAACCCACATGTCAAACACAATAGGATTTCTGTTTAGCACTTACGTATTTGTATACGACGTAAGTTAAATCTTACTATGAATATGTTCGTCTTTACTAGCCCAGCCCGCCGACGGGCTGGTGAGGAAGAAATGTTAAATTATTTATCAAGGTAGTAACTTGTACCGTTGGTTGTACCTATTCATAACTCGGTTTTCGAGTCACCCTTTGTTGGCTTCATGCAAACACCCAAGAAAGTTTCGGTATTTGAAATTGTAAATAGCGCTCCTTTTAAGAATATAACCAACTCGAAAACCCGCAAAAGCTGGAGCTGTTTTCTTGACTCCTAAAAGAAAAAGAACTGGAAATGGAAATGCATACAAAAACTAAACTTTATTCCTCACTTTGTTTCTCAATCCTCATATTTTCTAAATAAAAATAGAATACTTATTTGTTATTTTGTAATAAGTCAATAAATCACTCAATCATAGGTTGGCTGGAAGAGATAAGTCCACGCTTGTAATCTTCATTGTGTCTTTCAAACATATTTATTTTTCAAAATGTCTTTCAAAACTTTATACTGTTTAAAGTGCTTCAGAGGCTTTTCAATTTCGCCACACTCGAGGGTACAACGCCACAAACGTTGAGTGGAGGCCTGGTGGTGTTGTTCTTCAAAAAAGGTGAGAAAACCTTACTGAAGAACTACAGACCCATCACGCTTCTGAGTCACGTTTACAAGTTGTTTTCGAGAGTTATCACGAATCTTCTCGAGAGGTACCTATCAAAATACAGATTTTATTGACATCGAATTTCACTTCACAGAAATCTATTCCACGATTTTTAATATCTATTTTTCTTGATTAATCGAATAAATAATCATCGATCTTTCATAATATCGAATAAACTTTCATAAAAAATATGTTTCAAAGTTGTTTTGGTTACCCGAATAACGATCTGTCGAACTAACATTTCATAATATAAATAAACTATTAAGTTATCGATAAAACTATTTATAAAAACATGTTTCAATGTTTAACGGTACACATTATATTACTTTCAATCGCAGTAACGTTTCATCTAACGATGCATTCGCGGGTTGACAATAAAAAATGTTGCGGTCAGTTCTATATTAATAAATTTTACCTTGTTTTCATTATGTGTCCAACTTACCTACATGATTTACTTACAAAAATACGATCTATTGGCATGCAAGCATGCATCGTGCAAGCAAGTACTCAGCATGCAGCATGCAACATGAAAACAAGTATGCAGCATTCAAGCAAGCAAACAAGTAATAGTACGCTCCGCTCGCTTCGCTCGCTCCGCTGCGTGAAGATCACAAGTCCAACCTAACCTAACGAATAAATTAACTTTCTGACTAATACACTTTCTTTATAGCGGGGGGCCTCAGGCACCCCGACCTCACCGAGCGCGGGGGCCAGCCCCCCTGCACCCCCCGGCCGGCTTTCTGCAAGCAGGCATACAGCAATGCAAGCATGCATACAGTATGCAACGCAAGCAATGAAATAAAAACATGCATACAGCATGCAATGCAAGCATAACATGCATACAGCATGCAATGCAAGCATGCATACAGCTTACAATACAAGCATGCATACACCATGCAATGCAAGCATGCATACAGCATGCAATGCAAGCATGCAATGCAAGCATGCAATGCAAGCATGCAATGCAAGCATGCAATGCAAGCATGCAATGCAAGCATGCAATGCAAGCATGCAATGCAAGCATGCAATGCAAGCATGCAATGCAAGCATGCAATGCAAGCATGCAATGCAAGCATGCAATGCAAGCATGCAATGCAAGCATGCAATGCAAGCATGCAATGCAAGCATGCAATGCAAGCATGCAATGCAAGCATGCAATGCAAGCATGCAATGCAAGCATGCAATGCAAGCATGCAATGCAAGCATGCAATGCAAGCATGCAATGCAAGCATGCAATGCAAGCATGCAACGCAAGCAATGAAATACAAGCTTGCATACAGCATGCAATGCAAGCCCGCGTGTAGCATGCAAGATACAGCAAGCAATAAAGCAATCTATGTTAACTTCGGTTGTATTGCTGCCAGCGTGTGGTTAAAAATCTCACCTAACCTAACCCAGGTCTTCTTAACAGGATAACAATAATGATTAATTACATGAAAATCGTGTTTTCGATGAACACTGACTTTAGTGAAGTAAAAATTGATGTTTTAACTATTTCGCAAAATGAAACTTTCGTGGAAACAAAATTATGGGTAAAAACACATTGATCTAACTTTATTTCGATAAAATCCATAAAATATGAAAAGAAATAACGATGGAGTGAGTTTGTAGATACCTAATAACTATTCGAGGAAATGAAATTGCGATGTAAACTGATTCGAGGAGTTGTTAAATATTGTATAAAAAGATCTGCGAATAGTTTTATGGGGAATGAAAATCGATGAACTTAGGTAATTGCGATAAAGTGATGGGTTTCCCTTCTCGAGCGCAGGTTTGACGACTTCCAGCCTCCCGAACAAGCTGGTTTCCGTAAAGCTATAAGCTGGTATTCCGTATAATATGCTGCAGCAGGGTATACAGAAGACCGAGGAGTATAACCGGCCACTTTGCTCGGCATTTTGTGGACTAAGAGGCCTTCGATTCGATCGAAACACGGGCCGTGATTCAGTCTCTTCAGAGGTGCTACATTGACTATCGGTATATCGAGGTCAAGGCCACCATGTCGCTCCGTGTACAGAATGAGTGATGACAGGGAGATGTTATATATCCAAAACTGTTTACCACCAGGGTATTCAATCTTGATGCAAAAGTACGAGCATTGCATCTTGCAAGTCACTAGTTTATACAAAAGTTCAGAGATGGCTCTTCTGTTCTCGCATTCATTGGCTGTCCCGTTTAGAGTTGCCAGACAAGATACCCACTTGTTATTGTGAAATTTTGTTTCAAATCTACGTAGAACATGTATTGTTTTAGGTGACTAAAATATATCTTTTAATTATGTGCATTAGAATTAAACATAGAAATACATTAGTATTACGTCAAATATTTTATGAAAACCTAATAAGTAATAAGGATTTATTTAATTTACAAGCAATGTTTAGTAGTACAAGAACAAGAAATTGACTGGTATCACTAAAACTATGTACAAAAAATCTATCATTTTGTACCCAAAACAAAACAAATATGGTCGTCGTAGTCGCTAGAGTGACTCTTGTTTATTTAAAGTTTTTTAAATTTTTAGTTTATTACTCTTTCGTAATTTTGTTGAGTCGGGGCTGTCTCCACCGGTTTTAATAAGATTCAACTAGTATGTCATCACATTTCAAACAACTGTGAAAATAGAAATATTTGTGAAGCGAGATATTTTATAGTGTTTTTGAGACAGGACAGGACTCGGTTGTATGGTGTTGAGTGTGTTTAAAGTATTGTAAAAGGAAGAAAATATAAATCATTTCTTTTTCGAAAAATAAATAGTTCTTATTTCATAGATAATTTTAAGGTTATTGTGTCGGTGTTGATACTAGTTTTCATCAGTTGCCTTTTGATTTACTAACTTGAATGTAATAAATACACTCGACAACTAAATACAATATTACTGATGAAAAACAGTGTCAATACTGTCAATTAAGAAAATAAACAATACTTTCATTAGGTATAGGTACCTATTTACATAGTGCAACACATACATAGACTCACGCACACATAGATACAAGTAGAGAATAAATAAACCGTACTGTTTACCACGCATTCTCCTCGCAGCGCTAGTGTAGCAGTGCTCGTTTTACGGCTAAGATTGACCTCTATTTCCAGTATTCAAAGTACTCTGTGGTTTACCACTGAGTTGAAAGACATTTTCAAACTACTGTACTGGACAGGACTCTGCATCAATATCAACGATGAGTATCTAAATCACTCATCTTCGATTTGCCGATGTTAAGGTAGTTTTCCACCAGAGGGGCGAGACAAGGCGAAGCGAGACGAGAATTGAAATCGCACTGGCCCTTTTCCACTAAAAATTGCCCGCGCGAGCTCGCGCGAGATGATTTTCCACCAGAGTGGCGAGATGAGGATTGAAATCGCACAACAATAAACCTATCGCGAGAAGCGTGTTTCTGTTGCAGAGTTAATTTATACTCTATATCGGAAGCAATACGGTTCATTTTTACACAAACAAATGTTTCAATTCACGTCTCGCACATCCTCGTCAATCCTGACTATTTCCACCAAAGATGCGCGAGGCGAGGTGTAAAGGATTGTTCTCGGAAAGGCTGTTTAATGCTTATTTTCCACGTATTAGTTATAGATGAAATAAAACGGTAAGATTGGAGCAACTGATTTTTCTTTATTAACAGGATAAAACAAGACATCTATCAAAAACACATAATATGTAATTTATGGTACCACCGTAGAGTTCGTAACATCCTCCACAGAAGCTCACACAACACCCCTTAAGCCCAAACCAAAACGTAGCTTCAAATGTAAAGAACTTAAAATATGAACGGTACGGACGTAAAAGATTATCTGTATCTATTCAACAGGACAGCCAAGCCGTTTGTATAAACATAACAACAACAAAAAATGTAAATGGTGTGGTGTATGCCCTAAACAACATAACAAAATAAAATAGTTTGGTGGTGGTGTACCTATGCCCTAAATCAACCAACATTACTAAGACAATAGGGGAAAAAACAAATCTTTGGCACAATGACAACGCCAACAACCAAAAAGAAGAAGAAGAGGAATATTTGGCAGTTGCAGTTATTTCTATAACAAAAAAAACCTTGTTTTGTACCACAAACAAAGCAAATAAAAAGAAAATGGACAGTTAAAAACTGTTCTGTTCTGTATATTTTTTAATTAAAGTGTTCATAGACCTGGCTGGGACTCCATACATTTTTGGGACAGCTCCTTTAACTTGAATCAACATTTGTTTGTCAGTTCCAAAGAATTTAATCCTGGTTGTATAATGTCAAATTGCAAAGGACCATGATTGCAAATAAAAGTTCTTATTCAATACCGTAAGAAAAAACAAAACATGTTACACTTCTCTAGATAAATAATAAACAATAATAATACTATGATAGTGTGCAGTACTCCATTGTCAAATTGGGGTATTTTGTTTCTGTAAGTCTTTATTTATACAAGAAAAAACTATAGCTTGGGAATTGCACCAATAATTAAAGCCAAATATTTAGCTGCAGCAGCAGTTAAATATTAAATAGACTTAAAGAGTACATCTGGTAGTGACTCACACCCAGTTGACAATTTTTTAATTTTTCTTATTTTAAGTATTCTTTCCCTATGGCTAGTAGGGGAAGAAAAGTTAAAATATTATTGTCAGCACTGAACAAAAAATTAATCATGTCTGATAATTATGTGAGTAGTTCACAGATTAATGAACTAGTTTAATTTGCCTCCATATTCTCTTAGCACCAACTAGACAAATTTATATAATAATTTGCACCTCAGCATTAATATCATAACAATATTTTTATATAATGTAAATATCTATTTGATGCGTGTTACACATTCTGACACGCTTTGACATCAACAAAATGAATAAATAAATATCATTGTAGAAGAAACTAAAATTGTTTCTCATATATGTCAATTAACCTAAAACAATATCACAACTCAGCTGCATGCATGCAATCAAACATTTTCAATTTAACATACATACACTTGAATGAGCAGATCTTCCCTAGCATATCTGGATTTTAGCTCAGCAAGGCATTGAATGTAGCACTGGCCCGACGGTGGGAAACTATCCACAAATGATTTGACTTCAGTGTCTGGGGACATTGCCTGTAATAAGGTACTGAAATTTATCTGTATTGTCCATGTTCGCGTCACCATCTATTTTTTGGAATTGGCTCCAGAAAGATAACCAATTTTTAATATTGCCATCGAATTTCTTTAACTCAATTGCCGGAAGTTTAAAATTACGCTGCATCGCGGAAGTTTAAATAAACTGACGACGCCAAAAGCGACTTATGCTTAACTTCTACGTCTAGCCATTTTGTCCGGTACCTTAAAGCCTCTTCTATCTCTTTCTCTAATACATCGTCGTTACAATCTCCGCTTAATAATAATGTACGGATTTCTTTATCAAGGCTTTGCAAATCATTATAAATACCTTCTATTAACTTGACTTTCGCTGTGATGACATCAACTTTCTCCAAATCTTTCTTCACCAGCTCATACTCATTAACATTTCTCGTGAAAACGGCTCGCAATATTCTCCTCTCCTTCTTCTTCCTATCCAATTCCATGTTTGTTCTCCTTGTCACGGTCGCCACAATGTAAAGGATTGTTCTCGGAAAGGCTGTTTAATGCTTATTTTCCACGTATTAGTTATAGATGAAATAAAACGGTAAGATTGGAGCAACTGATTTTTCTTTATTGACAGGAAAAAACAAGACATCTATCAAAAACACATAATATGTAATTTATGGTACCACCGTAGAGTTCGTAACACGAAGATTGAAAATTTAAGAAATAGTAAGGTTAATTGGTAGGAATTGGTTAATCTTCTTCGTTATGTGTGTGTTTTTGTTGAAATGTAACCATTGTTGTTAATATGTCATGTACCTACCTATATTAAGAGAGAGAACTACTGCCGACAAACTGAGTAACAGTTTGGCAAATGGGAATTTGTTAAATGAACTGTGCATTTTTTTTGGTAACAAATAGAAAAATATTTGATAATTTATCGTGTACTTACACATAATTATACATTATACACATATGCTAATTAATAGGACGAGAATCGTCACTTTGCCGTAACACATTTCCAAACTGTGTAGTAGGAACCTACGATTGGTTTTAGTACTACCTATCTATATACCTACATTAATATTGGTAAGAGCTGTCGCCCGGATTGCGGAAGGCCGCGGGTTCGATCCCCGCCTCAGGACGTGAAATTTTTCTAGTTTAAATTTTTATTAGTAAATAGTTTTTTCAAACATTTATAATAATGTTAAAATCAAAATTAAAGAATACCTATATTAAGCTAAAATATTATATTAGTTCCTGCAAGCGCAGTCTAAAAAAATATTTGTAAACAGAAGGCGCAATCCGCGCAATAGACAATTTCAAATGTATATTTTCATTCACTTTCATTTTTCTCTTCTTGACACAAGTAGCGCCATCTAGGTTAGTAGCTTGTAAGATCAAACCTTAAACATGTAAACAGGGTACAGCAAAAAAGCCTATACCTACTTAATAAGCACTTTTGTTTAATGAAATGAAAATGATACTTAAATAATAAATGGTAATTTTGTTTAACCTTTCGTCCCTGACCAGACTCAGGCCGGCTGGCACCGGCAAGGTGGACCGATGATCTGGTGAGGGTCGCGGGAAGCCGATGGATGAGGGCAGCGCAGGACCGATCGATTTGGAGATCCTTGGGGGAGGCCCATGCCCAGCAGCAGGGCGTCTCTTGGATGATATGATGATGATGTTGATGATAAGGTAGCAGGTTACAGATCACTGAAATATTATTAAGTAGGTAATTTTAGTTGTAGTTGGAACTTATTCAACGTAACAACTTATAAATAAAATAGAAGTAGGTAGTAGTGTTTGTACTGTGTAGGTACACAATCAGTAACTCTTATTGCAAATAGAATAAGGCTCATTAGATGGTACCTAAGTGTTTACATCTTATTAAAAGTGAATGTCAGTAAAAGTAAGTAATAACACTAATATTATAGGTATTAGTTTAATTTTATTGTACCCCTAAACCCTAAATTCGTTCTACCATTATTAGGTATATATATAGTTACCATATAATTATGTCATACAAATGAGTTTGTATCTCAATTCTCTTAACTAGCAAACAGTTTGGAAACGTGAGAAGTACTTCGACGAGCTTTTTGCAACTGGGGCCTTACCACCATCTTTATAAAAGCGATTCATACCTATTCCGCTCGGTTCAGTATTGTTTCCTGAACTGCATCGCTGTCATAGTCGTAGATAGCGTCGTAGTACGAATTAACGATTCTACTCAGTTTAGGTCCTAAACTGGATCGCAATAAAAGATGGTGCAGTGCTTAGTATGTAAGCGGATGCAAGTCAAAGTCCTTGAAGCTTGCATGAAGCTGTATAGGGTTAACTCCAGTTGCGGATACCTATTACTGTTTATTTATATAAGAATTTGAATGATGATGTTAATCGTCAGATATCAATCGATCGACGTGGGAGGTAGGTCCAATATGTTGCTGTGAAAGTGTGTGTAACTCAGCCCTAACCCGATTTTAATATTTAGATCAGCCGGACTGATTTAGAGCTATGACTTCAACTATTATATGATCTGTGATTCGTGGGTACGCTGCCGCTGCCTGCATCAAACTAAACCAACGCCAGAGAACTTTGATGACCAACGCGTACAGTAGGTACACGGGACGATCAGCAAGTAGTGTTTAGGTTGACCAGTGCCACAGATTAGTGATACCTATAGGTATGTATCTACACCAGTGCGCCTAGTGTAAGTTAACGAAAACGTTTTTCGACGTGATAACTGTCAAATTGCATGAACTTATCAAATTAATAAAATTTTTTGAAAGTAGGAAACCATTTCTATGATCTAATATAGTTTTAATTTATTGTCGTATTGGCGGCACCATTCAGTATACAAAAACAGTTCATCCGTGGTAGGTATTAAGGGGCTACCTCGTGCACACTAGCGACACCAATTGATTGTTATTAATTATGGTGAATTTAGAACATAATAAACAAAAACGCTTTGGAGAATTGCTAAAGAACGGTATTTGTAATTTTTAAAGATGTATCTTGTATAAAGTGTCTACCTATAAGTAACCAAATTTTTTATTATTGTTAAAAGTGGCCACTTTCGCCAATAATGAAAAAATAGGTTACATGTAGAGGAATATCTTATACCTAGCACATCTCAAAAAATTACAAATACCATTCGTTAGTCATTCACTAAAGCGTTTTTGTTTATTATGTTCTATATTCACCACAATTAATTTAAATCAAGTGGTGTCGCTAGTGTCGACGAGGTATCGCCTTAAAATGTTAATACTGACCCCGACGATTTGTTAATTATTTTCCCAAGAATACTTTTTCAGTACCTACTAAAAATCATAGCAAACTATTGGTTAGTTAAAAGTAATGTTTATTTAGTACTGTAGCATTATTGTGTAGATATAAAATACGCTTTTAAACAAAAAAAATATAATCCAATAATATCATTCGATATGTACTAACTAACCCAATCATCCTAATCATAATCAAATACCAAGTTACTTTGTTATGATGCGTAGTACCTATACCGTGACTGTACGTAGTGGCATCGAATAGACTAAGATCAAATCTGAATTTTGACAAATAAATGTATGGTTCGATCCCCGCCCCCAGGACGTGAAATTTTTCTAGTTTGGATATATTTTAATTACCTACTAAAGAATTTTTCAAACATTTAACTATAGTAATGTTAAAATCAAAATTAAGAATATTTGAAAGCAATGCCCCAACTTAACCGAATCGTAGGTGTTTGTAAAAATACTCATTTCGGATGTTGAAATAAAACATTTCGACATTGTAGGGTGGACGTTAGCTCATAAATACAAATCGCTCGCAAATACAAATAGACTAGATGAATTTCACAGGGATATCCCAAGTCCTGGGTAGCTCAGATGGTCAGAGCAGTCGCCCGGATTGCGAGGTAGCGGGTTCGATCCCCGCCTCAGGACGTGAAATTTTTCTAGTTTAGATATATTTTAATTACTTAATAATTTTTCAAACATTTAACTATAGTAATGTTAAAATCAAAATTGTAAATAGATAAATGTATTATATTATTATGATTATAATACTGTAAACACAAATTTTACTAACTATACCTTTACCAAATATTTGTATTATTTTGGGCTATAAAATTGATAAAACTGTGCGGTTATCAACAAATCGTAAATGAATATTACCTGTTTGTTACCTTTTTTAGCAGATTGCCTAGCTCTTGGACTATCTATTTAATTTGTTATAATTCCTAAACCACGGTCCGACGTAATCTGTGATATTTGACGAATCATCGCGACATATTATTTTGAGACTAACAGATCGTTGCTAGGTGCTATTATATTTCGTTGCTTCATTCGAAGATATAGACATAACCAGGTAGTCCTCTTATCCTACAAGGCAACGTCGCTTATTAAGAGTATTTAAACTGATTTCCGGTCCGTGCCGGAACTACGAGTATTTAAAAATTTCTTATTTTTACACACAGGAAATAAGGAAATTTACAATTTTAAAAGTACATTTTTGACTAGCCGTTACTCGTTACCCGCGCTCCGATGTCACCTCATTCTTTTGTCAAGCGAGGCAACGTTCGTACCCTTCTCTTGCGTATCAAATATTAGTTTTTTAGTGAGTTATTTTTAAATTTTTAATTCCTTGTACTCAAACGTATCAAGTTGTGATAATATCTAATAGAAAAAAGAAGAGAGTATAGTAATACTACGAGGAACAATCGGAAGATTGAAGAATAAGCTGCCGCCAAAGCGTCGCCGAGTCATAGTGTATTCAGATACCCCCGACTTAGGAAAAACGAGTGAGTATATCAACTTAATGTGGCCTTTTTTCCTACGACTAAACTTCGGTTTATTCGAAACAATAAGATCTCGAAAGTTGGCCGTGAGTCAAATTCGAGGCTCGACCGTGAGTCGAATCTTATCAACTGAATGTGGCATTTTCCTGCGGTTTAACCAAGTGTTAAACAAAACAGTAAGACCTCGAAAGTTGGCCGTGAGTCAAATTCGAGGCTCGACCGTGAGTCGATCATTTGATGGCCCAGACCATCCGTGCCCACCCGCCGTGGATGCCCACCTGCCGTGGATGCCCACCAGCCGTGGATGCCCACACGCCGTGGATGCCGAGCCTCGTGGGGCCGACGAGACCGCCGACCTCACCTCGGCCACGCGGCCGGTCGCCCGAGCCATCCACGCCGCCCGCCGGTTGCTCGAGCCAGCCACGCGGTCAAGGTCGCCCGAGCCATCCACGCGGCCGGTAGCCCGAGCTAGCCACGCGGCCGCAGCCGCCCGAGCCAGAGTCACGGCCGTCGGTGTGGAGGACCACGTGCCTTACCTAAGCTTGGCCAACCTGGCAGGCTCTCCGCGGCCGTGATCCTACAGTCATCACCAGCCTACATACGCCCCCCTGCTGGACACGGGCCTTCCCACACATGAGGAGTTTGTCACACTGCCCCATGGCGGGTTGGTGATTTCAAGCGGTCGCAGGAACCACCGGGACCAACGGCTTAACGTGCCTCCGAAGCACGGAGGTACTCGAGATTACAAACTTTTGATTGGCCCCTCCCAGCATCGACTTTGGCGAAAGTTGCTTTGTTTTCATAATCGAAACCAAAGCTCTCCTCAAAATTTCGCAGTATTGACCCAATACTTATTAAACCAGATTTTATGTCAAGATGGCTGCCACTGCTTTTGGTTAGTACCATAGTATATCCTATGGTATAAAGAAAAACGAAACCCAACAATAGCTCTAAGGTCATAGGAACCAAGCCATAATAATTGAAAATAAAAAACTCGTCAATAACTGCCATATCCGCCCCCAGGTTTCAATAAACTTCTGCCCTAACCGGTCCGAAGCGACCAGGGGGGGGCACGACCAGGGCCGAGCCGCCGCCACAGCCGCCGCGGCCGCCGCCCGCCGCCACACGCGCCGGCTCGCTGCCCGCCAGCCACGTGACCAGCAGCGACGCTACCGCAGGTACACGCCGCCAGATTGATAATATGTATTTTACTACTGCTGGACAACATTCACTCAATACACAAGTACTAGAGTGAATTCGCGACGAGTCCCTATACCTTTGTCGACACGAGTCGAACAATTTTCGACACCAAAATGTAGTCCGTTGGAAACGGAGCTGATGCAGGTAGCTTATAAACTGTAACATTGGGGACGATATCGCTATGCGAGTCCCGTGATAATCAGTACATTTCGAACATATTCTTGGCACCGTCCCCGAACAAAAAATTGTTAAATTTGTCCTAAACAAAGAATTTTATCAAATTTGTAAAGTTGTCACATTTTAAAATGGAGAACCACAGACCGGAACAAAAACCAAACCGGTTTTCAAGCTGTGATTGACTAGAAAAATCATATCTTTTATGTATTGATAGCAAAACACCATCGCAAAATATTTAATATTTGCCATAAGAAAAGGAATATCGCGAATTCTCACGTATGATTTTAACGGAATACATCACGGATTATCGATAGGTCCAAGAATATTTCGAAAAGTAAGGACAGAATTGATTATTCTTTTCCATTCACACGGATTTACCTCTGTCATCTATCTAGATGTTATTTTGTGTATAGGGACCGATTTCGAAGAATGCGTAAAAAATGTACGCTGCACTGTACCAAGTCCTAGAATGTCTAGTTTCATAATAACTAACGATAAAAGGGACATACAACCGCAACACATTTGTAATTTGTAAGGTTTTGTCATTGACACTTGTAGACATGACATTGTCACTATCCGGAAAGAAACGCAATACTATACGTAACACAGTTGGTCAATAAAAAATTGCCCGTGTGTGCTATTCGTATATTCGCGCACTTGGCGCAGCCTGCTCTGCCATACGATAACGGATGGTTTTATTTAGAAAGTTTCGAGAGACTAAAATATTCAGCTCTTAAAAATATTCATATTCTCTGTCGCCTCATGTTGTATTATATTATAAATGTCTTAAAGCTAGGTCATAAATATTAGTCAAATTATGATACAAAAACGTATTAAGAATTACATGTTTTTTACTGACACATCACGCTCAGGCTGAGGAATGGTGTCACAAGCTAATTGCGAATAGACTTTGGAAAGATAGGTACTGAATAAGTAAGCGTTTCACGTAAATCATTTAGAGCTGTTAGGCAGTGTCTTTCGGTACTAAATTTAAACGTAAAATAACTATTCATAATTTTTTTAACATAATTATAAATGTGTGAAAAACAGATAATGATATCTATGTTCCCGCCCCACGACGTGAAATTTTTCTAATTTTGATATTTTTCTATGTAAATAAAAATCACTGCTATACTATTACGTATTGATAATACCGCCACAGCTATTTCACGCAATTTAAATAGTTAATGTTCATTTAACAATTTTTATGTTTATTTATATAATAAATACTATTTATTGCACTTTAGATGTACTTACACAGTAAGTTACATGTAATAGGAAGTTTACATGGATGGACTTATCTCTAAAAGAGATCTCTTCCAGCCAACCCATTTAGTATATTTCTAATATTTAATATTTATTTACATATTATTATTTCTCCGTTATCTAGTATCCTTAACACAAGCTCTTAATGATGCTTACTTTGGGCTAGATAATAGGTGTGATGGTACCAATATTTATAAATAATTATTTGGCAATGGTAAAGAGCATAACATCTAGTTGTTCGCATCTTACTTTATCACTTAGGATAACACTGAAGCAGTCTTTGAATGTGGAAGACATAATCCAGAACTGGAATTGTCTTGAGAGGATTTTCAAACGAAAGTACAAAAAATCGAGTACCCGAAGGAGGCCTGCCCCTTCACGGGTCAAAGTATAGAGAAAATCATAGCTGATAAATCATCGGGAATTTCAATATTCCCTTACTGACCCTCACATCCTTGGATTACATTGCTGAATAAAATGCTTCTGACTGTGAAAATAATGAGTGTTTGTTGACTCAGGCCTGTAGAGAAAGCACCGGGCCTGCTTACAGTTGTCCCGGCAGGCCGCACACACAGACAGTATCATGTCTCTTTTAAGTTGTAATGATAATTTTGTAGACCAGTCCTGGATCCATAGTGCCCCTTTTGCTCCATACTCATTCTGACCATGCGGTTCCAATATTTTTAACCGACCGTACACATGCTGTTGCTAACTGAAAGATAGGTGCCACACCTGAGACACATACTGTTTCTTTAATAGATCACAAACTATTCTAAAAAAAATATCTATATACATATATAATATTACTAAAATATAATTAAGGATATTCTAAAAGAAGTAACACAGGTACCCAAATATAAAATTTTGTGCACGGCACATAAATTACAAACTTTTCATATATTATATTGAATGTCAACTTCTTCAAAACCTATAGGGGTTAAATTTATGTGTAAAGAAAAGCCCGGTATATGCTCGGCTAAAACTTTAAAGGATCAGGACCCTTTAAGAATTCTTTCAAGGAAAAGATAAACTCAAAGTCGAGGTCAAATGTTATTAAAAATTTGTTTATTCCAGACAATCACACAAAGCTGCCACTTGCCGTTGCATTGGCCGTTGGATCAAACACGCCCTGGCGAGTGCGGCGTTGACGCGGCGATGTTCACGGCGAGGCTCATAGCAGCCGCCATGTCTGCCGCCACCGAGGCAGGGCGTCTCAGTGACGTCACCGCTACCGAGGCGTGCCTTTACCAGCGACGTCAACTGCCACCGCCGAGGCGGGCGTCTTACTGACGTCAGCCGCAGCCGAGGCGGGCCTTTACCAGTGTCGTCAACGGCCACCGACGAGACCGGTGTCTTAGTGAAGTCTTCCGCCGCCGAGGCGGTCCTTTACCAGTGACGTCATCCGTCAACGCCATGGCGGGCGTCCCAGTGAATGTATCGCGGTAGCCAATATAAGTAATAGAACATTGATTTGATTAAATGTATTTTAATTAAATATACATATTAACTTTATTTAACAAATTCCTTATCTTGATAATAAGAATATAGCAAAACTCTTTCATTGACGTCTCTGAACATCTACCTGGTTATGTCTATATCTTCGAATGAAGCAACGAAATATAATATATGATCAAACGAACTTACCAAGTGAAGTTCGATCCATATTATATGAGTTGCTTCATTCGAAGATATAGACACCCGCCCCACCCTAAATTACCCAGAGAGTTTTGCTTAGGCTCTCTGAAAAAATGAGGTGACATCGGAGCGCGGGTAACGAGTAACGGCTAGTCAAAAATGTACTTTTAAAATTGTAAATTTCCTTATTTCCTGTGTGTAAAAATAAGAAATTTTTAAATACTCGTAGTTCCGGCACGGACCGGAAATCAGTTTAAATACTCTTAATAAGCGACGTTGCCTTGTAGGATAAGAGGACTACCTGGTTATGTCTATATCTTCGAATGAAGCAACTCATATAATATGGATCGAACTTCACTTGGTAAGTTCGTTTGATCATATATTGTTTTCGAGGTATTGAGGTGGCGGATCCAGGTCGAATACATCCTGGCTATATTCATGGTCCGACAAAATCAGATATTTGGGCGACAAAGTTCGACATAATGTCGTCATTTTTTGCTGTACTCAGAGTTTAAGACGGTATTTTGTTGGCCGATCTAAGACGATTCACACTTGCACTTCAAATATTCATATACTTGTTAAAGTTAAAATAATAATCATAATTATGAAGCATAAACTTTTATTTATAACATAATTTAAAATGTAAATTTTGTAAAATTCTGAATAAAATGTTCAACAATTTCATATTAACTTAAATTTAATGATAAAAATAACTATAACATTATCTAATATTATATATACCTAGGTATACTATTCAACTTTAAAATATTATTTTTCATGAACTATTCTAATACACTACTTGTCAATTTTCGGAAAAGGCATTGGACATTTTAGAATTGTATAAACTAGTTATTGGCTGTCGGTTTTAATACCGTATACTTATTATTATAGTAAAATCAAAATTAAATATCATTTGCTATTAAACAACAATTAATTTTAATACTCAATATCTATTAAAAGCCATTTCTACCGAGGACATAAAACCGACTAAACTAGTTTAATTCCAGTTTGGTATTTCAGGTAAATACTCTATATCAACTTTATTCAAACATCGTAAATTAAATATTAACGCGAATAAAAATAGTTGCAGAACAATTAGGTTGGTAACTTACGCAGTACACTTCTTAACTTATCAAAAACATTTTGGCACAATTTACCAAAAATAGTTTGTGTGCAACTTTTTTTTTACACATGTCATAATATTTCATTATTTTTTTCTTGAATTCTTTTGTTGCTGAAGAAAATACTTGATTGAGCAGATAGATCTTAATTATGGTTTATTCAACAATGATTATTTCATACCGATATTAAGTTCTTCATATAATTTAGGACATATAGGAACTTAAAACATAATTTATAATAAAGTTTTTAGTTTTTAAAAATATAATTACCTATATATTATACAACAATAACATTATATTTCATATCTGTTTATAAATTATGGGCACGAAGACATTTCTACAGGAATAATATGCATACCTACAGGTTCTCTGGAACCTAAATGTATTAGTTATGAAATAAGTCTTGAAGAATCGATATGAAAAATATTACTGTTACTAAAACTAAAGTGATCACGGATCCATGGTGTTTTATGTTTAATGATGTGTTAATTTATTATCTAGTCACACAAAATCATCGAGTTGCATTATATTATTTATTAATATTCGATGAATTTGCACCTCAAGGTACAAAGCAAGTGATTGATTTTTTGTAAACATCATCGACATAAATGGCAAAAGGAGATGTTTCGTATCCGGCCAAGTATATGTACACTATGTCAAAAAATCAGGAAAAATTACCTGAATCTGGGAAAAATACTAATAATAAATTTTTATGTATAATTCACTTGTACAAAATTCAAAATTATTTGTCAATTTCACCATTAATCAATATGGCAATATGGCGGACGACATTGAAGTCAACTTAATGACAACAACTAGTGATATAGGCGCCATGATGAATATTTGGCACAATGACAACGCCAACAACCAAAAAGAAGAAGAGGAATATTTGGCAGTTGCAGTTATTTCTATAACAAAAAAACCTTGTTTTGTACCACAAACAAAGCAAATAAAAAGAAAATGGACAGTTAAAAACTGTTCTGTTCTGTATATTTTTTAATTAAAGTGTTCATAGACCTGGCTGGGACTCCATACATTTTTGGGACAGCTCCTTTAACTTGAATCAACATTTGTTTGTCAGTTCCAAAGAATTTAATCCTGGTTGTATAATGTCAAATTGCAAAGGACCATGATTGCAAATAAAAGTTGTTATTCAATACCGTAAGAAAAAACAAAACATGTTACACTTCTCTAGATAAATAATAAACAATAATAATACTATGATAGTGTGCAGTACTCCATTGTCAAATTGGGGTATTTTGTTTCTGTAAGTCTTTATTTATACAAGAAAAAACTATAGCTTGGGAATTGCACCAATAATTAAAGCCAACTATTTAGCTGCAGCAGCAGTTAAATATTAAATAGACTTAAAGAGTACATCTGGTAGTGACTCACACCCAGTTGACAATTTTTTAATTTTTCTTATTTTAAGTATTCTTTCCCTATGGCTAGTAGGGGAAGAAAAGTTAAAATATTATTGTCAGCACTGAACAAAAAATTAATCATGTCTGATAATTATGTGAGTAGTTCACAGATTAATGAACTAGTTTAATTTGCCTCCATATTCTCTTAGCACCAACTAGACAAATTTATATAATAATTTGCACCTCAGCATTAATATCATAACAATATTTTTATATAATGTAAATATCTATTTGATGCGTGTTACACATTCTGACACGCTTTGACATCAACAAAATGAATAAATAAATATCATTTTAAAAGAAACTAAAATTGTTTCTCATATATGTCAATTAACCTAAAACAATATCACAACGCAACTGCTTGCATGCAATCAAACATTTTCAATTTAATAGTTCAACAATGGTAGACATAACTCTGGCATGTAATTATAATTTTTACACATAAATATCTCTCTATGATAAAGCACTTCCAAATATAAGGCATGAATTGTTCAAAAGGCACTTTTAATGTTTATTCTTCATGTTAGCTGCCATAAACGACAATTACAATTTAAGGCACATCATAATATCGAAAATTCACATTAGTTTCTCTGGCCATGACTTGTCCACATATGCTCTTTGAAAGTCTCTCTCATAGTAAAAGACCTTGGGCAAAGATAGCAGCACAACCTGTTCGTTAGGTCAGAGTGCATTAATCTGACATGGTACTTGAGAGCAGATTGATTGGAATATTTCATTCCACAGTGAGGGCAATCTCCACAAATAGCTGCATGGTTTGATTGCTGGTGAGAGATGATACCTTGCGATGTTGATGCCCCCGTTAACACAGGAACGGTTGACATCCCTGCTAATAGCAACAAAGCTTGAGATTGCTCTTGAGCATAAGTACTCTCATTATCTATCCCATCTTGATGTTCTGAGAGCAACACCTCAGGTTCATACTCCACTTCTGATTTAGGTGATTGCTTTTCTGGTTTCACCAATAACTCTTCAGTGCTGATTGTTTTCAAAGGACTCCTTGATACAGCATTTGTGTAACTGGTTGACTCAACATTTACGTCTTTTGGTCGTGTTGTATGGATTTCTGCATTTGACCCTTTTTTATTTACATTATTGGCACTGGCATCACTTTTTGAAGGGTTGATACCTGGAAAGTAGCAGAAAATAGGATTAGTTAGTTTTAAATTCTATATTTATTTATGTTTATAAATTTAACATTAAATATAAATAATTATTGTAATTTGAGATATGTATACATATATTTGTGATTTATTATCTTCTGGGAACTTGTATTTTAATAATTATAGCTATAGAAAATTTATTTAAAAAAAAATTAATTTAAATCAATATTTATGCTGCACCCTTATTTACTGAAATACTTACCAGAAAGTAAAGATCTGGCCAGCATACTGTTCTCATAGTCAGGAAGACTATCATCATTTTCAGAGTTTATATTATGTGGTGGAGTGGTTGACTTATCATCATCGATTCTTTCGGTTTTTATTGTTACTGGAATGTTCTCACCATGAGAATTTAACTGAAAGAAATTAATTAATTGCAAAATGATAAACTGGATTCAAAGACAAATGACTTACACTATTTGTGACAATAGTAATAACCATGTCAAGCATACTTGCTTGAGGTGAGGTGCCAGCATAGACTAATGTCTTGGTTGGCACCTTTTATGACAATCACAAAACAACATTTATATTCAAGCCATCATTGTTAACGACATAGCTGTACCTAAGTTCATACATAAACTTCACCAACATTATCACTGTAAATTCCCAGACATCCTTAAAACTTAAATGGAGTGGGCAAAATAATATATTTACCGGTGTGGATATGTTGGCTTTTCCATTGGTTGTTATTGTTGATTGATCATTCTTACTATCTACCTTCTTTTCTCCATTGTTTTCAGTTACACAAATAGGATTATCTGCCTTTGGTAATTGAGACAAATTGTTCCTATTATAAATATCACAAGTTTCAAGAATCCTGCTTTTTTTCTGTCCATCACCAACAGTAACATCATTGGGTTTGTCCGAAGTACTGCTTCTTCTTTTCTTTAAAGCAGGTAACTTTGCTTCTTTTTGAGTGCCACCAAATGGAGATTTAGATGATATTGTTAACTGTGTGTAAAGTTTGGTTGAAGTATTTGGAGAGGTAAAGTTTTCTTTCTGAAAACAAATTATCATTGAAAATAGGTATATTTTAATTTCTAGTTGTCCGATTTTTTCCAAAATATTTACAAAAAGGAGCTGGGGAAATCAATATTAAAGAAATTAATGAATTAATGAATCTTATGCTTTTACAGGGTTCTTAGACTTTCTTATAGTAATGGTTGTAAAGCAAATATTACTGTTTGCTGTTTTCCAAGCACATGAATTTGTATTTGTCTAACAAAACACCTAAAATAAATTCATCTAACGTAATACTATTTCCATTAATTACATTTGTGAAGCACCCATATATCAGATACAATAGGGTTGAAAGGTTAAAGGCTTCTAATGATAAAAACTTTTACAATTTGTGAAGTACCTACATACAAACCAGACTTAATAGATCTCCTATTGTCTAAGGGACCCCAGATTGCTGGGAAGGGATATATTTAGGATCAAAAAACAGACAATAAGATGAATTAGACCTGCTGCGTGACTCCAGTAAGGCCCTTGACTTGCAACAATGCTGCTGTGTGCAGGAATGAAGACAATTTACTCTCTTCTATGAAAACCTCTCCTTGGTACATGTATGACAATAAGCTGACTATGTCATCTGCAGAAACATCTTTCAAGATTATCACTGGATGTTGGCATGGGTTCTCCTGAAAAATATTCAAAGTATTCAAAAAAGACATCGGTGCTGTGATGGGATGTAGGTCACTCTGACCAACCAATAATAATAATTTTAATCAAACTGGAAAATTTGTCTGTAAGAATTAGGTTTGGTTTATTTGTTAGTCATAGTTGGATCATGGACTAATCTTTACTAATGTAGCTTTTTTTCATCATTCCAAAAATGGACACTAAAAACAAAGTTTTATGGATGTTTACAAAACAATGTCTATTTGTATTTCAATACATCAAGATAGAATACTTGCAAATGCTAAAACAAATGCGAAGGTTATTTAATGTCCCCAGTCATTCACCTTGAACACATTCCTGAAGTACGGACTGCACGCGGACAGTATGACTTTATGGGCCTTGATGTTTCTGCCTTCACAAGTGAGAGTAACGTCCACCAAATCTTCTGAACATTTCAACGAATCTAGCGCACTCACAATATTGGTTTGGAAGTTATTCCAACGTAAGCAAAACTGATCTGCCATTACTACGTGCTCCGCTGATATTTCTGAAACAAAATAACTTTTTGATTACTGCCAAAACTATCACAGACGAAAGCAAGGGAAAATGTTACTTACGCGGTAAAAGTTAAAAATTTTACAAACCTCTACACTAGTGAACATCACAATATAATGAATCATTAGATAAATTGTTAAATTTACGAAGAGATTATGTGTATCATCTGATAAATAAAATGCATAAAAATGCAATGCATGACCTCCATTGAGTCAATTGACACTTTCTTTCACTTCAGTTCAGGGTTGCCATTTTTTTGTTAGACATGACAAATTGCCAACCATCCTTACGGTCCGAAATACATAAACGTTACCAACGTTTCGAATAGTGCAAAATGTCGCATCTGGTTAAATTAGCCGCTTAACTGGACGCCTAGCCCAATGATTGAACGCCAGCATCGAAAGACACGGCTGAAGGACAACAAATCAAGTAATTGAGAACAACTTTTAACCAGATGAACGTCATGTCAGTTGGATGCTAGGCCGGTGGTTTATAAATTAAAGAACTTTTGTGTGACTGTTAATACCATAATACGAAAAGCCACCAAAGCTCTTACATTTTCTTTTAAGAAATACAAGAGATTTTTCAGATCTTAGGACGTTTAAGATACTTTATTGTACTCAAGTCCGTAGTCGTAACTTGAAGTATGCTTCTAAAATTTGAATTCCTAGTTATGCTATTATCATCATCATCATCATCATCATTTCAGCCGAGAGACGCCCACTGCTGGGCATAAGCCTCCCCCAGGGATCTCCAAACCGATCGATCCTGCGCTGCCCGCATCCATTGGCTTCCCGCGACCCTCACCAGATCGTCGGTCCACCTTGTGGGGGGCCTATCAACGCTGCGTCTCCCGGTACGCGGCCGCCACTCGAGGACCTTTCCGCCCCAACGGCCGTCAGTCCTTCTTGCAATGTGGCCTGCCCACTGCCACTTGAGGTTCGCAATTCTTCGGGCTATGTCGGTGACCTTAGTTCTCCTGCGGATCTCATAATTTCTAATTCGATCACGCAGAGAAACCCCGAGCATAGCCCTCTCCATTGCCCTTTGGGTAACATTGAGCCTTCTTATGAGGCCCATTGTAAGCGGCCACGTCTCAGTTCCGTAAGTCATCACTGGCAACACACACGAATTGAAGACTTTCGTCTTGAGACACTGCGGTAGTTGGGCCGAGAATATGTTGCGAAGCTTCCCGAACACTGCCCAGCCGAGTTGGATCCGTCGATTAACCTCTTTCTGGAAGTTGGACTTACCAAGTTGGACTGTTTGTCCCAGGTAAACATATTCGTCAACAGCTTCCAGTGTAGAGCTCCCAACCTTCACAGGGAGCGGGTACAACATGGGAATTTGACATAATTTTCGTCTTATCCATGTTCATTTTAAGACCCACTTGTTGGGAGACTCTACAGAGGTCGTCGAGCATTGTGCCTAAGTCCTCCAGGGTCCTTAGCCATGACCACGATATCATCAGCAAAACGAAGGTGCGTCATGTACTCGCCGTTAATGTTAATGCCAAGTCCTCTCCAGTCCAAAAGCTTAAACACATCCTCCAACGCGGCTGTGAACAGTTTCGGCGAAATAACATCGCCCTGTCTCACACCTCGCTGAAGTCGTATTGGTTTCGAGTTTTGATCCTGGAGGCGGACTGACATAGTGGCGTTTTCGTACAGTGACTGCAGCACTTGTATGTATCGATAGTCAATTTGGCACCTCTGGAGTGACTGAAGCACGGCCCAGGTCTCAACAGAATCAAAGGCTTTCTCATAGTCCACGAACGCTAAGCATAATGGCAGGTTGTACTCTTCGGTCTTCTGTATAACCTGCCGCAGCGTATGTATGTGGTCTATGGTACTGAAGCCTTTTCGGAATCCGGCTTGTTCGGGAGGCTGGAAGTCGTCAAACCTGCGTGCGAGACGATTCGTTATAACTCTTGAAAACAGCTTGTAAACATGACTCAGGAGCGTGATGGGTCTGTAGTTCTTCAATTGGGTCCGATCACCCTTTTTGAAGAAGAGTGCCACCACGCCCCTGTGCCATGCTTTTGGCGTTTTACCCTCGAGCATGATGGAGTTAAATAGCCTCTGAAGAGCTTTCAGGACCGCACGTCCACCTGCTTTCAGAAGCTCTGCTGTAACTCCATCGTTGCCCGGCGCCTTGTTGTTCTTGAGCTGTTTGAGAGCTACACTAATCTCGTACAGGCTGACGTCCGGGATATCTTCTGTGTAGTGTCGGGTTAATTTGGCTCTTGGATCGGTGGCCTGAGTGACAGGTGTGCGTGATGTCGCGTAAAGCTGTCCGTAGAAGTTTTCAATCTCGGCCAAAAGCTCAGGTCGTGACGTAATGAGTCTGCCGTCCTCCGTCTTCAGCTTCGTCAGCAAACTTTGTCCAAGCGAAAGATCTCTTGCGAACACTTTGGAGCCCTTGTTCCACTCGATCGCCTCTTTAATACGTTCTGTATTAAATCGGCGTAAGTCACGAGTCAAGCCAGCATTTGACCTCTATAGTTCCGGATTCCAGCTCCAAATTGCCCCACTTTCAACTCATCATCGCCACGTTTGCCCAGCCTTGCGTTGAAGTCTCCCATGACAACGGTGTAGTGAGTTTTGGAAGTATGTATTGCCCGAGAGATATCCTCATACATTACTTCTACTTCCTCGTCGGGGTGGGTCGAGGTCGGGGCGTAAACCTGTATGACCTTCAATGAATACCGTTTGGTAATTCTGAGTATAAGGTACGCCACCCTATTCGACACACTTCCGATTTGTACAACGTTGTTCACGACAGACTTGTGGACAATGAACCCGACACCACCTTGGGACAGATCTTCGCCTTCCCGGAAATATAGCAGGTTGCCGGATTTAAGAACTATCGTGTCCTCGCCCTCTCGTCGGACTTCAGATAGCTATTATGCTATATTATAATAAGCTTGGTTTGTGTGTGTGTGCTATTTTTTTTACACCAAATTAATATTTAATTTTCCTTTTTAACTACTGTATTTAGATGTGTATTAGTGTGGATCTGTAACTGGTTAACTACTTTATACTTACTTATATCTCTGTAGAAAACTGCTGATCTACCAATAAAGTAAAAATAAAATAAGATAACTGCATATAACGAAAACGATGTCGGTTATAAGTGGTCATAAAATAACTTTCAACCCAACAATCAAAACAAAACTTCTTCGGTACATACAAACGATCCTTTCAATATCTCCAATAGTTAAACGTTAAGTGAGTCTAGTTCAATCAACTATCGGCCTACATAGGCATTTGATTGGATACCAGTGTTAAATCTACTCAACTTTAACCAGTTAAATTTAATCAGATGGCGGCGACATATACAGGCTGGATTTTTGAGACGGGTAAGTAAGGGCAGGTACCCTTACCGTTATAGTTACAGGAAAACGTTCCTAGGAGACCATCTATAACTTTTTAAGATATTCTAAACTGCATTCACAGATTTTTATGTCTTGAAATTGAAGAATTGAATTTGAACTGCATTTCTGTCTGTTGCGTCTCGAACGGGCAGTTAAGAGTGTTGCTGTTTGTTCCCATAATGTTTATATTTAAACTTCATGTTCATACCTACCTAAAATACGGAGTACGCCCGGCTTGAATTTATTACCAATAAAAAGGAGTGTTTGACGGAATGCGATTTTTATTACACTAATTAAAAATGGTGTCGGAGCGAACTTTGTGTTATAAAAGTGGTATAGTTTTATAAACCAAGTGTTTGTGTTGACAACTAAAAGATTATTAGAATAAAAGTGGTTATGGTGTGAAAGACGATGAAAACTTTTTGTGGTAATCCACCTCATCAAGTAGCAGCATATGGAGACCGTAATCATATATTTCACGTCAAATACTCCTAAGTTGTATTGAAATGTGTAACACCAGCATTGTAATGCAATAAATAAAGAAATAAAGAACCAATGTAGACATGGCTGTATGGGCTTTAGTACCCTTTGCCTTCCCTTTATAGGGAGAATAAACCAAAAAAAACGAAACAAAAAGGGTGTTTTGGCGGGTTTTTGAGGCGTCAGTCAAGATTTTTATTACAATAATTAAAAATTGTGTCGGAGTGAACAATGAGTTATAAAAGTGGCGTAGTTTTATTATTCAAGTGTTTGTGTTGATGTGCAGAATTCTGCCAGCGTCGAGCTTATGACAGATACACGTTATAATGAAATGATAGTTATTGTCATTGAAGTTTTCCCAAAGTCTGAAATAGACAAGGAAATAGAAAACACGTCACAAACAAGAATGAGAAATGAAACGTCAATATGACATTTTGAGTGCTGCCATATAAAAACTTCATCGAAAATACGAGTGACACGATTCATTGGCCAGATTCTAGCACACAGAGTACTTTGCTCTAGCATGACAGCCTATGACTCTCCTTACGGTCCAAAATATGTAAACAATGCATTCGTTATAAACAGTGCAAACGCCTTGGGCCCAAGCATAACTTCATACAAAACTCGTCGCAAAATGGGTACCTTCGGCGGCTGGAAGAGCACGTCGGATAAAATCGGCTAATATCGAAATTGTATAGCGCTCTCTCGGTCTTCTGATTTACACGCGCCGGATGAGTCATGTATGCAGAATGTAACCATGCAAAATTTTCAACGACTTTAATAATTATATATCGTCATTTTTAATAATTATAGTAACGTTGTAAATCGTTTCACTTATTCAATTTTAGAGTTGAGACGAAAAATTATAATTTAAACTGTCAATTTAACGTAATGTCTTAATTATCTATTTTTAATGATCAGAAATAAAATGGGTTCGCCTCATTCATTTAAATAAAAAAAATCTAAATATCTGTCATGATATTATTTATTTGTATTAAGGACAAGAAAAAAATTAAATTGTCATGAAGTGGTTTTATTTCTAGAAATAAAACCACTTTACCGAATTTAACTTGCGTTTAATTAGATGTCACATTATGATTTTTTATACACAATGTTTCAATTACTTTATAGCGATCAAGGTCACGGGAAGACTGAAGTAAAGATGTCAGTTGTCTTTGATAAGTTTAATATTACTACCGTCATATTTTTATAGTTATATTTTGAGTGTTCCGATTCACGCCATGGAGCTTACAGTGTCCGAAGGTCGGGAGGAGTCAATACGGGCTTGAGACTTTGTAATTCTTATGATAAGATCCCAACCTGGTGTGGTCCAACTATCTTCTGTATTGAAATTATGATTTTGTTTTATTTTAATCACCTCACGAAACAATCTTGCAGTTTACAACTTTACTTACTACGACTTATCCTTAACAGTTTAAAATAGATACCTATACTATTTCCAGATCATTTTGTAAATAAGTAAATTATTAAAGTAATAATTAAAATACACATGTTAAAATAATAATGCTTAAATTTATTGAGAAATGTGTTGAAAGTGGCATCATATTGTAAGGAACTGTGGCAAAATATCCATAAATTGGAGGTTTGTTTATCATTCTTACAAAAATCATATAAGGCAACGCTGTATAAAGCCATAATTGCTTATTAGTAGGTAAATTAACTATTAAACATACACAATAATAATAAGTCGTCATAAAAGTTTGCAGAATTAAAAGTTGAGTTGAAAATAAATAGATACTGTCACACACAAATGACTGCATAACACCATCCACTCGTGTATTTGTTCAAATTGTCCACAAATATTGGCCCAACATGGCGGCCAATATTATTGTATATATTTGACTCGATTATAAAGGTTTAGGAGAGACTTACATGTAAAATTTGATTCCAGTGCTCTTATTATGTTCACCTACGCGGCTGACACACCATTTTACTTCAGTTTTGGACATATTTACTGAGATTTTATTATTTTTTTACGAGTACATCAACGTGACACAGACAATGACAAACTAAATCATGGCGCGGAGTCCGATTTAAGCCCCGCCCACTTTGGAGTCTCTTTCGGGGTGTCATTTTGGATGGGCTAGTTACTCGTCTATGTTATTATCGGTCGCCGTTGGGCCCGAATTGAATATGGTGCGATGTGCGCTGATTGCGTGCAATCAATTCGGACCACACTTTCGCACATTCGTGTTTACTCCTGTCGTCTCCTGTCAATGACTATAAAAAAAACTTTTTTTCAATCAAAGAGTAAATTTTAAATGTATTTGTAGCAAATTAAGTATGTTATGAAGTTTTAATCAATTCAAAAATAAAATAATTACAACTTTTTCACAAAGTCTAGGTCATAACCTCAAATTTGACATTAGCGCACACCCTGCACTACCTCGTTTTCGTGAGCACCGATAGCACGGCTTCAAGACGTCACTCATGACGTCACAATAATCTTGTTGGCACGAATACGTTCAATTCGGTTCGTTTGTAAGCGTGCTCACAGCGCGCTATGTGCGCGATTGGTTCAAATTTGGCCGTAGGGTATGATACTTCCACGATCCAATGAGGAAGGATCTTCCCTATGACGAAGAAATACTATGGACTGGTCCCAACTACCTACTTCGCGTGCCTACCTAAAGTTTCTTGGTCCACTAAAGATGGCTGCCTCTTAAGTGTTGTAACTCTCTATGTGCATCTGTGGTCGATATAAAATTTAAAAACTTATGGATGAAGGTACTACAAAGATAGGTTTATTATTAATGAAAAAATTTATATAAAAGAATCCTTTTTAGTAAGTCAGTTTACGTGGCTAATTTCAAAAGATCTTATAAATTACAACGTGACAACAACAAAATATCGTTTGCCAAAAAAATATTTTAGCTCAAATTAGCTAAAACTCGAATTTGAATTACCTTGTATATAACAGTCTTAAGCGATATTTTACCCGTAAATTATTCCGGGAGTTTTAAAGTAATTTTATAGATTTTGATGTGTTTTTTCCGAATTTCAACTTTGTCACCTCTTATTTTTACTCGTGCCATCATACTGGCAAAATTGCGGCTAAAGGTAAGTATTTGACAGTATTTTGTTTCTGAATAATTTCATTCATTCATTCATAACCAGCCTATATACGTCCCACTGCTGGGCACAGGCCTTCCTAGATGGGAGAAACACATGAGGAGTTTGGGCCATAACACCACCACGCTGGCCCAATGCGGGTTGGTGGATTAAAGCGGTTGCAGGAACAGCCGGGACCAACGGCTTAACGTGCTTTCCGAAGCATGGAGGAGCTCGAGATTAGAAATTTTGGTTGACCCATCCCGGGACCGACCATGGCAAAAGTTGCTTTGTTTTAGTAAACGAAACCAGAGTGCTCAAACCACTACGCCACTGAGCTCCTCAGTCTGAAAAATCTCTGAATAATTTCACGATAAAAATATTTATTTGCAAAATTAAATAAAACAAAGAATCCTACAAATTTTGTCATTACCTTTTCCGTAAAATCTATAGCTGTGGCGTACGGGCACCGCAAAGTGTAGTTCAACATGCATTTTGGGCAAAAAAACTTATTTCCATACTACCTGGAGGTAAAAAAACCGCCACGATTTGTTTTGTATTTATACTGGGGATATCACGATAAAAAAATACACCGCTTATTATTTCTAAAGGCTTTGCGAGACAGAACGCGTACTTACCGCCGCGTTAGAGCGTCAATAGCGTTTCGTTTTAACGTCGCGTTCTTTCATGTCACACACACTAGATTGATTAGTTAGCGGAACGCTCCAACGTAGCGTACCATTCAACAGAGCGCAGTGCAGATCACTACCAGTCTTTGTAAAGTCTGTGTCGAAGTGGAGTGATTCACATTTGGAAGAATTATACTTTAATATGCTTTAACACGAAAAAAAAGAGTAATTATATTAATAAAAAGAGAAAGGAATTAGGAGAATATCATCGTTTAGGTCGCGAACTTTCATCACATGAAGATCGTTTTTCGTATTGATTGCTTTTCCGATTTATACTCACAATTTTTCCTTTATTGTTACATTTTTATAAGTATTATCCTTCGTATTATATAAACATAGGTGTTTCCGAACCAATTCTATTAGTTTTTCAGTCATAATTGCAATATTTTAGCAAACGAACAGTGGGGCGTTAAACACAATCTGTAAAAAAATATAACGCTCGGCGTCAAAACGTCCTAGCGCCGCGACAGAGCGTTGCGTACTGCTAACGCCGGTGCTCTGTTTGACGGCTAGTAACATTCATAGTACAACACAATTTGACGAGACTGCCTGTTTTGTTGTTGGGAAACACGCGCGCGTTTGTAAATTTTTGTTATCATATTCTGGATTATCAGTGAGATCTCGTTTTCTAACTAATAACTGTAGCTTAGAATAACTGTGGTTTTTGTTATTTCGTGTTTGTGTAAGTCCCGTAAATCGTGTAAGTAATAAATTTAAGTATTTAGGTTAGTATGGATAAACTACCTCCAGATAGAAATAAGCCACCGGATAAAAGTTCGGTCATAATGGAATGTTCAGACATGGATGTCAGCAGAAAACGACCTTTGGAGACGGATTCATCGCCAGTTCCTTATAAAACAAATGTGTCACCAGCCGCTTCTATTCAACATGTTTACATCAACCCTGAATTTTCGTCTAGCTCAAAAATTTTGTATACTAAGGACGACAGAGGCCCCTTTTTAATTCATGTTACCCGAATTGAATCAGAACCTTCCACTGGTACTACAATAAGCCCACTGAAATTTGGCCAATTTCTATTTAATAGTAGAATATCAGGTATAACTAGGGACGGTATTAAACCTATTGGTCGCAACCGGATATCTGTGGAATTCCGAACAGCCGAAGATGCCAACTCCTTCATGGCTAATCCAATTATGTCTCAAACCAAGTATACAATGACAATTCCTACATATCATATCACCCGGACAGGTGTTATAAAGTCTATACCAATTGATTGGTCCATGGAGGAGCTAGTGTCTTCTCTTCAATTTGAAAGTAAAAGCGGTGCAGTTATCAAAGCCAGACGTCTCAATCGCAAAACCATAGTTGATGGAGCAGCTAAATGGATCCCAACCCAAACAGTTGCAGTAACATTTAAAGGTCAAAAATTACCAGAAAGAGTGTTTTGTTTCCATTCATCTTTGCCAGTTTCTATATACCAAATGCCAACAATACAATGTTTGAGTTGCTGTCGTTTTGGCCATGTAAAATCCCAATGCAGGTCTAAGCCGCGTTGTTATCATTGTGCCCAAGCTCATACTGGAGAAAGTTGCCCTAAATCAGACACTGAACCTACTTGCTTACTTTGCTCAGGTAACCACCCCGCAATATCACGCAATTGCCCAGAACATAAAAGGCAAAAAGATATAAAAATGATAATGTCTCAGGAAAACATCCCCTATTCGGAAGCCTCGGCTCGTTTTCCTCCTGTTAGACGATCTTTTGCGGATACTGCCAGGACTTTGGTTTCATCCCCAAGTTCATTTATTACTTCCCCTGAGTTCTCCCCTATTACTCCACATAAAAATTATCAAACAACCTCTTATAGGAAAACAGTCACATCATACCAACAAAGACCTAAACAAACTCCTCAAAAATCTTATGACAGAAATGCACACAATGCCATTATTAGTACCCCTACTTCATCTCTTCCCAATGGCTGCGCTCTCAATAATGAAAACACTAACTCACTCAATGAACCCTACTTGGAAAACTTATCATCTCTTTTTTCTGACCTTATTAAAAATTATAGTGATACCCTACCGTACAATGTCATTCAACAGATTTACCTTGCTTCTTCTAATCTACCGGTCACCAATGGCTCCCATGGACCTATCTCTGCTTCAGTGGAATATTAAAAGTTTTAGACCCAGAAAGTCTGATTTAATATACCTACTAAATAAATATTCACCATCTATCCTCGCTGTATCGGAGACTTGGTTAAAGCCAGGGTCTCATTTTAGAGTCCCCGGCTATGTGTGTCTCCGTGATGACAGAGTGGATGGTTATGGTGGCACGGCTCTTTTAATTAAAAGACCCCTTATATATACACAAATTAATATTCCTAATCATAGTCCCAATTTTAATATTGTTGCAGCTAAAAGCTGTAACATCACATTCATCTCAATTTATATTCCGCGCCCAGACATTAATATCTTATCTGAGCTCGACCAGATAATATCTAGCCTTCCATCTCCTTACATTGTTATGGGAGACTTTAATTGCCACCATACTATGTGGGGCTCCAATCATAGTGACCCTATTTCATCCCACTTGTTGGATCTTATTGACAATTGTAATCTTTGTATACTTAATGATGGTTCCCCTACACGCCGTGTTTTGCCTAACCAAAACCCTAGTGCTCTTGACCTAACTATGACCTCTCCTAGTATAGTTCCATCATGTACCTGGCAGGTACTTCCACTCACATATGGCAGTGACCATTTTCCCATCCTGGTCTCCATTTTAAATGCCGCACCTCGTCACTCCACATCTCACCCTCCTCTACTCAGATATAGATTACACCAGGCTGACTGGAATAGTTTCTCTCGTTTAGTTCAATCTGGCATTGACACTTTCCCCACAGTGACTCATGAAAATTTTTTAGGCTTGTATGATGAATTCGTTAATATTCTTTATTCCGCTGCCGAAGCTTCTATTCCACTAAAGAAACACTCGTCAGGAAATGTACCATCTCCACCCTGGTGGGACTCTGAATGTACAGATATAGTCAAGAAACGTAAAACGGCTGAATTAGCCTTTTGTTCCAATATGAATATAGAAAACCATATTCATCTTAAAAAGATATCTGCCCAAGCCAAGAGATTGTTTAGCCAGAAAAAGAAAACTGGATGGCAGAGCTTCTGCGAGAGCTTGTCACCACGTACACCATGCTCTAAAGTTTGGAAAAAAATTAAAGCTTTTCGCAGATCTGTTTCTACATCTCATGCTTCATCTAATGATCCATCTCCCTGGCTTCATGAGTTTTTTGATACACTGGCTCCTCCTTTCGTACCTCATCACAGTTGTCTCCCTTCATCTTATTCAGACCCTCAGGGTGTGAATCCAATGGACCATGAATTCTCTTATGAAGAACTCTCATGTGTCCTTGAAAACCTGGTGGATTCCTCACCAGGAATTGATGGCATTCCATATTCTTTTATTAAAAATTTAACCACAAATTCCAAAAAAGTATTTTTAAATATCTTAAACTGCATTTTTTACACCAATACAGTACCACAACATTGGAAGCAACAAATTATAATACCAATTCTAAAACCCGGCAAAGACCCAAATTCAGCGGCTTCTTATAGACCCATAGCCCTCTCATCAACTCTTTCAAAAGTAATGGAACACATGCTTAAAAATCGTCTCACTTGGTTCTTGGAAAGTCGAAACAGCCTAGCGCAGTCTCAGTTTGGTTTTAGGAAAGGAATGGGTACCACAGATAGTCTCAGCATTTTTTCGTCCGAAATCCGTCTAGCTCTTAGTCGTAATGAGAATTTTATAGCCATTTTTCTCGACATCTCCTCTGCTTATGATAGTGTTCAGCTTCAAATACTCAGGCAGAAAATGCTACAGCTGAGTATTCCCTTGAGGTTAACAAACTTCATTAGCAACCTTTTCAGGGATCGATCTATTTCTTTGCGTAGTAATACTGAATCTCTCCCTGTTAGAAGTGTATTTCAAGGCCTACCCCAAGGATCAGTATTAAGCCCAATATTATATAATATATATACCTTCGACCTAGAGCAAGCTGTAAATCCTTTCTGCAACCTACTTCAATATGCTGATGACATTGCCCTGTACTCACACTCCACCTCATTCTCAGAAGATTCTGTCTCTCTTAATTGTGCTCTTAGATATCTTAATGATTGGCTATCTGACCATGGGCTACATCTGGCTACGAGCAAGTGTCATGCTGTAGTTTTTTCAAGAAGACGACGAATTCCAGATGTCCAACTATATGTTAAAGACCAACAAATTGAAGTGGTAGAGTGTGCTAAATTTCTGGGAGTTATTTTTGACACCCGCATGTCCGGAACACAACATATCAATTACATTGTTAACAAATGTGAAAAAAGTATCAATGTTCTAAGGGCCTTATCTGGTACATGGTGGGGATCACACCCATTTAGTCAAAAGATTCTATATAATGCTATCGTCCGCAGCCACATAGACTATGGGTGTATAATTTTGGAACCATGTCTTAAACATGCTCTTATCTCCTTGGACAAAATTCAGAATAAGTGTCTGCGCATCATCGCAGGTGCTATGAAATCGTCACCTATCAACGCCCTCCAGGTGGAATGTGGCGAAGCTCCTTATCATCTTCGGAGACAACTTCTAGCCGATCGTTTCTTTTATAACGCAGTACAGTATCCTGTCCACCCTATCCTAAGCATCCTCCAAAATCTTTCTGATCTGATTCCCTTAGCCGATTACTGGCGCCACAAAACACTCCCTCATTTGTTAAACAGTTTTCATAAATACATTAGATTGGAATATCCTGTTGCACAACACAGAAATAATATTATGTACAACTACCCCTTTGAAGTTTTAATGTTTCAACCAAACGTTATAACTAATATTGGCATATCAAAGGATTTCTCTGGAGATGGGAATGCTCTCTTTAACTTTATATTGGACGACAGGTGGAGGGATTGGCTTACAATGTTTACTGACGCTTCCAAATTATCTGAAGATGATAACGTTGGGGCTGCTATATGGATCCCCAAATACAAAATTGTGCTCAATTACAAATGCCCACCTTATAGCACAGTCTTTACTGGTGAAGCCCTTGCTTTGTTAGAGGCAGTTTCGTATGTTGAATCCCATAATCTCAATAGGACAATTATTTTTTCTGATTGCCTTAGCTGCTTACAGGACTTACTTAAATCTCCATTTCAATCAAAAACATATTTCCCAGTCAGTCTAAAGATTAAGGAACTGCTATTTAGGTGTTCAACAAAGAATATTGAAGTGACTTTAGCTTGGATACCTGGACACTCTGGCATTACAGGGAATGAGTCAGCTGATTTTTATGCTAAAGAAGCTGCAAGGATCGGTGACTCAAGCCACATGGTATACTACTCCCGGGATCTTCGATCTATAGCCTCCTTACAGCTCCACAATAGGTGGAATCAGTTATGGCAAAGGTCCAAAACCGTTAAAGGGAAACTTTATGGCAACATCCAACCAGATATCCCTTGTAAGCCCTGGTTTTTTAAACATAAAGATTTGAATAAAACTACCACATCTACATTGATCCGAATGCGCATTGGGCATGTCTGCTCCCCAGTTTTCCTGGCCAAAATTAGAGTGAAAGATCATTCTTTATGTGAATGCGGCCTTGAGGAAGGTACCATGGACCATCTGTTTTTTAACTGCCGTAAACTAAGATTCTCTTTATATGATGTCCTCCCAGCTGATATCCACCGTCCAGCTAACATGAACTACATATTATGTTTTATTTTCAAAAAGGAAATTGTTCAAATTATCAGTAAATTTATCCATACTAATAAAATTAAACTTTAATTTACATGTAGGCTTAGACATTGAAAAACTAACTTAATAATTAATAACTAACAATAAGTTTAATTTATATAAATTTTATATGAACTTATATCCCAATTAATTTAAACTCCTTTCCATTCATACTGTTTATGTGTCTTAAATAAGTATATATGTATATTATATTGTGTTGTCCTTTATTTCAGAGACCTCAATGAGTCAAATTACTAACATAATTCAATCAGCAATAGCCCTACATACCGATTAGTGTTCCCTGACACTTGACATTGGCAGTAATGTCGCAAAGTACGACGTTGCCATAAAATAAAGAAAGAAGAAGAAGAACACAATTTGACGCTATAACGCGGCGTCAGACTAACGCCCTGACGCGCGTTAATTATGCGCTCTCTCTGGCAAAGCCTTAAAGGTGATAGGGAAATAAAGTTTTTGTCCAAACGTACGTTTGACTACACTTCCAGGCATTCGTAAACCAAAACTGTTAATTTTACGGAAAAGATGGACATAAATATATTTTCTCTAGTATTTTATTTTACATAGGTAATTCAAAACTCCGAAATAACGTTCCAGGCAATCTATTTTATTAGAACTAAATTTAAGCCTAGCCAACATTTGTACACCATTATATTGGTGAAATATATTTGATACACACAAAACATATTATTTAAGTCCATCTTAAGTATACCTTTACATTCATTTATGATATTTTAGGAAATAAAAAAATATTTTTTTTATCGATACTTCAAGATCGTAAAGACCGCACTATGTTATTGTGTGTGACAGCAAATGTACCACGTGACTTGGCACAGACTGGCTTCAAAGGTACATGCTAATGACGTCACAGAAAAGAATTGCCAAAAGAAGTAATCAACAAGTAATATTTATCCCTCTTTTCAAATGCAACATTTCCTTGGTTAAAAAGAGACAACATGACGTTTGACGTTTATATGTCGATATGATAGATATTTCTATACTCACGATATGTATAGAACATTATAGCATCTCCTTAAAATCCTTGCTCATTGATCCTTCCTCATTGATGACAGCTGAATGCAATGACAGCTGTCAATTGTTGCTAGAAGTTTTCTGTGTGTGATTTAAATGGTTTGTTTGGTTAGGTTTGGAAGGAAGGAAACAAATAGTACACTAAACGTTGGAAACCGTACCAACCGCACCGCAAAATCATTGCCTTGTGTCGTGTATCCTAAAGAATTAGCTATCTGATTGCTCCTAAGAACTTATTAAAATGGCCAATGATCCAGAAAGATTTGATTCTATGTTGCTAGCTATGGCTCAACAACATGAGGGTGGCGTAAAAGATGTGAGTACTATTTAGGTTGCCGCAAGAACAAAGTGCTTTGTCATAAAAAGCTAACATAATATCGCTTTGTGTTTAGGAATATCTTTATAATTGATAGGTCTATTAAATGTCATGTGTGTGTTCAGTAACGTTTTTGTGTTAGTTCTTTTGATAACAAAGTTTTTCGTACAAGTCTTTTTTTCTATTTAGACACGAAAATCCGCACTCTGCAAAAATAACAATAGGCGGCTGTTTTAATAATAATAATATTCATACATTCACACTTATTATCTAGCCCAAAGTAAGTAAGTAAATTATTTATTTGCTAGAATATGGTACAAATGGTGTTGTTTACATTATACAATTAAGCATCAGTATGAGCTGGTTTTATGCGCTGCGGACCCATTATACCCCTAGCCCTACCCCTGGGGGTAGGGTGGGACTGAACCATACCACCGTTAGTAGTGCTGGGTGCTGGGATTTAATGGAAAAATAGAAAAAAAACAAATACTAGAAATTGTCAATATTGTCATTATATTTAGAAGTGAGGATAACTCAATCGAAATATCGTATGTATGTAGCTGGATCATCCCCTGAAGTACCGGGCTACCATATCTATGTAGGAAATGTTTAGCATACTGTTAATTTTATTTATATAATAATCATAGGGGTACAATAAATAACCTCTGATATACTTATGGTAGCCTGGTACTTCCGATTGGAAATATACATTCATTAACTGTCAATGAATCGAATGAATCAACGGACTGAATTACCTTTATCTTTGAAGCATTGTCAGTTGAGTTTAATTATAAAATAAAAAAAAGAATTATGCTATTAACACCAGGTTCGTAATATTTTAAAAACAAAACCTGTAAACATATAGTGCACAGCCAGTCTGTCACGGTTTTATGGATACTAGATAATGAAGAAATAATGATAATAATATGCACATAAATATTAGAAATAAACTAAGTAAACATATAAACATCCATGATTCGTAAACAAATGCTGTACTCATTATACAAACATTTGCTCCTACCGGGATTCAAAACCTGGGACCTCTTGACTGAGTAGCCTGTATAGCAAGGGGTACAGATCACTTGGCCGGCCGGTTTTGGTGGCTGATTATAATCTGCAGTGATCATAATAATTATTATCATTATTTTAATATTGAATTTGAATATTGTTCTCTTGATTTCAGTTACTCAAGACTATAGTCAGTTTTCTAGCTAGAAAAACTGATTTTTTTACTGGTGGCAATGAAGGAGAATGGGAAAAAGTAAGTATTTTTACTATTGTATTTCAATCTTACTCAGCTTTTATCTGCACTCTGTTGCAGTTTTTAATGCAATGTACGAGTATTGGGGTCAGCCGTAATTTGTCAGATTACAATATACACTTATCCAAAAAGTTCTAGATTTGGAGTCTATAGCAGAACTCAGTAGGTTTTAGGTTTGTAGGTTTTATGCTATAGACTCCTTATAGTCCAGAAATGTTTTGAAAAAGTAAAAGTGTACATTGTAATCCGATAAATTACAAGTCAAAGTGATATGATCCACAGTGAATAAACAGTTAACAATTAACACACTAGGCTGCTATCATAGTCAAATTTTAAGTGAGACAACACCCATCAACCAAAAGGATAGTTTTAGCGCTTTGTTATATGTCTACAAGTTACAAACTGTTGAATCATGGATTAGTAAAGATTTGCTGAAATAAGTTTTGTGGTGTGTGAAAGGCATGCCGGATTAGAGGGGGTGCCAGATAAGACAAGGGCTGTACTACTGGCAGTCAAGAAACTTGTCAATGCCTTGTACTTAAAACATGTTGCCATACAAATATACCCTAATGCAGGCTAGGCTTGCAAGCCGCAGCAGCAGTGAATATATTATTATTAATAACAATGAATATATAATTATTAATAATATTCTACTTGTATAACTACTTGTTTGGATGTTGGATTTATTGGTTTGGTTGATTTTACAAAAATGTACTTTTGACTCAGAATAATCAGAAACTAGAGATACCGAACCATAGGTTGTACCTACTTCCCAAAAATCACTCAAGTCTGAGTATGGCGGCTAATTCACAGACGGCACCACGCACCGCCGCGGTAGGCGGTGGAACGGATATCATGTCGCATTGGCCTATAAGAATCCCTTGATGCCAAACACACGGACACCGCCCGACCGCGGGGCCTAGCGGTGATCACGCTGCCGTCCGCGCGGGCGCCGCATAACCCGCGCGGGCGCCCCATAACCGCGCGGTTCATCGTGGATGCGGGACGTTCTTGTCAGTGTCTATGATGAACTGGTCAAAACCACGTTTATTCTATCCGCACGGACAAACACGTTATTTCCTTACCGCGCAGGGAACCGCTACAAAATCAGATTCACCGCCAACGCCCTCCGCGGCGGTGTGCGCTGCCGTGTGTTAATCGCCTATGATATTTTATTACTTCTGTAATTATTATTATTAGATCTAAAAGTTTTCATTTAGTGGAAGATTTCTGATTGTAATATTGTGTTTACCCACATTTTATCTTATGCATTCTGATAGCTGTTTAATGGCACAGTTTTATTTTGTATTTATTTTGAAAATGTCAAATCATATTATTTATCAAATTACTTTCAAGTCATTCAATAAAAAAATATGTCATTGAAAACCTGGGTGATGTCAATCAATCAATCAATTTTTATTGTGGAACACAGGTATCAAACAAGGTTGACCTACCATTACGGCATACAATTGTAATGAAATCAGCGCTAAGTAGTAAACACAATACAATTCAGAAAAAAACATAAAATATTTGCATCTGCCTAAAACTACTTACAGAGTCCTGTCATTCAAAAATTCAGTTTTGCAAGGGATCATACGAAGTTCATTTCTATGGCGGGCAGTGTTATGAAAATCAAATAAATCTAAATTTTTTAACACAAAGATAGCACACTCTTGTATATATAAACATGGAAATGTCAGTATACCTAATTTTTGAAAATATGGTTTGCACAAGTCAGTTTTTTTCAAATTGTACATTGATGTCTTTGACCATATCAGCTTTAACAAAAATATTTGATTTTGTGCGTTTGTAACATCTACTTTATTGTAATAATTACAAATAAAGAAAAAATTATATGCTCGAGGCGGGAATCGAACCCCAGGACACGCGGGTTCGATTCCTGCCTGGAGCATATAATTTTTCATCGTTTTCTCTCTTCATTTGCAACTGTTACAAATATTTTCATTCAAGTTTATATATTTTTCCAGATAGTTAAAGACACTTTTTATGAACATGCAAAGACTGCTTGTGATAAAGCAAACAAAATTAAGAAGGAAAAAGAAGAAGCAGACAGAAGGCTAAAAGATATTCAACAGAAAAAAGATCAAGAGAGACTTGCACAAGACTTTGAACCTGCTTCAGTTTGTGAGCTCACTGATCAGGAAGCTGATGAACTGCGAGAAGAAATTGAATATGATAAAAAGAAAAGTAGGTCTACATTTTATTTGTGAAGTAGCAACAAATCATTATATAACCTAGCCTAACATAACAAACAGACAAACAAACTCACTTTCGCATTTATAATATTAGTTGGTATAGACTATACTAGTATGTAAGCTCGCTCAAGATCCTAACTAGTAAAAATTATGCCAACTGCAACCATCGTCATATTAGCCGAGAGATGCCCACTGCTGGGCATAGGCCTCCCCCTAGAATCTCCAAACTGGTTAGTCCGGCGCTGTTCTCATTCATCGGCTTCCCGCAACCCTCACTAGATCGTCGGTCCACCTTGTGGGGGGGCTACCAACGCTGCGTCTCCCGGTACGCGGCCGCCACTCAAGGACCTTTCCGCTCCGACGGCCATCAGTCCTCCTTGCGATACGGCCTGTCCACTGCCACTTGAGAGGACACCAGATGAAAAAAATAAACCAAACAATTTGCTGCCACCTGCAGTAGTAGCATTTATTTCATTATCTGTCGGCATATGTTAAGCGTCTGATTCAGTTGCTTCATTAACGGTATAGGGATATAATCTCCACATATTCTGATTTCTTTGTGATTGCTTCGCTATTAATTATTGGACTCACTAGATGTAGGCTCATATGTAGGGTTGTCTAGCTAGGTGAAACTTGCTGTATTTTGGATTGCATGCAAAGGTAAAGCCACCTTTTCATAGGTAGCCATATTCCCTACGGTTTTCTATTTTGTCTCATATTTTTTTTATCCATAATCTAACGTGTCATAATGTTTTGTGACATAATCATAATGTGTCCGAATGATAAGTAGCCCTAACTTAATATCTCATAATATCACTTGCCCGAAAACCGAAATCCCGAATATAATATGACCTTCAAATTTTTTTGCTATAAATATCACAATCTATAATATTTAAAAGTCATAAAAAGCTTTTCTATAATAGTTGTAAGTCCTAACGTAATATCTCATAATATAACGTAACGTGCCCTAAAATCGAAATTCCATAAATATAAAATGACCTTATTTTTTTGCTGTAAATATTTCTATCCATAATATTTGAAACACAAATATAAAATATAAATATGCAAGCAAGCATGCAGCATGCAAGCAGGCATGAAGTATGCTAGCAAAAATGCATACAGTATGCATGCAAACCTAAAGCATGCAAGCAAGCAACATGCAAGCATTCATGGCTTCTGTCACGGCTCCGGCGCTGCGGGGCTCCGGCGGTCCCACGCGACCTTATCGTCACAGATGTTTTTCGCCCACCACCGGCGTCAAAACCACCTGCTTCTCAGCTCGCAGGCCGCCTCGCCCCTCCGCGCCTTCGCGGGCTTATATTACACTCAAGGGGTAGGGCAGACAAGACAACGTGGTGTCGGTTTTACAGCGATATATTTCTGTCACTGGATTTTAAAAAGTAACGGTTGTTCTGGATCATTAGACAACATTTTAGTTAAATTATGTCAAATTTAGTTGAAACTGTCTCTGGATAAAATGATTTTCATGATAGTAAGTCTTATAATAAGTAAGCTCTATGATATTGATAACATAACCAAGATAAACCTACTTTTAAACATATGTCTTAGGTTAGGACTAACAATATTATTATAAACCATTCGGACTCGCAATATTATTATAAACCACCATTCGGTCTAACATACATTATACAATATAACACTTAGGACATGTGACTTTATAGCAAGAAAAATTAGGATATCTGATTATTATAGCACCCGATCTTATGACACAAAAGCATTAGACCTAAAGACGCTTAGGTAATATACAATTTCGTATACGCGAACATTTTGAAAAGTGATAATTATAGCAAACGTGTGAGGGATTATGATTTTCGGACGATCGATATTCGGAGTAGAAAGGAACTACCATTCCCTACCCATTCATTCCTGTTAGATTTTAAATACATTGGTAACTGTTATTGGCCCTATAGTTAAAATAATAACAATCTATTGTATCTACTAATAAGTTGATGGTTGTAGCAATCCTAAATGAAATAAAATAAAAATAAAAATCACTGGGCACGGAAGGCATTTCATCTTAGGCTTCAGAAAGACAATGCACCTAATACCAAGGGATTTTTTTTCTTGATACTACAGGTGTCTATACGCGGCGGTTACTATTTACCACCAAGTAGGCCGTCAGCTAGTTTGGCATGTAGTTGTATAAAAATGGAACCACTCAAAATAGCATTGTAGCTTTTAAATTCTTTTCGTAACTTTGAGAAACTTGTAGACAGAGCCAGACTAACGTCACAGGTTTGGCAGGGTACTTAGCTTATCAAGATATTTAAAAACATTTTGTACCAAGTGTCCTACTTTATATTAGTAAAACTGACCCCTGTATTAATATGTATGATAACGCTGACTCCCACGAGGAACTCTTTGTGAAAAGCCACAAGATTGTAGGTTTTACAGAATAGCAACATAAGCGACTTCAATATTAATTACTTACTTATATTGAAAATACCCACCGCGGACAGAAATAAATTGTACGCCACAGATATTTTACTTGAAATCAATATTTTTTTTAAGTTGAGTAAAAACACAAATTTAAGCTTATTTTCGTTATTTGAAGCTCAGGCGTCTTCTGTCGTCATTAGTGCCATCTCGCTGTCACAGACAACTGTAAAATATCCATTTGGTTTAATACCTAGGGTGGCGCTTGACATGACCAAAGCCTTATTGTTTTACGGTCTGCGTCGCAAACCACCGCCAGGAGTGCACCTCGTGCTTAATGGTGGTCAATATTACAGCGCAGATGCGCTACCTGGGGCTGATTCTTGACCCCTGCTGGTTTTTCATGGAGCACTTCCATCAGCTGTGTCGGAAATATTAGTCCGAAACGATCGCGGGCCTCAGCCGACTCTTACGAAACGAAGGAGGGCCTAATGTTGCTTGCCGCTGCCTTTACACCGGGTGGTTATTGCCATGGCACTATATGGCTCACTCACGTGGACAGAGCTCCTATCAGCACATAATAGGAGGCTGGCTGCGGAGGGTCAGGGTCGTACGCGGATACCCGAACTGATAAGACGATGGCAGGATCGCGCCCAGAGGGCAGTAATGTAGGAGTGGAGGTGCCGACTTTTCGTGCCGGTTGCTGGCCACTGGACTATCGGAGGTATACAGCCAAACTTGGCCAAAATCAGTGGGTCGGAGACACGGCTCTCTCTCTTTCCGTCTCGTGCAGGTGCTGTCAGGGCATGGATGTTTTGGACGCTACCTGCACTTTTCGTTAGGAGGAGTTGCGCCCCCGGTGCCACCAATACGACTACAGTGACGACACGGCACAACACACGCATGAGTTTTATCCAGCATGGGCAGTAGAGCGCCGTGTCCTCGTGGTACGTATTGGTCCGGTCCGGATGCTCTCTGTCGACTGTTGGCAGGCAACATTCTTGTTGGTAGTCATCTATTTCTGCGAACAGCGTTACCTGTGTACACAGGGAGTCTCACATAACCCTACTTCGGCCCTCTTCGTCGTAGGGTAGCTATTAAAACTATTCAGACAAAAAAAAGGTTTAATACCTATCAGGTAACATAAGATTCATTTCTGTCCACTGTCGGCCAATGGTCAATTTACTTTGAATTTTTTTGTATATCTAGTCCAGACATTTTTTTATATTGAAATATTGTCTTTTTCAGAAGTGGAAGACGGACGTGGTGATGGTGCTGAAAAAAAACCAGAATCGTCAGAAGTCCCAGATGATGAAGACGATCCAAAGGAGAAGGGAAAGATCAAACCTAATTCTGGAAATGGATGTGACCTTGAGAATTACAGCTGGACCCAGACTCTTGAAGAAGTTGAGGTGAGTGATTTACCAAAAATTAAATAAACTATATGTGGATTGAATATTTGCATCAGACATTAATGATCTACAAATATCTATTTTTAATTACTTTAACATAAATATATTTTGTTACTTTGTTAAGTCTTTCCCGCTCCTTAATTAGTGGCAAAATTATTCACGTGAGAACAGATATTATGGCGGTTTCATTTAATTGATGATGTTGTCTTTAATCTGGTGAAGGTCGCAGGTAGCCGCCGGATGACGATCAATCGTGGATTTTTTTAGGGGAGGCCTTTGTCCAGCAGTGGACGTCTTTTTGCTGTAATAATTGTTATTGTAATTAAAATTAATATTATTCACGGATAGCTAGCTGCCTCGTTTTCGCATCTCGATTTTTTGTATATTCGCTTTAGGCTTGCGATAAAATTTAAAGTGAAATCTGGACGTATAAAAGGAAGACGCGAAAAATTTATGGGTCTATTTACTAAATGTCAGTAAAACTACGGTATTTGTATTTTTAATATTTTATCATTGATATTTGTAATGAAATACTCAAAATCAATGGCAACAAACGGGCGGGCCAGCAAAGTTAGAGTAAAATAAAAATGTGACATTGTAAAAAATATTTATTAAATAAAACAACACGCCGCGCCGGGTGGGCGCCCCGTGGGCGCTCGCTCGGACAGTCAGTTATCACAGCGCACTGACAAATACTTATTAAAAATCCGGACTTAGAGGGCGCCTAAAGCTAGAAAAAAAACAAATTTCACCCGCACCCCCCGCATCCCGAAGCACGATTGCAGTGTGTTGTCAATCGAGCTCGTCTAGTCACCTGCGGACGTCATAGTATAGTATACGCAAAATATTCACATGAAAGCAACAGTAGCTTCTTAGAAGTAAATGTAATGCATTCCTAGTCTATAATATTAATTATATTGGCTCAATGCAATATTGAAGTTAAGATTTTTATTGTTACTAGATCAAGTTGTTAAATTAGACCAAAATGTTCGTCAAGGCGACACATAGTTAATTTACTAATTTAACTTTTTTTTTTCAAATTAAAAATAATGTTAAATCGTTGTGAACTTAATTACTTGTTTGATTTTCTCGAGTGAAATATAATGTATTCTTGTACTATTTTTCGTACACATATCAACTATCCACTGCATTAATAATTTTTGTAAATGGTGCAGCATACTAAAATCATCTCTGTCAATGTGGGTAATTTATTTCTAGGTGCTCTTGAATTAGATGTAGTTGGCACATTAAGAGAAATGAATATATGTCACCTATCTGGAAAAAGTTATAGATACGCTAAAAAATTTAATGAACAATCCAAAACAGAGATATTTTCAATGGTACTATTTACTTTTGAAAATAAAATCATATTTCGTTCAAAATTTAGGTCACCATAAACTGTACTAAATATTGCTGCTACATCAGTTTCAACTGAATCATTGTAACATTAATAGTTATGCAGATGACAGTACAGTGCATGGTAAATTGTTATTACGGTTGCCCAGGGGCGGAACGCATTGACACCGAGAAAGAGAGAATGTATATTACCGTCGAGCTTAACAGGCAGGGTTGTTGTGTTAGTTAAACCTTATTACACCTATCCAAATGGGGTTCGAATAATCTTGTTGAGTTTAATGCTAAAAACCACAAGTCTGCGCGTTCACATCTAAAATGTCGCTTTTCATTCCCCCGCCTTCTCTTCAGAGTATTACTCATGGAGATATTACAGTGAAATTTATATAGACTGTGGAGATATGCTGTAATCCAAATCAGAAAAACTACACGACGAGGTACATTGATTTTTCACGGCTGACCAAGTATGCCTACTTTATAACAAAGGACCGATCGTGCGTGGAATATAACTTGCACCTGTGGGATTGCACTCTACTAAGTATATGCATTGGAAAGATTGCAGTGTTCGAGCTGTACATATAATTAGTGATATAGAGGTCACAAGCTTCCTTTTTTCTACTCAAGTGCACGCGTACCAGTTTTCGGAGTCATCAATTCACTGGTTCCACACCAACATTACTCATACAGACGTTTAGTGACTCGTTTCTTTGTCGTTCTTCCAACACTTGGAATTCTTAGTGGCTGTCTGCGCTTAAATACTCATCTCGTCGCTTTACATGTGGTGGTGTTGAATCATTTGTCATGCTTCAACACCACCGTCAAAATGTGTTTTTTTGACGATTTAAAAGTGCTTCTTTGTGGCCTATTTCAATAAAATATTTTTTCTTTCTTTCTGTTTATTTAAAAAAAGTATCAGTAAGCTTGGCACATTGATGTAGCCGCGCTAGAAGTGCGCGCCGAGCCGGCGTGGCCGTATATTTTGCCGTCATTTTAAGAGGTTTCATTCTCCAGGGTATTCATACAAATTTTCAAGTCCAAATTTTTCGGAATTAAATACACTGTATCTAATGAAACTTTATACGCATAAGCAGGATACAGAGATCTAGAAAGTTGTAAGAGAATATTTTCGAAAAAGAGCATAAGAACTAAATTAGAGCGAGTACAAAATAGAAGTGGAATAAAAAAGTTTATTACTTGAAATGCTATCAAAACTGCATCTCAGCATTAGTAGGAAAGGAACGAAAGAGTAGGTGAGGTCAATAACTTAAAAAGTACAGTTTTGTTTGCACAATACATAATTCCAATACCCAATTGAAGAATTATAGACCCATCGCGCTCCTGAGTCATGTTTACAAGCTGTATTTGAGAGTTACAACGAATTGTCTCGCACGCAGATTTGACGACTTCCAGCCTCCGGAACAAGCCGGATTCCGAAAAGGCTATAGTACCATAGACCACATACATACGCTGCGGCAGGTTATACAGAAGCCCGAAGAGTACAACCTGCCATTATGCTTAGCGTTCGTAGACTAGGAAGCAAGCCTTCGATTCTGCCGAGACCTGCCCCCTTATTCTCAACTGTCGAAAAGAATTCGAATTTCGGAAACTCTATACCTGTCACTTTTTATCGCGCTGCGTCAAAGCGAGATGGCCTGTGAATTTTCGAATCGAATCCGTGATCCGACAGTTGAGAATAAGGGGGCTGGGCCGTGCTTCAGTCACCTACAGAGATGCCAAATAGACTATCGGTACATCCAAGTGCTGCAGTCACTCTACGAAAACGCCACTATGTCAGTCCGCCTTCAGGACCAAACCTCGGAACCAATACGTCTTCAGCGAGGTGTGAGACAGGGCGATGCTATATCGCCGAAACTGTTTACTGCCGCGTTGGAGGATGTGTTTAAGGTTTTGGACTGGAGAGGAGTACTTGGCATCAACATAAACGGCGAGTACGTGACTCACCTTCGTTTTGCTGATATCGTAGTCATGACGACAGATAGTCCAACTTCCAGAAAGAGGAAATTGAATCTCGTTGGAAGTCAGAAGTATCTTTGTGATTTATTTCTATCGAGAAAATTTTATAAATTCATGTTTTTGCTCTGACACAACCCTCACAAATATAATGTAATTACCATATTTAAAATTACAGCTCATTTGGATTTGATTTAATACGATTAAAATCAAATCTACGATTAGTGATTTGCTTTATGCCCCCTCTTAACAACAAGTGCGGTTGAAACTCCGGACATTGTTGTCATATCCGGACAATCCGGACTAAATCTGGACGTATGCCCAGTATGGCAAGCCTACCTATAGCTATAGTGTACGTTCTCCTAGCCATATAATACTTGCTTGGATTCGAAGTGATATTGCAGCAGGATGCCATTAACTGGGGCCCTGTGGCAGACACTAGCAATATTGATGACAATGTCATGGTTGCTCTAAAATTATTAATGATCGCTCGCTATGCTCCTTTATAGCGTATTCGAATTAGACACAACCCTGCCATTTGGTTTTTGAAATAAATAAAAGCATGCCATTTCCCTCCGGGACAATAGGTTTAATTAAGTGTAGGGTTAAGCGTTACTCATCTAAGTATAATTTAAATTGTAGCCGCTGCAGTCTTTGTCACTACAAAGACTACTCTAAACTATGCTACGCTATTTACCTAAATAAATCTTGTTATCATCGCTGTATGAGTTATACGACACACTTCTTTAGTGCCCGTGGTTTACCCGCGCTGTTTACGGGAATTTTATTTTTACCATGGTACACCAGCAAGTCCATATGCTTTACATCATGATGGATGACACGAAATAATATCATATTTTTTTAAAAAAGCACGCAAATGACTTAACACTAATAGTTTTTTTTAACAAAGTATGACAAATGACTCAACGCCACCTTCATGTGAAGTGATAAGAAGAGTCCATATGCGAAGACAGCTAGTGCAGCTAAACACACTGTTCTAGCCGTCTCCACCTACAAAAAGAAAAAAAAGCGGCCAAGTGCGAAGCGCACTAAGGGTTCCATACCATTATCTATATACAAGCGTCTACCTGTTGCCGTTATAAATATTGAGCAAAAACAAGCAAAAAATCACGTTTGTTGTATGGGAGCCCCCTTAAATATTTATTTTGGGTCTACTTTTTGTCGCAGAACTTTTTATGTCATAATTTTATTATTCATAACAGCGGAAAGCATAAACTTCATTTGGCAGAAAATCATTTGGCACACACTCGTTAATCATACATTCAAAACCCATAATTTTATAAGTCAGAATCATCTTTAGGCATATATTTAATATCCATAATAATTAAGAGGCAGATACTATCATATCGCAGAAAGTTTATATTCAGAATCATCTTTATGCATAAATTTGATATCCATAACATTAAGAGGCAGAACAATCATATCGTAGAAAGTCCATATTCAGAGCAATACTAGCCAAGCATGCAGAATGCAAGCAATCATGCAACATGCAAGGTTTCTGTCACGGCTCCGGCGCTGCGGGGCTCCGGCGGTCCCACGCGACCTTATCTATCGTCGCAGATGGTTTTCGTCCACCGCCGCAGCTTCGGCTTGCTGGCCAGCCTCAGCCGCGGCGGCGTCTTCAAAACCACCTGCTCCTCAGCTCGCGGGCCGCCTTGCCCCTCCGCGCCTACGCGGGCTTGAATTACGCGGGCTTGAATTACACTCTAGGGGTAGGGCAGACAAGACTACGTGGGGTCGGTTTTTCAGTGAATTGTTTCTGTCACTAATGTAGCACAATCTTAGAAATAGTATCCCAAGTGAAATTATACCGAGTAATCGTCGCACTAAACAAAGAGTAATTAATACAGTACTCATTCGGTCCGTTTAATTCAGTTGATTGTGTAATACATGTAATTTTCCCACTTGAAGTACCAGGCGACCACAACTATAAAGGAGATGTTTAGCATACTATTCATTTATAATCATAATATGGATATACTTAAGGAGCCCTGGTAGTTTAGATTTGACTTTGGAGCACTAATGCGTGGTAGGTATTATAGATTGGCCATTTCTAATGCAGCTAATGAATGAGTAATGAAACTAAAGGCAAACATGCCCAAATAATAAAGAACAAAAATACATATAATAAAAAAGAAAAACTAATATCTGTTTTACTATGCGTTATATTACATTAACTAAATATGAACTTCCTAAAGACGATAGGGACGTAAATTATTTGATCTACTTACGGGACAATGGGAGAAAGTACTCATCAAGTCTGTCTACCTAGGTGAACCACAAGATTTTTTTTTCCTGGAAAAAATCTCCTGTAGTCCACCTAGGTAAACAGCGCGGATGGACCACAGGCAATGAAGCATGTTTGCATTTGAGCTTGTAAAAATGTAAGTAGAGTTTTGTGTTATTCACTGATATCATATTAGTTACTTACAAGTTTAGTGTCCGGCCGCGGCTCCGCTCGTGTTTTTCTCGGCTATCACGCTAAAGATAATGATAGCTATATATCTATCTCAATTCATTTTTTTTTAATCGGTTCAACAGACAGGCAGGCAAACAGTGTCACTTTCGCATTTATAATCTAACTATGGATATCGGATTACAAACGTCTCCGATGAAATATCCGGGGCACCTAAATACCAGCTTGGACCATTTGACTCGCTCCAAAGACGCGCTATGAGAATTGTCGACGATCCTGAGCTCACAAGCGGTATTGAACCTTTAAGCCTAAGGAGACATTTTGCCTCCTTGTGTGTGTTCTACCGTTTGTATAACGGGGTGTGTTCTGAGGAATTATTTGACATGATGCCCACGGCTTCTTTCTATCATCGCACCGCTCGCCACCGGCAGGGAGTTCATCCTCACAAATTGGAACCAAAGTGGTCACGTACTGTACGGTTTCAGAGAAACTTTCTCCCGCGTACGCTCAGGTTGTGGAATCAGCTCTCTGCAGAGGTTTTCTTGAATGAGTACAGCATGAGGTTCTTCAAAAAAGGCGTGAAAAGGTTTTTACAGGGTCGGCAACGCGCAAGTAATACCCCTGGTGTTGCAAGCGTCCATAGGCTACGGTAACCACTTACCATCAGGTGGGCCGTATGCTTGATTGCCACCTTAGTGGTATAAAAAAAATATACCTATATCATTATATAGGTATATTTTTTTTATATATATTTTCACATATTTTCATAGATGATATTCGTATCGTGAACGGTGTGCTCCATTTATTGAGAAAACTTACTAACTTAATTTTTTGTAGAAGGTCATGATGATAGCAAGGGATGAAAGTAAAAAAAATATTTTTATAGAAGGCAATTTTATAATTAAGTCTGATATCAATTTATCACAGTTCATTCGTAGCATACTTACATATTACATACTTTTATTAATTTTCAAATGGACTGATATACTTAATATAAATAATCTTAAATACTAACAAAAAACTTCAAAGATGCAAATTTTTATTTAACTTACAAAAATGTGCATCTTTTTGCGTCAATGAAAACACCTATATTCTTAGCACTTCCCGTACAAAATTTAGAAAGTAGAACAACAAGAAGAAAACAATCACAGTATTACAATCCAGCTTGTAGAGAACCGCATTTGTTGGAGAGATGTTGTCCAATGTAAGTGCTTACTTACGCAGATATGCAAAAATAACGCAATTAAATAAGGAATAATTTAAACACGTTAAGCGGCCATCACAGCTCAGTGGCATAGTGGTTTCGATTACAAAAACAAACCAACTTTCGCCATGTTTTAAAAAATCTCGAGCTCTTCCATGCTTAGGAAGGCACGTAAAGCAGTTGGTACCGGTTGTTACTGCAACCGCTTTAGTATTACAACCCGTATTTGGCCAGCACAGCGTGGTGGTGTCATGGCCCAAGCTCCTCGCGTGTTTCTCCCATGAAGGAAGGCCTGAGCCCAGCCGGTCATGATCAAGCGAGCGCCCATTCGCATCGTAGTTGCTTTGTTAATGACAAAGTGCCTTTGTTGCACAACTTTAAAGATTGTGAACCAGATAGTACCTACTAAATATTTTACAAAAATCACCCAAAGATTGCTAAGCTGTTAACCTATTTATAAGAGTAATAACACTTAAAATCCAAGAACATAATATACAGGCTGTTAGGAGGATGCTCTCGAAGACGGCAGTACTGGTCACCCTAAATACGACGCGTTAGAAAATTTCAAACTTATTTTGTAACAAGTCATGCTTAGGATGACCAGCACTGCATCTGCCTTCTTTTTATAACTTGACGATATAATATTTATAGACGAAGAGGAGGGGATCGACGATGACGCAAGTTGGCCAGATGCCTATTAATCCCAGGTTATATCCGATAGAAACACGGAAGCTAGCAGTGCGTTCAAAGGTCTAGCTGGTTGCGCTGCGCATGCAGATATTTAGTATATCAACCAAGAATGTCCTCATGCTCATGAATCTCTTCAGCACTTTACAGTGTTAGGCTATGAAGCTTGACCTCGACCAGCTTCTTGTCTTCCTCTCAAATAAGCCTCTTGGGTGCAGACCCTGAACATAATCCAAGAATGTTGTTACTTGCCTGAGTCGTTCCACAAGTGAGATAATTGCTCCATTTTCGAACGGACTTTGCTTTATATGTATGGAGTAAGCTCCCCAGGAGCAAAGTACCTCTTAGTTTTATTGAGGATGCCTAGTTGTAGCCGCAATTTGAGCTACTGGTGACATTGCCGTGGACCTTAGCTGTCAACTCTTCCAGAAGCAAGATATAGTCGATAATATTAATCTGTATCTACAAATTTACTTCCGAAACTAGGAGCCCGTTAAACGGAATCTTCTTTCCAGTGAACAGACATGTGTTTAAGTGCCATTGAACATTACTAAAATGACTTCAGCGGGAAGCAAATTTTCAAACATCATGCGTTCGTTTCACTATATTGTTTCTGAACGATCGAACTTAATCAGAACTTTCCTTCACACTGGATATGTATCTATTCGTGACAGTAATGTCATGTGCTCTACATGACATTACTGTCACGAATAGATACATACCTTGGCCTGGGAGTTCCCAACCAGGCCAGGTATAAGCAAGTCCCATTTTCGCCCTTATTCACAACTGTCAGAAAACATTCGAATATAAGATACTCTACCACTTCATATTGGTGCGAGACGGTATCTGAGTTTTCTAATCAAAACCATAATCGAAAGGTTTATTAATTCGGGTGAAGGAGTCACAGAAAGAAAAGAACCCGCCCTCGAGAAACAACAGGATACAATTGCTCGTGAGTCTCGTATACCTGCAATTGTAGTTTCACGACATTGAACGGTTATGGTTAATAGACATCTGTGCTCTGTAATTAAAAATATGCAATTATAAGAATTTGTACATCTCGTATAGATTTAGTCTTAATAACATTAAATAAAATTCTTACATTTAGTCACGCATAAGTATTTGAAATATTTCCTACACAAGACACAGTGCAGTGTTCATAACTTAAGTGTAAATTGGATAACTGGGTTGTATTGCACTACTTTATTTATCTTACTAGCTAAGCTAATACAAATAATTAACTTGAAAATGTCTACACTTTACGAAGTATGAACAATTTACATTGCTATTTTGTATGCAATAGTTGTTCATCTTCTCAGATAGGTATACCTACCCCAAACTTAAACTGAAAAGTTCTTAAAATATAGTCATATTTTTAAAGAGACGAAAGGTTAACAAAAAATATTTTATGAGAAGAAACACGAAACTCTCTCATTTTTATATCAAGTATTGATGACAGATAATAATGTCATTATTATTTTGTATCAGATTATAAAATTTTTGTGTATAATGTAAAGAAGGTATAGTTAAATAGAGTCGCGCCTCCAAAGAAGTCCCGCGTCGAAAAGATGAACTACAGCTGTTTGACACATAGAATAGTTAATGTTGCCACTGTTATGATAATTATCTGCATTTTATGATTTTTTGTATTAATTTTGTTTTCATTTATTTAACCGTTATGCGATCATTTATTATTGTAAATAAATAAAACATATCACCCACTTTATAGTACTTAGAATTTAGCCACCTTATTTCTTTCCTTGAATGAAGTAAGAGAGGTGACAACAACAAAAAAAGACCCAATTTTTACATCCACTATCAGTCACTAGGTTGGAGTAGTGGATTTTGTGGTCCTGGATCAATGATTGATATTTAAGAATGGGTAGATTAAGCACATTATGTTGGCAAAATTTTTCCATCTGGTAACAACGCCGCGTCTACGGGACTTCTTTTGTGGCCGCGGACTTTAATATCCGTTTTGACTAACCATTCCCTAGGCTTAGATGACTTGCTTATCGACATTTGTCTCTTACTATCTCCTTTAGATAGATTGTGATAAAAATCGCTAAAAGACTTAATGCTAAGCAAATGTTAGTGAAAACGAAAATTACTCCTAGATTTTGCTATTACCATGACAATTAGATTTATGGATTTATGTCCATAAATTACTTTCAGTATTTCACTTAGAGTATTCAATTACATTCCATATGTATTTACAATAGGTCTTACATTACGTAGATAGGAATCACTATGGACCCTCTCGGGCACAACAATAATGGAAAGGAGGAACACTGTAATTGTTATTAATAATGCGTAGGTTACCTACGACTACAATTGAAATATTCTTTATTATTATTGTCCATTTCTTACATGTATTATCTAAGTCTTAATTACAAATCTTTTCTCATACACTTCAATTCTTAACATCTTAAACTAGGATAGTATCCTAGTATTTCGAGTGTTATATTTAAAAAAAATATAAGCTGGTAACCTTTCTTCGAAAAACTTTTTCCGAGAACGTAGTTTAATCAAGACAAAAAGTTGTATCATACAGTAATTTTTATATGTATTTGCCTAACTATTATTTCCTTAGCTATGTAAAGAAAAAATTGTTACATATAAAAAAATAAATATTACATTGAGCTACAAAAATTTCAAAATCAGTGATAGTTTGACCCCACAGATTATTGTTTGGTACAGAGGACTTATCCTATAGAATGTACAGCAACACATTCTTGTTATTGTATAGGATGGGCTAGGTACACGCAAGTAATAAATATCCTTGGTGTTACGTGCCTCTATAGCTTACGATTATCGTCAATTACTCACAAAACGTTCTAAAACGTTCACACCAATAGTGTCATGAGCACGGAGATCGAATGGGATCGCGCATTGGCACTGTGGGCACCGTGAGCTGTGTTCGATCAGAACGGAATGCAGCCTTTATGTAATACTTATATGTACAAATTGTAATATTTGTCATTAAGTACTTACTAAGCTGTTTTATTAAAATGTTTATAAAACGGCCAGTTATCTTAAAGCTTGCCTTCCTAAAGGCTTCAAAGGTATTATTCAAGGGTTTCTTTTCTATTATACTTATCAACAACATATGTAACAAATAAGACCCATGCGACAGCTTTAAAACCAAATCATATAGTAGAGCTTACATGATAGTATAGAAATAAATTATGTATAGTATATCGATTAACTAATACTTTAATTGCAAAACTATCATCAATCTTCTCTAGGAATACTTGTACATTCCCGTCTCTTTGCGCATTCTCACTGAAAACAAAAGCAACATGATTATTTGAACTATCTCATTACATCACAATTGCTCTGCACAAGTTTGAGGAATGTAAACTATAGTTAATTGAATTATATACCGATATGCAAAAAATAAACGGTTGCGTGAAAGTTTTTACAGGGTCGGCAACATCCTAGTATTTTTTCCCCCTGCACGCGTAGCACATGGAACACGAGAAGTTCGAGAAACGGTTTTGTCTATACCGTGATGTCATTAGCCTTAACCCGAGAAAAATGACATTACGGTGTAGACAAAACCGTTTCTCGAGCTCCTCTTGTTCCTTGTGCTACGCGTGCTGGAGTTGCAAGCGTCTTTAGTTTAAAGACGTTTGCAACTCCAGCACGCGTAACCGCTTAGCATCCCGTGGGCCGCAACCTATATGGTTGATTACTACCGCAGTGGTATAAAAATACGCGAATTATATTCCTCTTTCAATTTTGAATAAAATACTTACTTTCGACGAAACATACTGCGGCCAATATACAGGCAGAAAACAATATGGTCATCGATATGACGAGAATGGTGACCTGGTGGGAATGGTTACAGCAACAGGATTTCGGCTCTTTGTTTGTACGGTGCTTTGTGAAACCATTTACTACAGTGAAATGTGTCGAACTAGCCACCGACGTTGCGTCCTGCCCGGCTGCGGAGCCTCTCTTAACGCCATTCCAAAAGGTATCGGCAGGATCGCGCGTTTCTTCAGGAATGGCAACTACGGCCTCCGATTTACCAGTCTTTCTTCCATAACTGCCCAACTTAGAATGATATACATTATCATCTTTCGTCGACTCTTTTCCTGGAATTCCTGCCAGGTGAACAGCATTCAACAAAAAAGACCCAGAGGAGACGCTCTGCAAACAGACAAATGAAAAGTAATTGTAAAGTATGTATTCTCTATTTAAATATTAACATAAACATTGACCCTCGTGACACAGCCTACACTTACACAATACTTAAACAGATATACTGTCTTCTACAGGTAATGACACAAGCTATAATTTTATTATATTCAGATAAAGTAAGAGTCGTTATGCTTAGCAAATTAGGGGCGAGAAAAAATAAACAATTCGTATTTTCCAGTACTTTACTACTGGAAAATACGAATTGTTTATTTTTTAGAACCACCACCATTTAGAGAATGACTACAGAATTGTCACCAGTCCACCAATGGCTTTATTGATTAAAATCAAATAAAATCAATAAAGCCATTGGTGGACTGGACTGTAGTCATTCTCTAAAATTAAATTATCTGTGTCTCTTTTGCATTTTACTCCAACAGAAAGGAAAAAAAACTTTTAGAAACATTAAGTGCCGATCCGTACTATTTTGACTTAGGTTTATATTCTAAAATGGTCATCAGATGGCCATTGTAGGACCTTCAAAGGATGTCACATGTCGTCTGTCCATATCTGTGGGTCAATAATAATTCTGCTATTTATTTTCCTAAACGGATCGGCTGCGGTTCGGTATCGTTACCAATGCGGTTGTAATACAAAAAAGTATTCCACTGTTAGTGGAAGTTGCATATAAAGCCGGAACACTAACAAAACGCTCTCGTTTGGTTCAACTTCGGCTGAATAATCGTTATAGTTGCAAGAAACAAATATAATTTAGCTTAGCGAGTTGATAACTTTTGACAGTTCAACCAAAAAAGTATCGACGCGTTTCGGCTGCCACAAATGCCAAATATTTTGCAGAATACACAACAATGATTGAACCAAACGGTTCGCGTTACGTGTTTGTTACTAGAATACCAAACTGATGCGTATCGACTACGTTTTGACTGCGTTGAGTTAGCAGAATACAAAAACGTTGTAACTAAAGCGTTTTTGATTCGTTTCAGATCAAAATACAATAGCAGAATTGGGGGGCTGGTCGGATTGTGATGAAAGATTAACACTAAACTTGAATTTAAATTTAATCAGTGCAAATCGGAATCAGGGCTATGAATTTAATCAGTAATATATAATAGGTTTTGTTTGTCTACCTCCTAAAACAACACGTAGATATATGTGTAATGATAAATGATAATAATGAACAAGCAAAGTTGGACAATTTATCTTATGTTTATGACCGTTTTACAACAACTGAGAAACTGACACGTGGATTCTTGGCGTCGATCCCCATAATTTCAGCGTATAAACCTTAGAATAATAATTAATATAAGCCAAAAACGTTACGTTGTGCTTTAATTTACTTTATTTCGAAACATACGTTGGTTTCTTTTTTAATAATTATATTTTATTTAGTATTTATAACACATATCGGTATTTAGAAAAAAATCTTTCTGAATTGTGTAAATGTATCGAGCTGTTTATAAAAACATTTGATACAAAGATTTTATTACTATGGGAGCGTATTTACCGCTGTCAAAGAATATATCCGCTGCCGAACGAATGTATTTGATTATAGTTGGTCCCTAGCAACTTACGTTTGAAAAAATCGTCAAAAATATTGAACTGCAGAAAATACGTTCCCATAAATAATGGTTCCCATAGTAACGTCTTGGGATCTAAATGCTGTCAAAAAGTCCATACAAATCGTGGCCAATGGGATGTGGGATGTTTTTAGTTTTGCTTTCTTTCGGCAGCGGTTCGGTATCGTTACTAATGGGGTTGTGTAATACAAACAGGTATTCTAATAAAATTGATTATAAAGCCGGATCGCCAACGAAACGCTCTCGGTTGGTTCAACTTAGGCTGGATAATCATTAACAATATTGCAAAAAACAAATATAGTTTATTTTAGCTTAGCGAGTTGACAGTTGTTAACTTTTGACAGTTAAACCAAAGAAGTATCGATGCGTTCCAGCACTTTCAGCTGCCACTAATGTCAAATATTTCGCAGAATACTCGGTTGGCGTTACGTGCTTGTTAGTAGAATACCAAACCTGACACGTTTCGGCTACGTTTCGATTGCGCTGAGTTAGCAGAATTCAAAACCGTTGTAACTTAAGCGCTTCTGATTCATTTCAGATCAAGATACAATAGCAGAAAGGGGGGGCTGGTCTTAGACACATTAATATTAATGCTAGCTTCTTGACCATATTAATTTTTAATGCCGAAAATCTTCTGTAAAAACCATGTACACAAAAATCTTTTTTTGTGTGTGAGGTCAATGGTGGTCAAAGTCATCTTTTGCGTGAAACAAATTGGGGGCGTACATTTTTAGTTTTTGCTGTAATAATGGACAAAATACGGTGACTTTGTGCTTTTTGTAATAAGTTTAAATACCTTTAGTTGGCAGTTAATGTATAAACTCATGAGATGATGACAAGAGCTCTATGGTATAATCAGTAAAATGTACAGGGCGTATCACCAGAAAATATGACTGGAACGATAACAACATTGTTTATCGCGGTGTAACTACAGTTTATAATAAGTATATGTATACTTATTAATGATTTTATTGTAGATAAAATTAACCTAATATTTTTTTTCTTTATTTTGTTTATGAAGTTTGATCAGTTTGTAAGATCAGCTCCGTCTTACTATAATTTTATTGACTAATCCAACTTTAGTCTAGAGAATACTAGATATTAATAATTTAGCCCCCTCTCAAGACGGCTCAGCTTAGAAGTTGGCTATAGACAAACGTCTTGTTGATTAAATTGACCCTTAATTATTTGCGCGTGGATATAAATGACCCCAACGGGTAATCAAACTTCGACATTTCTTTGACTATTTATTTTACCGCTTTTACTTTCTCGGTAACTTCCAACATAACAATATTCTTGAAAAATCTAGTCGCGGTCTCGTGTTTGAACTAATTTAGCCCATGTTTAAATTTATTGTCGTATTGACGGCACCAACCTTATAAAGATATGTTGAAATGCTAAATCCTCACCAACTCTGTCGAGCGGGAGTACAATCTCTTCCACTTTAAAAACGTCTTTGGCGAATTGAAGAAGATTACAACCCTGAGTCATCATCTCAAGAGGACCGTTGCCAAAATCGTGCCAGGAGTCATATTTGCCCAAGATTCAAAGATAAAAAACATACAGACGAATTGATAACTTCCTCCTTTTCTTGAAGTCGGTTAAAAAATACTAACTTATTCAATGAAAAATGTGTCAAATTTACATGTAAAGAAAATTTAGAAAAATTGTGCCGTATTTCTTCCGATAAAAATAGTTAAGAAAAAGTTATTTATTATTAAGTGTTATTATACCTACTTGTCAAGATATGAAATCAATAAAAGTCTTAAATGTCAACACTTGCTATTCAATATGCTCATTGTAATTATGGGGTCGTAGTAACCCCAAGCGAGTAATTACGTATGTATTTTAACGCGAGTAGATAACTAAGGGTTAAAAAATCCCCAAACTCGCTCTATTACATGACGATTACGGGTGTTACAGAATTCCGAAATATTTAAAATTATGGGATTGCGGGGGTTTATATTATAGTATGGGCGCGGGTTTTGTTTGTTTGTGTAGTGTGTCGTACGATACGCAATAGTACGCTTTTTTTAGGGTTGTTACGAGCAGGACAATGTTTTTAATATTATAATCAGAAAATAAAAGTGGCCCGAAAGGTGTCCAACTTTCAGAGGTACTTCTTGATTAATTAATTATTTTATTTTGGACACTCATATCATCACACAGATGTTATTGTGCACATTGCACAGTTGAATTTATTTGATGGAATATAATCAAAACATATACTAGCGGAGAACACTAGGAGGTTCCAAATGTAGTGTTTTATACTAAATTCCTTTTTAATAAGATCTATCAAAATACTCTTTCCGCATTTTGTTTTATTTTTATACTTAATAAAAACTTCCGACCTACTAGGTCTTACAATTTAACTGTACCGTTCAGGTAAAGTCTTCAATACTATGTTAAAGTAACATGAGAGTAATATGATAAATAAGCAATCTTACGTGGGTGCTGTGATTGCTAGAAGAACCTTGGCTAGAAGCTGAGCCACCCCGAGAACGCGAATCGTTAATGCTGCCACTAGTAGTACTGCCGGACAACGATGGTCGTGGTATGTGCCACTCGTGTGCTGAGATCTGAAATTTTAATTATTAAAAACAATCAATCAATCAAATATTAAGCAGAATATTTTTGCCTCATAATAATATGATGCGAGGCTCATAGAAAAAAATTACTTCACGGCCCAATGCTTGATGATAAATTATAACTGTTGCGATAGCAAATAACACGTCATATTTTTCATGAGATCAAAAAGATTATTATCATTTTATTTAAACTCTCAAGTTACAGCTTTCTTAAGTTACGTTTTAGCGTTCTTTCTTACCTAATAACAATTTTTCAATTAAAGATCTGAATTTTATGATTGCTTCATTAAATATAAAGTATTAAGCGTTTACAAGATCAAGTGGTGTAGTCCTTGTTTGATAATTCAGCTGCATATTATCATGTATAAATGTGACATGCTAAAAGGACAACCGGTAAATCCTGACATTGATTTTCATCATGCAGTCGTTACCTACAATTAACTGTTTAGATTGATTTAGATAGCAACTATAAAGAAATTGCTCAATTTGATTCGTAATTGCCACAATTTGAGTTGCCAAGTCTGAGGTTATTCAGGCTATTCCATCGTAATAGTACATGAACGGAAAGTAGTGTACTGGACTGTCTTGAAAAAACCGCCGTATCTCTGGTTATCCCTCATTTAGACATCATAATGTATAGAAAAGCTATCGTATACATTTTTATGGCGCTTACGCGTTTCGTTCTAGGAATACTAGCAAGCGACAGTAAAGTGTAGCTCGATCGCCACAATTAAACAGAACATAGTAAAGGAAGGCCTTCTCTACTTTATCATCATCATCATTTCAGGCGAGAGACGCCCACTGCTGGGCATAGGCTTCCCCCAAGGATCTCCAAACCGATCGGTCCTGCGCTCTCCGTATCCATCGGCTTCCCGCGATCTTTACCAGATTGTCGGTCCACCTTGTGGGTAGCTTACCAACGCTGCGTCTCCCGGTACGCGGCCGCGACTCGAGGACCTTTCCGCCCCAACGGCCGTCAGTCCTCCTTGCAATGTGGCTTGCCCACTGCCACTTGAGGCTCTCAATCCTTTGAGGTATGTCGGTGACCTTGGTTCTCCTGCAGATCTCGTCATTTCTGATTCGATCACGTAGAGAAATCCCGAGCATAGACCTCTCCATTGCCCTTTGACATTGAGCCTCCTTATGAGGCCCATTGTAAGCGGCCACGTCTTAGTTCCGTAAATCATTACTGGCAGGCAACACACACGAATTAAAGACTTTCGTCTTGAGACATTGCGATATTTGGGCCGAGAATATGCTGCGAAGTTTTCCGAACGCCCGCCGCCCAGCCGAGTTGGATCCGTTGATTGACCTCTTTCAGAAAGTTGGACTTACCAAATTGGACTATTTGTCCCAGGTAACCATATTCTTCAACAACTTCCAGTGTAGAGCTTCCAACCTTTACCGAAATGGTTACGACATGGGAATTCGACATAATTTTTGTCTTATCCATGTTCACTTTAAGACCCACTTGTTGGGAGACTCTACAGAGGTCGTCGAGCATTCGTGCCCAAGTCTTCCAGGTTTTTAGCCATGACTACGATATCATCAGCAAAACGCTATTTTATATCTCAATGGTATCCCTACGTGTAACTAAGGAGTACCATGTTCCTACGAGAGCGCTTCAATATTATGGTCACATTGTTCAAAAATCAGGAGACAACATGGCCCAGGTAACAGGCCCGTAGAGATGGTCCGTACAAGTGACAGTAATCCAATATAGGTACCTATATTAATATCTAGTATATACTCCCATAGACGTCCTAATAAATTGCTACTCCCAATGGCTAGCACGGTAATGCGGTCTAGAAACAGTAATGTTACGGCGATTAGAATCTACAATTAATTACCAAGGAATTTCAAAGACCTACCATTAAATCTGTTTAGGGCAAGGTTAAAGACATGGCATATTTAAAACTATTTTTATAGCCTGAATGAATACTTTAATTTTAGGGGGACATTTAACAATACTGTTTATTTAATTAAATAATTAATTTGTAATTTTACACAGGTGCTGTCAATGCGCAAAAAATTAGAAGATGGGCTATATTAGTTCATAGAAATGGTTTTCCACTTTCAAAAACATCTTACATAATTGATAATTTCTTGATATTTCTATAAAATTATGCAGCCATGTTATATTATTTCATACCAATGTCATGAAATTATCAAAAAATAATAAGAAGTTTTTGAATGTGGCAAACCGTTTCTATGAACTAATATAGTCCGACGACACCAGCCTGTATATGACATTCAGAAATATTAAGTAGTTCTAAATATATTATTAAATAATTTAGTGTAATTTTGCATGCCAAATTTGTTTAATGTACTGAAAAAGCTTATAAGATTAAATATGTACCACGTTTTCGCAAAAATATTTCTATATACTATTATATTATCATGTCAGTGTTTGTTATCGAACTCCTCCGAAACGGCTTGACTGTTTTTTATGATTTTTTTTTGTGTATTTTTGTTAGGTCTGAGAATAGGTCGTAGGCTATTTTTTTATACCTTTCCATGATAAGGATCTCTTCATTTTTTTTTATTTTTTGGACATAATTTTTAATTTTTGCTTTTTTATGATTTAGCATTAAAAATACTCATAATAAATTTTCGCTCTTCTACCACCAGCTCCGTGTATGTAGGTCCGTAGGTATACAAATATAAAATTGAAATATATATATCTTTAAATAAAATAGTAAAATACAATGTTCTTGTTTTAAGACTTGCAAAATTAGTCCACCGCTATTTTTGTCTAGAACTTTGTCTCTTACAAAAGAATCTTAAAGACTTCATGTCTTGTCGTTATGCAACTTTGCCATCTGATTTTGTTGTGTAGGTGTTATCGAATGTGCTCGGAAATCAGAAACTTCCTTGTCACGTCATATTATTTCACATTACTATCTCGATATTATATCACTTTTAACAAAGGTAGACTTTTCGAAATTCCCGGTAGATTTATTTATTAAATAATTAATAATAATGTTCTAAAAGAATAAATCTAAATATTATTATGATTATTTAACATATTCAAAGTTTTATTTATGTATTAACCCTTAATAAGAACACTTTTTCCGAACGAGTTCGGATTATCGGAACATATTTTCTTTTTTTTAATCAAGGATAATCGAGGTATCGGGCGTACTTTTGAGGACAAATGACTATAAAGTGATCTTGATGAAATTACATTTATATTTCAATATCATCACCGAAATTTCAAAATACTAGAAAACATTAGCACAAATATTAGGATTACGTACGACAATCCTTGAAATAAGTGAGTCAGGCAGTCTGTAATGTTATCTGAGATAGTATCAATTGATTGCATTATATTTGCATTGAATGATCATTTTACTTTCTATTGAATTGTATGGTGTTGATTTAAAATTATTTCAACTCTAGTCTATTGCAACAACATTCCACGCTTTATATTTTTGTTTTGTCTTATTATTTGAAAGATAAATTGTTTTGTTCTGATAAATTGTACTGTGTCTGCAATAGCCTAAACTTAGATATAAAACAAGAGAATCTTGGGGCCTTACTGTAAGCTCTTAGTGGCTCTTATAGCTCTAATCAAATCTAATTCAGCACACTGATTTTTTTAATTAAAAGCCGACCGAATTGTTATTCAAATGAGGATGATTTATCGATGAAGCAAATTTTGAAGTAATATTATTTTAAATGCTCTCATGGTTATCGAGCCGTACCATGCAGCATTTGCTTTGCTATATAATTTTATTCCAGAAAGAACCACCTGGAAACCTCGCATGCTCGCCTAGAGAGTCCTTGATATTTTCTCTAACTCACACTAACGTTTTAGCAAGGAAATTTAATCATTTCCCTTATTTAAATACCAGTCTTTATCAGACCGTGTAGTAGGTACAACTTTACACATACCTACACTTAGGCAGGTGTACAATCATCATTAATCTTTAAGCACAAAACCAGTGAAGTCAAGGTTTGATATGGATTGTTAGTAGTTCTTTTTGATGATTTTCAAATTATTATATAATGTAAGGTGCTTTTGGCGCAAAAATACATTAATTATTGTTTATCAGTAATTGATCTTTGTATACGAATATGGAATTCAAAGGTCTTAATATTTAATGTTTACGAGTCATTAAACGGGACCCGAGTTAGTGTTTCATCAATTGCATTTTAGGTCAAGTTTTGCTCGTAGTCCGATTGATTTTGTCAGATACGGTTCTCAAGGTCCGTGTTCTCTTTATTTGCGGTCTCGTTTTGTCGGCCTCTGTTGCAATAAATCTTTGCTTTGCTCGCTTCATGGTCCTCTTTGTTACTTTGATAACATGATGGATAGGCATTTTCGGCAGTCATATCATAATACATTTCTTTTATAGTAAGTGCAAGGTTATTTTAAATGTCTTGCTTTACCCATTAGAGGTGGGAAGTGTTCTTGGCATATTCAGCGAGACTATAGCTTCAAGTGCGTTAACTAAGTACTTACCATCTTTTTGGGGATGATTTCCGTTTTATTATCAAAGCTAAGTTAACTTGTAATGTGATACTAAAATATGTTATACAGCGTTAAGACTGATAAAATGCGCGGCCAATTATAATTGTACATTAGGACATTTTTCCGACAGCTCGGCTGTATGTTGTCAATAATATTATCTTTAAATAGAAGTATTGTAAGATCAAAATTATGAACTGATTCATCAAGTAATTCAACCAAAGGTCGTTGTCGATTATAATCTAGAACACGAAATGCAAGTTTATGGTGTAAAACTGATAGGGGCACGATTATTATATGGATCCAAAGTGGGTGCACGCTTGGCACGAGGTTGCAAAATCATTTTACCTAAACCGGTTACATTGCTGGCTGTAACTAATACAGATAATAATTGACATATTATGCAAAATACACTCTTTCGGCTATGTGAGAAATTATTAATTTGTGAAGTAAATACTCACAAACCAGACACAATAGGTTTTCTATTATTGAGAATACTAGGTTAATGTGGTTTATTTATAATAGAAATCGATATTTCTTATAGACGCCATTCCCTTTTAAGTATTTTATTAAATTCATGCGTATTTATATTGTTATTAATTTTTTAAAACCAACTACTAACTACTTTTGTGACAATAAACATAAAAACATGAAATATCACTATATCAATATAGCACTTGGTGGTCAAGGCAAGTTTTTCATAAAATACTTACGCCTACAGTTATACCATCACATATTTTATAACATCACATAATTTTCATACTTACCTATATCTGTGCGTAACTGCGTTACATCGTAACGTAAAATATACAAATAACTCTTTGTAATTAGTCCTATTTGGTTATGATGTTATAATTTGATATTGTACATAGTAATATCGAATTTAGTGGCCAGATCTTAGAATTGATTACTTCATGATGTGGCTGATAATATCATGAAATGGTTGCATTTCATGAAATGGTTGCATTTCATGAAATGGCTAGCTAAAACTGACCATATCGTTTTAACGTTAAACGTTTAATGATATGTTGATCCACGTCTATCCATATTATTAATGTAGTTTCCATGATATCAATGGTTTCTTAAAAAATCCAAATAAATTAGGAACATTAATATTTTAATTGTATGTAAAAAATGTTTATTTCAGTTGGCTTACAGTTTGAACTGTCAGCATAAAATTTAACATAATTTAAATATAATCTTAAACGAATAAAAATCTTTAAAAAATATAACAGGTTATGATGTGCATCCTTATCTTAAAAACATGTTTGACCATATCATGAAATAGCCGTGCGTTTAGCTATTCAAACATAATCGTCAAAGGCTTATTATTCTTTGATCTGGCCAGACAACATCATGATGGTGGCAGCGGGTATTTTCTATTTTATGAAATGGTCGGCCTCATCATGAAATGACCAAGTCTAAGATCTTTTATGGTAAGCATTTGAGTATTCGACCAATAGACTGGATGCTAGATTATATAAAATAATGTCGGCTCTGATCACTTTGATTACTGCATTCAAAGCTTAAATTATATATCTAATAACTAACTAACAATTAACTAACCGCGATAATAATTTTACAAAAGCAATTAAATCTTCATATTGTCATTGTTTGTTTAACACGAATTTTAATCAGTTTTGATTCAGTGCTAATCGATCGTATAAAACTAATCGATCGTACAAAACTAATCGATCGTCGCAGCGTTCTTTGACCTGATTTGTATTTACTATTTATTTATTCGTAAGGCGTCCTTCATGTCTTTGCAGTCGGAATAATCCGCCAGATTCATTATGCATCGGATCGCACGGTCTGGCACGTGCGAGTTTAACGGATGTGTGCCCACATGATTCAGTGGTTAATTGCTGTCAGCACGTGGTGAGACACGTTTGAGGGACCCCGTGACCCCTACCTGACCGCCATTATGTCTATACTTATGGACAAGATTGAAAAGCGTAGGTAATATTGCTACCTGATAGGTAATTTTGTAAACAATGGTTTGTTTCAAATAATTTCTTTTATTTATTTTTCCAATTTTTAGTGAGTGCTAATTTTGTTCCAAAAGTAGAGAAACACAATGTAAATTAAAAGAAGTCTGCTCACTTTTACATAATAATAATTATGATTTATTTGATAACTTACATAGACCGGTTGTGCCGTTAACAAAGAAATACTGAATGATCGCTCGGAGGGCTATTTTTATAAATTCATATTGTTTTATACACAGAGAAAATGACGCCAACTCTACATTCAATTCACTGTGTTAGCGCTGCGCCACAGAATACATGCTGCGCGCGCATCTTAGTTTAGCTTCTACATGGTGTTTTGTCTCAGATCATAGAAAGAAGTTTGGTACTCGTTTATAGCAAGCGGGCACCTAACCATGTTAACATGTACATAAATACTAAGCTGTGTCCGCTTGTTACACCGAGTACCAAACAACCTGTATAGTGTCGATTAGGTTTTTCAAGTGCCAACTAAGTATGTAATAACTCAATTTGGCTGTCTAAAACACTTGCCATAAGTTTGTTATTTTTTAAGAAAAAATTTGTAATATATTGAGTCGATCCGATGCCGCGATGCCCTTATAGTTAGGGTTGCCATCTCCAAAATTTGGCAACCAGGACAAGACGTGCGAAAACCCCGGATTTTAGAGCCTAAAACCCGGACACGTCAACAGGTTTTTTTAAACATAGTCGATAAGCGACTCGGTTCGTCGGTTGACCGCGGCGTGCAGGCACAGTGCGTTTATCGCGGGCGGCCCAAGACTTTAAATTTTTAAACCCGGACTACAAATGAAGCCCCGCCCGGACGCCCTCTAAACTAGGACAAATCCGGGGAAACCCGGACGGATGGCAACCTTACTTATAGTCATCATATGTTGTATCATTTTATTATCTGTGTTAAATAAAAAGTATGCAATTTTATGTTCTCCTTTGTGATCATAATTTCAATTTTAAAACATGATTTATCAAAAATTATACCGAAATCAGGTTTATCTCTATCTTTTCTGTTAAGTACTTAAATCTCGCGATGAGCTTTTATACCATACGCAAGCGAAGCCGGGGGCAAATAGCTTTTGCCCCCGGGTTCACTCGCGTCAAATTCGGGGTAATTTTAAATTTAAAAAACTTAAAAAGTACAGTTCAAGATCCAACTGAATTTTAAAGTTATAATAATATTCAGACGGTGCTCATAAATTTGTAGGTTTTAGAGCATAACAGATAAACTAAACCTATAAATTATTACTACTAATACTGACTATTATAGGTCAGTATTCATTAAAAGTCATCTGTTAATGAATCATACTACATAAATTAGTACTACAAAAAACATAGGCATATATTTTGAGAACTGGCAAAACTGGTAAATTTCATTTGATTTTGGTTTAAGGAATGAAGACTTATCATAATTTTATAGGCCCAAAGGGAACGTGCCGATGAGATAAAAGCGTGATTTTTTGCATTTTAGATAAAATGCAAGCCTAAAAAGCAATCAGGCAACCACCTTCCTGCAGCACCTTGAATTCTACAAATTACGGATGCAGCGAAAGTTTCCCGATCACTACTCGTCTCCTTGCGCCGCCCACGCTCAACCTAGGTACCGATTGACTTAATAATCGCCTTCTAGGCTATTGAATGGTCATTAACTCGACAAGGTCCAATGTCTGCTTGACGTGTGATGTGATTGCTCCATATAGTGTCTTAGGCTATTCAGAGTTCGCACGAACGTACACCTTGATAAACTTCCGCGATACGAGTATCGCAAATCCTAAATACTACGAAAAAATTGCGTGCGCGCAATCTTTTAGCCAATTATTAGTATTCTATCTAAGATTCTTAGAGTTCAAGAGTTATCGTAGCAACCTTCTGCCTGCTATGAAAGTGACTGCTTGTTTTCCACGGTAGCAAACTTCATATTTTCATACATCTTCATAGATATTGTCGACCGCACATGGAACACTAACATAATTTTCATTGTTTATTTTGGTAAATATTCCCTATAAAACAAAGTAAAAGAAATTATGAATTGATAATAGTGAGATGAGCACCTATTGAAATAATAATATTATGGTATGTAGCTTGTTTGGCCTCTCATTATAAAAGGTACTTCAAATATAACTGTCGACGAATCAAAAAACTTATTAATATAGATGTTTATTTGTTGGCCCTCTAAATCAACGATCTGTTAATTATACTCCGAAAGAAGCAAAATTAAATGCATATCTTAATACTCTCTTAGTTTGCTGTAAAATAAAATGCTTTTTATACCTACTTAATTATAAACTGTTTCAGTGTTTTATTTCGGTTTGTATTTACAAAAGACTATCATAATGAAATGCCGCGCCAACACTGTTTTTTTTTCTATGATGCAAAACTGACAGGCGAAAATGGGATAAATATCAAAGCTGTTAATCAGTTACACGTAAATATGATGCTCTGATCAATTGAATACTGTTATGGATATTACTACATTATATTTAATAATTATTAATTGTATATTACTTATGTAGATACTAAACTAACTAATTCAATGTTGTGCCAAGTGCATGTCGTTATAAATAAGGTTGCAAGCATTACCCTACATTGTGGTGTGGGTTGCAAATAGCTGCAATAAACCCGGAACTCTTAGGTATTGTCTGATTTGTAAGGGTTATAAATAGGGGTTTATTCAATAGATTACGGTATTTAAACAGTATTACGCTTAAGTCCTGACAAGTATTAATTAAGACCTGCATTTATGCAGTTTATATAATAATGCATAATTTATATTGCATTTCAAGGATAAAGAAGGCCCTTAAATTAAGGGCCTTCTTAAAACATAATGTGGCCATTTTCATAGTAAGTACCAAGGGCCTTAATACCCAAATCAGACTCCATAGATTTTCTAATATTATGTCTGAGTGCCGCCTAGTAAGAGACAAAGCCCTTAATCTTAAAAAACATGGTTCAAATAAAAAAAATATTAAATAACTCAAATGGAATCACAATGAGGTTCATATCCGTCAAGCAGGTCCTCATTCCGTTTTATTTGACCAATACTTTACTTTTACTTGACAAATGACCAATTCCACCTGTAACCCGTGTAGTGGAGACCAGTTGCGAAGACAGTTGGTGCATCAAGAACATACCCTACCCGCCTTTAATTTGTTGACCCATAAGGCCTCTTTTGTAAACGAAATGAATGAACACACTCATGTTATAGGTAGGAACACATGTTCGTAAAAGAAGTCCAAGTTTAGGATGCACGACAAAGAAACAAGTTATTTAATCACTAACTGTGTAAAGTTGAAGTGGAATAAATGAGATTGTGAAAAGATGTAGTAAATTGAAACTTCAAAATTACGCACGTGTGCTCCTGAGTGGGAAAGGGGGGCGGTGTGAAAAACTTCGCCGACCAATTTTTCTTCGAAAAGAGTTTTGCGGACAAAATAAAGTATACTCTACAAATTCAGACCAAATGACTGCTTGGTAAAAAAAAACTGACCAAGTGCAAGTCGGACTCGCGCACGAAGGGTTCCGTACCATTACCTATAAACAAGCGTCTACCTGTTGCCGTTATCAATATCGAGCAAAAACAAGCAAAAAAATCACGTTTGTTTGTATGGGAGCCCCCTTAATTATTTATTTTATTCTGTTTATTTGCATTTTTTGTTTACATAGCGGTATCAGAAATGACGGACAGCGGAGTCTTAGTAATAGGGTCCCGTTACCCTTTGGGTACGAAACCCTAAAAATAACCATGCACCTACTCCTTCAGTAGTAATGCCATTACTTGCAATGAATTATTTCAAGTGCTATTTGAATAATGGATTTTGGATTTGTCGGCGAAACGTTCATTGATGAGAAATAAGTATTTCACACATCGAAAGGGGGAAGGTGGGATTATTTATTTTTATTCAGAGCCATGTTCTGATAACGATATTACACAAGGAGTAATGTTATTTTTATAGTTTTTACTGGTATTTTGAAAAGTAACTGTATTTTTAACCCCCGACGAAAAAAGAGGGGTGTTATAAGTTTGACGTGTCTGTCTGTCTGTGGCATCGTAGCGCCTAAACGAATGGACCGATTTTGATTCGGTTTTTTTTGTTTGAATGCTGATGTCACTACGATGGTTCTTAGCTATAATTTATGAAGATGAGTTCAGGCGTTTGATGACTATCAGCTCATTTTCTACATGATATTAGGATTTTACTAACTTTTACAAATCCGATTGATTTCAAATTTCGTGTACTGTCACTTCGATGACATTCCCATGGCATACTAACTTTGAGCTGATCCTATACCATCAAAAAGTCTGCGAAATGCTGAATTCTTTAGAAACTAACAGCAGATATAGCGTGTTTGGGCTCTTATGAATAGTCTGAATAGATGGTGTTAGATAGATCATTAATGACGACGTGGGTTACTTAAAATTTATAATTTTGCAATTATTATTATTGTTACCAAAATAACGAAATAAATACCTTGACTTGACAAAGATACAAGAAAGCGACTATGACGTTGTCTTGTCACCTTTAGCAATGGTAAAGTTAAATGTAAATTGCAGGAATTTTCGCGGATACCACAATTGAATAATGCTCAGAAATAGACAAAATACTTAACGTTACTGATATTTTTAATTTAGTAACTTTGCCATCCCTAATTTTAGTTCAAGAAATACCGATACTACATATGATATCGGCATAACTTGGAAACCATACTTCTACTGGTATTTTTAGTTATCGTTATAAAAATTATAGTACTGGTATTTTGGTTCCTTTTTAGAGCAATATTGGTTGGTTCAACCGATAAGGCTCTGACCGATGCCATTGATATTATAAAAGCTGTTTACGAGTTGATCCATAAGTTTACACCAATAATTATACAATCCGGGCATTAAAGCAATTCTCGATATTGAACTTGTTAATGTTATTAAACCGTCAAGCATGAGATTTCAGACACAATTGATTCTTCCATTGTCATCGCCCCCCGGTGGTATATCGCTGCTTGGCAGATTAAATATTTATTTTGGAAATCCAAAGGCGGACTGTAAGTAAACTATTAAACTAAAGAAAGAAAGAAATAATGTTTTTATTGACATACACCAAACACATACATAAAAGCATACATACAACATAAAACTAGACAGTAAAACAAAGGAAATTAGAAAAATAAAACAATTAACACTTAACATCAGGTGCAGGCCCTATCTCTGCATATAAAGCCTCTGCGACATTATAAAAACGTCGCAGTAATTTTATAAAAGTACATTATTAAGACATAGTCAATCTTTACTGCTTAGGTTATTGAAAATTAGAAGGCAATTCACCTAAAAGTCAGATGCTATGTATTTACGTGAAATGAGTTCTGCGTTGTGTTTATTGCGATAACTGGGACGTGGTGTCTTTTACGCTTTGAGATAAATGAACTGTGACCAACCGGCTGACTTAGTTAGCACGTTAGGCAAAACAGGTGCATAGTTGTGAAACATGTTCGCTTGAACAAGACGGTCTAGTTATGCAAGCGCGGTAATCTTCATCAATCGCCAGTCGATGCATGCACCGCGTGTCTATAACGATACTTTGTGATCACGGAACACGTTACAGCCAATCATTTGCATACCTTTTTATCATGTGACGAGGTACTAGGGCCACTTACACCTCTTGCACCATGCCATGGCTTTACAGTGCTATAATGAAAATCGTTGCATAAGTATGTTACAAGTTTATGCTGTCGGATTTGATTAAGCTTATCTCGATAAGTAACATAATCAAATTTGCTTTCATCACTGAACCAGTACTACCTATTGTTGGTGGTTCATTGGAAATATGTAACGCTTCAAATCTTCAGTCTCGCTAATACTCGCCTTCACTGTACTTTCATAACTTCAAACAATGCTTGGTACATTTACTATGATAATCAGTTAACGAGCAGCCAAACTGTTCTCTTTTAGAAGAGAAAGCGAACCTTTTTGCATGACACTTCTAAGAACACTTTCAGATGTGCGAATGCCACAATGGATAACGGGACTTGGACTTCGATACTTTTAATTTCACGCGATGCATTATTCAAATATTCGATGAGTTATCATTGTCGATATGAAATTTGCATGAGATTAGTGATCTTTTATTTAAAAGATATAGGTATTAAGTACATCGTTTTTTTGACTTCCTATACATTTATGGGATTCTGATCTTATTGGAAAGCAACTAATAAAGAAGTCTCTCGAAAACAAAATATATTACAGTGCTTGTAACCCTAAGCAATTATTAAACATAAATTTGAAATCGCGAAATAAATTAAGCTGTTCCATAAACAAATAATTTAGGTAGTATAATTTAGTGTGAAACAGCTATTATTTTTTCACAATTTTCGTTTTTTTCAACAAGTCTTATTTAGGGTTGCCAGTACTGCCATCTGCCTTCGTTTTCGATAGTGCTCCCCTTATACCCAGTATAGATGCTGCTTTAGAAATAAACAAATGCTTATTTAATATTGCTTGAAGTTGAAATATACTCTTCATTCGCTAGTAATAAGCTACGTTTATTGATTATCATATTTTATAGACGGTTGCATGAAGACGACTCGGTGTAACTTATTGTTCACGCTGGAGTCCACTGGTCACAAACTACTTATGGGCGTCCTTGAACTCGATTGGTTGTATTTATGAAGCTAACGGGAACCGTGTCAATGCAAATCACTATTGAAGCTGTTAGACTACTGACTGTCAATGAGACGTTCGTGCAATTTTTTTGTATAATAATTCAAATACAATGCTACTATCAATAACCTACTACTAATGGACTACCTATAAGTTTATTTACGTTTAGTAATGCCACAGAATAACTGATGCTAAAATAATGCTATTAATGTATACCATATCAATAATTTATTTAAAGATCTGTTCTATATGACCTGTTGAATGTAAATTAAATTGTAAAGCATTCCGCAATCTGATAAGTAAGAAAAAAACATTTTTCATTAATGATTTCTATGTTCTTCCCGTATCTATTCGGTCATCGTGCATTTTAAGACCGATTATGTTCTAATAACACCCATAATTATTATTAGTGGGATGTTTCTATAGAAAAAGTGACCATGAATTAGGTTACTTAGCCGGATTCTTCATGTATTCACGCTTTGATGACATCATTTGCTGACGTATGTAATTTGCTGTTATGCTATAATTACTCACGCTACGTGGGCTATTATCGGTTATCTGGTTGTCGTGAAATAAGTTATTTTTGTTTGATGAACAACAGAGTGGCATGAAAATCGTGATAGCTGATAGCTATTTGTGCAGAAATAGGTAGGTATTGCCTGCTTGTAGTTATTGTGGATCTTCATCAAGCATCACCATCTTCATTCTTCATTTTATGCTTGTATTGTGGTCCATCTCGTAAATCGTTTTAGTGTCGGACTTCCAAAACTTAGAAGTTTTTGCCAGCACATTTTTTTTATCATTTTTGCCACAGCATTTTCAAAAGAAGCGTGAATAGACACTTTATGGGGCGGCAAGGTGAAGGCGGCTAGAACAGTGTGTTTCAAGCTGCACTAGCTGTCTCCACATATAGACTCTTCTTATCGCTTCACATCAGGTGCTGTTGAGTCATTTGCCGTGCTTTGTATAAAAAAAATGTAGCATTATGTTGTTATAATTTTATTGCTGAGGAGTTAAGTGGCGTAGTGGTTTGAGCGCTCTGGTTTCGATTACGAAAACAAAGCAACTTTTGCCATGGTTGAACCTGGGATGGATCAGTTAAAAATTTATAATCTCGAGCTCGGAAGGAACGTTATGCCGTTGGTCCCGTTACTGCAACCGCTTTAACCCACCAACCCGCATTGGGCCAGCGTGGTGGTGTTATGGCCCAAGCTCCTCATGTGTTTCTCCCATGTAGGAAGGCCTGTACCCAGCAGTGGGACGTATATAGGCTGGTGATGATGATGACTTTTATTGCTTGGACTTGGGCTTTCGGACTTTGTACAATACGGCCAGTGAATACCATTACCTTGATACTTATCTGTTTTTTTTTAATTAGAACTGATCTACTACCTTTTGGAGGAGCTTGGTAGCATTGTGGCTTGAGCACTCTGGATTCGTAATCAACCATATCTGGTTGATCCCGGGATAGGTAATTTCGAGCTCCTCCGTGATTCGGAAGGCACGTTATGCCGTTGGTGCCGGTTGTTACTGCAACCGCTTTAACCCAAAAACTACCTACTAAACTACTAACCCAAAAACTTGTTATAGCCCAAACTCTTCATGTTGTTCTCCCATGTAACAGTGACACTTATATAGGCTAGTGATCATGACCATTTCCTTTATATCTCATCCAAAAATTGTAGGCTCATATCCAATGTGAAAAATGTAGTGCCACATAAAAAAATATTTTAAGCAAATCAAATGAAATTTAGTACTGCATTTGTAACAAAGTTATACAGGATGGTGCCGTCAATGCGACAATACATTTAAACATGGGCTATATTAGTCCATAGAAATGGATTGCCACTGTAAAAAATATCGTATTCATTTCATAATTTCATGACATTTGTATGGAATAGTGTAACGTTGGCAGCATTATTTCATACAAATGCCATGATATTATCAAATGAATACGATATTTTTGAAAGTGGCAAACCATTTCTATGGACTAATATAGCCCATGTTTAAATTTATTGTCGCATTGACGGCACCACCCTGTATATTGATGTGAGAAAAATCGGAATCAGACTCCACTGTGAAACATCTTTTTTAGATTTCCGTAGCAAAAAATCCATTTTTATATGTAGTTTCGTTGTGTTTATTTGTAAGTCACTTACAGACGAACCCATTTGCTTATTGCATCATCTTTACACTAACTAAGATCAAAATTACACCTCTATGTAGCGTTTGAAAAATATATATATAAATATTGTGATAATTTTTATTCACCAACAGTTTCAAAACAACCTTTGGAGCAACAAACATGAACTGGTAGGAATCTGGAAAGATTGATGCATGACCAACACGTTGTAACGTTATCTCAGTATTATTTAAGTCATCATAACGTAACACGTGAACTCGCTTAGAAACAACGGTGACTTTAACGTTATATGTCATAATAGTAAGAAAATATTTGTCCTTGTTGCGATGTTAAGAAAGGCTGCCTTGAGACTTTTGCTATGTTCGGGCATCGTTGCAAATATTTTATTCCAATGATGCCCGAACAAAGCAAAAGTTTCCCAATCTTAACATTATCCTAGGGAAGATATTAGAAATCAAGGTGTGTCATGTTTGCTATTATAAATTATAATATAGGTATTGTACAATCTTAAACCGTCTCGCTCAACCATCGTTTTGCGGCGCGAAAAATTTTGTTTACCAATTATTTCGTAATCCAAAACTTGTTCGATCGCGATGTTGTCACTGAATTTTAAACAGTCGATAGTGATTAAAAAAACGCATCATATACTTGAGTAAAAATATATGCATGTCGACAAGAGACTGTTCGTAATATCACTATAAAATATAAAGTAGGTACTTACCAAAGTATATAATAATTATTTTAACGTTATTTAAGTATATGTGAGTTTTTACGTGCTTCACACTTTATTTTGCATTAACATACACATAATGTTTATTGTCATATACGAGTTTGCTTAACTTGTGTTAGTTAATTCAAAGGGGTTTTTACAACTTGATGTCTCGCTTATTTTCAATTACTCACGTCACGTTTAAAGTTTTCAACTTTTGTTTGATAGTTCCGTTTGCAGATGGGAAATCCTCTAATAACTACCAGGATCTGATACGCTTAATTTTTTATTCGATATTGTTTTTAGGCATACAAGTCATTCGGAAGGACAAGATCCTATTAGCGATTTGTTCAACACAGTATAATTTGCTTAGGTATGTAAAACTGCCATTAATTTGCTGACTTAATCATATTTTATGATTGAGATTTGCAACTTGAATTTTGGTTTGAATACTTACAGTTATCACCGAAGCAAATTTATTGTAGACTATAAATGGAAGAATTGTATTAAGGTACTAAACCTGCAAAAACCTTATGTATAGTAGACAAGGACAAAAACCAACAGGTACTCATTGTAGCGCCTGTGACCTACTCATACAATAATTGCCTATGACATGTGGATTGTGTTGTGGCCCAATGGCTGTTTCAGCAACTGTTGGCGAATTACGTAACCGATACTTTGCGTCTATATACCTACATAATTATAGTGTAATTAACTGATATCATAGTAAAAATGTTATGCTTACATGTCCAAAAAACGAAACTTTTAATGTTATTTTTTTATTTATATTTTATACAACTAGATGACAAACAAGCTGACGGCCCACCTGATGGTAAGCGGTTACCGCCACCTATAGACACCTGCAATAACAAGGAAAAATCACTTGATTTGTTACAAATATATAATCATTAACATTATAAATAAACGTATCACCTACCAACACACAAAGAGTAGCCTTGAAATAACATTTTGTTGGAATATAAGTTTTAAGCCAAAAGTTCATTGGTGTCTAATAAATTTTTTATAATTATAGAAAACAGGCAGGTATATTTTTTTAACTTTTCTGACATAGGTATTTTTGTTTTAAAGAAATACATTATAAGTAATATGTTAAGTTTAATACGTAAAGTACTAACTATTTTTTTTGCTTTTTGACGAAACTAAGCGATCTGTGTATCAATTTATGTAGTATATCAATATAGAGTTAGATACTTAATTTTTATTTGGTTCATAGAAGTTTATTTGTCACCCCGCTTGATTGATACAAGAACGTCTTAATATATGCCATTAATTGTTGAATAAATCACATTGTATTGTTGTTTTAATATCGACTAGGTATGTAATATGAAATATGTTATGTATAGGTACTGTTTCATGTGAGAAACAATAGTAATCATTTCATAAAAGTGACATAACACCACATAAATAATTGGAGCCGTCTCCGAGCTTACTTTGAATGTAATAAAGCATGTACAAGTAATTCCTCCACGTTTCCGCCTGTTAACCTTTCACCGTTTGAGTTATTTGGGTTTTCTTATCCATGTCATATCTTGGATGTAACATTGTTTATATATTTTGAACAGTTACTTAACAAAAACGGTTCTTTATTTTACGTGCTTCCATTTTACTCAGGTAATATGTATACCGTCAACTCTGCAGTACAATCGGCGTCCAACAGTGAGTGTCAGTCCTGCAAGATGTCCAATGTGCTTTGTAGAAGAAACATTCAAAGTTATCTTATCATTAACCCAACGCACTCATCAATAACGAATACTTTGGCTGTATGATGATGTTATTAATCACTCCCAACTATTTGACGCAATTGTATACTTAGCTACGTAATTTTTTACATAACAAATAGTCAATAAGTAGCTAGACATTTTATAAGATAAAAATTTGTGGTAGTATGAGCAACGGTTTTTAATATATTCGGGGATGATATGTAACGTTTTTTCCTGTTGGTGGGCTTCGGACTTTCGGTACCTTAATTTTTTACCAATTTCAAAAAAGAAACTCGATTACTGCGTTTTATAATTAGAAAATCTTTGCACTGAATCCATATTCAATCCTTTCGCTAATATTTCGGTACTTATAAATAGGTAACGAATGCACCGCGGTCAGATAGACTGGATGCGCGCTAAGTCCGGGTGTTGTGAAATGTGAAGGCCGCGAGTCGAGGGCAGCTTTAGTCAGTCCCTGTGCCATTTAGCTCCGTACCTAATAGCGGTTACTGCCTGTGCCACATGCACTTGCTCGCGTTCTTTTTGCGACAAAAAGAGGATTGACACTTGCTCTCCGACTCGACGACAAGAAATACACTTAAGTATTTTAAATGTCTGTTGGTAACCAAGTTTCTTAAGCAGTATTCTCTTTTTTTGTTACTGCACATATTGATTGTACAGTAAATAGTTACTTAGTAGGTATGCCGATTCTTTTTAGCGCCGCGTTATTCTTTCCCCTACCTAAAGATATTTCTTTTGTTGAAAGGGCATTATTTCATATTTTTCCTATTTGTGATAAATTTATTAAAATACTTTTTTTTACTTACTAGGGAAAACCATGTAAATAACAGCGACTGTATACAGGCAATGCAAAGGAACGCCATAACTTTAATCTACATAGTATTTTTGTTGTTTTTCCTCTTTCTCAAATATAATTTTCTTAGGGCTGATTTTTCAATCCCCAGATAAGATTTATCCAGAGAATAACTTTGACAAGTTGACAGTTAATGTATAGAAAATCTGTCAAAACGTCAAAAATATTCTCTAGATAAATTTTATCTGGAGATTGAAAAATCAGCCCTTATTCAAATAAAATATAAGATTGATAAAGCTGCTTATTAATGGTTTTTTCATAATGAAAGTACTAAATATAAGTAAATTCTGCTTTGTCGCGATTTTATTAAGTGCGATGTACATAGTTATACATACAGGGTGTTAGGGGGACGCTCTCGAATGCGAAGGCAGGTGGCAGTGCTGGTCACTCTAAACACGACTTGCTAAAAATAAATTCGAAATCGCAAATAAAATCAGTTTTTTCATACAATTTGTAAAATCTACACGGCCTTTTTGTAAGGAACAGCTGATTTTTTTTCGTGATTTCAAATTTGATTTTCAACAAATTGGACGAGCACTGCCTTCGTTTCCAAGAGCGTCCCCCTAAAACCCTGTATAAAAATAAGTTATCAAAAGTTCAAAATTTATAAAATGAATTTTTAAATTTCACAAACTTACATTTTGGTCAACTGACCGAGCTATTTGTGTGAAGAAATTTGACTATAGTATTACTTTAGTATTTATATGTCTATGTTAGTATGGATAGAAGCCCGTTTATTATGGTGAGTACCAAACAGCCTGTATATCTACACACTGTTCCACAACATTGGAGAGATGTGTTTAGTTACTTTTTTAACTCAATTCTGTAGAAGCAAGTTTAGATGACGACTGTACATTGTATCTCTTCTTCGTGTTTTTATCATGTTTTTGTTGAACATCCCTTCCGTGTACTTAACCTTCTGTCTAAAAGCATAATAAGTTGGTGGTCTCGTGAATTCCGAATCCGAGTTACGCAGTTGTCATGCAAATGTTATCTCGAACTCTTATTAGTAATTGCTTTTACGTTCAATTTTACCGCAATGCTATGCTTAAATGTCTTAAGCACAATAAGTAGGAACCAATGTTTTAATAAATGCAAGTGAATGTTAGTGGATTATCAATCAATCCGAAAAAGTTTTGTGGATATTCTTACCATGAATACTTTAATCATGAATATAAGAAATACATAACCTTTTAAGAAATAAACCTCTTATTATTGAGTGATAGACTGACTACACATACAGTTTACGTATACTAAACAAGCAGCTTAAGTTAGTTAATTTTTAAACACGTCCGGCAATGACTATTGTATTTATTAGATATAATAGTTATTCAAACAGCCGTTACAATAGAATCGATTCGAATTCTAACTTTAAGTTATATAAGAAGCACCCGCTTATTGAATTTTGGATTAGGGAGAACTCGCCCTTTGGAAACTCGGCCTATTTATTATTTTCATTTTTCAGTTCTAACGTAATCTAAAATGTTTTTGTGACTTACTTAATGTAAAAATTCGAACTAAATTCAACTGGTTAGATTAGGTTAGAATTGTGTGGGTGAAAAAGAAAATTAGACACAGGGCGAGTTAGAAACCTTCTCCAAATTTTTTTAAAAGCAATTTTTTACTATAATCTAATTAAAAATCCTTGTTTTAATTATGTCAGATATCTTTGTGATCCCTCCGTATCGAAAGGACAAACTAGCAAAATTCTCTTGAAACGTTAACGACATGATTTTATTTAGTCCGTTTAAAAATAACTTTAGTTACTCATTCCTTATAAAAAATTAACGGGCCTACTCAGTTGCTTATTTATTTGGAAAGAAGATGGTAATCTAATTACTGTCTATTTGACATAAATATGACGTATTTATTTATGTTGTTAGGCAAAGGCACCATCACAAGTTGGTATCTCTCAAGATCTATGAGGACAATGTTTTCTCATGAAACTCATAATCATACTAGTTTGCTTGTGTAAGTTGTTTCAACGGTTGTCGAACTTACCACATTCTTTCCCAATCCAATGTCGTTTTTTTTAAATATAATTTAAACAATATTTTCCCGGAATTGAACATTCACATGATTCACATGACTTACGCCCACACCAAATATTTGCGTGTATAATTAAGTAACAATAAAATTACAAAAAAATATGATATTTGGTGAGACCTGTTCTATTTATGCTACACGGAATTGATCCACGCGCTGACTCTAAATACCAATATTTTGTTTATTGGATACGACATTCCTTTGAAGAAGTAATAATAACTTACAATGTCAAGTCAATTGCACAATGGTCAAGAAGATAATGTGATGTTTTATCATCACAGAAGGATGTTACTAATGTTGAAGGGTTTGTCGTGGTGATGATTTTATAAATTCAATTAAAAGTTGAACGAGTAAACTCATTAATAAATAAATAATATTTATACACTCACACCTATTATCTAGCCCAAAGTAAGCATCATAAAGAGCTTGTATTATGGATACTAGATAACGGATAAATAATGATAATAATATGTATATAAATATTAGAAATATACTAAATAAAACATATAAATATCCATGACTCGTAAAGAAATGTTCGTACTCATCATACAAACATTTGTTCCTACCGGGATTCTAACCCGGGACCTCTTGACCGAGTAGCCTGGGGTACAGACCACTCGGCCAGGCGGTCGTCGTTATTGTAGGTATATTTAATATTAATAAATTATTATTATTTATCAAAATAATATTAATAAATAGATATTCCTTATTTGTATTGTGTAAAAATCTTACTCAACTTATTTGTTGACGAGGTTCCAATTAGAAAGTCTAAACAATGAATGTATTTTGTTTCGCTCATAATTATTTACATTGTTCCATTGAATCAAACGAATTGACAAAATTAAATCAAAGTTTGCGGATATTATTCACCTTTTCAGTATAGTACAACACTTTTATTGTTATCTGGGGTTTCAATGTAGAAAGTGAGTTGTATTTTTTCACAATCAACGTCTATTATTGTGTTTTAGGTAATTAATTGCTTAAACTCACGAGATAAAATGTTGCATTGTCTAATGAGTCCCATGCATCACTCACCGTGCTTTTGGTATCCATTGTTTGCGCTGGCTCCACCACGCTTTATTGTCTTCTAATAAGTTGCTCACTATTACGTCACAGAACACTGCATTCACTCGGTTCACATGTCCAGGGTAGGATCGGACTTCGCGGCTCGTCTGCTCTGATGTCGAGTTTTCCTCTCTCGCCCTCTCCGTGGACGGCCGTCACAAGACGCGCCTGATCCAAGCGGCAAAGCGACTAGAGTCGTACTGAGAGTGTTGCAACAATCGCCAAGGCTTATATATAAGATTGCATGCCTCCGTTCCTTTTACAAATATTGGACTTTTTAATAAATAATTTCTAATAAAAATATATTTAATACAACAGGAGAAACTATTTTAACTCTGGCTTCTACCACTTCAAATATTTAAATCAATCTAAATATTATATTTGGAACACGCTTTGAATTCAGGGATAGGATTCATGTATTTTTATTATTATTACTCATTGTAAATTAATCCATAAGCGATTGCAACCATTTGTGTGTACTGTATCTGTTCCTTACACATAATAAAAATAATAAATTTTGTGACCTAAATTTGATTTTTCTAAGCAAAAAATTCGTTACACCAATTAGTCTCAAATAACCTTAACTAATGTAATATAGTCGGCACGTCCTCACTAACTATAGTCTCCGAGCAATCTAGCCCACAGGAAAATTATAAAGTAGCAATACAGAAGCTCTGTCACGTTGTGCACGGCTTCCATGACGTGGCTCCTGTCTTCGCGCGCTTGCGCAACCAACGAGGACGCTCCGTCCGCACATGGAATTACATTACAGGACTCCTTGCCTTGGGGTCAATAAGGCTAACATTATTATTGAACATTGACTTAATCGCACGGCTTGGTCAGATTGCAACACAAAATAATATTTATAGATGTTTTATATTACTTTTATATAAAAATACCAACCTGAAAGTAGTTGTTCAATTAATATAAAATTCCTATATAAATTTCTTTGGGGATCTTGTCAAATAATAATAATTGAATGCGTGTGCTACAACTTCATTCCATTGCCTACCTGTTTCATCGTCATCATTATCACCAGCCTTTATAGGTACGTCCCACTGCTGGGCACAGGTCTTCCTACACGGGAGGATCATATGAGGAGTTTGGGCCATAACACCACCACGATGGCCTAAAGCGCACTGGTGGATTAAAGCGGTTGCAGTAACGACCGGGATCAACGGCTTAATGTGCCTTCCAAAGCACAAGACGAGCTCGGGATTACAAGTGATTGACCCATTCCGGAATTGACCACGGCGAAAGTTATTTATTTTTTACCACTTTTAACCAAAACGATTTCGGTTATAAGTGGTGAAAAAATGACCTTGAAATGTTATTTCGAGTTGATTTATTGTTTTACCGTACAGTCGACAGCAAATCAAACGTAACATTTTGACCTTGCATTGAGACGAACCTTATTCCATTCGTAATAGAGGCGGCTTTCGTAGTGCAACTATTACACTTGACGTGCTGTCGTCTGTACAAAATGTATGAGAAAGTTTTTGACCATTTCTGTCATTTCTAGTACTCTGCCTTAATATAGGTAATAAATAACCAAATAAAATCAAAGAGTATTCTCATATTTTTTATTCTAAATTATATCGTTTTTTAATAGGCAAATGGGACGTGGGTGAATAATTAAATATAAATTATTATGTGAATATACCGAGTTGGTACGTTAATTATGAATAAATTATAAATACCGCCAATAGTTAAACATTGCATTAATATTATCTATCTATACTATTATTATAAAGCTGAAGAGTTTGTTTGTTTGGTTGCACGCGCTAATCTCAGGAACTACTGATTCAAATTGAAAAAATATTTTTGTGTTGGATAGTCTATTTATCGAGGTATTATATAAGCTACATAACATCACGCTACCACCAATAGGAGCTGAGCATTAATTAAAAGTGTTGCAAAAACGGGGGAAAAATCGTCCTTTTCAGAGCTTTCGTTGCGTGCGCTGCGTAAACGGTTAAAGTTACGTATAAATCATGTAAGCAGGAATTGTTCTCCTTTAAAAGTTCTAAAAAAAAATTCGCTATAGCATATGTCTATTCTTGAAATTGACTCTCTAGAACCATTTTTTGGTAATCAAATTTGTTCTAAAATAATGTACTATCTGCGAAGGTGTTTTTTTGAACATGATATTATTCCTTATCGAAATAAATACATTATTCACCACAAGTATTTAATTTTAAGCAAAATTGTTCTTGACATTATTTGATTTCAATGAGATATCATAGTTTTAAAATAACATGCACGCATTTATGATTTTCAAGGCGGGCGGGCGCGGGCAGGGCGATCAATGCATTAATTTCAAAAGTGTTTTATAGAAAGAAGAAAGATAGGTTTTTTATTTTATTTAAATAGGCCACAAAGAAGCACTTTTAAATCGTCAAAAAACACATTCTTACAACTATCACAAAAAAATTATTAACTAACAACGTCATTGTCTCTGTCTGTCTGTCATGTATGAAACATTATTTAAATCCTTAGCCTACCTACCCCACCGTTGTTATTTTCCGACATCCACGTGAATGAAGTCGCGGCACAGCTAGTAAATAATAATTAAATGCATTATAAGTTTAGTCGTAAACTATGATTGTATTCTCAAGCATATTTGCATGTTTGAAAAGACATGTGTAAGAAGTATTACTAAAATGTATTCCCCAAATTTTAAACAAATAAAAAATATACTATTTAAATCAATACAATATGTTCATCGGCAAACACTCAACTAAAACGTACAAAACTTGAAGAATATGGCAGTATAATTGGAAAATGGTTACGTTACAATAATAGTACTAAGTTTTAGACAACTCATCGCACTTGAGTTCGTCGGTTGGTTATGTATGATATATTATATAAAATATAAATTCTACAGTCATGCAATCAAAGATGATTGAAACTTTGATATCCCAATTCTCTCAGTTAATGGTCTTCCTTCAGAGATAGATAGAAATTCTTTATTTTGCACATTTACAACAATCACAGAGATAAAACATACACAATATGGCAACAACGGCGGTCTTATCACTAGAAGCGGTAGCTACCAGACAACCATAAGGTCGAAAGTTTACTCACAAATAAAAGTGATAAGTGCTAAAAAGTTAAGATAAGTTTAAAATTATAATAATGCTTTATATAAATAAATATAGTATAGAATACAATACTATATAATAATGTTTGACCCATCCAGGGATCGACCATGGTGAAAGTTGCTTTGTTTCTGTAATCGAAACCAGAGCTTACAAACCACTACGCCACCGAGCTCCTCATTATTTCATAGAAATGTTACAAAATTATCAAAGCAAAGTTGCAAAACATTTATATGAACTAATATAGCTAATGTTTTAAAAATTTTAAGTAACCGCCGGCGTCATTAATCATCTATGTAACACCATCTCATTGAGACTATTCATAAGAGCCCAAACACGCTATATCTGCTGTAAGACTTTTTGATGGTATAGGATCAGCTCAAGGATAGTATGTCATGGGAATGTCACCGTAGTGACAGTACACCAAATTCCAAATCAATCGAATGTGTAACGTAGCGCCTGAACTGATCTTCATAAATTATAGCTAAGAACCATCGTAGGTACATCAGCTTTGAAACAAAAAAACCGAATCAAAATCGGTCCATTCGTTTAGGCGCTACGATGCCACAGACAGACACACAGATACACAGCTACACAGACGGACACATCAAACTTATAACACCCCTATTTTTTCGTCGGTGGTTAAAAACGAGCATAAATGTGAGCGGAAAAAAATATCACTATGCCATTCCTCATTTGATTCGCTTTACATAACATCAAAAAACTTAAAGCAAACAAAAAGTAAAAAAAAAAGCGGGTGTGACTGATCTGTCTATTAATGTTTTAAGTACATACTGAATAATAATTATCGGTTTTAAAAAGCTTCCGCGTGATCTTTGGAATGTACCTATAATGTTAAGTCATTAATTTGCACGCATTTGGAACAGAAATACTAAAAATATAGAATAGAATACTACTATAGAATATTTCGACATTGAAGGGTGGACGTTAGCTCATAAACGCAAATACAGATAGACTAGAAGAATTTCACAGGGATATCCCAAGTCCTGGGTGGCTCAGTGGTCAGAGCAGTCGCCCGGATTGCGAAAGGTCGCGGGTTCGATTCCTGCCTCAGGACGTGAATTTTTTTTTTCTAGTTTTATTACATTTTAATTACTAAGAAATACTAAAATTGATTCGACTTCATGAAGACTTTCAACTCACTATCACTTTATATGGGAGGAACATATACCATGACCTAAACAATTTCAAGTTCTAATTTATATTTAAAAAGTTTAACATTTAATATCAGCAGCAACAAGATATACTTTTATAAGTGGTTTAAAGAAATAAAGAAAATAGAGAAAATTAAAAAGGACACGAGACCAAGGAGATTAATAATTCGTTTTCATTCATTAGTCTAAGATCCCGCTATAGAACGACCTTCACCGAGATGTTTATTTGATGAAACGTATTTTATATTTAATTTAATATGTCAATAAATATATTGCATATGTGTTGCCTAACAAATTTTAGTCCGGGGTATGATTAATTAGTCATCATCATCATCATCATTTCAGCCGAGAGACGCCCACTGCTGGGCATAAGCCAGATGCCTGATTAATTAGTAATTAAAAAAAATTTTTTTTAATCATTATACCGGTTTGATTATTAGCCAAATTCTATACCAATCGAAAGTATGAAGCCCATAGAATATGCAAACGTTAGGTTGCCTATTCTTTTCCGGTCACAACTCTCGGGTAGCCAGGTATAAACAGGTAAATCGATACTAGCATTTTGCACCGGTCTGATTATTGGATTAAAATTAAATGAAATTAAAGATTATTTCATTATGAACACGGTGGTATAGGGTTGCCTGCGAAAAATCAGTCCCGAATTCCGGTTGTCGAATTTTGAAAAAAAAAAACAAAAATTAAAAACTGCTCCAAAAAAGTGAAAAGGATAAAATAATTAAATTTTAGTAGGTCCTCCCCTTTTTTTTTTTTTTTTTTGTCAGAAAGCTTTTATTGCTACCCAGCCGTGATAGAGGGCCACGACAGGGTTATGTGGGACTCACCATGTGAGATAGATTTGGCATACCCACTAAAACTGACAGTTTTCCCTACATCGCTGCGTAGTGGCATGGCTACACGGGAAACGTTGTATTCTTCCGCATAGCCACGCTGCAGCCGGCCCTCAAGGCCCCCTACACAGGGTTAGAGAGATATCCCGGGAAAACGTGGGATATCTCTATCCGCACAGGGGAGTGTGGTGTCGGCGACGGAGCCCTATTCCATCGCCGACGCCCCCGATTACGGTGGCTGGAGCAGAGCATAGGCTCGCCTCCGCCGGCCCGTACGCTTCTTGCGGAACGACTCTGCGGAAGGGTTCTCCTCCCTGGCTCGCTCCGCGGCCTCCTTCTGGCGCATCACATGCTCACAGAAGGAGGCGACCGCATCCCAGGACGTCGCGCTGGCGACCATGGCTTTGATCAGGGTCGCCAGCGAAAGGTCCATCCCTACTGTCGCGACGAGGACACGGCGCTGGTCCGCCCATGCGGGACAGAACTCCAGCGTGTGCTGGGCCGTGTCGTCGTCGCAAGCGCACTCGTGGCATCGAGTGTTGGACTCGCGCCCAATTCTGGACAGATAGTGCCCAAAGCACCCGTGTCCGGACACCATCTGTGTGAGCCTGTACGAGAGAGAACCATGTTTCCGGCTCACCCATCTCGTCAGACTCGGTTTTAATCCCGCAATGGTCCAGTGGCCGTACGCTGGAGCTTCCAGTCTCATTTTCCAGGCTAGCAGCACCGAGCGCTGCGCCCGTTCGCGCCACCGCCGGAGCAATTCGGGCGATGGTCGGGCTCCTTCCCTCCGAGCCTCCGCGCATCGGCTGTATATGTCTGCAAGCGCGAGCGCGTCCAGGTCCCAGGGTGGGGTCCCTGCGAGAACGCACGCGGCCTCATACGACACGGTGTGGTAAGCGCGTATGGCCCTGTTAGCCATGATCCGCTGCGATCTCCGCAGCAGGGCCTTGTTTTGAGATAACAGGGTATCCGCCCACACCGGTGCGCCGTACATGGCAATAGACCGCACCACCCCGGTATACAGCCGGCGGCAGGTGACGCTCGGTCCACCCACATTTGGAAGTCGCGATAAGCTTCGGACACAGTTGGCGGAAGTGTTCCTGGAAGCTCCAGCGCGAGTCCAGCACTAGTCCCAGATAGCGCATGTGTGCAGCTATCGGGATGCGCACTCCACGTATGGCTACGTTTGCCCCAGCGGGGGGCCTTCGGCGGGGGCCATGAAAGAGTAGGGCTTCAGTCTTCTCCAACGCACATTTCAGGCCTAAACTCTCGATGCGCCCGACCAGGTGGTTCGCCCCGATCGCAGCCAACACGGCCGCCTCCTCATATTTATCAGCCCGGGCCAACAGCAGGGTGTCATCTGCGTAGCATACGACACTCAATCATGTTGGCAGGGCTCCTCTTAATGCCCAGTTATAGCCAATATTCCACAAGGCCGGCCCTAGGACCGAGCCCTGTGGAACACCGCACATCATGGGCCTTTCAAGCGTGCCCCCATCCTTATCTATGCACCGGACTATTCGACCGCGCAGGTAGCAGCTAATGAACCGCTGCAGGTACCCGGGCACACGGTGATATTTGAGGGCCTCCTCAATACAGCTATGGGGTAGGGAGTTAAAAGCATTCGCTATGTCCAGTGAAATGGCGAGGACCACCCTACCCCTAGCAACCTCCTCATCGGCGAGTGCTCGAACGCTCCGAATAGCGTCAATCGTGGAGCGCCCCTCTCTAAAGCCGTACTGGCAGTCCACTAGGTTGGGCCCTACCTGGCTCAAATGGGTGGTAAGCCTGTCTGCCACGATCCTCTCCAACAGTTTTCCGGCCTCGTCCAGCACCACTATCGGCCTGTAGGCCGACGGGCTGTCAGCTGGTTTTCCGGGCTTTTGGAGCAGGACCAGGCGTCCTACTTTCCACACCTGCGGGAATCGCCCCTCTTCCAGGCACTTGTTGTACAGGCCCCGGAGACGGTGCTCCAGAGACCCGAGAGCGAGTGCCAAAACGCGGCCATGCACTCCGTCGGGTCCTGGAGCCGTTTTCTTGGCTCGGAGCCTTAGGACCGCCTGTTCAAACTCCCCATCCGTAATTTGAGGGGCAGGGCCGGTTACATGCTCTGGCTCCCCAACGTGGGGGGCCATGACCGGGGGAGCAAAACTTGCGCACTCCGGAAAGAGTCTCCTCACTACCTCCCGTAAGAACGGAGGGTCCAGTGCTTCAGTGGCTGGTGGGCCTCTGGCCATCTTCTCCCGCACGGTTCGGTAAGGTCTGCCCCATGGGTCCCTATTGAGGTCCTCGAACATTTCCTCGCGGGCTGCTTCTTTGGCGCGGCTGATTGCGAGCTGCAGCTCCTTGCGAGCAGTCCCGAGGGCCTCGTATAGGCGAGCCTCTTCGGCTGCCTCCTGACGGCGTCTGCGTCGATACCGGGTGAGAGCCCTGCGTTTTGCGATACAGTCGCGGCATATTTCCGCGACGGCAGGGTTCCACCAGTAGACCTGGCGCTTAGGGGGACGGTGGCTGGCCCTGGGCATTGCTGCATCGCATACACGCGACATGGCAACCCCGAACTGCGCTGCCTCATCATCAACCCCTGTTGTGTGTGGGCGTGGATTCCACTGCTCCACTAGCGATGCCTCAATGGCAAGGTCCCGATCAAGTTTGGTCAGGGACCACCTAGGGAATGGCCGGATAGTGTTGGCCACGTTGCGAGCTCTGTAGGGCTGTGGAGGGGAGATGTCAAACCGAATATACCGGTGGTCGGATAGGGTCTCCGCCTCCACTTCCACTCTCCAATTTGGGATGCAGTCGGCGACGGCGGGGGATGCGTAGAAGATGTCTACGATGGACCCACCCCACCGCCTGACGCATGTGTTTTGGTTGCCACGGCTCAGCAAGATCAGACCTGCAGTCGCAGCCCAGTCCGTGACAAGATCACCGCGTGCACTCGTGGCGGGCGAGCCCCAGGCAACGGACTTTGCATTAAAATCCCCCATGACGAGCAGATGATGTGTCGCCAGTCGTTGGATAGAATATTTGAGCTCCGTCATGAAGGTCTCAAATTCCGCGAGAGACTTATTTGGGGAAAAGTACACCCCTACTATCGCCAGCCCACCTCGTTGGACAATTACAAAGCCGCAGCCCCTATGGAGAGTGACCATTGGTGCAGATTCACAGGAGCCTACGACAACCACAGTACCCGAAAGATCGGCAGCCCAGTACGGGCTAGGGACCACGAAATAGGGTTCGGCCATGACGGCCACATCTATGGACCACTCTCGCTGGGATTGTACGAAGATGTTTTGTGCCCCAGTGGAGTGGTTGAGGTTCCCTTGAATAAACGATATATTTTGGCGTAGGGCCATTGGGGAACCTAATCAGTAGCCATAGCCTCCTTAGCGGGTTTGTCCCGCTGCGTGCTATTAACCGCCGTGGTCCTAACAGCGGTCCTTGTCTTCTTGTTTATGGGAGGCGTGCAACTTTTACCCCCAGCGATGTGCTCTGCTGGTCGCTTCGCCTCCTCGCATAGAGGGCAGTGCGGATTGGCTGTGCACGTAGCCGCTTTGTGACCGGGCTGAGCACACCGGAAGCACAACTCACTCCTGTCTACTGCTGTGGTACACAGGTACCTGGTGTGTCCCGGTGCCATACACCTGAAGCACTTTAGCTTTCGTGGCTCCAGCGTGTGCACCAGGGCCGAGCTCCAACCGACAAGGATACGCTTGGCCTCCGTGATTGCCTTTACGGCGGTGACGGGGCATCGGACCCAGACTATTCCAATGCCTTGTCCGCTGGGACCCCGAGAGATAGCCCCGACGCGAACCTGGTCCACAGCGCAGCCACCCGTACGCGCAACGGCTGCCGACACGTCATCGGTGGTCACAGAGTCGTCCAGTCCCGTCAGACGGAACTCCGCGGTTTTGACCGGCCGCGTGACGCGTACGTCTTCACCAAGGGCGGCCCTCAGCTTGTCGGCTAACCGATCAGCCCCAGCCGCATTATCCTCCATGCCGGCAATCTCAAACAATCGGGCCCCAGTAGCGGACGCCCTTGTTTTGAGAGCCAGCAGACCCAGCTCCTCCAGATTGACTGCCACACGCGCTCTGTTGATGACGTCCGCGTATGTGAGACCTTCATTACCAGGCGCGATCGTGACTACGACAGCGGCCGTCCGGGGGGCCCGAAGAGCATTGGGCTTTCGCTTTTTCCCCTTTTTCTTCAAAGGTGCCACCGCATCTTTCCTTGGTGCCTGCGTAGCGGGGGCTGCCGTCGTTTGGGCAGCTGGCTCTTTAATTTGTTTGCCGTTTCGTCTCACTACCTTAGTCCACCCTTCGGCATCCGGTCCAGTGTTTGGCCCGGGAGCCGATACAGGGGCATTGGTTGTCTTTGGTTTCGGCTTGGAAGCCGGGACCAGGGTAATCTTGCCCTTATTTTGCCTGGCAGCAGAAGTTGAAGGCTGAGGCTCCGTCGTCATTGCTGCCGACGTTTTTTCCTTTGGCCTATCGGCGGCTAGTGGTGGTCGGTGGTGCTTAGCAGGCAGCAAACGCCCGTCGGCCTCCAGGCCATCCAGTCTGGCTCCAACCATGGTGCCGACCCGGGCCATCACTTTCCTCATCAGCCTCTCCTCCGCCTCATCGTCATCAGACGGTGCGGGTGCAGAGGTGGTCTTCTCCGTAGGGCGGGTTTTTGCCTGCCTATTGGCCTCGCGAGTGCGGTTAGGAAGGGGCACAGCCCCCTTATTCTCAACTGTCGGAAAATAATCGAATTTCGGAAACTCTATACCTGTCGCTTTTTATCGCTATGAGTCAAAGCGAGACGGCATGTGACTTCTCGAATCGAATCCGTGATCCGACAGTTGAGAATAAGGGGGCAGGTGTCGGGCATACTTCCATGACCGAGTCGTCCTCCCTGGCTGGCGCTACAGCCACTTTTTCATCGTCGCGCAAGCGGAGCTCGCGGAACTCGGTTCTGAGACCATTGAGTTCTTGACGCACTGATTTTAGGTCGCCCACCTCTTGACGGAGTGATTCCAGATCGTATTTGAGGCGGGCGTTCTCTTCACGTAACAGTTTCGTCTCCTCGCCTGCGGTACGGGCAGCAAGGACCTCCACCATTTGACCTATCTCGCGCGAAGCATTTTTTAGTTCGCGCTGTATGGTGCCTTTCATATTTTTGGATTTACCGGCACCAACAGTTATGACTTGGAGCAGCAGCTTTACAGACTCGACAATGCCGACTGCTGTTTTGTCGTCAGGCACCAACTGTCCGCTGCCCTTATCAACTGTGCAGGACGTTTTGGCTTTTGCTGCACTACGGGCGATCCCGCTGAGTTCCTCTTCAAGCTCAAGATCTTTCTCGGTATGGGCCCATGCCGTAGCCTGCTCAAGTTCGGACCTATCGACTTTCATCTGGGCGAACGTTACATACTCGGCGGTTTTAACGGGGCGTCCGCGCCCTCTACCTTTACCAGCTGATGAATTGCTAGCAGGCTTGCTAGGCAATACGAAGCCTTCATTGTCAGTGTCACTGGCGTTTGAACCACTCTTACTGAGCTTACGCCGCTTAAGTGACGACTGTTTCCTCCTGAGCTGACCAGCCCCACGCAATACCGAACCGGCGTCACTCACACTCTCAAACTCTACCTCCGAGGACATGTTGTGTGTTTTGTACCCTACTGCAACTCCTGAAATTTCGCTCTCGGCAACACTTGTCACCGAGGCACACCTACTTAACTGGTTTTGTTTTGGGTATTTTAAGTTTGAATTTTCCATATTGAACCCACGAGAATGGGGGAAGATGGACCACGCAGCTGGTGCCCCCTGCACCTGCGCTACCCTAATACTCCTGGGGTGTCGGGAGGTACCCCGGAGTCGAACGCTAATTAGTGGACTTGCCCAGCCCACCACCTTAAGGCCCCCAGATCGCCGCGGTTCCCAGCGACGGGGGTTTGGGGTTTTTTATTGTGGTTGTCTCCACACAGGGCCGGCCAATAAAGGCAAGCCCCCCTGGTCCCATGTGTGCCGCGAGACATGATCCACGAAGACACACACATAGGATAACAGGTTGCCCGACGGGGAACCGGAGCCCACACGGTGGCCGCAAAAACTGCAGCCACCGACCCGCCGCGCCGCAGGCCTTGCAGGCCTGCCATCCACGAGTATATACTCCACTAAGCCCAACGGCATCCACAAATAAGTGAAGACACTTAAAAGGCGTAACCGCCTCCGCCTGATCGCATAGAAGCGACCCGCGGGCTTTGAAGGCCCGCCATGCCACGACCGAAATGGTCCACTGGCCCCACTTGAGGCCCCCTTAAACTCACTGCTTCCTCTGACTCCTCTGCACAAAGAGAGGAGCAGGGAGTAGTAAACAACGGCGCTGAACGCCGACCTAGGGAACTCAACTAGGCGTGAGCTCAACCACACGACTCCGCTAACAATTCGCAGAGAGGTAGGAGTAGCAGCTGCAACTGTGGCGCTGCTCCTACCCCCCTCCCAGGGTGCACCACGAGGAGGTTTGCCAGCCCGCACCCCAGTAGGTCCTCCCCTAGGTCATCCCCTAGGGACATATTTTTGGAGTTGGTGCTTCACTATCTATGGTTTCTGGAAACAACTTAGCACCTAGGGGATGAGTCAGTACCTACTAAAATTTAATTATTTTATCCTTTTTAGTCGGTTTTAATATTTTTTTTTACAATTTTGTAGTGATAACTTTTTAAGGTCAAAGTTAGATGGGTGACCGTGAGGTTATATTGTTTTCTTCTACTATCGTATCAATTCACTAAGAATTCTTAAGAAAGCAAAAATCCGCAATTTCGCATACAAGGACGACTTAATTTTTCCAGTTTTTTTTTAAATTTAAAAACGAAACTACCCAATGGATTTTCAAAAAAATTTACTGGGACCAAATGGAAACTATTCCGCATCGAACAAAAAAAGAACCAATAATATCGGTTCATCCAGTCGAAAGTTCTGGGGTAACAAACATAAAAAAAACATAGTGTCGAATACCAGCTCCTTTTTTTGAAGTCGGTTAAAAAGTAAAATATTGCAAATTTTAACTTTATTAAAAAAAAGAAGACAAAATAAAAAACAACAATTAAAAAAATACTTCTGTTTATTGTAAAAAAATATAAATACATTTTTTTAAATATTCAGGTTCCGAGTCATCGGACATATAACTATGATCTCCAACTTCTGAATCTTCTTCGTCACCACTCTCTGTTTCAGTTCTTTCGACAATGTCTTCTATTTTTAAAGGTGTATGATCCCCAGGGAATTCTTGTCCTAAGTTGTTTAAGCTAAGATAATTTTAAAGATTCAATTATTATGTACTTACTTACTGTATATTCAGCACTTAAATTATGAAATTTTTCGTTATATTTTTTATTCAAAACGGTCACTTAACCGACTTCAAAAAAGGAGGAAGTTACCGATTCGTCGGTATGTTTTTTTATGTTTGTTACCTCAGAACTTTTGACTGGGTGAACCGATATTGATGATTCTTATTTTGTTCGATAAGGAATAGTTTCCATTTAGTCCTATAAAAATGTTTTGAAAATCCATTGGATAGTTTGGTTTTAAAATAAAAAAAAACTATAAAAATTAAGTCGTCTACATATGCGAAATTGCGGATATTTGTCTATAAAACAATATAAGCTCACGATCACCCATCTAGCTTTGACCTTACACTAAAAATTGTGAAACAAAAATTAAAACCGACTCCAAGAAACTGAAAGGATTGTTGAAAAAAATGGCAAAAAAGTGTTTTTTGTGATTGTTGTTAATTGATTTTAATGATGAAACTTTTAAAAATTGTGTATTAAAGTTAGCTTGTCGTATAAGAAAAAACTTTAAATACAATTTTGTTGAGCTTCCCAGTGCGTCACATGAATTTGTAGGTTATCATACCACGTGTTATAAAAAACCGACTCCAAAAAACTGAAAAGTATAAAATAATTAAATTTTAGTAGGTACTTACTCATCCCCTTGGAACATATTTTTGGAGCTGGTGCTAAGTTGTTTCCAGAAACCATAGATAGTGAAGCACCAACTCCAAAAATATGTTCCTAGGGGATGACCTAGGGAAGGACCTCCTAAAATTTAATTATTTTATCCCTTTGACTTTTTTGGTGTAGGTTATAATTTTTGTTTTTTTTTTCAAAATTCGGAATTCGGGACTGATTTTTCGCAGGCAACCCTATACCACCGTGTTCATAATGAAATAATCTTTAATTTCAATTAATTTAAATTAAATAATCAGACCGGTGCAAAATGCTAGTATCGATTTACCTGTTTATACCTTGCTACCCGAGAGTTGTGACCGCAAAAGAATAGGCAACCTAACGTTTGCATATTCTATGGGCTTCATACTTTCGATTGGTATAGAATTTGTCTAATAATCAAACCGGTTAAATGTTTAAAAAAAATTTTTTTTAATTACTAATTAATCATACCCTGGACTAAAATTTGTTAGGCAACCCATATGCAATATATTTATTGACATATTAATTTAAATATAAAATACGTTTCATCAAATAAACATCTCGGTGAAGGTCATTCTATAGCGGGATCCTATACTAATAGTTTGTAAAAAAGTTGGAAATTTTCGTCGATTACACCGTTATTTAATATGGCAATATGGCGGGCGAAATAGAAGTCAACTAAACGTCACCAAAATGACATAGGCGCCATGATGAATTTTTATTTGGCTGTATTGCAGTTTTTTCTATAAAAGTTCTGGCCAGAACCCAGGAGACGCGGGTTCGATACCCGCCTGGAGCATATAATTTTTTCATCGTTTTCTTTCTTTATTTGTAATTGTTACAATAAAAGTTCTTGTTTTGTAACACGCAACAAATCAAATAAAAAGAAAATGTACAATTAAACAACACTGCAGAACAGTGTTTAATTGTCCATTTTACCTATGTTTCAGTAAAGTGTACCTGGCCGGGTCTCCATACATTCTTGGAACATCTCTTAACAAATTCGCGTTCGGGATTATACTTCAAAAGAAAATTTGCTATGATTGGATAAAATCTATATAATATAAAAATGAATCGCTGAATGTGTTGCTAAGCGCAAATCTCAAGAGCAGCTGAACCGATTTCGCTAATTCTTTTTTTATAATATTCTTTGAAGTACGAGGATGGTTCTTACGGAGAGAAAAATTTTAAAAATTGCCTGAAAAAGTCTAAAAACAACAGTTTTCTATACTCCCATACAAAAGATTCGTAATAATACATAAAAGTCAATTTGAACTTTAATACCATACCATAAAGTTTAAGTGTTAGTGGAGGGGTTGCAGGAAGGCAAAACAATTGAGTGACGTTAGTATCGTATAAATATAAATGTCAATATTTGTCAATATAGAATAGCAGAATAAGTATTAAAAAAAATAAAAAATTAAAGAATCGACTGTTAGGTGGTACGAAGTTTGCCGGATCAGCTAGTTTTGAATAAATATCTAAGAAATCGACATGCAGTAAAAACGATAATTTTGAATACATAGGAACTTAGCAAAAGATTTTGGGGAGTCCTTATTTATACAGTCGACTGCACATCAATTGTTACATTTGGATCTATAGACTAACCTTTATCTTATTTTGATTTATATTTTAATGACCCACATTAAATTGTGCTTTTTTAATCTTTATTAGTATTGGGAGTAAACTACATACCAAAGAAAAACATAAAAATACTTTATTACCTACCTACTTATTCTAAATTTGTATCCAATAATTCATAATGTAAGTACTTAGTAATTTTACTGCCCGTATGTAGGGTCGTCTAGGTAGGTACCACCGCCTTTCTTATTTCAGCCGTGAAACAGTTCGCTGTGTTTCGGATTGAAGGGAAAGGTAGCCAGTGTAATTACTGGGCATGGACGGCATTTCACCTTAGGCCTCAGGATGACAACGCACCTTTTGCAATTCCTGCAATATCAAGTGATTATTCCTTGTTATTGCAGGTATCTATAGGCGGCGGTAAACGCTTACCATAAGGTGGGCCGTCAGCTTGTTTGTCATCTACTTGTATATAAAAAAAACTTACTTATTCGTTTGATTCACAGTGAGTGTCTATATGCACTTGATCATCATCTTGATAATCAGAACTCTTCTCATTTTCATCACCCCTAAAATCACTCACTTTTCAATATCTTCATACAGTGTGCTTCCTCTAGTATAATATTGACGCTCGCTCTATTTTTCATTTCTCGAGTTCTACGCGGTTTTTTAACCGACTTTAAAAACGAGGAGGTTCTCAATTCGGCCGGTATGTTTTTTTTTTCTTCTATGTATGTACACCGATTACGCCGAGATTACTGATCCGATTTACGTGATTCTTTTTTTGTTCGATGCGGAATAGCTGCCATTTGGTCCCATAAAAATTTTTTCAAAAACAGTTGGGTACTTTGGTTTTAAATTTAAAAAAACTTAAATTATGAAGTCGTCTACCTATGCGAAATTGCGAAGTTTTGCTTTTCAAATGACTTTTTAGTAAAACGATACGATAGTAAGAAACAATATAAGTTTACGATCACCCATCTAGCTTCGACCGTAGAAAGTTACCACTAAAAATTGTGAAAAAAAAATTTTAAACTAAAATTAAAACCGACTTCAAAAAACTGAAAAGGATAAAATAATTAAATTTAAGTAGGTATTCATCCCCTAGAAACATATTTTTGGAGTTGGTGCTAAGTGGTTTCCAAAAACAATAGAAAGTGAAGCACCGACTAAAAAATATGTTTCTAGGGGATGAATACCTACTTAAATTTAATTATTTTATCCTTTTCAGTTTTTTGAAGTCGGCTTTAATTTTTGTTTAAAATTTTTTACTATTTCACGATTTCACGTCATGACCAATATTAGTTTTTTCTATAGGATGTGCTCGATCTGTGGAGCACTTTTTGTTTGTTAAATGAATGACTTTTATAATTTGTTTTACGGCCTGGCCACGGGAAATTCGCTGCGGCGAATATTCGCGGTTCTATTCGCGAATGAAAACAAATGTATGGAAATGTACTAACAATACTGATTGCGGCGACTATTGCCACTGCGGGTGGCGTGATATTCGTGCCCAGTCGCGCTGCCTGCCGTCGCCGTCGCGCGTTCCCGTGGCCAGGCCGTTAGTTTCTCACGGCCACCCCGGGGTCGCAATTCTTCTTTTGCAATAGCGAACCATATTCATAAATCATAAAATTAGGCTTTCTTTCGTACTATATAAAAAAAGGTTTATCGAACGGCGCATAATTATCGTAGTCGTCTTATTCAATTTTTGACTGTCTTTGCCTATGGTATTATAAATTTTATTCTTTTTTTTTTAATCCTTTTTCAATAATGCGTATGATTGTATTTACAGACTTTCTGAAACAAATACAATAAAGTAAACCATAAACCAAATTAAAAAAAAAACGATTATTTTGGTCAATGTTTCCACATTGACCAAAATAATCGTTTTTTTTTTGTGTAAGTTGAAGGTAATTGCTATTTTTTGTTGTGGACTATACAAAAAAAAACATCATTGGAGTGAATAAAGCTTAAAAAGATCATCTTTTCCCGCGTTCTATTACGCTAAATATTTTTAAAAAACATTATTAAATGACTTGTCTTGCAAAACTGACCTTCTCTTGCCCATTTCTTACGATAAATAGGTCAAATTCAAAGCAACATCCATCGAAATATCAATACTTATGATTTTACTAGTCTTAAGTTTCCCTAGCTTAGTAATTGCCATACGTTGCTTTTTGCTGTAATATATTTGATTGACTACTATTAATTGCTTTACTCCAATTTTAGTGTCGTTTGGTACATATTTACTTATTGCACTAATTCAGTAAATTTACTTACACGCTTGGAGCTAGTGACATTGTAACAGCGCAACTTACAATGCCATGTAAAATAGACACAACTGAAATTAAACATTATTACACTACAAATTCAGTAGAGTTTTGTTTATTTCATTGGGATTCTAAGTATACTGTTTATTAGTACTTGTACTTAATACTATTTATTTTGTTAAAATGTAGTTTTTAATATTTCGCATTTCTTATGAAGACTATTATAGGTAGCATTTAACTGCGGAACTTTTTACGAAACCTTCGATATTGCTTTAATTAGGCACGCGTTGAAGTCTTTTGCAGGAAGTATGCAGAAGCCAGAATCAAATATGAATCTTAGAATTTCATTAAACTATAATGAGGAAGATTTTGTTTGTCATGGTGTTTTGTACTAATTACTACAAGGACGATCCATAAATAAATATCCATTAAGATAATATCTATATATTTTGAAATAACTACATTTTTTCTTTATCGTGTTACTTAACGTTATGATTACATAAGCTAAAAGTTAATGCTAACTAAAGAATGTGTTGATTTAATAATCTGATTCATATTTTCCAAAATTTCTACAGTACAGCCATATTAATAAACAAAGACTAGAAATAGTTTTGTCAAGATTTAGTGGTAGAGTTATTTAATTCAGCATTTGCAAACACGTAGTATGCAGGGAGTAAACAAATCCGAATCTAATCTCGGAATAAAAGATAATCTTTGGCAGTACATGGTTCAGCGACGCTCTAACCATAAAATAAATGGGTTTTTGACATAAACATAGATTAGTGATTTTATTATAAATAGATAATATTTTCACCTAGAAACTAATTGCCACTTCTTACCGACTTCACAGAAACCAGCCTTATAATTGTGTTAGTCTGGCTGAAGTGTAGGTTACCTAGTGCTATTTTAATTTATTATCTTATTGCGAGGCATAAGTATATATTAATGTAGGTAAATTGAATTTTTCGTGAATCTTCATTATGCTTATGAATAGAGATCCCATAAATAGTTTCAGGAGATAGAGTTAGATTATTATTTTTTAACCGACTTCAAAAACGAGGAGGTTCTCAATTCGGCCGGTATGTTTTTTTTTTTTTTTTTTTTCTATGTATGTACACCGATTACGCCGAGATTACTGATCCGATTTACGTGATTCTTTTTTTGTTCGATGCGGAATAGCTGCCATTTGGTCCCATAAAAATTTTTTCAAAAACAGTTGGGTACTTTGGTTTTAAATTTAAAAAAACTTAAATTATGAAGTTGTCTACATATGCGAAATTGCAAAGTTTTGCTTTTCAAATGACTTTTTAGTGAAATGATACGATAGTAGGAAACAATATAAGTTTACGATCACCCATCTAGGTTCGACCGTAGAAAGTTACCACTAAAAATTGTGAAAAAAAAATTTTAAACAAAAATTAAAACCGACTTCAAAAAACTGAAAAGGATAAAATAATTAAATTTAAGTAGGTATTCATCCCCTAGAAACATATTTTGGAGTTGGTGCTAAGTGGTTTCCAAAAACAATAGAAAGTGAAGCACTTAGCACCAACTCCAAAATATTAAAAAAATACATATTTAAATTATGATACTTACCTATAAAGATCTCAAAATACAACACTCAGTTTTTTTGAAAAATAAGGATACCTAATGATTAAATAAACAACATTAGTATTTTTTTAAAACACAAGCATAGTCTTAATCATTCACAGTCATTTTCAGTCTGTCAATAAATCAATCAGCTTTTAAACACAATTTCAATTTTTTGTTTTAGGAGTTAGAAGCACGATTTTACTAAGTTTTTCCAAAGAAATACTTATTGCAATATGTCCTTTATCATATTTTTTCCTTTGTTTTGCGATAGTTTTTTGGTTGAGAACACTTTGTCTCTTCTTTTTGGTAATGGGCTCCCTTTTGAATCGCAATTTGTCTTGTGCCGTATCTTAAATTGCTATGGCAATCATTATCATTTGTAGAAATAATAATAATTTGGTCATATTGTAGTTTTTTTTAAATTTTTAATAAGTAAATTGTGTTTTTAAAACTACGATCAAACATTTATTTTAAATACTAATTACAAATATATTATACATACTTATAAATTAATATATTTTTTGCTAACTGTACAAGTTAAACACAAAGGAAAAAATTACAAAAGTAAATGTAATCACATTTATCGCATTCGTGATCCTCCGGGACAGAATCGTCGGGGAATGTGATCCTCAGGGAATAACCCAAAAATACTCCTGCTGAAGCTGATATCAAAATATGAGTTTAAATTTTAAGAACAATTAAATAGATAACGAATGCTTATTGTTTTGATTGATTAATTTATTTGTCTCATTTCATGACCTTTTTAATTAAGTTACAAAGAGCTGTAATTTATTGCGGTATTTGGTCCCCGCGAGCTATACCTAAGTAATGCCAACGGCAAAGCAGTGATTGTATCTTAGACTTAACTGTGCCCGCGACTTTGTTTGCGTGGATGTCGGAAAATAACATCATGTCGTACGTAGGTAGGGTAGGTTACAATATGATTTTACTGGAGCATTTATTTGGTTAAGGAATTCAATCATGTTTATAAAAACACCTTGGATATCATAAATGCGTGCGCGAAGGTAGGTACCTACTTGATCATTATTTTGTTGCGGAGTTATTTAAAAACTATGATATCTTTTAAGATATTCATTGGAATCAAAATTAAATAATATTGAGGACAAATTTGTTCAAAATTAAATACTGGTGATCAATGATGTATTTATTTTGATAAAACACTAACGTTTGTGTGTTGATAAAAACATTTTCGCAAATAATGCATTATTTTAGAACAAATTGGATTACCAAAAAAAGGTTGCGGACTTTTTTTAAACCTTTTAAAAGACAAAAATTCCGGCATACATGTTTTTTGCTTAACTTTAACCGTTTACGCAGCGCAAACAACGAAAGCTTTGAAAAGGAATATTTTTTTCCCCGTTTTTGTAATATTTTTCATTGATGCTCAGGGTTCCGCGATACCCCTGTAGGGGCAAGAATTTAGAAAAAAAAAATCAAAACACCTCTCACTGGTCGACCGTTCTGACGTGGCCTATTCACGAGGCGCAGCTGAACTTAGTCGCCTCGTACAATTTTACTATACCGCCACCACCGATATCTACTTGTGAGCGCACAGTCCCTTGGATAAAAGCCGCCTCTGACATTAGACGCTATAATTGTGAACAAGCGACTTTCGGCTCTAACTTTAAAACGTAAAGTCGAGATTGCCGCCAAATCTAAAATTAGTTATGGATGAAGCGGTAAAAATAATTATTTTTATTAAATCACGATCACTGAAATCCCGTTTGTTCTCATTATTGTGTGAAGATTATGGCAGCAAACATAAAACACTGCTGCTCCATTCCATACACCATCGCACTTCTGTAAGTGCGATGTTTTGAAAGACCGTTTGTATGATAAAACTTGGTTGTTCCGACTGTCTTTTATGTCGGATATCTTTAAAAAACTGAACGAATTAAATTTATCATTGAAAGGTAAACAGACAACAGTATTCCAGGCCTGTTACAAAATAGCTGCCTTAAAAAAATAGATTTTTGGATTATTTGTGTTGGAAACAGAGAAGTTTACGTCACTCAGTGAGTTTGTTGCGATAACGACAGACATATTTCAAGATGATATATTTGAAGAATTGGTCCAATATCTCACTTCGATGCGCGCATCTTTTAAGTATTTTCCAGAAAACAGAATACAAAAATGAAACTGAATTCATGAATTCACAATCCTTTTTTACCCAACTTACAAAAGCCCGAAAGTAAGTCAAACGAGATTTATATGAATCTCTTTTAGAAATGTCATTAGACACAAGTACACGTGACTCCGTGTTCTGTTCAAAACGAGGCCTCTCAACAATTTTTGGTGCAGAATCCGTGGTAAATATCCGATGCTTGCCAAAATGGCTTTGAATATTTTTCTCCCGTTACAACAACATATTTGTGCGAAACAGGATTCTCAACCTATGCAGCCACGAAAACAAAATACCGCAATAGACTGGACGCCGAACCAGGATATGAAAGTTCAACTTCTCTATCAAACCTGATATCAAATCAACTAATTGATGATAAATAAAAAACAGTTTCAAACCTTCTATCAGTTAGATTTTTTTCTTTTTTAATATCTTCTTTTATTATACTTGTTATGTAAGTAAGTAATAAGTAACTGTTACGTGGTGCTTTTATTATGCTTATTAATAAAGAATACACTTTTAAAAACTATTGTTTTATTGTAGGGTTCCGTCAAGTATTTCGCTTTCCAAAAGAGTTCCGTCACCAAAAAAGATTGAGAACCGCTGCCCTATATAATCCCTCGATAAATGTACTATCCAACATAAAATCATTTTTTCAATTTGAATCAGTATTTTCTGAGATCAGCGCGTTTAACCAACCAAACAAACAAACTAACTCTTTAGCTTCCATCAGTTAGATTTTTTTCTTTTTTAATATCTTCTTTTATTATACTTGTTATGTAAGTAAGTAATAAGTAACTGTTACGTGGTATTTTTATTATGCTTATTAATAAAGAATACACTTTTAAAAACTATTGTTTTATTGTAGGGTTCCGTCAAGTATTTCGCTTTCCAAAAGAGTTCCGTCACCAAAAAAGATTGAGAACCGCTGGCCTATATAATCCCTCGATAAATGTACTATCCAACATAAAATCATTTTTTCAATTTGAATCAGTATTTTCTGAGATCAACGCGTTTAATCAACCAAACAAACAAACTAACTCCTTAGCTTTGTGTGAAAGAATTTTATGAAAACAAATTACGTAAGAGAAATCCTATTCCTGCAAATTTAATAATAGCTATTATTTACCGACCCACTGCGTGTTTTAAATAAGGTTATAGCAAAATATGTTTTACTTTTAACTGACTTCAGAAAAGGAGGAAGTTCTATGTTTTTTTTGTATGTTTGTTCACAGATTTCTCTGTCAGCTGTGAACCTTTTTTCAAAATTATTTTTTTATACGATATTTTTATACGATTGAGTGCTCCTTACGTGTCAGGATCTGATGATAGGATCCCAGGTAAATCGAGGGCATACTTACCTCAAATTTTATGGGCACATATTACATGTTTTATTTTTTTCTAAAGCTATTAAAGTATTTGCTTCCATGAGTCATCATCTCATGTTGATGAGCTGGTAATGGAAGGTACAACTCCTTAACAGTTAGAAGTTGGAAGATATTTCTTTAAATATTATAGGAACGCATAGACTGATAGTTGTATTCTATCGGCTTATTCTGGTGAACTGATGATGGAAGGTAAAACTCAGTAACGGTTTGGAGTTAGTTAATAATTTATCAGTGGTAAGATACGATAATATGAAACAACATAATGTATTTCAACTAAAGACTAACAAGTCGATCATGCTGACGGCCACCCATCTAGCTTAGATTACAAAAAATCAGTAAAAATGTTTCTTTTTTAAAAACTGACTTCAAATAACTCAAAGGGAAAAATAATTAAATTTGAGAGCCTAGGTAGGTACTTATCTCAAAAAAATGTATTTTTTGGAGTTAACATGAGTTTCCTCTTGTGGAAACATCCAGAAACAATAGAAAGTGAAGCACCGACTGAAAAAAATCCTTTTTATGAGATAAGTACCTAGGTATTTAAATTTCATTTTTTTCCCTGTTTATTGTTTACAAGTCGGCTTTATTTTTGTTTAAAAAAAATCTATTTCTATGTATACCCGCCTACTATCTATTCTTGCAGTAAAGTTCTAGGGCATGATTTTTTATTAATTTCAATATATTTTTTAAAAATATTGATACCATTACAAAGAATGAAGAAATAATGGAAAGTTCTAAATACACAATATTAGCTTTTACTTATTTTTTTTCACCATCCGATGAAAAAAAAATTCTTCCCATATCAGCCTATTGCAGTTCACTGGAGATCTCCACAAGACTGCGCCACTCTATACGATCTCCCGCCACCTTCTTTAGGTCGTTAGTCCACCTGGCAGAGATATGGACTGCGTTTTTCCAAGATAAGATCTTCTTTCGAGAACCTCCACCGCTCATCGGTTTTGCGACAGATGTTGTCGGCCCTCTGCCACTTCAGCTTCTGGATTATGTCAACTTCTTTGGCCTTTCGCCGATGAATTCTGGATTTTGTTCTGATTTAATGATCTCTCCCTATCTCTCTGAGCGCCATGAATCGGCTAGGTTAGGTTCATTGTTATGTTTCACGTTTCGGTTCTATATATAAGTCAAAACATGTGAGTATCTACTTACAGCAGGGACATCAATGATCTTCCATTGAATGGCAAAAGCTTATCGATAACAATGGTCAATACTTCAGTTGATAAAACTTATCTATTTACAATAAAAAGTTTACTTTTCTATTTAACAGGAAACCATATACACAATTCATATACTTACATACCTACATAAACTTCTAAATCATTTTTACATAACATAACGCCACAGAAGTGTTCTTATTTCATTAGTTTAGTTAGATTGGTATTATTACATATTATTATGTAGGCAATAAATTTTGAAGATTTCAGATTCCATTAGAAGGGAATCGCAATCGAGTCTAATCGTGTGAAGGTATAGCTCGTGTGCGCTATTGAGCGCAATTACCACAAGGTTCTTATAGAACTTATTTAAGCAACAAAAGATCAGTGGCTTGCTTAATTTCTCAGTCGCACGCACGTTTTCAGCTTAATTGGGACATAATTATATCATCAGGCTTGCCCATATTATTACCCAACTGCATCCTCCCACGTGTAATTTGTTGTTGTATTATAAATACGTCGACCAAAATAATAAGCGCGTCAATTCTATTTAGGTACTTTATTCATTTTATTTTGTTACATAACATATGTCAGTCAAAATTATTTGTAGGTAATCAATACCTACCTGCATACGATGTAGGTACAAAGTAAATATTACTCTGTGATGTAGGGGCCGGTATGTTATGTCTTAATTTCTGTGATAGCGACTAATATTAAGTTATACGTATAAATTTCTAATTTGATTAGAAATTTATACATAAGTGGCTTAAGTCATAAGTAAACATCATCAAAAACCAAAATCCCGTTGGATTCGCTTGTTTCAAATGGAACACTCACCGAGAGTAATTGTAACATTGTGTAGGTACAGTGCGGAATTAATAGTTTTAGCTAAATATTAAAAACTTTTAAAGGCTTGTTTTTTTGTGATGATGAGCCAAATAAATAAAATCTTAGTGCCAATTAAACAGTTTCCCTTTTATTTTATTAATCAGATTGTCAGTGCCATCGAGGAATATAACTAATAGTTTCGAATGTCTGATGTCATTAATAGATTTATTAAAATAATGCATTCATTATACAACAGTACAAACTATCTGTAGAAGTATCTCCTTGATGACCTTGTTGAATTTTATTACATAATGAAGCGTAATACCCATTTAATTAATACATTTTTCCTTGAGAGTACATTAATCGTTTCGTTTGTATTTCAAAATACAAAATGAGTTTAAGCTCACATCAGACTGTCGAAATAGACCGTGCTATCCTGACACCAGACACGCACGCGAAGACAAGGTGTTAATATTTTTGAATTACATAAGTACCTCTTACACATGAATGATGCCGTTTATATAAAACTGCCATTTAATGAGTCACAAATTGTATCGATCCTGTTCGATAGCTGAGCCGCAGGTATACTTTGGTCGTCCTTGCCAGGAATGCGAGGTCATCACGCCTCTGCTGTGGTCGGTCGCGTTCTTTCGTGGCGGTCCTCTTGTGAAACATAATTATTGTTGTTTTAGAGCCATTCATTCCGTATTCCGTGCATGTCATTATGATGTCAGTTTGTGGCTTGCACCTTGTTATTTGTGACGTCTTGGTCGTCCAAGTGCACTGGTCCATATGCTTATGTACAAGCACATGCAACTTCTTGTTATTTACTGAAATTCTTACTTAATCAAGTTAAGTAGGTACTGACTAATACATCATTTTGTTTTTTAATTATTTGAAATTATGCAATGGGGATATTCATAATTTTCCTATAATTAATAATAATTATTATCTGTTATTAAGATACACCTATCTTTGTATATTATGCCTTATTTATTGGCATTTACTCGCACTGCTTATCATAATATTATGTGTGGTAAGCAGTAAACATAAAGATTAGTGGTTTTGTGTCCGGCTCTGAAGTTAAACACTATCAAAATTCATGATGAAGTTCGTATACATATTTCTCTCAGTATGTTATTAAAGGTTTTTTCTAAGTTCTTAGTTATGATTTTACTAGCCTTATGGCTTGCAAAATCCAATCTTTAAATTGTTTATACATCTTTTATAGAGCTCATGAACAATTTTCGAAGGCATGTACGGAGGCGCTTCCTAAAGCCTACGTTTATTACGTTAATTAAGGTCGAAAATCGAACATAACATTTGACGACCGCTTGGCCGAGTGGTCTGTACCCCAGGCTACTCGGTCAAAAGGTCCCGGGTTCGAATCCCGGTAGGAACAAATGTTTGTATGATGAGTACGAACATTTGTTTACGAGTCATGGATGTTTATATGTTTATTTAGTATATTTCTAATATTTATATACATATTATTATCATTATTTCTCCGTTATCTAGTATCCATAACACAAGCTTTTAATGATGCTTACTTTGGGCTAGATAATAGGTGTGAGTGTATAAATATTATTATTATTATTATTATTATAACTTTGTAAATCAATGATTTCACTCAATGCTTTTTCAAATAGCTATCAATACAAAGTATAGTGCGCGCAGGTCTGATCAAATAAGTCTTTTTTGCGTTAGAGATATAAGAATAACAGTTCCTTTTATAATCCCCAGGTCTGATTGGCTCGTCAGTATAATGAATTCGCAAAACATCACTTAGAGATCGATATCTTCACACCTAAACTAACTTCTTACATGAGAACACTAAAAGGTATCCTCAACTCCAAGCCCGGCGACATACAGTGTGAAGTAAACATCGGTGTAGGGTAGAGAATTGTCTCTGCTGTTACGTTATTTAAGAAACATTTATTTTTTTCTTATTTGTATTTTACTAACAGTATTAGGTAAGTAAGCCTGAGTTGTAGGTATGACTCGTAAATTTTTTAAAATACACACAAATGTTTGGATTACAATCTGGATATTAATTGTATAATTAAGTATAAGTTAAGTGTTTAATCAATAGTAATCTGTTTTTTAACTGTATGATGAAAGTACTACACTTTTTGGTGTATGTTGGTTGGGTAGACACTTCAAAATCAAATTTTGAGTTCGTTAACCAAGTAGGTAAGATTTACAGTCAATCACAAAAAGATGAAAACTATTTTGATTCCAATCGCTGTGGCATAAGAGACAATGTATGTCATCTTCTTTATGCTAATTTACATCGCAACTCTAAATAAATCCTAAACAGAAAGATCTTTACACATAAACAATGCATATATTGGGCCTAATTCTGGGAACGCACTTTAATTCTAAATTTAAGTACAGTATATCTCTTTCTCGCAATAAGTAATAGGAAAAAGACAGCAAGAATCTGTTTAGCGCTGTCACTTAAATTTAGATAGATTTCAAAGAAACCAAAGACAATTTTAGACGGCATGTACGGAGGTGCCTCCTAAACACTGCATTAAAATGCAGTGTTTAGGAGGCACCTCCGTGCACGTTCAATAAGGTCGAAAATTGAACGCACCTTTCTAAATGTCAATTTATATGACAGCCATCCTTTTCTTTTTCATTTTGAGAGAAAGAAATAGACTGAACTTAAATTTAAACTTAGCATGTGTTCGCCAGAATTAGGGCCATTATGATCCCAATTTATAATCTGGCGACCCTTATACAATCCGTCCTGAAATCAATGTGAAAAAGGTCTTTCAATTTAAGGATTTTGATCAGTTTCCTTCGGCCAGTCATTCATTCCTAAAGATATTTTTTTAATAAATTTAATTAAACTACATGAAACCCCAGACACAATCTAAATTACTTCCCACTTGACCGCTTTTTTATCAACAAACTTCTATGTTGGTTGGAGCCTAGCAGTGTATGATATGCAATCCAAGGCGACAAATGTATGTCGACGTCACACCTGGTATTTATGTACAAGATCGTGACGCAATATCATTACGTCCCGTTCCGCTTTGATCGCGTTGAATTGTTCAAAATGGACTAACCTTTTGAATTGATACCATTGCGTGAAAACTCGCTCAATTCTGACTATATCCGTCTACGCAACTGATACAATTAACTAAAGGACACAAGATTTAGTCAATGCTTAAACTATTCAATACTTGGCCATTCATCAAACATACTTATAGAGTAACAAACATAACTATTATCTTATAAAACACCTGTTCAAGAGTAATGAATGGAAGAGTAGGTACCTAAGTAATTAGTTTACTTACGTTTGTAACTACAAATCATTATTATTTAGGGTTCGATAGCCTCAATAGCAAGAACGAAACCTTAATACCCTTATTACAAAAGTTTGGTCTAAAGTTTGACCCAGTAGGTAATATTCTTAGCAAGAAAAGAGTCATATAATTAATTGGATTCAGTATGAAAGTCTGCGTTCCTCTGCAGGAAGTTTCAGTAAAATTTTACAGAATCACGAAAACTGACAACACAAAGAGGGGTTTTTCTTCATTAAAACACATAACATTGCAGAATTATATTTCACTGATCACTTATCAAAAAAAAAAAGATTTTCTTTTGTATGTGAGCGCCGGAGAGTGCTGGTAAGAGACTAAAAGTTAAAATGCTAGCTTTACAATTTAACTTTTGGTCCCTACTTTTCGTCGTTCAAACATAAAGTGCTAGGAATATATTAGCGTACGTGGTCGGCAAGCTCTCACTGAGTTTTAATTCTTTCTAGTGTAGTAAAATCTAGTCCTACCTGTACTGTAGTTTTAGTATCAAAAAATATTATTTTGTTACAGCTCCGGGTGCCTCTGAGACAGGTTCTTCGCCCCCGTGACGTTTTCGTCGTTATCAGCAAACGGCACCTGAAAGTCGGCATCAAGGGCCAACCACTGATCATTGACGGCGACCTCGATGCTGACGTGAAAATGGAAGAATCTACTTGGGTGCTACAAGATGGTCGGAATTTGCTCGTCAACTTGGAGAAGGTATTTTGCTCTTGAGATGCCCCAACATTGTCTAGGCTATTTTGATGTAGCCTTTATAGTTGTGGGCTTTTTAATGATTCTCTTTAGTCGACATGCATATGCAGCCGACTAACATTTGCAAGGACCATTCTGTAGGTGACAGGGAGGTTTAACTTAGGCACAGTTCTTTCAAATGCAACTAAGACGAACTTGTTTAGCATCATCCAAACTTTCGGTTTTGTATCTTTGAAAATGTCATAACCTGAATACATAAATATTCATGTGATGTACAAACTCGACCGCGTACACAAAACTACGTGAGGTACTTTTATGTAAATAAAACGTATGTTGCGTATTGCAAATGGGATATTTTTTGTCAAATGTCATAAATAAACCTTGTAACACTTTTCTAAAATTGCTTCTACTAATTATTTTGAACATAACTTTGTTATTACTCGAAATGAAGTGTTCTTGTTGGGGCACCTATTAAAGTTAATGATCAATTTTGCCGTTAGTAACAATGTTTTCTCGTTATTATAGGTGAACAAAATGAACTGGTGGGGTAGACTAATCACCACCGACCCCGAGATTTCTACTAGGAAAATTAACCCAGGTAATGTATTGCTTTAGGTTTTTTTCAAACAATTATAATAAGTACAGGTAGTAATAAAATAAGACCAGTTATTCCGAATATATTTTTCGACCTATCAGTCCGCCAGCGTTCATAAACAATAGAAAATCCATTGTTCCGATATGAGGACACTCTACAAATTGAGTAAGAAAAATTTGAATAATGCACAATTTTATAATAATAAAATATTAGTTATTATTTCTATTATTATTAAGAGGAGCTCGGTGGCGTAGTGGTTTGAGCGCTCTGGTTTCGATCACGAAACCAAAGCAACTTTCGCCATGGTTGGTTCTGGGATGGGTCAATCAAATTTATAATCTCGAGCTCCTCCGTGCTTCGGAAGGCACGTTAAGCCGTTGGTCCCGGTTGTTACTGCAACTGCTTTAACCCACCAATCCGCATTGGGCCAGCGTGGTGGTGTTATGGCCCAAACTCCTCATGTGTTTCTCCCATGTAGGAAGGCCTGTGCCCAGCAGTGGGACGTTTATAGGCTGATGATGATGAGTTATTATTTAATACGAGGTAAACATTAATAATGTCAAGTGTAATAGCCATTGCCGAGCCTTCAATCTACTTTGTGCTTTAAATTCTGTGCATAAAAGATTATTTTATTCAAATTAAAACGTCGAACTTAAACATGTAACGTAAATCGTATAATAGTTTATAAGATGAGTTGCCATAAGCAAAGGTCTATCTGCTAAAAATAGTTAATTTTCCTGTATTATGTTATGATTATCTTAAATTGCTTTTTTAAATCAACATTCCATTCATTCTTGTTTGGTGTGTTTTTGTTGTTTTCAGAGCCTTCTAAACTATCAGACTTAGATGGTGAAACGCGCGGTTTAGTTGAAAAAATGATGTACGATCAACGGCAAAAAGAAATGGGTTTGCCGACCAGTGACGAGCAGAAGAAACAAGATGTGCTTAAAAAGTGAGTAAAGATATTTATTTATTTATTTAAGGGAAACATACAGCAATACAATAACACACATAAAATTACGCATTTGCACTGAACAAAATGCCAACAAAGTTTCCACTTATAGCTATTGCATTTCGTTGAAATATATCTAAACGAACACACAATTTCAATTCTACTAGAATACATACCTAAATACATACAAGTAATATTATACAAATGATTAAAAATAAATACAACATTTAACAATTAAAAACCTAAGTAATATGTTTTTGTTTGACTGCCGAGACAAAACCATTAAAAGTGGTGTGGAAAATATCAATATCTGAATAACTATTGTTATAGGTAGAACAAGCACGCACTATAAAACGGTTCTGAGAGTACCTAGTTTTACAAAACGGAACTGAAAAAGTATCCTTAGAACGGATTTTAGTGTTAGAACATTTCAAAAAAATATTGCTTATTAGGTAAGCGGACTCAATTAAACCATTTATGATTTTGTACAGAAGAGTTAAATCTCTTATTTCTCTGCGAATTTCAAGTGATTGAATGCGAGATAAGTAATCAAAATTATTGAAATTAAATCTATAATTTAAATGCTTTAAAAATTTTGATTGATTTCGATTTAAAGTATCTTTGTAAACAGTATATTGTGGGTTCCATGACGCTGAAGCATATTCTAAATGAGATCGTACTAGAGAGTTATATAGTAGAATTAGTGTTCGAGGATCTTTGAAATCCCTAGTCTGGCGAAGGATGAAACCAAGCATCTGATTCGCCTTACTAGAAATTTTTTCGATGTGCGATGCAAACAATAGCTTCGTGTCTAATAGAACTCCCAGATCTCGGATTTCGGATACTCTATTCAATAATTCACCATTTAATCGGTAATCGTATTTTATGATTTTACTTTTTCTTGAAAATGAAATAATGTTACACTTGCCAACATTCAGATCCAATCTATTAGATGAGCAATATGTACAAAGTCGCTCCAAATCATTCTGCAGGTTAATACAGTCCTCCATCGACTTCACCGTTATAAAAATCTTGGTGTCATCAGCATATAGCAGCACACTGGAGTGCTTAAAGCAGTCAATCACGTCATTAACAAAAATGTTAAACAGCAATGGGCCGAGGTGGGAACCCTGAGGAACACCCGATGTGACCGGAATAAAGCTGGAAGTATAACCCTTGACTGCCACAGCCTGGGTACGATTCCTCAGATAGGATGTCATCCACCGTAATAGATCACCGTGTATACCAAATATATTTAATTTTTTAATTAGTAAAGAGTGAGATATCTTATCAAAGCACTTGGAGTAGTCGGTATACACAGCATCCACTTGACCACCCTCATCCATTCCCACCAAAACCATGTCGAGAAATTGACACAAATTAGTCTCAGTGGAGCGCCCCTTGACAAAACCATGCTGGCTATAATGCAATGAAGGTTTAACAATGGGAAATACTAAATCGTAAATAAATTTTTCAAATAATTTAGGTAATGTAGATAATTTGGAAATACCTCTGTAGTTATGAACATTATGTTTATCACCTTTTTTATGTATTGGGACAATAATAGAACGTTTCCACAACGCAGGCATGTTTCCAGTCGCAAGCGACATTTTAAATAACAAAAATACCGGGTAAGCTAATTGTTTACTACATTTTTTTTTTTTTTTTTTTTTTTTTTTTATACAAAGCACGGCAATTGACCCAACACCACCTGATGTGAAGCGGTAAGGAGAGTCCATATGCGAAGACAGCTAGTGCAGAAACGGACAATGCACTAGCTGCCTCCACCTTGCCGGCCCAAAAGGTGCTTTTTCACGCCTCTCTTGAAGGACCCCATGTTATAGGAAGGAGGAAACACATGCGCTGGCAAAGAATTCCAAGTTCTGGAAGTACGACAAAGAAACGAAGAACTAAATTTCTTTGTGCGTGGTGTTGAGGTGGAGACAGTAAATGGATGACTCCGAAGACCAGCACGCGTGCTCCTGAGCAGAAAGGGGGAAGGTGGGATAAGGTCGAAAAGCTCTTCAGAGCACTCTCCGTGATAAAGCCGATAAAAGGCGCTAAGCGACGCAATGTCTCGACGCAATTGTAGAGGCTCAAGTTTGTTCGTGACCTCTACATCGCCAATGATACGGACAGCACGACGCTGCAATCTGTCCAGTGCATCGAGGAGGTACTTGGCGGAGCCATCCCATAAGTGCGAGCAATATTCCACGCAAGACCGGACCTGAGTTTTGTACAGCAGGCATAGCTGGTCAGGCGTGAAAAATCGATGCACCTTGTTCAGGACACCGAGCTTCCGTGAGGCTGTTTTTATCACGGTTTCGATGTAGTTTCTAGAATTGAGATCGCAGCATATCTCCATACCGAGCAAGTTCAAGGAGGCCTGTGCCGAAAGAGTAGTGCCCTGAAGAGAGGGAAGGGGAAGGAACGGCGACATTTTGGCTGTAAACGCACACACCTGTGTTTTCTTAGCATTGAACTCACAAGATTGTTAGATCCCCATTCAGATACGAGGTTCAACACCCTGTTGAGCTCAATAGTAAGATTCTCCCTCTCTTTCTCGGTTTCAGCGCGCCCAGCCCCTGGGCGACCGTAATATCCCCCATGCACTGTACTGTCATCCGCATAACAATGAATGCTTCCTAATGGAAGCATATCATTGATATGAAGAAGAAAGAGTGTGGGGGATAAAACAGAGCCTTGTGGTACACCAGCATTCACAGACATGAACCGCAAAGCGCATCCATCTGCGAGGACGCGTATTCTCCGCTCATGTAGGAAGCCGGCAATCCAGTTGCAGAGCTGATCGGGCAGACCGTATGCCGGGAGCTTGGAGAGAAGAGCCCTGTGCCAGACCCGATCAAAAGCTTTGGCAATGTCAAGGCTAACAGCCAGTGACTCACCACGTTTATCAATAGCTTCACCCCAGACATGCATCAAGTACGCTAGAAGATCACCCGTTGACCGTTTCGGCCGAAACCCGTACTGTCGATCATTAATTAATGAGTGACCTTCTAGGTATCGGATCAGCTGGTTATTTATGATCCGCTCCATGACCTTGCAAAGAACTGAGGTGACAGCTATTGGGCGGTAGTTTGCTGGGTCTGATCGGTCTCCCTTTTTGGGGACCGGTTGCACATTGGCCTCTCTCCAAGATTCAGGCACACACCCAGAAGAGAGAGAAAGGCGGTATAGCCGGGTTAAGATGGGAGACAACTCCGCTGCGCATTTATTTAGTACTATCGCTGGGATGCCATCAGGTCCACTAGCTTTCCGGACGTCGATTGACTGCAGCTCCGCACGTACATCACATTGCCTGATACGGATATCAGGCATTGTGTGGCCACAGTGGGAGAGTGTTGGTGGCTGTAAGTTGCAGTCATCGATTCGGGAATGAGCAGCAAAGAGTTTTACCAAAAGATCGGCTTTCTCTTGCGGCTTGTGAGCTAGCGAGCCGTCAGAACATCTCAACGGGGGCAGCGAGGGTTGACAGAAGTTGGACTGCACGGCTTTGGCCAGACGCCAATAGCTACGGCTTCCCGTAGGATGCGTGAGTAGTTCTTGGCCAACTCGTGCAACGCGCTGTGCATCCGCTCTGATGAATGCCCTCTTGCAGGACTTGGTGGCGTTGTTATAAGCTGCTTTCAGCGAGTCAATGTTCGGATCTCCGCAAGCTCGACCCCTGATCCAAGCGCGGTATGCCGACTGTCTGTTCTCAACAGCTATGGCACACTCCCGGTTGAACCAGAGGTTACGCCTACCCCTACTGATGAGATCGGAGTGAGGGATATAGTACTCCATCCCTAACATGATCTCATCAGCAACAGCAGTAGCGCTAGCGCTCGGGTCCAGCTCACTGAAGCAGCGCTGCCTCCAAGGGACAGATGCGAAGTAATCCCGCATACCATCCCAATCTGCCGACGCATAGTGCCAGATGCGGCGTTTGGCAACCATAGGTACCGGTGGCGACGCCCGTGGCACCCCAGCGGATATTAGGCAGTGATCCGATGTTCCCAAAGGAGCACGAACCTCTAGCCGATATCCGTCCGGACGAGACGTCAGCAGAAGGTCCAACAATGAGGGCGCGTGACCGACAATGTCTGGAATCCTGGTGGGCTGGTTTACCAGTTGTGTCAGGTCGTGCGTGAGAGCGAAAGCGTAGGCAGTTCTACCAGCATGGTCAGTTTTAGAGGAACTTAACCACGACTCGTGGTGAGCATTGAAGTCCCCTAAAAACACCAATTCCGCGGTTGGATACTGCCCCAGCGCAACATCTGCCACCCGACTAAGATGTTCGAAAAGTCGAGTTGTCTCCATGTCACCGCTGTGAGATCTATAGAGGCACACGTAGACACGGCTATGTGTGCCCAGGTCCACATGCACCCCAAGAATCGAGTAGGAAGGGTCCTCCAAGCAGCGCAGACGGCGACAGCAAACATCCGCCCGGACAAACAAGCATACCCCGGCCTTCGCTTTGAAGGACTCCTCAAGAGCGTAGCCGGGGTAATCCAAGTAGCTAGTGTCAGCCGGGCGAAGAATTTGCGTCTCCGTCAAAAACAGCATAGCCGGTCGAGCCGTCTCGAGATGTTGGTGGACGGCATTGAGGTTAGCATGGAGCCCACGGATGTTAGTGAGCCCGACCTCAATCAGCGTGGTTGTGGTGGGGGTGTGCACCGCTGATCGACCGTTCATGTTCTTGAGCGCTGCCATAGAAGGTGATGTAAGGAGGAGAGGCGTGAATTGAGGGCACGTTGCCGCGATATAGACGGTCAAAGCGTGAGGCCTGTTTCCCCAGTTAACAGCCGACAGAAGAGAAGCGCTGACCCGCCGAACGGAAGGGCCCCCGAACCCCCCCGGGAATGGCCGCCGGGACCCCACCACCCGGTCACCAACCGGCACGACGGACCACCCCAAGATTATGCGTGGCATGATAGGGCAGCCTCACGAACTGGTTAGGTTCGCTTGGGCCCCTGTACTGTACCACGGGCGGCCAGCGGAACAGCCGTTTCTTCGGGTCTCCCTGGTCGGCGGGTCAACGCAGTCCACCTGGCTCTGGTTAGACGGAAGCCGTCACTGACCGAATCCATCGCCGCAACGTCTCCCCAAGCTCTGGTTGTACGCTGACTGATCCCGGAACGCGGCCACAAGTGGTCACTTGGCGGGTTTTACGCCATGCGCACGGTGGTCACTAACCAGACGGGTGTTCAGACCCTACCACCAGTCGAGCAGTTGGTAGCTCGGTAATCCCTTAGTCGCCTCTTACGACACCCACGGGAAGAAATGGGGCGGTGAATTGTATTCTTAATCCGTCACCGCACGGACAAAGTTCGTGAACAAAGTCAACGTTCTTTAGAAATACCGGATGAATGCCGTCAGGGCCGCAGCCTTTGGAGGTATCGATACATGACAAATATTTCTCCACAGTATTTTGCGAGAAAAAAACATTGTTGATATCACAACTACCCACGGTTGACTCACAACTGCCCGACGCAGTTATGTCGTCATTTTCAAATACTGATTGAAAAAAACTATTAAAACAGTTTGCGATGGTCAGACCATCAGTGCCGACTTGATCGTTAAAATAAACAGTATCAGGAATATCGTTATGAGACCTTTTGGATTGGACAAAAGACCAAAATTTCTTTGGACAATTACGTATGTTCTGCTCCGCCTGAAGTATAAAATCATTATAACATTTTAATTCTAACTCTTTCACCCTCAAACGTAAATCCAATATAATAAATATAGTAAACAGAATATGCAAATAGGAAACAACAAGAATAGGTGTGCCTACTTACTCTTACTTTGAAGATATCAGAAACTCCACACCGTCTGTAAGTGGAAGGATGATAAAAAAGAAGCAGGTTCAGCGCCGACAATGCTTCTTTAAATTATCACCCTTAGGGTGGTAACAATAAGGACATAAACTTAAAGAAGCAGGTGGTCGGCGCCGGTAACCCTGCTTCTTTATACTATCACCCTTTCACGTGCAGACGGTGTGAATCTTCGGATATCTTCCAAGAAAAGAGTTTGCATCACAATGGTCCTAATAAAACCGTTAGGACTGGAAGCCAAATTAACAGTCGTATAAAGATATATATACAGGGTGGTGCCGTCAATGCGACAATAAATTTAAACATAGGCGATATTAGTCCATGGAAATGGTTTTCCACTTTCAAAAATATCGTATTCATTTGATAATTTCATGACATTTGTATGTTGTATAACGTTGGCAGCAAAGAGAATATAAAACGCTACGCTAGAAGAGACGGGACTTCAAGGAAAAAAAAATTTCTATAGAACGTGCACGCCAGACTCATACCAATATAATAAAAAATCAGCCAACAGTCTGGCAACAATAATGCCAACATAAGCAATAAAATAGCGATGTGCTTAGTAGGGATTACAGATATATTTTAGATTTTTATCGATAGTTATAGGTGTTTGAAATTAATATACAATGGTATTTGAAAAACTTTTATTCAGTATAATATACAATATATCAAGCTTGAGTACTATGACAACATGGTAGGTTGTTAGGTTGACGGTAGGCGTGTGAATCGTCCTGGATCGGCCATCAACACCGATTTGGATTCCGACTACACCATAAATATGTCGCGATTTTGTTGTCGATTGGTACCTACACCAAATCCTTCCCTGTCAATTGAACCCACTGTTTACATCTGCGAAAAAAATAAAGTGGTTTATTTAATGGGCACGACATCGATAGGGAAATAAAATTGTACAGACAGCACTATTTTTTACTTAGGTCGGTAGCTAAATATTACTTTTATGTACTGAAATTTGTACTAAAATCACTATTTAAACAATAATAGCTTTAGAATAGAACTAATTAACAGTCATTGGTACTTACCGATCATCATTGAGAGGAAATTCAGACATAATAGATAGATAGATAGATAGACAGATGACAGATATAAATCACCTGTTTATGAAGAGCGTCGACCACCATATTGATTGTATGGATAATGCCTTCTTTCGGATTGAGGCGGATTATACCGCCATTACTGAGCGTGCACGTTTCATACAATTTTTTCTTCTTACGAAGTTGCGCTAGACTGGTTGGCAGCATTGTTTCATACAAATGTCATGAAATTATCACATGATTACGATATTTTTAAAAGTGGCTAACCATTTCTGTGGACTAATATAGCCCATGTTTAAATTTATTGTCGCATTGACGGCACCACCCTGTATATGTAGATGTAAAAATGTAACTGAAACAGGGAAGTGATAAGGTTAAAAAAATGAAGTTACTTTTACTCTATTATTAATACATTATGTAGGTACATGAAAAAAATCGGTTACATTTATAATAACGAAAATTTTGCTAGGTATAATTACAGTTTCTTTGATTTGACAAAACGGTGCATCTGTCTGCAACGTTATTTTTGGCTAGGGGTCACCCTAAGTTATGTAGTCACTTTTTTGAGCTACAGGTAGTCGAAAGATCAGCTGTCATGTTTTTCAGTGTACCTACAATATAATGAGATCTACATATCCTAAATAAGTAAAATAGTTCATGGTTTTATTATCCAAGTAACATACTAATACACACGTGCGCTATGTGCCACCTGTGTGTAAGAACTCAAAATTGTAAATTATATGTAATTAGGTGTTTAATCTACGATGACATTAAATTTTTATTGCACTTTTAACTTGCGTCACGTTTTATTCTCGTCTATTGAGCACAGTTGCTTTAACTGCCATTTTATTTCGAAAATGTTGTCGAAAAGGTCGATTTTTTCTTGATATAAAAGAAAAGTTATTTATTCTTCATTTCGTTACGTAACTTCCTACAGTTTTTTAACTATCCTAACAAACACTTCGCTCGATACTGGAGTACATTAATCAGTGTGCTAATTGTATTTGAATCAAAAACGTTTCAGTTACATTACAAAGTTTTTGAAGTCCTATTTTTCAACTTTTAAAAGTTTTAGTTATAAACGTTTCAGTTGTCAAATAGTTGAACCGACCGAGAGCGTTTCGTTAGCGTTCCGGGTTTATAAGCAATGTAAATAACTAACTTGTCTTTAGCAAAACCGCAAAAGTAACGATACCGAATCGCTGCTGATCCGTTTAGATAAATAAATAGCAGGATTGACCCTCAGGTTAGATGTTTAATTTGAGTAGGTGCAGACATTTGCGTATTAAATTTTCAGCTTTCTATATTTTAGGAAGCCTCACTTACACGCTTCCTTAAATGGTCAGAGGTTAAATAACGGTTACAATACCTAAAATCTGCTTAAATTTAAGTATTTTGGCACCTACAATGTTATTGCGCAGATTTTCAAAGGCAGTCTAAATAAAAAATACCAACATTCACATTATTTTTCGTGAAAATTTTGCTGTAAAAATATTATAACAAAGAATAAAGTGTACGTGACTAACTCTCGTACCAACACCAATAGCACACTTAGAAATATTATATTCGAATTTTACCTTAATTCTTAATAAGTACTTGGAATTGGTCATAAAATAACTCGAAACAAATATAAATAAAAAAATAGATAATTTTTCCACTATTTGCCTACTCGTTGAAATCTTTTTTACTAATGTAAACACCGAGCATGCTCGGTGAGTGTAAACAACAGGAAAACTTGTATTAGTGACCTTAAGATGGTTTTGACCCTCGTCATGTTATTTTCCTTTTGCTAAATTTAAATTTCTGAACATTTTCTAATAAATTCATTAAATTAATCCTAAAAGAAGTAGGGCATGGTATTTTCTACTCAAAGTCGAGCGCCTTATTGGGCTAGAACTTCCACCTTATTATTTTTTTATTTTTTTACCATAACGGGGTGACTCTTGGTCTTCATCTCACCTGATGGTAAGTGAAGATAAGGCCGACGATAGAAGCCAGTGAGACCCGGATTCCTCAAGCACTGGCTATCTTACCTCTAACTGCCGTAACACAACAAAGCTTGCTAACATTATGGTTATGGCGGCAGACCTAGGTAAGATGGTGGTAGCTAGCCAGGCGGACTTAAAAAAGCCCTACCACCAACCAAACCGAGCAGAAAATTTCTTCCCCCACGGGAATCGAACCGCGGACCTCTAGATCTGCGGTAGGTGGTCTCAACCACTAGACCACAGATGCGGTTAAAATCGACGCCTATAACGTCAACATAACGCTGTCTCTTTATTTATGCAGGTCAGGCAACGCGTGAGTAATTCCCAAGATGCAACAAGCGTCTGTAGGCTACGGTAACCGCTTACCATCAGGCGGGCCGTACGTTTGCTTGTCACCTCTGTGGTATAAAAAAACACACCTCAATACCACCAACTCGTTGAAATCTCGCCGCTCGTAGTCGAAACAAAGTTTGCGTTTTAATCAACTTCGTAATCGTATTCCCAAACCAATTTTATAATATAGGTAGGTACGTACTTTACAAAATTCCTAACCTTCTAGAGGACAATACAAACATTGTTAACGCGGTGTGTTTAATTCTTATGCGCCATTATCAATTAGACATTCTCAACGGTGCAGATTTAACAACAATAGAAGTAGTTTGCTTAAGTATCTAACTGTTAAGATAATGAGAAAATTTATATGATCACGCCAAAAAAATATCCATTTGCTCTATCTTATGTCAGCAATATCAATTAAGCGTGGTTTTCAACTACTTGCGGAGAATATTTTTTATTAGGATGATCTACTGAATTTTAACATTACAATGATTCAATCGTGTGTTGTTTATAGTAGTATCACTTAAACCTTAACAAGTGAAAGGCGATTCTATGCTGTAGTAACACGGTTGCTTTTCTAAAACATCAGACATAGTTATTTTTAAGCACTCTGAAAGCTCAGATTATTTCGATACACAAAAAGAAGAGCAAACAAACCGACTAGAAAGAGGATACAGAACCTTGTACTGTCAGCTTCAAAAAGGTGTTAAAGATTTTTAACCCTATCTCATTAACATAAGCGACAGAATGCTTACATCATTTGATGTTGGACTATATACAAGATACTCAGGCTCTGTGCTGGCTTCTCGTCAAAATAGTATTACGTAGCAACGTGGGGAAAGGCATAATGTAGCTCCCTAACGGTGATTTAAAAGACTCACATATTCCCGCTTAGATGTCGATACCCAGGTTTACTTTTTAATAATACATAAGTATATTGTTTTTTATACTTTTCATATGATGACATGAGATCTTGAAACCAATGAGTTGTTCTGTGATAGTAATTGTTTTCTACCATTTAATGAACTGATTCATTAAATGGTTAAACTCTATTTTATATATTTTCAATATGATCGGAAAACAAATTATCGCAACCTGTAATAGACCCTTGCAACACCAGCGGTATTTAATTCTCAATAAATTAATCTAATAATCAAGAAAAAGCGCTGAGTTGGCACCATAGAACACTATTCTCCCCCTCCTCCTAACACAATTCTTCCTCAGTGACCTATTCCTTATACAGCAGGTGCTCTAAGTTGCAGTGGGATATACCAGTATGTCATAACTCCTTTTGTTTATATTGATAATATAGTAGTAACAATCCCAGCGCAGTCGGAAAACTATAAATGTAAAATAAAAAACAATTTATAAAGTCCATAATAAATTGTTTGTTGTGAAAATACCTATCTGTTTATAGTTCATGTCTGTACAGACGCTAGCAGGTCAAGTTATGCACTGACTTTTGGGTACCTTAAACCGTTGCAATAAGTCGTTTTTAACTAAAGCTTAAGGTCAGAACACAGGGCGCGGTGCGGGAGCGGTTCAAGGGGATGATTTTGTAATGTTAGTTTCTTTTGTAACGGTCGCGGTGCGTTGAGGGCGGTGCAAAGCTTTGGTCTCTTGATCGTAACGCACAACGCTGCGGTATAATATAAATATATATACTATATACTGTAAAGCTAAGACTTTTTTGTCTAGGACCACTATTTTCCGAATCCGGACCACTGTGCGCCGCATACCGCATACCGCAGCGTTATGCGTTACGGTCAAGAGACCAAAGCTTAACAAAGTAAATAGGAATAACATTACAATATCATTTCGCGCCGCACCGCACCCGCACCGCGCTCTGTGGGTTATGGCCTAGTGTCCGGCCATCTTTACCATAATAAAACATTTTTACAATAAACGATTAACTGACTGCTATAATGATAATTAATTTATTGTTTACAGATTTATGGAGCAGCACCCTGAAATGGATTTCTCCAAGTGCAAGTTTAATTAACAGCAATATGTTATTTTGCATTCCAAATAAGGATTTCATTTAATGTCATAAGCTCACTCAATTATTATGATTTTTTTACGAATCAGTTTAAATGTATTAATTACCTACTACTCAGTGAATTATAAGCAAGAATTTAACTGACTGGATTTCAATATTTTGTGATTAGAGAGATGTGTTTATAATTATATTATAATTACGTTAGATCTCGATTCAATTACACTATGTTTAGATCATTATCACAATGCACAATGTGAGCAACTGTAATTTCAAGTAACACCTACCTAATTAATTTTATTTTAATAAAAATAACTTAAAATATTTCTGTTTCTTATTTAGGTTTTTGCTGTGCTATAATAAGATCGCAATCAGTCTTAATTGACTGATTAAGAGGGTCCTCTATTTTGTATTAAATGGCTAAACATAAGATTCTCTTCAAAATGGAAGTACTTACCAGAATGTTTATTATGTTACATACTTAATTTATTGTCATCACAGAAACTCTGTACAGACAGACAGAACTGTGTTTTTGGCGTTTTGTGGTCCATATGTCGCAGCTATCTGGTTAAATTAGCCACTTACTTGGACGCCTAGGCCGTTAATTAAACGCCGCCACCCAATGAATTGACTGCCTAGCCAAGTTATTTTTTTATTTTTTTTTTGCCTAGATTACAAGTAAGCTGATGGCCCACCTGAGTGCAACGTTTCCAGATGGCTGAGCGTTATCGTAGTCATCTGCTTAGATTCTCCGGTTAATTGATCACCAAACCGAATATAACACTACGTTAGTTGGACACCTAGGCAGATCGTCCAGTAAGAAGAGTATTGACTGTTTGTGTGATAGGTAGATTCAAGGTTTTTTTAATAACCACTTAAGACCCAAGTCAATCGAGCTGACTTTCAATACACCAAGTATTCTAGTTCAATTAACTATCGGTCTAGGTATTTCATTGGATGACGATTAATGACGCCTAGGCATCCAATTAAGTGACAAATCTAACCAGATGGTTGCGACACATATATCATGTACAACTAAGTATGAGCAAGTTTATAAACTATACAGGGCCGTCTTTAACATATTGGAGGCCCTGGGCATATTGGGATAATGGGGCCCCCATGACTTTGACAGAACACTTTTTTGTTAGAATAGACAAAGAAAGTAGATAAACAAGGGTAAATATTTATTTTTATTAACAATCACATGAAACGAATAGATAAATGTAATATAGTCTACTACAGTAACTCTTTTAGCATATTTACAGGTTAGTGCTTAAAAATCTATGTTATTTGAAGAGGAACCATTCTAGATTTCAGATGGGCAAAATCGTTAATCACTTCTTCAAAATCTATGCCTTTTAGCACATCAGATTCTTTGGACATCAGCGACAAACTGGTTAATCTCTCTTGAAGCATTGTTCTGCGTTCCCAACTGCAGTTAGTTACCATCATGCTTAAAAAGATTCTCAATGCGATTTATGAGCGAAGCCTAATTTTTGGGCGAGAGTAGAATAGCTTCGCGCATGTAAAAGCTAGGAAGTTGTTATTGTAGTCAGTAATTTAGGTTCGATTTCTTCGAATTAGATAAGTTTTTTGGTAATAAATATTGGTTATCGTTTGGTGATCTGACAGGAACTAGGGACTTTGTATTTGATCTGAGGGGGCCCCTATCGTCGCGGGGCCCTGGGCACTTGCTCTAAGTGCCCACTGGGAAAGATGGGTCTGAAACTATACCACGAATATTATGGTGTGTCATTCAATATTGTCACAAAAAGTGGATGCAGGTGCAGTCACGAGCACTAAGATGTTAACACTTTTGACAGTCAGTGACTCTTATTGTAAAGAGAATCAGGCACAGTAGAGTCAAAAGCGTACCTATTCTATACAAAGGCATACGGGTGCCTTCACATGTGAGCCGCCATTTACACACGATCAATAGGTAAAGTAGGTACAGTGGACCCGCGGTACTCCGACAAACGTTTTGCAGGGCAGTGTCGGACTATCAAATTTGTCGGATTATAGAGTACTGCCTAAGGCCCCCTATAGTCCGGAATTTTTTAGAAACCTAGTACCTTGTAATCCGACAAATTACAGATCCAAACATAAGATTTTATATGTTATGTTACACTCTGAAGTACAATCATACTTCATTATGTAGGTATGTCGAATTTAGTAAATCAAACAAAATTAAAACAAAAATAAACCTCAACACTGGCGCGTACAAATTGTAACCTGCTCAATCATGCAAAAACTACATTAGCGAAGACTGTCAAAACATATTTACTATGTACATAATAGTCATGCCGGATTACAGGGGGTGCCGGATTAGCCAGGGGCCGGATTACCGGGGGTCCACTGTATATTATTAATAACTGAGTCGTTGTATTTCTTGTGGGTGTTAGAATGAAAGAAGGTTGAACCAGTGAACTGGACACAATGCTTGCTTTGACTAAGTTCTGTACCTACTTTTGTGTCATATGACCGAAAACAACAGTTGTTTGTTACGAAAATAGTTCAAAAGATAATACTATAATTGTTTCGGATTAGATTTCTATATCAAGTGGATAGGATACAATAATATACCTATGATGTTGTGTGCTTAGTTACCTAAGTGAAATAAGTGCTCTTTTAAACTAGAAGATTACGGTCATGCAGCACGAGATAAATTTCTTTTAGAAGGTGGTAAGTGGCTACTGTCGCATTCAGACGAAAAATCTTTTGGCTCTACGCTAACCTCAATGCCGTCGGCCACATCATCGAGACGTCTTGGTCAGCACTGTTTTTCTAACTGAGACTTAACAAAATTCCTGCTCTGCGTATACTAGCTACATGTTGTGCCATGGTTAGGGTTTACCATCATCATTAAAATAATCATGTAAGTAGGTAGCTATGCCAAGTCCATAGTATTTCTTCATTATTGCATATTACGCAAACATTAGGTACCAACGGTGCCATAATGTGTTAATTATAAATGGCAACTCCAAAGTAGTATTATTGTCTATGTCTTGTCTATGCTAGTTAAGACTGTTCTGTAATGGTGGAAATGTGTGTGTACTGTTGTAGAACCTCTTATAGAAAATAAAAGTGTTTCACTACAAGAGTGTTTCTAAATCAACCCAAAGTTTATCAGGTTATGGGCCCAGGCCAAAGCTCTGAAGAAAATAACCTGGTTTAGAAGAAGATTCATATTCGATGGAAATGGAATTAAGATTGAACAATTTCGGCATCACGCCATTTGCCGGTAGCGATTTCAATAACTGGTATTTCAGAGTAAGTACTATACTAGAAGAATATGAATTAGAAGAAACAATCAACAGTGAGTCACAGAAACTTGACTTGAAGAAATGTGCTAAAGCTAAAAGCGTTCTCATAAAATGCATAGCTGATAGCCACTTAGAAATTGTAAAAGACTGCACTACGCCAAAAGAAATAATAGAAAAGTTAAAACTAACTTTCCAAAGAACAGGAATTGCATCTCAGCTTATGTTAAGAAAAAAGTTGCTCCTAATGAAGTATGATGATAGAGAACCAATAGAACAGTTTTTAGTTACATTCGATAAATGTGTGCGAGAACTAAAAGCATCCAATGCCAAACCAAGCGATAGTGAGGTTATTTGCTATTTACTACTTTCCATGCCTTCCTCTTATGAAAATGTTGTCACAGCTTTAGAAACCATGTCCTCTGACAAGCTGACATTAGAGTTTGTGAAGAGTAGATTACTTGATGAAGAAATCAAGAAGAAAAATTTCAACAAAGTAAGTATGGAAGTAAACAGTAATGTATTTATGTCAAATAATAAAAAACAGTTCTATAAGAAAAATAGTGAGAAATACATACAGAAGAATAACATACAGAGATTTCCGTTTAATTGCTATAACTGTGGGAAAAGAGGCCATAAGAAAGCAGACTGTAAGTTTATTAAAAGTGAGAAGAAAAAGGCATATAATACAGAAGATTCAGAAGACCAATCAATATCTTTTATGACAGCTACTAGAGAAGCACTTGCCTCAGAAAATCAATTTAAATATAGTATTCTTGAATTTGTAGTGGACTCAGGTGCCACTGATCACCTAGTCAACGACCATAAATATTTCTCGGAGCTACGTGAGTTACCGACACCAATAAAAATAAGTGTAGCCAAAGAAGGTGAAAGTGTTCTTGCCTATAAAATAGGTAACATAAAGACAGCCGAAGCAACACTGAAAGATGTACTGTTGGTGCCGCAGTTAAGGTGTAATTTATTATCAGTGAATAAAATAGAAAAACATGGCTTTATTGTAAATTTTCAAGATAGTAAAGTAAAAATAATGAAAGGGAATCAAGTAATAGCAGAAAGTAGGAAAGAAAATAAACTATACAAAATAAGTTTCAAAGTTAAAAAAGAAGAAAAAGTTGAAGCACAGAAAGCATATTCAGTTAGCGAAAGTGAACTAATATGGCATAAGAAATTGGGGCATGCGTCAACAGATAAAATGGAAATGTTAAAAGCAAGAAACTTAATTAATTTTAATTCAAGTGAAAATAAAACATTATGTGAACCTTGTTTGAAAGGTCGTCAAACTAGAACAAACTTCAAAGAAAATACAAGACATACAAAATCAATATTACAATTGATTCACACAGATTTATGTGGTCCAATAAATCCACCCACACATGATAACAAGAAATATGTCTTATCATTTTTAGATGACTACAGCCATTTCACCATAGTTTACTTACTAGAAAAGAAGAGTGAAGTATTGCAATATTTTCAAATCTATGTAAATTTAGTAGAAGCAAAATTTAACAGAAAGATATCAAGGTTAAGGTGTGATAATGGTGGGGAGTACAACAACATACAATTTAATAATTATTGCAAACAAAAAGGTATTACAATTGAGTTTACAATGAGTTACACTCCACAACAAAATGGAAAACTAGAACGTTTCAATAGAACATTAATAGAAAAAGCTAGAACTTTGATGTCAAGTACAACTTTTGATAAAGAAATGTGGGGAGAAGCAGTGTACACCTCTACATACATAATAAATAGATTACCTACAAGTTGGAACATTATCCCTGCTGAAATTTGGTATGGTGAAACTCCTAACTATAATAAACTGCAAGTGTTTGGATCAGAAAGTTATGTACACATACCAAAAGAAAATAGAAATAAGTTTGATGAAAAGACAAGAAAAATGTACTTAATTGGTTATTGTGATAATGGTTATCGCTTGTGGGACCCACAGAATAAGAAGACTGTGAGATCTAGAGATGTAATTTTTAAAGAAACTAAGGTGAAATTAATATTAGAAGATGTTAAACAAATTGAAGAATGTTGTGAAAAGGAAATTGATGAGAAAAATTGTCAAGAGAAAGAATATATAGATATTAGTGAGGAAATAATTTTACCTGAAACCAGTTCAAAATATCAAGAAGAAAGACCTAAAAGAATTGTACAGAAACCGAGATATTTAAATGAATATGAATGTGACTATTTGGCATTAATGACAAATAACTACTTTTATGATGAACCTGTAACTAAAAAGGAAGCTTTAGAGAGACCAGACAGTGAGAAGTGGTTAGAAGCTATTAGTAACGAGTTAAATTCACATGAGAAGCATGGTACATGGACTAAAGTAAAGAGACCTGAAAATAAAAAGGTAATAGATAGCAGGTGGGTTTTTAAAAAGAAAGATGACAATGTTTATAAAGCAAGATTGGTTGCAAAAGGGTACCAATCACAGGACTATGATGAAACCTACTCACCTGTGGGAAGACTAACAACTTTGCGTTGCTTACTTGTCATAGCAAACCGAGAGAAACTCATAATAGAACAAATGGATGTGAAAACAGCATTTCTTCATGGTATTCTTCAGGAGGAGATTTATATGAACCTACCAGATGAAGAAAGGGGTCATATAGTATGCAAACTAAATCGATCAATCTATGGATTGAAACAAAGCCCACGGTGCTGGAATCTTGTGTTTCACGAATACATGTGTCAAAAAGGGTTTAAGTGTTCAGATTATGATAACTGTTTATACATGTATTCTAAAGTTGGTGTTAAATTATACATATTTATATATGTGGACGATATACTTCTAATAGGTTGTAGTGATAAGACTATATGTGACTTGAAAAATGAATTAAGTAAAAAATTTGAAATGGTGAGTCTGGGACCAATAAAAAAGTTTTTGGGCATTGAAGTGGAAAGGGACTTTGACAATAGAGTGTTAAAATTACATCAGAAAAGTTATATTCAAAAAGTGCTTTTAAAATTCAATATGCAAGACTGTAAAACAGTGGCTACACCCTGTGAAGTGAACTTAAAACTAGAAAAGTGTAATGATTATGAGTGTTCTATGCCTTACCGTGAATTAATTGGATGTATATGTTATTTGGTGGTGTGTACTCGGCCTGATTTAGCTTTTACTGTAAACTTTTTCAGTCGTTTTCAAAACAATGCATCAGATGAACATTATAATTATCTGAAGCGAGTTTTGAAATACCTAAAACTAACAGCTGATTATGGTCTAGTATATAAAGTTAAAAATTATGAGAATGTTGTTTTGGGATATTGTGATGCTGATTGGGCATCTGACACTGTAGATAGGCGTTCTGTATCTGGCTTTTGTATGATGTTATATAATAATATTGTATCCTGGTCTACACAAAAGCAGAAAACTGTATCATTGTCAACTGCTGAAGCAGAATACATGGCTCTGGGTTTGATTTGTTGTGAAGCTATTTGGTTTAAAGGATTAATTACTCAATTAGGTATTAATTGTGAGACTATAGTCATTAGTGAGGACAATCAATCTTGTATACACATTGCAAAAAACAGGGAAAATGGGCGCAGAGTTAAACACATAGATATTAAACATCATTTTATTAGAAATTTGATAGAAGACAAATTGATAACATTAAAATATGTAAGTTCATCACAACAATTGGCCGACATTTTTACTAAGGCACTTTGTAAGCCAATATTCAATCATTTAAGATTTCTTATAGGTATAGAAAAACTGTAATTAATTGTTGTGCATTTATGTTTTTTTATTAAATTTACTAATTGTGTCATGTCAAGTGTCAAACTGACAACATTGTCAATTAATTGTCAATGTCATTTAGAGAAATGTCACTGTTACATTTGTTTTTTCTTTGTTTGTAACCTTGAGGCAAAGGTTTTTTATTTTGTATTTGCTTTAAAATAAAATGATAACCATAATTTTAGAGTTGAGGAGGAGTGTTAATTATAAATGGCAACTCCAAAGTAGTATTATTGTCTATGTCTTGTCTATGCTAGTTAAGACTGTTCTGTAATGGTGGAAATGTGTGTGTACTGTTGTAGAACCTCTTATAGAAAATAAAAGTGTTTCACTACAAGAGTGTTTCTAAATCAACCCAAAGTTTATCATAATGCACTGTTTGCGTACAATGAATTTGGACTGCGCATTCGTGTGACGTACTCCTGTCATTGTCCAGACGACAGCACATCAAGTGTAACAGTTGACTTATGTGTCGCAAATGGGGTATCTAGACTTTGCGAATTGAGAATTGCCGGGAACTTAATCTGCTTCGCCTTTATAAATTTCTTGAGTCAAACACTATCGTAGATACATATATCATTAATCTGCGCAAACACTTACCTAGTTGAAAATAGCCTTGCTAATGCATCTGAGTAGTTTACGACAATTTACTTTCGTATTACCCAATTCACCATACATTTTACTCTTTTGTTCATATTACCATAATCTTGCTATTGAATCTGAGTAGGTACGACAATTTACTTTCGTACTACCCAATTCACCATACATTTTACTATTTTGTTAATTACCATCTCTCTAAGCGATGATAATTATGGCGGGACCATACGGCCCCTAAATGGCCTCCAAACCACCCCTACAGCCATTCCCGATCCACCGGTTACAGTCAACAATCATTATCTCTTGACAAAATCTTATATAAGGACTCACCAAATCTTTGATGCTAGCCCTCATGTTATCAAGAATATTTTTTAACTCACATTTTGGCGGTCATTACCAAAGAGAATATAAAACGCTACGCTAGAAGAGACGGGACTTCAAGGAAAAAAAATTTTCTATAGAACGTGCACGCCAGACTCATACCAATATAATAAAAAATCAGCCAACAGTCTGGCAACAATAATGCCAACATAAGCAATAAAATAGGGATGTGCTTAGTAGGGATTACAGATATACTTTAGATTTTTATCGATAGTTATAGGTGTTTGAAATTAATATACAATGGTACTTGAAAAACTTTTATTCAGTATAATATACAATATATCAAGCTTGACTACTATGACAAAATGGTAGGTTGGTAGGTTGACGGTAGGCGTGTGAATCGTCCTGGATCGGCCATCAACACCGATTTGGATTCCGACTACACCAAAAATATGTCGCGATTTTGTTGTCGATCGGTACCTACACCAAATGCTTCCCTGTCAATTGAACCCACTGTTTACATCTGCGAAAAAAATAAAGTGGTTTATTTAATGGGCACGATATCGATAGAGAAATAAAATTGTACAGACAGCACTATTTTTTACTTAGGTCGGTAAGTAAATATTACTTTTATGTACTGAAATTTGTACTAAAATCACTATTTAAACAATAATAGCTTTAGAATAGAACTAATTAACAGTCATTGGTACTTACCGATCATCATTGAGAGGAAATTCAGACATAATATGTTCGTTTTACATTGGCCGCCGGCGTGTCTTTAAATTACATATTTCTTAACTTATTAGTTTACTCATTTAGTTCACTTCACATCACACACAATCCTTTTTGGGTCAAGCTTATTTCTTGAGGCAAAACACTCGTTTTTAATAATAATTTACATTAATTTCTGACTTTAGAAAATTCTCCAACACAACTAAATGAAATGTCAAACGTTTTGAAAACAAGACAACAGCGACAGAGACAGATGACAGATATAAATCACCTGTTTATGAAGAGCGTCGACCACCATATTGATTGTATGGATAATGCCTTCTTTCGGATTGAGGCGGATTATACCGCCATTACTGAGCGTGCACGTTTCATACAATTTTTTCTTCTTACGAACTTGCGCTAGACTGGTCATTACCTCTCAATGACATCCACAGATAGTACCAATCTCTAACTTTTTTTTACATCCTGCCAACTTAATGGCACTGACTACACGTCATTTCAAGTCGTTCCAAATCGCGTTCGCGACATTATGAAAGCCGCCTCTGTCCCAAAGACGTAAGGGCAATCTCAAGGTCAAACTGTTACGCTTGATGTGCTGTCGACTGTCCATTACAAAAACGTTCTGACATCTTATGTTCATAACGTACTTAATTTAAAAAAAATGTTTACTTAGAACACTTCTCACCAACTCTAAGTCAACGTCAAATTGGTCATTTTGCTTCATGTCACTCATGCATGCATGAGTTGCATGACCCATGACGTCACATAACAGTTTATATCTCTAGTCCATATGTAGGCAACAACCGGCCCGCTCTAAGGTTTGATCCGGCCCGCGAGACATTTTGTAAAACCCAATAAAAAATATTACACTACTTACTCATACACACCGAATCAAGTCATCGAGAGCGAGCGAGCCGAGGCCGAGTGGCGGCGATCATATCAAACAACGAGGCGGCAAACATCAAAGCCTTCGAAATGTCTTATTGATTTCGGTGTCGCTATTTAACTTTCGTAGTTTGTAATAATTCCAAATTTCACGATTTAAATCTAATGACTTATCATTTAAATCAATTGTGTTTTTTTGAATAAATTGTATTATAATAAAATAACAATGTCGTATTATTTCATGTCTGATATCTATCGTTAAAAATTATGAACACTACTATTTTAAAATGCACTACTTTTAAACGCGGCCCGCGAACGTATTTGCACAGTAATGTTTGGCCCAGTTCGGCCCACAACATATCAAACATCAAAGGTCAACATGCCCATACCCTGCTCTAGTCTATTCTCTCGTTGGCACGAATTCGTTAATTCGGTTCGTTTGTAAGCGCGCAATGTGCGCAAATTGTTCATTACGGACCGTAGGGATAAGTTATCTGTGATTTATGTGACGTCTGTCGTCTGTGACGTTGACATTTGATTGCTCACGTTTTCTGTCTTTCGCGTTTCTATTTTCTCTAAAATTGTGTGAAACAAATTAATATTGCCCATTATTTCTAAGGATTAAAGGAAAATAATTGTAGTTGCCATATTAGTAAGCTGAAAATGGTTCGGACAGTGTATTCACCAGAATATTGCTTACAATACCTGGAGCAATATGCATCGACAGAAAGTTTTGTTGTTGGTTTAATTTTAGGACAAGTAAGTATTCAATAATTTGATGTTTTTAGTCATTTACATAAGTTATTTGTTTCATATTAAGTAGCTAATATTTCTTTTTTGACTTAGAGTACAAGTGCAAAAGAAAATGTCATACACTTGGCCCGAACACCCGAAGAAAAAAGTGGAGATGGTGTTTCCGAATCTAGTTATGTATCAGATAAAACTGAAGTACCTAAGACGCTGCTAAGCGTGTCGGAAGCCTGGGTGGGAGATCATGCTAAGCATGTTACTAGGATGCTACCCGGGGGTCTGTTTGTTCAAGGTAAAATTAGTATTATTACCCTAAAAGTATTTTTCAGTTTTACAGTTACTAAGCTATATAAAGTTGTTAATGCTTATATTAAGCACCTTAGCATTTATGATATTTCATTCCATACAGATTGTTCAGATGCTCTATAGGTTAAAGATCTTGTATTTGTAAAATGTAAATTGTGAGTATTCATTTTAATTATTGACCTTTTATCCCTTATCCTTTGCTTGCCAGCATAGGATACAGGTGCTCATCATTAAAATATCTATTTTTTTGCATGCGGGGACTTCATAAATTAATATGTGAATTTTTATTATTTATAATCTCTGCTAATATTACTTATTTTGTTTGAGGCTGCACATTCCTTACAACATATACAAGACCAATTTTAATTTTATTTTATGTAATTAGGTTGACAAATAATACTAGTGCCTATCTAATGGTAAGCAGTTAATGTAGCTCTACAGATGCTTGTTCAGTAGGCAATATTGAAGTGTAGCAAAGACAGTATATATCAGGAACCTCCCCACAGGAATGTGTCAGTGTTATTCCTCACCTCACTGTCAGCTGAAGAATAAAGCCTCAATAATATTTTTTTTATTCCAGGTATATTTGTAACAAGTGATGAAGATATTTTTGATGACCCAAACCACTTCAGCAAAGTAAAAACCATTCTCAATTACATATATAAAGTACTAAATGTCAATCCGTACATGTATGGTAACTGTCCATATTCAAATGAAAGATTGGTTTTGCATATGTCAACTAACACAAAAGTATTGACATGCAAAACTGTGGAAGTTGGGACTGCTAATAAGAATACTGTGATAAAACCTGTAGAATGGAAGTTCTTACCGAAAGCACAGCAGTGGCAGCGTTTAGATTGCTATTACGAATTTGATGAAGTGTATCCTGTGATTGTGAAGAAAAGTGGCATATCAGTTAAACATCAATTCCAGGTTTGTATGACACTGTCTAGTATTTAATCAACTTTTTCTGCAGAACGTAGGATGTTTGAATAGAAAATACTATAATTTTGGTGCTGGCTATTATATCATTAATAATATAGTAAAAGTCACTTTATGTATGATTTCTGTACTTTCTGTATTTCTTGTAAAAAAATAATCGATTAATATTAACTAGGTAATATTACTAATGTAACATTAATTACCTAGGTAACAATAATAACTAATCTATTACTTTTAACAAATTCTCTGTCATTACAAAAGGCAATAGTGGTTTTTGTTTACAATTGTAAATAATAGAATTAAATGGTATTGGGTCTCTGTTAGAACACAAATTTATTTATTGTCAAATTTCATTTCACAGAAAACTATCGCAGTTTAAATATCTTTCTTGATTATCATAATAACTAATCATTACAATTTAATAACAATTGGAAAATGTTTCATGGAAAATATGTTTCAAACTTTCATCGGTTACTAAAATAATGGTTTATCAAATTCATATTTCATATTATTATTATTTTTTCAATAAAACAGCCATTATTTAATAATGCATCAAACAACTTTTAATCACAGTAAAGTTTCATCGAATGATGCATACACGAATGCATTGTTCGATAACCTCTACTATGATTAATAAAGTGAGAAGTGTGTGAAAAGTGTTATGGGAAATGAAAATCGTTGTAGTTATTTGCAAGAAAGTGACCAATCCCTGATGATATCGTTGTATATTTCATAGTATGTTTTTACTGTTTCCAGCAAATATTAGAATCAGCACATAAGACAATAGAATCTAGTGTAATGTTCATAGATGGAGAATTAAAGGATGACAGTGAATCATTAGAGCAATTGATTAAAAAGAAAAAGCCTAAAAGTACTGCCAAGACAGCACAACAAGAAGTGCCCAAGTCCATGCACGTTTCATTATTTGTCCCTTTTGTAAGTATTGAGGTACATTTTGTATGTCTAAAAGTGTCTGATTCATTACAAAATTACATCGTTATCCCAGAAAAGAGGTTATGTCATATATTATCAATCCCATATTGAGTTTAAATTTTTTTAGTTGTATTTAACCTTGGTTTTGTCTGAAATTGGTACGAAACGCCTAATACATGTTGGAGACGCAAACTGAATTTGTTTTAAGCCATATTATATAAAAATAAATAAAAATTCTACTAAAATATATTCTACTAACAAACACGTAACGCAAACCGTTCGGTTCAATCGTTGTTATGAGTTTGTCGAAACAATTCCTTATGGTCGAAACGCGTCAATACTATCGTATAACTGTCGAAAGTCCACAAATGTCAACTAACTAAGCTAAACTATTTTTGGTTCTTGTTAACGATTATCTAGCCAAAGTTGAACCAACCGAGAGCGTTTCATTAGCATTCCGGCCATTTCCGGCTTTAAATGTTTGTGGAATACCTTTTTGTATTACAACTGCATTATAAAATAAATAGCAAATTTGACCTAATGTGTGCACTCTGCTCATAAAACAATTTGCCAAATGTATAAATTGCTGTTGCTTAGGATTTCACATATTAAGGATCATTTAAATATGAAATTCAGTCGTACAGTCAGTGTCAAAATGATGTGTAGATTCTGTCTTTTATGTCAATCCAATATGGATCAAAAAATCTTTCGTATCTTTGTGATGCCGACTGTACAGCAATTTTAAATTCCAGTCATTTTAGAAATATGCAGTAATAACCTGGTTGAGATTCTGACTTCTATTCTAATGAATTCACTAACTTTTAGGAGAATGTTTTACCAGAGACAGTTGAATACCTTGAATGTGATGGCAGCATACATTTTAGTGGAGTAGTTTCTTCAAGTGTGTTCATGTGTCCAAAGGGGACAGTCAGTGAAGCTATAGCTGCAGTCAAACAAGACATAACAAGGTCCCTTGCTTCACGATTTACAATGCACTGTGATGCTTTGATTGATGACAATTTATTGCCAGAAGGTAAAGCTGATTTTGTTACACTATGTTATTTATCTTTCTCTTGACATTGACAATTTTTCAAAATTGTCTACATGCATGTTTGTTAAAAGATGCTAAAATAATAAATGCAAAAGTAAAATGAATTCATATTAATTCATAGATTTTTTTTATTTGTATGAATATCCCATTCTAATTTACAAACAGAATTAAGCAAACAAAGATAGGAGATGTTTCATATCATGCATAGTTTGCTTTCATGTATAGTTTGTACAAAAGTTGTACAATATGGCGGGTGACATAGAAATCAACTAAACGTCTCCAAAGTGACATTGGCGCCAAGATGAATATTTATATATGTTGCAGTTTTTTTTCTATAAGAACCTTTTTTTGTACCTTGAAACAAAGCAAATAAAAAGAAAATGGACAATTCAACATTTTCTGCATATTTTTACCTATTTATCAGCATAGTGTGCCTGGCCGGGTCTCCATACATTTTTGGAACATCTCTTTTGATTTTAAATATGGTTTAACTATCATGGTTTGGTCGGGCAGACACCTTTATTAATAATAAAAAAATACTTGAACAAGTATTTGTTTCTTAAGGGACTCCACAGATGGCAGCTTTAATGTATATTACATCTCGGGACACAGCTTAGCTTATAAACTGTCTAGTGTGGTCTCCTGACGATTTTTATGGAGTGAGATATATTGAGATATATCGTGCTATAATATACATCTTCATATACGTCCTTAATCTAGTTTTTATCTTAACAGTCGAATTTCATTTTACAGAAAAAGTCTGCTTCAACGAACCACCACGTCGAGTATTAGTGCCAGTGGGGTCACTCTACCTCTGTGATTATTTATTCCCTGGGGAAGCCCCCGCGGAAGCGCTCCTTTCTGTACGGGAGTTGTTAGATTTGCAAATTACTGAAGCCGATGTTGTCTGTGATATTGAAACACCTGCCGGTAAGATTACAATATTAAAAATTATTTTACGATTCAGAAAGAAAAACGGCACTATCTTGGCTGATCAAAACAAAAAGAATTTAATATCATAAATGGGAAGGTGCAGACATAAATGTCGTCTGTCAGTTACTATTTCACTAGTAAACCACTGAACCGATTTAGATGTTGTACATTTAAATGTTTGATTTTGTACGTTTCTAACACCTAATTTATTGTAATAAATACAAATATAGAAAGAAAACCCGCGCCTGCGTCTCCGTTGTAAACTCCGTGTGTAGTCGTTGCTATAAAAACGTTAAAAAGTAGAAAGCGGCAAAGAGATTGGTAGGTTACACATCTAGTGCTCCGGTGGCGTAGCGGTTATCGCGTCTGGCCGGACCCTAGGAGACGTGGGTTCGATTCTCGCCTGGAGCATAATTTTTTTACGGAGTACTTAGTCTCCGTGGTCCCGTTTTAGGGAACCCTAAAAATTACGTAGGTACACCATTAAAAATCGTAATCCGCTAAGAATAATTATTTTATATCACATAGTGAAACAGTAAAGTAGGTAAATCTCCTAGTAAGTAAGTTAAGTTAAGTTAAGCGTAAGTTTCAATCGAATCATCTTGATCCAAGATCGAAGTAGTTTCTAGTACTTCACAAGAGAGGCGTTTTGACAACTGAGCGTAATCGAGATCGATCGTTTGATTGGATTTTTTATTCAACTATATGACAAACAAGCTGACGGCCCACCTGGTGCTGAGCGATTACAGCCGCCTATAGACATCTGCAATAACAAGTAAAAATCATTTGATATTGCAAGTGCGTTGTCATCCTGAGGCCTAAGATGAAATGCCGTCCATGCCCAGTAATTACACCTAACCTACTCTTACCTACTTAAGTTACCCTCACCAACCTGATTTAAACCTACTCAAGGGGTATGGGTCTGTAAAGTAGATGTTGCTTTAAGTTAAGTAGGTATATGCCTTCCAATGTTCGCAGATACATCAGAGTTTGATGCATTGGACAGAGACAATAGCAGCGAGGAGTTGCTGGCCACTCCGCAAGAAGCAAACCAGTTCATGTACATAACGGGCATTTCCTTCGCCATGCTGGTTCTGGTTGTATCCATCATCGTTCATTACTACGACACGATCATGGAAGTCTTTGGAAAGTTGTTGTCGAGGTCATAAATAAGGCAACTTGAAATTTATTTAAGCTTACTTTTACTTCAACATGGCTTGAGCGAAAAATGATTTTGGAGGAAGATAAACTTTTAAAAGATTAATTATAACGGCGTCGGGAGATTTTTAATTCAATTATCTTTTAAATTAATTCTAAATTTTGATATTCTGCGTAGCGGACCTACCTATCTCCACACTATCCACGCGCTTGTCGGATAGTGAACTGTTTATAAGGATAAATTGTTATTGATATGAATCTGATGTCGTAAATAGTTTTATGATTATTCGTTTGTTTATGTCTGATCGTGTTAGGTTTGTATATTGATTGCATGCAGATTTTAATTAGGTAATAAATCTGTACATACTCTACGCCGATACATAATATTAGCTGCATTATTTTTATAACACTGATGTAATTTATTTATTACAAAATATAAGTTAACTGAAAATCAAAAATGTAATCGTATCTTTTAGCTTTGATCAATTTATTTATTCCATGTCAATTGTTTTTGTTTCCTATTTCAGACAGATTGATGAGACTGATGTGTGTGACGAGAACTTTAGACGTGTTACTAATAATAAAAATATAACAATGGTGATTAATTAGTTATTGTATGAAAGTCAATGTCGATGCGCGTTATAATGTACAAAGGTTGTTGTGTAATTATAACTTTTAATAAATGACTTATTTTTATTCTGTGTTATCATTATTGACATTTCACAGAGTGCGTTTCACGAAAGAGTTCCCGTATTAATTAAAATTTCCAAAAAATATAGCTTTTTCACTTATGTAAATGATGTTTCAAAAGTACAATGAAGAGTAGGTGTAGGTATAATAAGTTACTCAGTTAGGTCCGTGCTTCGGAAGGCACGTTAAGCTTTTGGTCCCAGTTGTTCCTGCAACCGCTTTAACCCACCAACCCGCATTGAGCCAGCGTGGTGGTGTTATGGTCCAAACTCCTCATGTGTTTCTCCCATGTAGGAAGGCCTGTGCCCAGCAGTGGGACGTATATAGGCTCATGATGATGATGATGACTCATTGGTACTGGAAACCGAAAGTTTAAAATATGCTTGAAACACGTGAATCGAATAGAGTAGGCAGAACATTATTGTGCATGAAAAAAAGGTTCTATTATTGGGTCTTAACTTTGAAACAAGAATTACTTTTTCCTACCTTTTCAGACGTAGGTACCTATACACAAAACTTAATCAACTAAATATAAGTAAGGTACTATCACAGATTAATAACAGGATAGTATTATGTAATGTTACCCGCACGGCTTTCATACAGACTTTCAAGTTGAAAGTATTGGAAACGAACAAACCGATTCTAATAAGACTACATGGAATAAGTAAAACAGGCTAGTCTAAATAGTTATCAAAGGATTTTTCGAAAAACTGACTTTATTGTTGAGCAATATAAATTTTTAGCTTTTCATACAAATCAAAAGTTTCCAATTAATTTCTTTTTATTAGACTTTTCGAAAAGGACTGATAACTTTTTAGATTAGCCTGACTTCTCTAAGATTATGCATGGCAAGCTTCGTCAGTTCGGTTGGTTCGTTTCAAATATTTTGAAAGTTTGTATGAAAAGCCGTGCCGCGTAGTCAGATCACTGGTCAGTTAGACCCTTACAATTTTTTTTTTACAACAGTGGGCCCCATCATAGATGTAGATTAATGGGCCCTGGAAACCCATTTCAGAATCTGACACACTTCTAAATCAAAATTTTAGTACTTACGGTATAGGTATCTATTTATAACATGTATGTACAGTCGACCACAGAAGTAGCTGAACGCTTTAGCACCGTGTCACGCCGATATTGTGCACGTGGTACTCTATAGTTAGGTACTACTGTACTATATTGACGCTAGAATCGTTGTGACATGGTACTAAAGTGTTCAGCTACTTCTGTGGTCGACCGTACCAACAAGAAAAAGAGCAAGATATAGAACTATCAAATAACTTTAATTCAGATAGTTTAGAAAGAGATCACAGACAATTTTAAAAGGCGTGTGCGGGAGGTGCTTCCTAAAGCCCGTATTTTATATCACGTTCATTAAGGTCGAAAATTGAACACATCTTTCTAAATATCAAATAAATGACAGCGCCGTATAGGTAGTACTAGTAGGTATACGAGATGCACTGAATTTAAATTTAGATTTCTACAGAATCAGGCTCAGTAGGTACACTCGACAGCACATCAAGCGTAACAGTTTGACGTTGAGACCACTCTTACGCCGTTCGTAACAGAGGCGGCTTTCGTAGTGCAACTGTTACATTTTATGTGCTGTCGTCTGTACTTACTAGATACAGACGACAGCACATCATGTCTAACTGTAGCACCACAAAAGCCGCCCCTATTACGATTGTAGTAAGGGCGGTCTCAAGGTCAAATTGTTACGCTAGATGTGCCGTTAACTGTACAATACCAGCTCTACTAAATATCGCCAGAGAAAAGTAAAAAAATGATCATAAAATGAATACTTCCATGTAATAAAGATTCGCCTATATGTAGTAGGTATATAATTCACAAAGCAGTAGACACGTACTTTGATATTGATCAATTCACGCCATCTATCGATCTTTTAGAAACCTAGCTGTCTGCCAAAAGATGACGCTAGCGTCGGTTGATAGATAGTTCACCTCGAATTCGTTGTTTATTTTTATTAACATTCTGGCGGTAGTGTAGCTCCAGTCCAGCTGATATACATTAGACAGAGAGAACCGAATGTTTCATGTATGGTCTCGCTTGCATTCATTGGTTTCGTGCGTGCTAGTTATATGCTAGTTCGTCTATGTTGATAGAGAGAAGTGCTCTTATCGAATACGTGACCGAGAATTTTATGTGACAATAATTGAACATAATTCCGATAGTTGCACATTGCACTATGGTGCCGTGAATTTATTGTGATAATTGTGCTCTATTAGAATTTGTGTTTCGATGTTATAAACAAAAATTAAATAAGATGAAGTTCGAGTGTTGTTTTTGCGTTGCGTGATTAATTAATTCTACAAACCCGTTTTAATAGTCGTGGTTTGAGCGGGGAGTCGAGACAGTGTTTACAATGGCGTTTTCACTTAACAAGTTAAAGAATATTTTGAATAGTAGCAGTAGGGAAGGGCAGTTGACGGGGAGCGGGAGCTTGGAGCCGGAGATCGGGTTCAAGTTGTCCTTGCATCCAGTAACCAAGAACTTGTTGGTGACATTAATCGGCGCTCGGCATCTTCCGTCAATTTTTGGGCTTAGTCGCGCCCATGGATACCTCGTTAAGGTGATATCCGTTCATTGTTTATTTATCTTTAGCGACGATACAATAGAGCGATATCGTCTCTAAACTGATATAAGTACCTACTTTCTTACCTTTTCCTATTATTACATTTTGTTAAAGATACCTAGTTACATATGTATACGTAATACAGACGGCTGCACAGCAGCCGTGTATACAACAGGTACCTATTAGGATGTAGGTACCTACACACTTAATCGTATATGTACTTGACCTACAAAATTTAAAAAAGAAAGTACCTGGGTAAAGGTACTTAGTTAGGTGTCTAAATAAATGAAGGTGCTGATTAAAAAATAAAAATTAATGATTTATGCGCTCTCGTACCTACATTATTAGGTATATGTTTTAAAACAAAGGAAGCTTTGCTATGGTTAGTCTCGAATGGTTGACCAATTTCGTTATCTAAATCACATTGGGTAGGTAGTGCGTTAATGGTCACGCTTATGTTATTTAAGTCTAGCTAGATGGTATCATCATCATCTTTATCAATCCAGCCCAGAGACGCCCAATCCTGTACATGGGCCTCCCTAAAGGATCTCGAAACTGATCGGTCCATCGGCTTCCCGCGTCCCTCACCAGATCGTCGGTCCACCGTGTGGGAGGCCTTCCAACGTTGCGTCTCCCGGTACGAGACCGCCACTTAAAGACCTTTCCGCACCAACGGCTGTCAGTCCTCCTTGCAATGTGGCTCGCCCACTGCCACTGCTATGTCGGTGACCTTATTAGTTCTCCTGCGGAACTCTTAATTTCTGATTCGATCACGTAGAGAGAGAGAAGAAACCCCGAGCATATCTATTGCTCTTTGGGTGACTTCAGCCTTCTTATGAGGTTCACTGTAAGCGGCCACGTCTCAGTTCCGTAAGTGATAACTGGCAACACACACAAATTAAAGACGCTCGGGGCCGAGAATATTCTGTGAAGATTGCCGAACGCTCCCCATCCGCATTGGATCCGTCGATTGACCTCTTTCTGGAAGTTGGACTTACCACAAATAAATTCGTCAACAACTTCCAAAAAAAACTTACAAATAAATTGTAGAGCTTCCAACCTATACAGGACTGGATACAAAATGGGAATTGAACATAATTTCAGTCTTATCCATGTTCATTTTAAGACCCACTTGTTGGGAGACTATAGCATTGTGCCCGAGTCTTCCAGGGTCTTAGCCATGACTACGATGTCAGCAGCAAAACGAAGGTGAGTCAAGTTCTCGCCAATTATGCTGATGCCGAATCGTCTTCAGTCCAAAAGCTTAAACACATCCTCCAACGTGGCTGTGAAACTTTCGGCGAAATGACATCGCCCTGTCTCGCTGAAGTCTGCAGAAGTTTCGATTGCAGCACTTGGATATACCGCGAAGTTGGAATGATTATTGGTAAATAAAGTAAAGAAATTATGACAATATTCTCTTTCTCAACCTTTTCTTCCCCTAAAACCAACCTAATACATAAACAGGTTTTAAAACTAATATCTAGTGTTACCTAGGCTAACCATGGAAACAATGTGGCTTCTAGATGGGTACCTTCATATATTTTCATTAAGTATACCTACACCTGATTGCGGTGTCATTAAACTGCTTTCCCGAGACCGATTGATCTGGTCAAGTGGTTTTGCTTACATAAATAAACGAGGAAGTTTATACTAGTTCTCTGAAGTTTTGGAAAATAAATATTTTTTGTTACATCTGCATACCTACCTATGCAGATTTCAAATTTATTTTTCAACAAATCGTGTTTATGATGAGCACTGCCACCTGCCTTCGTTTCCGATAGCGTCCTCCTAACACCCTGTATGTCCAAAATTTCTGAGCAATAGTGTGAAATAACTAATGAAAGATTCAAAATCGAAAGTAACCTATTTTGAAACTATTATTTAGACTAATACGGAACATTAATGACGTAAACGAAACAATAGGGTTTCCTGTGCTCCCATTAAATGACATTATAGATGTTTTAATAAACACCCCTATTGGATCCCTATTAGGGGTGTTTATTAAAACATCTATAATGTCATCACGAAGCACACTTAATATTGATCTGAAGCTTTGAAAACTTTTCATGGTACCTATATACCAAATAGATACCTACATGTCCCTTTTCTAAAATGTGAACGGTAAAACTTGCCACTTCCCCGGTTCCTATGTATCTTGTTTTCACAAAATTTCCGAACTTTCTCTTACACAAAATGACCTTATCCTGAAATACTTGTCGCAAATCAATCAATGTCTCTTTACCAAAACGTTTCTCTCTCATAATCGACCTTTACGAGCGCTTCCTAACTTAAGTTTGTGCCGAAAAACATTTTAGGTCAACAAAATGTTACGTGAAACGTCCACATTGACGACATTGTATACGAAGTTTGTACAATGGGTATTGTACAAATAGAAAAATATAAAGCGCGCCTTCTCTAGAGTTGTGTTACGGATCTGAAGCAGTTCACGTAGGTAGGTAATTCACAAACCTGAAAGTGGTAACCGCTGTAAGTGGTTCACGTAGCCTATAGGCATTCGTAGGACATTGTGGCATTGTGCACTACTCACGCATTGTCCCAAACCCTGTAAAAATCAATAAAAAGCGCCATGTTGACAGCACAGGAGGCGAGTCCCTCGGTCTGCACCTCAGAACATAGAATAGAATAGAATTCATTTATTTCGACATCACGGTCATAGATACAGATTAAAGATTATGTGAGACATTAAATAAAATAGAATAAAATAAAACCAAAACTAAATTTAAATTCAATGAAGGTAAATAATTGCCAATTACATTAAATTAAATTAAACTAAAATACAATTAAGGAAATTTTATCACAATTAAAATAAACATTAAATTAGAACATTAAATTATTATTTATTGACTACTTTATATTTATTAATTTCTTTATTAGTCAGCACATGAACCATAGAGCAATGATTCATGTACTGACAGTCAAACCTACCAGCCAAAATATTCAGGATTTTGTTGGGGCTGCCCCGGACCCTGCGCACTAGGGATGAGCACCGCTTTCGTAGCGTCGTATAAAAACAGCCGACGCGCCACTCAGCAAACATCGCCGAAGCGCTACAATACCGAGGCATCCCCATCAGCACCCTGAACGCATTATTATACTGTACACGAAGGGCGTTGTACTGTTTCTGCGTATATGCCACCCACAGGCCGCACGTGTAGAGTGACCTAAAAAATGCTCTAAATAGAATACCTAACTTTGACGCCATCAGCACAACGAGCAAACCTGCGCGCTATCATTTTTGCTCTTACAAACAACGCCCTTCGCTCCCTCTCTACGTCTGCATCGTCCTTCAGGTCAGAGGTTACCAAATGCCCTAGATACTTAAACTGTTCGACCCTTTTAAGTACCGTACCGTTCATTGTAATGGGTGGAATGGTATCAGGACAGTTCCCTCTGGCTCGAAAGACCATACATTCACTCTTATTAGCGTTGTATACTAGGCCATGATTAACCGCATAAGCTTCACATATGCCTACTAACTTTCTCAGTCCACATACAGATGCACTCAACAGCACCATGTCATCTGCATAGCTAATGTTATTGATACAGACTCCATCAAAATGGCAACCGACACGTATGCTACTGAGCTCCTCTATAAGGGTGTTCACATAAAGGTTGAAAAGTCGCTGGGAGGTCAACCCCCCTTACCTCACCCGGCACTCCGACCTATACGGCTCTGATAAAACATTCGACCATCGAACAAAATTGACCTGATTACGGTATCAAAACTGCAAGATGTACGTTAGTTCCCACGGCATAGAGATATCATTTAGTTTTTGCCACAATTTATCATAACAAACCAGGTCAAAGGCCTTCGAAAGATCTAAAAAGCATACATATATAGGTGTGCGTCGATCGATATAGTACCTGATCGTTTGCTTCAAAGACAAGATAGCAGATTCCGTTGAAAGACCTGACTTGAAACCAAATTGGTTGTCGTGGATGCTGCTGAGATACTTATCAAGCTGTGTTAAGCAAACAGTCAAGGAGCTTTGCCATTACGGTGGCCAAAGAAATAGGCCTTTAGTTATTATGGTCACTTATATTACCAGTTTTGCTCTTCACAATTGGGACTACCACAGTCTTCAGCATGTCAGCCGGTAAATATGAATGCCCTATACAAAATGTATAGAACATAGCTAGTACCCTAGGCAAGTGTACTCCGGCATGCTTTAGGTGTTCTATACTGAGACTGTCGTGTCCAGGCGACTTGCCTCCTGATATCGTTTTAAATAGAAGTTTCTATGATCTGTGCTCTGTTCCATACATAACGCTTTCTCAATGAGCTCTACTGATCAGGTACCTGATACTGTACATACTACATTTAAAAGTATTTTTTTTAAGTGGAGGCGCCCTTAACCTCTCTTAAAATATTATTTAAGAGATTGCTACATTGAATGCCAATTGAATACAAATAAAACCATCTTCAAATCACTAAAAAGGTAAAAAATATTAAATTACAGTAGTTAGGTAGGTCTTAAAGTTACCTACAATGCTTAAAATTTAAATGTAATTTTATAAAAAAAAAATATTTGCTACAATGTCAATGTTTGATTGAAGATATGAGGTCACATACCTAAAGTATAATAAAATAAAGTAGTCTAATTGAGAAGCTTCTATTTATTTTGAATACATATAAAATAGTCCGTCCTATACAGGGTGTCACATTTAGATCAGTCAGTATGGGAAAGTTTGAAACTATAAGACATACTTACGAAAATCTTTTCTTAGGAACCATGTCATCGATTTTAGTAATAATTAGTGAAAAAATGGTAGTAATTTTGAACACTTACTAAAATAAATTAGAAGATATGAAAACAATGCATTTTATTCATTTTAGACATCATGTTTCATAGTAACGATTGCTGTTTAAAGACTGCCTTATGAAGTCAAGTGTCAGATTTTTTTATGGGTTATGCAACATAAAAAAGTGATTGATAAAGGAGTCGCACGTGGAAAAGTAATAAATAAATAATTACTGACTCAAACAATGGATGACTGATGTAAAGATTGATAATGATAATTAATTAATAATAAGTATCTGTCTGTTAATTATGATTATGAAAATCGAAACAGGTTTGGTACTGCAGATGATCAAAGATGCTACATATTCGTAACGGAATCCATCGATAATGGTGGTTTACTAAACCTGCAAACATTATGCTTAATTTGGGCTAGATAATAATAGGTGTGAGTGTAAGAATAGGTTTTATTAGGGTACCTACAATTACGTAGTTCCCCATCGATCCTCTTGCGGCCTCTTTAAATACAGAATGGTGCCGTCAATACGACAATAAATTGAAACATGGCCTATATTAGTTCATAGAAATGGCTTGCCACTTTCAAAAACATCTTATTCATTTGATAATTTCATGACATTTGTATGAAATAATATTACATTTGCTGCATTAGGTATTTTATTGAAATGTCATGAAATTATCAAATGAATAAGATGTTTTTGAAAATAGTAAACCATTTCTATGAACTAATATAGCTCATGTTTTAATTTATTGTCGTATTGACGGCACCACTCTGTATAAATAAGTAAGGTATTATCACCCACCACCTTTAATTTTCTTTCTTGAATAATAAACACCCACAATGTCCCCAGTGATGATTAATATACGAGCTTTGAGGTGAAAATTTAAGCTTCGTTTAAGTATTATCTTATATATATTATTTTAGGAGTTATGACCACGTCACGGTGAAATTCGACCCTTTGGGGCCTGTTTGTAGTGCTTTTAATTATTCTGACCCTAATTAAGCTGCCATTAGCCTCACACTGGACCCGATTCTGAAGAGGACTAATCTCGTTGCTGTCCAAAAGAGCCCGTCTATCGCGTCTTTTAAAAAATTTCGTCGTAATAATGCAAGTTTTTATTAACATAATATCATATATAAGTAGGTAGGTAATAATAGGTAAGTACTTATCTCATATTATACACTTATAAAAGTCGATGATAGAGATAATTCCAGTATTATGTTAGAATGAGGATAGTACCTACCTATAATACATTAGGACTGTCATATTTAATGAAATTTAGACAGCTTTTAGGAAAACCTCCATAATTTTAGAAGGCATAGGCATCTAATAAGAAGGTGCTTCCTAAAAACTGCATTTATCTCGTTCAATATGGTCGTTTATCACACCTTTCTAAGTGTAAAATTCATTGACAGCTATAGTTTCTGCATTCATGCTGATATAACCAGATATCCTGCATTTAAATTTAGATTTAGCGTGTTTCTGAAGTACCCATTACTTCAGAATAAGGGCCTATAATATCTCTGACATCGTATAATTAATTTATTGGCGTCAGATGCGCGTTCCATGTGTGTTTCCGATACGTAGGTACTTGGTACGTACGCATCGCAGGTATCTGTTATCATATCATCAGTGTTTAATTGCTATTTTAAACGAGACCGCTGCAATTAATTATGATTTATTAATAGGGTTACCAAAACTGGTTACGGAGGTCTTGATCAAAAATGTCATTCTTATATTTGATGAGTAAAAAATCACACCCCTAGCCAGCAGTCTAGACGAAGTATTTAGGCAGATGTTTACTTAGATTTATTTCTTTCTACCCATCTATTCCATATTATCTTATTATGTAATATATATATATATATATATATATATATATATATATATATATATATATATATCAGTAGCTCTTTACAGACTTAGTTCTTTAAAGCCACCTTTTAGTTAAACGAATATTTTAACTTTTAATAAGAAATGGTCGGGCAGAAAACTCGTCCAGCTTTCTAATCCGTCCAATTATTTTAAAAGTAGGTATCATCTTTGAGAAATTCATTTCAGTATTTGGTAATGGTATATACATATATGTATATTTTAGATAATCACTTTAAGATAACGAATTATCTAATCTGTCGAGCAGCGTTATCCTTCCGGAGGGCTATGACAATTGAAAAACCAATTGTGTCTGGAATCTGATACTTGATGGGTAAGTATGGTTTCAAAAAGCCGTTCCTTTATTCCTCAAACTAAAAAAAACTAATCATGAACAAGTAGAAATGTTTTCACACTGCTCCTTACACCATGAGAACAAGCACTGCTCCTAAATAGGTATATGTAATTTTAATAAACCTGATTAATCGACTGGTTTTGGTCGCCAATAGACTGGATCCGAATAATACCTAAATCATCATAAATTCATGATCTTCAAACTAATATCTAAATCAGAAGAAGTCAAGTCGACACTGTTCGAGACTCGAGACCTTCATCAAGCTAAAATGTTGGACGGTAAGATAATACATACTCACTGATAACAATATCGCAGGAATGGCCGTTAAAATCCTATTACTGACATCGCAGCGAGATATTTTGGAGCATGACTGACGTAACCACAATATGATTGATGTTAATCGATCGATTGAGGAAGTTCGATTCTGATAGTAATCGAGTCTGTATTCAGTTTCAAAATAAAAGATATGAAGTCACTCTAACGCACCTACGACCGGTACGACAAGACCTATTTACTGAACCAATTAACCGACTTTAACAAAACAAGGAGGTTATATGTTCCACTGTATGTATTTTTTTGTTTGTATGTATGTTCATCGATTTCTCGGTCAATTGTGAACCGATTTTCAAAATTCTTTTCCTATTCGATAGAGTATACTCCGGAGGTGGTCCCATTGTCACCAAGTTAGGATCTGATGGTGGCATCCCAGGGAAATCGAGGGCAAACCTCAAATTTTATAGGCACTTATAACATTTTTATTTATTTTCCAAAGCTATTCAAGTATTTGCTACTGTCAGTTACCATCTTAAGTTGATAAACTGGTGATGGAAGGTACAACTCCTTAACGGTTAGGAGTTGGAAGATAATTCTTTAAATATTATTGGTACGTATTAACGAATAGTAGTATTCGATCTGGTTATTCGGGTGAACTGATGATGGAAGGTACAACTCCTTAACGGTAAGGAGTTGGAAGATAATTCTTTAAATATTATAGGTACGTATTAACGAATAGTAGTATTCTATCGGGTTATTGGGGTGAACTGATGATGGAAGGTAAAACTCCGTAACGATTTCGGTTAACGAAACAATATTTTGTATTTTCACTAAAGATTGAGAGACAAACAAGTCGATAGTGCTGACAGTCACCCATCTTGATTTGAAGTCATTTTTTTAATCTGTGGTACTTACTTACCTAGTTTGCTGTAGATACTTTTTACTTTCATATATAAATATTAGAAATATACTAAATAAACATACAAACATCCATGACTGTACTCATGCTCGTACTCATCAGACGAACTGCCCCTACCGGGATTCGAACCCAGGACCCCTTACCGTCGCCTTACCCCTTACAGATAAAACTTTCATCGCACTTCGCAAGTTACTTTAAGTACTTCTAATTCAAAAATTAATTCATGACATTTTTAACTATCAAGATTTTTTTTTTTCCGAGCACTATCTTTGAAAAGTCAATGAAACCATTACACGAGGTTTTATTCAATTCGAGTTTGTAGCAATCTAGCAATGTATATAATTTACATAATATATTAGGTATACTACTTACTATTCCACAGAATCCGTAGAGAATACTTTAATGAAACTAAAATCTCTTTTTAAAGCTGTAACTTAGTTTTAAGTTTGTTTTTAACTGGTAAGTAGTTAAGTACGCATATTGCAATTGTGTAGATTTTTTTTTAGTTTTCCTTATCTAATTGGGTTTTATTTAGTCAGTCACTGTTATTTTTATTTGTTTTTGTATATGCATGGGAGATATTCTGACTTATTCTCTTATCAAAGGGCTTATTCTTATTCTTACCGTAGGTTCAAGACCAAGTCACAATACACTTCGACACATTATGGTCCTCTGTGCTTCTCTTGCTTTTTACTCTTTCTGTGTCAAGAATACATATTACCTTACCATTGTGCCTGTAGTCTTCTGGCTTTGGACATGCCACTTTTAGAAGACTTATTTTGGTTCCATCACACTGACCCAAGAGATAAGTAATTGGTTATGGTTAATGTGTGCTTATCCTGGAACTGATTTTGATACCGTAAAATGATGATCACTGTATTAATTGCCTATCCATTGCTTATAAGGCAAGATACGGTAATGACGGAAGAGTAAACAGCAGTAAGTAGGTAGATATTTTAAAAAATATATGCGTAAAAACTGCTTGAGATCATATGATCTGAGGTTGATCTGAGGTAAAAACTTAAAAATTAACACTCTTCCTCTTATCTAGTCTTTTACTGCTTTTCTCTTTTGAGAACCTCGACGATGAAAGAAAGAAAGAAAAAAATATTTTATTTCTATAGGCAACAAAGAAGCACTTTTAAATCGTCAAAAAACACATTCTTACAACTATCACAAAAAATATATTAACCAACAACGTCGTAGTCTCTGTCTGTCTGTCATGTCTGAATTTACACCGGTTCCAAAAGTTGAACTACTGAGAAGATTCCGGCAACAAACTCGTGTAGTCACTCTTTTCAAATATAAAATTAGTAAATTACAATGTTTGTAGTTAAAAAAAATATATAACTTTTAGCAGTGCAGTGCCGCCCAGCGAAAAAAATAATTATAATTAGAAGAGAATCTATATCAACGAACCAACAAAGTAGGTACCCAATGTCAAAAGTATTATCGTTATTTTCAAGCTATCTGACAATGGATAACTGACTCGTAAATAAACATTTTGGAATTTTAATGTTTCCACACATTCTTATCATCTAAATATTCTTGGACCTTATAGTAGCCTTTTCTCATTAAAGTTTGTTTGACATATAACTTAAGTCTGTGAAAAGGCAGTTCAGTTACATTTGGTGGGACTTTGTTATAAATGTGTATACATTTCCCCATGAATGAGTCTTGTCTTGTGAAGTCTAAAACTTGGAACAGCAAGTTTATTTTTATATCTAGTGTTTAAGTTATGAATATCACTATGTTATATTTGTGAACATAAATTATGTTCTCATATATTGAGAAGCAACGGTCAAAATATTAATTTCTTTAAATAAATCCCTTAGTGAATCACGTGGCATGAGTCCGTAAATAGCACGCACAGCCCTTTTTTGTAAAATAAAAATATCTTCAATGTCGGCTGCTGTGCCCCACAATAACAAGCCATATGACATGACACTGTGGAAGTAACCAAAGTAAACAAGTCTTGCTGTTTCAACATCACTCAAAGACCCAATTTTTTTAACACCATAAGCAGCTGATCTAAGTCTTTTAAATAGGGACGAGATATGATTGAGGATACCATTGTAAACGAGAATCTAACTTAATTCCCAAAAATACTGTAGAGTCAACACATTCAATATCTATGATAGCTATGATTGTGATACTTAGCTTGCGCGTACTAAAGCAAACGTGATCTCGAACAATATCATTATCAGCCTATATACGTCCCATTGCTTGGCACAAGCCTTCCTACATGGGAGAAAGACATGAGGAGTTTGCGCCATAACACCACCAAGCTGGCCCAATGCGGGTTGGTGGGTTAAAGCGGTTGTGCCTTCCGAAGCACGGAGGAGCTCGAGATAATAAACTTTAACTGATCGATCCCAGGATCGACCATGAACAATATGTGCTTATGCAATTAGGACCAACAGCTTAAGGAGCTTTTGTGCGTTTGTTAAACCAAACCACGTTAGAGGTTCGAGTGGGGTAAAAGAGTATGGTATGTTGGCTACCAGCTCGCGTAGCATGAGGAGGATAGAAAAACAAGGTCCAGGAAAGGTATTGTCTCCATTGAAATACAATTATTTTCAGCCTAAAATATGGGAAAGAAAGTTATCAAGTTAACATACAACACTATGTGAGACAAAAGCTTGGAGCTCCTCATGCGACAGGTGCTGGATGCATCTCGGTGGTAGTTACTAGGGTTGCCTTGCCTGCTTTAATATTATGAAAGGGATGAAAGGCTTTTCTACAATTATTATACTTATTCTTGTGAAAATTATAATTTATTTGTGACCAAATATAATACTGATATTGACTCATATATTATCTGGTAAAAAAGAACCTAGAATATATTTTTATAATGCTCTTTATTGGTGTACCTACCTAACCACAGAAGAGATAAAAAAGGAAAAGCCATGATACCTATTATTATGTCATACTTACGATATGTAATGACTAATTTCAGCGATTGTGGGGTTATATTGTCTAATCTATAACACTATCACACTTAACTAAGTTTGTATCAATGATTTTTCGAGATAAATATACTATAGGTAACAGCTTAATCCAATCCCAATAAAGAAGACGTTTCAGAAACGTACCATGGGTCTTGTCTACCACGGTAGGTAGGTACCTACACTACCGTTCCGTTCACTATCTGTTCTTAAAAAAAAAAAACTGGCTCGTTCGTATTCACGTAGACACAATAGATTTTTTTATGTGTGTGAGCGGCGGCCGGCAGGCTGATAATAAGGGGCAAAAGGCATAACTACCAAAAAATGGAATACCAAAAAGAAAACCACGAGCTTCGAAAAACCACCTTGCGGACAGAGGGAAATTTAAATCATATGACTTAAGAATAATAATGTCGCAGCTGTCTGGTTAAATTAGCTACTTGACTGGACGCCTAGGCCGTTAATAGAACGCCGGCATCCAATGAAACAGCAGAAGGACAACTAGCTAAGTCATTGAGCGCAACGTTTACCCAGAATTAGCCATACAATTGGACGCCTAGGCAAGTCGTTTAAATCGAAGAGCTTATAAGTGTCTGTTTGAGTGATTGGTAGGTTCAAGGTTATTTTTTTATGACCACTTAATAATCAAAATATTTTTGCTCATAAAAAAAACATACCAACTGAATTGAGAACCTGAGGTTTATGAAGTCTGTTAAAAATAACAAATATGGCGGCGACATATACAGTAACGCGAAAAAAACAATATGTGTGCTCGTTAAGTCACCCGCGGCGAAGAATATAATTACAATATGACGTTGAATAGAAGATCACTAAATTACAGGATATTTTCGGCGGAAAATTTTCTTGGTAAGTAAGGTTCGCAAGATTTCCGAGGGTATTATGACAATTAAAAAACAATCATGTCTGGAATCTGTGGCTTGACAGGCATAATATAACAAGTTTTACTTAACGAATTAATCATAATACCCTCGGAAATCTTGCGTGGATTGACAAATATTATCACTGTGGCATGCTCCCGGGAAATTCCCAGGATTACTGAAGCTGTATGTCACCGGTATTTTCGAAATGAAATCCCGGTTCTTTCGATACTTCCGGTACTCGAGAATTACTAATATCACGAAATTGCTAAAATGTGCGACGCTCCTAACTTTTTTAAAAGATTTTTCTGTAATTTTGAAGATATTTTTTTTTTATACACATCACGGATAATGACTCAACACCACCTGGTGAGAAGTGAGCTCTTCTCGTGCCAAGCGAGATACCTAGTGCAGCATGAATACAATGTTCAAGCCGTATCGATATTGAAATAGAAGATGGTGTCGATTTTGCAGTGAATTTTCAGCTTCGTTTACCAGAATCGAGATCTAGCTATAGTCTTATATATCAAAAGTGCGGGTTGAGTCCTGAATTTTCTGAGAATTTTTTAAGCAAAAAGAAGAGGGGTGCTCTTCATTTTGTAAAAGAAAACATGGAAATATTCTTTTCACCTCTCCAGCAGCAAAATAACTCTTGCTTCGTAAAATCTCGAAGGAAAACCGGTTTTTGCAGCCAGCGTGAGGCAAAGTAAGTTTATAAATAAATTTGAGATAGGCAGTAGCGCGTTCCGAAACTCAGGACTAGAGCTAGTCGCACAACTATGTAATTTAATTATTTTAGTTTATAATCTTATTTATTTTAATTTATGGACGTTTTCTTGATAAATAATAATAACTATATAACTCAGTGAACAATTATTGAATATAGAATGGACTTAGGTCGTCATAGTGACCGTTGTAACACTCTTGTCGGAGATTACGTTTGTACCGATTTTATATTTTTACTTATTAAATTCCTAGTGTTTTATCTTGATCTTTCTTTGCATTCCACATATCCAACAAATGGTTATGGGCCCAGGAGTACGCAACAGTGAAGATACGAGTAGAGCACAAAGCAATTAAATGTATATTCGGAAGAGTAATTGAAATTTTTTCTTCAGGTAAAAGTTTTGAACTTTCTAAGATTTAGTTGATTGCAAAGTGAGCGAAAATGAGCTCAGGTATGGCAGTACGTATTGAGCCATTGAGCAAGGAAAACTATGATAGCTGGCGGATTCAAGTTCAGGCTCTTTTAATAAAGAATGATGCTTGGAAGTATGTTAGCGGTAGAAAAGTGAGACCTGAAGATGCTGTAGAGTTAGAGAAGTGGGAAATAGAGGATGAAAGAGCGAAGGCTGACTTGATATTGTCGATTAGCGGCAGTGAGTTGAGACACGTCAGAGGGTGTACGTCATCACGTGAAGTTTGGCTTAAGCTCGAATCAGTATTTGCTTCTCGAGGACCAGCGAAAAAAGCTACACTGTTGAAGCGATTAATATTGCACAGGTTAACGGAATCTGGCGATTTACGTGAGCATATTTACAAATTTTTTGACACAGCTGACAAGCTTGCTGATATGAATATAAACATTCATGAGGATTTGTTATCTATTATGCTTCTGTATAGTCTACCGGAGAGTTTTGAAAATTTTCGTTGTGCAATAGAATCAAGGGATGAGTTACCCAAACCAGAAAGCTTGAAGATTAAAATCTTGGAAGAATACGAGTCAAGGTCGGACACCAGTAGAGTACAAGAAGGGGTAATGTATACGTATCGGAAAAATAATTTTAGACGAAACACAAAAAGTAGCAGTGGGATCAATTCAAAACCAAGTACGAGTATGACTGGAAAAGAAAAGTTTAAATTTAAATGTTATAAGTGTCACGAAGTCGGACATAAAGCTTCGGAGTGCCAAAAGAAAGTTACCAAAGGGCATTATCGTAGTGTGAATAGTGTTGATGAAAATTGTATTATTTCTAATTTTTCAGATAATGAGGTGTGTAATGCTGTGAATATGTATAAAGATAAATGGCTACTCGACAGTGGGTGCACGTCTCATTTGTGCAACAACATTAGTATGTTCGGTAACACTTTGACAGATATAAAGGCAAAAATTAATTTGGCAACAAATGTAAGTACGGAAATAAAAGGTAAGGGTATCGTTAGATTATCGGCATGTAGTGAGGACTTTGATAAAACACTTCAGTTAAATAATACTTATTACGTACCTGACTTAAGAAGTAATTTAATCTCAGTAGCTAAATTGGCAGATGATGGATACACTGTGGTTTTTAAGCGTGATCATGCTAATATTATTGATCAAAAAGGTGAGATTAAGTTAACCGCTTATCGAAAGGGTAATTTATATTGTTTGTTGGAAACTGAAGCTACGTTTAATTTGAGTGATTCTAATGTCGGTGTTTATACTTGGCACGAGCGTCTAGGACATTTAAATGGTAGGGATATCATGAAACTTTTGAATAAGGTGGGTGCTAAGGGTAATTTAGATGAGATACAGAAATTATCGAACTGTGACATTTGTGCTAGAGGAAAATTTTGTGCTTTGCCATTTTCGGAATCCAGTGGTCCGTGTAATGAAAAGTTGAAAATTGTTTATTCTGATATCGTAGGCCCCATGAAATGTGAGTCAATAGGACGTGCTAAATATTTCATTACCTTCATCGACGATTGTACAAGGTGGTGCGAGGTTTACTTTCTCAGCTCTAAAGACAAAGCCTTGGAGGCATTTAGACGTTATATAAGAAAGGTTGAAAATCTGATGGGAACAAAGGTAAAGTATTTTCAATCTGATAACGGTGGTGAGTATAAAAATAAAGAGTTTGACGATTTCCTGCAACATGAAGGTATTTCAAGACGATTGACAGTCCCTAGGACACCGCAGCAAAACGGAGTGGCAGAGAGAATGAATCGAACTTTGGTGGAAATGGCTAGGTGTATGATGTTGAATTCTGAACTGCCGATGGGATTTTGGATGGATGCTGTGAGTACGGCATGCTATATCCGGAATCGATGCCCAACTAGAAGTTTAGCTGGTGACATTCCGTATGAAAGGTGGTTTGAAAACCCTGTCAAGATCGATTATCTTCGAAAGTTTGGCACTAAGGTGTATATTTTGAATAAGAATCCGGCAAAGGATAAGTTTGCTGCAAGAGGTATACCTGGAGTTTTTATCGGATATCCCGATACATCCAAAGGTTATAAAGTATGGATTCCAGAGCAAAAAAAGTCTGTTGTAGCGAGAGACGTTAAGTTCTGTGAAGAAAAAAGTACGTGTAATGAAGTTTCGAAGCAAACATTGAAACTTATAGGTAAGGAGGAAAAAGAAAAAAGAAATGTAAAAGATTTTGTAGATATAGAGTTTTGGCAGATACCTAAATCTGGTGAACAGTCTGAAGAGGGAAGGTCTAGAGTACCCATAGAGCAAGAAGTACTAGAGGATTGTGAGAATCGCCCTGGGGCAGCAGAACAGCAAATTTCCGAAAGTAGAATGACAGACGATGAACTGGACAGACAACAGGTGGTGTTAAAGAGAGGTCCTGGTCGTCCCAAATTATTGCGATCTGGTGGTAAAGGTAAACCGAAGAAAATTTTTAAAATGATGGAGGTGGAGCAAGCAGAGGACTGTGGAGAGTCCAGTGGAAGCTGTAGTGGATCTGTCATCGATTATTTTGACTTTGCAGGTACAGCTCAAATATCTCTGAATGACGCTTTGGCGAGTAATGAGAAAGCTGAATGGGAAGATGCAATTCTATCAGAGATAAGAAGCCTGATATCGAAAGGTACATGGGAAATTGTACAAAGACCAAACCAGAGAAGCGTAGTTGGCTGTCGTTATGTTTTAACTACAAAGGTGAATGTTGATAAAACAACGAAAAAGAAGGCAAGACTCGTAGCACAGGGTTATAGTCAACGTTATGGAGTCGACTATCATAAAACCTTCTCCCCTGTTGTTAGGTTAGATACAGTGCGACTTCTGGCAGCTCTTTCCGTAGAGTTGAATATGGACATACACCAAGTAGACATTAATACAGCTTACTTGAATGGCTATTTAGATGAAGAGATTTATATGAAGGTGCCAGAACTTCTGTCGGAGTGGTTGACTATGTTGATAAGGCGTGAAAAGGAAGATCCTTGTATTGTGAAGCGAGCTAGGGAAATGTTGCATAAGTTAGAATCAGGATATGATACATGTCTACTAAAAAAGTCATTGTATGGCTTAAAACAAGCCGGTCGGCAGTGGAATATAAGACTTGACTAAAAGTTGAAATGTATGCGGATGAAACAGAGTCGGAATGAAAGTTGTTTATATTTCAAGAAAGAAGGCGATAATCATTTATTTGTACTTGTCTACGTCGACGACATTTTGATAGCTTCAGACAGTAAGAATTTAATCCATATTTTTAAAAAAGAATTGTCTAAGGAGTTTGACTTGAAAGATTATGGTGAAGCAAAATATATTTTAGGTATAGACATTCGTCAAAGTGACAATGGGATTTGTTTGTCACAACAAACATATATTAAAGAAATTTTAAAGAAGTTTTATATGGAAAAATGTAATGAATGCGCAACGCCAATGGAAATTAATTCTGGCGGAATTAATAATGATACTGTCGAAAAGCATGAGGTAAAAAGATTCCCATATCGGGAAATAATCGGGTCATTAATGTACTTGAGTGTTGGTACGAGGCCTGATATAGCTAATTCCGTAGCTAAGTTAGCTCAGTATGCTGATTGTCCCGAGCCTTGTCATTGGAAGGCGGCCAAGAGGATTTTACGATACCTCAAGGGGACTGTTGAATGTGGTCTGTTCTTTAAGAAAACAGGAAAGTGTCTTGAGGGGTTTTCGGATGCAGACTGGGGAAACTGTCCTTTAGACAGGAAATCTTATTCGGGGTATGCTTTTATTTTAGGAGGTGCTTGTATCTCATGGTTATCGCGGAAACAACGCAGCGTAGCTACTTCTACTTGCGAAGCTGAATACATAAGCTTGTCAGAAGCCATGAAGGAAGGTATTTATCTAAATAGTTTACTAAATGAAATTGGTTTCGTGAAGTACGGTAAAGTTGTCTTACATGCCGATAATCAGGGGGCGATATTTATAGCTCAGGACCCTGTCTATCATGCGCGAACAAAGCATATAGATATCAAATATCATTTTATCAGGGATGTCTTAAAATCTAATAAAGACATAGAACTGAGACATGTGCCCACTGGTTCGATGTTGGCGGATGTTTTAACAAAACCGTTATCCAAAAACATGCATTGGAAATGTATGGAAGGGTTAGGTGTTACAATTTGTTAATGTGTGATGTTATTAAGTTTTAATGGAGTTTATGGACAACCCAAGTAAGGGGCGTATTGAATATAGAATGGACTTAGGTCGTCATAGTGACCGTTGTAACACTCTTGTCGGAGATTACGTTTGTACCGATTTTATATTTTTACTTATTAAATTCCTAGTGTTTTATCTTGATCTTTCTTTGCATTCCACATATCCAACAACAATAATGCTACGTAAACTAAATAAACTGTGAACAAAGCGGGAAAAATAAATTTAGATTGTTTTGATTTTTCGACTTGTGTTTATAATTAATTGTGATTATTTTGTCCACCTCATCAAGTAGCACATAAAGTGACTGTCATCATATATTTCGTGTCAAATACTCCTAAGATGCATTAAAATGTGTAACGCCAGCATTTTAATGCAATTAATGAAGAAATAAGAAATACTGAAGACATGGCTGTATGGGCATTAGTACCCTTTGCCTTCCCATTACAGGGAGAATGAATTTAAAAAAAAAGAGATTATTTTGTTAATTTAATTAAAAAAGTTCATCGAGTGATGAAAATGATTGTTTAACGCCTGAATTAATATTGTTTGTGTATCTCACTTATAACAATATTCTCGCTGGAGAGGTGAAAAGTTGTATGCTTCACACAGAGCAAATTTTTTACTCTCGTGCTTTTTTATATCACTCACTGCGCTCAGTAGTCTAATTGTGAATCACTCGCTATGCTCGTGATTCAATTTTCGACTACTTCGCTGGTTCGTGATTTAACATCAGCACTCGCTACAAAAAATAATTTTGCTTACTTGTTGAACAAATATCTAACTATTAATTGTGGACTGGAAAACTAGTCTTTTGTGGTGAATGGTTTTATTTATTTATTATTTATGCATTTATTGAGGATCTTGGTGGCGTATTGGTTTGAGCGCTCTGGTTTCGATACGAAAAACAAAGCAACGTTCGCCATGGGATGGGTCAATCAAAGTTTATCTCAAGCTCCTCCGTGCTTCGGAACAATACATATGGCAAAAGAGAAGTTGGTCAACCGTTTTCGGGGAAAATCGAACAAGTAAATTTCGGGAAGTAATCGGTTCCCAATTTTACTACGTTTTATTTTATCATTTTTTTTTTATTTCAGGTCAAGATTTTTCCGGGTGACAGCAAATTCGAATCGACCTTACAAGAAAGTTCGTGGCCAATTTGGAATGAGGATTTTAAATTTCAATTGAAATCTAAGGATGTTAAGAAATCAGAGAAAGTTGACCTTCAGAGCTTAGTAGCGGGTCATTTTTTGTCATTAACGATTTATGCTTTATTGGAGCCACCGAAACAAGACGTAGATAAGAAAAGAAATAGTAAAACTTTAGACGCGAAGAAGACGAACAAAGTAACGGAACAAGAAGAGCCTAAAGCGAAAACGGGATTTCTAGAAAAGACATTCAGTAGTTTCAAGTCTACAAAAAGTGAAGCGTTAACGCAAAGGTCAATTTTACAGAACAGAAGAACGGTTGGCTCAGCTACGTGGAACTTTGACTCGAAACTCTTTCAAAACGATCTTCACAACGGTCTCGTAGGAACACCTGATATCTGGAGGCCTATCACTGCAATCAATAGCGGTTTGAGTGCGGCTTCTGCAAGGGTATGTAATTTATATTTGTTTTTTTTATTTATTTTTTTAATTATTTGTTAGTTGATCGACGACAGCACATCTAGCGTGATCAACCTTGAGACCGCCCCTTTCACTGTTTTTAATTGAGGCGTCTTTCGTAGTGCAATTGTTACACTTGATGGTGGGTTTTTGACTCAACTTTGACTTAGACGACCGCCTGGCCGAGTGGTCTGTACCCCAGGCTACTCGGTCAAGAGGTCCCGGGTTCGAATCCCGGTAGGAACAAATGTTTGTATGATGAGTACGAACATTTGTTTACGAGTCATGGATGTTTATATGTTTATTTAGTATATTTCTAATATTTATATACATATTATTATCATTATTTCTCCGTTATCTAGTATCCATAACACAAGCTCTTAATGATGCTTACTTTGGGCTAGATAATAGGCGTGAGTGTATAAATATTATTATTATTATTAAATAATAATTAAAAAAAAAACTAGGGTTAGTATACTTAAATCATTCTATTGATGACCATGAGAGAAGACGTGTCTCATTAACTTACCGGTGTCTCGCTCTTGACGCCTGCCGTTAGTTTGCTATAGGCGATATTATATATTTTATTATTAATGTAGCATTCCGGATATTTCATATTAAATTAATATTTTACTGGTCTCAAAGCACTTTTTGTATCCGGTGTTTTATTAATTGGTCCCTCCAATCACACCACTACGTTACAACAGTACGAAAATAGAACCACAAATATGAAAAGATTTCCTCCCGAGCTTTATTAGAAAGTTATTATCCTAAAGAATTTTAAATGAAATCTCCGAACAATTTGCAACTGACCTTAATTGAATTTATACTTAACATAAATTAGCTACCACAATTTGAATATTCAATAATTTCAACCATATTTTATTTTACACAGTTTCTGTAATTAAACATGTATTTTGAAATATCAATATTCTGAAATTAAGTCTGAAGTCGAAGTTACAAATTAGTAAGTCGTAACTAGTTATTATCAGTTAAAAGTGAGTGATCGATTAATCACTCAGTTTCAAATTAATGCATTAATAGGTTTCCTTTTACGAGCGAAATCGCATAATACAACTGAATTATCTTTTAATTAACAGCAATAACAAAAAGGAATGACTTTTATTAATTTTAAAATAAATTTGAAAACATTATTTGATAATAATAAATAATAATTAATGTTTTTTTTTGTTTTTTGTCTGGATAATAAAGTTACTATACTTACATATGTAAGAAATAAGTTAGCTTTCTAATACTGAAACAGAGTTCTTCTTCTGCCAAAACTTCTCAGTTCGTGAAGCTGAAAAAGAGCAAAGTCTGTAAATTATGTGGGTGAGATTTCAAATGTTAAGTGCCTGTAGGAAGCTACCAATATAAGAACATAATGTATTCAATGGTTGATTAGGTAAATGGAAACTAATTTTGGCAATTTTTGCCTTCAATTTGATCAATGACGCACACGCCTCTACGAACGGCTTCTTTTAGCCAAATAAATGATTGTATTGTATTAAAACGCAACTTTGTATGGCTTCATAATTTTTTTCCAAATACTTAAAACAAAACGTTCGAATACAATCATAACTATCGTAGGTGTTTTTTAAAGAGATACGTTGCTAATGCTTTATTAATGATTTAGAGGTATAATGAAAGTTCAGTGACCAAATCAACGACTATAATTGGGTTAAATTTATTTGGACTGCTACACTTCACAGCAGAAGTTATTTTATTTTTTCATAATGATAACACTTATTTTCCATAGACATTAAGATTTCTTGTCTTCAGAATGTCAGTACCGCCTGCAATATCAAATTATATCCCTGATATTGTAGGTGTGTCTAAAGCTGATGGTTACCACAACAGAACAATGCTATTATGTGGTTACCATTTGCTATCTTGGCTTTTTTCCCTGTCCCTACCCAAACATCACGCGTATAGGAACTCTTTTCTTAGGAATATAGAAAAGAGCAATAAAGTAATCCCCAAAGCTTGGAGTTCTCTGTCAGCACATGTGTTCCCTGCTTCATATACACGGGATACTTTAAAAGAGGCGTGAAAAGGCACTTTATAGTGGACGGGGCTAGCACCATATAGCACTGTGTGTTCATCCTGCCCTACTTAGCTGCTGTCTTCAGATAAGGACTTCTCTTACCCCTTCATCACGTGGTGTTAAGTCCTTTTCATTGCTTTGTATTAAAGAAAAAGCATCGGGTGGATCGTCTGCTTGTTGGACATAAAAACAATTCTTCTGCTTAGAAGGGCCGTAAAATAACAGTGAATATTTTTATGAGATTCTCTCAAAAATCCTATGGACACTTTCAATATTTGATGTATTTTATATACCTTTACCTTTTTACCGAAAAAACTATTGATTGCAGATAAAATATTGCAATATTTACTTACTATTGACATGCTGTTTATAAAACCTATGATCCAATAATTGTGATTGTGACCCAATTGTGTTCTTTTTTTCAATAATTTCACCTTAATGCACAAAAATTATAAACATTGAATTACAAAATATATAGTATAATATTGTCCAAATTTAGCCAAGTTATTCCCAGTAAGCTGAAGGGAGGGAAGATCGAGAGGTACACTTGGGAATTAACCTTCGATGCCAACCTTTTACGATGATAAATTAGGTTTTGTTAAATCTAAATTTTGAAAACCCGGAGGGTGAGGCTAAATCCTCAGTTCTATGTGCAAATCCGTGGGTGTGGATACGCTGACCGTCTATTTATTGTTACTCGGAAAAGTGATATTAATACTTTTGTAATTTGTGAAGTACCCTTGAACCCTATACAATAGGTTTGCCTTTGTTGAGAAGACTGGCGGTCTGGTAAGCGACAAAAGGATAACAACAAAATATGTGGTAATACAAATAATGCTCAGTAGCGTTGGCAGTTGACACGTTCTGCCGTCGTAATTGAAAACCACAGTAACTTGAAAAACGTAGTTTTAAGCAAAACGTGGTTAAAGTTTAGGTAGTGGTTGAATCTTTTTGCTATGAAGAAACTAATAATATAAATTAGGTACTTTTTAAAATTTGTAATGTTAAATAATAGTTATATCATTAATTATGCATACAAATATCTAGAATATTATAACTGCATAATAAATTAAAATAAGATAATGTAATCATGATTAGGAAAATAATTAATATTTTTTTTAGCTATAGCACAGTAATTGAGTGGTTAGGTACTGTGGTGTAGATAAGTTTTACCTGCTACTGTATTATTTATAAATAACCATGTAAAAATCATGAACTCACACAGTAACTTAACACGTAAGTATTGGGTTCAAGCCGGGTTCAAGCTTAAAAGTTGCGTTTATTACTAAGGTCGAATTCTAGTAAGTGGATATACTGTTTTAAAAGCTTATTTCTAAGGTTTCTCTAAGGTGCAAAAATAGTATCTGAATATACTGTGTTCACGGCTAGATTCTCTTTAATTATGAATTTAAACAATTGGAGTAAGTACCTTACTTTTTAGAAAAGATATGAAATATAACAATAAATTTTAATCTATTTTTTTCATAAAATCATGTTAGTAACTTTTATTGCTGAATTTGAGGTCACTTCCTTATAAATTATTATTATTACTTTAACAATATGCCCACGGCCTCTTTCTACCATCGCACCGCTCGCCATCGTCTCGTACTGTGCGGTTTCAGAGAAACTATCTCCCGCGTACGCTCAGGTTGTGGAATGACTCCCTGCCGAGGTTTTCTCGAATGAGTACAGCATGGGTTTCTTCAAAACTGGCTTTAAAAGGTTTTTACAGGATCGGCAACGCGCAAGTCATACCCCTGGTGTTGCAAGCGTCTATAGGCTACGGTAACCGCTTACCATCAGGTGGGCCGTATGCTTGACTGCCACCTTAGTGGTATAAAAAAAATGTTGTTGTTTTTTTTCTACTAAAAATAATAAGAGTCACAGTTGATGGCATTACTAAAGTTGAATATCCTTACTAGATAAGTGCGCAGTTTCAAACCTACGAGTATTTGTGTTCCGCGTTAAACACCAACTTACTTGCTGCGTGCAGGTAGATGTCTTAACAACATATGCGACAAGCTTGACTTTGACATTTTCAACTCCGGGTTGATTAAGTGAGGCGGTTAGTGATCAATGTTTTATTGAACTTTAATTCGTTAATTTTAAAAATATTTTTTAAGGTACTAATTGTTTGAAACTGAGGTAATGAAAACGCCTGAAAAAGAAAAATTCATTACATTTTTACTCTAATAAGGTTTTCTCTGGCTTGGTTTGTAGTATTATAAGATTTTTGTTTAATATTTTATTTAAGGTGTTTAGGTAACTATCTATCATACAGATAAACGGTAAATTTTCGCAAATAGTAATCGGTCTTTTGATTTTAAAGAATCAAAACAAGTATAAACACAGTAAGTTACTGTGTTTTAATTTACGACGGCAGAATCGGTGTTTCAATAATAGTATAGGTACTATTGCGTGGAAATAATACGCAAAATCATATATTTTTTAGTAAATATGAGTCATTGAATACGCCGATCGTGCGAATAAAATCATGACTCGAGACGAGACGCCGACAATAGAATAGATTTGACCTCGGCCGATCACACAATTCAGAGGCACATAGTTGGTTCCTTAGGTCAATCATATTACAGATGTATTTAGCAATGCCGTATTGAATTACCTACTTAACCAATATAAGACTAGTTATGTCTTCTTTTTTAATGATTTTATGTTAAATGTTAAGTATTCATAAATTATTTACCAATGTTTTCGATTCATATTTGGCTGTAGCGAATCATCAATACATATCAATATAATACATAGTAACTTGTAGATCTAAAGCCTTAGTTCTCAAAGTGGTCCAGGTGGGTCTACGTTGGCGTGACAAAAACAAACACATTTTTTTGACTAGTTTTGGGAATGTGGTAGAAATGTAGCTGCAGGGGGTCCACCGGAATCAGCTAAATTTATAAAGTGGTCTTTGAGAAAAAAAGGATGAGAACCTCTGATCTAAAGGATCTTAGATAAATATTAGAAAAATGACTGCTTCATAAAAATAAAAAAAACATTGACCAAGCCAGACAGCTAGTGACTTTAATAATATGTTCGTGTCTATTACACAAACGTCAACTGAAACTCCTGATGGGCACAGTATCTCTAGTTTAATCACAAAATACGTTTACACAATACTCAAGCGGATAATTTTATGCGTCTAAGCTATTTAAAAAATGTAGATACATAACATTGTCACTAGGCTGTAATTTGGATATATGGCATATATCTTTATATTTCAATATACATAAAAATTGCATTCGTTAGAATCTAAATTTTTGATTTCAAAGTGGCTCTATCGGTTTGTTTTTGTATCCGAACAAAATCAGCGCAATGTAACTGTGAAGTGAAGTTACAGTCAAAGAGTTCAAAAGATATTATATCCACAATAACCACCCAAGTTATGCGTATTTGAACATGAGAATTAAAGATGTCTTTGACCTTTTTTTAAATAATTTTCCAACAATTACCCAATACCAATCGTCGTATTTGTAGAAGTTGTCCCCTATGTATTTAAAAAAAAATCTGAACTAAAAAAAATCATATCCTGGGGCAAGGACTAGATATCGAAATAGATTTTTTGACAACGTGAGGGTGGACGTTATAGTATAGCAATAACGCAAAAACGGATAAACTAAAAGAAATTCATAGGGTTATCCCAAGAAAATAATAAGTCGGTAATAGAGGATGAAAACGCCTGGAAAGCCTTCCACATATTCTGTGAGGCAGTCCTTGGTGAAAAGGAGAAGGAACAAAGATTTATTTTTTTATCTTATTAGAAGACCAACAGCCTAAAATACATAGAAGAACAACTTTTATAAAAACAGAGAGCCAATAAAAGGTCTCTACTAATTCATACATAAGATCCCGAAAAAGAGATCCCAGGGCGGACCCCATCCGTAAGCGTAGGATCGGCCGCAGACGTAGAGCTTTCGGGGGTGCGCTGATTCTACGAGCATAAAGTAAGCCTATGGGAGACGGGTGGGGACACCCTGTCCTGGTGACAGGGTTCCCCACAGCCTGCAGTGTAGTGACGTCACAAGGGTGCGACGTCATAGAGGTCTAATGTCTTTTTATAGTTCTTTCTTTGTAGAGTAGAGCACATACGTAGAGTACATATTGCAAAACAGAAATACAGATAGTTGAAGCTGTTGCCCGAAATTCTGAAAATGCGAGAAGTTGGAGTACCGGAGTTGTTTTAGTGGGTAGTCTCGACCTATACCATCTTTGGTCGAGGAGCCACATATACCCCTGCACCTCTATATCTCCGTGGCGCAGGGTAGGCGTAAATGACTTTTTTTCCAGGGTTATCCCAAGACCTTAACAGCTTCGTCGCCCGGAATGTGAACGTTCGCAGGTTCGGTCCCCGGCCCAGGACATGAATTTTTATAATGTTTAAAAATTATGCTTCAATTTAATGTACAATAATATTCTATTCTTGGACATTGGATTCAAGCATATTTTTACATATTTTTTTTTGACAAAAAAAAAACTTTTGTAACATGTAGAGACTGTATTTTGCTAGAAACGATGTATGGAACTAAAGATGATGGTTTTTCGACTTAGGTATATATTTTTTACGAGGATCTCAGAATAATATACTACAGATGCGATTCTGTTAGACAATGTATTTTTTTCTTTTACAGAGAGAAAACAAAAAAGGCCAGTTGGAAGTGACACTGTTGTACTCCGCCAGTGAAGACGGACTCAACGACAATATCCAGCTGACCATCAACAGGCTGAGGAACAGCGTGCAAACCATGCAAGAGCAGGAACAGTTCAGAGGTGATTGATTCCTAATATTGTTTATCTTACAGGCCAAAGTGGTTACCGTGATATCTTAACATTAGTCGTGCTTTAAAATGAAGTGCCAGGAACTGTGTTTTGAAAAATCAGTAAATTATTTTCCATTTAAATGGACCGTAGGTAAGAGAAGTAGTTTTAAAGAAAGATCAGAATTGGAATTTTCATTTTTTTGTAACGGCAATTAAGGAGATAGTAAAATTTTGTATGGGGCTTGGGCCAGCTCATGTGCATCATTTTTTCGTACACTTATTTTTATAAGAATCCTACTATAGTTATAGTTTCTATAAAACTTGACTGATAAAAGTGGCAAAAAATATTTAATATTGCTAAAAAAATACAGATGGAACCATTTTTAAAAGAAAAAAATGAAAATATCAAAATACAATTTAGTTTTTTACGTATTTACGTTGAATATTGCCATTTTATGTCTTTATAGACAGGGTCAAGCACTTCAGAAAAAATCCACAAAAGCACTTCTTTCAATATATTGACGGTTTAACTTGAAACCAATCTAAGGTTATAAAAAAACACGGAATGACAATTGTAATATATGTCAATATGCCACTCGATTTAAGTTTTTAAAAGCTACACTGTCCATAGGGACAGTACACTTTTGGGCACTTTTATGACTTCTATGTTGCCATTTTATACCATAATCTTTTTATTAATAATTATTTATTTTATTTTGTTTTTTTTTTCAATAAAATAAAAGAGTTTTTGGATGTTAAAACGAAACCACGTTATTGGGTTTATTTTTGTATACAATTTGAAATGGTGCTCATGAGCTGGCCCAAAACTGTACTATTTCCTTTAATTATTACTTTGATAATATTTAGGTAATTATATTTTGAATATTTAAAGCTTATAAAACTCCCCGCCCCGGATACTTTTCTAATAAAATTTGCTCGAAAGGAAATATAATAAAGCAATGAGAAAAGTTTATACATACTTATAGCTACCTTTATTATGTGTTTACAACTTCGCTAATCTAATTTCAAAATCTTACAATCACGTACAATTTTAGAGCCCGTGTACCTACCTGCTTATTTGCTATCCCTCGCCGTGATGGGATTTTGATTACGGATCTGTAAAGTTTTAATATATAGGTAGGTACAATTACATAATTATAATAATAAGTTAGGTTATGCACGTAGATTTTTCAAGAGTCAATTTCAAGATTTCAATTTACATAAATAATAAAATTTCATTATACATTATGCTGAGGAGCTCGGTGGCGTATTGGTTTGAGCGCTCTGGTTTCGAATACGAAAACAAAGCAACTTTCGCCATGGTCGACCCTGGGATGGGTCAACCAAAATTTATAATCTCGAGCTCCTCCGTGCTTCGGAAGGCACGTTAAGCCGTTTGTCCCGGTTGTTACTACAACCGCTTTAACCCACCAACCCGCATTGGGCCAGCGTGGTGGTGTTATGGCCCAAACTCCTCATGTGTTTCTTCCATGTAGGAAGGCCTGTGCCCAGCAGTGGGACGTTTATAGGCTGGTGATTATGATAATACATTATGCAAGTAAAAAAACCAGCAAAAAGCAGATTTATCTTCAGGATAGTGTTTATTTTACATACGTTAATCAAAATTATTTAGTCATACTATTTTGCGGCAAACGTAGTGATTAGTTGCTGCTATTTTGTGTTTTTTGGTGTCTTTTAACAGAGACAAAAAAAATTAAAGTGTGGGGGCTATCATTGTCTTTTATAGCGACATTGAAACACGATTATTTCGTCTTTTTATTACTAAGATACCTAAAACAATAATGCTGGCTGCTAAATTTTACCTCCTAGTTGTCGTAAACAAAGCTAATAAAGGCACACCAACAATAAAAGAACGTGGTTTATTCTGTGAGTGCTATTTTAATATTTCTAGATTATACGTATTGCCTGTATTCAGAAGAAAAACAGTATTCTCGGCTGTAACTATGATTCGACATTGATTTCCTTACCTAAAGCTAAAATGACAAGCGATCTAAACTTATCAAACTTGGTTTGTTTGTGGAGTTTGTTTTGACTTAAGATCAAGTCATTAAATAAAGAGATGGCACGGCTTACCTACCGGATGATTTGGTTTGTTGTAAAGCGACAGCTAGAAATTGAGAAAATTGTGTCTCATTTATGAACGGAGGAGACAACGAAGGTCTGAACAAGGACAATTATTTAGCTTTTTTTAATAATGGTTAAAGTAAGCTATAGTAGCTATGACAAGACGAGCAATTTTCATAATCACATGAGGAATTTTATTGTTACTGATGTGAAGCATTTAAATTAAATACTTACCTTACAGCCGTGAACGTGCACAAACGAGGTACGTGTATCAAATGAGAAAAAAGGTAATCCACGTAGAGCAGAAAGATTTTGAGCATCCGGAGTTTGAGTACATATACCAAAAATACATCAAATTAGTCCGGTTCATTCGGTTGGCTTATATTTTATTCCACTTTGTCCTTAATGACATCCCAGAACAATCTTTTCTAAGCTCCGACCTCTGTATAAAAGTAAGCTAAATAATATGTATAGACAGGGACTGACAAAACTTAGTTTAGATATCTCAACGCAACAGTCGAAGAGTCAGAATGAATTATTTAACGCTACGTGTTGGCCTGCAATGCTCTTTGCTTATTAAAGAGGAGAGAGCTACCGATGGCCAATGTGCATTGAATCATAAGTACTATTCAAAGAGGTCTAATACTCAAGATGTCGCTTTTATATTAGAGACGAGTTCGGATACAATGGACGCAGATATAAAAGTATTATGGATTGATTTGTCATTTTCACTCTTCATTCAGTAGTGATGTAGCGAAACTAGCGAACTGTGAAGGAACATGGATCCAATATGCCTCTTACAAGTGGAAGAATCTCCACATTGGTAATTTTAGTGTTTTCTAATCCTAATCGGCATTCATGGTCAAGATAATATTGAAGATTCAATATTATCTACTCTACCTTAGAGACAGAATAGAGTCTACTCTACCTTGACAATAATTAATGATTAATACCAAAGCAAAAGTGCTTTAAAAGTCAGTTAGTTCAATAGTAAGTTTAATTTATTGTGTAGATAACCACAAGCAAACAACTTACTTAGTTATTAAAGTAATCAATATATGGTAGATTATTATTGTCAATCCGTTGTAACAAGAGTAATTTTTAAACTGATTGACATTAACTGCTTATTGCGTATTTTTTTGAGGTATAGGTCCATATTCTTCCTTGAGAGTACGAATATATTTTATACTAGCTGACCCGGCGAATTTCGTGCCGCCTCAGAATTAATAAATGTTGTGTTAACTTATTATCTGATTTATTATTTATTAACCCTGGAACCCTACCCAGGGTGCTGTATCACCGTTTTTTTTTGTTACGCTGAGGGGAAGCTCCCTCGTTATCTGCTTCCTACCGTCGTAACGGGATGGCCCGAAAACATTCACCGTCGTCGGCAGGGCGATGAGTTGGGTTGACCGATGTCGGTCCCGTCTTATGGGGAGGCTGTAAACCCCCCCCTCATCCGACTTTCTTTAAAGTCGGCATGCCGGTGCATTGGCACGCCGACTGGGCTGTTCTAGCCAGGCAACGGCCCCCAACCGTGCCCGGAGCCCAAAGATGATGATTTTTACGGCGTTTGTAGGCGCCCAAATTGCGCCCTCCTTCGCCCAGGACGTCGGCGGCGGATGGCGGAAGTGGCGGCTGCTTCCCGCACGCGTTCCGCCTCCTCCTTCCTACTTATTACATCCTCGCAAAAAGCGAGGACTTCCTGCCACGACCTATCGCTCTCGACCATCTTTAAGACGACGGTCGGGAGGGAGAGGTCGTCCCCAATCATCGCGGTCAACGCCCGCCTCTGATTCGCCCACGCTGGGCACACCTCAAGCGCATGTTGTGGTCCCTCGTCAGGGCAGTCGTCGCAGTGGTGGCAGGCTGCAGTCGGTTCCCTTCCGGCGATCCGACACAGGTATCCCCCGAAGCATCCATGCCCCGTGAGGACCTGTGACATGCGGAATGTCAGGACTCCGTGCTGCCTTTCTACCCACTGCCTTAAAATTGGACTGACCGCCCCAATCGTTCGGACTCCAGCGCTGACCCGCCCGAGTCTCCGCACCCATACCTCAAGTGCCGCCTGACACAGCTCGTCACGTCCAGCCTCCACCTCATGTGGTGCCGGGTCTTGTCCCCGGGCACGCGCCTCCTCACGCCAGTAATATACTGACGCAAGGGCCTTCGCCTCTAAATCCCAGGGGACAGAGCCCGCAAGGACCGCTGCCGCTTCACCCGATATCGTGCTAAATGTATTCAATACATAAATATCTTACTCAATTATTATTTTCCTATGTCAATTTAAACTAAAGTATGTAATTAAAATACTAAAAACACAATATAACTTTTATTTACAAAAATATCTCAAATTAAATGTATGGGTGCTCCAGCACCCTGGGTAGGAAAAGTTCACTCCAAATATGGGTAGGGTTCTAGGGTTAAGTTGAAATGAATATTAATCATAATAATCATCATCATATCGTCAGTGCAGTGGGCGTGCAAGACCGTGTCAGAGCAGTTTGCAATACCACGTATTTACAAAAGTCGCATAATTGAAATATCGGTTCAGTCATAGCGGGTTTAGTCGACTTTGTTGAGAGATCGATAAACTGAGTTCTGTGCTACCGAGATCGATAAACACTCGATAAACTACCGTTTACTAGCCAGCAATCAACGCTCCTCATGACCATGACCAGGTCGTCTGTCCTTCAAGTGGAAGTCCTACTTTCCGCTTTCCCCCATGGTCCCCATGCTAGAACTTTAACGCCCCGTCGGCTGTCCGTTCTGTCTTCGTGCTATCTTATTTGTCCTGCCCACTGCGCCACTTTATAATCCTATGGGATACGTCAATGACATTGGTTACGGATGTCCTCATTTCTGATTACCTATATGTCGTAGGAAACACGTATCATAGATAGTTGGGTGAATTTATGCCCCCAATAAGCGACCACGTTTCACAGTTGTTGGTAGCCGAATTGCTGCCGAAATTTCTTAGTACCCCCCGCCCCAACGTTACCGTGACAGTGAACACCGTAGTCTAGGATAGCGGGGGCGCTGGGACTGGGTTCATCACGAAGGGCATTTGATATAATAACCACGCTTAGCAGCGGGTACATGATCGCAGTGATTCTCCAGTACCCAGCCGATGCTGCCCGTCATATGGGGAAGATTATCCCTGAATCGGTTACTATGACACCCACGGGGGGAAGTCAGGAAGGTACTATTTTTGCCCCGCACTACACGGGAAATACTCATAATGATTAAAAAATAATGATAACACTTGCAAAACATCTTAAGTTTTGAGCAGATCTCATCTTTCATAGTTCGATTGAATGCTTCCAATACGCGTTTGTGCGCCATTCTGCATTTATCCTAGATGATGACTTTACTTGATGTTAAAACTTTCGCTATTACTGAGCAACGTGGCCGCTATCCCAAAAAATACCTATAGCAATTTGGTATTTCGTATGAACAGGTAGCCAAAATCAATGACATGATCAATGTGCCACACCAACCACCGGGTGCATCGAAAAAAAGCCACCGTCTGCAAATCTCTCATTATCTATCATTAACGTATCATCGAAATAATATTAAAAAAGTGTATGATACAATTGAAAACTTTTAAATAAGCCCCAGCTTCATTAATCATGTCTTTAATACCATCTCATTAAGACTATTCTTATGAGCCCAAACTCGCTATATCTGCTATATGTGTCTGAAGAGTTGAAATTCTGAAATAAAATTTAAGGGTGTGGTATTGTTCCTTGTCAAGAGTTAGCTCGCAAAGTGTGACACCTTACAGACCACTTTTATTTTCCTATTAAATTATTAAAACATTGTCCTGCTAGTGACAACCCAAAAAATGCGTACTATTTTATATCATACAACACACTAAAGTTATTCACATACACACACACATACACAATCCGCGCACATACTATATATAATAATTAATAATAATATTCATACACTCACACCTACTATCTAGCCCAAAGTAAGCATCATTATGAGCTTGTGTTATGGATACCGGAGAAATATTGATAATAATATGTATATAAATATTATAAATAAACATATACACGTCTATGACTCGTGAACAAATACTGGTTATACTCGTACTCATCTTACAAACATTTTTAAAATAACACATCAGCACTTTCTTGCCTAAAGCACAGGCTTCTAACCCAGTTTAGGTAAATTTAATTTCGTAACATATTTATATTATTTAAGATTTAATATTGTACATAGCACCTATTTTTTGAAAAACACATTTTATTTATATTTATTGTTATTTGCTCCTACCAGAGTTCTAACCCGGGACCACTGACCGAGAAAAGGAATCCGTAGAAAAGGGGACAACCCACTCGGACAGCTGGTCGCCAAAAAAAAAATGGGGGGGGGGACCTTATTGTATTTTCTTTCCCCAAGAAGCACTTCCATTTCATACTTTGTCTATCACAAAAAAGTGTTAACTAACAATATTATAATGGCTGTCGGTCTTAATTTACACCGGTTCCATAAGTTGAACTACGAACTTTACATAGAGTCCATCCATTCATACGTCTAGCGTTTAATCATCACAAAATAATTACAAAATTAAAAATTTTAAGTAACCCCCGGCGTCATTAATCATCTATCAAACACCATCTCATTAAAACTATTCATAAGAGCCCAAACAGCTATATCTGCTGTAAGTTTCTCAAGAATTAAGCATTTCGACAGACTTTTTGATGGTATAGGATCAGGTCAAAGTTAGTATATCATGGGAATGTCACCGAAGTGACAGTACACCAAATTTGAAATCAATCGGAACTGTAAAAGTTAGTAAAATCCTATTATCATGTAGAAAATGAGCTGATAGTCATCTAACGCCTGAACTGATTGATCTTCATAAATTATAGCTAATAACCATCGTAGTCACATCACCTTCCAAACAAAAGAAACCGAATCAAAATCGGTCCATTCGTTTATGCGCTACGATGCCACAGACAGACACACAGATACACAAATACACCGATACACAGATACACAGACAGACACGTCAAACTTATAACACCTCTCTTTTTTCGTCGAGGGTTAATAAGCCTGTAATCCCTAGAACCTAAACTATTAGATTAGTGCCGAACCAAATGAAGCGCATATTGATTGAGCATTAATTCTTGAACAATCCGTTCATTTGGTTTCACACTAATCCTATTTTATAGCAAACGCAGTTAATAATTAATGGAAATTCGCCATAAATAAATTTCAATTTCAATAATGTGGCTGACAGTTCATAAGTATTAAAATCGTTTCATCAGAAAATCGTTATGGAGTGGTCATTGACATGGGAATCTATAGCGAAACCCTACATAGGTATTTCATAGACTCTGATCTTGATATGTAAGAAAACAAAACCGCATGACTTTCGGAAAAAGGAAAAATTTTAAATAAACTTAGTATTAAAATAAAAGCTTTTTATTTATCTATCTATTTTTGTTGTTAATTGTTGAGTATTGTGGTACTTATCATGACTATTCCTGAATCCTGATAGATCTCAAAATTGCCTCAGTAGGCATTTCCTGACCCCATACAATAAGTTCTAAGACCATTCTTAAATTCATGTTAATTTATAATACGGTTAGTCAAAAACTGCATTTTTAACTTTTCACCCTTAACAGCCGGCTTCCATACATATTAGACTGTGCTATTACCAAGGATGATTATTTGGTTCATGCTATACTTACAATAGATATATTTGTTTACAGCGCCACTTTATCTAAAAGCAACCATCCTCGAGGCGAACAAAGCGGAATGTTATTGGAAGAGTGACAGGTTCGCGCCAACGATATCCGCGAGGTGGGATCCCAAGTCTGCTACAGTGAAATTGACAGTATACAAGGCGAGTCTCAGTAAAGTTAGCATATACATTAGTCTAGGATGCAAGACAAAAATGGCCAAGAAGGAAATACTGGGCAAAGCAACTATAGACGAACAATCTAAGTACGCTGAAACATGGAATAGTTGTATAAGGCAACCGGGCATCGCGAAAACTTTCTGGGTTGATTTCGACTGAAGGTATTATTAATGTAAGGTTTTTTAATAATGTACAATATGAATAACATTCCTAAAACAATAAAAAATGTTTGATATTACTATTATATAAGCAACAATTAGTTACACACTGAAAAACACAATTGTGCCGAAAATTGTGCTGAAAAACGAATTGTGGTAGTTCATTTATATTGCAATTGGAAGTTTTTTGAGTCCATGGAGTTTAGACGGTCGTTTTGGGTTATTACAATGCGGAATAGTAATAATTATACAGTTTGGAATAGGAATACGCGCTTTAACTATTTCCAATAATTTTATTTTGATTAATAAATAACTATATTAAACTTTAAACGAATTAATTTGTCTTTTACTTTGGAGTTATAAAGAAAATAAGGCCTCAACTACTTATGTCACGGATATGGATATACTCGTAGTATCTCATGTTTAAAGGAGTATTTTATAATCGACACAATGCATACTTATTAAGGTTCCAGATAGCTAAAAGCTTAACACAAAGGATCGAATTAAAAGTTAAAAGTCATTTAAATGTTGATTAACTATATATTTCATATAAAATAAATTAATAACAAAATATTAATAAAAAGAAATTTTTCGTAGAGTCGTAGATATAAGTATTTTTAATATAAATGTATCATTAACTTAGGTTACATAATTGGATAACAAATTTTTAAATTGTAATGATAACAAAAAATACTCTCTTAATATGAAAATGTAAACTTTATTTAAAAATCTATGTTATGCTTACATTAGTATGTGTCTGTCAAAATTACCTAATTTTTTTACTTAACTACACCTTAGTTGAAGCACCGAAGAATCGTCCTTATCTACTTAACAATTATGTCAGTTTTTAAATTAATAAAAATTTGAAGAATAATGAATTTAAGAATTAAGTAAGTAAATACCCTACCACAAGGTTGTCTGGTAGAGATCGCTTCTAGCGATAAGACCGCCTATTTTGGCATATTGTGTTTGTTTTATCTCTGTGATGTTTAAGTAAATGTGCAAAATAAAGAATTTCTATCTATCTATATATCTATCTATCTATTAAACTAACACCTCTTGAAAAAGCCCAAGTGGCGGTTTAACAAGGCAAAATAAAAAGATTACTGTACTTATGCCATTTCGCAACCATTAGGGGACGGGATCTTGTCGTTGTAAAAAAACAGGCTTTAGTATGTTTTAACGTTGTTTCTGAAAACATGTTATATGTTGACTTTTTTTAGGTGAAAAGATTCCGTTCCGTCTATTTTCTTGAGCAAGAATATGACAGCTGAAGTGGCAACATTTGTAATCTTTACGATTAGCTCTACTTTTTGTATTAAATTGTAATAAAATCATGGGAAAGCGTTATGTTGACAGCATAGGAGACGAGTCGCCCTGCTCCCAACATAATGGTTATCATTGAGTGAGCTCTGGCGACCTTATTCTCCTTAAGAACACAACACGAGAACATAACTATTAGCTGAGATGTTCTGTAAGGGTGATAACATAAAGAAACAGGTTACCGGCGTTGACTACCCGCTTCTTTACGTATATGTCTTTATTGTTATCAGCTTATGGGTTATAGTACAACGAAGCAGGTTGTCGGCGCCTGTAAACTGCTTCTTTATGTTGTCAATCACCTTATGGTGAAGTGCGCCAGTCGGATGCGCAAAATTTAAGTGCAAAATACTATTCAAATGCACGCTGTGAAAGTTACTACTAAGAACACCACCAGCCTTCTTATTCTCAACTATCGGATCAAGGCTTCGATTCTAAAAGTCACATCCCGTCTCGCTTTGACGCACCGCGATTGAAAGTGACAGGTATAGTTTCCGATATTCGAATCCTTTCAGACAGTTGCTAATAAGGGGGCAGAGGGTCTATTCTGATATTTATTTGCCTAAACGGATCAGTAGCGATTCGGTATCGTTGCTATTAGGCCTCTTGTTAACGACCCGGTCACCGGACAGGTAACAGAAGACCGTTGCGCAGTTTTTTTTTATGTGAGTATGGACTTTCCTCATACTATAGTGTGGATGTGTGTTCACGCACCGGACATACTCTTGGTGTCGTTAACAAGAGGCATTATGCCTTGATTTAAAAAAGGAAATTCCATTAACATTGCTTATAAAACCAGAACGCTAACGAAATACCTTTGGTGGGTTCAACTATTTGAAAACTAAAAATTTTAAAAGTTGGAAAATTTGGAATACAAGAACGTTGTAACTGAAGCGTTTATAATTCGTTTTAGATCAAAATACAACAGCAGAATTAGCACCGACTACATCCTACCTACCTCTCTTAAAAATTAAGTGTTGTGAACTAAACATAATTTGTAGATTTTTATGGATTGTATTAAAGTCTTGTCTTGTCTTACACTTTTGTATCCTGTCGACTGTGCCTACTTAAATTGACAATTATCAGTTTTTTTTTATTTAATAAGAATTATGACTAATATTGAGTGATATTTTCATGACTTTGTGATGTATATTTTTACGATCAAATAAATTTGTGTCAAATTACATTTATAGATATTTTTAAGGTAACACGTTGTATATTTATTTTGTTATACCTACCTTTAACAACCAAGGGGTCTTCGTAATAGGTAAACATTGTATAAAAGTTCACAGTGTTTTGTTTTATGTCTTTTGTTGTGTTGTCTCGCTTGTTTGCCTAACTCAACTGAATTGTAAGTATTTGAAAAAATACTCGTTCGGGCGTTAAAATAATATAGTCTCGTCATTGTGGTTTTAAGTTAAGGAAAATAGGTATGCAGTGTGTTTGGGATCGGACTACCGATACTTTACCAACGTGTTGTATGTTAAATTTTGTCGACATAAAACTATACAAAGGGGGATCGCACCCCTCACCCCTATGAATTGGAGCCATTTTAAAATTTAATTTCTCGTACTTTTACGAGTTTATTGAAACTCGTTCTATAATTTCATGTTGCCTACGTACACAAAGGTGACCTTATTTTAAAGATATTGAAATGTACTAGCATTTAAAATAGTATTTGTTAAGAAATTAGGTTTGGTAAAATTTTGTGATTGTTTTTTAGTTATTGTGCTCTACCTAGAATACCAGACCGTTTTTTTTCTTCTAATTTGTTTGTAAAAGGTATGCTAACAATTGAACCGCAAATGTTTACCGTTAATCGCGATAATAATTAAGAAACGGAGTCTAACAAACAAGTCCAAAAGGGACAAAAAGCAACCACCAAATAACAATCAAGTTATTATTTCATTTCATGTGTAGTTTTATGGGCATTAAAGGTATTTTTACTATTACAAGGTGTGAGTAACCCACGTTGGTAAAGTATCGGTAGTCCAATCCCTAACACACTGTATACAGACAAACTAGAGGAAATTCAGAAATCCTTGGAGAGGAGTTATCAGAGCAGTCACCGGATTTCTTGTCCTGCGAGAGTTTGGTATGTGTTCGGTTCCCGCCGCAGGATATGATTTTTTTCTATTTTAGATATTTTTCAAAACATGTTTTGTTTCCATTCAAAATGTCATGCAAACAAAAGAGACGAAACACTGTAATTAAACAAGGCCTCGAATGTATCAATTCCATTAATACTTTCAATACAAATATAAAACACTAACGAATTCTTGCACATATCTATTTACTGGGGCAAGAGTTGGGAATGGTGTATTGTTTTAATAAATTGTTTTTTCCTATTCTTGGTTTGATTTTTTTTAAAATCAAAATCTCTTTTAGTTTGCCGTAAGTATATAATTATTTCCCAGTAGGTATAATGATCCTCATCACAGATTATTAGGGATTTCGTAGTGCAACTATGACAAATGACGTGTGCTGCATCATCTGTAGGTACATTTTTTTAAAAAAAATCGTAAGTGACGCGACACTCCTAGAACATTTTTTAATACCTAGTTACTTACATAATCTAGTTTCTTATTTGGATTGGCAAATCCGTGGATGGCCACCCACTTGGAAAAATCAACATACAAACCACTTGCATTTCTTCACACATTATGTAATTACACCCTAAATCTACGATGTTTTACCTGGTATCCCGAGATAAGAAAAAAACCGTTACACGATTGGATTGATGAATTTTGAATGGCGAGAACCGCATCAGCTCTTTGGCTCTGGGCCAGATGGGTATTTTGTGTTCCTACCTTCACATGTAGATTTCTATCGAGAGGCACTATGATATATTTATTTATTTATTGATTCAAGTGTGTACATGCTGACTTACAGTTACCCAAAACGCCAGTATGTCAAAATTATAACACCTGCCTTATTATGGTACCTGCCTGTTCTGTATTGAGAATTATTAGCGCGAAAGTGGATTTTGGTTTATCCTTCAGCTGTAATCTTTTCTTTCCTGACAATTATCCACATATACGAATGATTTGCCCAAAAGTAAGTTTTTTATACTACTAGATGACAAACAAGCTGACGGTTCACCTGACGGTAAGCGGTTACCACCGCCTATAGACACCTGCAATAACAAGGAAAAATCACTTGATATTGCAGGTGCGTTGTCATCCAGAGGCCTAAGATGAAATGCCGTCCATGCTCAGTAATTACACTGGCTACCTTTCCCTTCAATACGAAACACAGCGAACTGTTTCACGGCTGAAATAAGAAAGGCGGTGGTACCTACCCAGACGACCCTACATATGGGCCTACCACCTAGTAAGTGCACCAATCATACCTTAAATAGGTTGGAAAGGTGCAGTTAAGACAAGTTCCATAGATTTACTGTTTTAAAAGGAAAAGTTTCCTCTATGCATTGATACGAATAAATAAATAATGGACAACAGAAGCAAGGAAAAATATCAATTACTATGTAAATGTCTTACTGTCTTCGATTATGCTGTGCTTGTCTACTTATAATTTATGTAATCGTTGGACCTTTGTTGCATGGTATATTTATACCTACTGATTTGTTTTAACATTGTTCATTTCAGATAACATAAAATCTATACCGAGCTAAGCAAAAAATATTTTTTTAATTAAATGAATAATAAAACAAAGATTGGAATTACGACAGCTTTATTTAGACCGGCCTTGTCTAGTCTAGCTATCTTTCTTCTATTTCTTTTTATTACAAAAATAGAGTAGGTAGGTACCTATTCAATTTATTTTGCATATTTTTGAGATATTAAATTTTTCATAGAGACACCTACAATTGCTTGTTAACATTCGCATAACGACTAAGAAAAATGATATTATAAATGTGGAAGTTTTTTACTGTTTTTGTAAAATAAGACTTGAAATAAATAATATATTTATTTTGACTGCGCAGAAGTTGTTTGCAAATCGTTAGATTCCTCACACATTTAAACATTAGGACGACAAGCCGGCTTGATTCCAAGGTACCTACGTAAAGGCCTCGGCAAACATCTGGATCAATTTCACAGATAATACGAACAGGCAATATTTCGACGGGTGCAAAGTAAAAAGAGGCATCTGCAAAATAGCAACTTTACAGGAGAGCGAAAAGATCTAAAAATTGTGTTATTTTCTTAATGAGTGGACCAATAATTCTGAAAATTTTATCATAATCTATTTATACTCTAATTTATTTGTACATTAAGTTAGTTAAGATAATTACTTGATAATTTACGAGATTTTTCAGATAGCCGTTCTTACATCGTTCTTTATAAAATGCTAACTGAGCCAACTACCACTTGGTCGTGTCTACTCAGGACTTTAAATTTTATGTTTAAATATACAATTTATTAGGTTGGGGAAAAAGTCTTTTCGCATTATAGTATGTAGGTATGAACTTGTAATAAAATCTCTTTGGCTGTACTATTTGTATCTGAAAAGATAATTCCAAATTCAAATTAGGAAAATGTGTGTTTTTCATTTGTTTTTCGTACTGTCAAGATGAGTGAATCTAATGCAGAAATTCAATACATTTTAAAATTTTACTACAAAAAAGGTAAAAATGCAACGCAAGCCGCGAAAAAATTTGCGATGTTTATGGACCTAGTGCAGTGTCTGTGAGAGTAGCACAAATTTGGTTTAAGCGTTTTCAATCCGGAAATTTTGATGTCAAAGATGCACGTCGCTCTGGTCGCCCTATAACGGATAAAATTGATGCCAGTTTTGAAAAACTAGAGCAAGATCGGCATATCAGTAGTTACGGCGTAGCTGAAGAACTGGGAATTGACCACAAAACAGTTTTGGCGCATTTAAAAAAAAATGGGTACACAAAAAAGCTCGATATTTGGGTACCCCACGAGCTCGCTGAAAGAAACCTAATGAACCGTGTACTCGATTTATGTTTCTTTATTACGACGTAATGAAACCGAACCATTTTTGAAGAAGCTGATAACTGGTGATGAAAAGTGGATCACGTACGACAAGAACGTGCGAAAAAGGTCGTGGTCAAAGGCCGGTCAGGCTTCACAGACTGTGGCGAAACCCGGGTTAACTAGCAACAAGGTGATGTTGTGTGTGTGGTGGGATTGGAAGGGCATTATTCATTATGAGCTGTTACCACCAGGCAGGACCATCGATTCTGAACTCTACTGCGAACAACTGATGAGATTAAAGCAAGAAGTTGAGAGAAAGCGGCCGGAATTAATCAACAGAAGGGGTGTGGTTTTTCATCATGATAACGCTAGACCTCACACATCTTTAGCCACTCAGCAAAAATTAAGAGAGTTTGGCTGGGAGGTGTTAATGCATCCGCCGTATAGTCCTGACCTTGCACCTTCAGATTCTCACCTGTTTCGCTCTCTTCAGAATTCTCTAGGCAGTGTCAGGTTAACATCACGAGAGGACTGCCAAAACCACTTGTCGCGGTATTTTGACCAGAAGCCCAAAAATTTCTATAGCAATGGGATCATGTCCCTACCTACAAGATGGCAAAAAGTTATCGAACAAAATGGTACCTACATACTTTAGTTAAATGTAAATAAACTATAGGTATTAAAAATGTTTTGAATTTTCTTAAAAATGCGTAGAAACTTTTTCCCCAACCTATTATTTATTCTTTATTTTATTAATCTCAATTGTTATTGGAACACTTAATATTACATGATATTACGATATATGACAACCGTTTCTTTGATGTCCAGTTGTTTTCTTGTCCTTCCTAATTTCACCAACAATTTGCGTCATTCTTTATTCATTTTAAGGATTGTAAGGAGAAATGCAGATGGAGATTACAATTACACCTCGAAACTGCTGCCACTATAGTAAAAACTTTTTTTTAACAAAGTTACGTAAAAACGGACGCGCGCGCCGACGCTTGTGACAAGTGAGTCAACTGCCTGATGACATTTTGAGTAAGCTCGGGGGCCGCCCCGCGCTAAAACAACCAACGTTACTTGGTCGCATAAACATGCGTAGATGGCTTTTTATACGTTTTTTTAGAGACGTTTGAAAATAGATGGAAATAAAGATAAATCTGCAAAACAAAATATGTCAGGTTGTGGCTTCTTGTTTGATAAATACGAAAATGTAATAAAAAGAAAAACGTGAATTTGTAGTTGACTTTATTTACTTTGCACCCGTCGATTTAGTACAAAATCTTTTACTGCGCAGGTTTTTTCATCTGTAAAATTGCTCAAGATAATTGCCGGGAACTACTGTACGTACACTACCGCCTTCTCTTTTTCAGCTATGATGATATCCGCTATTTTATAGTGTAAAGGAAAAGGAACGTTTCTACTTATGGAACTGCCAACGCACATTTTTTCTCCTTCCTAGGAGAAAAATGTGAAAAATTGGCAGTTCTATACTTTTAAATTACTACCATTAGGTAGCATGCACCCGTGCTTTTTGACGGATGGCGGATAGTGGGTTAAAGTTAAAAATCTCTTTAAAGAAAGCTGTTTTAATCAGGGTTTTGGTTGGGCGGAATTGATTCGAATTGCCGAAATTTTGCGCATTATAAAAAGCCTGTGAAGTAGAAACTTCAAGGAGAATGTGTTCGAATAAATCTACCATTGCGATATTTTCCAAAGTAAGTGCTGTTTTGGCATGGAAATAGTTGATTTATCTACTTACTAACAACCATTTTTATAGGGTCGGCAACGCTCGAATGGTTACAATCAGGCGGGGGCGTATACCTACCTACATGTTTGAAACCAAAATTATAAAAAGAACAGGATTTCTTAAATTCCCACTTCTTCTCGTCAAATTGGTCCCCTGGGTCGGTTAGCAATTTTGGAGCGAGTACACAATGTTATTAACCTACAACAAAAGTAAGTAATTTTTGATTATCCATAACGATCATTTTTATTGCTGTTTGGCAAACACAGTAAAAATGATCGCAAGGAATGATTGTAACGAGATTTAAGTATAAATTTGCAATGCATTTGCAGGGTTAATGTTCTGTACTTATACTCTTTATAATACATCATGATGAAATAAAGAATATGAATATGAACACCTCTAAAGTAGATCCTCAGAATCACAACGCCGCTTGAAAGATTAAACGGTTTTTTCAAATTACATTATCATATATTTTTACATGAAAATTTATTAGAAAATAAAACAAAATCTTTTTGCAATACATTTCCTTACAAACATATCTATACCTACATTTTTTTTACATAGATACCTATATCTACATATTGTCTATGACGAGGGCATATCATGCTACAGTATAGCTGACATTGTCATTACCGCGCACACCAATTAGAGATCCCATTCAGCAGATTCATGTAACTCTCCATCACGTCACGCCACCCACACAAGCAATCATTAGAGACCATCGGAGCCTACCAATCCCCCCACTACTATAATATAGGTAGGTATATATACTTAAGAACGTGGTCCCACGCCCCTTATAAACCACTTTATGCCTACAGTTACAGTAAGCTAAGGTAAGCGTACCTTAGCTCACTGTGTAACTGTAACTGATTAATAATTATAAGTTATTTTAACCTGAAACTGCAGTTTGCTTTTGTTCTATCTAAAAGTTATTAATAAAAATTTAACGCTTCAAAATGAGTTAAAAATAACCTACAAATTGTATAATGGATAAATTATATATTATGTTTTAGATTTAACAGACTGAAGAAGACTTAGAATTGATCAGGTAAACAGGTAATACACTTCATAACAATAAAAAAGAAATACCTACTTGTCAGTGAACTGATCACACCTTTTTTTTTTTTACGGAAATGGAATCCTCTTACAGACGATACCCTAAACCACTGGACTATTCCAGCAGACCGCCGGCTTACCGTGGGCCTGTGTGGGGGTCGCCCAGCACCTGATATTGAGCCAGGCCCCCCTCCAGAACCGGCCGCAGCCACAGACCGCAGCCGGGACCGGAATGGGCCCCCCGCAAGCCCCCCGGCACCACCTCAGAACCCGCCGAAGCAGGATCCAAAGTGGCCTTTAGCGCCCATGGAGGTTGCCCAAAGGAAACACAGGGCAACCCCAGACGTGACGTGGCAAAGTGATCACAACCTGCGAACGTGTTAATACCTAAAATAATACCTGTCCCAAAAAAAAAATCATAATTAAGATAATTGTTTTTCTTTTTTAGCCAGTGGACACGCTACGTGCGAAATACCTGCTATGTCTATTACGTCTTATGTCTATGTTTAGTTGTATTAGTGGTAGCGCCTTCTGCGCTATTTCTATTTTGACGTCTTTTTTTATACCAAGCACGGCAAATGACTCGACACCACCTGATGTGAAGCAGTAAGAGGAGTCCTTAAGCGAAGACAGCTAGCGTTGCTTGAAGCACACGGTTCGCCTACAACTTGTCGGCCCATCTTCATCTACTTCTTCATCTTGTCTAAAATCAATGTAGTAGTCAGCTATTGTAGAGTTATTGCGATAGCTCTACATACCGGTTCTTGTTCTAGCACCACATTATTGCAGCACATTAATTAGGCAGGGCAGTAACAGGATTGATGTATTGCTCAAGGTCATTGCGACTATGCTCGCGTTAATTGGAATTCTTGTTTATCTTAAGAATCCTTAGTAAATTTAATTGGACTAATTAAAAGCAGTCAATACCTATTTCATTTGAAATGTCTATAAAATTGAAAACACGCGTTCATTCACGAAAGTTACGTACGAGTAACCTTTTGAAATAGTTTATGAATGTTATTGTTAGTAGTTAATGTTAGAGCCGCACTTTCTGAACCAAAGCACTGTCCAATTCTTATCTAAACAATAGGGATGTTAATTGTATACAAATTAAAATATAATTTTGAAACTTAATGGTAGTTTTCACTGTGGAAATGCTAAAAAACAGGATAGTTTATTTTATTCATAGGGAATTGAACTAATATTTCATAAACAAAATGCAATATTATCACTCCCAGGTCACGTGACAGCGAACGCCTTGTATGACGTATGTCACGTGTGTGTGTGTGTCGTGTTATTTTTAATTATTTGAAAAATATCAGAAGTAAATAACTGTAGAATTTCTCATCCAATAATATTATATTCCGTTGAATTATGTGGTTTTATTAGAAAAACATAGCATTTACTGAGCAAAAATGTTTCTACGGGGTTTTTTATACGATAAAGATGGCGAACAACCGTATGAACCTACCTACGGTCCGCCTGATAATAAACGGTTACAATACCATAGGAGTACGTAGGCTGTAGACGCTCGTAGCACCTTGGGCACTACTTGTGTTACCTAACCTATAAAAATCAAGAGGAAGCGTCATGTTGCTATCATAGCTAAAGAGTCCCCCTGCCCCCGACATAGCGTTTTTTCAATGAGCTATAGCGACCTTACTCACCGCAGGAACACAACAATATGAAGTAGTGTTATTCAGCCGCGATCTTCTGTACAATGAGCCTTCATTGTACACGGGCGTCCATGTTTGTGGTAAATTCCACTGTTACCACTCGAATGTATAGTGTAAATGCCGAGTGTTTTAGAACTCCGAGATAAAATTTGGGATTCAGGGGTTGCGGGGACTCGATATTGTATGTATGGGTATGTGCGGGGGTTGTATTTTTAGGTTTGTCACGAGTGTGACAATGTTTTTATTAATTTAATAGTAAAAGTGGTCTGAAAGGTCTAAATCTTTCAGAGGTAACAACTGCTCGGTTTTCAACTGTTCCCTTAATTTTATTTCGGACTATTGTAACATAATGTGTACAGTACACATTGGTTTGCTACTATGTTTGCACTTAAGTACATACCTTGTACCTAAAAAAATATAGGATTCTATTTACAGCTGTGTATTTACAGACGGAATCGAAATTTACAAAATAATTAATTACAAGCGATATGCAAAAGTCAGAGAGGAAGAAGAAATGAAGAGAGAAAGAAACGCTATGAAAAATAAACATAACAAAACATGACTGAGCCGTCACATAGCTACCTAAGTAAGTACCTATATACCTAAGCAGTCACACTCAAACGCCACCTGGTGGCTTGTCCTCTCTCTCTCTGATATTTAGAGTATACAAACAGTGCTCCAAGGTGCTATTCCGACGCGGGCTGTAGAAAGCATCTGCCGACAGCACGTGCAGCGGCTGTATGCACTATGCGGGCGGCAGCACGGAACGTTTTTGTATCAATAAGCAACTTTAGCCTATCACCATTCCACTTTTGAGCACAGGCCTTCTTACATGGGAGAAACATGATGCGGAGTTTAGGTCATAACACCACCTCGCTAGCCCCATACGGATTGGTGGGTTAAGCTTGCAGTAACAACCGGTACCAACGGCTTAACATGCCTGCCGAAACACGAAAGAGCTCAAGATTACAAATTGTGATTCTTCCATCCCGGGATTGGCCGTGGCGAGAGTTGCTTTGTTTTCATTAACCACTACGCCACCGAGTTCCTCTGATGTTGAGTAAAGATAATAAATTAATGACTCTGAAGATGCTTTCTTCGAATCATTAATTTCTCTTGCGTGCTCTTGTAGGAGGTTGCTACAGTGGGATAAGGTCAGAAAGCTCTTCAGAGAACTCTAAGGCCCTTCTTACATTACGCTACCTACAGACGACTAGTATCCTGCGCGAGTCTCGAAGATGGGTCGTCGTCTCACATACATTTGTATAGCGGTCCGCACACTACGCTACCGGTATCCTACGCGTCCGCTACTGGTCGCGCAATTAAATAGTATGCCCGAGTGGCGAATAAGTAAGTATCTTATTGGTATGCAACTGAGGTATCGTCTCTTGCGAATATCTTAATGTAAGAAGGGGCTAAATGTTACAGACGATAGAAGACGCTAAGCGATCCAATTTCTAGCTTTAGTTGTAGAGTACCTACTTCCGATTTTATTGTAACACATATACCTAGTTATGTATCCTACTGCTCGTGCTCACCCGTTCGCAATCAGTCGCCAGAACCTTTTCAAAGTTTTATAATCGAGTGAAGTTGTGTTTTCCTACAAAATTGTTTACTCGATCCCAAATTTAAAATTATGTTTAAGTACTACCCACGACGACGTCCCGACCCTTTTTCTCTGTTCTGTGGCGCCGCCCTCTACTGATTGCGAACATGTTATGCGTACAGTCATCTTATTATTTTACCTTGTCACATAGAGCCACCTGATTGCAATCAGAAGGGGACCGGAAGGAAAGGATACCTACCTGTTAAAATAAATTCAATTCTGAATAGAATTAATTGCTTTCATTCTGTATTGTAAGTAAATTAATATAAGTGTAGGTACTTACTAGTCTAATATTTTTCAAAATAATATAATGTATCAATAGATTAGTATTAGCCTAGCTAGGCGCATCTCTGTGTCTGAGAGTAAATTATATTTTCTTGAAATGAGCTTTCGAGATCTTTGATCACGGGGGATCAATATAAAAGTAGTTATTTTATAATTTTTATTGTTTAGATGCATCTACACTGCTGCTGTGATTTGCGTGACCAGCTCGATTTAGTAAAAGGCTCTGAAACGACCCCTAAATTTAACTATCAAATACTTACTTTTTTATTTTTTGTATACTTAGCCGATAAACAAAGCTTAAACAGTTTAGACGGTGGTATAAATTAATAAAAAAAAAGACAAACAATTAGAATAATAAAATATTCAGAAAACTGCTTACTTTAATGCAGGAATCGCATGTGACAAAACCTGCAATCGGGTTTTTATAATAAACATTTAATTAGAATAGGTTCGTTATAGTTTTTTCTTGAATTTAAAAATTGGTAATATGAATTACAGTCATCAGCAAAAGTATGTGATCACAATTTTGACTGTAATAGGTACTTATGTATAAAACAAGAAAAATACAGTCAGGACCATGGTTGTCTTACCAGATAGTCTTATTTACCAGTCTCTTTCGTAAAAACCGTCCGTGTGCGAGTCTGTGACAATCTTTGACTACAAACAATTATAATTAATTGAGACAATTTCCGACAAACAATAAATGTTCAATATGAACAATCCTGGAATTTACTAAAACTAACTTTAAAAATCAAAATCAAAATATAGGTATACGTAATCAATTGTCCACTATTTTTTTTAAACAAAAATACAAACCTAACTATTTCAAAATAATTAGTATTATATCATAAAGAAGTACTTTTTGAAGTCGGTGCTTCACTTTCTATTGTTTCTGGAAAGTTTAGCACATCTGAGCTTAGCACAAACACCCAAAAAAAACACTTTTTTATGAAAAGCAGAAAAAAAAAATTATCAAAATCCATCAACTTTTAACGGAGATTGTATATCTAAAAAACTAGTCGAATGAATAACCTTCTCCTTTTTAACCGTTAAAACATGATGGTTTCGGTACTTAAAACATGAAGTTACAATAAAGCGACATATCAATTATCAACACTACAGAACAAGAAATAAGGTAAATATTAGAACAAAACAACCGCAACTAAGTATAGTCGCAACTTGATAACTTTAATCTAAAAAAGAAGTATGGTATGGTACGGAACTATGGTATGGTATCTATCTATTTATTTGTAATTGTTACAATAAAGAACTATGATTCATTTCAATATACTTACAAACAGCGTTTTGATTTAGAACAGGAAATTACGCATTTTGGTTTTCTCCCAGACAACCGTTTGATATGACGTCAATATTGGAAAAAATATATTTTCAGAAACGAACGTCAAAAATTTAATGGCACAATTCTAACATGAACATTTTTCGAGAAGTGATCGACTTTAGAAAGTAATTAGGTGCCAACCTTGGGAAGGATACGATTTGATCAAGATAAATTATTGCGAGTGAGAGAATGTGGCATGGTCCTGATCGAAAAAATAAATTTATTGCATTTTGCAAATAAACATGTTGTTAAAAGTATTTTAAATATAATATGTTTTTTGTATTAGGGCATTTATAGTAAGTTATCTAAAACATAAAATACGTATTTTGCAACTTAAATACCTATGTACCTAGGTATGTAAAATAAGCATACCACTAGCCTATCACTGAAGCACAGAAACATAAATAAACAAGAGATACACATCATAATTTTTATATAAATAATAATACTCATACATATATTTACTATCTAGCGCAAGTAGAGATCTGCTTGTGGTATGTCGTAAAACAGCAAAATTAAAATAAGAAATTTATATTTCTTATTTCATCTATTAGAATTAAATATTGGGTTTTTGTAAAAAAACACTAGAAAAAAAACCTTTTTGAGAATACATTGATTAATATTTGAGCTGCCTATTCCATGAATTTTTCGTGAAAAGGCTTTCTTTATAAAAAAATCAACGTAGCTAATAACAGCTGCTAATTCCTATTTCACCGAAGTAATGCTATGATCAAAGTAGAGAGTAGGCGTCAGTAACATCATTTTTTACCTATTGAATAGTTTCTTAGAAAATAGATATCTTGAATTACGGTCTAGCTATACAGACTATTGAGTCATTTGTGGGTGATAGTTAGGTCCTACAATTTTATTATATTATTTGTGCTGAAATTTAACCGTCGATTTCATCCAATCAACTGTAATATTGGACTTCTCATTCTCCTACATAAGTAGAGCAGCAAATCTCTAAATAAAAATTTGCGAATAATTTTGAGGTGAATATTGTGGTATGATCTTTCACTAAAATTTAGAAAGGGTGTATTAACCATTTCAACCATCAGATTCCAGACACAGATTGACCAGACACAGTAAGTGACCTTGATTTTCCAATTGTCATAGACCTCCAGAGGTGTAACGCTGTTTGACAGAATAAGGAGCTTAAATGTCTCTTCTACTGTCAACAAAACTATTTCCCTTGACTTCAACAAAGTGTGCAACGTATTAGTACCCTAGGCTTATAATAATATGCTATAGTAACTTACTACCATCAAGCGGGCCATATAATTGTTATATGAAAAAAGTATAAAAAATATGTAGACTAAGTATTATTTATATTCTATATATTACTCACTTAAGGTAATGCAACAACGCATTACCAGCGAATATTAAATAGGTGCCTAATTTAAAAGGTGCTATTTATGATATCGACTGCCGCAAGGTAGAGTATCGAGTCTACAAATAACTAACTTTACAAGAGACCTAATGAAAGTGTTTTATGTTATGTATGAAGCAACAAAACTTGAATTATAAACTCGAAATCAACCGTTCATTTTACTTCATTTGTTATTTGTGATAGCATTAACAATTCTTTATAAAGTTTTTTAAAAATTGCACATTAGGTGCAAAGAGTACATTTGATATACGGGTAATTAGGTGTTCGTTTCTAGAAGTTAGAGTTTTATCGAATGCAGTTTGCAGTGTCGATGATTTTCTTCGCCTGTAAAACCGTGCTAATTGGATTAATTGATTTATTATTAAATATATCTACATGTGAGCTAACACATAAACATCTAACACACTTCAACTAAATTAAACTATTATTAATAAAATACAATAAGTTTTCGTATCGTTAGACATAGTTGGGTTTCGATTGCGATCTATACTTATAGAGGATGATACCGTCAATACGACAATAAATAAAAACATGGGCTAAATTAGTTCATAGAAATATTTTGCAACTTTTAAATACATCTTAATTCTTTGATAATTTTATAACATTTTTATGAAATAATGATACCACTGTTATATAATTTCATACATAGATAGTTGCGAAACATTTCTATGAACCAATATAGCCCATGTTTTTATTTATTGTCGTCACCATCCTGTATAGAAGCCAGTGCTTTGTTTGTTAATTATTGATATTTTGTAATTTAATATTTTGAAATTTGCTGAAATGAGTAATCCATGAATATGCTTATAGTCATCTACTTCTGCCACATATGTTCACAAATTACTTTTTTTTTTCTAATTTGTGACTAAAATTTGACATAAGTATACTTAATTAATATCCCCAAGTTGCTTCGCTTACGAGATTTTCTTTATTATATTTTCTTAGAAATGCAGTTTGGTACGGACGTAATTTGCGTTTTTTTGGATTTTTATCGTCCACTGTTAAAATACAATTTTCATAAGTGTTGACAATTTAAATTAAATTGAATGTTATTTTAACAGTCACTTCACAACGTATGATCCTCTGTGGCCGAAAGTACTCAGATGCCTTAATTCTAAATGGGACCTACCTGAAGTCTTACCTTCTCCTAGCAATATATCGAAATTAGAAGTACCTCATAACACACCGATGACGCCGAGAATTATATGATCTGATTTATGTGATTATTTTTTGTTCGATGCGGAATAGTTGCTAATTCGTCACATAAAAATTATTGAACTTCAATTGGAAAGTTAGGTTTTGAAATTAAAATAAATGGAATAATATAAGTCGTCTATGTATGGAAAATAGCGGTTTTTGCTTTCCTATGACTTTTTAGTGAAACAATACAGTAGTAGGAAACAATATATGTTGACGATCACCGATCTAGCTTCGACTTTACAAAGTCATCACAAAAAATGTGAAAAATATTTTTAAACAAAAATAAAAACCAACTTCAAAACACTAATATGTTTCTAATTTAATTATTTTATCCTTTTTAGTGTTTTGAAGTCTGTTTTTTTGTTGAATCTAGATGCACGTAGGAAAACCTTAACAATAATTATGTTCTATTCTTTCTGTTTTAAATTTCAAACTAATATCAATCATTTTATGGACTAATAAATCATGATCCGCTACTACTAAACACTTTTCGAAATATCTTAAATTACCTATTTAAGCAGCTCTGTTTTTATAAACGTAAAAACCAACTGAGCGGTCATAAGTTACACTGGGTCTATTTTCCAACTGATTCGTCGCTGTCGTAAAGATACCAAATGACCCTTACAGTAGTTTTTGTCTGAAAAATAGAGCCAACCTCTCGTAACGAATTACACGAGTCATTTGATGATATTTAATTTCGCGCAAGGAAAACACTGGATTTCTTTCTCTTGTAATTTAATATCTACAGACAGTATAGAGCCAATATTTTTAGTTACACTAAATAACATAAAAAGAGATAAATGAAATGCAATGCAATGCTATGCCATTACAAAGGAGATTGTGTGGATTATTGCGTGCAGAAAAAACAGTATTTGGATCCAACAATAAATCCTATTTTGTCAGGATAATTATGCGATTTTGAATAAAAAAATACAATAATCGTGACAAAGAGGACGCAAGTCTCTCATTAATGTATACTCCTTATTAAACATCATCGCAAAACTGACTAGATGTGAGAGTGTTCCCACATAAAGAGATTGCTCTTGCAATAATCATCATGACTGGTGAAGCATGAATACGATATGAATTCCCTCATCACGAATCGAGTAGAACCTGTGCAAATCAGAACCCAAAGCATTGACTTGCAAACTACAGCGCCGTACCTACACCGCCGTATATATGGGTTCTAATTTACAAAGGTTAATCAAGGCATAATCAGTTTGATTCATGAAGCCTAAAAAAGGTTTCTTAAAAACATAATTAAGGGGAATAGATAAAATACAGACTCATCAAAATCGATATAGCAAGTCATGAAATAGAAAGTTGAAAAGCATTCATAAATCATATTGTTATCACAAAATACACAACGCTAAGAAGAGAATAACAATCGATTTCTATTTAAACACCTACCTGCTTATTAATTAAACTAGATGGCAATGACCAATACCCCATATAATAACTGCAACTGACTTTTTGCTTTATTTTGATACTTAAGTCCTTAACTTTGACTATTATATCTAAACAATTGCTATCTTTCCAAAATAATGTGTATTACAAAAGCGTAATTAAAAAGAGATTTATAGGCACAAGAAAAGCACAAATAATTGTTTCCTGTTAAGCCGAAGCCTTTGTAAAAGTTAATGTAAGTAAGTAATAAATATAACATTTGATTAATGAGTTAGCTGGGGTATTTTTTTACAACAACATCATTGTTATACCTAATGTTTAGTAGATATTTATATATATTATTATGTATAAATGTTCCATTAGTTATTTATTATTTATTATTATTATTATTTATTTACGATTATTCGTCTCTAAATAAAATAATATTAAATACTTAACTATAATATTCCGTCTTTCTAAAACAGTTTATATATCTACAAAGAAGTCCCACTCGACTGTCGACACACGCGATTGTCGAGTGGGACTTCTTTTGACATAAAACCCATTCAAGCCACATGTTGTAAACAGCGATTATCTCGGGAGGCTCTTTAGGTAGTGTAGGCTGGAGGGTCCACATAAACATCGTCGCAACTTAAATATCGTAAGTTTAAATTAATCCAACTTTTACCATGCTTCTCGTCGCATTTAGCTGTAGAATCCTACTATCTTTTGATGGCAGCGAATAAAAATAATTCCAAACAATTTATTTTTCAGTAGTTTAGTAGTATACATCAAGATCCTTTTCTATTGTGATGTGCATGGCGTTCAAAATAATCCCGCGAGAGTCAGAGGCGTCGGCCTCGGGTGCATCGACCACTGGGGGCTTAAGCCATGAAACTATTCAGAATCACTTACGCTCCACTACCTACATGTGTGACAAGTACTAGGTAGTGCCAGCATTTTACTAGGGCTACCAACAAACGATTTCCCTTTTATTATTTTAAAATAAATAAGGTAGCAATACGCTAACCTATGATTAGCAGTTGTCGTAGGATATGAAATCTTATTCCTATGTTATCAAACATAAAAATCCTAAATAAATGAATAGATTTACTTTTTACACTACCATGCTAAACTAACATAAATAATATTCTTAAACTCATACGTATCACCCAGCCTGAATCAAGCATCAATTTTATGGATGCTAGTTAACGAAGAATAATAGATAATATTATATAAATAAGCCTCATGTGTTTCTCCTAAGTAAGAAGGCTTTTGCCCAGCAGTGGGGCGTATAGGCTTGTGATGATGATGATATAAATATTGGAAATTTGCAAAATATCCTACAAAGATTCATGACTCGTGAACCAAGGTTTGTGCTGTTTTTACAAACATACGCTCCTATCGGGATTCGAATGACAAGTCCAGACGGCACTGGTCAGGGTCCGCACCCTGATCAGACTCGGAAATTCATCATTGTCATCACATCAGTCAAGAATGTCCATTCTTAAACATAGTCTGCATCCAACGACCCTTATCATGTCACCAGTCCATCTAGTGGGAGGCCGCTCCAAATAATCACTGTAAAAGAACCTTCACCTTACATTAAATCATGGAAAAATAATAATAAATATTTTTTTGATTGGGGTAGCTTTAATGTTTTTGAAAGATGATTATCTGAACTGAAATAATATTATTTTGATAATGCTATACCTAAGAGGTGTTGCTAAGCTCTTGATAACGGTAAAACGGAATTGAATGGATGCCATGCACGATAGAATAATGGCTTAGGCCGTTCTTAACGTCATTTAATGTCATTATTCAGTTGAATGAAACAGATGGCAACCCTACGTAAAGTGTATATATGAACATCACATTATTCTAGAATGGTAGGGAAAATAAATTTGGCTCGAATTACCGCACACGTTGATAACGACACACGATATCTAGTATGTGACAGGATGCCGCATGCGATGTAAAGACACCCTGTAAACTGTATACAGCATGTTAACAAATACAAAACAACTCCATTTTTACACTCACACCTAATTACCTATTCCTAATTAAGCATTATTAAATGAGCTTGTGCTATATTTATATATACTTAGTAAATATTTGAGAAAAATAGCTAATAATGTATGCACTTCCATAAATATTAGAGATATACCGACGACCGTTATTTTGACGAGCGGCTGGTCAAGTGGTCTGTACCCCTTGCTATATGGGCTGCTCGATCAAGAGGTTCGAATCCCGGTAGGGACAAATGTTTGTATGATGAATACGAGCATTTGTTCACAAGTCATGTATGTTTATATGTTTATTTAGTATATTTCTAATATTTATATACATATTATATACATATCAATGTTTATCCGTTGTCTGGAATCCATAACACAAGCTCTTAATGATGCCTACTTTGGGCTAGATAATAGGTGTGAGTGTATAAGATATACTTAAAAACTCACAAACTTCCATGAATCATGAACAAATATACGTAGGTACTTCATACAAACATTCGCCCCCACCGAGATTAAAACCGGGACGTCTAGTTTAGTAGGCACTAATAACCGACTACTGGCCATGGACGGCCGTCTACAAATTAATTAATAAACATATACAACATACATACAGGTTCTTAATCCAATGTCTCGTCATTATAAATTTTAATGGTACCTATAACAATATGAATGCAATTACTTTAATTCATATCGAAACATGATAGTATTGTTGTGTACTAATTTGATCTAATGAATACTGTTATTTTTGTTTATACAACTAGATAACAAACAAGCTGACGGCCCACCTGGTGGTAAGCTGTTACCGCCGACTTTAGACACCTGCAATAACAAGGAAAAGCTCTTGATATTGCAGGTGCGTTGTCATCCTGAGGCCTAAGATGAGATGCAGTCCATGCCCAGTAATTACACTGGCTACCTTTCCCTTCAATCCGAAACACAGCGAACAGTTTTGTCCGTGCGGTGACGGATTAAGAATACAATTCACCGCCCCATTTCTTCCCGTGGGTGTCGTAAGAGGCGACTAAGGGATTACCGAGCTACCAACTGCTCGACTGGTGGTAGGGTCTGAACACCCGTCTGGTTAGTGACCACCGTACGCATGGCGTAAAACCCGCCAAGTGACCACTTGTGGTCGCGTTCCGGGATCAGTCAGCGTACAACCAGAGCTTGGGGAGACGTTGCGGCGATGGATTCGGTCAGTGACGGCTTCCGTCTAACCAGAGCCAGGTGGACTGCGTTGACCCGGCGACCAGGGAGACCCGAAGAAACGGCTGTTCCGCTGGCCGCCCGTGGTACAGTACAGGGGCCCAAGCGAACCCAACCAGTTCGTGAGGCTGCCCTATCATGCCACGCATAATCTTGGGGTGGTCCGTCGTGCCGGTTGGTGACCGGGTGGTGGGGTCCCGGCGGCCATTCCCGGGGGGGTTCGGGGGCCCTTCCGTTCGGCGGGTCAGCGCTTCTCTTCTGTCGGCTGTTAACTGGGGAAACAGGCCTCACGCTTTGACCGTCTATATCGCGGCAACGTTCCCTCAATTCACGCCTCTCCTCCTTACATCATATTCTATGGCAGCGCTCAAGAACATGAACGGTCGATCAGCGGTGCACACCCCCACCACAACCACGCTGTTTGAGGTCGGGCTCACTAACATCCGTGGGCTCCATGCTAACCTCAATGCCGTCCACCAACATCTCGAGACGGCTCGACCGGCTATGCTGTTTTTGACGGAGACGCAAATACTTCGCCCGGCTGACACTAGCTACTTGGATTACCCCGGCTACGCTCTTGAGGAGTCCTTCAAAGCGAAGGCCGGGGTATGCTTGTTTGTCCGGGCGGATGTTTGCTGTCGCCGTCTGCGCTGCTTGGAGGACCCTTCCTACTCGATTCTTGGGGTGCATGTGGACCTGGGCACACATAGCCGTGTCTACGTGTGCCTGTATAGATCTCACAGCGGTGACATGGAGACAACTCGACTTTTCGAACATCTTAGTCGGGTGGCAGATGTTGCGCTGGAGCAGTATCCAACCGCGGAATTGGTGTTTTTAGGGGACTTTAATGCTCACCACGAGTCGTGGTTAAGTTCCTCTAAAACTGACCATGCTGGTAGAACTGCCCATGCTTTCGCTCTCACGCACGACCTGACACAACTGGTAAACCAGCCCACCAGGATTCCAGACATTGTCGGTCACGCGCCCTCATTGTTGGACCTTCTGCTGACGTCTCGTCCGGACGGATATCGGCTAGAGGTTCGTGCTCCTTTGGGAACATCGGATCACTGCCTGATATCCGCTGGGGTGCCACGGGCGTCGCCACCGGTACCTATGGTTGCCAAACGCCGCATCTGGCACTATGCGTCGGCAGATTGGGATGGTATGCGGGATTACTTCGCATCTGTCCCTTGGAGGCAGCGCTGCTTCAGTGAGCTGGACCCGAGCGCTAGCGCTACTGCTGTTGCTGATGAGATCATGTTAGGGATGGAGTACTATATCCCTCACTCCGATCTCATCAGTAGGGGTAGGCGTAACCTCTGGTTCAACCGGGAGTGTGCCATAGCTGTTGAGAACAGACAGTCGGCATACCGCGCTTGGATCAGGGGTCGAGCTTGCGGAGATCCTAACATTGACTCGCTGAAAGCAGCTTATAACAACGCCACCAAGTCCTGCAAGAGGGCATTCATCAGAGCGGATGCACAGCGCGTTGCACGAGTTGGCCAAGAACTACTCACGCATCCTACGGGAAGCCGTAGCTACTGGCGTCTGGCCAAAGCCGTGCAGTCCAACTTCTGTCAACCCTCGCTGCCCCCGTTGAGATGTTCTGACGGCTCGCTAGCTCACAAGCCGCAAGAGAAAGCCGATCTTTTGGTAAAACTCTTTGCTGCTCATTCCCGAATCGATGACTGCAACTCACAGCCACCAACACTCTCCCACTGTGGCCACACAATGCCTAATATCCGTATCAGGCAATGTGATGTACGTGCGGAGCTGCAGTCAATCGACGTCCGGAAAGCTAGTGGACCTGATGGCATCCCAGCGATAGTACTAAATAAATGCGCAGCGGAGTTGTCTCCCATCTTAACCCGGCTATACCGCCTTTCTCTCTCTTCTGGGTGTGTGCCTGAATCTTGGAGAGAGGCCAATGTGCAACCGGTCCCCAAAAAGGGAGACCGATCAGACCCAGCAAACTACCGCCCAATAGCTGTCACCTCAGTTCTTTGCAAGGTCATGGAGCGGATCATAAATAACCAGCTGATCCGATACCTAGAAGGTCACTCATTAATTAATGATCGACAGTACGGGTTTCGGCCGAAACGGTCAACGGGTGATCTTCTAGCGTACTTAATGCATGTCTGGGGTGAAGCTATTGATAAACGTGGTGAGTCACTGGCTGTTAGCCTTGACATTGCCAAAGCTTTTGATCGGGTCTGGCACAAGGCTCTTCTCTCCAAGCTCCCGGCATACGGTCTGCCCGATCAGCTCTGCAACTGGATCGCCGGCTTCCTACATGAGCGGAGAATACGCGTCCTCGCAGATGGATGCGCTTCGCGGTTCATGTCTGTGAATGCTGGTGTACCACAAGGCTCTGTTTTATCCCCCACACTCTTTCTTCTTCATATCAATGATATGCTTCCATTAGGAAGCATTCATTGTTATGCGGATGACAGTACAGTGCATGGGGGATATTACGGTCGCCCAGGGGCTGGGCGCGCTGAAACCGAGAAAGAGAGGGAGAATCTTACTATTGAGCTCAACAGGGTGTTGAACCTCGTATCTGAATGGGGATCTAACAATCTTGTTGAGTTCAATGCTAAGAAAACACAGGTGTGTGCGTTTACAGCCAAAATGTCGCCGTTCCTTCCCCTTCCCTCTCTTCAGGGTACTACTCTTTCGGCACAGGCCTCCTTGAACTTACTCGGTATGGAGATATGCTGCGATCTCAATTCTAGAAACTACATCGAAACCGTGATAAAAACAGCCTCACGGAAGCTCGGTGTCCTGAACAAGGTGCGTCGATTTTTCACGCCTGACCAGCTATGCCTGCTGTACAAAACTCAGGTCCGGTCTTGCGTGGAATATTGCTCGCACTTATGGGATGGCTCCGCCAAGTACCTCCTCGATGCACTGAACAGATTGCAGCGTCGTGCTGTCCGTATCATTGGCGATGTAGAGGTCACGAACAAACTTGAGCCTCTACAATTGCGTCGGGACATTGCGTCGCTTAGCGCCTTTTATCGGCTTTATCACGGAGAGTGCTCTGAAGAGCTTTTCGACCTTATCCCACCTTCCCCCTTTCTGCTCAGGAGCACGCGTGCTGGTCTTCGGAGTCATCCATTTACTGTCTCCACCTCAACATCACGCACAAAGAAATTTAGTTCTTCGTTTCTTTGTCGTACTTCCAGAACTTGGAATTCTTTGCCAGCGCATGTGTTTCCTCTTTCCTATAACATGGGGTCCTTCAAGAGATGCGTGAAAAAGCACCTTTTGGGCCGGCAAGGTGGAGGCAGCTAGTGCATTGTCCGTTTCTGCACTAGCTGTCTTCGCATATGGACTCTCCTTACCGCTTCACATCAGGTGGTGTTGGGTCAATTGCCGTGCTTTGTATAAAAAAAAAAAAAAAAAAAAAAAAGTTTCACTGGTGAAATAAGAAGAAAGACGGTGGTACCTACCCAGGTGACCCTACATATGGGTCTACCACCGAGTAAAAATAATCAATAGGTACAATAAATGATGTAACAAACATACATCACAAAACAAAATATAAATATTTTTCATTTATTTTGGCAGGATTAGCTGACAAACCTATACGCTGACCCTATAGACTTCGTTCAAAGTATAAGGGCCTATAATTAACTTTTCCAACTTAAGAGTCAAATTCCACACATTTCTCATTTATAAAAAAAAATTTTTACAGGTGAAATAACAGTCTGGATGAAATACAATTTCGTCCCACAAAATCTAACAAAGAAAATTACGACAATAGGAAAAAAAAAATGTGATGGGTTCTTTCTTCCGTAGCCGGTCCTACTCGCACACGACTCGCATATCGCTTAATCGCAACATGTTATTGCGAATGACTTTTGTTACAGCGGATTAAGGTACACTCATTAATTTAATAGTGAACTTCATCTGCAGGGGGGGGGGGGGTAGGCTACTTCCTCTTTTATACTATTAACTAGCTGTGCCCTCAGCTTCGCTTCATGATTTTAATTGAGTATTCATTTGGTTAAGGATTTTAATCATGGTTATACTACCTTCTCAATTAATGCATTATTTTAGAACAAATTATCAGTAACAGTGGTTATTCTTAATTTTTGATTTTAACATTATTATAAATGTTTGAAAAATTACTTAGTAATTAAAATGTAAACCTAGAAAAAAAAATCTAGTTTTACATAATTTTTCAAACATTTATAATAATGTTAAAATAAAAAATTAAGAATGTTTGAAAGCACTGCCCCAACTCAACCGAATTGTAGGTATTTGTAAAAATACTCGTTTCGGATGTTGAACTAAAACATCTCGACATTGTAGGGTGGACGTTAGCTCATAAACGCAAATACAGATAGACTAGAAGAATTTCACATGGATATCCCAAGTTCTGGGTGGCTCAGTTGGTTAGAGCAGTCGCCCGGATTGCGAAAGGTCGCGGGTTCGATTCCCGCCTCAGGTCGTGAATTTTTTCTAGTTTTACATTTTAATTACTAAGAGTGGTTATACTACTCTGTAAAGAAAGTACCGAGAAAGGATCAATAATAATAGGTTGGGGAAAAAGTTTCTTAGCATTTTTTAAGAAAATTCAAAACATTATTTAATATAGTTTATTTACATTTAACTAAAGTATGTAGGTACCATTTTGTTCGATAACTTTTTTCCATCTTGTAGGTAGGGACATGATCCCATTGCTATAGAAATTTTGAGGCTTCTGATCAAAATACCGCGACAAGTGGTTTTGGCAGTCCTCTCGTGATGTTAACCTGACACTGCCTAGAGAATTCTGAAGAGAGCGAAACAGGTGGAAATCTGAAGGTGCAAGGTCAGGACTATACGGCGGATGCATTAACACCTCCCAGCCAAACTCTCTTAATTTTTGCTGAGTGGCTAAAGATTTGTGAGGTCTAGCGTTATCATGTTAAAAACCACACCCCTTCTGTTGATTAATTCCGGCCGCTTTCTCTCAACTTCTTGCTTTAATCTCATCAGTTGTTCGCAGTAGAGTTCAGAATCGATGTTCCTGCCTGGTGGTAACAGTTCATAATGAATAATGCCCTTCCAATCCCACCACACACACAGCATCACCTTATTGTGAGTTAACCCGGGTTTCGCTACAGTCTGTGAAGCCTGACCGGCTTTTGACCACGACCTTTTTCGCACGTTCTTGTCGTACGTGATCCACTTTTCATCACCAGTTATCAGCTTCTTCAAAAATGGTTCGGGTTCACTACGTCGTAATAAAGAATCGCAAATGAGTACACGGTTCATTAGGTTTCTTTCAGTGAGCTCGTGGGGTACCCAAATATCGAGCTTTTTTGTGTACCCATTTTTTTAAATGCGCCAAAACTGTTTTGTGGTCAATTCCTAGTTCTTCAGCTACGTCGTAACTGATATGCCGATCTTGCTCCAGATTTTCAAACATGGCATCAATTTTTCCGTTATAGGGCGACCAGAGCGACGTGCATCTTTGACATCAAAATTTCCAGATTGTAAATGCTTAAACCAAATTTGTGCTACTCTCACAGACACTGCGCTAGGTCCATAAACATCGCAATTTTTTTTCGCGGCTTGCGTTGCATTTTTACTTTTTTTTGTAGTAAAATTTTAAAATGTATCGAATTTCTTCATTATATTCACTTATGTTGACAGTACGAAAAACAAATGTAAAACACACATTTTCCTAATTTGAATTTGGAATTATCTTTTTTAAAATCTAAACTTTTAATGTTACCAAAACCAGCCAGATACAAATAGTACAGCCAACGAGATTTTATTACAAGTTCATACATACTATAATGCGAAAAAACTTTTTCCCCAACCTAATACACAAAATGTTAATTACTCATCCAAATTTATTTTATCACCTTCAAAGAATGATCCTTCAGAAATGATACACTTACGCCAACGAATAATCCAATCATCAACACATTTTTTTAACGCTATTTCAGGAATTGAGTTCAGTTCTCGCCGCGAATTCTCCTTTATGTCTTCTACCGATTGAAAATGGGTGCCACGAAGTGGTAATTTGAGTTTAGGAAAAAGAACAAAGTCGGCTGTAGCCATATCTGGTGAATATGGTCGTTGCTCGACGGTATTTGTTGAGTGTTTGGTCAAAAATTCGTTCACAATGATGGCCTTGTGCGAAGGCGCATTATTCAGTTCTGGTTCAGTTGGAAGGCGGGACTCCGAAGCTTGTTGACTAGTTTGCATGTCACACTCAAAAAACCACGTCTTGTCACCAGTAACAATGCGTTTCATGAATGTTGGGTCGGAATTGACTCGTTCTAGCATGTCCTCAGCGACTCTCATGCGGTTGAGTTTTAGGAGAAAATTTAGGTCTTTAGGGACTAGCCGAGCCACAACATGTTTCATACCCAAGTGATTATTTAAAATGGTACGGATCGGCTCCAGAGATACGGAAAGTTCGCCGGGTATCTCTCTCAAAGTTGAATGAGGATTTTTAGTCACTATTTCCCTCACTTTTCCTATGTTAACTTCAGTTGTAGACGTTGATGGCCTAACAGAGCGAGGCAAATCTTCCATCACATCTCGACCGCTTTTGAATGCTGTGTACTCATAAGCACGTGTTTTAACCTCCGACGAAAAAAGAGGGGTGTTATAAGTTTGACATGTCTGTCTGTGTATCTGTGTGTCTGTCAGTGGCATCGTAGCGCCTAAACGAATTTACCGATTTTGGTTCGGTTTTGTTGTTTGAAAGCTGATGTGACTTAGATGGTTCTTAGCTATAATTTATGAATATCAGTTCAGGCGTTTGATGACTATCAGCTCATTTTCTACTTGATAATAGGATTTTACTAACTTTTATAGATCCGATTGATATCAAATTTGGTGTGACAGTACACTAAATTCGGTGACATTCTCATGACATAATACTAACCTTGAGCTGATCCTATACCATCAAAAAGTTTGCGAAGTGCTTAATTCTTCAGAAACTTACAGCAGATATAGCGTGTTTGGGCTCTTATGAATAGTCTTAATGAGATAGTGTTAGATAGATGATTAAAGACGTCGGGTTTTCTTAATTTTTTTAATGTTATAATTATTGATAAAGTCAATTCAATTGGCGATGCAAAATTTAATACAAACTCTTTGTTCGATGTATTTGTCCATTATGAAATTCGCGATACACACTAGATATGATATAACTAAAAATAGCACTGTATTTAAGACAAATAACAGATGCTACTTAAACTCCGCGCCAATATTGAAAACAGTTGTGCCAATGTAACAACAACAAAAAAAAAACAAAAAAATGAATTTGGAACCATAAACAAATCACCCGTTTCGGGTACTTTTTTGACTGAATGTTTTTTTTATACTAAAGACGACAAATGGCTCAACACCACCGATGTGAAGCGGTAAGAAGAGTCCATATGTCCATATTTTAGGTTATTTTGGTGTAGTTTGCAATAAAAACGCTGTGCGGGGGTTAGCTCACGTTGAATTGGATGATTGGATGTATTCATTATGATTGTACGCCTGACATGACGTTTCGATTACTTTACAGCGATCGCGTTCAGGGCGGGGAGACAAATGCTGTAGTCTTGGTTCTTTATCGTGTAGTAACTTAGTTCTCACCTACTGATGTTCATATCATAAAATCATTTCTTCTATATTCTCTTAAGATTATGCACGTTTTTGAAAATATTTCAGCATTTACTTCTAAATTTTTAAAATTAAGTTTCTGTTAATATGAATTTACGTTGTATCTGTAAACTTTGTATAATGTTTAAGGTATATTTGTAAGAGCTGGCTTGTTTGGCATCCTTATGTCAGGGCTCGCAGGTGTCAGTCGAAAACCAGCGCTTGACGTATAGTCTGGCATATGCTGAACTGACGACCTACTTCAGGGCAATATCAAGGCTAATTACCACGATATCACCACGTTTGTCAATAGAATCACCCCAGACATGCATTAAGTACGCTAGAAGATCACTCGTTGACCGTTTCGGCCGAAATCCGTACTGTCGATCATTAATTAATGAGTGATGGTATTGTAGGTATACCATCACTCATTAATGGTTAAGGTATTGGATCAGCTGGTGGTTTAAGATCCGTTCCATGACCTTGCAAAGAACGGAGGTGACAGCTATTGGGCAGTAGTTAGCTGGGTCTGATCGGTCTCCCTTTCTGGGGACCGGTTGCACATTGGCCTCTCTCCAAGATTCCGGTACACATCCAGAAGAGTGAGAAAGACGGTATAGCCGCGTTAAGACGGGAGACAACTCCGCTGCGCAGTTTTTCAGTACTATCGCTGGAATGACATCAGGTCCACTAGCTTTCCGGACGTCGATTGACTGAAGCTCCGCACGTACGTCACATTGCCTAATACTATTATCGGGCATTGTGTGGCCACAGTGGGAGAGTGTTGGTATGTATTAGGTTGGGGAAAAAGACTTTACGCATTATAGTATGTATGAACTTGTAATAAAATCTCTTTGGCTGTACTTTTTGTATCTGGCTGGTTTTGGTATCTTTAAAAGTTTAGATTTTAAAAAAGATAATTCCAAATTCAAATTAGGAAAATGTATGTTTTTCATTTGTTTTTCGTACTGTCAAGATGAGGGAATCTAATGAAGAAATTCGATACATTTTAAAATTTTACTACAAAAAAGGTAAAATGCAACGCAAGCCGCGAAAAAAAATTGCGATGTATATGGACCTAGTGCAGTGTCTGTGAGAGTAGCACAAATTTGGTTTAAGCGTTTACAATCCGGAAATTTTGATGTCAAAGATGCACGTTGCTCTGGTCGCCGTATTACGGATAAAATTGATGCCATTTTTGAAAAACTAAAGCAAGATCGGCATATCCGTAGTTACGACTTAGCTGAAGAACTGGGAATTGACCACAAAACAGTTTTGGCGCATTTTAAAAAAAATTAAATGAATGAATTTTGATCAGAAGCCCCAAAATTTCTATAGCAATGGGATCATGTTTTAAATTTTGTTCGATAACTTTTTGCCATCTTGTAAGATGGCAAAAAGTTATCGAACAAAATTTAAAACTATGATGATATCTCCTAATGCTTCAATGCAGACTTAATATATTCAATGAAATTAAATAATTTCTAGAACAATTTGTTCAAAATTATACATTTATGAAGAATCATTAAATAATAACAATAATATTCATACACTTACACCTATTATCTAGCCCAAAGTAAGTATCATTAAGCTTGTGTAATGGATAAAAATTGATGATAATATGTATATAAATATTAGGAATATACTAAATAAAGATATAAACATCCATGACTCGTAAACAAATGCTGGTACTCATCATACAAACATTTGCTCCTACCGGGATTCGAAACTGGGACCTCTTGACCGAGTAGCCTTCATAGCAAGGGGTACAAACCGCTCGACTAGCCGGTCGTCAAAGAGAATAATATACTTGTATTGATAAGGAACAATAACATGTTTACTAAAATAACTTCGCAGATTATGCATTATTTTAGAACAAATTTGATTACCAAAAAATGGCTACAGTGAGTCCACCCTAAAATATATATGCTGTTGCGGAATTCTTTTAGAAATTTTAAAGGAGAACAATTCCGGCATACATAATTTTTTCCCAACTTTAACCGTTTACGCAGCGCAAGCTATGAAAACTCAGAAAAGGAATATTTTTCCCGTTTTTCTAACATTACATTTTTAGTCTTAGCGTAATGTTATATATGTATATATAATTTTTCGATAAATGGACGATTCAACACAAAAATATTTTTTTATTTGATTCAGTAGTTCCTGAGATTAGCGCGTTGAACCAAACAAACTCTTCAGATTTATTATAGAATATTATATAGAATAGAATAGAACAGAACTGAACACAACAGAACAGAACAGAACAGAACAGAGCAGAACAGAACAGAACAGAACAGAATAGAATAGAATAGAAAACAGTTTATTTGGCACAATTATACAATAATACTTAAAATACTTAAAATCTATACAAAGACTATTGCGCCAAAAGGCCCCCGCTCAGCTTAATGCCTATAGACAAAAGTTCACTTTTATTTAGTAGATACCTAAATCCAAAGAAAACGGAATGATGGACAATATAATACATATCTGTGATGATATCCGCTTTGGCATCCTGATATTTTGTTACACATTTCGACAAACTTCTATGAATTTTGACGCCAAGTTATTGTATGTTATTAGTTATTGTATTTACTGAGATAAAGGGCATGGCCGTTTGGTTTGTTGTACCTACTGAGTGATCCATATTTCCGTCGATAACTTTTTTCCTTGTAAATGACAATTTTTTTGAATTCGGCTATAAATTTAGACTATTTTTTCGTAAATATACGTTTTGGTTTTAGCAAAATATATGAGAGGACCACTCAATTTAGGTGGTTTTCCTCATCGGTAAGAACGTTCACCCAGATTGTAATTGTAGATTGTCTATCGGAAGTCTTAATATGTCTAGAAAAGTCGCTCAAACATTTTTATCATGTATTATTAAGAATGTGAAGGTAGATATAGCGAGTAATTTTAAATAATTTCGATTCGAGAATCGTTTTTAATTAAGGAAGTGACTGCGATTGTTCTACTAAATTAGGCCCCTTTGGTTACTTTGCAAAACGGATGAATGTTACCAATTTAATGTAAACTTGTAAAAAAGATTAACTAATTTTAGAGTTTCTAATACAATGGTTTTATTAATTATTGTATTATTGTTATCTCAAATGGTTACGATCTGACAGATTTGCTTACAAAGCAAACTATTTATCAGTAATGTAAATAGAATTAGGTTTTCGAAATATGAAAGTTATAGCATACAAAATAATGAGATGTCACGGCTAAAGTCCGTATGTTACGGTCTGAGCCTTAAGCGTACCTACGGCGGATTTTTGCCGTAACATTTTATATAAAACATAACAAGTATAACTTTATTTTCTTATTATTAATTTATCTTTTCACTTGCCTCTCCTAACCCTTATTACAATAAAGGTATCTGTTTACATCTAGCACATTTATTTCATGATTTATGAGTTACTACTAAATAATTTTAATTATTTTGTCCGCCTTGCTTCTAAAAACGACTACAACGCCGACAGACCCGTAGCCGTTTATAGGAAGTGCTGGTATCTACCAAAGTACTAACGAACAACAGACGTGACATTCATAGTTAATTTATTCCAGCACCAAAAGAAGCTGGTGAAAAAGGATAAAAGACTGACGCTTCGAGTGAATTATTTATTAAAATATTTTATTTTATTGAATTTTCCTCGAGATTCAATAAGTACAAGATGTAAGGAAGTACAATGGATTAAGAGAAGCGCTCAAAAGTGTAAGCTTTTATTAAATATTACAAAATGAATATATGAAAATATAAATAGCTTGTTGTAACAATTACAAATAAAGCTTGCTGTAGTTTAAAATAGAGAAGAAAAATGAGATCTAAATAGAAATGGTTAAATAAATAATTATTATTACAGAGGATACCATAGGTACTTACATAATTTTTGTTATTGCCTAAGTAGTTTATGTCTATACATATACTTAATTAATCTGTCGGCGTTATATCTCTGGAGGTCTATGACCATTGAAAAATCATTTGTGTCTGGACTCTAATGCTTGAAGCGTTTAGTGGTAAAAAGGTTTTTAAGAACTCAATGATAATTCATTCATATTTCCTTGAATAATAATTTCATCCTGCCGCGACTTCGTTCGCGTGGATGTCAGAAATAAACAAAATCTCGTACGTAGGTTACATGATTTTACTTGAGTGTTTATTTGGTTAAGTATTTAAATCATGTTTATAGTGGAACTATGGTGAAAAAATGTCACGCGCCTTCATGAGGGGCGATCATGAGGGGCATGATCGCCCCGCACGCTCCTGCCCGCCTTGGATATCATAAACGCGTGCGTGGTAATGAGTCTACCTTAAAAGATAGATATATTCTGTCGCGGACTTTTTTGAAACTTTTGAAGGAAAACAATTACGGCATACATAATTTTTGCGTAACTTTAAACAGTTTACGCAGCGCACGCAACGAAGGATCGAAAAAAGAATATTTTTCCCCCGTTTTTGCATCATTTTTCATTCATGCTCAGCTCCTATTGGTCGTAGCGTGATGTTTTATAGCCTATATAATACCTCGATAAAAGGACTATTCAACACAAAAATAATTTTGAATCAGTAGTTCCTGATATTAGCGCGTTCAACCAAACAAACTCTTCAGCTTTACAATATTTATGTAGATTTAGAGCATATGTATGAAACTCCTTGCTACTAAACTTTCTAAATTGACTTAAAAAATATTTGAAGTAGATAAAATTCACGTTCTGAAGCCAGGATTCTAGTTTAGATATTTTTCTAAATTAATAATTTATATTTCAAACATTTCTAATAATTTTAAATAAGTATAAAAATTAATAATATTTTTAAATTGACTTATGAATTTCAAATTCAACCGCCAAAGTAGCGATCGAGCTCGTGAAAGAAAATCACAATCGCATAAAAGAAAGATGCCTATGCAAAAGATCTCATTTTCGAATCATAAGTAATTTGTAGCCTCTTAGAGTACGCCATGTATTGAATAATAGTTTTTCAATTCGATAAGTCCATAGGAAAATGAGGAAGTCCGAAGGAAACCCGAGACCTACTGTCGACAGCACATCTAGAGACACAGTCTGATCTTGAGACCGCACTTACTGCGTTCGTAATAGAGGCCGCTTTCGAGTTGCAACTGATACACTCGACGTGTTGTCATCTGTAATTGAGGGCGTTGGAAATGTTGCAAATTTCCTTAAAATCAATCATAACGGATGTCACTATGATGAAAGAAGATTTAATCAAGACGAGACTCAAATTAAAATGAAAAATCAGCAAGCAGGAATCAATGACGTATCTCTTGTGTCATTGTGATGCCCTGGCTAGAACCAGAATGAGTCTTCTGGAAGTGGCATATCCAAAGCCAGAAGACTACAGGCTCTTTCTGCCTAAAGATATAGTAAGGCTAATGGCATCTATATTGAATTTGAGTTATATACGGGATATTTACCATGTAATTTTATAGTTGGAAGTTCCCGATATTTCGGCGCAGTTGTAAATATCCCGTATATAACTCTAATTCAAATGTTAATAACCATGAAAGTATAAAGTGCGGCATCTATATTCTGGACACAGAAAGAGTAAACGCAGGGGGAGGCACAAAAGATCACAATGGGTCGAAGTGTACTGTGACTTAGTCATGGCCCCACTATAAGATATGATAAGATACAGGGTTAGCAGCGCGTGAGTAGTGCCCAAGGAGCTACGAGCGTCTATAGGCTACGGTAACTGCTTACTATCGGCTGTTCGCGTGTTTGCAAGGCCGGCCCTTATCGCACAAAAAAGTAGTTTTTAGGTGGTTTTCAATATTCTGTGTGACTACTTATAATAGAGAAGCTGACTGGCGCAGAGGTTTAAGCGCGTTCTCGAGCTTTCCGTGTTTCGGAAGGCAAGTTAAGGCTTGTCCTGTTGCTGCTACCGCTTTAACCCACCCGCATTGGGCCAGTGTGGTGGTGTTACGGCCCAAAATTCTCATGTGTTCCTCCCATGTAGGAAATCCTGTGCCCAGCATTGGGACTTGTATAGGCTGTTGATTGTTATTTATAATAGTTATAATTAATCATTGCTCTATTGGGAACGGTTTGTCCTTAACCAAGCCCTTTAATTCAGAAATGACACAGCAAATGTATTCCACTGTAATATATGGTAAAGCTACACCATTAATAAAATCACACAGTAAAAAAAAATATTTTTTATAACTTCTAAAATTAACATTTGACGTAAGTTTTTATAGATTTTATTGCATTAGATAGCATTGATCACAACAGATTTCGAGGCAGTATGAAATCTCTGGAGCCATACAGGCTTCGGAGTCAATAAATGATTATGGTAAAAAATTATTTCTTCTGATTTTTGCAGGGTAAGCAAAATGTGAGTAACTTTGGTGTTACGGTAACCACTTACCATAAGGCTGACCGTATGCTTTTTTGCCATCCTTTTGTCTAAAAAGTTCCCTCAGCTACGTGAGTTCGACTAACCTAATTCAGTGATTAGTACAGTACTGCTATCATTTGCACTGGGAGTGCGACAATTGAAGTGGAACACCGTAATAAACAATCCCTTTTGGTAACATTACAAACACCACTGAAGCGGAAAGCCATCGTAACGTTTGTTTGTTTTATTTAGAGTGCCCACTGGCACTGGCAGCCAGCGTCTCACCACTGTGAGATAAATTCATAGCCCACCTTTCCTAAACAATGATGATAGGTCATTTTCCCATTAAATAATTGTCGTCAGCTAATTTCAATAAATACGAAATACATTGAAGTTCCGTAGTCGGAGGGTGAATAAACCTGTTCAGCCGCTAAGACGTGATTTTAGTATGAAACTAGGTCATTAAATATGAAACTTTGCCATTGAGTATGAAACCTAAAATAAGGCTTACAAACTATTAATACAATATTTTAAGTTACTGTTATCGAAATGGCTTGGTTAAACAGAGTACGGTCGACCACAGAAGTAGTCGACTAAAGTGCTAAACTTTAGTATTATGTATATGTTGCAGACCTATAATAGTTAAGGTAAATACTGTCGCTCTCTCTTTATGTAAACATCTAATGTACTACAGATTGTTATACAAACAAATGATTATGATTATGATTATCACAATAAAGTACGGTAGCAACTACTTATTAAGTACGAGCGCAATAGTCGGTGGGACATGGTACTAAAGTGTTAAGCTACTCTTATGGTCGACTGTATGGTACACCTACAGGTTGGACATAAGTTTGAACTCGTTAGACCTTTTGTAATACCATGTAATCCTGGCTACCGAACCTGCAGGCCTACCATGAAACATTTACCGACGTTCCGAACCAAACTTAAGCGTGTTTCGTCACATTATATATTTATTGGGAAACCTATTTCGTTTACCTCATCAATGTTCTTCATTAGTTTAAATGAAAGTTTCAGAACAGAAACAAACTTCAGAAAAGCTTCGTGTTATGTATTTCACTATTTCGTTGGTCTCCAAAGTTTCGAATAGTTTTTCCCCTCGCTACTTAGTCCCAGCTTTGGGTCCACTTTACCTAATTTAAATATATCTACGTTTGTAATTTACTGTTGCTTGATTGTTAATTTAGCTGATTATTCTCGAAATAAAGATTTAATTCTTAAGAACCTTCAGCTTTTGAAACAACTTGCTAAGTAAAGTTTTAACGGTAATAATGTTTATGTAAATAAAGGAAAGTAAGTTCGTGTTCGTGTAATGTGGATATTCCATTTTTTACTGTTGGTATACTTAGGTAATTTTGCCGTGTTAATTTGGCTTATTTTTAGTTATGAAAAAGTATAATATTATTATTTATAATTACCTTATTCCCAAATAAGGGACGAAGTGCAAAACTTACGCGTATAAAGGTGGTTTTCTACCAGAGGGGCGAGACGAGGCGAGGCGAGACGAGAGATCGCACTGACCCTTTTCCGCTAAAAATTGCCCGCGCGAGCTCGCGCGAGATGATTTTCCACCAGTGGCGAGAAGAGAATTAAAATCGCACAACAATAAACCTATCGCGATAAGCGTGTTTCTGTTGCAGAGTTAATTTATACTCTATATCGGAAGCAATGCGGTTCATTTTTACACAAACAATTATTTCAATTCACGCCTCGCACATCCTCGTCAATCCTGACTATTTCCACCAAAGATGCGCGAGGCGAGGATTGAAAATTTGCCATACAAATTTCAATTATCGTCTCGCGTCGTCTCGTCTCGCGCCTCTGGTGGAAAATCGCCTAGGGTTCGAAATCATATCAAATTTCACATTAAAATTTATACTCTATTCTGGAAGCAATATGGTTCATTTTTACACATACAAATATTTCAATTCACGCTTCGCACATCCTCGTCAATCCTGACTATTTCCACCAAAGATGCACGAGGCGAGGATTGAAAATTTGCCATACAAATTTTAAATCTCGTCTCGTCTCGTTTCGTCTCGCCATTCTGGTGGAAAACCACCTTAAAGCTGAAGGCGCACTATCTAGTTGGTAGTGCCTCTTGAACCCATGCACAGTTTTAATTACGTATGCTGAAAAACAAACTGAAACTTGTTTGAAATAAAAATTCCAATTGAAAGAAGTAGGAAATAGACCAAACAGGTAAGTATGACACGTAATATTCGAAGTGGAGGTACCTATATACAATTCGGAACTCAGGGAGATAATTTAAGCAACGCAGAATTTCAAATTGAATTTTTTGTTCCTTTCTGGTGATTACAAAATGAGAATAAGTTGAGTTCCGAAAGCTGGCAATCTAATATTTAAATTTATTTTTTTACTTTTTTTAGAGGCGCGTTGAACTCTTTTTATATTCGGCATATTCGATTTGTACCGAATTTTCCACTCATGCATTTTCTCCCAGGTAAGTAGTTGGTATTTTGACTTTCGTAAGTTAATAAGCTAATAATAAGAAACCAAGGTCTTTAGATACTTCACACTGTGTCCACTTTTATTTTCCCGTATTCCTGTCGCCAGGTCTGCTGGTAAAGATTTCATTAGAAATAAGCAGTGCCTTTGTACTGAACTGTGTTTTGTATTCTTTTTTGAATCTTTTGTGTGTACATACATAAATGAATAAATAAATAACACTTTTTAGATAAATTGGTACATTAAAACTATTGTTGTATTGAACTTTTAGTCACTTCATAAATAATAGCTTCAGTTTAATTTTAAATTTATAGTTGAGTCATTTTTACGCGGTAAAATGAACCTAATATTTGTACTCGGCTGAAGCTCGGCGCAACTCTACTTTTTATTATTTTTAGCCAATTAGAAAATGTTTGTCTATTTCCATTTTCAGTTTGTCTGTTTCTAAAAAAGATTACATACATGTTTTTTTAATAACATGTCATGCATGTTTGGCCTTTGGTCGTGGTTGGTTTAAATTCCACTATACGGTTGGTACTAAAGCCATTATTATCGACCGAACCGCTTTGGCCAGTACTTAATCACTCAAACTCCTTATATGTTTCTTCCATTAATGTGTTACGTGCCCAAAAGTGGTATGTATATTATGAATGAGTAAATTATTTATTACGCATATGACAAAATATATATGACGAAGACGGAGAACACAGATAAAGTACGTAGGTATATAAATGTAAAATCGCGGTCTAAAATGTTTACCGCCTTTAAGATTTATGATTGCATGCACAAATCAGTGTCAAAGGGTAGATGATATAATTTGATTGGACATAATCGGTCGCAATAGGATGGTTATTTTGTAGTTTTTTTTAACAATAAAAACGTTTTCTATATCCTAAACTGGTTTCTAAACCAGGATATTTCATTTTAAAGTACGTGTCAATTCTTAAACTAAGAAATGGGTTTGATTATCAAATAGTCATCAACACACTTTGAATGAATAGATTACTTTACAAATATTAAAAGTGAAAGCATCTGGAATTAGAATTTTAGCCTTTACTGCACATAGTGTGACAAAGAATCTCATTTGAAAACTGCTAAACATTTTTAGACCGCGATCGTACTGTTAAATAGTCTTGATTATTATAATAATCCTTTTGAAAACGTCTTCAATGATCAAACCCCGTCATAACCAAAAGACTTTATATCACTATTGCTGTTTTTCTGTGAAGAGAAAATGGATAATAAAATAAATACTTCGATTACATTTCATAACAGACTCGTTTATAAAATAAGATATCTACACAATCAATAACAGGCTCACAGTAAATTCACCACTCCAATAAATGGATTTCGCAGATTTTACGTGGAAGACATCCGCAGTAGGAATTCCCAAAGGGACGGACCGATTGTTACGAGTCGAAAGGCGACTACTCTTTGTGAAATCTGGTCCTTGGAAAGTTCTAACGCGGTTAAACCTTAACAAATAGTAGAATTAAATTGAAACATTTTCACCAAACAAATTTAAATTCACTCCATTAGAATAGTATATTTTTGGTTTAATTTATCGCTCTAGCTCTTAAATATCTGGTACTTTAGGTATTTCTAGTATCGTAGGCGTATATATATGTCTAGTTATCTAAAAGCGACAGTATCTACGTACTAGCGTATGGGCCACAAGCTTGCTTGTCATCTAATTGTGTAAAAAAATAGCACTATTCTACATTGAAAAGAAGAAACATGTTGTGATGTTTTGGTAGGTTATTGTGATTGAGACACCATTTCGTTCGTATCGTTTACTCAGACTGACGTTCGCCAAAAAAGCCACTTACCCTCTAATATTACAGTACTAAAATATTAAGATGCAATTACCTACATTACACATGTCTAACTTGAAAATTTACATAGCGACGCTTGAATATGCTAAAAATAGCATAAGATTAAGATATAATAATAATTCTTATTAGCATTTCTTATAAAATTACTATCAATATTATTATGCTTATCAGCGATAACACAATTAAAAAAAAATATGGGTAATTTATAACTTAATAAATAACCATCATCGGAAAAGGCTGTTCTATAAAATACAATTCGCAAGTTCATTGTTAAATTCTTTTCCTTTGAGTAGAGATTATACTTATTAAAATTCCTGATGACAACACAGGCCTCGAAGCTTACTGCAAATGATTACAACTTCCTCAAGTCATAAAACACTAATGGTAACCATTATCTAAACTAAATACCCCCATTGAAATGCGGCTACCTCACATTACCATAAGCACCTTTACTTTTCTCATAAATTGAAAGCCTCTTGAACATAATCACCTATGAGGTGGTGAGAGCCTGGTAATCTGTAATACAGGCTTAACCTAATATGGATACTAATTACCTACATTACATCCCTCCCCACTGAATCAACAATATAAACCAACCCCAGTACTCTGATATACCTACTTAGACATAATTACTATCAATTACTAATATTATCGTTATTCTTATTTCTTAACTTAGGTAATCTACATTTACGCATAGGACGTGTCTGACACGGTACAGGGGTGGTTGGTGGTGTAGTAAACTCATCCGTAGGTTGTACATGCTGGTCTTGTCTGGGCGAAGGTAAGGGGTCCAACTGTACCCCTGGCTGTGGCTGCTCCTTGGGAGAACCCATTCCCCCAGACTGCTCGGACTGAACTTCCTCCATAGAAGATGGTCCTGGACTCGGCTGAGGCATATGTGATTGCCTATAACTTGTGGGGATTACAAGTGAACTCCTAGACCTACGTTTTAACTGATCGACATGCCTGTGAACTACATTACCCTTATTGTCAATTATTTGGAAATCACTAGTGCCCTTTGAACTGGCCACTGAACCCGGTAGCCATTTTTCTGCTTTGAGATATTGACGATACCATACATCATCCCCGACTTCTATTCGCCTATCTACCCCTCCCGCAGCATCCACTTGCTTCTGCTGAGCTTCACTCACCTTTTTAACTCTGTCAGGTTTTAACACATCTAACCGAGTCCTTAACCGCCTACCCATTAGTAACATAGAAGGACTCTCACCAGTGGAACAGTGTTCAGTATTACGATAGTGCAATAAAAAGTTATTTAAAACAAACTCGATGTTTTTTCTTTCCAAAATACCCTTTTTAATTACTTTTTTTAATGTCTTGACTGCGTTTTCCGCTGCCCCGTTAGAGGCTGGATGATAAGGTGACGTAAGTATATGTTCAATGCCATCACTCTTAATAAAGTTTGCAAATTCTCCACTAGTGAACGGTGGCCCATTGTCCGTTACAATTTGCCTCGGGATCCCTAACCTGCTCCACAGCTCACTTAGCCTCGAAATGGTGCTAAACGCTGACGTACTATGCATTCGAAAAACCTCTAACCATTTCGACGTAGCGTCTACCACGACCAAGTAAGTTTTGCCTCCTATGGGACCCATAAAATCTAAATGTAACCTAGACCAGGGTCTGACCGGCCACGGCCAGGGTCGCGGCGGCGCACGGGCCGGCGCGTCAGCCTGCGCGGCGCACACGGCGCATGCTCGGCACTCGCGCTCCACTGCTTCGTCAATGCCAGCCCACCATACATAACTGCGAGCTAACGCTTTAGATTTTATAATTCCCATGTGCGGCTCATGTATAATCTTTACGACTTGTTCACGGCTACTTTCCGGTATTACCACCCTATGACCCCACATTATGCAACCCAACTCTTCGTATAATTCTAATCTCCTATTGAAATAGGGTTTTAACCCTAATATATCACAATTTTCGGGCCAACCATCTCGTATGTAGGATAATACTCTGCTTAAAATCGGGTCTTTTGACGTTAGTTTCTTGATCTGTTTATAATCTAACAGTAACGCGTCCTGAGCGAAATGTAAATATGTTTGTTCCGGAATTGAGGCCTTAGGCTGCGACCACTCGTGTGATGCATTCGGTAGTCTAGACAAGCCATCCGCGCAGTTATCATTCGTCCTAATATATTCTATCTCATAATTATAAGCCGATAATATTACGGCCCAACGCTGCATTCTGCTAGCCGTCATGGTCGGGATCCCTGTATTTGGTCCAAAGATAGAAACTAGCGGCTTGTGATCGGTACGAAGTATAAACTTTCGTCCGTAAAGGTACTGGTGGAACTTTTTTACGCTGAATACTATCGCTAAAGCTTCGCGATGTATTTGAGAGTAGTTTTTTTCTGCAGCGTTGAGTGATCGTGAAACGTATGCAACCGGCCTCTCTCCGCGCTGGCCGCGCTGCGTGAGCACTGCGCCTACGCCGCGCGCGCTCGCGTCGCATGTCACTATTACCGGTTTGCTGGCGTCATAGTGAGCCAATACTTCACTGCCTATCAAAGCACGCTTTACACTCTCAAACGAACGATCGCATTTAACGTCCCATTCCCAAGGGACCCCTTTACGTAATAACTTGTGCAAGGGTACTAATAATGAACTTAAGTTTTTTATAAATCTCGCAAAGAAATTTACCATACCCAAGAATGAGCGTAACTCGGATACATTTGAAGGAGGTTTAATTTTTAAAATGGCATCAATCTTTGACGTATCGGCCTTAATTCCTTCCTTTGATATGATATATCCTAAATACTTTACTTCATCAACTAAGAAGACACATTTACTTCTTTTTACTTTTAAACCGTTCTCAGCTAATCGCTTGAAAACCGCTTCCAACGCTCTTAAATGCTCAGACCTACTGGACCCTCCAATAATGACGTCATCAAGAAACCACTGTACATGTGGTAGTCCTTGTAGTAAATTCGTCATTATTCGTTGGAAAATACCTACGCTTGAAGACAGACCATAAACTAACCTATTATAACGAAATAACCCACGATGTGTGTTAATGACAGTAAATTTTTTTGAATCGTCTAATTCTACCTGATTGTACGCCTGAGACAAATCAATTTTGCTAAAGAATTGAGCCCCACTCAAACCTACCAATACGTCATCGATTCTGGGAAGGGGGTAACGGTCGATTAGTAATACTGGGTTCAAGGTTGACTTGTAATCCGCACAAATTCGTAGCGTACCGTCTGCCTTATTAACTGGCACTAGAGGTGAAGCCCAGTCCGAGCAATCGACCGGCTCGATGACGCCGGTGCGCAGCATGCCGTCCAGCTCAGCGTCGACGCGCTCGCGCATCGCGTACGGCAGCGGGCGCGCGCGGTGGAACACCGGCGCCGCCCCCTCGCGCACCCGCAGCGTCGCTCGACCACCCGTGTACCGCCCCAGACCGTCGCTGAACACTTCCTTATACCTGTCGAGTATTTTACATATATCAATATCTATCTTATTAATAAAGTTACACTGAAATTTTGGTATTACTATTTGTAACTCAGTCAGCCACTGTCTCCCCACCAAGGAAGTGGTCCCCCCCTCAATTATAAACAATTCCAACTGTTTTTCAATATCTTTGTAACGTACTACGGGCGTAATAATACCTAAAGGCTTAATTTTTGAACCATCATAAAACTTTAACATAGTGTTATTTCGTACGATAGGTAAATGCGCAAAGTTGACATCGTATACATTTTTACTTATACAAGAAATGGCTGTTCCGGTGTCTATTTCCATATTTATGGTTATATTATCAACTAAAATGTTTAAACTTACTGCCTTATAATTATTCAACGACATAAGGTTTAAATTTTCTACATCTTCGCCATCCTCTTCCCCGCTAGTCAGCTGGTCGATGGCGTCGCTATAATAAAATCGACTCTGCCTGTCATATCGCTCCTGAGGCCTCCGGCCCTCCCATTCCGGGCAAACCCGCCTCAGATGACCTTTGCGTTGACATTTGCTGCACACGAAGTTCCGGTACCGGCAGCTCCCGTACTGATGGTTGGCAGCCCCACAGGCCACGCAGCCGTCCAGAGCCGCCTGCCCGGCAGCACGCGGCGGAGTCCCTGCCGCGGCCGGCGCCCTCGCGCCGCCGCCGTTGCCACCGACGCTGCCGCCGCCCGCTGGGCGCGAGCGCCCCCGCGCAACCCGCCTGGTCCCGCGCGCCGCCAGCGCGTGCACGGACCATGCGCCCGCTCCGCTTGGCTCTGATGCTGATCCGGTTCCCTCCACCACAGCTGCGTCTCGTTCAGCTGCCTCCAAGGAGCACGCCAACTTTACAGCTTCCGTAAACGATATAGTGTCATCCTCTGCGAATAAACGTTGGCGGATGACGTCACTCCTTAGGCCGCAAATAAATTGGTCCCTTAAATTCTCGCTCAAATTCGCAAGAAACTTGCAATTACGCGACAACTTCTTTAATTCCGTTACGTAGGTTGCGACGTCTTCTCCGGTACCTTGACGTTTTTGTCGGAATCGGTATCGCTCCGCCAATGAAGATGGCGTTGGTTGTAGATGTTGGCGCATAAGTTCGTCGGCTCGTTCGTAGGTCAACTCTGATGGCTTATTTGGACTTGCGAGATTCACCAGCAATTCATAAGCTTCGTCGCCCATGCTTGCAATTAGTGTTGGTAACTTCATCTCATCAATCACTTTGTTGACTTTGAAATACATATCTAGCCTATCAATGTATGAAGACCACAGCCCGGAACGCACATCAAACTCACTTAATTTCCCGATTGACATTTTAACTTTAATATGTATATAAACAAGCTAAGGTGTAAACACAACACGCACAATATTTTTATCCTCGTCGCCACTGTGATGTTTTGGTAGGTTATTGTGATTGAGACACCATTTCGTTCGTATCGTTTACTCAGACTGACGTTCGCCAAAAAAGCCACTTACCCTCTAATATTACAGTACTAAAATATTAAGATGCAATTACCTACATTACACATGTCTAACTTGAAAATTTACATAGCGACGCTTGAATATGCTAAAAATAGCATAAGATTAAGATATAATAATAATTCTTATTAGCATTTCTTATAAAATTACTATCAATATTATTATGCTTATCAGCGATAACACAATTAAAAAAAAATATGGGTAATTTATAACTTAATAAATAACCATCATCGGAAAAGGCTGTTCTATAAAATACAATTCGCAAGTTCATTGTTAAATTCTTTTCCTTTGAGTAGAGATTATACTTATTAAAATTCCTGATGACAACACAGGCCTCGAAGCTTACTGCAAATGATTACAACTTCCTCAAGTCATAAAACACTAATGGTAACCATTATCTAAACTAAATACCCCCATTGAAATGCGGCTACCTCACATTACCATAAGCACCTTTACTTTTCTCATAAATTGAAAGCCTCTTGAACATAATCACCTATGAGGTGGTGAGAGCCTGGTAATCTGTAATACAGGCTTAACCTAATATGGATACTAGTCTCACTGTTTAGTGAAGTAAAAAAATAGTTTACGCACTGTGTTCACATTGTATCATGCAAACTATTATTGTTAAAGATAAATAAACAAATAATTTAAAATAAGAAATGCAAAAAGGTTTTCTTTTTATACAACTAGATGATAAACAAGTTGACGGCCCACCTGCTAATAAGTGGTTACCATCGCCTATACACACCTGCAACAACAAGGAAAATATCACTTGGTATTGCAGGTGCGTTGTTATCTTGAGGCCTAAGATGAAATGCCGTCCATGCCCAGTAATTACACTGGCTACCTTGCCCTTCAATCCGAAACACAGCGAACTGCTTTACGGCTACATTAAGAAAGGTGCAACAATTTTGTACTTATGCTTTTTATTTTATATTTAATAAATAATAATGTTTAAGGAACAACCACATTATAGACACATTGTAATAAAGTGATACATCTTCACTGGCAAACGACAATTCTAATAATAACATAACTCAAATTAGTTGATTTAACATAGTTATTATGAGGCTTTGAGTATCGAGTAAAAAATTACATTGTCTTTTCAAATATTTTATCTCACAATCATTTTTGAAAAAGTTTTGAAAAGGTAATGGAAAAAGTTGGTGACTTGAGACGAATATATACCTAAGCGATATCAATTTCCCTCTACTTGTCGTTCTAAATTTAGATTTTGAATTCTGATAAACATCGCGAAATAAATCTGCTGAAACGAGTTTATATAAATAAATTTAAAGTTTTATTTACTGTTTAAAACTAATTTTCTAACCACGATTGCCAGAGATTTATTTGATTCATTAGTATTAGGTACTTTTACCACAAAGTTTGTGGTAAAAGTTCTCTCAATTGTTTGTTTATACTATGTATGTCATTAAGGGTTTTAGAATGTTTGAGGTAAGTCAATATAATATTTTTCTTTCTTTCAGTGTTTTATTATCTACTTATTCATAAAAGTGGGACGATTTTCAAACAGTAGGTATGTATGTACACACGACACCACATCAAGTGTAACAGTTGCACTACGAAAGCCGCCTCCATTACAAACGCAGTAAGGACAGTCCCAAGGTCAAACTGTTTCGTTTGATGTGCTGTCGACTATACCTATACACGTGAGTCGATTGTTACTTAAATTAAATTATGCTTTCATACCCTTAACAACATCCGGGAAACCAAAATATGACAGAAGATTCGCGCACCCTAATAATCAAGTTTTTGATGCGACAAATCGAAAATGACGTTATAAAGTCGACTTCATTCGTTTTATATTCGGCATGGCGACCGAAATTAAGCAAGACGGTACAAAACAAGAAGAAAAACATAAGAGGTACAGGGTAGTAAGATTGCAATATACTAATGGCTAAAAGGCCCATTTTGGAGTTGTGTTTGTTTTCTTGTCTTAAATTTTTTCTTAGTACTTTCAAATTTTTGTACAACTTAATGCGTTGTTTTAGTTTCAATTTTAATTATGATTTTAATGTCAAAAGGTTCTTTCTAGTTATATTGACGCATAATGAGATTAAACGCGAGAACGATCTGACTACCAATAAGGAAAATTGCCCGAGGGGCCCTCTTCTATGCTCCTGTTAAAAGTAATAGGTGTAAATATCCGTGTAAAAGCTGCCATAAAGTTACATTTCGTTTAAGTAACAGTTGTTGGGCGAAGTAAATAAGGCTGTGCTCCCGCGCTAGAATAATCGGTGATCAATTTACAGGACCGATAATTTAAACGATTTTTATCACTGATTTTGCAATTTTCTTTCTGATTTTAAGAACCTCCCTAGCAAGAGCACGCGGCTTACGATTTGTGAAGTCTCAGAAGTGTATCTCCCACCATTTGTGCCCAAATCGGTAAAAAAGTAGCGATATGGACATTGGAGAGATTTATGTGTGTCTTACCGTTTGTATAATATAAGGGGAACCCCCTGAGGAATTATTTGACACGATGCTCATGCTTTTTACAATTACACTGTTCGCCACTGTTCAATTTATCCTCAGCATTAGAACCAATGGTAACGTCTTGTTCGTTTCAAAGAAACTTTCTTCCGCCGACACTCAGGAATAAGTGAGGATGATTTTTCAAAGGAATACCTACAGCATGCGCTATTCTAAAAGGTTTTTAGAGGGTTGGCAGTAAGCTAGAGGTACCCGTAGTATTGCAAGCGTTTAATATAGGTGTTAACATTCTATCTATAGATAAAGTGTTTGACATATGTCAAACATAACCATATAAAAAAATCATTAAAATAATAATAATAATAATAATCTGTGATTATAGAAGTATTGTCTTTAACAATAGGTCCTTAATAATATTCAAACTTATAATTTAAAATAATTATGGCCGAATTTTGAGCACAGGGCGACCACTAGTTTTTATTATTTTACTAAAAATAGCAAAGCGCGCGGTAAACCATATTGCCATCTGTGGAGAAACATGGAAACACTCCAATGAGATAAAACGAGAACTTTCAAACTCTAAATTCTGCTAAAATGTTTGCGAATGTTTCATAATGGATAAGAATATTGGTCCTCTATTACAAAGTGGAGTCGTAAAATGCATTTGACCTGTTTTTTAAATGTTTTATTATGACATAACTTGATACAAGTCTATAATGAGAGTAATTTTCTTATCTATAATTGCTTAACATGACAGTAAAATATTACTAAACGTGAGGATTAAATTATGTTTAGTGGGTGTGTGATCGTTTTGTATTTTTATGAGGTCACAAAATTTAAATCACAAATTTTATTCTTTTGCAAAGAAGCGCCTACAGTTGAGTACAGTTTGACGACCGACTGGTCGGGCGGTCTGTACCCCTTGCTATGCAGGCTGCTCGGTCAAGAGGTCCCGGGTTCGAATCCCCGTAGGAGCAAATGTTTGTATGATGAGCATTTGTTTACGAGTCATGGATGTTTATGTTTGTTTAGTATATTTATAATATTTATATACATATTATTATCAATATTTATTCGTTATCTGGTATCCATAACACAAGCTCTTAATGATGCTTACTTTGGGCTAGATGATAGGTGTGAGTGTATGAATATTATTATATTATTATTATTACTATTTTATTATTATTATTATTATTAGAGTCTTTCGTACAGAGTCACAAGTTTGGAACTTCTGAGAATTATTTATCTTTAACTATGGCCCAGTCGCTCGATGCGTGCGCGCAGGAACAATCATCGTAACAATCATTTGGGGAGGCCTTTGTTCCGCAGTGGACGTGTTTCGCCTGAAATGATCAAGTGGTCAGTACCCCCATTTACGAAACCGGAGGTCCCGTCTTCTAATTCTGGTATGATCAGGAGAGCCTTTTTTATACAACTAGATGACAAACAAGCTGACGGCCCACCTGATGGTAAGCGGTTACCGCCGCCTATAGATGCAATAACAAGGAAAAATCACTTGATATTGCAGGTGCGTTGTCATCCTGAGGCCTAAGATGAAATGCCGTTCATGCCCAGTAACTACACTGGCTACCTTTCCCTTCAATCCGAAACACAACGAACTGTTTCACGGCTGAAATAAGAAAGGCTGGCCTATTACGAAAAACGAAACAAGTAAGCGAATTTTCGAATTTTGACAGCTTTAAGAGCAAACTGTTTGTATCTGTATGTCTGTTACGTTTACAACCTAGACCGCTAAATCGATTTGAATGAAATTTAACATGGGGATGTATTACATCCTGGGACTGGAAAGGACATCATAGGCTACTTTTTGGTGCAGTATCCGACATCTACTCTATCTCTTGGACGGAGGCGGCTACTATCTATCAATATTTCTACGTTATATAGTATGTATAACGCTCTTAATGATGCTTAGTTTGGTATAGGTAGTGAGTAGAGACATAGGTATAAGTGTAGTAATATAATTATTTAAAAGAATATTTTAATTTAGAAAAACTAGGTGGTAGGCCCGTATGTAGCGTCGTCTGGGTAGGTACAACCGCCTTTCTTATTTCAACCGTGTTGTTTTCAACAGTTTGCTGTGTTTCGGATTGAAGGGAAAGGTAACTAGTGAAATTACTGGGCATGGAAGGCATTACATCTTGGGCCTCAGGATGCATGATGATCAAAAAAGCATTCCTAGCTACCTTACAGCCCTGAGCTGCGTAAGGACAAGCGTCGGAAGGATAATGTCTGTATTCTACCAAGCCCAAAAACCACCTTAGCGCGAAACTTTTTCTGCTTTTTGGGCCCATTCCTATATAATAAAATTAACGCCATTCTGCATATTTTCTTCCAAAATAAAGCTAGCTGTAAACTGGTTGTCTCTAAATATTTAAAGACCCTAGACTATGAAGCAACAGAATAACTAATCCGTCCCTTAAAGTAGTTCCTAATTACTACTAAAATTAAACTCCCAAAACACTATAGTTAGGTCACGCTAAATAAAAATCCATTCACTCACAAACTCAAATGCACACACTCACACACAGACAAAAACGTACACATGACACGCACATACACAATTTCAAATACTCATACTCGCACACTAAACACTGTTCTCAAAATAGCCTTATTATAACTATTGCATATTTGTGAAAAAACCTGACTTACGTAATACTAACTACTGTTTGAGTCTGAGGGTGGGGCCTGGCGAACTGTAGCACAGGTTTCTCTTATGAAACCTTTTTCAGCCACCAGTCCCTCACAAAATTGGATTACAACTTTTGTTAAGCAGACTAAGCAATATGTATGTAATGCCTTTTTGTGAAGGATTAATAAATAATTTTGATTTTTTGTTTGAATACCAAGTGTTTTTTTCTTGTTGTTGCAGGTGTCTATAGCGGCGGTTACCAATTACCACCAGGTGGGCCGTCAACTTGTTACAATCCTGGTGCCTTTTTCTACTACTCAAACGCCACAGGTCATCCCATGTCCTTGGTAGCTCAGATGGTTACAGCAATCACCCAGATTGTGAGGGTCGCGAGTTCGTTCGCCGCCTGAGGAGCCGATTTTTTTATAGTTTACATAAATAATTTTATGATGTTACAAAATTTGATTATAATGACGAAAATAAAATTGAAGGAAAAACAGCGGTTATGTACATTTTCCTTCGTATATTTTCCATTAAACTTATAAAAAGATCTTGTTAATCTGTAAATACAGAAGTCGATAGTGAAGGAACTAAAGCAGTATTATCACGTTTTGCCAATATCTCAAGCTGCCTAAATATTTGATTTCGCCGGTCATTGCGCTCGCTGTATCACCTCCACGTATTTAGATAAATGTGGTTATCGTTTGATTGCACGCCGTTCTTTAAATTAAGGAGGTGTGATCTTATAAATTATTGATCAATGGCTAAACATTTTTTGCTGTGTGGTCGAACGCGAAAGTAGGTAACCAATTAACTATTTCTTTCGTATAGTAGGTATAAAAACAGCACATACGTGTGCTACTACAAGCAACAATAAGGACTTACTCATTATTTTAACGTGAGCTCCGAATTAAAACAAAAGTACTATAATTTCAATTTTTTTTTATCTACACTTTTTTGTCCGGTCGAAATGGGTCATTTACATTTACAAAATTATTCACCGACTTCAAAGAAGGAGGAGACAAACATAAAAAGCATAATCATAAATGATGACCCATTTATGATTATGCTTTTTATGTTTGTCAACTCAGAACTCCGGTTTTATACACAGATTTGGAAAAATATTTTTTTAATTGAAAGGATTATTATAAAATATGGTCCCATAATTTTTTTTAGAAATTCAGTTTAGTAGTTTATTTTTTAAATTAAAATAAATGGAACAATTATAATTTATTCGTCAATGTAGACGAAATTGCGCATTTTTACTTTCCTGTGACTTTTTAGATATTATGAATCTATTTGCATTGGAATAAGTATACTACCAGGTTGGTCCCATATGGACCAACCTAGATCTGATGAAATCTTCGGAGATAAATAACCCTAACAATCAAGTCAAACGCCAAGTTAAATGGTATTAAAAAACAATATTTTTCCAGGGACTAAGAGATAGACAACAAGTCAATGCTGACGGTCTCCTATCTAAATTTATTACTATAAATTGTCAAATAGTTTTAAAAAATTCAAAAATCACAAAAACCGAGTGAATATTTTATTTAAATAGGTACCCATGTCATAAAAATGTATTTTTAGCTGTTTCAAGAAACAATGATAAAGTGAAGTACCGACTCCCAAAAAGACCTTTTTAAGAGATGTACCTACTGAAATGTAATGTTTTTTATTTTTTTGTGTTTTGAAGTCGGATTGTAAAAATGATAAAGTGGAAAAGTTAGGGAGGAAATATATTTTGTAATTTTGTATCTCATTTTTGATCACAACTAGTGTCTCATCATAAAGCTGTGCATAGAATCTGCGGAGTGCCCACAGGAACAAAAGATTTTCTATTGGAACGCCAGTGCTGGCAAGAGATGAAATTTTCATGAAAATTTTAAGTATTTGTATTGTAACAACAGACGACAAACGTTTTTGGCGCAATCACAAAGTGACAGTGTCTTCTCGAACTTTAATTTCAAAATAAGAATTTTTTTTTTTTTAGGTAATGTAATTAGTTTTATTCATTTTATTAATTTAATTTTTTTAAGGCATTGTAGATAGTTATGAAGAGAACAATATTTAAATGATAGTAATATCACTACGGAAGGAGTGAATATTAAGATATCAAATAGTAGAGAAGTGTGAAAGAGGCTTAGAAAGTTGTTTTTAAATAAAAAACACAACAGTTTAAAAAATTGATTTTTGAAAAGTTTAATTACAGTAAATGAGTTTAAAGTTTATTGACCGGTATATCTTACACCGTAACCATGGCATCGAAAAGTATCGATCTAAACATAATTAATTATAATTAACTATGTAATGTTATAGGCACTGGCCATGTCAATGATCTCACCGACTGGCGGACCGCCTTCTCATAGATAGTGGAGCCGCCGCCGCGTGCGCAAGCGTTTAGCGTTTTATATTTTACGTCAGATGTGGTTCTACATGTGACGTGATTTGCGTAAATGGTCGATGTTATATCATAACATTGTTTTTTGAGGTGAGTGTCATATTTTCTTTATTAAATAATGTTTCTAATTTGTGTAAAATACTAAGAAAATTTTATAAAAATCTCAAACAGTTGACTACATTAATTAACTAAAAAGATAGCGCTTTGCGTGACCTATATTAAGCGTATGCTCGATTTAAGTAATTTTATCTACTCTAGGTTTACTATTCAAAGCAATATTAGAAGTAAACAAATAAATTATATAGCAACCCACCTGGTATAGATTATTTAAATTAAAATTAAACAAGGAACTCTCTTTCAAGGATTTAAACTTCAGATTAATTAATTAATGCGTAGTCAAAATTAAACCATTCAAGACAATTTTTATTAATGAAAAATAAAATCATATTTAAATGTTTGATTTTGTGTGTTTATAACGCCTAATTTATTGTAAGAAATACAAATAAAGGAAACGATAAAAAAATTGTATGCTTAAGGCGGGAATCGAACCCGCGTCTTCTGAGGTACGACCAGACGTGATTTTTTCATCGTTTTCTTTATTTGTATTTCTCACAAGAAAATTATAATTTTCGTCAAATAAACTAAAATGTTACTAAATGTTATTCGATTAGTCCCTATTAGTGCCTATTAATTTTCGATTGACGTTTATGATTGGTAAGGCTTAAATAAACATTGTTTTGGTAAAAATCTAAAGCTATTAACTTACCACCTTACCTTACTATGATTTTAAGAACCATAGTAGAGCTGTGGAACAAGCGTATATCCTATATCATGTAAGTGGTTACCCTATCACCCAAGATATCTAGAAGCTTGCGGTAGCAGATGTTGGTTTATTTTCTTGTTGTTAACATGTAAATATATTGACATCGGTTCCATGAGAGTATTCTTGTAATTTATTTTCTAGTCAAACGTAATAATATCTGGCCCCAACTTTGAATTACTATGCAGATTATCAAGTAGGTAACTGTGTATGTATTTTACTTTATTTATGAAAGTTATTATTATGTATTTCTTAAACTCTGCTCTAACTTCTGTACTTACTGTAGTAACTATAAAAAACTAAGAAAAAAAAATCAATAAATCAATGAAAAAATCACACATTTCTATAAGACATATATTAGCTTTACGTACCGACTTTCAAAAACAAACAGATTTCGAAAGATAGCAGATTACCATTCTGTGAATGTTGACCTAGTTAACAAATTTCCAGATTTAACTTCAAAAATATTCAAAGAATATTAAAGGCTATTTAGACTTCATAAACATTTCCCTCTAATGGCATTCGAACAGCTCAAGAGTAATTTCCATTCCAACCACAATAGAAAGGGGAATTAGTATTTTAGAATGAAAAGAGGCATTCCGCATTTACACTAGAATAGATAACTATCTAAACTTTTTTAATAAATTAATATTTGAAAATTTAAATACTTCTGGTTTATTTTTATTTTTTGTGTGAATTATATTTCGGTAAATATTTTTCTGGAATTGAAGGATTGGATTCTTCTGGATTGGTCTCAAAAGTTTGTCTAAAACTATAATTCGGTAATTTTCATGTTACTTCTCTTTGTTCAAATAATAACTAAGAATAACTAAAATATAATAACTAAACGTTAAACATCAAGCTCAATGTTCGCGTGTAGTGCACGGCTATTGCTGTCACAACAATTAAATTTATATTTACATCTAGCAAACGTGTTATTGGTATTACTAATAGCCGATCCACAGACTTTACATTACTTACGTCACGTTTTAATATTGTATCCACAGATAGGTAGAGACGGGCTACCGCTGTTATGTTACCAGGCCACCTTTGTTATTACTACCAGCAGGCCGAGCGGTCTGTACCCCTTCTACCCCTTCCTAACGACACCGACTACTCGGTCAGGGATTCTGGGTTCGAATCCCGGTAGCGGCAGATGTTCCTATAATTTCTAATATTTATATATACATAAAATATTATTAATATTTCTCCGTTATCTACTATACATACCACAAGCTCTTAATGATGCTTACATTGACCTCGAAAATGTATGAATATTATTATCAGTAAATCAATAAAAAATGCTACGCAACCAAATTTCGGTAAGTAGGCTAATTAAGAACGTGGAGCTAGTTAGATCCAGGCCATTTATATCGAAGGGTCATTTGATACAGGCCGTTTACAGAGAAGGATTGTTAGTAATCCCTTTCTACTGGCTGAGAGAGAGCCAATTCCTACACTAAGACTTTTTATCACTTTCTATTATGATATAAACGTTCGCAGTTACCCCGCGTAATTACCTCACTCAACGCAACGTTGAATTCTATTACAAATATTATTTCAATCAATTTTTGTTGCAAGTTCAATGAAAGAGAAACACTAAATATATTTCAGCTTAGATATAGTCTTTTCAAAATAAACACTATTAAAAAAATACGGTTATGACTATGTATCTTCATTTTACTATCGTTAATATCAGTGTTAATTACATACATTTTATAATATGTATTGCTAACTTGTTATAAACCGATTTCAAAAAGGAGTAGGTACTGAATTCGTTTGGTATGTTTTATTTATTTAAGAGAGAATAAAAATATCTTAGGAAATAAAAAGCTAGTTTCAAAAGTGTATGTTACTTCCTAAGGATAGGATTTCTGTAAGCTTTAATAGATTATTGATTCCTTTCGAAAATATTGTATTGGGTTTAAAAAAATACTAGTGTCCAGCCGCGGATCCGCTCGCTTCTGATATCCTTTATAAAAATGTCTGGTCAGCAACAGAAGTTGATTAGCATTTCAGTGCTACTTCATTCACAGTGTTCATACAAATTGACAAGACAAGTGTATGTCAATATTTTATTATGAAAGGTTATTATGAAAACCTTTCATATCAGCAACAGAATTTGATTAACATTATAGTAAGTAATCTTAATTTTTATACCATTAGTATGAATGTTTGAAAAAATATATTTACGTAGAAAATATCTAAACTAGAAATATAATAATATTAAATAAAAAATTAAGAATATTTAAAAGCCATTCCCAAATAACCCGAAACGTAGGTAGTTATGTAAAAATACTCTTTCGGATGTTGAAATAGAATATTTCGAAATTGTAGGGTAGACGTTAGCTTATAACGCAAATACAGATAGAATAGAAGAATTTCACAGGTTATCCCAAGTCCTGGGTAGTTCAGATGGTTAGAGCAGTCACCCGGATTGTGAAAGGTCGCGGGTTCGAGCCTCGCTCCAGGACGTGAAATTGTTCTAGTTTATATATTTTTATATGTAAACTAGCTGACCCCGCAAACGTTGTTTTGCCATAAAAAAAAATGATAGTAGCCGATTCTCAGACGTACTGAATATACATATAAAATCATATATTAGAAATTATCAAATGAATAAGATGTATTTGAAAGTTGCAAAACATTTTAATGAACTAATATAGTCCATGTTTTAATTTACTGTCGTATTGTCTTCACCACCCTGTATAACATTATGAGAAAAGCGTCCTTAAATTAATCAACGATATATGCAATTATAATTGAAATGCTTGTTGAGTCCTTATATTAGGGAACCATAATAGTCATCTTCATAATCAAATATGTACCTACTTAAACAAAGTACTACCGTTCAGTGAAGCGAAGAGAGGAAGCCAGTAACGCGTGCCACGCCTGCGCAGACTATGTTAGACCATTTTGATTATATACCGGGTGATTTTTTTTTAAAGAAGTCGTGTATAGGATTGCCAGCCTAGTCATCTGCCTTTGTTTTCGAGAGCGTTTCTCTTACACACTGTTTAAGCGATTTCTGTTGAGGTTGCTGTTTTCAGAAAAAGAAAATTATAATGTCTTTATATTTTTGATTAATGTAAGTAACTTTCCGTTTCATCAATGAAAAATCAATTTGAATAAAATAACGGAAAAAGTAGCTTTGCTTGACACGTACTACGAGTTTTGTAGCAATATTGGACAAAACCAATGTTGTAACTAAAATGCGGTCAAATGTTTAAATCTGTAATAATCCTATATTTTTTTATATTTCTTTTAGAAAATTTATCTTTAGTCTAAGTATTATGTATATTTATTTATCTTTACACCTAATAGTGTGTTCAAGAATCACACTATTAGTATTGTTATTAATCTGTGCTATTAGGTCTTACAATAAGGTAATATTCAAGAAAATGTTCACTAAAAATTAAAAAATCTGGAACAATAACCCTCCTTACTAGAGCCTTCCTTTGTATGGACAAGTGTTTTTCAAATACATTTATTTGTCTATGCACTTTTACATCACATTACATTTTTTTAAGTAATTAGGTAATACTTCCTGTCCAAAGTGACTACATCTTAGGGCACGTGGCCACATGGTTTAATATGGCACTTCAAAACACATTAGTAAATCGGTGAAGTATGAAACGCCGTTACTGGCTACCATTTGTATTGTGTAATTATGCCGACGGAGCACGGAGACACGAACCGCAAGCCACGTTGCCCGAGTCCACCGCACATGTATTAGGACTGACTGAACTTTGTTAATTTGTAATCTCACAGTTGCTCTTGTACTTTACAGTAATAACTTAGCATAAAGTATAGTCAGTTAGTATATTTCAGTATAATATTATATTACTAAATGGTCTAGTGACCATCGCCCATGACTCGACGGCCTGATTCTCCATCTCTCCCTCTCTCTCCAAATCTAGAATAATTCTGACAATCAGCATATTATTTAAATACAAATTTGTTTATAACGTCGATAGTGAATGAGCCAATATCTACCAAGAAGACCGGTTACTACAGTCCACACTCAAAACTTCAAAATATGTTTATATTATGAACTCTATTATAGTAGCATTAAGAGTCTATAATATGTTACCCGGCTTTTCATGTAAGCTCAAGTCGGAAACAAACAAAGCGATAAGATTGCATAAGCAAGTCATGATAGTCTAAATAGATTACAGAGGATTTTCCGAAAAACAGTATTACAGTTGAGGATGAGCAATTTTTAGCTTTTTAAACTAACAAAAAATGGCCAATAATTACTTGCTTATACAAGTCTTATTATAATCGGTTTGTTTGTATTGCACATATATATTATATTTGTAGCCTCAAATATCTTCTTAGAGGTGAACGTACTAAGCGCGCTCGTAATTAAAACCAACTGAAAATATTGTAAAACTTTGAAACTTGAGTAGGGGCTGAGTAGGGTAGGAGAGATGGAGAATCAGCATCACAAATATGTAAGCGACTATAATTACTAACGCATTGACATACTTAAAATACCGAATGGTATACACAACTTAACACGAGAATATCATCACACCTTCAATGCCAAGTGATTTTCTTGATATTGTGACTATCAGGTGGATGGTCCATATCGTAAGACATATTTTGACATGAAAAATCTGTCACATTTTAATGTTTTTTTGATGCATTTAAACGCCTTCTTTATTGTAACAATTACAAATAAAGAAAGAAAACGATATTAACCTTAATTGTATTAATCGCAAGCAAAAATGATTATGTGTTTACGCACTTTGATAGCTTAGCATCATTGTTAGGTATCTGGGACTCTACATAATTTGAACTTCATACAAATAAAAAAATTCGCATTTCTCTTGTTCAGTTTGACACTACAGTGGAGAATATTGAATAAATTGATAATTTGCGGATATTGTTGAAAAAAAATGAAAATGATAGGTAAGTACTAAATGTTTTCTTTATCTACTTAATAAATTTTGTTTTCCATGGTCTTCCTTTGAAGTAAAGTAACACTATGATTGGAGGCCTCTCTTCTAGGTAACAATATGTAGGAGCATAATTTATACAACAACATAATATCTAATGAATATTAACTATTAGGTAATTTATGACTAAAACTGATTGTTTCGGAAAACCTCGTCTGAAGTTCTATTTGTTTTTTAGTAAACTTTCGAGTGAATGAGGTGGCGTCCTCGTAATTTTGATTGTGTGTGTGTGTATTGGGGTGTTTATCATAATCTCATAATTTAGTGATTAGTGTCTATGGCCACTGTAACACTGTCTCTTTACAAGCATATTGTGGAGTGCGTTACCCCAGCAAGAAAATATTTGCTAGGTGACATTGAGTTATGCCAATAATTAGAGTGTAATGTGGTGTAAATGTGACACAAATAAAAAAATTGTGTGTGCTGTAGTTTTGGAGAAAAAGCAAAAAAAACCGTTCCTGCTGGAGTAACGCTGTTCCAGCAGGAAGATTCTAAACGAATGATCGGAGGGAAAAGTAAAGTACATGAGCAGGTAGGTTATATTTGTGCATGAATGTGCGCCAAAAATGAGATTTGTGCGTCTTAAGGTTTTAGAGATATACGGTTTCCTGCTGGAGTAACGTTTTGCAGAATCCGGTATCTCGGAAACCTTTGATTGTGCGCACGTAAAATAAATGTATTTCAGTAACTGTTGATTTGTGCGTATTTGTGAATCAATAAGTTATTAAAATATATTTATCGTTTTAAAGTAATCATACATTTCTTAAATAACAATAAAAAATTCTAGCGCTTAAATGAGCAAACGTATAAGCCAACTGAAAATGGAATTCGCTTCTTCTTGTTAATCTTCTTGTCCACAAAAAGTTTCAAAACTAAATATACACACGTTTTTGAATAATTTAACTTTAATTCATAACTGACAATGCCATAACTCCAACTTCAAATTACAAGAACCAGTATAAACCAAATACAATTTGGTAGTAACGCACAATTAGAGTATTTCGTGAAATATAAATGCTGAAAATTTCAGCTTCATATGTCTCGTATTAATGTAGATATAAACAAAAAACCAAAATAACCACTAGATTACCGATAATCCGACAGAATTCAAATGACCACTAAAAAGCGACCGTTTCATACATATTGATGACCTTCATAAATTGGCTCACAAACACGTGTGAACATTTGGTTCCTGGGTACACTGAAGCACAAAACTGTTAGAGAAAGTTATTAAAATGCATTTTAGTTTATATAAAAAGTACTTTACATATGCTGGTATGTGACAATGGCCCTAATTCTGGAGAATACATGCTAAGTCTAAATTTAAGTTCAGTCCATTTCTTTCTCTCGAAATGAATACGAAAAGGATGGCTGTCATATAATTTGACATTTAGAAACGTGCGTTCAATTTTAGACCTTATTGAACGTGATAAAATGCAGAGTTTAGGAGGCACCTCCGTACATGCCGTCGAAAATTGTCTATGGTTCCTTTGAAATCTGTCTAAATTTAATTGCCAGCTCTAAACGAGTTATTGCTATCTAAAGTAAGTCCGAGTTCACGCTTCTGCCCCCTTATTCTCAACTGTCGGATCACGAATTCGATTCGAAAAGTCACATGCCGTCTCGCTTTGACGCATAGCGATAAAAAGTGACAGGTACCTATAGAGTTTCCGAAATTCGAATATTTTCCGACAGTTGAGAATAAGGGGGCAGGTCGTATGAATACCTAGTCAATGTAATTGTATGGCAGCAGCAAGGCGGATTACTACATCAGTCATCCATCCAGGGTTGAGATGCCATTTTCATGATATAAATCACATCGAGTAACTACTGGGAGGCTGTTTCATAGACCTTTTCTCAGTCACAACATAAGTAATTATATGTAAATATAAGTACCTACCACATGCTGGTAATACAGAAACTTTTAATAAATACAGTACTTGTTTCAAAGATACTCTTACACTCTTATTATTATACCTACCATGCTCGTAAATTATTTGGAGTTGGTGCCGCCTGAGCTGTTTTTACAAAGCGGACTCTCGCTGCAGGGTTGACGCGCGGGAAGGCGAGCGGCGAGAACAAATGTATGGCGGACGAAGTGCAATCATGCTTAAGACTCAACAGCGGCTTCGGCTGACTGAGCGGCGACTTATAAACAAAATATTTTAGACGATTTTGGAGCGGTTTTGTTATACAGGGTGGTGCCGTCAATGCGACAATAAATTTAAACATGGGCTATATTAGTCCATAGAAATGGTTTGCCACTTTCAAAAATTTCGTATTCAATTGATAATTTCATGACCTTTGTATGAAATAATGCTGCCAACGTTACACTATTCCATACAAATGTCATGAAATTATCAAATGAATACGATATTTTTGAAAGTGGCATACCATTTCTATGGACTAATATAGCCTATATTTAAATTTATTGTCGCATTGACGGCACCACCCTGTATTGAATATATTCACTGTGAAGAAAAGAGTGAATTATCTTTCAGATCTAACCCAATCTGACCTAACTTATATCTTGTCGCCTACTAATGTAAAAACACGAAAGTGTAAAAAAAATATAATTACGAAATATTCGATTCGCCAAATTATAGCTACCACTACTGAGTTTAAAAAAAATGTCTAACTACGTCCATCTCCATCGTTGCCGCTAAACGTTACTGACTGACCCTACTGGATTGGACGTCGTCGGTCGCCCCTACCCAATAGTCGTAGCCAGGCCGTAAATGTTTTTCTTTAACAATTAATAAATATACTCTAAGCACATTATCAATATTTAATAAATACATTTTGTTTTTTTTTTACAACTAGATGACAAATAACTACAGTTAATTTTAAAATAAGGATAGGTACCTACTGAACAAAATTCACTACTAAAACAATACGATTGCCTGTAAACGTTATGAACGCGATTGTATGGAGAAGAGAATAATATAATGCTGTTCTTTCAAAGAGGTCCACAAAATGTATGAAACGGTCGCTTTTTAGTGGTCATTTGAATTCTGTCGGATTATCGGTAATCTAGTGGTTATTTTGGTTTTTTGTTTATATCTACATTAATACGAAACATATGAAGCTGAAATTTTCAGCATTTATATTTCACGAAATACTCTAATTGTGCGTTACTACCAAATTGTATTTGGTTTATACTGGTTCTTGTAATTTGAAGTTGGAGTTATGGCATTGTCAGTTATGAATTAAAGTTAAATTATTCAAAAACGTGTGTATATTTAGTTTTGAAACTTTTTGTGGACAAGAAGATTAACAAGAAGAAGCGAATTCCATTTTCAGTTGGCTTATACGTTTGCTCATTTAAGCGCTAGAATTTTTTATTGTTATTTAAGAAATGTATGATTACTTTAAAACGATAAATATATTTTAATAACTTATTGATTCACAAATACGCACAAATCAACAGCTACTAAAATACATTTATTTTACGTGCGCACAATCAAAGGTTTCCGAGATACCGGATTCTGCAAAACGTTACTCCAGCAGGAAACCGTATATCTCTAAAACCTTAAGACGCACAAATCTCATTTTTGGCGCACATTCATGCACAAATATAACCTACCTGCTCATGTACTTTACTTTTCCCTCCGATCATTCGTTTAGAATCTTCCTGCTGGAACAGCGTTACTCCAGCAGGAACGGTTTTTTTGCTTTTTCTCCAAAACTACAGCACGCACAAATTTTTTATTTGGGTCACATTTACACCACATTACACTCTAATTATTGGCATAACTCAATGTCATCTAGCAAATATTTTCTTGCTGGGGTAACGCACTCCATATTGTGACAACAGATAATATGTTTAGCCTGTAAAGCTTCAGAAGACAGTGTTACAGTGGCTATAGACACTAATCACTAAATTATGAGATTATGATAAACACCCCAATACACACACACACAATCAAAACTACGAGGACGCCACCTCATTCACTCGAAAGTTTACTAAAAAACAAATAGAACTTCAGACGAGGTTTTCCGAACCACTGTAACACTGCCACTGTAACACTGTCTCTTTACAAGCATATTGTGACAACAGATAATATGTTTAGCCTGTAAAGCTTCAGATTCCAGACACAGTTGATTTTTCAATTGTCATAGCCCTCCGAAGGGATAACGCCGCTTGAAAGATTAATAATTTGTTGTTTTCTATTTACTGAAGCATTTACTACCCTATCTTCCCCTTTCCTACGAACAAACAAAATCTCTAATAAAAGGTACTATTTGCTAATGCAAGTTCTATATATATCTGATAAAAAATTGTGCCTCCTGATTTTATGATTTTTCTTTCTATTATATTTTGCTCACGACCATTCTGTTTCCTGATTTTGTCACTTCTTTGCTATTTTCACGATAAATCAAAAAGTATGGGGAAATGGACAATGCGTAAAGGTCCCAAAACATGTAAAGAAAATGAGTTTGATAAAAAACACTGGAAATTACAGGAAAACTATTTTTATTTTGGATATGTCGCCGCCATCTGGTTAAAGTGGCCGCTTAATTGGATGCCTAGCCCATTGATTAAACGCCGGCATCCGCTAGGGCCGCTTATTGTATTATTTTTAACCCTCGATGCAAATAAGAGGTGTGTTATAAGTTTGACGTGTCTGTGACTTTGATTCGGTTATTTTTGTTTATTAGGTGACTTGATCGCATTGCTTCTTAGCTATAATCTATGAAGATATGCTTCAGGCGTTTCATGACTATCAGCTTATTTCCTACTTGTTAAATTAATCTTACTAACTTGCACAGAACCGATTGATTTAAAAGGAGATGTTATAGGTTTGTACGGAGTTTCGGCGATGAGTATGTACAGGGGTTTTTAAGTTAGGGAAATGGAAATAAAACATTATTTCTATAAAACATTATACTATAACGTCAAACTTCTATAATTATACCACTCAAAATATATAGCAGAAATCAAAAAACTTCATTGATCCGTCTATCAGGCTACTGAGTCCATAATTCCATATTCCTAGACTAAAAACGAACGTTTTAAATACATGGCCACAGATTATAGAGATTAGGTCTTAATATGGCCTCCTATATTTTTTTTTTTTATATAACTATATTGCCGCTTTTGTTTTTTTATGGATGCTTTTAAATATTTTTGTACGTGGTTTAACGGCTGAAAATATAAAGCACTATAATTTGTAGTGGTTTTAATTATCATTTTTTAAACTGTACATGTTTATAGCCGAAAATGAAACATCTCTCTTGGTTAACTTTTACTTCGTTGGTATTTTTAAGACATGCTAACCTTAAGCTGATCCTTGCTCAGTTTTTCAGAAACTTACAGCAGATATAGCGTAAATTTGCTCATAAGAATATTTTCAATGAGTGTTAGATAGATAAATAATGAGGCCGTTTGGGGCGACCGTCTAGCTTTATTGGAGGCAAGATTGGTACTGTCTATGACGTCTCATACTACCTAGGTAGAGTCTACTTCGAGAAAGAGGTAAATCGACGAATCCAACTCATGAGCAGCGTTCGGAAAATTTCGTAAGATCTTCTCGTCCAAAATTCCTCAGTGCTTGAAGTCAAAAGTCTTCGAACAGTGGGTGCTGCCAGTGATCAAATACGGCTGTGAAACGTGGTCGCTCACTAAGAACCTTCTGTGCAGGTTCGCAGTCGCACAATGAGCTATGGAATGAGCTATGTTAGGTGTTTCTCTGCGACATACAATCAGAAATGATGACACCCGTAAGAAAACCAAAGTCACTGACATAGGATTAGTAAGTTAAAGTGGCAGTGGGCAGGCTACATAGCACGCAAAACAGACGGCCGGTTGGGGATTAATGTTCTAGAATGCAACCACGTAGCGGAAAGCGCAAAGTAGGATAGCGTCCTGCTAGATGGACAGACGACCTGGTCAGGCTCGTGGGGAGCCGTTAGATGCAGGCTGTACAGAACTGTTGTATTCGGAAATCGAAAGGGGAGGCCTTTGTTCAGCAGTGGACATCATAGGCTGTTATGATGATGATGACGTCACATTGAATATTCCTTTCATTTTCTCAATTGCATCACAAAATTCACTTTCACTGGAAAACTAAAGACCAAGCCTTTGTCGAAGTCTGTCCAATTTAAAAAGGCTTTCTATGTATGATAAAGCGCTTAGAAATGTTGACGTGTATAGTTACGACAGTTGCAAAGGTAGATTTTACGTGCAGGCGAACATAGCTTTACGCTTTGTAACAGCGCTTCTGCGACGTTTTTTAATGTTGCAAAAGCTATATGCTGAGATAGGGCCTTGTTGACGGCACCTACGTAAATGTGTTAATTGTTTTATTGTTTCTACTTTTTCTGTTTGTAGTGTCTAAGTTTTATGTTGTATGTTTTTTTGTTCTGTGTCTGTCAATAAAATTTTTTTCTTTCTTCTTCTTATTTGTTACGTCACCATCTTAGGAGCAACAGCTTTGCTAATTGACGTTAGAAACGCTACTAGAAATTTCGTACAGAAGCTAACGTATTATAAATACGATTACGATTAGTAAGTTAAAGAAATAAATAAATATTTTCTTGGTAATTCTTAAATTACATCAACGAAAATTTTATTATATTTAGGTACTCATAATAAGCTCCGTAATCATATTACTTAGCAGAAAATAAGGCGCTCCACAAGATAACTTTAGTTTATTACTGCTCTAGACTCTAGACCACCTGAGAATTAACTTTCATTTAACATAAATAAACCCAGCCACGGTCTTTGCTTGAAGGCGAATAAAGTTAGGTGACAATTTCATTTATTTAGTAACATTGGTTGACCGGTATATTGACTAGCTTATTATGAAAAGTTATTTTTGTAAATACATGACGGATTAACGCTTTTCATATCCTGCAAAAGAATGTTATTATTACAACTTACCTACTACTGTTTATGGAATTTGTGCTATTTTCATAATTTTAGCTAATTATGAATAAATAAGGGACCAAATATTTGACATGTTTATGACGAGACTACGTTGAAGTTATAGTTGGTAAATATTATTGTAACGTAGTTATTATTAAAGTTGATTAGAAACACAAATTCCCTAATAATCCGAAGTAGCTTCTTGCTTATTCTGCAAAGTTAAACAGACTATGAAAATAAACTTAGGTACCAAGTTAATCGACTTTAATTTTGATTTTAAGAGAGCTATTTTTTAACTACTTAACCCTTTACGTCAGCTGTGGTTGATTTGCAGAAAATCGCAGTCAGACCAGTATACGGCAAGTAAAATCATTCACTTGCTGAAGCCATCCACTTATCCTATCGTCACCTATAAGCCAGCCAGCGTTCACATGCAGTAAAAATCTATTGTGTCTAATACCTATTGTAGTAGAATAGTTAGATTTTCATCACCCTGACATTCCTCGAGAATAAAACGAAGGTAACGCCATCAAGCCAAACAGAATACCTTCTCGTATCAACCCTCACATCATTGTTAATAAAGCTTTGTAGGGTAACGAGGGGTAATTACGAACCGTAACTCCGTTACAGAACCCGTGATCACTGCCTGGCGTTGAACCGACGCAAAACTCTCCCGATCTCAACCAGAAAGTTAATATCATATATCTTTTGTATCATGATGTACACGGCCTTGTTCAAAATTAGTCTGCATTCGGAATTCGTATAAAGTCGTTTAACAAACAAAGCGGAATTGCGTTTTAACATGCTCGCACTTACGCAATATAAATGAAATCGTGCAACGAAGTCACTTTGTTTTGGGACTAGGAAGGTGGCTAATCGATTTTTATAGAATTGAGAAAAAGCGTGACAAAGGCCAATCAACGATAAAGGATCAAACATTTAAAGCTGTGGCACTGTCGGAAATCCAACAATTGAAACCAATGAAACATTAACCTGCTGCTATTAGTCTAATTTAACTTTTATTTAAATATACCTTTCAGTTATTGTCGGTCTGCTTTATCAAGCTACCTTTTAGAGGCCTGGTAGAGAACGATATTTATCCTGGACTCCGCCATTATGTAAAACTTATATCGTAGCGTAAGGAGTTCGTAATTTTTAACAAACTTACGTTTCTTCTTCAGAGAAGAAGGTAAAAGCAGAATAGACGGAAGTTACATTCAATTTAACTTACAAGAAACCAAATGGTCGTGTTATAATTGGCAAACGTTATTCAAGTTGTGATTTGTTATTGAGACAGAGTTTGACTGAGTCAATAATGTCCCACAATATTACTCAACCTATACAATACAGGCCTAAGTGGAGTTTTGTGTTTAAGAAACTTCGTAAAACTTTTTATGCTTTCTTTTGATATGAGTAAAATCATTTAAAAAAAATCTTTTGAACATAAATAACATAATGATGAAATAATATTTATGAATACAATCATAATTATTAGTTTATTAAGTGAGCAAAGTTATTTTTTGCTGTGAGTGCTGAAGAAGAAGAATCATAAGAAGCGAAGAATAGAATTATGACCATAGTGACTGATTTTATTATAAACGACTGAGCACAGTTAGCGCTTTAAAATACGAGACATGAAAAAAAAATTGTAATGTCAGTCGCTAAAAGTTCTTATGGATCTGAAAATCAGATATACATTTCTTCATAACTATAGCTAGACACGTGTAGAACCAAAACATGACGAACAAAACGATTAAAGGATTTTGCTTCAAAACCTTTTCTTTCCGTAAAGACCTCTTAACAATAAAGACACTTGTAATTTGTCAACGATAATTTGTATTCAATAGGAAATTTCTTTAGATAGTAGATATCATTAATATTCACAATCGTGTAGATGCGTAATCCTTATAGCTATTTTCCAATAAAATAAATTATGTATTTTCGCTTACTTTTCACGCGCGACTGTTTTGTCTTTTTCCCTCCCGCTGAGTCAATGATGTCTCTATCCCTATCTGTCTAGGTAAACTAAACAACGTTTTGATAGATCTCCATAAGCAAAAATAAATAGTAAAATCGGTAAGCACAATATTTTAATTTAAGTAGGAAATAAAGCATATATAAACTAAAATATACCTATAAATTCTTTATTATTATTAAAAGTTATAAGTAAACTTACTACAATTTTGCAAATTTTTAATCATTTACATCTTATAAATACATTTGTAGTTTTTTTTAGATATATATGTTTAAGAGAAAAAAAATAGCATTAAATAAAAAAATGGGGGATTATTATTGGTTTTTGAAGAAAGGTAAAAATTTTCTGAGCTGCTCTGACTTAGAGGACTTGCATCAAGACCAGTAAAATACTTATAAAAACTGCGTTGCGTTATACTAAAATACGTGTTCGAAATTAAATTAATGTTGCTCACATATGAATCAAATGTGACTTTGCTGCAGAAAAGAGCTCTTTTGTTGGTGGAGAGGTGAAACAGTAATTACATACAGAGTTTTAAAATATTGCATGCTCAAATTCTTTGATCGATGATTGATTTTGTAGTTTCACGTGAACAATCTGCAAAACTAAGCAGTGCGGAGCTTTTAATTAATACATCTTTTTATACTTTAGTTTACAACAAGTATTGCCACCCTCATTGTATACCATTTAATGATAGAAAATAAACTGCTAATTGCTATGAGGTTCTGTTATCAAATACTTATAAAATACTTGTAATATTTAAAAGGATCTTCAGTTATCACAGCGTGGTTGTTGTACCTGTAACATAAATATAAAATATTTGTCTATGTAATCCGAACTAGCCCCTAGTTAATTCTGATAGCTTGAATCAGAACATGAAAGTAAACTTACAATGTTGATCTGCTACATTTTTTTCCAACAGAGCAACTTTTAAATAAACCAGAATAGACGGATTATAGAAGCACTTTCGATTTTCAAGATCGCAGTCAAATATATATTTTTTAGTTTAGTATTTATGCGGTGCGTCAAAAACATTCATTCACTCTCTTAAGTCAGCTTACAAACAACAGAAAATCAAATAGTTGATATGCGTATACTTTTTCTTGCCTTATTTTACATCATAGTGTAATATGATGTAAAATAATACATCATATGTCTATGAAAATTAACCATTAGACCATTCTCTACTGAAGAATTTGAATCAATGTAGTTACTTAGTATGTGCGTGCAATCTTTTTGACAGTTAATCTTTGTTTGAGTCATGATTAATTTATTTCAGCTGTTTTCAGCTTTTAAGCTCTTACTTATACGAAATGTCTCAAAAACTTCGGAACACATAAATTACGGGATGATTTGCTGCTAGAGCTAAAACCCGAATCATCAAGAAGTAAAATGATTGAGACTTTTTAGCATCTCACATATATATGTTTATAACTTTAATAGTATATATATAAGTAAACGCTGGTAATGTCGACAGTGTCCCGGTACCCGTCAGTTCATAAAAATTACGAATATTACTTTTTCTCACGTGGCACTGTAAGAACTTTCTATGGCACCATAATCATTGTTATATAGGTACTACAAAATCAGAACCACAACGGTTAATTAGAAAAGCAATGGCGACGGAAAAAAATTGCATCAAAGTATAACACTCCCAAAATTTGTTTTTTTTGCTAGTTTAGGTACTGAAAGTGAACTCTAGCATAGTACATTAGTTTTTTTTTTATACAACTGGATGACAAACAAGCTGACGGCCCACCTGATGAAAAGCGGTAACCGCCGCCTATAGACACCTGCAATAACAAGCAAAAATCACTTGATATTGCAGGTGCGTTGTCATCCTGGGGCCTAAGATGAAATGCCGTCCATGCCCAGTAATTACACTGGCTACCTTTCCCTTCAATCCGAAACACAGCGAACTGTTTCACGGCTGAACTAAGAAAGGCGGTGGTACCTACCCAGACGACCCTGCATACGGGCCTACCACCTAGTGAAAGTTCATTCAAAATCTTGCAGAATCTATCGGTAGTTCGATGATAGTGATTCTTTCTTAATGTAGTCAAGTGAAGTATCTGATGAATTTTAGCCTTTCAATTAGTTTTTTTTATTTATTTTGTGGTATTTACCTGTGTGACATTTATTGGTCCCTAAAAATCCCTCAGTGACCCTCGTCAATAATAACACAATTCTGACGGTTACTGGGCCTAGCGTGGCAACCTGCACCAATTACCACCATCGTTTACTTTTTCGTTAAATTTGGCCTTTATCGTCATAAAGCTAAGGTCGTAAGATAATATCTCGTGCAAATTCTTAGAATGAAATATGATTCCTTGGCGGTATATACATATATATTTATTTACATATACTATATAAACAAAATATTACATTTGAATTTGGAATCTCTCATTTTAATATGATTGTTCATAGAGTTTTCACATTTTGCGCCAATACATTGTACAATATTTTGCGATATTAAAATGGAGTGGGGTGATAAAGAGAACCGAATCGCTGTGATTGCATTACACAAAGTAGGTATGGAGCCAAATGCAATTTTTAACCTTCTGAAGCCCGATAAACCAGACACAATTGAATTTTAATTGTCATGTCAACTTAGGTTGCCGTCTGGGCATTAAAGGATTAAAACTCTCCATACGCTTCGTATTAGTAAAATGTTTGTGTACCGGGCTCTTAATAGGTACAATGAGACCTCCTCTGTTTGTGACAGAAAAAGATCTGGCCGTCCACGTAGTGTTCGTACGAAAAAGGTGGTAAAAGCAGTAAGGGAAAGACTTCGAAGAAATTTCGATTTTATCTCGGGAGATGAAGCTAGCACCTAGAACCATGTCGCGTATTTTAAAAGATGACTTAGGACTTGCAGCCTTTAAGAGACGTACTGGTCATTTCTTAACTGATAATTTAAAAAAGAATAGGGTGGTAAAATCGAGACAACTACTGAAGCGGTACGCAAAGGGAGGTTACAGAAAAATTTTGTTTACGGATGAGAATTTTTTTACAATTGAGCAACATTTTAACAAACAAAATGACCGTATTTATACTAAAAGCTTCAAGGAAGCTTCCTAATTAGTCGACAGAGTGCAACGTGGGCACTATCCGACTTCAGTGATAGTTTGTATGGTGGGGTATTAGCTATGAAGGAGTGACTGAGCCATACTTTTGTGAAAAGACTTTCCCGCCGCTAGTAGGGCTGGAAGGCGACGGGCGTGTGTTGAGGTCGCCCAGCGCTGATGATGCTAACTAAACACACTTAAGCACTCCAGTAACTCCACTGCCCTTCGCGTGGGTAGCCTAGGCTCTGCCGAAGCAATTTCACTAGCCCACCCCCGTCATGCTGTGGCCTAAGATGAAATGCCTTCGATGCCCAGTAATTATACTACTAACTTTCCCTTTAATCCGAAACACAGCGACTACAAACACTGTGAAAACAACGTCAAAAGGATATTCAATTACGTAATAAAAATATGAACCTTGAATATACATTAAAATTACATTATTTATTTATTTAAACTTTAATTGCACAAAATGAGTTACAATTTGGCGGACTTAATGCCATTAGGCATTCTCTACCAGTCAACCGGAAAGTTGAGTCCGAAATGATTAAATAGGTAGGTAGGTACATTATGCTTAAAATTCGACGAGTTTTGGTACCATTTGCCAATAATTAGGACCAATCCGCCGAATACTGGTACAAATGGGTGTTTCTTCAATTTATTATTTATTTGATTTTTTCCTTATTGTCCTTAATAAAACGAATCATTATGTCTAATAGAGGAATAAATTCTGTACCTAATGGTGTAACTACAACTTCGTAAGAGCAATGATGTTTGTGTGACAAGTCGTCAAAGTCAGCCAAGTTCAATTTCCGACTAGTAAAGGGACGTTTACCTTAGTATTTATTTGCTTAAAATTAAAACCAGCGGCATACTCATAAATTACGTATACAAATATTCTTATTTTATTTTAAAATGTAGACAAAATTTATTTACATAGAAAAATATGTTAACTAGAAAAAAATCACGTTAAATCCACTTTCACAATCCAGATGACTGCTCTAATCATCCCTTTTCAGCCCAGCACTATTCCAGCTGCTTCTCCTTGGTAGCTCAGATGGTTAGAGCAGTCACCCGGATTGTGAATGGTCGCGGAATCGACTCCCGCCCCAGCCCGCCTAGCAGACCACCGAAACGCGATATGATAAAGCCATTTATCGCTTTGAACTGTCAAAAATCATTGGATATAACCGCCATCTTGAAATTTTATCGAAACTGCGAACTTGTATTGTATATATACATGTTCGCAGTTTCGATAAAATTTCAAGATAGCGGGTATATTCAATGATTTTTGACAGTTTAGATTTTTTCTATGTATACGTATATAAAATTATGAATAACTGCTTTTAGTTAACTAGAAATCAAACAGTAAGAGTATTTTTGTCTCAGACATTTTAAATAATATAATAAATGTCTGATTATCGTTATATACATTTATTGAACTTCAATTCAATACCATTCCTTCATAAATCTACCGGGGAGTCTACGGGCAAGAAGCTCATTAAGGTTTTCCTCTTTCTTTACATGTCGGTATTAGTTGTTTAAAACATGCCGGAATCCAAGGATGATATGAGTATAAGTAAAAGCTACTAAATGATGAACAGATTTAAAAAAATGTGGCTTCTAACATATTCCACCTCAAAAGTATATTAAGTACTAGTGAATAATTAAGGTATGTCAAAGAGTTTAAAGGGGGTCGAGTGATCGAGTATATAATAGTTAAAACTATACTTTAAACATATCTACATACATATAAACGCATACATAAATACAATATATAAAGTTAGATACATACATAAAAGACTAAAATATATATGTAGCAAATATAAGCGTTATATTTTCAAAACTTTCTGTCCGAGTACAAAATGTCCAAAATTCAGACCGACAGACGTAACTAAACCACAAGGGTTCATTGCTTTGCTACAGAGCTCCAAATAATGATCCAAACGCTAAGTGGTCAATAATTTTATGAGGCATAAATTAATTTACGCCACAACCATTATAGGCCGAGTAAGCCCAATTAATTTATGGGTAATATATGCATACAGAGTGACAGCCCATTTAGGCCCATGATAAAATAGTATTACGCACTAAGTAATGGGCATGAGCAAAAGTTCCGTCATCAATTTATTCATCTCATCAAGAGTGGTATAACGATATTGAGTGATTTGGTGAAAGGAGTTTTCTTTGGTGGAGGCTGCTACGACCCTAGCTATGACTCTTTATCCCGGCCTCTTTATGCCTCTTTGAAAGCAGAATGGGTCTCGAAATAAGCTGCTTTCTGTAGAGACTAAAATTGAGTGATATTGGGGACACAAATAGTCTTTATCAAGAGACTACGGGGTGCCGTGTAATGCGATGATATCTATTTCTTTGAAAACATTAAACTTTTATACACCTTGCATGGAGGCTTAGCATATAATACTTTATCTATCCGGTGTTGATGACCACAACATACTGAATTTAAAAAGCGTACTATTATTTATTACTTTATGCTACAATATTTATATCACGCGTGATTATTCACGACACTACTCGCCTCTTCCATGCCTAGTGATCTGCTAGCTGAGATACTAACACCTAATATTATCTGCTTTTCCTTGCTCCGCTTCATACAGTTTTAACTTAATAAATTACATAAATCATATCTACATATATCAAAAAGCCCAATTATTTATGAATGTACTTTAAACAAGGTTTGGTTTTCAAACAATGGTCATCCAAAAAAAATGAGAATTTATTAATTAAATCAGATTTATCCAGTTTTGTATGTGTCGCATATTTCTGAAGATACAAAAAGGAGTAGGATAGGCATTTCACATAACAATATTTAATAACAATAATACACATATAATTAAAAAATATTAAAACAAGAAAAATTTCACGTCCTGAGGCAGGAATCGAACCCGCGACCTTTCGCAATCCGGGCGACTGCTCTGACCACTTAGCCACCCAGGACTTGGGATATCCCTATGAAATTCTTCTAGTCTATCTGTATTTGCGTTTATGAGCTAACGTCCACCCTACAATGTCGAAATATTCTATTTCAACATCCGAAACGAGTATTTTTACAAATAGCGACGATTCGGTTAAGTTGGGGCAGTGCTTTCAAATATTCTTCATTTTTGATTTTAACATTATTATAAATGTTTGAAAAATTACTTAGTAATTAAAATATAATAAACACAGGAATTTCACAGGGATATCCCAAGTCCTAGGTGGCTCAGTGGTCAGAGCAGTCGCCCGGATTGCGAAAGGTCGCGGGTTCGATCCCTGCCTCAGGACGTGAAATTTTTCTAGTTTTATTATATTTTAATTACTAAGTAATTTTTCAAACATTTATAATAATGTTAAAATCAAAAATTAAGAATATTTGAAAGCACTGCCCCAACTTAACCGAATCGTCGGTATTTGTAAAAATACTCGTTTCGGATGTTGAAATAGAATATTTCGACATTGTAGGGTGGACGTTAGCTCATAAACGCAAATACAGATAGACTAGAAGAATTTCACAGGGATATCCCAAGTCCTGGGTGGCTCAGTGGTCAGAGCAGTCGCCCGGATTGCGAAAGGTCGCGGGTTCGATTCCTGCCTCAGAACGTGAAATTTTTCTAGTTTTATTATATTTTAATTACTAAGTAATTTTTTAAACATTTATAATAATGTTAAAATCAAAAATGAAGAATACACATATAATAACATTTATTATTCAACATATTTGCCTGAAATCAAGTTCATAATTGTATCTTTTAAATTAAAATAATATTATTTCATTGGATATTTTTTGATGGCTAGTAAAATTGTTAAATAAAATGGATGGGAAAAGTTATTAATTCCAAATTATATATTATTATGTCATGTTAGAATTTGTGCCTATTTTTCAAAAAATATTTATTCGTTAATTTTATTTAACGTAATAATCCTTTACTACGTTAAATAAAATTAACTATTATAGTAACAGTCTCTAGGATAACAAAGAATCCAAGAAATTGAACACGCTCAGCAGATAAATATGGCAGCAGGTGGAATAAGCTCGGTGGATACTTTTGTTTCTCCATATTGCGCAAAGGTATCTACAAATTTGTTTGATAATTCTTGACGATTACGAAAACGATATCTAAAAATTAGTAGGTGCGTATTTCCCCCACACGATCCCACTAAAGTGCCGTTGACATTGCAATCAATTATCTACTATCGTTTTTTAAACTTAATATAACAATTTACCTACTACACCGTTTAGGACAAAAATATATACAGTTTAGAAAGTTCATTACTCTTGATGCGAAAGCAGTAAAGTTTATTTCCTGGGCTGTGCTACATTGATCGATAAGTTTGAACAATACAATGGCGATCGAAAATACAGAAGCTGTAGGTGTACAACGCCGACACAACATCGATCGATCGAGGTAATTTGTAGGCACTTTAACAGACTCAGGTGCTGTGCTGTTTTAAAATTACTGTTAAGTAATATTCTCGTCCCGGAAATAATATAGAGAAAAACACTTTGCAGATTGCTGTCAATAAGATGGCAATCATATATCATTTAGATTATATTTAACCCGTCAAGCATTCTTAAGGAGTATTAATGTTTAAAATACTTATATACCATTTCGTAATTTCGTTTTGGATGGTCAATTGTTGAAGTTTCTCAACCATCAATTAGTCGTAAGTAGTAAAAATACGACATTTTCATCTCTTATTTTGGTCTGAATGAAAATTAAAAACAGTAACTTCATAGTTTTAATATGACAATATGTCTGGAGAACTGAGCCAATATGGCTTAGATTGACTGACCTTAAAATAGGCCTAGGATCGGATTCTAGGAGTTTCTATTTTACACATAAGAACCCAAATCTAACAATTTGAAGCATTTTATCAATATTTGTGAAGTATAACTAGGATATAAGTATCAATCTCACTAGAATTTTGCTGGATTATTCAAACGTACCTATAGTTACATACCTACAACCCACATGAAATTCGCTTAGACATATTCCGAGCTCAAATTCTCAAAACCTACAAATATTTTTTTGTGATTTGTGAGATTTTCTAGGTGTTTATTTGTAAATTTAACTAATAAAATCAAGCCTGCTCACATAATTACTAGTTATCTAGTTGAACACAAAAGTAGATTTTTTAAAATTAATTTTAAATTTAATCGTTTATGGATATAATCTAGAACTATAACACACCAACTATTACGTTCGTAATTGGTCTGCTAAAATAGAGTAAATCTAGTGTTTGACTGTGACTGTTAAATTGTAAAACCGTTTAGTCACTGACCTACATGACCGTTTTGAGGTGTCATTAATGTTTTGTAAAACTATTGACAACTAACAATTATCTATTAAAGTACCGACAAAAGACAATGTAACACTATGCTTGTGAAATGTTGATTTTATTCTGCATTTGTATTGCTTGACAATACCAGTATGCCTTATGGGGTTTCAAATACTCGAGAATATGACGTGCATAAATGGGAATGAAACGGAATGGTAAAGGCAATTATTGCGCATTGCCTTTTATCCCTTAACAGCCTACCAACGTCTGCTCAACAATAGAAAACCTATTGTGTCTGGTTTATACCCACAATCAGGCAAAATTATATACATAGAGTAGGCAACGCGTGAGTACTTAGTGTCCAAGGTGCTACGAGCACATTCTGAACATGACAGTAGGTAATTATGAGACGACGGGATTGAAGTCAAAGCTTTGTGACAATACATTCGGAAATTTAGTGTACTTTCAACGGGATTCCATATTGAAACCAGTACCTACGCCAGTATGTGGAGCTCGAGAAATGTTTTGTCTACGTCGAAAAGTCGTTCTTATTGGGGTACCGTATGTTAGTTGGACTCTTAATAAGAGAATAATATTTATATATTTCACTTCATTCACATTACAATAATTGTAATGTACAATAATTGTAATACTATCAGGTGGCCCGTCAGCTTGTTTGTCATCTAGTTGTATAAAAAAAAACTATATATAATGTCTACAATAATTGTAATGTCAGTTCCTGACACGGAGTACTTAACCAGTTCTGGTTATATAGTCTTTGGTTCCTGATAAGCTGCCCTTGTAGATACTCCTTTTTGGTTGAGGTATTGCCTCCTGATGAAGCAAATAATCCGGCAGTCATACCATGCATACTGATATTATGAACGCGAATGTAACTAAGTCTGTCTGTTACGTTTTCTGTTACTGAATTAGATGTAGAATTGATGCTTAGCTAGATAATAATTGGCGTGAGTGTCAGAATATTACTTCTATGATTGTACTAGGAGAGAAGGAGGCAATAAGGCCGCCTTTTGCATGTTTTTCTTCTCTGTAGTTTTCTTTATTGTTTCTTTGTGCAATAAAATATCTATCTATTATTTAAGGAATGGTCTAAATTATCGGGAGTAAAAATTAATTCACTAAACATGGCTGTCAACCTATCAGTATTAAAGTTCATACAATGAGAAACTAATGAATTACTATTGTGTTCCAATATTGTTATTAGAATATGAAATGTAGACCCATTAGTAGGCACATAGTACATTTACAATTGCATTTTAGTTAATTGTCCTGCTTTGTAGCGAAATTATGAAATTTTCTACCACAGGAAATAAATACCGGTTAATAGACGGAAATTCAAGTTAGTCTATATGCGACGGTAGTTGGTCGCCATCAGGCGGACCATACACTTCTTTGTCACACTTGTTGTTTAGTAAACTAGTTTGAAATTAGTAAATAACTGGTTTTAATTTTCAACCCGTTTACCCTTTCTTTTTGTCTACATTGTTAAAAGTAACTTAAAAGTTTTTATTTCTGCAGCTGTACTCTAAACTTTTAGGATCTTTCTTTTAGGTTACAAGTGTTGCTCACAAAAGAGTTCCTAACGACTGACCCCTTCGATCGGTATCATGAAAATAGAATTAGATTTGTTTGCTTCGAAGCTTGTTTGTCATCTAGTTGTATATAAAAAAACAATATTATATCAGCTCATGCTGTACATATATAAAAAAAGGGTCATTTATCTTTCCATTTCGTGTATTTTTTTCGTCCTTTTCTTCGCCCTCGTGGATGTCGGTTATCGCACCCATGTCCTTTCTCAAGATGTAATCTATCTCTATGACAAATTTAATCTAAATCGGTTCAGAGGCTTAGGACTGAAAACGTCACAGGCAGACAGACAGAGTTACTTGGGTTGGGCTACTTTTTGACGCAATAACAGAAATTAACACGTTATGATAACCACTATATGACATTTATATAACGTTCATAATAAGCATATCGTGCTACAATTCCTATATTAAAAATCTTCTCTAATTTTTTGAATAAAAATTCGAAATAATTAAAATTTATGAAGTATATTACTCTGTGACAATTTTGAACATACCATTAATTATAAAACGTTGCGAATTTGCGATCAAAGTCAAAACTTTGGGACATTAGATTATTGGACTTTCAACGGGATTCAACATTGAAACCGTACCTAAGCGAGTATGAGGTACTAGAGAAAAAAATGTCTACATCGACAAGTCGTTTTTCTCGGATTAAGTATATTGGAATTTGCATTTAAAATTTCGTTTCAGTTTATGGTCAAAATTCTTTGTGAAGCGAAACCATAAAATTTTCTACCTAAATACCGCTTAATATGCGAAAATTCAAGCGACAACCCACAGAAATTAATTAGAAAAGTCTTTGAAATTATATGAAAGTTTGTTTACAGTTACAAGCAAACTTGCGGTGAAAGTTTGAAACTACGTAGAGTGCAAAACTTATGCAGAAGAGAGTAACTTAGAACTATAAATTATATTATCTAATAAAAAGGTACACCTACACTGTCAAAAATATTCAATCAAAAAGTCTGAAATACATAATAAAAGAAACCAGATACTTGAAAGTTTTAATTAATGCAGTTTTAATTTCGGGCATTGGAGCAAAAAAATCTAAATACACGCAATTCTCATCAAAATAAACCGTGGCTTTACTTTGTGGTTCATAATTTTAGATAAGCCATGCAATATTTTACCACATCTCGAATAAGCATCAATTGAATCCTTGCCGGAGGCTTACACAAGAATAGCTGTACCCAAAACCTTCTCACAAGAATGGCGCCAAATTATGAATGTTATTGCGTTACATATTATTAAGAAAAAGGTTGCTTAAATGGCCCTGAAAAGTTTTTACTGTTTAGGTATGAGTTGGTACACGTATTTTTCGTTGATGGTACCACATAATAGAAAAAATAAGTTCTGAAGATGGTACGCTTTAGTACAAGACACGTAATATTATCTATCTTGAAACTCTATTTTCATTGACTAATTACATACACCACCTAATAGATATGAGAACTAAATACACATGTACACTTTCACAAAATTGAAATAAGTTATAACCTCACGAATTGAAGCATCTCCCCTGACTGTAATGATATTTAATAGTAAAATTAAATGTAATAAAGCTCTAGGCTTCTTAGTTAATATTATTTTCATCCCCCCATCTCGGAAAGAGTATTTTTGCTCTTCGATATCTGAGTGCAAAAGCCGATTTATCCGTTAGAGGATAAAGTAAAACTGAATTTAGAACGTCGTGTGCACTAAGTTTGTGAATTCAAAACATCATTAAACCTCTTTACTTCTACCTCCTTGGTGCCGTATTTAACATACAACCTTTTTTAACTTGTTAAAAACTCAGACTCGGCACCTTCTTGGTGTACTTTTTAACCCCCGACGAAAAAAGAGGGGTGTTATAAGTTTGACGTGTCTGTCTTTGTATCGGTGTATCTGTGTGTCTGTCTGTGGCATCGTAGCGCCTAAACGAATGGACCGATTTTGATTCGGTTTTTTTTGTTTGAAAGCTGATGTGACTACGATGGTTCTTAGCTATAATTTATGAAGATCAGTTTAGGTGTTTGAAAACTAGCAGCTCATTTTCTACTTAATAATAGGATTTTACTAACTTTTACAGATCCGATTGATTTCAAATATGTTGTACTGTCACTCCGGTGACATTTCCATGACATACTAACTTTGAGCTGATCCTATACCATCAAAAAGTCTGCGAAATTGTTAATTCTTCAGAAACTTACAGCAGATATAGCGTGTTTGGGCTCTTATGAATAGTCTAATGAGATGGTGTTAGATAAGTAGATGATTAATGACGCCGGGGGTTACTTAAAATTTTTAATTTTGTAATTATTTGTTAATTTGCTTTGCGCGCGCCATTTTCTTTTCACGACATATTGTTAAAACCTTATGTTAAAAACAAGAAACTTGAAAACAAGTGAAATACCTGAAATTAGTGATTCTAGCGACAAAGAAGTTTATTTGACGCCAACAAAATTGACTGAAACTGTTAATAATGCGCAAATGTTTTTTTTTTGCATTTAGTCATTTCATGTTGCACTCGAGTGTAAAGATTTTTCACCTAGTGCTCTTTTGATTCCCTCGCTGACGATCAGGATTCTAATTTTTGAATCCTTCGCTTGCTCGGTCATCAAAATTGAGCACGCGGTTAAAACCCAACTTTGCACTCTTGTATAACAAATAACTATTTCGTTAGAGTCTCACGCAAGTTTTTATATGTATAATATCTTTTTTTACGTTTTGTCTCTTACCAATCCCCAACAATACAATAACCATACTTCACAAATTAAATCTGTGAGAATTAAATGATTTTTTTTTGGTTTTTCCCAGATGCATTGTTTCCATGGAGATTTAGCGTTCGGGACTAAAGAATATGAAGCGGCTATGCCCTTTAATTCTATTAAATTTTATAATCATTGAAGCGAGTCATGCGCATCAAGTAAGTTTAATATTTATTACTTTATTTTAATATTAATTAGTACTTAAGATAAGGTAGATTGGTTTAGTTTACTTTTCTTCAGATGATCCGACTTAGTGATATGGCGGACCATGTGCAAGGAACTAAGAAATTGATACTCTGTACAGTAGGAGTGATAATTTTATTGATAATTTTTATACTTATTTAGATAGGTGTACCTAGACAATGTTCATAAGAGCTTACTGACTTTGAGTGAACATTGAAATTTAATTTAATGTATATCTATTTTTCACGTCTAATTACTCCGGTGACGTTTCAGATTTTTCCAATATACACTTTATTTTCGACAAATAAAAATTAAATTGGTTTATAAAAAATAACTTATTAATTAAAATCATACCTTTAGGTACGCTAAAATCTAAACAAAAATCTCTACCTATTAATTACAATTGGCATGTAGAAAAATAATATTGTAGTTTAAAATACGCAATGTGTAGAATGGAATTTATTAGATCTAGTAATACACAAAAAAGAAAAAGCGATGTTGATGCGTCAATCTTGTGTGATCATTCACGTTTTGTCGATAATGAAACTTGAAATAAGAAATTTGAAAATATGAAAAATCGATGCCATTTCCTCCGAAAATGTTATCGATACATATGTACCTACTAAAATCGATTGGGTTTCTTAGGGGACATCGAGACAACTATCAACTATCTTCATTACATAAGTGTGAATGAAAAAGTAAAATTATATGTTAATATTACATAAGAAAAGATACTTTCGCAAATATACTTTGGGTTATTGTTGTAATTGCAATTTACAATACATTTAGTGTACAAAAAGTCTGGCGTCCTGCCAAATTGAAATATGTCTAGCTTTATCAATTGGCTCCAACATCCATACGGAAATCATAGGTTTTGTGAGGTATTGACCTAGTTTCTTGAATGGAGGATTTGTTATGTTAAATCGTCCATACTCATAGACCTGAACTATAATAGTTCATTCGTGGGTATAACACATAGATAGTGTCAAGGTTGGTTATTTATTTCGGGCGTGGGAATAGTGATTCATACTATGAAGTACATACAGTTTGATCTTGAGCAAACTTCTCTAGCAGATATTTAGTCTATGGTCTGATGAATATGGGATAATAAAACAGTTTCTACTGACATGAGTTAGTTTTGTTAAACTAGATTCACTTCCTCAACAATTAAGAAACGTTTTGTTTATTTAATGTGCACCTGCGTACTGAAACGGTCTCGTTTTGGAATGATTATTTTTTTAAATCATATAAACGTTAAGTGATATTCTCCGCTCAAAGGAAAATTTTCATTGAAGTTTCAATAGTTTTTAGACTAGTAAAAGGATTCACCCATAGGGTTCACCCCAGGGCATCTCTCTTGTAACTACCTATATTCTAAAATATTTCAGTGCTATTCAATATATTAGGTTGGGGAAAAAGTCTTTTCGCATTATAGTATGTATGAACTTGTAATAAAATCTCTTTGGCTGTACTATTTGTATCTGGCTGGTTTTGGTATCATTAAAAGTTTAGATTTTAAAAAAGATAATTCCAAATTCAAAGTAGGAAAATGTGTGTGTTTTCATTTGTTTTTCGTGCTGTCAAGATGAGTGAATCTAATGAAGAAATTCGATACATTTTAAAATTTTACTACAAAAAAGGTAAAAATGCAACGCAAGCCGCGAAAAAAATTTGCGATGTTTACGAACCTAGCGCAGTGTCTGTGAGAGTAGCACAAATTTGGTTTAAGCGTTTTCAATCCGGAAATTTTGATGTCAAAGATGCACGTCACTCTGGTCGCCCTATTACGGATAAAATTGATGCCATTTTAAAAAAACTGGAGCGAGATCGGCATATCAGTAGTTACGACGTAGCTGAAGAACTGGGAATTGACCACATAATAGTTATGGCGCATTTTAAAAAAAATGGGTACACAAAAAAGCTCGATATTTGGGTACCCCACGAGCTCACTGAAAGAAACCTAATGAACCGTGTACTCATTTGTGATTCTTTATTACGACGTAATGAAACCGAACCATTTTTGAAGAAGCTGATAACTGGTGATGAAAAGTGGATCACGTACGACAAGTGTCGCGAAGTTCGCGAGTTCAGTTCATTAAGTGCCAATCGTAAGTATTAAAATTCGTAATGTAAATAACTTGATATTGTTATCGATACGAGTTTAGCAATCGATAAGTAAGTTTGTGTCTATGCCTGGTATCTATGGTTGCGTCTGTGGTTGACCGTTGGCGGCATTGCGTGACGGACACTTTTTGGTTGTGCACCGCGGGAGAGAAAAGGCGGGTTTGCAGATGCCAACGAGCCGTGGTGCGAAGCGGTGCTATCAGTTCTACTGAGGAACGATGGCGAGAAACGAGAGGACGACGTTTAGTGGTAATATAGCTAACGCAAACCTGGTGAGTTGTGTTCTATTATCACGCATGCATAAAGTCAGTGTAGTGTTCTGTGGACATAGCATCTTATGAGATAGCTACATGAGTTATTAGTTTAGGTCGCTCCCCCAGGGATGGACATTGTAGTGGTACCGGAAGGCCAGGGTAGGACTGTAGGGGAGGTGGAGGTCCAACACAGGGACTGCGGTCCCGAGCCAATGTCCATTAGAATGTATCACATGCGTGTGGCTTTCTAGAGGACTACGAAGGCAAGTTCGTAGTCTTCACCTGGGAGCGACGGAGAGTAACTGGGAACAATGTTCCTAAGTGTTGTCCACATACGTGCAGCTCTCCAAGAGTAGCTTATCATAGTTGTTCTGTCCAGGGAACATTATATATATCTATGTCTCACAGGCTGTCATAGAATAAGTTACACCCTCATTATTAATGTTATACGGCGTGTGACGACAAAATGGTGGAGGTGCTGGGATCTGCCGCCGGCGAAGAGCCGTTCGCCAGAAGTATTGAGATGTTAATACTAATGTCTTAACTGTAAGAAAATTATACATCTTAAACAGTATCCTGTCACTTCATAAAAAAAAACTCCTCTAAATCAGGATATACTTAATAAACGCAATCCTTATTCAGTTATCGAAATAAAAAAAGTCAGAACTACTTTCGCAAAAAGGCAAAGTGTATCCCAATCTATAAACCTTTATAATACTATTAATCGTATACTAAATATATATGTAATGAATAACAACAAATGTAAAGAAACAGTATCCGATTGATTAAAATGGCAAAATTACGATGACATAGAAAAATGATATTAAGCAATTAATTATCTGCTTTTTTTATGTCTTATAGGTCTTATAGGCTGGTCCCGAAAACAACTAGTTGCAAAACAAGAATTATTATCGTTTTATATTATTAAATAAATTCATTAAATCAAGTTCCTACTAACAGTGGTCGAACTGAATGTTTTTTGTTCTGATACAATTTAACTGGGAAAAATATTATGCAACTTGTGGGTAGGTCTAAAAATTTTCTGTATAACTAGTCTACACATATTTTATTGTTTAGTTTCTTGTGGTAATTTCATAAGTAATAGTAGTTATCTGTGTAAGTGTTTTTAATTGTGAATTAAGGTAAATTTCGTGGACCTTTGTTCTTGAATTTTTGTGACCATAAGGTTAGTAACTTTGTTTTAATAAGATAGTTATGTTACATTTGAATGCCAAATTAAAATTTCTCATGTATATACTTACTTTACTCGCAGATTAATAGGTACTGTTAATAGTTGTAGCCATAATATAGTGCTAGGTATTGACTTTGTGGTACTATATAGACAATGTTTGTAGTGCTTGTGTTTGTTAAATTATAATTGTAAAACGAAGGAGCGGATTCCTCTCAACACAGGTTGCTTGAACTTAAAGAGAGGACTCCCTCAACAAACTGTAACATTTTATTGTACTTAATAAATTTATTATTTTATTTTTTTATTTTTTTTATAGATGTAAAGGTAGGAATGGGGAGGCATATGCTGGATGTCCGCCTAAATTCCCAGATATGCTGCCGGGCAGACGATGCGTCGCCTCTCGGCTGAAAACCCAATATTTTATGTGCTCTGGGGAGGCATATGCTGGATGTCCGCTTAAATTCCCACATATGCTGCCGGGCAGACGATGCGTCGCCTCTCGGCTGAAAACCCAATATTTTATGTGCTCTGGGGAGGCATATGCTGGATGTCCGCTTAAATTCCCACATATGCTGCCGGGCAGACGATGCGTCGCCTCTCGGCTGAAAACCCAATATTTTATGTGCTCTGGGGAGGCATATGCTGGATGTCCGCTTAAATTCCCACATATGCTGCCGGGCAGACGATGCGTCGCCTCTCGGCTGAAAACCCAATATTTTATGTGCTCTGGGGAGGCATATGCTGGATGTCCGCTTAAATTCCCACATATGCTGCCGGGCAGACGATGCGTCGCCTCTCGGCTGAAAACCCAATATTTTATGTGCTCTGGGGAGGCATATGCTGGATGTCCGCTTAAATTCCCACATATGCTGCCGGGCAGACGATGCGTCGCCTCTCGGCTGAAAACCCAATATTTTATGTGCTCTGGGGAGGCATATGCTGGATGTCCGCTTAAATTCCCACATATGCTGCCGGGCAGACGATGCGTCGCCTCTCGGCTGAAAACCCAATATTTTATCTGCTCTGTGATGGCGTATGAGACGTATGGAATTCCTCATACGCTGCCGCGAGTGTGTCGCGGCACCTCGCGGTATAACGAAAAGTGGCAAGGCCGAACCATTACACTTGAGTCCTAACCCCAAAATAAAAAAAAAGTAGATTGCTGCATTTCATGGCAAAATTAGTAGATTTTGACGGTGGCTTCCCATTACCTCTTGAATTGAGTAACAATATATCATATCAATATGTAACTACTCGTATGACTATTAATTAATCTTGGATGACATTGAGAATTTCATTATGCTAAATAAATAGTCATTTATTTATTTTAAGTGTAGCGTGCGGCTTACCGCTCGTTATAACGTGTTTTTATTTATTTTTACATTTATTACTATTTTAACGTGCATTTGCTACTCGTTATGATGTGTGTTATGTGTATTGATTTTTATCTTTATTTCTGCGGGCAATTTTTGTTACAATTTACTAAACGTTATGATGTGCTATTTGTATTGTGATATTTATTTCATCGTGCAGTTTTTCGTTACAATTTACTACTCGTTATCACGTGTTATCTGTATTAACGTGATGTTTTATAATAACGTGTTTTTTCGTTTTAATTTACTATTCGTTATAACGTTTATTGGAGTTAACATGCCTACCCGGTAATCTGTCAAGCGGCAATATACCACCGGGGGGCGATGACAATGGAAGAATCAATTGTGTCTGGAATCTCATGCTCGACGGGTGACATTTTTAGCAAAAAAAAAGGGGGGGGAGGTGCGTTAAAGCCTCTTTGTTTTATCGTGCTAGTTTTACTTCCGGACATATTTCAATTTAAGCTTTATGTGTTTGAAAATTGATGACTACCCGCATATTCTTACTTTACTATGTGATACTCTAGCAATTTGTCGTCGAGCCATCGAAGGTATGATGAACATGAATAATCATGTCGCATTCAAATAAATGATTTGTCTGTATTTTATTACCCTTCTTATTTTTCTTTATTTTTGATATTGGTAAAAACAAAAGGGGGAGAGACGACCTATTGTCGTTATGCAGTTTTTATATATTGTTGGTAAGTGTTTTATGATTTGACTTATTTTCTAATATATAACACCTTTACGGTTATAACTGACTTGCTTACATTTTAACCAAGTAAGGCAGATTGGTAAAGTGTTATCATATGCTATAGTGGTTATTACTATTAAATGTGGTCGTTTCGTGGAATATGGAGTGGAGATATTTTCAGTTAATGGCTGACAAAGATAATTTGATGAAATTGATTTGAAGTATTGCATCTTATACCTTGCCTCTTAACGAGACTTCATTAGATTGAGTGTTACGTATAACCGAAATTTACTTTCTAGTTTTTATGTTTTGTTTTAATAGGTTAAGGTGGTCTAGACTTTTATTAGTTAAACACTTGAAAGTCGAGTACCCATCTGTTAACATACGATAGTTCGAAGGAGGGTAATTAATTATATTTTTTAATACGATAACAATTGTGTATTAAGTTTTGGAGTATCTACCCGCTAAACCGATGGTAGGCGGTTAAGTTGAGGGCTACACACTAGTTCCAGATTGTATTGTATTTTGGTAATTACGATGATGATTACAGTGGTGAGATTGGAGATGATATCTAAACGACTTTCGCTTAGATTTAATTTTCTACAATGTATGCGTTTTTCAGGTGAATATAATAAGTGATTTTATTTTAGTGCGTTTATAATAGCAAAGCTGTTTCGTACTTCGAAAATGTTAAGTTTTACGGCGCGGCGGGCGGTACAAATAACATGTGCCCGAAGTGTAGCAATATCTTGTCACTTCACCACCTATGTCTGTTAGTACGAAAGTCTGTTTTTAGGTGTGGCACACGTTCGCGTGTCCACTGTTGATGATGGTACCTATGGGCTGTATACCTAGTGTTGAGAAATTGAGCATTTGTTTTGAATTTAGTTCATAACTATTATTGAGTTATAGTTAGTACTACCTACGTTTAGAAACACAATGTAGGTATTTGTTTATGAAATGAATGAAAAATACGCCAGTAGTGATACTAAACTATTGTAATTTAATTTATTTAACAATTAAAGTATATGTACAGTTACACGAATAAAAAGCAATAGATGCGCCATTGGAAGAAACGGTGCTGACACATTTCCATACAACTTTGAACCTTTTATTTCGATCATAATTATTGCTATAAAATAAACTGTACTGTTACTGTAATTAACTGGGTGATTACGGTATACGACGTATCTTGACAGGTTAAAAGACTTATTGAAATATTCTTATGCTGCCTTTATCACCAAAGATGTCTCGTGCGCAATAATGGCTTAATTGGATGTAGCTCTTGTAGGGATGACGATGAGTTCATTCTTTGTCCAAAGAGTGCAAACCTTAAATAATGAGTACCTAAGTATATATTTATTTTGATTGTGTATATTTCAGTGCGCTGTTGTTGCCCATGGAAGCGGTTCGCACTTGAAACATATGGAATATTCTATATGTTGTGGTTCTACTGTTTGGAAAATTAAAAATAATGGAAATGTTTGAGACAAGTTTTAACAGCTGTCGTCTGGAGTTGAGACGACTGTCAACAATTGCATGTGTTGAAAGCTAGTGTCTCACTGACTTGCGTTAGAGGCATGGTCAGATTGGTGTTTATACTCCAGCTGGAAGTCAACTTCAGCGTGCAGCACTAGGGAAGTTGTTGTTGGTATCTATAGCTTACTTGTACTCTTCGGAAGCTGACATAACAACAGAGAGCCTTCTACGTGACCTCAATGAAGCAAATAAACAAAGTTTGTCACCACTTGGTGTTGTATATTAGACTTGCCTGTACCTATGCGTCTGATTTTTGTCTTTTAGATACATCTATTGTCACAATGTAGAACTACTGAGTGTAACTCTCTTGTCATGTATATTAAAGTTCATCATTTACAATACCCTAATGAGTCTTTTCATTGAAACCGAACACTTGGGATTGATGAAACCCTCCAAGATCTTGGATGACCACCACGACTTGAGAAGTGGAACCACTACAGTTGGTAAAATAATCACTACTGTACACATACCAGTTTATTACAGTAGAAGAATCGCTTGCACCACCATAAGGTGGTATGGTGTTACTTTTTCTCGGCTTCGGGAGTGTCGCGAAGTTCGCGAGTTCAGTTCATTAAGTGCCAATCGTAAGTATTAAAATTCGTAATGTAAATAACTTGATATTGTTATCGATACGAGTTTAGCAATCGATAAGTAAGTTTGTGTCTATGCCTGGTATCTATGGTTGCGTCTGTGGTTGACCGTTGGCGGCATTGCGTGACGGACACTTTTTGGTTGTGCACCGCGGGAGAGAAAAGGCGGGTTTGCAGATGCCAACGAGCCGTGGTGCGAAGCGGTGCTATCAGTTCTACTGAGGAACGATGGCGAGAAACGAGAGGACGACGTTTAGTGGTAATATAGCTAACGCAAACCTGGTGAGTTGTGTTCTATTATCACGCATGCATAAAGTCAGTGTAGTGTTCTGTGGACATAGCATCTTATGAGATAGCTACATGAGTTATTAGTTTAGGTCGCTCCCCCAGGGATGGACATTGTAGTGGTACCGGAAGGCCAGGGTAGGACTGTAGGGGAGGTGGAGGTCCAACACAGGGACTGCGGTCCCGAGCCAATGTCCATTAGAATGTATCACATGCGTGTGGCTTTCTAGAGGACTACGAAGGCAAGTTCGTAGTCTTCACCTGGGAGCGACGGAGAGTAACTGGGAACAATGTTCCTAAGTGTTGTCCACATACGTGCAGCTCTCCAAGAGTAGCTTATCATAGTTGTTCTGTCCAGGGAACATTATATATATCTATGTCTCACAGGCTGTCATAGAATAAGTTACACCCTCATTATTAATGTTATACGGCGTGTGACGACAACAAGAACGTGCGAAAAAGATAGTGGTCAAAGGCCGGTCACCCGGTCAGGCTTCACAGACTGTGGCGAAACCCGGGTTAACTCGCAACAAGGTGATGCTGCGTGTGTGGTGGGATTGGAAGGGCATTATTCATTATGAGCTGTTACCACCAGGCAGGACCATCGATTCTGAACTCTACTGCGAACAACTGATGAGATTAAAGCAAGAAGTTGAGAGAAAGCGGCCGGAATTAATCAACTGAAGGGGTGTGGTTTTTCATCATGATAACGCTAGACCTCACACATCTTAAGCCACTCAGCAAAAATTAAGAGAGTTTGGCTGGGAGGTGTTAATGCATCCGCAGTATAGTCCTGACCTTGCACCTTCAGATTTCCACCTGTTTCGCTCTCTTCAGGATTCTCTAGGCAGTGTCAGGTTAACATCACGCGAGGACTGTCAAAACCACTTGTCGCGGTATTTTGATCAGAAGCCCCAAAAATTCTATAGCAATGGGATCATATCCCTACCTACAAGATGGCAAAAAGTTATCGAACAAAATGGTACCTACATACTTTAATTAAATGTTAATAAACTATATTAAAAATAGATACCTTCATTGTTTGCCAGACTTTAGTACGAGAAAAAAAAAGAAACATAGAATTCCCTTTATGTCACATCACTAGGAAAATACTTTCATCTTACAAAAGCTTAGTTCGATTTGTTGAGTAGGATTTCTTTCGTTTTGTTGAGTAGGATCAGAGGATCTTTCACTCTATCACCAGAATGAGGATTTATAACGTTGACGTTCAATACAAATCTTTTAAAAATATTTTCTAAGAAAGTTAGCGCACGCTGCTATTTACTAATGGAAACTTTGACGACCGGCTGGTCACAGGTCTGTACCACTATACAGACTACTCGATCAGGGGTCCCGGGTTCGAATTCCGGTAGGAGCAGATGTTTGTATGATGAGTACGAGCATTTGTTCAGGAGTCATGGATGGTTGTATGTTTACTAGTATATTTCTGATATTTATACAGTGTCTTACAAAAGTTAGAATTAAAATTTAAGGGGGTGGTTGTGTTCCTTGTCTAGAGTTACCTCTGAAAGTTTGACATCTTTCAGACCAATTTTGTTTTCCGATTAAATTAATAAAAACATTGTGCTGCAACTGACAACCCTAAAAAGTGCGTACTATTGCGTACGACACACAGTTATACCACACACACATACACACACAAGCCGCGAACATACTACGATTGCGATCCCCGCAACCCCAGAATGCCAATATTATCAATCTTGAGCTCGCGACTGGGGTAACACTTCTTGTAGTGTTGTGCTCCTTCGGTGACTAAGGTAGGTAAAGCTCAATAAGAAAGCGTTATATTGACTAGTATTTTATTTCAATTAGTATGTAGTTTTTGACGTTTCAAAAGAGCTTGTTGGGGGCCTATTTGAATAAATATATTTTTGATTTTGATTTAGTTTCCTTTGCTGCCAACGTAATACTTTCTCTTCATTTTGGTAAAGTAGGCATTGCGTGAGTAGGTATTGCCCAAGGTGCTACGAGCATCAAATCTATGCAGTGTGTTTCAAAAGTCCGAAAAGAAATTTAAGGGGGTGTTCCTTGCCAAGTGGTCTGAAAGATGTCAAACACACCTTTCAGACCAATTTTATTTTCTGATTAGATTAGTAAAACAATTGTCACACCTGCTCGTGACTACCCTAAAAAATACGCACTATCGGGTATCGTTCGACACACTACAGTTATACAACACACACATACAAACACACAACTCGCGCACCTATATCGATAAATTTTATTTCGGAATACTGTAACACCCCGTATCTACCTATAGCTCCTATATTGTATTCTGTGCCTAAAGGCTACGGTAACTGTTGACCATCAGACTGGCTTCGCTTGTTTTTCCACCCTTACGTAAAAAAAATATAAGATAATCCAATGAATCTAACCGATACATCAAAAGCATGGATATAAGAAGTTTTATAATCCAATTTATTTTACAGATGAAAAATATGTCTACGAAGAGAAATGGTATCGATTTGAATACGTTCAAGTTGGGAGAGGAAGTCGAGTTAGCCAATTATAAGGGTGAACACAAAAAAGGTAGGACTCATACTATAAAGAAATATTATAGGCAAATAAAGTTGTTATCATTCGAACCGATAAGAAACTTATGAAGCAATTTTTGGAATGTTGTAAGAAATACCTTTAATAAGCCTATTTATCTTAATAAAAAATAGCATTTTATCATTAAAAAACAAAACTTAAAAAAACGCGCAAGTGATACCCCTGGTGTTGCAAGCGTCCATAGGCTACGGTAACCGCTTACCATCAGGTGGGCCGTATGCTATAATGCCATCTTACGGCCGACGGCCATACAGGCTACTCGGCCAGGGGTCCCGGATTCGAATCCCGGTGGGAGCAAATGTTTGTATGATGAGTTCGAGCATTTGTTCACGAGTCATGGATGTTTATATGTTTATTTAGTATGTTTCTAATAAATATTAATATCAATATTTATTCGTTATCTAGTATCCATAACACAAGGTCTTAATGATCCATAATACTTTAGGCTAGATAATAGGAGTAAAAAAAACATTTCGACAAGGTTTTAGTCACTTTTTAATTGCGAACGCTTAACAGTAGGTACCTACCTATATGTAATATGTTACGATGAGCTATCACAAAACTATAGTCTATTAGGTATATAAGGTAACAATAACAATAATGATGAATATTCTGTATCGTATACAAGAGACTAGATATAAACAATGAAAAGCTACAAACACGAAAACAATACAATTGGGCGGCCTTATAGCTAAAAACCAATTTAGAGTACGTTGATATACCTACTATAATAACTGGCAGCACAACCAACGCGAGATTATCGAGAAAAGGTCATTCAATCAAAGCTTTCAATCTATTTTATGAACTCTAAGCTGCGTTTGGCTTCCTCGTGAAATTCCGCCTATACTCTTATCGAAGAGTTGTAGCGTAACTGGATCGTAGCGAAGCACATCCAGAGTAAATGATTTTTTTTCTCTTTCTAATGCTTTTTTAACTGTCTTTGAATAAAATGGGAGCTTTAGAATAGGTCATATAATAAACTTCTCAATAATTACTTGTAATACTTGCTCTGTAAGTTAAGTTAGTACACCAGCCAATAGAACAAAGTTTAACTTAATAGCTGAGTTGTTATTAAAATTTCAAAATTTATATATTGAGTAAGATTCTTAAAATACTGTTTAAGCTGACAACTTTTTCACGTAGGTTTTAACCTATTGTTACTAAATTTTGAACATAAAAAATTTATAAAAATGTCTTTTGATATTTTTTGTTGTTTAAACTTTTTCATGATAACTCCGTTTAATTAAACCAAATCTGTTCTTCTAAAGAATCTTCTAGAAACTTATGATACAGAAGTTTTGTAATTATATTGTTATTGAGATGAGATCACAATATTACTTGCAGGTGCCCATTTCAAAGTGCCATCTTATTCAGCATGGAGTCGCTGGGAGAAATGTCACAGAGGACGACGGGTCAGAAGGAGACATTGCTTAAACCGGGAAATATGTGGAGACGCTTTACGCATAGAAGTTGCAAGGTTAGCTTCTGACAATTTTGTGTGTAGCGTATACTTTCGTAGTTTTCGAATGCTTATCTGCGTATTATGACCGCTCTATTGCAAAATTATTTTGGATGCTAACACACGAAAGCAGTCATCCGTAAACTATACCACGGTACAAATAAACTAACTGCTATAATTATATACTTACTCTTCAACATTATCTGGCACTTACCTTTTTTTTACGGAGATGAATCCTCATACGGACGATACCCTAAACCACTGGGATGTTCCAGCGGACCGCCGGCTTAGCGTGGGCCTATGTGGGGCTCGCCCAGCTCCTGATATTAGCGGCACTGGGAATACCCTCTAAACCTCTATGCCCATGACGGAGGTGACCAGGGATCTGCCGAAGCAAGCTCACCAAGCCACCTCCGGGCAGCCCTCCCCAAAAACCAACCGAAGTCAGCCTCCAGGGAGAGCGCCAGGCCCATCACCCTTATCTTAGCAGCGCTCCAACCAACCACTATGCGGCCACCATCAACCAAACGCCTCACGGCCTAAGCCGGGCACGAGGCCCAGGCCGTTCCCATGCCCCCAATACCCGGAGAAATGGCACTGACCCTAACAAGCTCAGGGGCGCATCCTGCACGGTCGGCCAGCGCGACCCGAAACTCTTCGGCCGACACCGAGTCCTCCAAACCCGAGACCCGCCCCCTTATTCAAAACTGTCGGAAAAGATTCGAATTTCGGAATCTCTATACCCGTCACTTTTTATCACGGTGCGTCAAAGCGGGACAGCATTTGACTTTTCGAATCGAATCCGTGATCCGACAATTTCTGAATAAGGTGGCCGGACGTCGACCATCTTTGTCGGGCGAGAGATCTTGGCAGACTCCCCCAACACCTCCTCCAACTTCGCCGCTAAGGCGTCCGCCTGGGCCACAGTGGCCTCTTTGGAAAGTGGAAGCTCAAGGATTCGAGCCCCCGTTACCACCTGATCTGGCACTTACCTAAAATATCGTCGCGTATGCCTATTTTCTTAAAAACAGAAATTGTTTATAGACACGAGTAAAATGTATTCAGTACATTTTCTAATAGAAAAACTACTACATCTCTTTTAGTTCAGTTAAGTTAATTTTATAAAAACCAAGCAAGTAGGTAAAACAGCAGATAGATAGTAACTTTACAGAAAATCTTCTTACTTCCTTTTTGTGGGTAAGTTGTCGTTTATATTCAACTTGTATTTGTAGCTGCTGAAATCCGAAGAATCTCCGTTTTACCGATAAGCCAACCAACTGATATTACATTCTGTAGTAGATATTACTTTATAAAATTGTAGTGATAAAGTTACCATAGTAATACCATACCATAGTAGTTACCATATAGCGAAAGATAGCTAACATTTTTTTTCCTTTTATTTTGTTCATGAGCTTTGATAACATAAAAATAAAGATTTGATAAAGATAGGTAACATTAAAGATTGCAGTATAAATAAAATGATTTGTAACATTATCGTTAATTATTTTTATTAATAAAAGGTTTGAAAGATATTTTTTTTTCATTCTTTCTAGTTTGTTTGGAAATTTAACAATTTGACGTATTTTCATAAAAAAAATGGAAGAGACAGCCTTTTCGCTATTCTTGAAATCGTTAGTTGACTTACACTTATATGGTCCACTGTAAACACACAAACACATCAAAATAGTTATTGTACATAGTAGGTACTATACTTACCGAATTCAGCCCTTTTGTGTACGGGATTTACAAATGTAGCACAATAATAATAGTAGCTACCTAATTATTGTGTGGGTAGTACCTAAGTTTTCATAAGTACCTACCTAGTTGCAGCCAGAGACTGTCAGAAAAATAAAATCCTAGGCTACTAGCAACTGACAAATTGGTGGCACTGGAAGATATTTTGCAGTTGATTTAGTTCGGTCTATATTTATCAGTAGAAAAAGTATAAAAATACCACTTCTTTCGTGAACCTATTAAGCAGGAACCTATAAGAATCTTTTTAGAATAATAGCTACTCTAATAGGATCTTGAACATCCCGCATATAATCATTAATCTGTGTATTCCCATAGACTTCCATTACTCTTTGACATCTCGTATACTTTTCTGGTACCCATTTATTGTACTTTGCTCATTGATATAATTATGTACCTACGCTACTCTAATGCATTGTGAAAGATCGCTACTCGAATCCAAATCACCTCAAACAAAGCAAAACCACACCTCTAGAAACAAAATTAGAACCTAACTTTTTATCGTAAACTTCGTAGTGATTACATTCTCTTTAGTGAGCTCGACACTATGCGTTGATTAATATAGCTATCAGGCTCCCTTAGCTAAGTGTTCAATAAGACAAACGCATAGTGCCGATTGTCACTCAAGTATTGTTTATGAATAGGAATTTGGCACCCTGTGCGTCCACGGGCACTGTGAGACCTCATAGCCGTTGTCGTTTTTATTTTAAATCGACTAAATGTAATGTGTTAGTTGAAAATGAAATTATAATGGTCAATTAAAGTCTCAAACTATTTCCATACCAAATTTAATTTTAATCGGTTCAGTGGTTGAGGCGTAAAAAGCATAACAAACAAACAAACTCACTTTTGCATTGCTATTATTAGTTAGGATTTGTAGAATAGAATATCTTTATTTGCGTCAAACATGTATATATGTGTATTTAAAATAAAATATTTTTGTGCCTCATAGTGTCGTGAATACGGGTGCTACTGTATTACATTTATAAATTGGTTGAAATATTTAATAAGAAGGTATGACTGATTTGAAAGTATTTGTAAATAGGTATACGTAGTTTGCGTTAAAAATTGTTGTTATATTCCGATATTATTAACACTAGAATGACCAACACTGTCAAGTTGGCGGTTAAATCAAGTAAAATGTTCATATTTTTTCAAGTTAAGCTTCGTTTCCGCGTTATATTTTTTGACTTTTAATATTTTACACATAAAGCTCCTAATAAAAACAAGGTTGCCATCTTAATTAATTCACGAAATACCTAACGACGTACGAGTTGTACCTAAAACGATCTTTGCCCTCCAAATTCAGAAAAATCAGAGAGATAATACAACTTGCTTTGTTTATTTAGCTTGCTTTGTTTTTGTCATACGTCTAATCTAGTACCAACTTCCAATGAATCGACTGATCTGAAAGGCACACAGTTTTAGTTCTGATGACAATACAATTATATATCTCTCTCTTACAAAAATATGTGTGATGCATTGTTTCTTCGTGGAATTTTCAAAATACGGAATTATCTAAGTGTATGATTCAACTTCTTGTGATAAGGATTCCTTCATACAACGCGTGAAGAGGCACCTTATGGGCCGGAAGCGTGAAGTCGAGAATATAATTCAAGGATATTATCGTTGCAATTTAGACTCCACTTTACACATAACGTTACTTAAAATCAATACGTAATGTCAAATATGTTGTACATACAAAAATATGCGCACCGTTCAAGCATAAGGTATATAAATACTTTTTATAATTATACAGACGATTTCTTATAACCATGTTTTTAGTTTTATCTTGCTTTTTTCATACTCTGAATCGTCTCCGTGTGTGATATAGAGCTGTATAGAATATCCCAGAAATATTCTGTCAGATAATAGTTGGTGGTAGCTTTGGACAAAACTTTCCAAAATAACAAAATCAAAAATATATTTTTCAATTAGGCTCCCAAGAAGCTCTTGACAATTGCCAAAAATCACATCTATACCTACAGATGTGATAAGAAAAACTAAATATTTACACCGCAATAAGGCTATCGCCACTTCTGGGAGAGCCTGTAGATTTTTTTGTATTAACACGGAGACTTTCACTTGTAGACTGTCTGTATTTAATTGTTTGCATCTCAATATTATACTTAATTGTTCATGTGTCATTAGTATGTCTAGAAATTTAATAAATAAATAAATAGGTAAATAATATGGCAACCTGGTGGTATTATAACCCAAAAATGAATATTTGCCTACTGAAAACAGCCTGCGACCAATAAATTACTTCTTACTCACTGATCACAATAATTGGTTTTACAGGGTGTTTGGTATAAGGTACATAAGTCACATCAAGGGGGAACCCACTCATGTGAACATGGTCATCTAAGTACTGAGGTGTTATTAAAAATCCAAAATTGTAAAATTAATAATTAAACTTCTCATACATTTTGTTTTACTAACATAAATATACCACGTACCAAACAACCTGTTTAAAGAAGTAACACGTACTAATATTGCATTAGTGAAATAACTATAGGACTACTCATAGTGGGGTTGTTACGAACACGGGGTAAATCCAAACGAAAACTTTTATACAAAATAAAAAATAAAAATAAAAAACTCTAACTTATCATAACTCAATTAGGTGGAACCGAAGGAAATTGTATATATTATTAGGTTTTGAAAAAATCTTAGTTTGGTCAAGAGAATTAGTGGTGACTCTGAATTACATGAGGTGGATACTCAATCGACGTCTGGCTCCCCGGTAGTAAAAAGGGTCTAGTGAATTGACTTCATACAATTCCTTTGCACACTTCCCGAAGTAATAAAATTCGTAATTGCTTTCCCCCAGGTGAATTAAGTCTACTGAAGGGATTATAGTAGGTATAACTGAAATAAGTATGTCAAACACACGCTTAGAATATTAGTATTTAAGTTAACGGCGCGGTATTTGAATTGTTTACAAACACGGCATATTACGGTATTGAATATTTGTGAACAATTAATTTGTTTACAGTTGTCGGAGACGAAGATCGCGAATGAAGATATTGATGCAAGAAGACATTGAAAATAGTTTCTACGTTCAGAGGCAGCATATAGATATGGTAATATCACTGTTAATATAAAATAACTTTCACAAGAGTATTAAAAGCCTGCACTGAATTTTTTATGGATTTAACATTTAGAATTTTTGCAGATCGAAAACCAAATTTCGCTATAGGTACTCTAAAAAATTAAAACCGACTTCAAAAAACTGAAAAGGATAAAATAATTAAATTTAAGTAGGTATTCATCCCCTAGAAACATATTTTGGAGTTGGTGCTAAGTGCTTCACTTTCTATTGTTTTTGGAAACCACTTAGCACCAACTCCAAAAATATGTTTCTAGGGGATGAATACCTACTTAAATTTAATTATTTTATCCTTTTCAGTTTTTTTAAGTCGGTTTTAATTTTTGTTTAAAATTTTTTTTTCACAATTTTTAGTGATAACTTTTTACGGTCGAAGCTAGATGGGTGACCGTCAACTTATATTGTTTCCTACTATCGTATCGTTTCAGTAAAAAGTCATTGGAAAAGCAAAAATTCGCAAATTCGCATATGTAGACGATTTAATAATTTCAGTTTTTTTAAATTTAAAACCAAAGTACCCAACTGTTTTTGAAAAAAAATATATGGGACCAAATGGCAGCTATTCCGCATCGAACAAAAATAATATCACGTAAATCGGATCAGTAATCTCGGCGTAATCGGTGTACATACATAGAAAAAAAAAACATACCGGCCGAATTGAGAACCTCCTCGTTTTTGAAGTCGGTTAAAAACAACATTCTTAAAGTAGGTCTTAGTAGACCAGATAAAATAGATATTTTTTTGTACGGGGAAGAACCGATTAACACAACGTTTTGTAAATGCAATAAGATCATAAGAGCTCATTTACAAAGCGTTATATTAGGAACTCGTCTCCTATGCTGTTAACATAACGGTTTCTCTTGGTTTCATTAGGGCAGGCAGCGCGTGAGTACAGTGTAGGTGTTGTATAGATATTTGAATCCTTAAATGTATACATTTTTAAGCCAAGTAGATGTTATTAGTAATTTTCTGTAAAAATACGATCTGAAAATACTGTTTGTCTTTCTTTATTCAATCAGTAACGTAATAGAGGGTTAAATAAAATTCCACGAATCTCTCTTTATGGTCTCACTCAGGCGTAATGTTTTATTACGTTTTTGTACTTTATTATACCTAAATTTTGTTAAAATTGTAGAATGATATAAAAAAATCATAATTTACATCTATTTTGTCCGTGGAACTATCTATCTATGATATCCCCTTACAATAAATAGCTGTATTATTTTTAGCTCCAATAATATAAAATTTTCAACCTACGCTTCCACCTGTGTAATGGCACAAAACAATAAAACATTTGAGGATGTTTGAAAACGAATATAAATAAGCAGAGAGCAAGTAAGTAATAGTGATCACGAAAAAATTGTGTCGGCGTTCGGGCGTCAAACAAAATGGAGTCGTCACTTTAATCACGAGAAATTCTGCCGTGAATCACCATATTGAATATTATAAATACGCATATTAAATGCCCCAAAGGAGTCAAAAACAGCGAAAAGGTTCTAAAATTGAAAAAAAAACACTTTACGGCTTAAAGAAAGCTCCAAAACGCTGAAATGAAAATATCCACAAATTTATTATTACTTAGTTTAATAATTGTCTGCCAAACGGGGGTGTTTGGCGGGATTTGGTGGTGTCAGTCAAGATTATTCTTTAATGTACGGTGTAACTAATCTCAACAGTTCTTTAAATTGTTCAGATTCCAATCTAAGAAAATTTCTTACATCTGCCAGTCCTAATACATTTGATAAATTATTTGTTATAGGCAGTTTTTTTCTTAAAAGCAAATATTTTTTCACCCACCACATTCTGCGTCTTTTTCTTAGAAATTAAAATCTAGCTCGACGCAACCATAGTTAAGGCGAGCCCTATCCTTTAACACAGCCTTTGATGTTTTGATTGACTCATGAGAGCGCTATAATAATAAGGGTTTATTACATTTGGCTAAATTTAGTAAGCTAAATTTAGCATGCTAACTGATTAAGATCTTCAGTCACTCCTCCGATTGCCTAATTAGTGTGTCTAACAGTCTGGATGTCTTTACATTTGTATAAATTCAGAGTCTAATTCATTTAATTAACTGAATTTAGCCAAATGTAAAGACTGCTCGTCAGATAAACTATACCTTCTCTTCTAATTTTTTTTCGCTGGGCGGCACTATAGTGATAAAAGTGATAAATTTTTAACTACAAACATTGTGATTTAATATTCGAAAAGTGTGACTACACGAATTTGTTGCCGGAATCTTGTCGGTAATTCAACTTTTGGAACCGGTGTCAATTCAGACATGACAGACAGACAGACACTATGACTTTGTTAGATATTATATTTTTTGTGATAGTAATAAAAATGTGTTTTTGACGATTTGGAAGTTCTTCTTTGTGGCATATTTAAATAAAATATTTTTTTCTTTATTTCTTTCTAAAGAACAGTCGACCTGATATTACATATCTAGTTGCATATCTTAGTAGATTCTTGGACAAACCAACAGCATCATTATGTTAAGCTAGTAGAAGAATTTTAAGGTATTTAAAAATTAAACAAGATAGAGGATTGATTTATACTTAGAGTATCAACAAAAGATAAGAATATAGTAGCATTTCAGATGTAGACTGGGCAGCGGAGAAAACACATAGGAAGAGTACGAGTAGATGTGCTGTATTCTACTGCAGAAATCTTATACATTGGTTTCCCAAAAAGCAAACATCATTTGCATTACCTACAGTAGAAGCTGATTATGTGGTAGCTGCTCAACTAGCATGTGAGCTAATGTATTTAAAAAGGTATACTTTACGATTTGACATTCATGACTGATGTCTACAACTTTGTAATTAGACAGCCAGAGTTCTATAACATTGATTAAGACTTTTTGTAATGGTAAAAGGTCCAAACAAAAATTAACACTTCACTGATCCTATACGATGTTGAAGCAGGGTCAGATGGATTATGAAAAATATAATGCAAACTGAATGATTGGTTTTATTGGTTCCTTTTTACAATGAAGAAGAAAATACAACAATATACACATAATGTCACCTTTCACCAAAGAGACGTAAACACACCACAGACAATGTTAGTTTTTTAATGTTAGGAAGGTTTACCATTACAAAATTATCTTACTCTCTGACACCCTCTCTTAAATTTGTAATGTTACATTTAGTATTCTTATAATTGGCTAAAATGTATCATATTAAAAACTAAAGATAATACAGAGATTTTAATGATAACAAATTACTAACAATAAAGACACCAAATAATTATTCCTTATACTATGTTAAGCATATCCTTTTTATTTCTTTTTAACAAGTTTAATATCTTAACATTACTATAAACAATTTATTACAATAAATTAGTTAGCAATGTAGCTAGTTATATTTATATAAATAAGTTATTAAAACATTTGTAACATACAAATGTATGCCAAAGTACAGTTTTATGGAATTTTAATGAGATTTAATTTATGCATTGTAAAATTAGGTTCATTCAAGTGTTTTGTCAATATATCAGCAAGTTGGGACTTTGTTGGACAAAATTTAATTTCTATTTCTTTCTTTTCATACATATCATGTATGTAATGAAACCTGACGTCTATATGCTTAGACCGTTTATTGAATATACCTGTTTTAATAAGTTGAATAGCACTCTGGTTATCAATATTAAAAATCAAATCAACTTGCACCATTAGGTCACTAAGTAAAGATTTCAGAAATACAGCTTCTTTACAGCATTCAGCTGCAGATATAAATTCTGCTTCTGTGGAGGAGAGTGCCACAATAGGCTGCCTTCTTGAGCACCATGCTACAGGACCTTCTGCCATCATAAGAACAAATCCTGTAGTGCTGCGCCTGGTATCCTGATCTCCAGCATAATCCGCATCACAATAAATATTTATTTTCGATATATCTGCATTTTTCTTAAACAAAATTCCTTGTCCCAGTGTGCCAGATAGATATTTAAATATTTTCTTTACTGAAACAATATTTTCCTGTGTAGGTTTTTCAATATATCGACTTGCAACCCCTACTGCATAAGCAATATCTGGTCTCGTTTTCGTAGAAAGATATAATAAACTTCCGACTGCCTCTCTGTATGGAAAATTTATTTTCTTATTCTCATTTTTTTTACTCTCTTCTTTCTGAGTCGGTATGGAAACCGGTTTGCAATCTGACATATTATATTTGTTGAGAATATTTTTAGTATAGTTAGTTTGTGTCAAGTAAATGCCTTCTTTAGTCATTATGATTTCCATACCTAAGAAGGACTTTGGGTTTTTGAATATCTTTATTTCAAACTTGTTACTTAATTTTTTTAATACTTCTTTAATTTCTTTTTCCTGACCTATGATAATACCATCGTCTACATGAATTGCTAAAATAATTGAAGCATTTTTGTTTTTAAATAAACATGGCTCATTTTTAGTTGCAACAAGGCCAATTTCACACATCGCTTCTACAAACTTCTTGTTCCATGTTCGTGGTGCCTGTTTTAGGCCATATAATGATTTTTTTAAACAACAAATATTTTTTTCATGTTCTAAAACTCCTTCAGGTATTTTCATATATATTTTATTCTTAAGTTCTCCATACAAAAATGCAGTCTTTACATCAAAGGTCTCCATGTGGTAGTTTTTTGCAGATGCTAAGGCAAACAACATTTTTAGAGCTGATTGACTTACCACTGGACTAAATATCTCATCATAGTCAATATCACGCTGTTCACATCCTCTAACGACTAAGCGTGCCTTGTATGACCCATCTTCTTTAATTCTGAATACCCATCTGTTACTAAGTATTTTCTGGCCACAAATTTCATTTTTATCAACCATTTCCCATACATTATTTTCTTCTATTGACTTCAGTTCCTCTTTTATAGCTGCTTCCCATTTACTTTTTTCAGGAGATTTCATAGCCTCACTAAAGGTAAGTAAAACATAGTCTTTAAATTTTTCTGGCACTTTTCTCAGTCTTGTAAGTTTTTTATGTCCTTTTTCTGTGTCATTTTCAGCTATTTTCTCTACATTACTTTGTGTTTCTTGAGATGAGGATTCACAGTCACTGAATTCTTCTTCATCTGTTTCATCGTGGTACTCATCTTCCTCAGTTCTAGTAGTTATAACTGCATTATTTTCCATCAATGACTCTGAAGGTATCTCTTCAATATTTTTAAATATCACATCTCTGGCATAAATTATTTTCTTTTTTTCTGTATCAAATAGTCTGTATCCTGTATTTCCATAGCCCACCATTATTAGTTTTTTAGTTCTTGAGTCAAATTTTTGTATATGTTTTAATTCTTTACAATAAACTTCATTTCCAAATTGTTTTATATTTGACAAATCTGGCTTCTTGTTATGCCATATCTCATATGGGGTTTTTGACTTTATTGTTTTTGATGGTAATCTATTTATCAAAAAGCATGCACAATAAATTGCTTCACCCCACATTTCTTTCTCTAGATGAGAATCAAATAATAGTGCTCTTGCTTTTTCCATAAGAGATCTATTTAATCTCTCAGACTTCCCATTTAATTGAGGGCTATATGGGACAGTATAATCCAGTTTAATGCCCTTCTTTTTACACCATTCTTTTATTTTATAGGATGAATATTCACCTCCATTGTCACATCTTATGGTAGATACTTTTTTATTCTTCTCTCGTTCCATTTCATTAATGTATTGCTGAATAGTTTCACACACTTCACTCTTATTACTGATAAGATAAACTTTTGTAAAATGACTGTAATCATCCATTACTGTCAAAATGTACCTTTTGTTATCCCATGTTGATTCTTCAATGGGGCCACACACATCAGTGTGTATTATTTCTAAAATTCTACTAGCCCTTTTTCTTTCAGAAACAAATGGTAATCTCGCCTGTTTAGCCTGTATGCATACTTCACAAGTAACAGGTAAGTTTTTGTTACTTATATCTACCCCTTCTGCTATTTCTGGTAATAAGGACAGACTTTTATTACCTGGATGTCCCATCATTTTATGCCATTCAAGACTTGTTGCCTTTTTACGAGTCATGAGTGCCATCTCATTTTCTTTATCTGCTTGTATTTTTATGCTATATAGACCTGAATTTTGTTTATTTCCTGAAAGAACTAATTTATTATTTTTGTAAACCTCAACTGAATTTCTTTTAAATAGAACCTCACCACCTTGTTCTACAACTGCTGGAACAGAGAAAAGATTAGTAGAAAGTTCCGGCACACATAATGTTTTAGTCAAAACACAACTTTGTCCAACAAAATCTCCCTGACATACTGACAACATAGATTCTGATTTCTTGGCTAGACCTACATTGGTCTGAATAGATTTAATATTTATTAAAGAGTTTTTATCACTAACCATATGGGATGTGCAACCAGAATCAACCACAAAATTATTAGATTGGTTTTTATTATTGTTATAAGCTAGAAAAGCTACTTTGTCTTGCTTCTGATTGCTGAACGTTTTTCTAAAATAACAACTTTTACTTGTATGATTAGTTTTTTTGCATATAGAGCACTTGTTATGACAGTCCTTTGCCATGTGTCCAGGTTTATTACATTTAAAACACTTACCACTATATGTATTATTTCTATTATTATTATAAGAATTGTTAAGAATTTTATCCTTATTTTTTTCTGCCTTAAATGCAACACTACATTCCACTGTATTCTTCTTTTCTTCCTCTTTGATCAATCTGTTTTTAAGATTAATTAAATTTCTCTCTTTTGATGGTGTTGATTCCCAAGCGGTTATGAAGTACTCGAAGCTTGCTGGAAGTGAACTTAATATGCGAGAAACAATCATGTCTTCATCTATTGTTTTATCAAGTTGTTTTAGTCTGTATACTAGATTTTCTAGGTTGGCTAAATTTGTTTGCATGTTTTGTTCTTTTATATATGTAAATGTAAAGAAACTTTGCATTAATTGGTCCTTATTTCTTGCTTCTGAACCGTCGAATATTAGTTTTATTTTATCGTACATCTCTTTTGCTGAAATACACGTTATGAGTTGGGTAATTATGGTTTTATCCACTGATTGTATAATAACCTTTTGAGCCTGGGCATCCTTCCGCTCAAACTCTTTTTCTTGAGATTTTACGGATCCGGCTATTACTCCTTGTAAATCATGCGCTTTCAACAAAATATTTATCTGGAATTTCCACATTTGGTAAGTTTCAACTCCTTTTAATTTTTCAATATGAAAAATATCATCTTCATTTTTATACGACGCCATTTTACCACGCGGTAGCAGTTTCGACTTATGATACTGATCACTAGTCTCTTCAGTTTCTTATTTAGCTTTTTCTTATTTTGCAATCTAAGACTACTACTGGGCCCATAACCTGTTGAAGCAGGGTCAGATGGATTATGAAAAATATAATGCAAACTGAATGATTGGTTTTATTGGTTCCTTTTTACAATGAAGAAGAAAATACAACAATCTACACATAATGTCACCTTTCACCAAAGAGACGTAAACACACCACAGACAATGTTAGTTTTTTAATGTTAGGAAGGTTTACCATTACAAAATTATCTTACTCTCTGACATACGAGTTTTAAAATCTTAGTATTGATAACTTTATTGCCAACAGAGTAGATTATTTTATTAAAAATAAATATTTGAGTTTTGTTCGCCTTTTATAGTATTTATTCAGTTATGTCAAAGATTTTTCTTTCGCAACAATAATTTAAATTACATTTATTACTAAAGATTTTTGTTATTCAGTTATTACTAAAGATTTTTCGTTCGCAACATGAATTTTAAGTGACATCTGCAAAAATATTTATTTATAAAATATTAAAAACGTACCTAATTAGAGCACCCGAGTGGGGATAAATAAACCAATTTTAATAAAGTGAACTACATGGCTCTGCAATAACAGGATTAACGAAAAACTCAAATGAAGAAGAGACAAAATTTGAAACAAGAAACAAGCGAGTTCGTCGACTTTTTCGACAAAATAATCAAGGGCTACTGAAGGCTCGCCACGCCCGGGGCTTATTTGGTAAAAGGCTTGAGAATTTTACTATAGAAATGTTTTAATATTTGTTTTATGAATAAATAATGGATAATTTGTAATGCGGTGGTCTAATATTTCATCATCATTGATTTTTTGACAGACTTGCCCAATATTTTTCTATGTATTCCGAGTGTGATGTAGCCATCTCAATAATGAGTTCTAATTCAACTTATTTTGGACAGTAATATCAGAGGCGTAATAAAGTAACATAAAAAAGTTTCAGCTAACATGCAAAAAAGAAAAGAAAAGCTCCATAAACCCTTAAACCTCAAAACCTCAGATATAGTTTATAGGCAAAACTAAATTAATGAATAACAAACCATGAAGAATTGACAACTCCTAATGGAAGTCGCAAAAATATTATTCTAGTGCCGCCATTTTTGAAATAATAGGAATAAAGGAATAAAAATTTTCGGCACCAATTTATTTAATTATTTGTCTTTTTTCAATACTAAAATTGGGAGATAATAGATCGGGGATCGCGAAAAACACTTCCGTTCCCGCGGTCCGTCTACCGAATAAGAAAAGTTTTTTTATTAAGAGCAAGATCCACCCAAAAGATGGTGGGCTTGTTGACGTATTTATCTGTCCCAAAAGTTACTTCACAATCCTTTCCAATCGGTCCTATTAAAATAATAGGTTGGGGAAAAAGTTACTTCGCATTTTTTAAGAAAATTCAAAACATTTTTTAATATAGTTTATTTACATTTAACTAAAGTATGTAGGTACCATTTTTTTCGATAACTTTTTGCCATCTTGTAGGTAGGGACATGATGCCATTGCTATAGAAATTTTGGGGCTTCTGATCAAAATACCGCGACAAGTGGTTTTGGCAGTTCACTCGTGATGTTAACCTGAAACAGCCTAGAGAATTCTGAAGAGAGCGAATCAGGTGGAAATCTGAAGGTGCAAGGTCAGGACTATATGGCGGATGCATTAACACCTCCCAGCCAAACTCTCTTAATTTTTGCTTAGTGGCTAAAGATGTGTGAGGTCTAGCGTTATCATGATGAAAAACCACACCCCTTCTGTTGATTAATTCCGGCCGCTTTCTCTCAACTTCTTGCTTTAATCTCATCAGTTGTTTGGAGTAGAGTTCAGAATCGAAGGTCCTGCCTGGTGGTAACACCTCATAATGAATAATGCCCTTCCAATCCCACCAAACACACAGCATCACTTTGTTGCGAGTTAACCCGGGTTTCGCCACAGTCTGTGAAGATTGACCGGCCTTTGACCACGACCTTTTTCGCACGTTCTTGTCGTACGTGATCCACTTTTCATCAACAGTTATCAGCTTCTTCAAAAATGGTTCGGTTTCATTACGTCGTAATAAAGAATCACAAATGAGTACACGGCTCATTAGGTTTCTTTCAGTGAGCTCGTGGGGTACCCAAATATCGAGCTTTTTTATGTACCCATTTTTTTTAAAATGCGCCAAATCTGTTTTGTGGTCAATTCCCAGTTCTTCACTTACGTTGTAACTACTGATATGCCGATCTTGCTCCAGTTTTTTTTAAAAATGGTATCAATTTTATCCGTAATAGGGCGACCAGAGCGACGTGCATCTTTGACATCAAAATTTCCGGATTGAAAACGCTTAAACCAAAATTGTGCTACTCTCACAGACACTGCACTAGGTCCATAAACATCGCAAATATTTTTCGCGGCTTGCGTTGCATTTTTACCTTTTTTGTAGTAAAATTTTATAATGTATCGAATTTCTTCATTAGATTCACTCATCTTGACAGTACGAGAAACAAATGAAAAACACACATTTTCTAATTTGAATTTGGAATTATCTTTTTTAAAATCTAAACTTTTAATGATATCAAAACCAGCCAGATACAATTAGTGCAGCCAAAGAGATTTTATTACAAGTTCATACATCCTATAATGCGAAAAGACTTTTTTCCCAACCTAATAGATACAACTAGGCTGCCGGGACATTAATTATAGCATTTCGACGATTCAAATCAGTTTAAAGAAAGAAAGTGAAATAACATTTAATTGCGATAAAAACCGCAATAACCAGAAAACAAGCGTCTCTATTGTCACTATAAAACCCTTTTCATATAAGATACTTAGTTAATATAATGCCATTTTATGAACGCAAAATGATATCACCTTCCATCTCTTTTTTCTTCTTGTTAAATATTCTTTGTTAAATAGTGATGAAAAAAGATTGGGCAACAACAAAAAATTACATAGGTAAGATTTGAGACAAAAAACAAATGAGCGTTAGAACCAATATTTTCAATACAAAGCGATTTAATTTCAATTATACGTGTAACCAATTAGATCTTGTGTAAGGGATCGCTCTTAGCGATAAGGTCGTCCATTGTGCAAGCATTGCCTACATATTATAATTATTATTTGTTATTTCTTTTTGTTTCTTTATTTGTGTGATGCGTGTTGTACAATGAAGTGTTAAATAAATAAATAATTAAGAAAATGAATCAAACTGCAATTATTGAAATTTTCATATGATCACAAAACCATTATGACGTTCAAAATTTTCGACATTTCGATGAAATAATGCAGCAACTAATAAGATAAAAAAAGTCCATGTCACATATTTATTGTCGTCACCACCCTGTATACACTAACGCGAATATATATACTAACGCGAACTTTAGGTATATACCAATTCTCATACAGGTCGTTATACTTTTTACAAATGATACAAAATAATATGAAAAATTGTTTACTCGGGCTGCAAATAAATCGTTGTCCAAATTCAATTTTATTCGTGTTGAGACGACTCATCTCTTTAGTTTTTCGTGGAAAGGCCTGGGCCTACCCAGCAGTATGTTGTATAACTTTATGCATACACAACAACGAAGATAAATCGAAAAATAATCCCACTCTACATTATTTTACAAATACTGTCGTTTTTCATGATTTTCTATACGGGCGTTTTAGTGATTTGAACACCACCTGATTTGAAGCGGTAAGTCATCTTACCGCTTCAAATCAGGTGGTGTATGGGTATTTATGCGAAGACAGCTAGTTCAGTTTAGACACTGCTCTAGCCGCTTCTACCTTGCCGGCCCAAAAGGAGTTTTTTCACGCCTCTCTTAAAGGAACCCATGTTATAGATAGGAGGTAACACATGTGCTGGCAAAGAATTCCAAGTTCTGGAACTACGACAATGAAACGAGTTACTACATTTCTTTGTACGTGATGTTGAGGTGGAGACAGAGAATTAATGACTCCGAAGACCGGCATGCGTGCTCCTGAGAGGAAAGGGGGAAGATGGGATGAGGTCGAAAAGCTCTTCAGAGCACTCTCCGTGATATTGCCGATAAAAGGCGCTAGCGCGACGCAATGTCTCGACGCAATTGCAGAGGCTCAAGGTTGTTCGTGACCTCTACATCGCCAATGATTTATAAAGATGTCCGCAGACAGCACGACGCTGCAATCTGTCCAGTGCATCGAGGAGGTTCTTGGCGGAGCCATCCCAAAAGTACGAGCAATATTTCAGACTCAATTAGTTTTTAATTTTTATAACCCGCAGGCAGCCCTGCTGCATAGAAGAGCTTGATATACGAGTATATGCATAGGTTATAAATGGGTGGGTAGGTAGTGGGAATGGGCCGGTTTTATATTTTTTGTGTGATTCACATGCTACATATTAAATCTCGAATTATATTTTTATTTTTTCCCATTTTCTACGTTGTCTTTTTTCTCGCTCAGGGGAAGTTCTACCAGCCGATCCTCTACCCCCGAGAGGAGTAGGGGGTATGTGGGGATTTCACCCACTAAAACCCTCAGCGATGCACATCTTTCTGCTTGTTCGTAGAAACTGCGACCCTTTGTCTGCAGGCAGTTTGCACCGTTCTTTACTTACCTTATGTAACATTATTTAAATAATTTTTGCGGTTGTAAGATTCTGTTTTGTATTTTTTTAATTCTTCGATTATATCTCGTTATAAAAATCTCACTATGGCGCAGCTCAAGTATGGTGTGGGAAGCGACAAACGAAGCAATTTTTTTTTATATACAACCAAACGACTAGGAAGCTGACGGCTTATCTGGTGGTAAGTGGTTATCGTCGCCTATATTGTTTTCTGCGTAAATACATTTCAAAGGCTTTGCACTGAATATTTATTATATACCTACGGTTGTTAAACTGGGAGGTTAAATCTGGTCAATATTGTGCCCAAGGTGCTACTAGCGAGGCCACGGTAAATGCTTACCATCAGGCGGCCGTCCGCTTGTTTCGTTTATAAATATATTAAATTTTGGACGAATTCAAAAGTTGATAACGCATTTATACTGTGTTTTATTCTAATAGTAATAAATGATTTTTTGTAATGTTCAGTATCATAGAAAGCAACTGGATTCAAGTGACGTCCAGAGGAAATTTAGGGGCTTCTCGCCTTGGGGCCCTTGGAGTGCCTGTTCGCGAAGATGTACAACTGTCAGAAGAAGGTAAACTGAATTAATACTTTGGTGTTTTATACGAAGTATTCTTCGAAACAATAATGATGAAATCTCTATCTACTCTATCTACGTTATGAATCTATAAAGTAGGAACGCACAAACCAGACTATTTATAAAAATATTGTTCCAAGTTCAAATTGGAGCAGTATCCCAGCATTTGATTATTAAAGCTCAATCTTACCTTATTTAGTACAATATTCATGACTTATGAAACCAATTACTCATAAACACAAGACAACGTATAAATCGACGATATCTGTCTCTGCTACATTAAAAGGCCACGACATTTGTTGCCAGGAAGATTTATGAAATTACAACTACAAAGTTTAGTGCTATATTATATCCTTGATATATCGCCCAGGTCTTCGTACAGTTTCTGGTATTTTCAATACTGCTGGGTGGTAGTATTCGGTAGATAAATCTTAAAGTATTAGTAAGTTATAAATATTCTGTGATTTATTATGAAAAAATCTTGCGCGTCCAATACAGTTGAAGAGAGGATTCTCAAGTTTTAAGGACGGATTTAAATGATTTTTTTTTCTATCTATAAGGTTGTATGCCTACATATTTTTAGAATTATTTTATTTTGAAAATCAGCACATTTTTATACCATTACAGTGGCAATAGCAAATTGTGAGAGGAGTTAGGTGGCGTAGTGATTTCGATTCTGATTTCGATTACGAAAAAAAAGTTATTTTCGCCAGGGCCGATTCTGGGAAAAGTCAATGCAAATTTGTTAATTCAAGCTCCTCCGTGCTTCGGAAGGCATGGCCGGTAGCTACTGCAACTGCTTAAGTCCGCAATGAGTCAGCGTGGTGATGATATGGACAAACTCTTCATGTGTTATATTTTTTTATGATGTATGATTATGATTTTCATATGATGATGATTAATGTATAAAATTTACACACCATATGGCAGAATATGGAAATAGCCAGTGAAATATTTATTTTTTACCACCAAATGAAGTGTACTCATATTTACAAATAAAATAATTTAAAAGGGCTTGTGCCCAGCAGATGGTGTTCATAGGCTGGTGTTGAGTGGCAGTGGAGCATACGCCCCATCTAATGGTAACTGGTTACTGTAGTCTATGAAAATGTACGCTTGCAGCACCAGGAGTATCATGTGTTGCCAATACCGAAAAAAAGTCAGCCTCTTTTAAAAGAGCTGAACTCGTTTGAGACAACCTCCGCAGGGAGTTCACTCTACAACCTGAGCGTATAACCGTGGGATGAAGATTTTTACAATAAATTAATATTCAAGAAAATAAATATAATAAATGGTATTTTTTTTTTATGCAACTGGATGACTAAACAAGCTGACGGCCCACCTGATGGAAATTGGTAACCGCCGCCTATATAGACACCTGCAATAACAAGGAGAAATCACTTGATATTGCAGGTGCGTTGTCATCCTGGGGCCTAAGATGAAATGCCGTCCATGCCCAGTAATTACACTGGCTACCGGGCCATCTTTGCTGGAATTAGATTAATATTGTTTATTACTTTCGCTGGTAGCAAAGCTTCCATTTTCGCAGAGTAGGTACGGCTGTGGTTTTTTAAAAGGTTAATGTTTTCATAGCACCGCTGCCTGAAAACTTGCCTAATTTTTTTTAACTTAAGAAATAATGGTCGCCTTATACAAAACGTGGTCGCAGATTAGACCTAGATTACTGTACTGTACTAGATTACTTTACTAGGTGGTAGGCCCGTATGTAGGGGTGTCTGGGTAGGTACCGCCGCCTTTCTTATTTCAGCGGTGAAACAGTTCGCTGTGTTTCTGATTGAAGGGAAAGGGAGCCAGTGCAATTACTGGGCATGGACGGCATTTCATCTTAGGCCTCAGGATGACAACACACCTGCAATATCTAGTGATTTTTCCTTTTTATGGCAGGTGTCTAAAGGCGGCGATAACCGCTTACCACCAGGTGGGCCGTCAGCTTGTTTCTCATATAGTTGTATAAAAAAAGATTAGGACTATGGCCCTCTGTCTCCGCCTCTATTAACACAATTAAATATGAAACCGCCCGAGTTTTAAGCCAGGTCTAACTTGAAATCACGTTTTGTAATAAGGCAGATTGAGTTGGAATAAAATTTGGCTCTGATAGCGACATAATTGAGAACGACTCAATTGCAAGCACCGCAAAAGTTTCGAAGGCTTGTTTAAAAGTTTAATGAGAAAACGCTGAATCATTGTTTCAGATACTGCCGTAAACGAAGTATTTGCGGACAAAAAGTTATAAGGCAATCGGCATATTGTTACCTAGAAGGAAGCTATTGTCAGCACTGGATTCGAACCAGGATGCAGAGGCGAAAGGACCCAGGTGAAGATGCACATAGGTATTTAGCTAACAAATTTTACATAACAAACTGTAGTTACCTATATACATTGGTGGATGTATAATTAGAAACATACTTATACATATAGTGTAACTTACTAATTTAGGTATACGTGTAAATATAAATCAGTAAGTGAAGGATCGAAGATGACCATTAAGCTACAAAGTTGGTAGATACTGGCGTATATCTAGTTTTAAAACAAACAATATTGTAATGACAAATGCAGGATTATAATATGTTTTATTATTATTGTAAAGATAGTTTACAATAATAATAAAAAATATAATCATGTAGGTACCGAATACGTCCAAACGTCAAAAACTATGTTCTAAATCTTTTGTCATCGGCAGGCATTTCATCATCATTAGGTTATTATAATATTGTAATATCAGAAATTGAAATTCTTTGTGCCCTTGCTCTGATATTTTTTTGTCATAGTTTATCTTAAAATTGAATTAAGAGTTCAAAAAAAATACAAAGTCAATTAGTATTTTAACAGTAAATTTGAGCTAAGATGACACTATCTGCAAAACTAGTTCACAGGCGCTTAGTTGCATACAAATTGTTGGTCTAGCATACACATTTCTAAGAAAGCTTACTAGAAAATTACCTAGGCAACCTAGAGAAAATTGCTTTGCCTTTCATAGAAAATATTAAAATTGGACAGTCTATTTAAAAAAAAAATCCAATTACGAAAATTAATTCGGTAAACACCGAAGTTACCTGATAATAATTGTGTGTTGCCTAATCATCGAAGCATGAAATTAAAGGTGTACAAAAGAAGAAGACGATAAGTATGGCGATGGAAATATTAAAGTACAGAAATATTTTTCGGGTTTTGGGGTTGGTCCCACGGGAAAGATTGACGGGAAGTTGGATCAACTTCAATATGAAAGTAAAGAATACATATTCTCATGATAATTTACTTGTTACTTAAATATTAAAGAACTGGATTGGATGGCATCTGATTTCAATAAAAAGAATATGAGAACAGAAGTATTTTGACACAAGCAATCCAAGCCTAAGCCAGTAATCCAAAGCCTCCTACAAAAAGACTGGTATCAGTGTTAGTGGCCTGCAAACAGTCGGTTAAAAATCAGATCGAAAATTTGTTCTCTATATTATAAAGAAAAATCTTGTCGAATAAGTAAACTATCACTCAAGTTAAGCCCAGATTAAATAACATACGAGTATCAAATAGCTTTTGTTGTCATTTAAGATTTTTAAATTAAATTGCAACATAACTCTATCCACACGTAAATAACAGTATAACAATATAGGTATAAAATATACAACGTCTTCTTTATTAGGGACGTTGACAATTATTGGGAAAGTGTTTCATGACACGTATAAGTACTTTTTAAGCTAGAAATAGTGATCATAATTACTTTAGTACAGCTAATATATTGAAAATCATGTATACCTTAAATTCCGATCAAAGTTTCACTCCAAGACGCCCATACGTGTCGCGTGACCGCTGTGACATCACCAGTTACCAAACAGTGCTCCGCTACGATTTTTTATATACATCCACCGTTGTATGATAATGCTAATTATTTAATATTTTTTATTTTAATTTGCATCGCTTGATTGCCGATTTTGTCGTAAGGACTTGAATTGTTACGTGAAACGTGATTACAAGCAGTGGTGCTACCTACGCGGTCCAAAAAGCAAAGCAAGCACAAAAGATCCCAATGGGTCGAAGTGCACTGTGACTTGGTCACGGCCCCACAATAAGATACATATGGCCGAGACTAGAGTAAAACAGTCTCCGGACGGGCATCTGTGAGATTTTGTGAGAAGAGGGAGAGGTAGTCGGTGTGATGTTATGGCACAAGAAGCATTAACATCTCGTCTCCAGGTCACTCCAGGTTGCCTAGAAAAGTTTAGTGCTTAGCAATAAAGCCGCCGATTGTATTGATTCTTCTTGCTATTGATGTTCATTATGTTTGTGTCTTTTTGTGCAGTAAAAAGTATTTGATTGATTGATATTACCGCGTTTTAATTAGGTCTACAAAACTTAAGGCCTTAAACGATACTTATGTAAGTGAAGGAGCAATACTAAGCGAAGTAAGGCATTTCTCAGTGCGTTCACTTTGACAAACCTTTCAATTCACAAACAATACTCAAACGAATCTTTACTATGCGGACGCATAGCGTTGAATATAGCTCTGTGATTGGTTGATTAGTGTTACGTAGTTCACTTAACTGACTGAAATTTCAATTTTATTGTTGTTTTGCTTTTTATCGTAAACTCCGTAGTGATTACATTCTCTTTGGTGAGCTCGACACTGCGTTGATTAATATAGCTATCAGGCTCCCTTATCTAAGTGTTCATTATGACAAACGCATAGTGCCGATTGTCACTCAAGTATTGTTTATGAATAGGAATTTGGCACCCTGTGCGTCCGCGGGCACTGTGAGACTTCATAGTGTCGTTTGTGAATACGGGTGTCACAGTGCCCGCGGACGCACAGGAAGGAAGGAAGGAAGAAAATTGAAAGGCTTGTCAAAGTGAACGCACTGAGAAATGCCTTACTTCGCTATGTATTGCTCCTTTACCTACATACGTATCGTTTGTGAATACGGGTGTTAAACATTCAGAGACGTGAGAATGTCATAAGTAAGTATTCACTAACGTGTGAATCAACATCATCATCATCACCAGCCTATAAACGTCCCACTGCTGGGCACAGGCCTTCCTACATGGAAGAAACACATGAGGATTTTGGGCCATAACACCACAACGCTGGCTCAATGCGGGTTGGTTAGTTAAAGCGGTTGTAGTAACAACCGGGACCAACGGCTTAACGTGGCTTTCGAAGCACGGTCCTCCGTGCTTCGAAAGCCACGTTAAGCTCGAGATTATAAATTTTGGTTGACCCATCCCAGGGTCGACCATAGCGAAAGTTGCTTTGTTTTCGTATTCGAAACCAGAGCGCTCAAACCAATACGCCACCGAGCTCCTCACATTTGAATGTCTTAGTTGAATTCAATATGACAAAGTGACGTCATAAACAATACCAATGTTCATACCAACATAGTTAGGCAGTTGCCCCGTAGGTCTTTGCTTATTCAATAAATACTCTTTTGCGAAAAGAGTAGAAGAAGCACAGATTAATAATAGTGTATTAGACAAGACAGTAGTTTCTAATAGTGGTGTCGATTCTGTTGGCATTCTTTGTAACTAATTTTTTTTTTATCTCTCTTTCATTCTATTTCAATATTAGAGAAGGGGATAGCAAACTTTTAGTAACGTCAAGATAGTTGCCTCTTATTTTTCTATCTCATCAGGGCCATTACAGTCACCGTGAACATAGATGTGTATTAAAGTATGGATAAAATGCTTCAAAATTGATATTTAAGACAAACAACGTCTCCGGCCAGAAATTAATGGGTTAAGCCGTCGGCCCCGGTTGTTACTGCAACCGCTTAAACCCACCAACCCGAATTGGGCCAGCGTTGTGGTGTTTTGGCCTAACCAAACTCCTCATGTGTTTTTCCCATGTAGGAAGGCCTAAGCACAGAAATGGCACGTATTATAGGCTGGTGATGATGATGATGTATGTTACGTATGGTCCGTATGGTACCTATACATTTCAAAATTAAGAATAATTCATTTATGTACTTACAAGCTAAATATGAGAGCGATCGATCCTATTTAAAACATTTTAGCATTTCGTCTGGAGTAATTAATTCCAGATCGTGTACGCCCTATCCAAATTAAACCTGTAGGTAAGTATACTTCAATTAATCTTCAGAGTCTCGTGTCTTTCAAGGCATCTAAAAGACTTTTATACTTCTAGATGAATAATTAGTTTTTAAAATAATAATGGGACCTTCTAAAAATTAGAAATACCTAAGATTTTTTTTACCTCATTATCTTTGACTCACTAATATGTATTAAATATTTCTTTAATGGAGTAGCTCTTTGCCTTCATCTCACCTGATGGTAAGTGATGATAAGTCCGAAGATGAAAGCGAGCTACATACGGATTTCTGCACCACAGAGGAACTGGCTATCTTACCTCCAACTGCCGGAACACAGTAATGCTGTTAACATTATTGTTATGGCGGCAGACTTAGGTAAGATGGTGGTAGCTAGGCAGGCGGACTCAGAAAAGCTCTACCACCAACCAAACCGAGCTGAAAAATGAAGATCTGAGGTAGCTGGTCAGACCACTAGACCAAAAAGGTGGTTGAAATGCATATGTTAATATTTCTCAACAACTTAACATCTCCTTTCGCACCTTACCATACCACCAGCGGGCTCACACACAAAAGAAAATCTGTTTGGCCAGATGTGTGGGAACTTTACAGATTTACCTTTTTAAGTTCTCTCCAAATTACAGGATACAGTTATAAGTTGGTGGAATCGATGCCACCCCCAGCGCCAGCGATTCACCCTGAAGATTCGCGTGTGCTATCAACCGCATCGCTCGATTGCGGTCGCTTGGGCCGTTACCGCGGTCCGGCCGCTACGCGGATGAAAGCACGGATGCGCGACATGGTTCGCATAATAGGCGGCCGTCCCGCCCCGCCTGGGAAATGGCCTTGGCAAGTCGTTGTGCTTAATAGATATAAGGTATTAAGATAAGTTTATTCGTATTATATTTTCTTGTAATTCTCTGTTAACCCTTATAGACCTACCGTACCTTATTTGGTACAGTAACTTTGTAAAAATATTTTTACATAACCACAAAATAATTACTTTTTGTTTTAGTCGTGACTATAAGACCAAAGTGTTCGTTTTATGTTAGATATGTTACAAATACGTTTGCGGTAGTGGTTTCATTTATATAAGTGACGATTTCCGGAAGAAAAGAAATAAAATATTTACCGTGCCTTTAAAAAAGCAAGTTCTATGTTATTTATTATAAATTCAGTTAATTTTTAGTATTGTTCTTAAGGCTAGAGTATTACAGCTGTGATGGCTACAAAGAAAGTCACTTAGGTTATTTTTGTAAAAAATACTCAATTCTTATGTAAAGGTGTACCGTATACGGTACAGTAGGTCTACACATGAGCAAAATATTCGATAAACAAGTTCGATGTGTGCATCCGATTGTGTGCTTTATTGTTTTAGATTCTTTAGACAGTACATGATATTGTAAGAGTTCTAGGAGAAGATGAAAATTTCAACAGTCACGGTGACATTTTTTATTTCCACCTGAGTGAAGAAGTTGCAGTCAGTATAAATAATTTGCCTCCAAGTACACTTCAATAATTACCCTATGTTAGTTTTCGAAACAAACTTGGAATACAAACTCTTTTGTATCTGTAGAAGAGCAAACAACTAAAGACCGATCAGGAAAATTTTCATAAGCGTCTCATAAAGTACTGTTGGAAGAAACGGGACTTACTGCCCATAGCTACTGCTTTGCAACCTTTTTGTTTTTAATTCAACTTGAGTAAACTCCAATAGACCAATTCTATTGGAGGTTCCTCTAGTTTCTTTGTTCTTTTCTAATACAAGTATTTGAGTTGTTAATAACTAACAAATAGATAGTTCTTAGCTCGAAACAATCTTCCCGCTGGCGGTTAGATTAAAGGAATGAAATGTTTAGTTGGAATTTTTTTAGTCGGTGCAACTATCAGGTGAGTAGAAGAAGAATGTACTGAGGAAATGCTCCAGATATAAGAAACAGTTCGATAATTGGAGCCTTGTCAAGACAATATCCGTATCACCATCTGTACCATCTTATTCAATAATAATAATAATAATATTCATACACTCATACCTATTATCTAGCCCGTAATAAGCATCATTAAGAGCTTGTGTTATGGATTCTTGATAACGGTTTAATATTGTTAATAATATGTATATAAATATTAGAAATATACTAAATAAACATATAAACATCCATGACTCGTGAACAAATGCTCGTATTCATCATACAAACATTTGCCCCTACCGGGATTTAAACCCGGGACCTCTTGATCGAGCAGCCCGTATATCAAGGGGTACAGACCACTCGACCAGCCGGTCGTCCAAACAACAACAATACAATAAAAATATGGGTGGATTCGATTCATCAAACCCAAATATACACTACGAACTTGTGTTAAACGAAAAAGTGGTACATGCCTCTGATTCTCCATTCCATTGACATGTCTGCACAAAATACTTGGTTGCTCTATAGACATAATGGTGGGAATATGGACTTACTAAATTTTCGGAGTGGTATTGCTAATTCAATTTTTGACGCCAATGAAATACATGAAAGCCAGGTCCTAGTAGTTCATCATCTATATCTCTTGACTTTCAAGGTGATGCCAAAGATCACTAAACAGTAAAAAAGTGTCAAGGTATAGATAATTTCACAAGCAATTGATGTATTTAGTGTAACGTTGGTGTCCATGTGGAAAGTTTAATTATGTATCACACGGAAAAGTTTGTAAAAGTCATACTTGAAAACCTTGTATTTTTAGCATGCATATAATCCTACTGTACCCTATATGGTACGCCCCCCCAGAGCCCCCTCGTTTATTAATATTTTTTTAAATATTTTTTCCTTAATTTAAAATTAAGGAAAAAATATTCGATTAGATCCTTAATTTCAAGGACTACTTTGAAAAATTTTTCCTAAAAAATCACAATTTTTTAATAAAAATAACTATCGGTCCAAATGGGTTAAAGAAGATGGTAAAGTTTTGGGCTAGCTCATGAGCAGTATTTTTAAATTGTCACACACAAAACTTTTTTTATTGCAAAAATATAACGAAATAAAAAAAAATGTATAAAATGCCAACATAAAAGTCATAAAAGTGCCCAAAAGTACATACATTATTAAACTTGTCATTCCGTATTTTCAACCGTGAATGTTTTAGGCGCGCTCGAAGTGCTTATGTTGTTTTTCGGAATTGTTTAACCCTGGTTATGATTATGAAGAAATAAAACGAGAATATTCAACGTAAAGTGGTAAAAAACTAAATTGTAATCGCCATTTTGAAGAAAAAATGACAATGTCTTATTGACATTTTATTTTCTTCAAGATGGCGACCTCTGTGATGTTATTGCCGCTTTCAAAAAAAATTTAAACAAAAATAAAAACCAACTCCAAAAAAATTTGATTGTTTCATCCTTATCAGTTTTTTGGAGTTCGTTTTAATTTTTGTTCAAATTTAGTTTTCACAATTTTTAGTGATAACGTTTTAAGGTCAAAGCTAGATGGGTGACCGTGAGCTCATATTGTTTTCTGCTATCGTAATATTTCAGTAAAAATTCATAGGAAAGCAAACATCCGCAATTTCGCATACGTAGATGACTTACTTATTCCAGTTATTTTGATTTAAAAACCAAACTACCCGAAGGATATTCAAAAAAATTTTATGGGACGAAATGGGAACTATTCTGCATCGAACAAAAAAAGATACATCAATATCGGTTCACCCAGTCGAAAGTTCTGAAGTAACAAACATAAAAAAAAACATACAGTCGAATTGATAAACTCTTCCTTTTTTAAATTCGGTTAAAAAATAACCGCTAAAAAATATCTGCTAACGCAGATCAACACTTATTTTTGTAACATTTTGCCAGGAAGCATTTTGTGGCGGTACCCTCGTATCTCTCCGATGGGTAGTGACTGCTGCGCATTGCGTGAGGAAGAAGCTTTATGTCCGGCTTGGAGAACATGATCTGCTTATACGAGGCCGCGGAGAGGTCGAAATGAGGGTGACAGAAGCTGTCATGCATCCACGCTACGATCCCGACACTGTTGTAAACGATGTCGCTATGTTACGGTTAGTATTTTTCTTTTTAGTAATAGTCGAGCATGAATGAACGTGTCCGTCGGGTATCTAACTGAAATTACCTTTTCTGGTTGGTGCTTACTTTCAACTCAGTTAGTACCGTTTCAATCGGAATCATAAAAATAAATAATAGGTGTTTGATTCAAACTTGGCGGATTCGTTTCACTATACAGAATTGTATTGTAAGAAGCTAAGTAAAGGCGTAGAGCAAAAGGCAAATGTATCAACTATTTCAAATCATCATTTAAATGTTTCGTGGAGTTACAAAGATTATTTTTAAAATAAAATGAAGACTGAAAGACTTTTTCAGTGAAACGAATTTAAAATCTTCAAAATTTAAACTACGTATTTTCCTATTTTGTGTCGCAGCAAAGTAATGAGATCGCTATATACTGCAGCAGTCGCTGCAACGAGAATATTTACGATGTCGAAACGATGTGAGTGCATGAACTATAGAACTCATTTCAGTCTGCCTTTGATATTTTTTGTCTAACACCATGTACACCATAAAGTTAATTAATCACGGACATGCCCATAGATAACAGGTTCGCTATCCTGGATAATCAAAGCAAACGCAGATACCGTCTGGTATTTATTATGACTTGAGAAAATCATACAACTGCAAAGGAGTAAAATTTAATCACTAAAATAAACAACAATAATATTCATACACTCACACCTATTATCTAGCCCATATTAAGCATCATTAAGAGGTTGTGTTATGGATACTTGATAACGTAGAAATGTTGATAGTGATATGTATATAAATGATAGAAATATACCAAATAAACTCCGATGGCTCGTGAACAAACGCGGGTGAATAACGTATCTCCGTCAGTCCTTTCGCCGTTTGATCCTTCGCCGACAAAACGTTTCGTCATCGGGCAGTTCACCGACGGAATCTTTCACCGAATAACAATTCGCCGACAGAACGTTTCGCCATCGGGCAGTTTACTGACAGAATCTTTCACCAAAGAACGATTCGCCGACAGACGCAAACCCCTCGGGCATTAAACGAGATCAGAGCTGTCTGGGGATGCCCGACACGGCCGTGGTAGGCTAGAAATGTAAGAAATGTGCGATCGCCTTACATTAAATACCGTTGTCGCGGATCATGGGATGTAATCGCACAGCGATCGCCTTACACTTCTTGATTATTATTTTTTCTTTTTTTACACGACTCCCGTCTACAATCGTCGTCGCAGTCCCTAAGATTCTGTCGGTAAAGTGCCCGATGGCGGAACGTTCTGTCGGCGAATTGTTATTCGGTGAAAGATTCTGTCGGTGAACTGCCCGATGACGAAACGTTTTGTCGGCGAGGGATCAAACGGCGAAATGACTGTCGGGGATACGTTGTAGATTCACAAATGCTCGTACTCATCATTCAAACATTTGCTCCTACCGGTATTCTAACCCGGGACCCCTGACTGTATAGCAAGGGGTACAGACCACTCGGCCAGCCGGTCGTCAATGCACTCAATTATTGCTTTTTGGTGTATGCTTGAGGCTAATATCTTTAATTTTACTCGAGTACGGTTTGTTGTCAGTTTTAATAAATGTATATTACCAAGGATGATAGAAGTAATTGGTCCATGATATTACTAATTTCTATTATCAGTTATCACATCATCATAATAACTTCAAATTTTCCCAATGAAAAAACATGTTTCGTGTTGGAGAGCTTGAATGAAATTAATCATTTAAGGTACCGCTAAAGATGTAAGCTCTAGTAGTTTGGAAGTTTATAAGGAGTATAACAAGAAAATTAATTAGAAATGGAAAGATTTTGATAGAAGGTCCAAGGGTAAAGGAATCTGGTTATAAATTAAACCCTGCAGTCAGAAGCTCTTCGGGTGTCTGGTTTATTAATATATGTTTCAGTAGATTACACATTATTACAGCTCATAAATTGTGGTCTGTTCATATGCCATTGAATTAATTTAAGTTATAATAAATTTAGCAAAGTCCCAGGGCTGAGCAACGTGCGGAGTATTAGATGATGTATATGTACCTACAGTCATGAGTAATATTAAGTACCCACATTAATTTGACAGTTTGTGACTTAATGCGACGGTATAGTATATAGTATGGATTTTGAAATGTCGAAATTTGTATATCATTGCTTGTAACTGTACATCAATAAGGATATTATAGGAATGTCTACATCACTTAATTATAGTTTACAGATTACTTAATGTAGATCAACACGACGTTGGTCTATTGACCAACTGAGCAGTCTTCAGAGGCCAATAAAGTAGTTATATTGATTTTGTAATTTCTAGTCATAAGTTGGTTAGTCCGTAATGTTATGTTATAATGAAGATGAAAGCTAAACAAGGATATAATTATCTGATCTCAGTTGTATTATTGTTTTGCTATACGACCGGCTGGTCGAGTGGTCTGTACCCTTTGCTATGCAGGCTACACGGTCAAGAAGTCCCGGGTTCGAATCCCGATAGGAGTAAATGTTTGTATGATGAGTACGAGCATTTGTTTACGAGTCACGGATGTTTATGTTTATTTAGTATATTTCTAATATTTATATACATATCATTATCAATATTTATCCGTTATCTAATCCATAACACAAGCTCTTAATGATGCTTACTTTGGGCTAGATAATAGGTTTGAGTGTATGAATATTATATTATTATTACATTATTATATTATACGCTTAGCTATACGTATATGTTTAGCTATATCTATAGGAGCCTAGGTACTTTGGATCTCCAAAGTAGCTACCTATCTATTCCTAGTCATTCGTCATTTGGCAGCAAAGCATTCGTAGACAATGGGCCTCCTTTCAAAACCGAACAAACTAAGGACGAACATGATTGATAATGCCATAATCTCTATTGTTTACCTAATAGGAATAACTTTTTCGTTAAATTAGCTGTAAAAACCTTTTTTATATGTTTTATTTTTATTTTCTTCTCGCATACCTTTTTGTCAAGCAAAAAATAAGGAACGATACATAAATACATATTTTAGTAATATATGTTTGTCATAAATTTAGGAATTTTATACTGACAATCACCTCATAATTAAATAGGTATCTGACTTTCCAAAACCGTTATTGAAAATCACCATATAAAATTATAGTACTTGTAATTTTATAAGAAACAAAGGTTTCACCCGAAAATATTATAAGCATGGGATAAAATCCGACCTGAAAATTAAATTAAGTGGTCATTTCCGAGGAATCTAAGGCTTCAAAAAGGTTTTCAATATTAATTTTCCTTTACTTTTTTTCATTTAAGATGAAGGAAATTTTATTTACTATTCATTAAGTTAATACTTACATCGGAAGCTTGTGATCTAAAATTAAATGTACTAGGTACCAAATATAACCTTGTATAGGTACAGTTGGCCACAAATATTCCTAAATATATAAAAAAAATTGTTAGCCAGATAAAAATACATGTTCTGTGGCAAATAAAGAATGAATGAAGTTTTGACACATTAATTTTTATGAAGTACTAAGAAATTCCAAAGGTAGGTGGCAAAACCTATAGTAGGTACCTTACTGGCCTGACGGATTGTCTACAACAATAGAAAACTATTGTGTCTGGTTTGTACTGTAAATATTAATTGATGTTAAAAGGTGTACAGGCTACAGCCAGACGAAACAGTATTATTGTTCACCAACCTTATTGTTTGAAAATACATATATATCATTGTACCGTGACGTGAAATTTTTTTTTTTTTTTATACAACTGGATGACAAACAAGCTGACGGCCATTTATGCCTATATTATTAAATCGAGAGATAATCGTGAAATCCGTAAGTTGTTTTTCGATTTTAAGTGGTCATTGACCCGGTGTGGTGTTTAAAAGGCTGCTACAACTCGACATTATGCTGCAGTTGACTACAGCGTCTATTTTTAGCTGACGCCCGGGCTGGCTCCTGGTCCTAGCATTGTACGATAGTTTAAATATTATAAACACACATAGTGTAAATAAATATTTACTACAATAAGAAAAACAGCATAAAATATTTCACGCGACTGTACACGAAATCGTGCAAGTAATGTAAATTGGTTTAATTAAATGTTTCAGTGGGCCTTTCTCCGTTTTGCTTAAAAGATGATTACAGTTCGGATTCACAACTGTTTTTTTTAATAGGTTTTTAATTAGCTTTCTGTAATGCCGGCACTGTTCAGTTAGGCTCAGGCCTGAAATATGCGTTTTCCTAAAATGTACAATTGTCAAAACGTCTGCGTTCTCACAATGTTATCATTTTTATTTTGTCAGCTTTCTCAAAATGACTGGTATTTAAAATGTGTACAGTCTCAGAAAGTCGTCTATTCATAATGTTTACATTCCTATAATATTAGCATTACCATAAGTTTTGCTTTTCCGTTATGTTCACTTTTGTATTTATAGGCTATCGTCTTATAATGTTTGATTTCCTATAATGTCTGCATTATTTCAAATCAATGTTAATTTAATTTCTTAGCATACTTACTCTTTGATAAATATCTATAAAGTTACTGGGACTCAAGATAAAAAGAAATTTAAAAATTTTGCTTCATTCATGATTGCAGACATTTTGGGGACTAAGCATTTTCTAAAAGCGAACATTATATGAAAACTGACATTCTTGGAGACAGACATTACAAGAAGCTGACATTTTGAGAAGCTAATTATGCAAAAGACGTGCTGACATTATGGAAAACAGACATTTTGGGAAAAATACATTTTAGGACAACGCATATTTCAGGCCTGAGCCTTCAGTTACTAGATCTCTTTCAAATCTTACATTGTTTTTTATTCTGTGATTATGCGCAATCCCGCTAATAGCACGACATACTTCTTATGTATGTCGTGCTATTAGAGAGTATGTATATAACAATTAGAAAATGCTATAGTTGGAAAACCTTAACTTTTCCGCCACAGAGCAAATTTTTAAAATCTCCTACTAAACTACTGAAAATAACAGAGCTTATAGCACGTGATATTTGACTTTAATCATTTTACCGTATGTTCATCGATTTCGAAAATACTTTTCTAATATTATTTACCCCTTGAGATAAGTATCCAGTTTTTCATCCTATGTTTATGCAACTTATTTTCAAAACAAATATTAAAACTAAAAATCCTTTTCTAGGTTATAACTAGTATTAAATTATTTGGACATATTTTAAGAAGTTTGTATATTATGTGTCTCAACACTGAATAAAGTCGGGAGGGTCTAAAGTTTTATTTTATGACTTTTCGTATATTTTAGAGACTGTCGTATTACACAATATTGCTTGTTATATTCTTGATGAAATAGTTGAAAGACCAGAGAGAGAGAGAGAGAGTCATTAGTTTTGATAACTGGGCTAAATAAATCTCAAAAGTTTGTCTAAATTAATTATTCGAGTGAGTTTGTATTTTATTTTAATTTAATTTTTTATGAAAAAAATGTTAAGTTCAGTAAGACAACACGATGTAAGTACCTACTTAACTATAGCAAGAGAACTTAGTCGCGTCGGAGTTACATGTGGCCATGGAAGCTTATATTAGTCTAAAGTGCTGGGAGGTCGTGGGCTTGAGCTAACTGAGTTACGTCAGTTAAATTGGTTTTTAGTTTAGTTTAGCTCGCAGTGGGGTCTGCGCTTTAGTCTGTTTGTTGTCTGTTTGTTAACTTCTAAAACAAATTTGGGTATATTGATCTATTGGTACATTATATTGAGGTAGTCTATCAAAGTTAACCGATAGAGATTTAACTCGCGCGGTATCGATCAGGAATACTTCGACTAGTTACTATATAGATAGCGTAAGGTAAAGCTCTCCTTTAATTAATTGTCGACAGAACTCAGACAAAACACAGGACCTTTTGGTTTCGATGACATGATACTAACCATTAATAACACTAATGTATCTGCTTAATTAATCTTATCTAATCTTTATTTGTGCAGATTACCAGCGTCCGCAAGACCAGATCTCGGGCATGGCATAGCGTGTTTGCCACAACCTCTGCAAGTTTTACCCCCGCACACGACTTGTGTTATATTGGGCTGGGGTAAGAAACGACCCACCGACGTTCATGGCACTAGATTACTCCACGAGGCACAGGTGAATTCATAAAAACATGTATCTTAAAAACTTATATTTAAATATTTAGAAGCTATTTCTTATCATATTTAATGGTTTCGTGTAATACTTAGTGTTTCAAAATAGGTAACAGAATAATTTAAGTGATGTAATATAGACTTTAGACATTTTTTAAGTAAATTAAGGCCAGTTTTAACTTATTCTTATAAGTACCTAAAGATGAAATAAAAAATAAACATTATTATTTATACCAACATGGTAAAAGAAAACAATATTACTTGGATTTTCCTTAGAGAAATTCTAATGCCCCAGCGAGATCTATTATTTATTAGACTTAAACGATAAAAGTCTTAAAAATAACGAACCTGGGATTTTATATTAAAATATAATATTTATATTTCCTTTTAGTGATAAATCCATATTGAATGTAATTAGAATTTTTAATAAAGGAAATAATTTTACCACCCAATGAGCCCGTTGGCTTGGTGTTGTGTTGAACACAAAGCGGTTTCGATTACCAACACAAAGCAATGATTGATCCCATGATTGACCCTTGGGTCAACCAAGCATTGTAAGCTAGGGCGCATCCTTGCTTCGAAAGGCACATTAAGCCGAAGTGCCGGTTGGTATTGAAACTAGTTTTACACGTCAACATACCGCATTAACGTGATGGTGCTGTTGACTATTAATTAGTTCAATAGATAGAATGACAAAAAAAAACACTTGGTATTAAGTACAGTGTGTTTTTTTTTCAAGAAGTTGATATTTACATTACACACTTTAACGAAATAAACTCGCTTTTATTTAGATGTTACATTATTATTTTCAATGTTTCGATTATTTTACATATTTATTTCGGTATATGGAAGAATTGAATTTGGTAAAGTGGTTATTTATTTCAAATAAAATAAAGTTATTAATAACAATAGTGGTAGACAAAAGACCAGTAATTATTCATTAAAATTATATTTATTAAGCAAGTTTGGCTTTGATCATTACGCTTGGTTATACCCGTGTACATAACAGAATCAAAATTAATTAAATAGAGCCTTATCGGGCTACAAACTAATCAACCATCAACGACATCGGTAGTTAAATGCCTATTGAAATAGGTACGCATTTGACAAACCAACTACAACATACATGTTTTGCTACAAAGACTTGTAGCAAAACATGTATTGTAAGTTGAAATGGTCTAAAAGTGAAAAGGCGAGTGTTTTACTTCTCTGGAATCATAACTTTACTTAAACTTTTCAGCCATTATCACCCGCCGCGGTGGCAACGGCTGAAAAGTTTATATTTATTTCAAACTACTTAGATAGGTACATAAATAATATATATTCTGCCGTGCAAATCATAAATTTAGTAAGTAAGTAAAATAAAGATAGTTTCGAGAAAAACGCACCCAAAGTTTTGTTGATTTTTTAGTGCCATCTCTAGTTGTTGTTACTTATTCTCTACCAAGTCATATTAAATTATAGAAAAAAGAACGTACTTTTAATATCGTACAGTATACATTCAGTTTACAATTCGCTAAAAAAACGTTTATTTTAAGCACTTTTTACTATAGGTCTATTTATTTCATGAACGTTGTAACTTTGTTACTTCCTGTACTAATATGTAGTGAACAACTGCGTTTACTAACTTACTGCATTCTTATCCAGGAAAGAATCCGTCAATACTAGAGGCACACTAAATAATACGCAGTAAAATTGTTTGACACTGCATTTATATAAAATGCATGTCAAAAGTCTAGGGTCATTTTAAAAATGTGTGTGAGATGAAGTGGGCATGAAATATTTCTTAAATTTTGGATCTTTAATTACAAATTTAATTTATTACGAAAATTCTAAGGGCTGTGTGTTGCGAAAGGTGTTAAGTACTTACTTTTTCTGAAGACCGTACCAGTTTTGATGTTGAATGTGCCTTAGGTATCAACGATTCAACAAGGGGTTTGTCGCCGCTCATATTGGCAGTATGCCATAACTGACAACATGGTGTGCGCGGGTCGTGGCCGCAGAGACTCCTGCGCAGGTGACTCGGGCGGCCCCCTGTTGTGTCGGGATCATAATATGCGTTACTATTTGCAGGTAAATATTTAATTATTTTCCTAAGCTTTAAGTTTTATTTTTATTCAATAAGAAGTTTTTAAAAAGAATTATAAAGGTAGCCGTGGACATAATTGTTTGAAAGCTTTTTTACTTTCTTTTAGTAAAAAACTTTTGATAAAATGTTTCTTAAATAAATAAAGACAGGGTTGTGCTGATTGCTAATAAAAAAAATACAGCTATGCGATTCTCTAAAGTCGACTCTCTAAAGCAGCCTTGAATTCGTGGCTGTCGGGAGCGCTGTCATACCTTTTGGCGTTTGTTTGACAACCGTTGGCGACACCAGCGTTCCGACGACGAGTACGGTGTGAGCCAGAACTCTTAAGTTGGTGATTTTTATATCTTTGTGTAAAAATCAATCAAATATTGAATGAAGTCTCTGCGATACATTTTAAACACAAGAAAAATGAAGTCAAAATAAATTGATTATACTTCATGTCGAATATCTAAGACATGGACAATCAAAGGCCTTACTAGGTCCGTATGTAGGACCGTCTGTGTAGGTACCACCGCTTATTTCAGCCTTGAAACAGTTCGCTGTGTTTCGGATTGAAGGGAAAGGTAGCCAGTGTAATTACTGGGCATGGACGGCATTTCATCTTAGGCCTCAGGATGACAACGCACCTGCAATATGAAGTGATTTTTCCGTGTTATTGCAGGTGTCTATAGGCGGCGGTAGCCGATTACCATCAGGTGGGCCGTCAGCTTGTTTGTCATCTAGTTGAATAAAACAAAAATCATACACAGCCATGATATCGACGTAAAGATTAGTGAATACGCTTACGCGCAGCGCCGTGCTCAAACGTCAAAATCAATGGCAGCTCATCGTCTTGTCAGACGTCAACCTCGATGTTGAATATTTCTGTTTGTGAATCACACTGCAGAACGTCACTACCGAAAAGGGTTGTACTTTTAGACAGGTTTAAAAAATGTTTGTTTTGTAATGTCAACTTTGTATTTCTTACAATAAAGTAGGCGTCATAAACGCAAATCAAACATTTAAATGTAAACTAGATATAAGTAGTAAATGGTTAAATAACACTTTTCACAACAAACAAAATTTTTGTAATTTTCCTTATTCATATTATGAATTACTTACGAAAATTACAAAAAACTGTTATAACTAAAAATACTCACCTACTATTTAAATTTTATGAAAAAAAAAACTCTGTTATTATGCAAGAGGTTAAAAGAAAATACTTGAGTAGGTATACCTAATATTACCAACTTTTATTTTTCATTAATCGAATTATAAGATTAAACGAACTTACCTAAGTGAAGTTCAATCTTAATTATACAAAGCTCCTTGTCCAACACGGTTTTACTTATTGTAGTAAGCATTCCAATGCATGCGCCACCACACGTTTTCAAGCCTCAAACAAAAAAAAATTGTGTGTGTCAGCTCCGACGCACGACTGGAGTTTACTCCTTCAGTTCGATAGTCTAACCAGACGCAAAAAGAGTTTATTTAACTTAAAAAGATTGATACTGTATGAAAGGGTAAATTAACAAATTAATGAAAATAATATACATATATAAATATATATTTATTCATTTCATATACATTTAGATGTTCCGGCAATATCATCTACTCTTTCTGCCATAGTTATTTGAAAATACTTTTAGTTCACTTTAGCGGAACACAATGATAAGGATTAAAACTTCACAATAACAATATTTATTATTGATATTTATAATAAAAACAGCAATATACGTATGTCGACACTGATAGAAATAAACAAACCCAATAACCGGCGAACGTAGAGAGCCTAGAAGCATAACTTCATACAAAACTCGTCGCAAAATGGGTACCCTCGGCGGCTAGAAGAGCACGTCGGATAAAATCGGCTAATATCGAAATTGTATAGCGCCCTCTCGGTCTTCTGATTTACACGCGCCGGACGGGTCATATATGCAGGATGTAACCATGCAATTTTTTTAACGACTTTAATAATTATATATCGTCATTTTTAATAAATATAGTAACGTTGTAAATCGGTAAACTTATTCAATTTTAGAGTTGAGATCAGAAATCAGAAATGAAATGGGTTCGCTTCATTCATTTAAATAAAAAAAATCTTAATATCTGTCATGATATTATTTATTTGTATTAAGGACATAAGGAGGAGATCGGTGGCGTATTGATTTAAGCGCTCTGATTTCGAATACGAAAACAAAGCAACTTTCGCCATGGTCGACCCTGGGATGGGTCAACCAAAATTTATAATCTCGAGCTCCTCCGTGCTTCGGAAGGCACGTTAAGCCATTGGTCCCGGTTGTTACTACAACCGCTTTAACCCACCAACCCGCATTGGGCCAGCGTGGTGGTGTTATGGCCCAAACTCCTCATGTGTTTCTTCCATGTAGGAAGGCCTGTGCCCAGCAGTGGGACGTATATGTATAGGCTGGTGATGATGAAGGACATAAGAAAAAAATTAAATTGTCATCAAGTGGTTTTATTTCTTGAAATAAAACCACTTTACCGGATTTAACTTGCGTTTAATTAGATGTCACATTATGATTTTTTATACCCAATGTTTCGATTACTTTATAGCGATCAAGGTCACGGGAAGACTGAAGTAAAGATGTCAGTTGTCTTTGATAAGTTTAATATTAAATACCGTCGTATTTTTTATAGTTATATTTTGAGTGTTCCGATTCACGCCATGGAGCTTATAGTGTCCGAAGGTCGGGAAGAGTACGGGCTTGAGACTTTGTAATTCTCATGATAAGATCCCAAGCTGGTGTGGTCCAACTATCTTCTCTATTGAAATAATGATGTTGTTTTATTTCAATAACCTCACGAAACTATCTCGCAGTTTACAACTTTATTTACTACGACTTATCCTTAACAGTTTAAAATAGATACCTATCCTATTTCCAGATCATTTTGTAAATAAGTAAATTATTAAAGTAATAATTAAACATACACATGTTAAAATAATAATGCTTAAATTTATTGAGAAATGTGTTGAAAGTGGCATCATATTGTAAGGAACTGTGGCAAAATATCCATAAATTGGAGGTTTGTTTATTATTCTTACAAAAAACATATAAGGCAACGCTGTATAAAGCCATAATTGCTTATTAGTAGGTAAATTAACTATTAAACATATACAATAACAATAAGTCGTCATAAAAGTTTGCAGAGTTAAAAGTTGAGTTGAAAATAAATAAATACTGTCACACACAAATGACTGCTTAACATCATCCACTCGTGTATTTGTTCAAATTGTCCATAAATATTGGGCCAACATGGCGGCCAATATTATTGTTTATATTTGACTCGATTATAAAGGCTTATGAGAGATTTACATGTAAAATTTGATTCCAGTGTTCTTATTATGTTCACCTACGCGGCTGACACATCATTTTACTTCACTTTTGGACATATTTACTGAGATTTTATTGTTTTTTTTACGAGTACATTACCGTGACGCAGTCAATGACAAAATAATCATGGCGCGGAGTCCGATTTAAGCCCCGCCCACTTTCAACCAAATTAGAAAGTTTCGCACCAAAAACGCACCAAAAACGTAACGAGGTCATTCATCGATAGATTTTACTCCTCACATTTTTCTCATACCGGGCCCCTTATATATGCAAATCGATTCTTAAGGAGTAAACTCCAAAAAATACACACAGTTTTTGTTCTGACAACACTGGATCGATCTTCATTATGTTCAAAGACTTCATGAACAACCCTTTCCATTAGGGTAAGTATATCATACGGGGGGGTTGGGACTGACCGTGTTGGGCAGGGAGCTTCGTATAACTAAGATTGAACTTCACTTAGGTAAGTTCGTTTAATCTTATAATTATACTCTCTCCTTGTCTAACACGGTTTTACTTATTGTAGATGTTAGAAGATAGGGTTGTGAATGAATTATGATTTAGTTTCTAATGTTTGTTTAAATCTTGAATTTAGGTAACTAGCTAAAAACTTATTCCTAGTTACAAATATATTTACTTAGTAAATTATGTATGTAAGTATCACATATAGGTATTAGGTATTTGAAAAATTAGAGGTAATTATTATCTGGCAAAGGCCTATTATAAAAATTGTCAATCAATTCTGAGTCCTGCCTATTAGCAGCAGGTGTAACAGCAAGTCTAGCAGCTACTGAGAGCTGTAAATTTAGGTACATTAGAACCACCCCAGTCTCTCTTATTGTATACTTTATACAATGACCTATAACTTCGGAACAATGCACTCTTATAAGGTTTTTTAAAGGTATAGTGGTTACTGTGCAATTGTAAAAAAAATCTACTTTTCATATACTTCTACATGTAATAAAGATTGGAGCACTTACACTTGTGGTATATCTATCTGGAATTTTTATTTGTACACCACTTGATGTGAATTTAATATGTTTTAATTTTATAAATAAAAGACAAAGTTTGGACTTTGGACCTGTGTTGTTAGTGTTAGTGAAGTGACAAGTTTCTTAGTTGACTACTGTAATTTTTAAATTTTCATAGGAGTACTATGAAGCTAAATATATTAAAACTAATCCTAGGTTCTAAATTGTGTTATTTAATGGTACCGGTGGTTTAAGATTAAGAATACCCTTTAGAAAGTCTCTTGATTCCTTCATCTTCTATTCAAGGACTTATCCGTATGGAGATAGCTGATGTCCTAACTGAAAAAGTTCATTTAGAAATTATATTTTAATATAGATTTTTACAAAGGAAACCAAGCCACTATGGATAAAATTAGAATGTCAGATGATTTATATGCTTGAATTTTATGAATGCATTTTTGTATAATGTAAAAAAGTATGACTTGTGACACACTGTAAATGTATCTACTGTTATTGCTTCTGGATCTCCTAGCCAAGAAACAAACTTTACATTTATAATTAACCCTTTATGCACCCAAATCGCTAGGTATCTTAAATTCCAATTTAGTCATGATGTTAAGGAATTTTTATTGTTATGGAGCTCCAAGATCTTTAAGTTTTTTCTGGTTATTACACATAGCTTCTCAGCGCGTGGTTGATGCATCTGCATGTATTATAACACAACATCTATTGTATTTTAATTTCATTGCCTAGATCTATAATACACCATTCTAATTTTCTTTATACATATAGGTACTAAGACTGCCATTTGTGCACTGTGCTATTAAAATAACTCTTTCTAACAGTTTTTTGAATACCCAACTGTAAGGAAAGGCTGGATATATCTATTATAATTTAACAAATATCTTATTTCGCATATAGATCTATTTTGAAAATAATATATTTAATTTATTTAGAATTTTATTGTACATCAACCACATGAAAAAAATATAGAATATGTTTATCCAACCTACAAAGGGCTGACTTAACACTGATATTTTATTAGAAGTTGCTACCTATCTCTTTTTCCTTAGGTACGACGGACAGAGACATAACAGTGGAAATGAAGTTTTGTCCTAAATATTTATAACTTGTTTTTGGTGTTATTATGCTTTTTTCATAATAAATTAGTACCTTACAAACATATTTAAAATTCTTTACATTTTTCTGGCAGATAAACATGAATCATCATCATCATTAGCCTATACATGTCCCACCGCTGGTCATAGGCCGTCCTGTATGGGAGAAGAAACACTTAAAAAATTAAAATACCTTAGTATTAATAATGTCATATAAATAAAATGTTCAAATAATTTTGTTTTTTTTCCACGGATGTAAAAATAAGTTTCATTAGTTTGGTAAAAAAAACATAAAGTGCTGCATAAAGGCCAAAGTTGAACAGCTTTTCATTTCATAAAAATCCTTTATGAAATTTAAACTTCAAAAAAATATTTTTGACTCATTTGTAATTGGTATTGGTACTTAAGAGTAAGCATCTTTCAAACCTCTAATATTAAATAGGTATGTAACGTCTGGGCATTGAAGGAATTTAAGCCTTTGGTCTCGTTTAGTGTTTATACAAGGAAGAGCCTCATCAATTTCATCATTAATTTTTGGAGGGGGGGCTCTATAAAATTTATAGGTATGGGATACTTTTTCATATTTGATTCTTGTGATACCTACTTTTCCCAACCCACTTAATTTTTATTTATTTTATATTATTTTAATTTTACATTTGCCCATTAGTATTCTTTTATGATTATTGTTTATGATATTTCCCTCCTCTTATTTTTTGATGACATGTCTACTCACAAGTAGTAGCGCTTGAGTCAAGAATACACATTATTTTATACACATTAATTTATAAAATCTGTCTTCTCACTACTCTGACAATTAGTAGCACTGAAGTTAAGAATACAGAGACATTGTCTACTCACAAGTAGTAGCTCTTATGCCCAGAATTTTCAGTAATTATCTTCTCACAACTCTCATAAGTAGTAGCGTTTTTGTTAAGAATGTACAGATTTTTTCTCATTAGAAGTAGTAGCACATGTGAAGAATACATAGACATTGTCAACTCACAAGTAGTAGCGCTTATATCCAGAATATAAAAATATTATGTGCTCATTAGTCTCATATATAGTAGCTCTTAAGTCAAAATTACACAGATATTGCCTACTCACAAGTAGTAGCACTTATAGTAATTTCTTGTTGTTGTAATCCGGTAAGGTGTGTTTATATCAAATCAGTAGTACTTATGTCAAGAATGCACAGACATTGTCTACTCACAAACAGTAGCGCATATGTCTGATAAAAATAATTACACAAAGTCAATTTTATTCTTATTGATTTCAAATTAAATCTTATTTTTATTTAAATTAGGTAGGTAGTCATCTCTACTTCCATCCTTCATAATTGTAGTAAAGTACTAATATATTGATCTTACATCATTATTAATATGACATATTAACCAATGCACTCTAAACTGAAGAAAATGCTTGTTTACACACCGGATTCCTCTAGAGCTAGATATTATCAAGTTAACTCGATGGTGTTCTTGGTGGAGTTACTTCCATTCTCCAATCTAACTTGAAGTTTTATTATTTTCTTTTTAATTTTTTCAATCTTTGCACTGTTCTTTATTGTTTCATATTTTTATGATTCCTTAGTCAATGTTATTTAGTAAAATGTGGCTATATTGCAATCGCGAAAGCGGACTTAGACCGTCGACCGAAAGTGATCAAATTATTACGAAAATACAGTTTATAGAAAACGATAATACAAGTATTTACTTGTTGCCAATTTCTAAGAAAAAAGAGTATGCTAAGGTGTTCAAACCGACGTTCTAATTAAGAAAACTATTTTAGCATTTTTGGTTCCGACGGAAATGTTCCAACAAACGTAAACATAACCTTAAAAATAAAGCCGACTGTTCTGCATTCAATAAAAAGATATGCACGAACGCTCAACTGTTCTTAATTTTAAAAGAATGTTTTATTTATTAATTGCAGTAATAAAATAGTGTTACTGACGTTTTTCTGTTAGTATTTTCTTACCAACACAACCCATTATTGCGTCATATATTAATGGAGTTTGATTTCAGTGTTTTTGCGACATACCAGACTTAAATTTCATAACATCACCTTTTGTTGGTGTCTTATTTATATTTAGACTTTGTTGATGTTATTCTATTTAGACAAAAAACATCACAAAACGATTTTTACAAAATACACCGTGGTGGCATTCACGCACACGGATACATAATGAAGATCGATCCAGTGTTGTCAAAACAAAAACTGTGTGTATTTTTTTTGTTTGAGGCTTGGAAACGTGTGGTGGCGCATGCATTGGAATGCTTACTACAATAAGTAAAACCGTGTTGGACAAGGAGAGAGTATAATTATAGTCTTCTGTTTTACTTGACACTAACACAGCCATTATTTACTTTATTACATAGTAACTAATAACTACTGAAGATAGTTAGATTAGCTATTTAAATGCCTATAGTTAGATTAACTAACTATAGTTAGATACCCGCTGGCTGCGTTGCGAGATTCAACAACCCTCATATATTTACTCCCAGTTACCGGTTACACGAAACCTAGCAGGTATAAAGTAGTAAAACTGAGTTACTAGAGTAGCAGATGTAAGTAAGGAATAGTTATTGCCATGTTATTGGCATATTGGCAATATTGATCCCAATATTAGAAAGCATGAACAGAATCGAAGTATAAAATGAACATGCGTAGGAACCTACCTATTATACATATGTAGGTACGCGGGGCTTCAATTGTGAATACCTACAAATACAGTGAAAGCTAAATTTAACGAACCTCCAATTAACGATCTCCACAATTTAATAATTTCTTCTAAATTACATTATAACTGCCTGTAAAAGTTACTGCAAAGTATCCTTAACATTACGAATACTTTTTCTTAAAACCTCTTCATGACGAAATTCCAATCGTTGCAAAGCGCTACACATTTGAATAAAACCACTTTACTCGATTTTACTCCCGCTTAATGAAATTTTGTTACAATATTATTTTATTCCTGGGTACCCAGGTAGAAACGAAATTAATTAAACGCGAGTTGACCCTCAATTCATTACCTGGGTTTCATAGACCCATACTAAAATTTTATATTGTATCCTCTCAGTACCTTTCTCCAGTAACGAGCTAGATGCACTTTTGAATGTAAGTGTGTGTGGCAGCAACTAGAGGTGAATAATTATACGAGTAACTAAGTGGACCCATGTCCCATACTAGTAATTTACGTTATTTTTATTATTTTTAACCGACTTCAAAAACGAGGAGGTTCTCAATTCAGCCGGTATGTTTTTTTTTTTTCTATGTATGTACACCGATTACGCCGAGATTACTGATCCGATTTACGTGATTCTTTTTTTGTTCGATGCGAAATAGCTGCCATTTGGTCCCATAAAATTTTTTTCAAAAACAGTTGGGTTTTAAATTTAAAAAAACTTAAATTATTAAGTCGTCTACATATGCGAAATTGCGAATTTTTGCTTTTGAAATGACTTTTTATTCGTGAAAATATTACATTTTGAGCTTTTCATGTTGATATTCTTGTCTCGGCTTAATTTGTGAAAACACTCGTTGAAATACTAAATGGAAACAACAAACGTTTTCTAAAGACAGAATGCCAGTAGTGCTCTAAGAATGAACACGTAACTTAAACCCTGCACGTTTTATTTTTTATTTGCTAAGGTATTCTTCTTAATTTATTTTTTGTTCAAGTTAATTATAGAATTGAAATATTATCCTTTGAATTGCTTCTAGATGCAATTTTTTTATTGTAGTTTTTTCTGCAAGGTACCTACTGTAAAATAAATGAGACTTCGCCATATTATCGATATACAATGTTTATTTATTTATAATATTTTTGTACAAACATCAACCACATGGAAAAATTATAATGCTAAGTGCAGTTTGAACAACGTACAAAGGGCGGCCTTATCGCTGAAAGCGGTCTCTTCCAGGCAAACTTAGGATGGAAAGGATTTGTGTAAACTTTAAATTATGGGGTAAGTCGGCGATGTAATATAAATTAAAAAAAAAACAAGTTAAAAAGGTTAGGTTAGGTTATATTAAATAATATACAAGCAAATATAAAAAACCAAGTTTACAAGTAATATACAATAGTATATATACATACATAAATATCTACATACATGTAATAAAATAAAATAGATTCTAATTTTTTCATACGTGGAAACTATGGCAGTGTTAATTATTTAGTATTTTATAACATTTTAAATATTTTTCGATATCTAGGTACAGTATTTTCTTACAGTATTTTTGCCATCTGTGGTTAGGGGCCTGGCGCGTTAGCGTAGGGCCGCGAGGAAGAAAACCTCTATAAAAATCACCCAGTGGGGGCCCCCTTGGGGGGCCAGCGGAGCTTCGGCTCGGTGGCTGTCGGCCTTCAAGGTCGCGGTCCGTTCTAGCGGACGGTGTTGGGAGCGGTTTTACTCGTCGCTGCTTTCTGCACTCTTCTGCCAGGCAGAGGAGGCATGAAATGCGGCAGTGTTGGGGTCCCCTAAGAAGTCCAGCGGTCCTTCGGGACGTGGTATGGCGACCTGTTAGGTCGCGTCTGCGTTGGTCCGGCTTCGCGGGGCGTGCGGTCTCCTCAAGGCTCTTACATGCCCGGATGTGCGTCTTGCGTCCCCGTGGCCCTTGTTGACCAGCAGCACTTTGTGGCGGTCCGGTCTGGTCCTATCCGTACTGGTACGGGCAGTGGGCTTTTACGCTTTGGGACATACCGCATGGTTGGTGCCCAGGGGGGTGACCGCCGCTAGCCCTTCTGGGGCTCCGCGTCAACCTGTAAGCCGTCCCCTCCTCCCATATGTCTGCATAAGTCCTGGCCCTGACGGATAGGCGACTATTTTTGACCGTTGCCAGGGTCCTCCTATGGACGGGGTATGGCGGACAAATAAGTCCGCGGCACCTCGACATGTAGCAGGGGCGCTAGGGGTGGAGGCCATATTTACTTAAGCCCTTCCAAGCTTCTTCTACTGCGGTGTCTGAGGTTCAGACAGAGGTCCCCAACTTGTGTTGGGGTCGGGGTTGGTGGGTCTACAAGACCAGTCGTACACGAAACGAGGTTCGAGTGGGTGAGCCCCGGGATGGGCATCTCCATATGTCGGTCTGCTGTGACCCCGTACAGCGGGGTGGAATGGCTATAAACCCTCCGGACCTAAGCCCCATCCCCGCTAAGCCTCGGCCCACATCCTCGTTTTGCGTTGTACAGGGACGGTGGTCCTTCGGGGTCGGGGAATGGCGGGCCTTTAAGGCCTGCGGCATGGCGATGCTGTAGGAGCGCTAGAAGTAAGGCCACCTGTCCTAAGTCTTCCCAAGCCTTTTTCTCCTACAGTGTCAAAGTGCACAAGGGCCTTTATCAGGGCCAGCGGACCTGTGACGTATGGCTGCATCTCGTGGATTGCCGGTCTGCTAGACCGGCGGTACATCTATGGTTAGGGCTACGGGCATGGTTAGGAGACTAACCATGCCCGTGCGGCTTGCACAGCCCGGTCCGTGCGTCAATGTATCGGCGTGCGGATCAACCGAACCTTAGGGGGCGAGCCCCCTCGAGAGGGGACTGACAGTCGTTGGTCATCTGCTTGTGACGGTATAGCGGATGTCATGCCTTTGCGCCCCCCGCAATACCGTCATTCCGCAGCAAGCTGGGTACATCGCTGAGGGGCTTACTGGGTGAGAGCCCCAAACCTCTTCCATCTCCTCCCCCGGGAGTTAGGAATTAGGCTGGTAGAGCTTCCCCTCAGCGAGAAAAAAAAGGGACAGTATTTTCTTACAAACCCAACAACTGAAAATGTACCATAGGACGCATACCAGTAATTTAAGTTAGAAATGGTTAACTGCTGAATTGAGGGTTAAATCCGATAAAGGGGTTTTACAAAAAGTATAATTTACCTTTGTTGCTGGATTATTGTCAAAAATTCATGTCATTGATGATTTAGCTGTCCGTAGAGAGGTGACTGATGCCGAAATTGTCACATCTGTATTGCCCGTTCCCTGTCAAAAACCTAAAGAAGACGGGAAGAAGGGAATGGAATTGATCAACAATATTTTACAATAAATGGTGTTCGTAAAGATCTAAATGTAATAAAATGCTTATTTCTCAAAAAGGGTAGTTTGAGTGACGGTATAGTCAAATCAATTATAGGCATGCTTGTAGGCAATTGAAAATAAAATAAATTTTAGTATAGTATATGCACATTACCAGCCCGCTGGCGCTCAACTACAAAATAATAAAATTTGTGTCTGTGTTTGTATTATGTGGGTACTTTATCCGATCGACAAATTAAAATTATTTGATTTATGGCTTACTTTTTTTTCGCAGGGTATCACAAGCTTTGGCGATGGCTGTGGAAAACGTGGAAAATACGGCATTTATACTCGCACTGCCGGATACGTCACTTGGATACGAGAAATCATTAACACTAAATACTTCGAGTAATTAGTATGCAGCTGATATACCTTGGCTTGTATGTGAATGTCACATACAAAATAATATTATTCTGAATGCCTTGTGGATCTCTTTTGTATAAATAATACTTCATACTTAGATGGCTCTCTCTCTCTCTCTCTTTCTTTGATTGATACGTACCTACTGCAAATTTAAAGTCCTATAGTAGATTGAATTGTTTTTTTTTGCATAATTGTTTGTGATTCTAATGAATGTCTTGTGGATCTCTTTTGTTATACTTCATACAACACTCTCTTCTCTCTCTCGCTCTCTTTGATAGGCAACAAATTTATAGGCAAAAGTACAGATACAACTGGAAATTTTTTGCATATTATGTTTGTTATTTACTTGATTACATAGTTACGTCGTTCTCTTAGCTAAATTAGAATTTAATTTAATGCTCAGTATTAAGGTGATAGAATGTGACCCTTTCTTATTACTTGCTGTTATTTTAAGTAATATTTCATAGGAATTGAAGCATGACTGAGAAAAATTGTTGTAGATGAAGCATCATTGGCATATTCCATAAGAATATAAATATTCATTATATTATTTACTAGTTGGTGGGCCCGTATCCGGCCCGTATCCGGCCCGTAGGTGCCGTAGGGTCGTCTAGGTAGGCACTACCGCCTTTCATATTTCAACCGTGAAATAGTTCGCTGTGTTTCGGATTGAAGGCAAAGATAGCCAGTGAAATTTCGGGTATGGCAGGCATTTCATCTTGAGCTCAGGATGACAACGCACCTGAAATACCAAGTGATTTTTTCCTTGTTATTGCAGGTGTCTATAGGCGGCGGTTACCACTTACCACCAGGTGGGCCGGCAGCTTGTTTTTCAAGTTTTTGTAGTTGTTTAAAAAAATCAATCAATCTATGATTTTTTAAAATATCAATGACAATATCTACTCTCTTCTTTTAGGTGATGCGATATTAACATGAAATAGTAAAAATAAAAAAATAATAAAAATAATAATAACTACTTACTACCAGGTGGGTATGTTTGTTTGTCATCTAGTCGTATAAAGAAAGGGGACGAGTTTGACATTGGACGAGTTAACACCAATAGCAAACTAAGAGATAACTTTTAATAAATCATGACTGTTATTATGAAAGTAATAAGAGCTACTGTATCTATTAGTTTCAAGACAATGAACTGATGTATTGCGAAGTTATTCGCCGTTGGTAATATCTTATTAATTAAAAAAGGAGCTCAATCAGTGAGTTCAAGGATGCTAGGGTTGGGAGGCCAATTGGTTAGAATGGCTTAAAGATGACCTTAATTTCCTCCTTTAATTTCGACTTGCTTAATGTCATGAATTCAGAGTTTCAAACTAAGATACATTACAGATTTGTTTGGTAAAAAATATTTGGATTTTTGTTTGTAAGTATGAGTAGCTGATTGAAACTTAATATCTTAATGTATGACATTAAGAACATCATAATTCAATATATGATAATATTATATTGCCATATTTTTAGTCATAAAATAAGTATATTAATTTGATACTTCAAAATAAATATTAGTCATTATATCCCATTTAACTCTAGTTTGTAAAAAAACTTGCTATTTTATAGTAGATATAAGTACTTTAATAAGTTAATGTTTTATTATTTAAAGGTCGAGTGGACAAAGAAGTTATTTTCATAAGCGTTATTATGTGTATTTAGTACCTAATTGAGAATTTGAATTTTTGCTGGCTAATAAGGGTCACATAAGGCGCTAAAAGAAATTTAGAAAGAAAGGCACCCTTATTTTACATAATGACTATATTTATTGTTATTTAAAATCACTTTGCTAGCTAAAAGGTTTTATCAAAGTTGATATGAATTTTGTTTACTCAAACCTTCAATAATCTCGTTAATAAAGAAAAATAAAGTCTCTCTAATAACACTGCTACTTTTATTTTTATGTTAAGTGTAATTTCTTTACAATACGATGTACCGTTTTACTTGTAAAAAGGCGCCAAACAAGATGTAATTTTTTTTACGACTTGAGAAATAAAGGACTAAAAGAAAAATGAGTGTAGTTTCTATCTACTAAAACATTTTTCACATATATAAAAAATATAACCCAACTACAATAAAAAAGGGTCTAAAAAGGACGAAACAAGAAAATAATTCAGGTAGAAATTACAAATACAAAGGAACAAAAATGGTCAAAGGCCGTGGTCCGTGGTCACACTCACCTAACATGTCTTGTTCCTGGCACCCACATAATCGTAGTAAGTAGGTTAGTATATAGGTTTTCAATAAATAAAATCGGTTCAGTAATTTAGGCGCTACGGTGGAACATACATAGACTACCAAAATCGTTACCCTTCCTTTTCGCTTCTCTGTAATCAGGTAAAAGGAAGGGGTTTGAAAAATCTTATTGACTCAAATATAATAATAAGCTCATATAATTAGTTCTGTAAAGAGATATATCACCATAATGTTCTATGTCCATCAACGTCAATATTATGAGAAAAAGAAATGATAAGCTTTTATATAATGTATTTTGCAATGGGAAATATGGATATTTTTTAACGTTTTAAAATGAACTCTAGACGATTACACAATTTTACAACATTTAGAATAATTTTGTTAGTTACACGAGTTACAACCACATAAAGTTGCGTGTCAGACAAGGAGATTCGATATAAACTTTGGCGTCACACTAAACACACGCCATAATATTTCATTTGAAAAAATGTTTTAGAAAGATACATTTGTTTTAGAAAATACTGAAATTTCTAATTCAAATATCTCGGGTAGTTTTTGTCCAAAATCACTATTAGCAGTATAATTTTACGTATTTTTTTTATGAATGTAATAAACCAGTATACAGGGTGGTGCCGTCAATACGACAGTAAATTAAAACATGGCCTATGTTAGTTCATAGAAATGGTTTGCCACTTTCAAAAATATCTTATTCTTTTAATATTTTTATGAAATTTTTATGAAAAGATGCAGCCAATATTAAATTATTTCATACAAATGTCACGAAATTATCAAATGAATAACATGTTTTTGAAAGTGGCAAACGATTTTTATGACTAACATAGCCCATGTTTTAATTTATTGTCGTATTGACGGCACCACCCTGTATATTTTCTTCATACACATTGCCTATTATCTGACATCAAATTCAATTCGAACATGGAAATATTGACAAACGGTACATAAAAATAGCACAAAATTCATTTTACTATAGAAGCAAGACATCACACATCAATTCCCAAGATATCATCATCATCGGGTTCTTTGGCTACTTCGTGAATCCACGGGACAAGTCTCCAGATACTCGTATACTGCGCTGATTGTATTCCAAAAGGACGTCTTTCTTCCTACAAAGCATTCAAAAAGATACATCTCAATTAATTATACAGTTTTCACGATTTGCCATCTTTAACCAAAAATTATTATGACAACATTTTAAAAATAAACTTTCTTATACAAATCATATGATAAATTAATAATCGTAACGTCAATGATTTAGTGTTGAATGACAAAGTATCATTTATATTTCTTCATACCTATTTTTTTTTTAATATAAATAAAATAATACATTTGACAAATAATTTCATGTCACTTCTATGAAATAATGCAGCCAACGTTAGATTAGATTAGGTAATGTCATGAAATTATCAAACGGATAAGATGTTTTTGAAAGTGGCAAAGCATTTCTATTTACTATATATAGTCAATATTTCAATTTATTGTCGTATTGATGGCACCACTCTGTTAGTATTATTTATATAAATTAGTAGTTTGTATAAATTTAGGAATCGTATAGTATATGGGTAGTGGGCGTCTCTCGGCTGATATTATGGTAATGATAGTAATGACTGTATTGCCTTTATGAGTATTTTTTCTCCTACGTTACTTAATTTTGTAAAATGATTTTATGTATTTTGTCATAAATACCTACTTGTTAAATGACAGAACACCAGTATTATTTCTTGTCATCTTTAATTGAATTAACAAAAGTAATTCGCAATAGAATGCATTATTTATATAATTAGAAGTTTTTATAAATTAAGGAATCGTAGAATATTGTTTTTATTGTCTGTAGGAATCGTAATTTTCACCCAACATTCCTTAATCTTTAAAATGATTAAAGGTATTTTGTCATAAGTTTGTGTTAAATTACAGTACACCAATATTATTACTTGTAACCTTTGGTTTGAATTGACATAAATAAATAGCAATAGAATAAATAGCTTGAGATTTAATAAGCATAAGAAAGGGTTTCAGTTTCAAATAAACGTTTAAAGAAAATTGTAAGTCGACAGACTAAAAGAAATTCAATTTAATATAATTGCTGACGCGCCGAGCTGCAAACCGTACAGCGCGGATCCCAATAAGAAATCCAATTAATTTCTAATGCAACTAGAGTCTTGCTTTTGCTACGGACATTCTTGTAGTTAAGAACAATATTCTTAACCACTTTTAAAATAAAGGAAGTGCGCTTTTGTACAGCGCTTTTGAAGTTGGTGTTTAAATTGGTTTAGATTCATTTCTTTTTTTGTGAAATCTTATGATTTTCATAGCAAGCGATGCTATAACAATTTTAAATATTTTTAACACTGAACTCAATCTAACAATGTTGTCCTCCATTTTCATTTTCCAGTTCGTAATTTGATAGTACCTACATTAAATGAGCATATGAAATGAAAAGTCGATTTTTCGTTCGAATTGATTTCTTAGAAAAGTCTATTGCTACAAATGAAAGGCTTTATGTGCTCACATAAAACCATTCCTTAGTAGCAAAAAATTATCCCTAGAATATGTAGATACGTTTCTTATAGTAGATACAAAAAAATAAAAAATAAAAGATATTCTTCTAATAAAGAATCTTGGTCTTGGTCTTGGTGGTCTTGTAATAAAGATATTAGTCGGACTACTGCCTGACAAAAGTACCTTACTATTTCCAATGACTCAGTACTGGCCTATTCCCAGAATTACTATCAATTATTGTTATATGTAAGATTATTGGTAACTTATTTTAACTCTGCCCATTGTTAAGATTAGTAGGATTTTATTTTTCAATTTTTACTACTATTTCCATTTACTCATGTTGGCTGTGGGGACACTTTCTGACCACTTTAATTAAACTAAAAGGTATGTTTCGCTGAAATAACAAACAAAGCAAATCGTGTATAAGTTTTTTAATCTTCAATAGTCTTTGTAAACTATTTTTTTTTATACAACTACATAGATGACAGACAAGCTGACGGCCCTAATGGTAGGCGGTAACCGCCGCCTATAGACACCTGCGACTGAGACACAAAGCAAAATCACTTGATATTGCAGGTGCGTTGTCATTCTGAGGCCAAAGATGCGGCGATATAATGAGCCCAGAGGATATACTATAGAAAATACCTAATATTAAAATGAGAAAAAAAAACATCCTCACAACGCATAGAAGATAAAAAAGAAGTAGAAGTTAAACTTGGACAGTAAAATCAAAATGTTACGCTTACGATTAGTAATGTTGAAAAGATAAATTACTATTTTTCTTACTGGTAGTTATCTCGGGAAAAATATTCACAATGTTCTTACTAGTAGTAATAATTGATAGTAGTTCTGGGAACAGGCCTTTGGACTAGTTCCACCACTATTTGAGACAAAGGTATGCCGTCGTAACGATCGAAAACAATCGCAGATCACATGATGGATTCGCATTGAATCCATCATATGATGCAAGTTGCTATTAAATCTTACTAACTGAAAATTATTATATCTCAGTTTATTCAAATCAAAGTATGCATATTTGTATAAAAACGTATGTTTATGTTTTATAAATATCTACCTACGTGAAATAGTTTAAAAATACAGGAGCAGAGCGGACATGCGACGCGCTTATAATACCAATCAATCACCTTTCATATTTTTAATCGAATCCAAAAATAGTTCATTCCACGGGATCATGTGCTGTCTCTACCTACGCAAATAACCCAAAAACCACCAAGTCTTCGAAAATATTAATGATGGTAAGTTTTTGGTGTAGCCCAATAAGAATGAGGAGAAACACGTTACCTAAGAGTATTGTTTGTCTGTGTTTGTTTATTTATTACAGAGATTAGACGAGGTTTTAACCATTTACAAACATAGCTGTTTATTTTCAGAAGCATAAATATTTCGAAAAATATCTCTTTTAAGTATTGTTAAAGTCTAAAAATTGTGAAAATTTTGTGGCAAACATTAAATTGAGGACTCCTTAAAATCTTGTTACATTCCAGACAAAATTGGTATTTAATTGCCATAACACTTCCGGAAGTCCAATTAAGGGGCCTTTAAATTAAGTGATGGTAATTTAAGGCCGATAAATCTATAAAATGAGTGCCACAACTTGAAATTAAACACTCTACAAACATGACGCGTGCTTGTATGCGTCAGATAACTACTTAGTGATGATTACTTAGGTCTACAAAATTAATTTGTAACAACTACCTGTATGTATAGAGCTATTAATTTTCCTCCCACTAATAGCATGCTGCCATGAACGGGATCGTTTTCTTCACCGACGTAATGAGGTAAAAGCAAGCAATAGATGTTCTTGATAATATCTTCATTCCTGGATTTGAATTTTCTGATAATAGAGCAAAAGAAAACATTTTTAAACATGATGTTTCAATTTAAGTGAACAAAGTTAGTAACTTACCCATGATATTATTATCTAATTTATGGGTAACTTAAGTACTTCACAAAGAAAATTGTTCATGTATCAAAATACCTACAAAACTCAATTTGTGAAGTAGTAGTATGTTTCGTAAACGATGAAAGACTTGAAGTTATGTCGGAGACCGATCATATAAATAAGAATATCGTCTGGTAGGTAAAGTTGACAGCACATCAAGCGTAACAGTTTGACGTTGAGACCGCCTTTACTCCGTTCGTAATATAGGCGGGTCGTGTACTGCAACTGTTACACTTGATGTGATGTCGTTTGTACATGAGACTGTTTGATAGATGACCAATTAAAAAATGATTAAAAGCTACAGAAATGATAAACAGCAAATAAAATAAGACGAAGGAATTTGTAATGAAAAAATTTCTTTTTTTCATTAGAATAGGGTAGTTGACAACTTTTTTTTTATTTCATTTTAAGTTTATAACTCATAAAGTAATATTGCGAAAGAAATAGTATGTCTAAGATCAAAAGTTTCATAGATATAGTGGTATGTTTGATGTGTTGCGGCGCATCGTCCAAAAAGTCCAAAAACGCTCCATAGAAAATCTACGGAACAGGTGATGTTACATGTTCCCATATTACTAAGAAATGTATCGGCATACTGTCAAAAATGATAATAGTATTAAGTATGTTTTTATTAATAGTTGGCATAATAATAGTTGTTTTAATTGATGTCAGTAATCTAATATTAAATATATTTAATAAATTTTGAAAAAAATATGACCATTTTTTTATTTTCAAAACAGTACAACTTCAACAATATTTCATATATTTTAAGTTTGAATTGTTTTTATGGGTAACAGTAGCGTATATTTTCCCAATTTGTGAAAAATAGCGCCATATTCAAACTTAGGCAACATCCCTATTAAAAAAATACGTGGAAGTAGATACGTACAGTTAGTAACGTAAGTCGGTTAGCACAACCGAAAATTCAAACCACTAATGAAACGGATTAATGTAATTGCAGGATGTTTGGCGTCTATTTAAAACACTTATATGTTTTAATATGTCAAGTAAGAAAATAGATGTTTACCTATAACCCATATTTCCTGGACACAAATTTGAATACACAATTCCTTTAAATACTGATAATGGTTTTCTAGGGAGTTTCGATAAGGAGAACATCACATCATACCTGAAAGTAACAATTGTACCCACATATCAGACACAATAGATATTTTATTGGTGTGTGTGATCGCCGGCGGGCTGGCAAGGGACGAATGGATAACGATGCTATTGAATTCTCAATCAAACAATGGTGTTCAGATAGTATTTATAATCAGAAAATACAATAAATAAATAAAAAAAAGCCATAAGGATCAAATAACGAGTACCAGGTCAAAATCCAGGTAATTAATTGTTCCAAAATCTATCTGTCTTTCTTTCATACCATTTTGATAAGATAAAGACAGAATGAGATTTAGAAACGTCAAGGTAGTCGATAGTTAAAAAAATATTCCACGGACTTTTGTGTTCTTTTGGAAGACATGTTTTCGATATGCGTTTACCTACATGATGGGCTTAAATGCCTTATGCTCGTTTTCACTAAAGTTTGCTTAGCGTTAAGAGTCTCTTCGCGATTTTTATCTCGGTCTAACTAAAGGAGATAGAAAGAGACAAATGGCGTTAAGAGTCACCTAAGCTTAGGGAATGGTTAGTAAAAATGGACATTAAACTTCTCCTTTTAGAGACGTCTAATGATGTCACCTATTTAATGTTCTTTTGTCATAAAAACTTAAATTACGTTTCGGTGCAGAACAGAAACAGGGCTTTTTTTTATACAACTAGATGATAAACAAGCTGATGGCCCACCTGGTGGTAAGCGGTTACCGCCGCCTATAGACACCAATAACAAGGAAAAGCACTTGATATTGCAGGTGCGTTGTCATCCTGAGGCCTAAGATGAAATGCCGTCCATGCCCAGTGGCTACTGGCTACCTTTCCCTTCAATCCGAAACACAGCGAACTGTTTCACGGATGAAATAAGAAAGGCGGTGGTACCTACCCAGGCGACCCTACATATGGGTCTACCACCTAGTAAAAGCTAATTAGCACCTAGCTAATTTAAAATTATAAAAATAAAGAAAAGGATATGTTCTGGGGCGGGATGCGAACATGCTATGTTTCACAATTCAGGTGACTCTAGCTAGTAAGCTACCGAGGAGATATAAGAACCATAAGATTCTATTTTTTCTGTTTATAAAATATTAGCTAACTTATACTTTCACAATGTTGAAATTGTTATATTATCGTGACTATGAAAAAACTTATTATTTATATTGTTAAATTTAAAGCTGGCACACAAATACTTTAATCCTTGTTAAACTTTTGCAAATTATTGGGGGTAGGGTTATGCGATAACTTTTGGTGTAGAGAGCTGTGCGAAAAGTTTTTGGAAATAATACCCTTACTTCCTTAATTACTGGATATTTGGGGGAAACGAATTGGGTTTCTCGTACAACTTTCTTTAAGCGGCAACTTATTGCACCATTTTGTAAGAAAGTGATAATGGATCAACTCTGGTTAAACTCACTTTATCTAAATTAAGGTACTTCTCTTTCTCTTACCATGAATGGGAAGGAAAAGGATAGCAAACACGTATAAAAAAAACACAAAACATAAAATACTTATATTAAATTGATATGATAAAAAACCTAAGTAGGTGCTTCCTAAAAATATTTTATCGCGGTAATTTGAGGTCAAGGACCCCATACACATATTTAAAACACTATTTTTAATGCACAGGCTCAAATCCAATTTGTTTCAGCTACGCATTTAGTTGCAAATAAGCACCTATTTATAATAATGTTCATTTATGAAACATAAATCAAATTAACCAAATATAGACGGATATGAAAAAAAAACGTAGCATATTCAAGTCACCTATCCAGTCCCCAACCTACAGCTGTGGCTGCAGAACCTTCAGACCCTGCTGCGAAGTGATGAGACATCAAAGATATTGGACCCCAACCAGAGCAAGATGACATGGAACCAACTACTTGAACAAGTCCTGAAAACATTTTGTAAACTAGATTCGTAAGGAAATAAACTACCTTAATTTATATAAAAAAGGAAAAAAGTAAGTAATCAAATGCACTTAATTATTACTTGTAGGAAATTATTGTCGTTGTTGATTGGCTAGACTGTTTAGCCAATCTTAGAGAATTTGGATTAGAAATTGCTGATTAAAGTGCATTGTGAGACCATTTTTAATTAGATATACATATTTAGTGATTTTTGACGATTGGAAAGAGCTTCTTAGTAGCCTACTTGAATAAATATAATTTTGATTTTGATTTTGATTGTAACCTGTGTAAGCAGAAGTAGCTCAATGGTAAAGCTTCTGGCTTTAAATCAAGATATCAGTCCCAATGCTTACTGGACCATTTACCTTTTATTTACCTTATTTAGTTGTAGAGTTGGTGATAATTTTAAAATCACTCACCTTAAAATCGCCAGACTACCATAATTTTATGGCCTTGTAACATTCTAATTTTATTTCAAGTTACAGCTACGAAACTGCATTGATGCATTCACTTTACAGGATTATCTATCACCATTCTTTATTGAAGATCCAATATCAATTTATGTACTTTATCAATCATGATATTTTTACAACACGTAGTTTCTAACTTTGTAGTTGAATAGATTACGCTACTAGGTAATTCAGTGAGCTTATTCGGTAACTTATAGTGACAGTCAAAAGGAGATGGTAAAGTTTGGGCAATTACATATTGTAGACAATAATGTACTGAATAACACAAAACTCTTTTGATTTATTGATTAATTTAAGTGCCCAAAAGTGCATAGTCCATAGCCAAAATAACGCTGTTAAAAAGATGACTTTAATGTCAAATGGACATTAATTAAAATTGTCATTCCGTATTTTCAATCGTGAATGTTTTGGGTGCGCTTGAAGTGTTTTTGTCGTTTTTCTAAGTGAACCTGGCTAGGAAGCAATAAAACGACAATATTCAACGTAAAGTCGTAAAAACAAAATTGTATTATGACGTTGACATTTTATTTTCTTTAAAATAAATGATGATGTGATGTTTTTCAACAAATTAAAATAAATTTGGCCGCTTCTATTAGTTAGGAATCATGAAAATAATAAGGATAGAGAGATTCTCACATAAAAAAACCATTTTAAACTTTTACTATCTCCTTTATGAACATAGGAATTAATTTCAAATCCACTGCTAAACGATGACGTCATAATGGTATTGTCTTGTAACAAAGCGATGGATAGGCAACCAATTTTGTGCTCATCACTTTAAACTGTCAAAACAAGTTAGTAAATAAGCCCGCAGATTGGACCCGGAAAGTTGAATATATCAAAATTGCCTGGCAAGAGTTCGTTCGTACTTGAGACGACAATACCTAAGTTAAGTTTACTACAGATGTATTTTCTATGATGCTGTACAGCGATGAATGTGGGATTTAAGCTAATAATAATTTAATTTATACCAGTAAGATATATTTACTTTACCTATATTGTAAAGATATCGCCGCATGATATCCTTTGGATTGTATCGAGGATGCACGACACTGTACTTTACATAAGATACTCTTTCAGGTGCCCACCAATTTTGGCTGCAATAAACTACGAAAGCGGATCGACCAGTCATTGTATCTTTGTGATAGAAACGAGATAGACATGATCCTGCAGCTACTAACCAATGAGGACTTAGGGCAGCCGTATCGCAGTGTATCTGTGGATAATATTCCATTCTATTTTAAAAACCTTTAATGTTAAAAGAATTAAATGAACGTTGAAAATTCACTTAATTTTTTTATTTAAGTAAAAAATAGGTTCTACACATGAAAAAAGTTCATGCTACTACAAATGTCCCATTGTCTTTACGTTGATAATACCATACCATGACATTAAGGTATGCTTATGACTATCTACACGATTGTATGAAGTTTATTCGCAAACGTGGGTTTGTTATGGGGAGTTTCGTGTCTATAGAGTATAATACCATTTCTTTAGTCAACAATCTTACCCCTGTAAAACACTTTAATTTTAAGATGAGTAAAATTTGTAGTTTATTATGTACTAGCTGTGGCCCGCGGCTCCGGCCACGTAAATGTCTCTTTGTTATTATCTATCACCATCTTGGGTCATCATCATCAGGGTCTCAAACTATATTCATACCAAATTTCATCTAAATTGGTTCAGTGCTTTAGACATGAAAGCGTAACAAAAAAACTTACTTTCGCATTTATAATACTAGCTAGGATACCTACTTATATTTTATCAAATATTCGAAACGTACTTGCGATGGCTCGTAAACATAAACAGCAGAAAATGGATAATCAGACCATAAAGCCAGTCTGCTCGAATTTCGGGTTCTTTCTGCAATGTTATTTTGACTTTTTGACACCTTAGGAATAGTGTGGTTGGGTACAGATTTTTCTCCATCAGAAACTATTCTCGAAACATTCCATCCTTTTTTATTTTCATGGGATTTTGTCTGAAACTTACTTTTCTGCTCCATTTGGTCATTATCAATGTCATTATGGAAATCTTCCTCAATGTGTTTTTTGACGAATTTTTCATTTAGTCCGTCATGGTGACCAAGATTTTTGTTTATATCTTCCAAAAGAACTGTATGATTACTATCTAAATAATCATCTTTAACTATTTTGTGAAACATACTTTCTTTGTAATGTATGCTAGCGGGAATTTCCGTGTGTTGGTCATAAATTTCAAAAAAAATAATTTTGTCATAGGGGGTTGTAGCTGAAAAGGAACTATTGACTTCACTACTTAAATTAGGAGTGGTTGGTTGATATAACATTGTCATTTTATATTCAGTTTCTTGTGTCGTAGTTGGACAAGTTTCGTATTGCGAAGTTCTTTTAGAAACTGCTAGTCTTTTGTTAGAGCTTAAAGTAGGCTTAAGTTTCTTTTTAGCAGACACTTTCGATTCAAGTCTGCTTAGTATGAAATCATAAAGAGGATGGTCTTGTCGAAATAAATTATGTTTTTTTGGTTTTCCATATGTTCTTTTTGGTGAACGCATAACCGTAGAAGTTTTTATCGTAGAGAAAGGATCGTTAATGTGGAAAGTTAAAATAGGATTTGGTTTGAGTCTATGCAACGTATTCGCGTTATTATTAATTTGTTCTTGTTGCATTTTCTTTTCATTTTTTCTTGTTATGATTGATTCTCTTCTCTTAATACGATCATCATCATCGTCAAGATAATAAAATTCTATGTAGCTAGGTGTCGAAGATTGAGACAATAACCATAAAGAAGTAAAACCATGCGGTGTGATTTCTGTACTCACTGGAATTTTTGAGTTGCTTCTTTTGTATTTACTTTCGGGTGTAGTACTTTCTGGACTGAGAAATATTTTTGTTTTTCTCCACAACATATTAACAATTTCATAATGTTTTCTACTGACTCTACCTACTTGCCATTTCTTCGCTGACACACGTCTAGTCTCTGTGGAACTAATTGTATTTGTAGTAGTTCGATAATGTTTGCTATGATTGAGAATTTCTCCTGAAACTGGTGAAACATCATTATGTAATTTATTGGGTGTTGTACCATACACACAAACTTGAGTAGCTAAAATTAAAGTCATATAAATCATGATGTATACATCAAAAACATGCTTATATTTAAACTATTCAAATAAAATTTAGTAAAATTTCTATAAAATTATTATTTACAGCTCTCAAAATATTGACATTTTCCTGATAGAAGTATCTTTGGTTATTTTGTCATTCCCATAGAAAAAAATACTCTATGCCTGAGAAAAAAATAGTATGAAATAAAATTACTCTATGGCTCAGAACAATAATATGTAAAGCATTGTTGTTCTGAGCCCTATGCCAATGATTTCAAAAGGAAGCATGCGCCGCAACGAACATTCCATCATTAGCGCCCTTAGTATACCGACGCGTTCCCACGCGGTAGCGAAGCTCCTAAAAATCTGTTAGTGTATGGCAGCATTTCGCATATGCTATATCTAACTCTACCATTAGCAATATGATATGGCCGCGTCCTTCTCGTTACTGTTTCGCATGTACCTGCGAAATGGTCGTTACACAGACGCAGATATTCCGCATATAGTGTGTCGTATCGTAAGGCGTCACTAAAGATTTTATTAGGGCGGACAGATTTTCGCATAATGGCTATAAAAACGTTGGAAAAGGAAAGAAAGCGGTAAAGGAATTAGTAGGTTATACCTAGTGCTCCGGTGGCGTAGTGGTAATCGCGTCTGGCCGGAAATCAGGAGACGCAGGTACGAATCCCGCCTGAAGCATATCTGTGGGAAGAGGGTTCCCTTAAGGTTCTAAGATGGATAGTTGCCTAGCTGACTGGCGTGGCGCCTTGCCCTAAATACGATTAAGAAAACCTTTGCGTATTAGAGATGAATTTATTGCTAGTAAAATCAACTTAGAAAAACATTACGATAATTTACGACATCAAAAAAAGAGAGTGTGCGTGACAACGTCAGTAAAAAACCCAAAAACTTATAATTATAACATAAACGAAAACATGAAGGTTTTCTACCCGCGACATACTCCCGGCGTTGCAGATATGGACACTTAACCAGACTAAATCTGCAATAAACTCAAACATATTTACAAATATTCACAAATCTAACCTGACAGGAATCCTGATGGGACGCCCAGAACGAGTGACCTGTGATTCCATCATGGCTTCTGGTGGTTTGGATAGTCCAGGACCCACATCCGAACCCACAGCCGTGTCCTGTTCCTTTGGGATTGAGACCTCTAGTGGGAACAACCTCTGCAGTGGCCTAACTATCTCCCCAGTAGCTGTTCTGATTCTAGCAACCCGACACAGCCCATCAACCCCTTTATAAATGCTTACAATTAACCCTAAAGGCCAATTAACCCTTTTCAAACCGTCTGACCCGATCAAAACAATATCCCCAATCTTTATAGGCTTAGACCTATTTCCGCAACTCTTTTCTACTAAAGCTGATAAGTACTCATTACGAAACCGAATTTTCAGATCATTGATCAGCTTCTGAATATAGCGCCAACGGACAGTTAAATTCTTCGAATCTAAAACACCTAAACTATCATTATCATTTCCTAACCTATTACCTAAAAACATGGACGGAGTCAGTGGTTTCAAATTTTCTGTGCTGTCAGTGACATACGCAATCGGACGGGCGTTGATCACGGCCTCTACTTCACACAAGGCAGTGTACATCTCTATTTGGTTTAAGCTCGCTTTGCCCAACATACGTCGTAAAATGCTCTTCATCAATCCGACCATACGCTCCCAAAACCCTCCCCACCATGGCGCTTGCGGTGGTATAAAGCGCCATTCTATTTTATTCACACTAGTTTTAGCTGCTGCATCCTCCCAATCAACTGAATCCAAAACATTTTTAGTCCCTCGGAAATTTGTTCCATTGTCACTGTACATTACTTTCACATTACCTCTTCTCGCAACAAATCTCTTCAAAGCCAATAGAAAATCTTCAGTGGACAGTGACAACGTAATCTCTAGATGCACAGCTCTGTATGTGGCACAAGTGAATAATACCACCCAACATTTTTCACCTGATCGAAAGTGTAACGGCCCAGCAAGATCAACACCGCTTATCTCGAATGCATTACCACATGTGATTCTACCCAGTGGGAGGGGAGGAGGAGTTACACCACACGGCTTCGCGCTATGACGTCGACAAATCACGCATTCTTGCACAGTCTTCTTAGCTAATCTCCTAATCCCTATAATCCAATAACTCTCCCGAAGATTATTGATGAGAGTTTGAGAGCCTGCATGATGGTCTGCTAGATGCCTTTGGACTACAAGTCTCTCCACTATTACATTCCTATTTGGTAACAAAATAGGATACTTGAAGTTTTCCGACTCTTCTGCCAAAATCAACCTAGTCTTAATACATAACAAGCCATCTTTATTATACAGTGTTCCTATACTTACTTTACCTAGAACATCTTGGTTCTCCTTTTGAATCAGTTCCAGTATTATCTTCTCTGCATCTTCATACTCTTTACCAGATAAATCCTTTTCACCTCTCTTTGAATATTTCCCTGCACCATTCTTGAAAAACCTCAAACACCACGCAACTGTTCTTACTATCTTCGTATACTTCCCGAAATAAAGTAAACGGTCCGAAAATTTCTCATTAAGCTGAACACTCAGTGTATTTCTCTTCACTTCCTTATTTACCTCATCTTCATTCGGTGTAGGATCTGAGTTTGGCCACTCTGAAGGTGGGCCATGCAGCCAAGCCGGACCCTCCCACCATTTCGCTTTCAGCAGTTGCAAGGCGTTGCACCCACGCGATGGCAGATCAGCAGGATTTATTTCGCCTGGCACGTGCTGCCAATCTTCTACATTAGTCCTTCGACCTATTTCTGTCACTCTATTATGAACAAATACATTAAGGCTAACTTTCCTTCTAATCCATGCTAACACTATGCTAGAATCTGTCCAGTAACACTCTCTAAAAGTCAGTTTCAAGTTCAACCCTTTTTTAATCTCACTAGCCAATCTTGTTCCCAATAACGCTGCTATTAATTCCAGTCTCGGCATAGTTATTGACTTTGTCGGTGTTACCCTCGACTTCGCCATTAGTAATCGTACCGACACAACACCTTCAAATTGTGATCGTAAAAATACGCAAGCTGAATAAGCAGACTGACTCGCGTCGCTGAAAATGTGTAGAGTATTATCACTTAATTCTGTATTGGTATGACTAATACGCCGAGGCAATCTGCAGTCTTTAAGGTAACTTAGATACTTGAGCCAGTTGCATACTCGCTCTGATAACTCCTTAGGCACCGCTGAATCCCAACCCACATTTTTAATCCAACATTCCTGCATAAGAAGTCTCGGAATTAATGTAACAGGGCACACTAGTCCCAACGGGTCAAAAATACTCTGTGTAACCGATAATAGTTTTCTTTTCGTAACTTCACCGACTTCATTTATAGTAAGAGGTACATTGCAAAACAATTCATCTTTTAGAGGATCCCATGTCATTCCTAGAACTGAAATACAACTATTTTCGCTATCAGTAATAATCGGACCTGTTACCCAACATCTTAGTTCGAATTTTCCCTCATTCATCACTCTTTTAGCTTCTTCTATAAAGTGTCTCATCTCTTCCTCACTATTTACACTCACGACACAATTGTCGACATAAAATGCATCTCTCAATTTCGTTGCTACTATATTGTCATATTTATTCAGGTGGTGTAATATCGTTGCTGACAGCAAAAAGGGACTAGTTGTCACTCCAAAAACTACGCGGCAATGTCGATAAGTTTTTAAGCCATTCCCGACATTGTTGAAATCCCGCCACCAAAGAAACTTTAAAAACTCACGGTCATCTGGACTTATCGATATTTGTAGGAATGCCTTTTTTATGTCAGCTGTAATGCCAATTCGCCCCAATCTAAAATTAATAAGCAACTTAGGGATAAGCTCGATAAAATTGGCACCTTTCTCTAGGCAATCATTTAGAGACAAGTAATTTTTCTCAGACGCAGATGCATCAAACACTGGTCTAATTTTCGTGGTCAAACTTGTCTCTTTCACAACCGCATGATGTGGCATGTAGTGGCCTTTTCCTGCATCGTCACCATGAACCTCCTCAATAATACCACTATCTAACCACTCCTGAAAAACTATATTATAGTCTTCTAAAATTTTTAGCTTAATCAACTTCTGAGTAGTTGACCTAAGTCTTTTCTCTGCTATTTTATAATTTGTAGGGAGATTATCAAATACACATCTCCTTGGCAACATAACTTCATAGCGCCCCTCATTATTTACTATTATAGTACGCTCGAAAAAATTTACTACCTCCTCTTCAACACTATTTTTTGCTTTAACCTCTGTGTCATCCCTAATCCCCAAAGTCTCTAACTTCCAGAGGTCATCAATATCAAAGGAACACGACAAAGTACTTACCGACGCCTCGTTAGCGCAATACACACCGACCGCAGGGCCCTGGACTGTCCAACCCAGTCCAGTCTTCATAGCTAGCAAACTGTCTGTCACTCGAACTGATTGTCCCGTCAGAATGGTACCTAAAACATCAGAACCAATTAACAAGCTAATCTCTTCCACATTATTTGCACAATCAGTTATTTTTATACCTTTTTGCTGCAATTTATGTAACAACTCTCCCTGTCTTACTTTCGGCAAATAACCGCAAATGCTCTCTTGCTCCATCATATCAATAGTAATTCCGTAGCTTCCGTCTAAATTAGCGAGATTCACTTCATACACCTTATGAACATGTTTTTTTGTGACTACTCCGCCAAATAGTGTATGACTCATCTCCTGCTGTCGCATCGGTATCAGCTTCAGCTTTTCCGCTACGCTCCTCTTAATAAACGACCGCTGAGCACCTGAGTCTAGTAAAGCTCGTACGGTCAAAGTATCATTTCCGTGTACTATATTTACCATCAACGTTTGTAGAAGTACAGTATCCGCTTTAGAAAATGCCGTCTGATTCAACACCGTTCGATCATCATTTATATTGTCAACTGACTTTTCTTTTATTACTGCACACTTGACTAAGCTTTCGCACATAACAGGATAATGTCTTCTTTGACAAGCAATGCATTTAACGTGCTTTCTACATTTGCTTGCCATATGCCCAGTCTTTAAACACACATAACAAGCGTTTTTTCGCTTCAAAAAATTTCGTCGTTCTTCCAAAGTCATTTTAATGGCAAGCGCACATTCGGAGCTTGTGTGCGAAGTCTTGTCGCACCATATGCATGTTTGTGTTTTCTCAGCTTGACGGTCAACCGTCGTGAGATTCTTTACACCTCTGTCGTTCTTGCTTGTTGCTGTGAAACAAGATGCTGACGGACCCGCATAATAATCTTTGGTGAACTTGCTCCTCGCCAACTGTATCCGTTCCTCAGACTCTACTTCCCTCTTTATGAAGTTCAATAGTTTCGACAGTTGGCTACCCCTTTCCGTCTGCATGTGAGATCGGCTCCAAGCACGCAACGTTTCAACTGGCAACGCCGATTCCACCATGGGATATAAAAAGGATGCATATTTGTCTTGTGTTACGCCTAGGGACTCCAAAGCTAATATCTGTGTCATAATTCTATCGTACAACGGACCTATCGCAGTACTTGATGCTCCTTTAGCTTGGGCCAGTGTCAACTGAAGCAGCTCCCGAACATAGTGTTCAATTATAATATCATCGCGTGCAAATCTTTGTTTCAGTTGTTCTAACACTTTCGGATAATTTTCTGCTGTTGGAGGAAAGCTCTCCACTAGCTCTCTAGCACTAGTACCTATCTCCATGCTCTGAATCAGATATTGAAATTTATCTTCACTATCAATCTTTTCATCTGTATCTATCTTTTTGAACTGTGCCCAAAATGTAAGCCATTTACTAATTTCGCCATTAAATTTCGGAAGTTCTAACTTTGGTAAGCGCAAGTGACGAGACATATGTGGTGACTCACCATAGCCAGTGACGCTGCTAGCTTCTTTAATAGTATTTTTAGATCCACTTACTGAATTCTCTAAGGTCTCTTTAGCTTCTTTTACTCTCTGTTCTAAGTAGCACCATCTTGACTCATACTCGTCCGCCATATCGCTTTCCTTTTCTACTACTTTCTCATCGCGACTTTCACTCTCCAACCATATATTGAAATATTTGTTCTGAACAACTACTAAATTATCATAATATTTATTCAACTTTTTGAACTCCGCATAAATATGAGACGTCTCCTTCTTTTGTAAATATTCTTCCAACTTACTGGCACAAATTGAAAATCGTCTCCGTGCTAACGTACGTTCTATCTGCAATCTATCCATGGTCTGTTCTTCAGTCACGGTCGCCATATGTGGGAAGAGGGTTCCCTTAAGGTTCTAAGATGGATAGTTGCCTAGCTGACTGGCGTGGCGCCTTGCCCTAAATACGATTAAGAAAACCTTTGCGTATTAGAGATGAATTTATTGCTAGTAAAATCAACTTAGAAAAACATTACGATAATTTACGACATCAAAAAAAGAGAGTGTGCGTGACAACGTCAGTAAAAAACCCAAAAACTTATAATTATAACATAAACGAAAACATGAAGGTTTTCTACCCGCGACAATATCTTTTTCATCGTTTCCTTTCTTTATTTGTAATTGTTACAATAAAGTAGGCGTTTAAACACATCAAAAACATTAAAATGTGATTAAATAGCTTTCTCACCTTAACTGGAAGTTTAAAAATATTTGTAAAAATATTCTTTCGGATCATTATAGGTGTCAATGAGTGGTGAGAAAAATGTTGCTATAAAAACGTTGGAAAAGGAAAGAAAGCGGTGAAAATATTAGTAGGTTATACCTAGTGCTCCGGTGGCGTAGTGGTAATCGCGTCTGGCTGAAATCAGGAGACGCGGGTTCGAATCCCGACTGGAGCATATATTTTTTCATCGTTTTCTTTCTTTTTTGTAATTGTTTATGCAGATTAGATCAATATAAAACTTATCATTAATAATAAATAAAATCGTTTGATTTAAGCACACTATAGGTACGACACCAAATCAAATCAATTAAAGATGCCGCTCGTACAAGGTTAGTCAAGATATTATGTACTTGGACTTGATGTCACAATTATTATGGTTTCAAAATTGGGTTTATTTGTTTGTTACCAATGTAATTAAAAAAATGCAAGGTTTCTTATCGATGACACGCCATGCTCCTTTTTAAGTTGGGTATCATAATTTCTACAACCTTTAGGTAATCACACAATGAGGCATTTTTAGGACGAGCCAACTGGAATGACGTTCGCCCTAAAACTGAATTAACACAATGACAGTATGGGCATTATATCACAATTTTTTCTAAATAATAAAATAATATTTAACATACTTTACAAGAATAACTTACTGATAGCATAATTAGTTACCACCCCAGGACATTTATTTCGTGTTAAGATATTTTTTTAAGTATTTTTTCCCATCTTTCCTTTGTTAAAATGCTACAATAATGACAATAACTATAAATAAATCAAGTTTGAACAATATCAAACCTGTATGATTGAGAATAGCAAATTCTTAATTTAAAATGGACACCTAGAAACCCTAGCAAGTGCTAAATCAATTTGGCAGACGTCAACCGATCTTTTGTCATAATAAAATGTTATAGATATTTGTAATTTATTTTGTTTCCAATGAATAATTGTCGAAATTAAAAAGTTGGTAAGTCTAAGCTAATATGGTTAGGCACAATAATATAATATATATCAGATAATTTTCTACTAATAACATAATCATTTGTTACTTAGGTTTTAGCTTTAAGTGTGTGAAAAATTATGTGTGAACTTCCATCCTACCAACCAGGAGGTGAGTTTTTGTATTATAGAGACTTGTTCACCAAAAAGCTTATAGATATAAGCTAACATCTAGTACTGTGACATGTAATGATTTTTAATATCACTACAGTTACTAGCATTAAGTTGTATAGAATAGATACTCAAGCCCGTAGGTAATTAACAGTTGTAGAGTGAGGACTACAACTGTCACGCGTAGTTAAACCCTGTAGAGATAAAACAGAGCTCCGTAGAATTAATTATCACTTTGTTTGTATTGCATTGTAGTAGCCTCCCGAAGAACCTCTGCTTAGAGGTTTGACCCTAATCAAACAGGCTCTTTTCCGTAAAACCCCGGTTGTTTCTAATAACTCTGTTGTAGCACGCTTGCTGATCAAGTTGAACACTTCGGTATTTGTGGGTAACTTAATCCGTTGTAATAAGAATCACTCTCCAACTGACGTTTTAAGCTCGATGTGCGGTCGTCTGTAATTACAGCGGTCGCGCTTTAATTGTACTCCATTTAATTTAGGTTTCTGGTGTGAATAACTTAACGGAAAAAAGTAAAACCAATTAATACTTAGTAGCAGTTAGTTACTTACCTTAGTAGCGAAAAAGAATGTTTTTTTTTATAAAGCTCTTATATATTTTAGTTTTCTTCTCTTATCTAAGCTAGAAATATGAAAATCGAAATCAAAAATTTAAACAACGAATATCACCTACTAGATAATAGTTATTTGTTATACAAGAGTGCAAAGTTGCTTTTTAACCGCGTGCTCAATTTTGATGACCGAGCAAGCGAGGGAATCAAAAGAGCACGAGGTGAAAAATCTTTGCACTCGAGTGCAACACGTAACTTTTTATCCCACCTCAACGAGGAAATGACTCAATGCAAAAAAAAAAAACATTTGAGCATTATTAATAGTTTCAGTCAATTCTGTTGGCGTCAAATAAACTTCTTCGACGCTAGAATCACTTATTTTAGGTTTTTTACTTGTTTTCAAGTTTCTTGTTTTAAGCCTATGGTTTTAACAAACATGTCGTGAAAAGAAAATGGCGCGCGCAAAGCAAATTATACAAAAATTACACCAAGAAGGTGCCGAGTCTGCGGTGCGAGCACAGAACTTTCGATAAGCATATTTGACATTAAAATTCGACAAAACGGTAGTTTATCGAGTGTTTATCGATCTCGGTAGCACAGAACTCTGTTAATCGATCTCTCGACAAAGTCGACTAATCTTACCGAATTTCTCATATCATTGCATGCGATAAACTCAAGCATGGATCGTAATTTTGACATACGAGATAGATATAATTTGTCTATTTTGACATAAATTTATCGGGTTTTTAAATATGCACGGTATTTTTGTCGATACTCTTATATTTTACGTAATATTGCTTTAGGTTGCTATAACAATGGATTTCAGCCTTATAATTTGTGGATAATTCACTCATATCGAATAGCCAGTGCATATTGTCGTAATTACTAGGTGGTAGACCCATATGTAGGGTCGCCTGGGTAGGTATCACCGCCTTTCTTATTTCAGCCGTGAAACAGTTCGCTGTGTTTCGGATTGAAGGGAAAGGTAGCCAGTGTAATTACTGGGCATGGACGGCATTTCATCTTAGGCCTCAGGATGACAACGCACCTACAATATCAAGTGCTTTTCCTTGTTATTACAGGTGTCTATAGGCGGCGGTAACCGCTTACCACCAGGTGGGCCGCCAGATTGTTTGTTATCTAGTTGTATAAAAAAAAAAAATATACAAAAGAAAGCTACTATTTTTGCTGCTGAGGGATTCTTTGTTTTATGAGAGAAGTATACCAACGATGTGGTAGACAAGAACTAAATATAGCTAAGCAAACAGTGAGATAAGTGGTTTGTGAAGTTTTAACAACCAAGAAGAGCTTTCCGACATAATACCATAATTATGATTTAAGTTGTCGAACGCAATATTTATAAACGTCTAAATACGTATCATCAATTAATGATAAGTAATAAAATCAAAACACAGTGTCTTCTAATTTTTAGTAGGTAGGTACAAATTGTATCATTGGAAATTGAACAGCCAAAAATGTATTGCAGGTATTTTTAATTCTAGGTACCTATCATAAAATAAAAGTCATTTGTAAATTTACAATTTATTATTCCTCATAAAACATCTTCACTTCCTGGCCAACTTGATTTCCAACAAGCTGATGTCGCTCCATCCTAAAAAAAAAGAATGATTGTAAAATAAGACATAAAATACAATAACAATAGGTAAATAATGTTACTACTATTTACTAAGTTTGATTGCTTTTTTCAAGCTCAGTGTTCTATTTAAAACTTAAGTTTCCATTAAAGATTCCCACTGCCTGATGTGAGGAAGTTGAGAATGAAGATGATGGAATATCATGCTATTAACTCAGAGACAGGAAGTAATAGAACTTATCAATTTAAAATAAATTACAATGAAATATATTTAAAGTAAATGTGTAGGTACTTATTATGTTTTTATTTTAACTATCAGCTACATACTAGTTTATACAAAAGGGAAAAGAAAGAACAATTAGCATTTTTGTCTGTACATTTTTACAAAGTAAAATTAAAAAACTAAAATATTGTAATAGTAGCAAGAGACGGCGTGCTCCGCGTGCTTACCTTGAGGCTTGAGCGCTCCGATACGATTTTCAGTAATGGCATCAAAGTGATTGTAATATTATAATCACTATAGTATAGAATACACTTTATGCAGAACTAGTTATGTATTTTAAATATAAGAAAACATAAAATTCGGGGAAAAGAAAACGATACGAAATATTTATCTTTGTTTGTTTTGATGGTTTAATGACATTAATGTCATTTTGACAAAATGTTCTAACATATTATTGCAGAAAACTATTTTAGTATTATTTATGGCCGCATGGACAATATTCCTTAGCTTTATTATGAAAAAAATAATCATTAAAGAATGAATGGCGAATGAATGATCGATAAAAAAACGACAAAATATACATCTCGATAAAACTTATCGAGGCTAGTTTCATGCTAGCGTTGGTCGATATAATTCGATAGATAAAGTGAGTTTATCGATCGATAAATATTTCTACCGAAAGATCCATGCTCGCACTGCTGAGCTTTTAACAAGTTGAAAAAGGTTGTATGATAAATTCGGCACCATGGAGGAGAAGTAAAGAGGTTTAATGATGTTTTGAATTCACAAACTTAGTGCTCACGGTGCTCTAAACTCAATTTTTAACACCCGACGAATAAAGAGGGGTGTTATAAGTTTGACGTGTCTGTCTGTGTGTCTGTCTGTGGCATCGTAGCGCCTAAACGAATGGACTGATTTTAATACGGTTTTTTTGTTTGAAAGCTGATGTGACTACGATGGTTCTTAGCTATAATTTATGAAGATCACTTCAGGCGTTTGATGACTATCAGCTCATTTTCTACATGATATTAGGATTTTACTAACTTTAACAGATCCGATTGATTTCAAATTTCGTGTACTGTCACTTCGATGACATTCTCATGACATACTAACTTAGAGCTGATCCTATACCATCAAAAAGTCTGCGAAATGCTTCATTCTTCAGAAACCTACAGCAGATATACTTAGCGTGTTTGGGCTCTTATGAATAGTCTTAATGAGATGGTGTTAGATATATGATTAATGACGCCGGGGGTTACTTAAAATTTTTAATTTTCTAATTATACTTTATCCTCTATCTAGCGGATATAAACGGCTTTTGCGCTCAGTTATGTAAGTCAGTTAAGCTATGAAAGGTAGCCAGTGTAATTACTGGGCATGGACGGCATTTTATCTTAGGCCCCAGGATGACAACGCACCTGCAATATCAAGTGATTTTTCCTTGTTATTGCAGATGTCTATAGGCGGCGGTAACCGCTTACCATCAGGTGGGCCGTCAGCCTGTTTGTCATCTAGTTGTATAAAAAAAAAGGTATCGTAGAGCAAAAATACTCTTTCCGAGATGGGGGGATGAAAATGACATTTCAACTGCCACTTGTTAAGCTGCGCAACAATTATGCTATAGGCAGCGTAGGGTCGAGCATCATACACCGTACGATGGCTCTAAAGCCGAGTATAAATTACGATAGAATAGAGTAACACTCGGCTTGTCATCAACATCGTCATTTCAGCCTATTGCAGTCCACTGCTGAACGTTATCCTCCCTACATGGCTTGTCACTTGGCTCAAGTTGGTACAGTTGACCACAGAAGTAGCTGAACACTTTAGTACTGTGTCACACTGACCTTGTGCACGTACTTTATAGTTGCTACCGTACTATATTGACGCCATTGACGTTGTAACATGGTACTAAAGTGTTCAGCTACTTCTGTGGTCGACCGTACATGGGCTGCTGCGTCGCACTATATGCGAGGCATGTACGCATTGAAGAAATAGGGCGAGCAATCCGTTGCTCGCTCCGAGGCTGAACGTGGTAAAATCATACGGGATTCACGCACGGTTTTTTGACCGCAAAAAGGCACATCTGATTTGTCACATTCATCTTTTCGGCAGCAAAAACCACATAAAGTATAGCACCAATATCTACGAGTAAGTACAGATTACGGGTGTAAAGTACAACGATATTACCAGCACGACTTTATAATATCGGAAACACGCATGTGGCTCACATTTATACAAATGTAAAGTTTTACTGTTATTCATGTACTGTCACCGGCAGGCTGTCTTTTTATATTTGCGGAGTTGCCAGCCCTAAACACCTATTCAAAATTATAAACCCCACCCTCCATAAATTAAATGAAAATCGATTTATGTGAGTCTTTTTCTTCTTATTTTTGATTGTGTGCTGAATTATTATGAAAGCAGTAACAGCCTATAGTCCTATTCCGTTCAACGCCATTTCGTGCGGCGCATCGGAGCGCGACAGCTCTATGGAAGCACATTACACTAACGTTACTATAGCTATATTCTGTGCCTCGACGCACAAGCCAATACGCAACCTCGCCTTACGCGGTGAGAATGCCTCGTGCTGCAGATTCTAATCTAATTTGCACGCAGCTTAACACAACATACACATCACACACCGCTGACGAACGCAAACTTAAAAGCCATGTTATATTTGGTGGGCTTATGGTTGTCAAAAAACTTATATTACTAGTAGGACTAAAGGTTGCTTTGAGTAATGGCAATCAAATAAAAATACCTTAAAGTTGAAGTATCTATTTTCAGCAACATTTTCATTGCTCAAAAAATGTTTGCATTTGTTCATTTTTAGACAGAAAATGCCCGACAACTTTGCAAGACAAACGTTGTGTCGTTGGTTAAATATTATATGAAAATATAATTATTTATGCCTGTGATCCCTTACAAGCCACAATAGAAAATGTATTTTAGTTGATATGCTACAAATTGTTATTATTACAGTTCATAATTTATGTATATATATTTTTGAGATGGTACTTAATTCTTTCTTGAATTACGTAGGTATTCAAGTTTTAATTGAACAAGTATATTTAGACGGACATGGGACTTACTTATTCTCGCTATTTCGGATTTTACACTGACCTTTTCTGTTTGCTCTTTAGGCATAACAATGAATTCGACACCGTTAGCATTAAATAAGGCCGCGATGCGTAAATATGAAGACCTGGAGGTGCCATGTGATGTAATACTGGCTAGCTACGTCTGGGTGGACGGCACCGGGATCAATCTACGATCTAAAGACAGAACTTTTGATTTTATTCCGAAAACACACAAAGGTAAAATCAATTTATATTATCTAAGTATATTTAAATTTTTGTATAATACCTAATTGTAAATAAATTTTCCTGTTGGAAATTAATGAATTAGGTAAATAGAAATAAAAAGGCCATGCTTGGGCGAAACAACCGAATCGAGAGTGTCAGTTTATTTTTCACATTCGTTCAAAGCTTGACAATAGTCATGGAGTTTATATACTCAACAAAGCCTTAGTGTACGTTAATTAATTTTAAATGTAACCCAATATATCTAATGCCTATTTATAATATGTATCTTTAATAAAGAATAATAAATAAAGAAGTGACTGACTCATCAACACGCCCACAGACGAAACCATTAAAGCTTGAAACATGAAATTTGAACAGTAGTTTCCTTTTGTGACGCAGATACTCATTATGAAGGGATTTATCGTAATCAACCCCTTAAGGTGGCAAAGATTCTATGTGGCACAAGAAACCTATAATTGTCATCAAATTAAGCATATAAACAGCATTTGTCATATTCCCTCCTTCATGGGTAGGTATACCTTAATTAAGGGGTTAAAATTTAAATTAAAATATGGGTGTAAAATACGTAGAATAGAATAAGAGTAACTCTGTACATCTCCTATATTTTAAATCCTAACCCGCGGTTTTAGCGAAAACTTTATAAACAGAACTATTTTTAACCGACTTCAAAAAGAGGAGGAGGTTGTATGTTCCACTGTATGTTTTTTTTTGTATGTATGTTCACCGATTTCTCTGTCAATTGTGAACCGATTTTCAAAATTCTTTTTTTATTCGATAGAGTATACTCCTGAGGTGGTCCCATTGTCACTAAGTCAGGATCTGATGATAGGATCCCATGGAAATGGAGGGCAAATCTGAAATTTTATTGGCACGTATGACATGTTTTACTTTTTTCCAATGCTATTCAAGTATTTGCTCCTGGTAGTCATCATTTCATGTTGATGAGCTGGTGATGGAAGGTACAACTCCTTAACGGTTAAGAGTTGGAAGATAATTCTTTCACTATTATAGATACGTATTAATGAATAGTTGTATTCTATCGGGTTATTCGGGTGAACTGATGATGGAAGGTAACGGTTACCGTAACGGTGTGTAGATTTAGATAATACTTTTTATCAGTGGTACGATACGATAATATGAAACAATATTATGTATTTCATCCAAAGACTGAGAGACAGACAAGTCGATAGTGCTAACGGTGACCCATCTAGCTTTGACCTTAGAAAATCACTTAAAAATATGTAAAGGGAAGGGAGGAAAAAATAATTTAATTTCAGTACCTAGATACTTACCTACTAAAATGTATTTTTTGGAGTTGGTGCTTTACTTTCTATTGTCTCTAGAAACAGCTAAGTACAAACTCCAAAAAATACATTTAAGTAGGTAAGTAGTAGTAGATACTGAAGAAATATTTTTTCCTTTTTAGTGTTTTGAAGTCAAAGTTGTTAAAAAAAAATTTGCAATAAGTATTGTGTTCCTGTCGTGGGTAAGGTCGCCAGAGTTTTAAGATTTTTTACAGGCTAAGCAAATCGTTTGTCAAAATCCAAAATTTTCAAAATTCATTTATTTTACATACAGGTTTAGGGTTACAATTCAAAAGACTTCTCCCTTTAAGCAGTATGTACTCATATGATATATAGTACCTATTGCTTACTTACAAAATTTATTTAATAAATAAATATCAATTTTTAATTAATATGAAAATGTACCAAATAATGTTAAAATAATAATAGCGATAATGATCAAAAACAAAAATTGTTAACTATAAATTAATAAATTATGCAACGAACGGCCAAAAATGATGAATCAGTTTTAAACGACATTTCTTTGTAAAGACATCTTTCAAACGATCGTCACTGTGCAAAGGGAGCAAAAACATTATTTCCTTCCCGAGTCGATTCCCTGCTATTCTCTGAACAAGCCAGTGAATGGCTGGCTTCACCGATTGTGATTCACAATCCACACTTTTGTAAGAGTAGGCAGAGATATATCATAGACATGTTTATAATAAAAAAAATCTGTATTTTTTTTATTAGTAAGTAATACGTTTATAAAATTACAACAGCTTTATAAAAGAGTTCTACTAGTCTTGCAAAAAGCCTAAGGCTTGCTTTCTCAATACATTTTTTGTAAAAGTACATGTATTTGAAGCACTGAATGAGTTCTTTCTTAACTCTAGATCACTAACCTTATTTTACAACGCTTATTACTAACCATCGTCGTTTCGGCTACGCCGCGCCGTATAAAAGGGAGGCTTCTAAGAGTTTATGGAACTAAATATTTATACGTGTTTTACTTATTTATTACAATAATCATTTGTTAACATGTTTATAAGTTTTTTATTTACTAAAATCACATTTTAATTACTTTGACAGTCTTTTAATTGAGGCCAGAGTTTTTACTCATTTGAACATTTTTGTGTTTTTTTTAAATGCCTAAACCTTAGTGACTATAAAAAACAAAGACTCATTTGCACAAATTTTTCTTTTTTTGGCGATAGGAAGACTAAATGCATCTTCTCTTTGATCAGTCTCATGTGTAGAAGGAGAAGTACTGGTTCCTGGCATATAAAAACCTTCGTCGATTCGACGACAAATGGAGGCTGGAACGGCACACAAAAAAACAAACCCATGCGCCACGCGAGCTGCGGGTCGACTGAGATTAGCCGGAATCTGGAATGCGTACGACGACGCACTCAAAATTTATACCACTTTTTTCGAGTCCGCGTCGTCGTTTTGACGAAGGTTAGTAATCTAGGGTTAAAAGCAATCTCTGAGCAATCAGTAATATCTAAATATCGGTCTTAACTCTAACGGAAACAAACATATTAATAAAATTATTTTTACAGAAGTCGTGAACATCTCATTGAGCTTTAAAAATAGAACCAACTTAGAAAAATACTATTTCTCTATATGAATTTTGTACCACAATTATTTTTAAAACTTAGTAACTTCTACGAAAGGCGTCTCTATTACGACTACACTAAGGGCGGTCTCTGGGTCAAACTGTTACGCTTGATGTGCTATCGACTGTACCGAATTTCAATTATTACTTGTTTATTGCTCATTAAATGTTGATGAAATAAAAATTCTTTAAAATAAAATAATGATATTCTAATAAACTAAAATGTATTAGGGTATAAAATATAACCTAACCTGAATTAAATGCAATCAATAAATGATTATTAATTGAAAAATCTCCTATCTTCTGATTTTCTGTGTCGACACCGCACATGATGAGCAAAATACATATTATATTTAACACCTTTTAATAACTCAGTGTGAGAATGTAAATAAATTGAATTAAATTGAAATGATGTAAAAAAAGGTGATTTTATAAAGATCTATTTATTTTCAATGACCTACCCTCTAATATTATAACTCCACTGGGTATCCCATTACATTTAATTAATTTTTATATTTACTACCGTTACACTAAGTTATATAAACAATACTGATCGTAGAAGGCTTCAATGGATACACATTATCTAAATAGGTTACAACAAGTGCGATGTGCGATGCAAAAGTAGTTCGAGAGAGTACTGCACCCGTACCACCATCTTTTATCGCGATCCAGTATAAGACCTAAACTGAGTAGAATCTTAGTAGAATTCGTACTACGCCGCTATCTACGACTATGACAGCGATGCAGTTTAGGAACCAATACTGAACCGAGCCGAATATGAATCGCTTTTGTAAAGATGGTGGTAAGAGCCCAGTAGCTCAGTTTGAAATTCCAAAAAAACATCGGAAGCGATCGGTTGCAAAGCGAGGAGCGAAACGTGGAACAGATTGGTAACGATGTCTAATCTGTCGCGTCAAAAAAATAAACGGATTACGAAAGTCGTTGCAGGAGACTATTGAATAATTTCCGTACATGTAGATCTGTCATTATTGATTTAATATTTCAAAACAGCATACTATTTTTGATCTCTTATGTAAAAATGATGAATTTATTTAAAAATATAATTCGACGTCTTCGATTTATTAAACTGTAAGTTAAGTGTGAGGTGATGTTGGTTCAAACAATATGTTGATTCTTTTTATACAACTAGATGACAAACAAGCTGACGACTCACCTGGTGGTAAGCGGATACCACCGCCTATAAACACCTGCAATAACAAGGAAAAATCACTTGATATTGCAGGTGCGCAATTATGCTGCAATAATATGTAGGACCCTAAAAGTCTAACAATGTAAAACGAAAGGTGTTTCCAAAAATACTATTTTTTTTTACCAGTCTTTAAATTATATTAATAGGCATGTAAAAGAAGTAGGTATTCTGTATTTGGTCACATGAAAAGTCAAGAAAAGAATAGTTACGTTATTAGTTCACGTGTTTGCAAAAGTAAATTAATTAATTAAAATAGAAGTTACCCTGAAAACTACTTTAATTGGACACATGCAGGCGACTGTCGCGAAGGTTGTGTTATTCAAAATAAAATTGGAGATCGAAATGTTTTCGTCAAAACTACGCTATCAAACGACGGGAAATTGAATAACTTCACTTCTGTCGAAAACAAAACAACGAGATACGAACAAAATATATACTTATATAAAAATGAGTTTTTTTTTCTATCCGCAATCTGTGGTTTTTTGTGGTTTTTGTAATCTGCGATTTGACAATGCCGATGTCAAAATAATATGTCGATCGTATTCTTATTGTGATAGCATAGTATGTGTAAATACAGACGACAGCACATTAAGTGTAACTGTTGCAATACAAAAGTCGCCTTATTATCATTGTTTATCCGTTATCTAGTATCCATAACACAAGCTCTTAATGATGCTTACTTTGGGCTAGATCATAGGTGTGAGTGTATGAATATTATTATTATTATTTCAAGGTCGAACTTTCACGCTTGAAGCTGTCGACTAGAAATTGTAAACATTTTTTTTTTATACAACTAGATGACAAACAAGCTGACGACCCACCTGGCGGTAAGCGGTTACCGCCGCCTATAAACACCTGCAATAACAAGGAAAAGCACTTAATATTGCAGGTGCGCTGTCATCCTGAGGCCTAAGATGAAATGCCGTCCATGCCCAGTAATTTCACTGGCTACCTTTCCCTTCAATCCGTAACACAGCGAACTGTTTCACGGCTGTTTCAATAATAATCATATTTTATTTATGTTCCAATTGGTTTTCAGACTTGCCTATATGGTACTTTGACGGCAGCAACACAGCACAGGCGAATCCCGATAACTGTGATACATTCATATTCCCAGAAGTAATATATCACGATCCATTTAGACGTGGCAACCACATATTAGTGTTGGGCGACACTTACCAGTACAATTATCAACCCACTTGTAAGTACTTTAGTTTCATTTTCGTTAAGAGCTTTTTTTCAATAATAGCGTGAAACTTTAAGTCTTTTTTTATGACACACGTACTATCTGACGATTTTCTTGGTTTGTCGAGTCCTTGTGAATATCGCGATTCAAAGAGAATAAAGTCCCGAAGACGCGGCGCTGTTAGCAGATGGAAAAATGGTGCCAACATTATGTCCTTAATCTACCCACTCTAATCTAGTTTTGCGAGTTTAAAAGTAAGAAAAATGTCAGTTTATTGATCCAGGACCACACAATACACTCATATCTAGTGCCTGTTGGTGGATGTAGAAATCGGATCTTTTGTTCCCTTATTCACCTCTCTTACTAAACTCAAGGAAAAACATGATTTGGCTAAATTCAGTATTTATTTACAGTTATAAATTATTGCAAAACGGCTAAATAAATGAAAAAGAAATTAATACCAATACTTATTCCTAAAATGCGGGTATAGTATAAGTAGTAGTAACTTTTTTACCAAAATTAAGTTTTTATAATATTTGCCATTCATGATTATTTAATTGTTGACGGCCGCCTGTTAGAGTGCATGATAAGCACTTTTGTCTATTATACTAGAAGTTTCGATTTCGAATCCCGGTACAGGCAAAGTTTTAGGTATATGATGAGGTCATGTTCACGAATGATATAAGATTGTTTATTTAGTTAATTTCTTATCTGAGTATTTTTATCTACATTTTTCAGCGACATAGCTGATATTATTATAATTATTTTAATGATGCTTAATTTGGGCTAGATAATAGGCGAGAGTGTAAGAAGAAGGATATAAATTATTCTCATGTAATAAAAAACAAATGATTTATTTTTGCCACGCTAATAAATTATCAGATAGCGAATACTTTATTGACTGGCTAAAAGAGGATTGACATCTCATTCGCTTTTCTATTTACGTTTTGTTTACACCTCTAATAATAATATAATATTTTTGTTGTATCACTTAGGCGATTCTTGTTTCCAGCTACATAATATTTTTTCTTAAGAAAACCAAATTATTACCTACATTCATTCCTAACACATTTCATGGTGAAATTTCCTTAAACGTATTTGTATGGAAGTTAAGGAAAATCTACAGTCAAGGAAACATCTTATATTTTCCTCTGTTCCTGATTGTTACTGCAAATGTCAGTCGCTGTTTTTCACGTTTCAGTGGCCATGTTTGTGTGATAGGTTTATTTGTAATTTATAAAGAATGTTGACTGTCATATTGCAAACAATATTTATTAATGTCATAAAGCAACAAGATGACACAAAAATTTGCAAGTAATAATGAGAATCATTCACATATTTTTAAGTGGTGTTGATTTATAGCGGGAAAAGTTATTACAGGGTTTTCTTAATAAGTTCTCCCTCGTTTGGTTAAGATAGAACTGTGACTGGAATTGATAAAATTAAATATAAATGAATCCTATGTTCCCGCGTAAACATACAAAGGAGGCGGCAAAGACTTCAAGTTATATCTATAAAACCTACAAAAAGCCTATAATAGTCTTTTTAAAATTAACAAACTTAAGAAGACCTTTTCTGTTTCTAATTCTAAAAAGGGTTCGAGAGTCTTTTGAACAAAAAGGTTCGACTATTTTTAGGACACACTAGGGGCCTTACTAATAATCAAGTTTTAAGTTTCTTTTGTCACGTTCGAATGACATCTCGAGTTGGCTGGCTTCGATGGCTTCTATGCAATGATTATGATTAGTATGACATGGTAGGTATGGGCGTCTGTATTATTTCCGCCAAAATTATTGTCGCCTAAATGAAAGACCACTTTGCTTTTTCTTTAAATTTTAGCAAAAACTGCTGGCGGTATAACACTATCAAAATAATAAAATACAAAATAAATGAAGATATCGAAACTTAGAACCATTAATTGCGCTATAATGCGGAAGTATTGATTGCGCTATAGTCTTACTAGGTGGTAGGTCCATGTGTAGGATCGTCTGGGTAGATACCACTGCCTTTGTTATTTCAGCCGTGAAAAAGTTAGCCATGTTTCAGATTGAAGAGAAAGGTAGCCAGTGTAATAATACCAAGTGCTTTTTTTCTTGTCGTCTATAGCCGACGATAACCACTTGCCTCCAGGTGGGCCGTCAGCTTATTTGTCATCTGGTTGTATATTAAAAATGCGGGCGGCGTACGGCGGCGCGTGGCGTAGTCGAGTAGTCGTGGCTGAGCGCAAAGCCCATAAAATATACTGTCGACGGCGTATCTAGCGTAATAATTCGACCTCAAAACCGCTTTTACTCTGTTGCTGATAGAGGCGGCTTTCCTAGTGTAACTGTTACACTTGATGTGTTGTAGTCTACACTTACCTTTATTTTGCACCGAATAAAATTGCGTATTAAGAAAAAGCTATGATTTGTGATTGTGTTTGAACGCCTACAGTTTATAATTTTGGAGGCATATTCTATAACTATTATTTCCTGCAAAAATACGTTTAAGATGATCAAATTCCAATAAAAAACAATAATTAGGTAATAATTATAAGTATCTAGTTATTCTTTCCATTGTAAATGAGAAATAAAAACTTACTTTTTAGCTACAAATCACCGAAAGAATTGTGTCATACTCTGCGAAAAAGGCGAGGTGGAGGAACCGTGGTTTGGTTTCAACCAGGAGTTCTTCTTGACCACCGCTGATGGGCGACCCTTGGGTTGGCCGGCTGGGGGATTTCCCGCTCCCCCTGGGCCTTATTACTGTGCTACAGGAGCCAACAAAATTGTCGCAAGAGACTTAATGGAGGCATTTTTGAGGTTATTGGTAGATTTTTTATCAACAAAATATGAGTGAATTGTTCTTCTCCATCAATAAAGTCGGTTGAATGTAATGGTCCTAAACTTATGATAGGGATGTCGCCTATGATTGAGTATGGCCCTATTGTTATCATTTTTGTAAATTATACGATATTCTTACCAAAGAAACTATTTAAAATTCTGACACCGCCCTTACTTCGTTTGAAATACTTAGAGGCCCGTCTCTACATATTTTATAGTGCCACTGTAACACTTGATGTGCTGTTGTCTGTACATTTAGGGCAATAAGTACATGGACAACAATCGCACTATTATATGTAATCATCACTTTAAATGGTAGATATTAATAATATTGTGAATATTTTTTTTTGTAACCCATAAAGTTATTTTTTGATAAAATAGTTTGTGTATTCTCGCTTCGCGTGATCGCTATTTTGTTTTTACTTCCCCCGCTGAGTCAGTCATATACTTATCTCTACCCCTATCTGTCTTGGCCGAAACAACGTTTCGACAGATCGTCATATGTACTTATACAATTATATTAGTGTACGGCTGAATCATACTTATTTTTTTTTCCAAATAACATAAATATTATTTTTACCTATTAGAAGGCTCTCATCTATTATATCAATTATTATTAAGACAAATGTGAATAAAAATATTTAATATTAAATAGATGAGAATAATATTGCCGATACGTCTAGGTATACCTAAATCGAAACCTGGGAAGACGTGTAACGTCATCTTAATTTTGCGTATTTCCTCAAATCATTTAACATATCCATGTAACTATTTTTATTACACATAACATTTTTTTGTATTTTTTATGAATGTGTGGCGTGTTTATACGATGATTAATTTGAAATAAAACCACTTGCTGCTTTTATCTTTCTTAATTGTTATAAGTCAAGTCAAGCCCGCCAATACGCTGTCTGATAGACAACGGATACCACGAGCCTCGTATGTGTGAATATATAAAACAGTGATATCTTTGGCTTACCGTGCCCGCAATCGCTGTATAATCGAATCTTTCAGATATAAAATGGCAATCTAATTTCATTTTCATCACGAGTCAAATCTGGTAAAGTTTTATAAATCTTATTTAAGATTAGGTCTCTTACAAGCCCGCCACATTTTTTTTGTATATAAGTCAACCAATGGAGATAAAGATTTCCATTACTTAAAACTTAATACGTTTTCACAGGAGAAATTTCCTGGATACCTACTTCGAGTTCAAAGCTCACTTAGTTATTTGGGTTGTTTGTTTAGGTGCTGTCTTTATGCTGGTGTACAATTAAACGGAATAAATCCGGGGACAACTCCTTCACAATGGAACTTCCAGGTTGGTTTTCCAATTCAACAAAATAAAGTTTGGATTTGTCGGCTGAACGTTCATCGATGAAGAATTCGTCGGCAAAACGATTTTATTGTAGTACAAAACGTGTAATTAAGTTACGAATGAACACAACTAACTCTATTGAATGATTCTATTTTAGAAAGTAATTCGGTCTAATTTGATAGGTAGAAGCAATACTTCATGGCAAATTTTTTAACCTCTGACCTGTGAAGCTGTTCTAAATTATTTAAGCTTTCGGCAAAGATTGAATTAGGAACTACGGTATCCTTAGCTATAACAAGAGAAGATTGTTTTCTTAAATTATTTATCAAAATTACTCTTTGAACTCATAGGTTTGCTGGTAGAAAACACAGCTTTGTGTTAAGCTAGCCTGTGTGCAACATGTTTTATTTAATTAAAATATAAAACTAGAAAATTTCACGTCCTGAGGCGGGAATTGAACCCGCGACCTTTCGCAATTCGGGCGACTGCTCTCACCAACTGAGACACCCAAGACTTGGGATATCCCTGTGAAATTCTTCTAGTCTATCTGTATTTGCGTTTATGAGCTAACGTCTACCCTACAATGTCGAAATGTTCTATTTCAACATCCGAAACGAGTATTTTTACAAATACCTACGATTCGGTTAAGTTGGGGCAGTGTTCTCCCAACCCAAGTCCTCGCTAGGGAAGATATGTGTTCAGAGTAGTCACCTGGATTGAGAAAGGTCGCGGGTTGGCATCCCGCCCCAGGACACGTGTTCTTTCTATTCTACTATACATTTTTTAAGAAAAGAATAACAAAATCTCAATGCTAAAAAATGTTAAGGGACAATTACGGTTGAAATAAGAATTAGTAACATATAGAGAGAAACAAAACGGCGACAATCATTGCTGCGACAAAACGTTACGGCGACAGCACATTACGGCGACAAACAGAACACAAAATAGCCAAAATTACTGCGTCTTTTAATTTTAGGAAGAGGTAGGTATCCAAGCTCAAACTCGTTACACTTTTTACCATTTATTTCTGGCCAGAGTTCTAATTTATGCTAACCTAGGTATTAAGTTACCTAAATTAAAAATATAAAGTTACTGATATTAAAAAATATAGGTCAGGTTAGGTTAGCACTGTGACTCCCTCCAAGGAGGAGGGTCGTGGTATGGCAGGCCTTCTAGGCTTTCGGGGGACTGCAGTGAGGGGCAGGACTTGCACGTCTTCTCGTAGGGGAAAGTACCCCATCCCTCCGGGGAGTGGCAGTGACCAGAGATGGTCAGGCTGCGGGGTCCGATGCGAACTACCAAGTTCCCTGGATCCAGTCCTCGTAAGCCTCCTGACGGGAGAAGGACGGTTTTTAGTGGGTAGGGCCACCGCATCATTATTTTTGCGGCGAAGGCGTCCCACATAACCTCGGAGCTGCCCACAGGCACCAGGGTATGTATTAAGCATTTTCCGTCGGAAAAAAAAGGTTAGCACTCCATTTAATTTTGTCGCCCTATCGTGCTATCGTTACAGTGATGTTGAGTCATTTGCCGGGCTTTGTATAAAAAAATCTACACCTATTTAATTTTTTTGTTAAACATGGAAACTTACCTAGTTTACTATATCTGAAGGTAGCTAGTTTTTGGCAAACGATGGACATATTTTAAAGTTGTAAATTTGAACGACGCAGTTTTGGCAGCTATTTCTAGTTGCCAGGTATTAAAAGTAAAATATGGAAACTTTTGTCAGTTTTTGAGATATTGTTATACCTCCACAAAAACGCGATTACTCTTGTGTATATTTTACCAAAACATCTTCTATCTTAATATGCCAAGGTGGGCCCGAGTCCTGGCATGAGGTCCGCCGATGACTTATGGATGGCGCGGTACATTTTGGCGCGTCTAGCCGAAGAATACGGAACCGTGGCTACATTTGAACCCCAGCCAGTTCCCGATTGGCCGGGAAATGGCACTTTTGCTTATTTCTCTACCAAAGGCATGAGGATTGATGACGGAATCCTGTAAGTAACTTAACAATAAACTCTAGTGAAGATTGATATGTTTTTTCCAACAAACAGAAATTGAAGGATGTATTTTTAGGAAATCTTTTTAAGTTAAGATAACAAAATAGAACTCTTTATACAAACATGACTGGCTCTGCTCTGAGTTTTATTCAAATATGGTTAAACCGAACCCACAAAAAATAGTATAAACTTTATTTGATTGTTATATAAATAAAGATTATAGTGATGTAGATAATGTACTAAAAGCTGTAAAATAATTCGGGAGGTCTATAATAATACTCAACACACTATTCTCGTCATCAATCTAGGGCATCGATCAGACAAGAAAAAAAACTTGTTGGGCGCGTAAAATTTCTATTAAGTCAACCGCTATACTCGTATCATTATTAATGCTATTTACTCAGGTTATGCTACGTTCAACAATTTTATTTTTTATGTAGCTACACTTGCGTGCATGTCGTAATCGCATTAAAATGTAGCTTATGTCTTTTCTCGGGATGCAATCTATCTCCATGCCAAATTTCTTCCAAATCAGCTTAGCAGCTTAGAAGTGAAAACGTAACAGACAGACAGAGTTACTTTGGCATTTATAATTCTGACTAGTGTCATTGCTTAGACAAAAAAACGTCACGAGGGTTCTGTTTTTTCTCTTTCACTTTGATAGTACAGACGACAGCACCTCAAGTGTAACAGTTGCACTACGAAAGCCGCCTCTATTACGAACGGAATGAGGGCTGTCTCAAGGTCAAACTGTTACGCTTGATGTGCTGTTGACTGTACAAGAAAACGGTTGCTATGAAATTTCAATAGCATGAAACTGATATTTTGGCTACTTAGGTATTTCTTAAAAGTACTTAGGTAAATCCTGAATAAAGCAACTTTTCACAAACTCGGAAAATATACGCTAATAAAAACAATTCAAACAAAGTTATTGGATTATTTTTGAAATTGTACAGTTTAGCAAACATATAATTTTTTTTTTTTTCCAAAATTGATCGAAAATTATAATGGTCTAAAGATTGCTTACATCAATTAAAACAGCTATTATTATGACAACAAGGAATAGAATATAAATTTATTCAATATACACGTCTTACTTCGCCTGTGTCTCGGACGACACTGAGAGATCCTGTGCTTACCCACACATTCGCAGCGTGTTTGTATACTAGGTTACCACAAGTAAAGTCCGTGTCGCTTCGTGAGATAAAAGTATTGTAGCAACATGTGACGTCATTTGTTCCGCACATTTTATGTGGAAAGTTTTCATACGATGCGCTGGAATCAATAGTTTCACAGATACAGTGGTATAGATCTGTGAAACTATTGATCTTATACAAACTATTTTGTGATATTTATACAGGGTTTTTGGTACAAAGTATAATATAACAAGCGGGCACCTAACCATGTTAACTGAGTCATATAAATACTATGGTGCTATCAAAAATCAAAATTATGTAATAATGTTCAAAGAACAATGGCGAACTCCCATACAAATTTTTGTCAACCAAATTTTTAAGCGTCTATAGATTAAAAATATGTAAAAGTATTAGAGCTAAATTTTCTTAATAAATTGGTGTTTATTTCAGCTAAAAAAGGGCTGTGCGTGCTATTTACAGACTCGAGCCACGTGATACAGTAAGGGATTTATTTAAAGAAATATATAATAATTTATCTTCACAAATATAAACATACCTTTTCAAAACATAGTGATATTAATAACTTAAACACTAGATATAAAAATAAACTTGCTGTTCCAAGTTTTAGACTTCACAAGACAAGTCGTTCATTCTTGGGGAAATGTACACACATTATGTAACTTAACTGCCTTTTCACAAACTTAAGTTATACGTCAAACAAACTTTAATGAAAACATAAGGTCCAAGAATATTTAGATGATAAGAATGCATGGGCACATTAAAATTTCAAATGTTTTATATGTTTATTTACGAGTATTGTGACTATTAACCTCTGTAACATAAACTGTGATTGTGCATTGTCAGATAGCCTGAAAATAAACGATATTATTTTTGACATTAGGTACTTTCTTGGTACGTTGACATACCTTCTTTTCTAATTTTCATTTTTTTTCGCTGGGCGGCATTGCACTGCTGAAAGTTATATTTTTTAACTACAAACATTGTAATTTAATATTTGAAACGAGTGACTACACGAGTTTGTTGCCGGAATCTTCTCGGTAGTTCAACTTTTGGAACCGGTGTAAATTCAGACATGACAGACGGAAAGACTTAGACGTTGTTAGTTAATATATTTTTTGTAATAGTTATAAAAATGTGTTTTTTGACGATTAAAAAGTGCTTCTTTGTGGCCTATTTAAATAAAATATTTTTTCTTTCTTTCTATTGCAAGTTTTGAATAAAAGATATTTCAATTTAAACTTTTTGATGTTATGTTTTACAAAACAACACAAAAATTCATACAACGTTTCTTATTCACAGTATTTTTAAATACTTACCTTAATTGACAATAAATAACACAAGTTCATAATATCAGTTTGTGGATAGAATAGATAGATCAACAGTGACTAACTTTGTATGAATACTCGATAGATAATGGACAAAAGAACTTGAGTCCAGGCCAGTAAAGCAACCTCAAAAAAGTCGATCGATACTTTAGTGTAATAATAATATGTGCTTACGTCTACTAGGTAGTCCACAGATTGGTGAGGATTAGTGATTTAAGTATCGGTAGTCAGTTGAAATTCCTTTATAATTGATTTTATTTAAAAGCTTTGACGGACCTTGTTTAAAACTTATAAAATCAGAAAAAAATAATTTAGGTGAACTTGTTTTAATGACATTTTAAGACGCTCAAAATGTACTTCGACAAATGTTTCGCCATTGTTCTTTATTCATACAAAAAGTTCGGCCACTAAAACAAAATGTGTGGTAAATTTCAAAATTAATTTTACAATTTTGAATTTTTGATAACACCAGAGTATTTTTATGACTATGTTAACATGGGTACGTGCCCGCTTGTTATACCATGTACCAAACAACTTTTATATTAGTTCTAAACTTCTTATTTATGAATTAAATTAACTTGTCAACTAACCTTTTATAAATACTACTTTTTATTTAATTTTTACATTTTTAGAACATATTATGGTAGTTTTGAAATAAAAATTAAAAAAAAAAATTAACGTAATATACCGGGTGTTTTAGAGTCCCGAAATAAAATTTTGAATTCTGTGGGCTTGCGCGGGATAATATCGTTGTTTGTGTGTGTATATGGTATATTATTATTATCTATGTATATGGTATAACATAGTATAACTGTATTTAGTGTGTTGTACAATACGCGATAGCACGCATCACACGCACGGTGTGACAATGTTTTTATTAATTTAATGGGGAAATAAAAGTGGTCTGAAAAGTGTCAAACTTTCGGGAGTACTACGCAATAGCGAAAGACGATAGCTCGCTATGACAACAGCGCGAAGACGGTATTGCGAAAGTACCATCGCTCGAAAGTGTAATTGCGTGAAAACTTAATTGCGCGCCACACAAAAGCGCGAATGTTCATTTGCGCGAAATCTTAATTGCGCGATCCACAAAAGCGCGAACGCTCATTTGCGCGAAAATCACGCCAGCGAACAGATTTATGTTTTCTGGGGGATTAGCAGTAGACATCATTTCACTCTTTATATAATTATAATTAAATAAGCAGTAATGTTTAATGATTTTATTTAAATCTTTTTATATTCAATACTTTTATTAATAGAAATCATGAATTTCACAAAAAAATCTTATCGTCTTTCGCTATTGCGTAGTACTCCCCTGCATATTACGCTTTTTTTTTATACAACTAGATGACAAACAAGCCGACGGCCCACCTGATGGTAAGCGGTTACCGCCGCCTATAGACACCTGCAATAACAAGGAAATGTCACTTGATATTGCAGGTGCGTTGTCATCCTGGGGCCTAAGATGAAATGCCGTCCATGCCCAGTAATTGCACTGGCTACCTTTCCCTTCAATCCGAAACACAGCGAACTGTTTCACGGCTGAAATAAGAAAGGCGGTGGTACCTACCCAGACGACCCTACATACGGGTCTACCACCTAGTAAACGCTGGTATAAATATGGCTTTATTAAGATTTAAAACAAAAAATACGTCTGTAGCGCCTTATTAAGGACGCGAATAGTTTCTTATTTTCCAAATGCTTTTAACACAGTTCAATTTATGCCGCGTAAGATTAATTTACGCTGTGGCGTTTTTTACGCGTTTTATCATTTTCTACTTCAGAACACTGGCTGTGACACAAAATAATTTGCGTTATTTTTGGTAATCAATGATATTTATGACTACAGTTTTTCATTTCACATTCGCGCTGTTAACGTGAAGTTGGCTGACAATTCAGTAATTGAGATGAATGGAATGAATAGATATTTCTCGTATACCATCATATCAATATGTGGATAAATTCTTACGACCCACCCTATTTGTAATCGACTCGAAGAACTCGTCACTTATTGTACAATAAAGCCATTCTTTATAACTTGCTAGGTGATAGACTCATTTGCATAGTGGGTTGTTGGCCTAAGCGCATTGTTATCAAAATTGTTACGGTTATGTCGAAATAAAATATGACGTCACAAGCCATAGCAATTTTAAAAGTGATGCATGTAGGCGATAGAGAAGCGGGGTAGAGATGGCTTTTCATATTTCAGCCGTGACACAAATAAATGTTGCGGTGGAAAGGTAATAGGCATAGGAGGCATTAATATTTATTGCCTTCTGAAGATCAATACGCCTGTGGTGTATGCTGTGTTGATAGTTTTTACAAAGAATGTTAGCCGTATAGACAAGCTATAAATAATAAAAATGTAAATTTTATATTTAGTTAGAATAAAAAAACGCGGGTGATTCAAGAACTAAAGCAAAAATTAATAATTAATATCTATTTGAAAAACGATTAAAGTTTTATGAAACCAAAGCGTTCACATGTAAAGCCTCAACACAGGTGCCCGTAAAGGCGTTTCACATAAAAATAACTATTATTGACTTAAGGTGGACAGAATGTAAAAGGGCTCGTAGCAGGTGAAATGGGTTTATTGGTAAAACATATAAAATTAAACTAATATAAAATACAAGCAACAGAGAAAAAACCGAGTAGTGACAGCAAACTGCCAAACAAACTAAAACATCACAACTTATCAAGAAATAAACCAAAAAGGGTGCATTAAGTAGCCAGTTCGTAACAAATAACCATAATTTGCTACATTATTGAATAAGATGACCTTGACAATGAAACAAACAATGATATATTATAAAGAATCGTATCACCATTATAAGTTACTTTAATAATATTCGCAGGGTAATAGAACGAGCAATAGACAAATTAGCACGCCGACATGGAGCACACATTAACGAATACGACGCAAACAATGGCGCAGACAATGCAAGACGACTCACTGGAAAGAATGGCATGCCGCATATTAGAGATTTTACTGCAGGTAACTATTAAATTTACAAGCATTACCTTTATTAACAAACGCATAAAAAAGACTCTCTTTTTGAATTTATTTAGACTTTATTTATAAAAATACATTAAGATAATATTATAAATTATTCATTTCTCCTCATAAAGTGTCCTTTAAAATGCTTGCTAATCTCGCTTAAGCCGGTAAGTCTCCAACAGTCACAGTACAAGATTTATTCTAACGATAAAAAATTCAATGGAATAACCGCCTACTTAGCGGCAAATAGCCGCTAAAATTTCAAAATGCCATTAAAATCTAGGTACTTGTTCCTATCCCAATCTGACCTGTAATTAGCTGTGATTTTGTCCTAAGTTTTTCAATTTTGATTTTGCTTTTGGAACTGTATTTAGACAAAATCTTTAAGAGAATCTTTTATAAACATAGTTTCATAAAGTCATCAAGAGTTAATAGGGATGCTGACTGTTGGAAAAGTGTTTAATGTAGTGTACTTGTGTTTATGTACAGTCGACAGCACATTAAGCGTAACAGTTTGACCACTAGACCGCTCTTACTGCGTTCGTAATAGAGGCGGCTTTCGTAGTGCAACTGTTGCACTTGATATGCTTCCGTGTGTACCTATTAAAGCTGAAATAGTTTTCATAATGATTTGAAAACGACTTTAGTCTAATTCTTATTCTCACGAAAAAAAAAGTAAAAAATGGTGCTGCCGCGAATGAAAAAGGATTTGTAATTAGTAGGTTTCATACCTACGAGAAGTTCGCCTTCACTCTTAATCCATTTTGACTTTAACAATAATAATAATATATCTTTTACAATCACTGTTATTTTTGTAAAAACTGTTATATTAAAAAAAAACTGAATGTTCGTATTATATTAATTTACATTACTGACAACACTACTAATTTTGGTCGGTTTTTTTAAAGTAGTTGTGTTTGTCAGGCCGGGGATGAATGGATAAACTTTACGAGTGGAAAAATCAAAACCATGGAAAATATTGAATTTTTAATCATGTATGTAGTTCCTGTTCATCGCGAAAGGCTATTTTTAACCGACTACAATAAGGTGGAAGTTTATGTATCTACAGTTGACAGCACATCAAGAGTAACAGTTTGTATGATTTGATTTACGTGATTCTTTTTTTGTTCTATTTTCTGCGAGGCTTAGAACTTAGAACTTTGTTTGTGAGAATAAAAATCAGACTTTAATTTTTCATAAATCATGTATCATAAATTCAGTTTCATAATTCGCTTCAAAACGCCAATACCTACATGTGACGTGACCGCGCTCGACCGCCGTGACTTCACCTGTTACCAAACACTAATAGGTTGCTATGGTGGGTATTATAGATGGTTTTCCTTTTAACAGCGTCTGATGCTAACAAGCGACATCTGTACGCTGAAATTGGTGTTCGTTGTCAAGTGACCTAAGTGTCAATTTGCATTTTTAACCCCCGACGAAAAAAGAGGTGTGTTATAAGTTTGACGTGTCTGTCTGTGTTCTGTGTGTCTGTCTGTGGGATCTTAGCGCCTAAATGAATGGACCGATTTTGATTCGGTTTTTTTTGTTTAAAAGCTGATGTGACTACGATGGTTCTTAGCTATAATTTATAAAGATCAGTTCAGGCGCTTGATGACTATCAGCTCATTTTCTACATAATAATAGGGTTTTACTAACTTTTATAGATCCGATTGATTTCAAAGTTGGTGTACTGTCACTACGGTGACATTCCCATGACATACTAACCTTGAGCTGATCCTATGCCATCAAAAAGTCTGCGAAATGCTTAATTCTTTAGAAACTTACAGCAGATATAGCGTGTTTGGGCTCATGAATAGTGTTAATGAGATGGTGTTAGATAGATGATTAATGACTTTTTGATTTTGTAATTATGTTTATTAAATATGTTTAATATTCAGCAATAAAAGACACTGCTGTGTTTTAAAAACTATCACTTCACTTAAAATGATATTTTATTTTAAGTGAAGTATTATTTTAATACAGTCAACATCTCTATTTTGTAGTGTGATAATAACTGTTATTACTACCTACTGCCATAAGGTCTATTAATTGTTTCAGCTTATTACACTAGATATTTCACCCATCATAATTAATTACATAAACCGTAGAAAATATTTAGTAGTTCATTCTAATTTAAACAAATAAATTATTTTTGTGCTATCCAACTAACTCCAATTCCAACATCACACTGAATAGTAGATAAAAGAAAGTTTTAACTTTTGTCCCTTACCAGCCCACTGCTGTCTCTTTAACAATATATATTCAATTGTGTCTGGTTTTACAAATTAAGGAAGCTAATAGGCGGCACTAGACGGTGTAACGGACGTGTCCTTTATTTTAAAATATACAATATTATAACCTTTATTTCGAATTATCATTTAAACAAAAATTTACTTCGGATGAGTAGATCTAAGTACCGAACGCGTCACCGGCAATATGTCTTAACAATAAAGCAATATAACTCGAGCTCGCTTTAGCGTTCATTAATAAATAAGGACCTTATTTGTTCTACGTTAAGTATGAATATAGATTAGCTTATTATTTTGGAGAAACACCGACACTTTTGTGCGTAGAATCATGACGAACTAGGAACTAGCGAATTTGTATCTTTCGAGTATGATTTAAGGGTTGAGAATTATGTAACTTAAGTTTTGCGTGTGCGCAGAGTTAAAAAGAAATGCCTTGTTTTGATTGGTTTGTTAGATCTAGAAAAAAATGTGTTTGCGTGGGAATTTTGGGGATTTCAATAAAACCAAGAGAGAGGGAAAAGACGGGACAGTTCTCGGGGGTGTGTGGTAGCGAGTGGTCAGTAGTTGGAGCTAGGTGTCTGGTTTGGTAAGTTATTTTGTTTATTTATTTATTTTCTTTTTTTTTCTCTCTCTCGTGGTTTAGAAATGTTAATTTGAAGTTATTTATTAAGAATTTCGATTATTCGCAATGGATAATTATTTTGGTAATTAGAATCGAATTTTAGTTAATACGTAATTTATTTTAACTTTTCTCATGATTGAAATTTTATGTTAAACATATTACTTTTGGTTTTATTTTAGAATTGTTGTAAAATAATTATTAAAAAAAAAAAATCTAATTTCAGAATAAATTTGAATTTTAGTTTGGTTAGGATGTTTGTGTTAATGGTTGGACTATTGTAAGTTTTGTTACGAAATTCAACATAAATTTAGAATGGGAAAATTGTTAACACGTGCAATTTATTATTTTTACTGTATTTTCATTTTGTATGTCCTGTGTTATTCCAAATATAATACTCATTAAACACTGGGTTTAGAATTAAGGTGATGGTTTAATCGTTCGATTGGATTACTTTAACTTTTATTATCATATTGAAATTCACAGTTCAAGTAAATTTATTTACAACTTAATTTGTTTAACTAAAACACGACTCTTTAAGTCGTTGGTCTCTGTCGTTGTTGCAACCGCTTTACCCATCAACACGCATTAGGTTTACATGGTGATGTTATGGCCTAAACTCCGCATGTGCTTCTCTCATGTAGGAAGGCCTGTGCCCAGCAGTAAGGCGTTTATAGGCTGATGATGATGATGATGATGATGAAAATAATACAGCAAGTTATTCATTAGTTTCGTTATTGGTTTCATGTAAAAGTATCTGATCGAACCACAGGAATGATTAGTAATCTCATGAATAGTATTTAAGGGTGTTAAATTTAATGGTTTACTACTCGATTGAGGAAAACGTAAATCATTATTCAAAGATGGTACATAAGTTATATAATTTAGATTTAGTTTAAAAATAAATATAAATATATATATGGGGATATTACACATATACATAACACTGTAAAATTTGTAGCTTTTGGATTTATTCAATAGTTCGAGATGAAATTGTAGAGTAATCTCCAGATATTAGTTTTAAGTGTTAGGAGAATTCATCCAAGTAGCTGAGGTTTTAACCTCTTAGTTTATTTACAAAACACATGACACAATTTTATTGATGAAACAATGAGTATTATATTGGAAATAAGTTAGTTATAGATGGGGTACACCCAAGAATAGGAACTGTACTTTTCTAGTGTAAATATATTTATAGAAAAAAAACATTGCAAGTTACTATAATAATGTAACTATAGACTAACAAAGACAGGATTATTATTATAAATAATACTATCTTTGCAAGAAAGATGGCACTTCCATCGGAAGGCTGTTTTTTGTGTTGGGAGTCTATATTAATATATTAAAGTACTAATTTTGTTACGAAGTACAGATCGCGGTTTGAATTAGTATTTTGTTAGATGTGTAAATTTTGTTCGAAATTATTAAAACACCAATATGAAGGCTACTATAGTGCAGCGAAAGACAAAAACTCAAGGGGAACCAAGGGGTAATTTATTATAAAATATTTATTTATTTACCGTCAAGTAACGGCTCTAGATAGTCTTTTTTACTGGTGTAATAAAGTGATATGGGTAAAAAAAGACAAATCAACCGTGGTTGGCATATCGTGCTGGGGAGGTTGGTGTAGGTTAAGATTCATAATCCTTTTATTTCAGTTCTACGTGTAGATTAAATAAGTTAAGAAAATATGTAGTTAGTAAGCACCAACCACTTGTGATCCAGTGATCCTTTAAACCACTCCATATCATTTCGCGTTCAGTAAAGAATTAAATTTAGATACATATATCGTTTACAATAGGAATGGTGATGGGTACTAATTATGCTTCTTGCAGATTTCGAGAACAGTGTCCCTGGTAGTCCGGATAGGTCTTGGGTCTCCATGCTATTAATAGGGTTTAGAGGTAGGTAGATAGAGTTAGGGGGTGTATTGTTTTGTAATTTACAGAGATAGCTGGAGATCCTAGACCGAGAAAACTACGTAGGTTTGTGTTTTTTTTATGAAACTTGCTTGGTTTTGACCGTCGAGATATTTTATTATGAGTTTATGTTTCATAAATATTTATTTAAAATAAAAGCTCATTAGATTTGACAATCTATATTAAATTCAGAACCAAGTAGGAGAAGGTCATTTTCAAATAGAGTGATTTTAGTTGAATTCAATTTTATAACATAATATAATTTATAATCCCTCTATTTTTAATGACTCGGTGGTGGAATGGGTTTTAGAATATTTTGTTTTGTGTATTATTTCGAATTGATTATTATTTATTGAATGTGTTTTACTTCCGAAAATCCAAATAAATATGTTTACAGCTAAACATTAAAATGGCGATCGTTTGTTATTATTAATAGGCGTAGGTACGTTTTACTCAATTATAATGACATAACATAAGTATTAAGGAATTACACGTCGAATATTTTGTGCGTATTTACGGAATCAAAACTTACAATATTAATATCGTTTTGTTGAGAAACTAATTTTATACTCATACATTGAATCTCTTTAATACTTTATAACCTGGTTTTATAACCGAATTCTCTTAACCCAAAATAACTTGATCTTCGTAACTCTATAACTGAATCTTCGTAATATTTCTTAACCTCACTTTATACTAAATATCTATTACACTAAATAGACTAGATTATAACTAAATTTCAATAACATAAGTTTAGTATAGATTCGAAATATTCGATTGATAAAATGATTAGGGTTGCAATATATTGTAGGTAAAATAGAAATCGTTTTAATAATTTATAAATCAAAGATATGGAGGTGATTTCTTAACATTTCCTCATGGATTTACACCTGAGCTTATTTGTGGGCATAGGTTAAATAAGTCATATTTCAAAGGACTTTGCGAACCAAAATAAACTCAATACTCTACACGCAGGAAAGCATAAACCTAAATACACTGCACATGCTCCAAAATGTCGAAAGTGATTACTTTGTGCGAAAGCTCTGAACGACGCAATTACGGCGAACAGAATGGATATCGTTCAAACTAAAAAAATGGACACTCTAGATTGGGGAAGGGGTATATTGCAACTCCAATAATATTTATATTATTGGTTTTAGAACTAACTCTAACAATATATTGCGACTAGCGCTGACTTAACTCACAACTAAGTTCCCTTGCAAAGTTTGGATGTCCATGTGAGAATTGTATTTATTCACGCTTAGGGTGCCAGAAGTTTGGTGTTTTCAATCTTATAATGGCTTTCTAACATTTTGGTTAAAAACACACCACATCACCCGGTCCATGGAAAAATGTTAATAAAGATATTTTCATACTTTTGATTTTAGTCGCGGTGAGGAATTTCCTGTGGCGTGGAAAGGGGGAGTGTAACTAGGCGGTGTTGACACTCACCGTGTGGGGCGTAGGACGGAGCCCAACACTTCCTCTTTATTTTTTAATGCAATTACCAATAGAATTTTACTATTTTCAAGTTTCACTCCTACTAATTGTCTCTTTTCTCTGTTTCTTATTTTATTCTCTTACACTCTAAAAGAACTTGGGTTACTAAATCACAACATGGGTTCTGGACGATATTTGGCCTTAGAATATTAGGAATCTTCGAAAAATCTTATAGTCAATAGTGCTCATATACATGCGAGTATATTTAAGTTTTACTTTGATTCTTTTCGTTCCTTATCGGAGGGTGAGGTTAGTTACAACGGTTCATTAAAAATGATTCGCTTTTGGTGGACGATGAACAGTGAACGACTTATCCTATTTACACGTAAATGTGAAATTAAGCTCTTACCATGTATTTTGCTTCGATAAGATTGCATTTGCACGTTTGTTGCGGTCTTTATAAATCGCCAATCTGTTGTTCACAAAACAATTGGCATAATTTTCAAGTTTTTAATTTTCTTTTTACAAGAGGCTCTACTAAAATTATTTATTATTTTAATAAAAAATACCGCACGTGTATATATTTTGAGTTAATTACAAAATTTAATGGCTTAGAATTTGACACAATCTCCTTCTTCTCTGCTAGTGAAACGAAAAGAGTCGCTATTTATATAATTTTTGATGAACAACGACCGATGCCCGATGAAGGCGTTCGGGCAGCTTGTGACTTTTTGTGACTTTCATCATAAAGTAACATTAATGGTGAAAGATAAATCGTGTTAATTAGACGTTTCGTTTTCTATGCTTCATTGAAAATAAAAGCAAAAATGAACCATCCAATTCCGCCTGAGGCATAGTAATGTTTGCCACTCTTATTAAGAAGCTCCTCTACCTTACCTACATATTGTAGCAATACAAATGTATGTAGAGTTATATTCCTGTAGAGAGTAAAGGCCCAATTACGCGATGCAAGTTTCTTGCCTGTAGCATACAATTACACTGAAGTAAAAAGTAAGAAATTGCAGAGTCTATGTGTTATTTAGACTAAGCAAGTCATTTGTTAGGTTCCCCTTTGGTTGATCAACAGTTATTATACAAATTTACAGATAACAAGCAACGAAATTCAAAGTAATCATTTCGCAAATCAACGTTCCATTTATTTATGTTTCACAAACTGTACATCTCATAAAGTAATTTCTTCATATATTGTCATTTTGTAAAAGAACATTAGTAATTTTTCCTAACACAAATACGTTAAACGACAAAGATCTATTGACCAATTTTGGCGTGGGGCGAAAACCATCTGCGACGATAAGGTCGCGCGGGAACGCCGGAGCCCCGCAGCGCCAAAGCCGTGACAGAAGCCATGCATGCTGCATGATTGCATGCTGCTTGCTTGCATGATTTAAGCTAGCTTGCATGTTGCATGCTTGCTTACATGCTGCATGCTTGCTTTCTTTTTTTCTAGCATACTTCATGCTTACTTGCATGTTGCATACTTGCTAGCATGCTGCATGCTTGCTTCCATACTGCATGCTTGCTTGCATGCTGCATGCCTGTTTATCTAGTATCCATTACACAAGTTCTTATGATACTTACCTGGGCTAAATAATTGGTGTGATTGAATGAAATTTATTTATATTTATGTGTTTGAAATATTATGGATAGCAATATTCTATTTTAGGGCACGTTATATTATGAGATATTACGTTAGGACTTACAACTATTCCAGAAAAGCCTTTTATGTCTTTTAAATTTTATAGATTATGGTATTTATAGCAAAAAAATAGGTCATATTATATTTAGGGATTTCGGTTTTCGGGCAAGTGATATGATGAGACATCAAGATAGGGTGGGCTACTTATCATTCGGACACATGATGATTATGTCACAAAACATTATGGACACGTTAGATTATGTATAAAAAAATTATGCGACAAAATAGAGAACCCAACGCGCGAGCGTTTCACTTTTGTTTAAATGATTGGACGCGCATTACGAAAATTATTATATTTTAATGGTAGTTTATATAATAATAATTAGTGGGGAAAAAAGTAAAATTAAACAAAAAGTTTGTGATTGAAATTTAGTCAAACAAATTATTTGCGAAATATTATTTTTGGTTTTTGTAACTTGTTGTCATGTCAGTATGTCTTTTAAGAATTTAATTAATAATGCATTTTTGAAATGCCTGCTTGTCATATGCATGTTTGCGTTTTTATGTCCTTGTTAAAGCATTAGTTTGCGTAATGAAACATTGACAAATGTTGCTTGTAAAATGGTAATTTGCTAATGAATTGTGTGTGAGACATTAGAGAACCCATTTGTTACTTCAATTTAATTGTATGCTACAGGTAAGAAACTTGCATCGTGTAAATACTACAAAGGATAATAAAAAAATAATGTTGCCGTGATAAACTACTTCGTTTACTGAACCTAATAAACTAAGTAACTTTTGGAAAAACGTAAATAACACGATATTCCTAGAAATGGGCAATAAAAAAGTGGCAATATTAATACATATTTACATTAAATAAAATAAAAAATTGAAAATTTTAAGTAACCCACGGCCTTATTAACACCATCTCATTGAGCCTATTAATAAGAGCCCAAACAGCTATATCTGCTGACAGTTTCTAAAGAATGAAGGATCCCGCAGACTTTTTATGGTATAGGATCATCTCAAGGTTAGTATGTCATGGGAATGTCACCGAAGTGACAGTAGGTATACCAAATTTCAAATCAATCGGATATATGAAAGTTAGTAAAACCCTTTTATCGTGTGGAAAATGAGCTGATAGTGATCAATCGCCTCAACTGTTCTTTATAACTTACAACTAAGAACCATAATCACCACAAGGTGGTAGACCCATATGTAGGGGTAGGTACCACCGCCTCTCTTATTTCAGCCGTGAAACAGTTCGCTGTGTTTCAGATTGAAGGGAAAGGTAGCCAGTGTAATTACTGGGCATGGACGGCATTTCATCTTAGGCCTCAGGATGACAACGCACCTGCAATATCAAGTGCTTTTCCTTGTTATTTCAGGTGTCTATAGGTGGCGGTAACCGCTTAACACCAGGTGGGCCGCCAGCTTGTTTGCCATCTAGTTGTATAAAAAAAACCTAGTCACGTCAGCTTTTAAAAAAAAACTGAATCAAAATCGGTCCATTCTTTTAGTAGCTACAATGCCACAGACAGACACACAGTTACACGGACATATACGCCAAACTTATATCAACCCTCTTTTTGTCGTGGGTTAAAAAAAGGTATAAAAGGTGTAATTTTAGTTTTCTGGTTGCAAAAATTAATTGATGCTTATAAAAAATAGCTTCGCTGTGGATAGACCTTTAGAGAACAAATTGGATTGTGTTTAATGCAAAAGCACTTCTACGAATACTTACATCAACGTTGCTCTCTCTGTACATCGCAGCGAATATCTGTAACTGATATAATTTATCTCAGGAACGACTTACTTACTTTTGTTGCAAAAATATAAAAATACTTCGTGTGAAATTGTCTTTTTCGGGGCGAAACGGCGGTACTTTACGTTTTCGTACCTTTCCACTTTTCCTTATTGCACTTGTGTAACTGCTAGTTGAAAACGTGAGTTATAATTTAATTTCAACATTTTCGTTTAGAGGCGACAGTAGAAAATAAGTGCACATAGCATTCCACGTGGCGAATTTAACACTCGCTAGGTTTTATTCAATTCTTGAAAAAATAAATAAGTATGCATTTAAATTCGAGACTATATTTTTAAGGCCACTTTTAAAAATATAGTCTCGAAGTTAAATGCATAATAATATTAAAAGCAGGTTAGTAGCCTAAAAAAATCAATAAGGGCTATATTGGTAGCATGCTGCTCCCAATCCTAACACAAAGATATCACTACGAGCTCAGACTTATATTGATATACCTACTTAATCAATAAAATTGTAGTTATCGATTTTCAGTAAAATGCTAACTTGCCAATGTTACCCCTTCAGCGACTCATTTGATTAATGTAATTTTTTAGTTTAAATGGTACAAATTCGATATCGACCAAAGGGCCTCGGCAGCTGCTTTGCATCTATAAGTAATAAGGTGTCGAAATACTCACACGAAGAACTAACCTAATTCTTTATTTAAGGATTTTACCTATGTAAATAACATTATTCCCCAGGGGTTGCCAACCGTAGCTGCAGCGTCAGGATACCGCGCCAAGTCTCTGAGGATAAGCGGGGGTACCTCGAAGACCGCAGGCCTGCTGCTAACGCTGATCCTTATAGAGTTATAAGTATTATGCTTCGAACCTGTATATTTGATGAATAGTATGCATTCCGTACTTTGAAGTTTATTAGCTGTTATTATCTAAGCCCTTACTGAAAATTGGTAAACAACAAACATCAATGCTAAGTAACTTATCGGTATACATTTAAATGTTTGTTGTAGGAACTGTGTGTGTTAAGTATATTTTCGTTTGGCTGTAAATTTTCTAAGTTCATGATAATTGTAATGGAATTCTTTAATAAATTGTAAAAGACAGAGTCGTGTTTATATTTTCGCACTCTGGTCAGAACTTTATTACCGTGATATTACGGTGGTGGAATAGCAATTAGGGCGTAGGACCCGACCTACTTTAAAATGTATATTGATAGCTAACTGACAACATTTTAAAAACTAAGCTTACTGTTTTTTTAGAAATGATTTGTGTGAGATTTCTTAAGCTTTTCACCTTTACCACCGTCTGTCCAATTACCAATAGAATATCTATGGTAGCTAGTTTGTTAATACCTGATATTAAATAAAAATAGTAAAAATAGCTATTTCATATCAATAGTTGTGCTGCCATGACATTGTCTGCACATAGCTTAGATATAAATAGCCTCTGAATCTACCCAGTATTTCCCAAAGTATTGAAATGGGGATATCTTACCACTTTGTTAAATAAACACTCGAATAAACAATCAAATTACTTTACCAACATAAAGATAATATAGACATGAAACAGATGTGTAGTAAAGTCAGCGCATTAGGTTATTTCTAGACTTTGATCTGAAACTATAAAATGGATTCATTGGTAGGTACATCCTTTTGTTCAAAGACACGTCGCGATATTCCCAATTAATCAGAAAGCTTGGAATGACTCTGGATCGGTTCCAATGTCGACAGTTGTTTAGTCTGTTCGTCAATTGTACTTTATAGCAGTTTTTAAAGATAGGGTACTCTTACTATTCAGTAGAACATTAATTGGTCCATATTATTCTGTAGACCGTAGTTTGTTAAAACAAAGTTTAAAAAAAGAATCCAAAAAAGTGGTTCCAGATATCACATCGATTTTATAGATGCTTCATTGACTCCTGACAGGTAACTTTTGGACTAGCATCTTGTGGAGCAATGAATTAATTCCATGTGACTTATTTCTGCGTGTGATTTATGTTTAACTGTTAATTTATTTATCATATTTTAATGTTTGATTTTGTGCTAAAATAAATATAGGCTCCAGACGGGAATCGAACCCGCGTCTCCTGGGGTCAGATTAGCACTACGACACCGGAGCACTAGGTGTAATGTGCCAATTTCTTCACCGCATTCTACCCTTTTTTCACGTTTTTACAGCAACGTTTATCTCCTTTCTTTAATTGTAAGTTTTTATTAATGTTCATCTAGCCTTCATAAAGAGATTGCAGAATTTGTGCTTTTCTTGTGTGCGCATGATTATAACTTACTTCGTAGTGAAAAACTCAATCGGAAGACCTCTCAGAAAGACCAAAAATACCCCAAGCACGGGATATTCCTAATTTTAATAAGTTTATGGAAAAATGCAGCAAACTCGTCACATTTATTTTTTATTTTTCTGGTCGCTCTTATATCCTAACCAATTTTATTTAGTAACCTAAAAGATGTAAAAAAAGATACCTAACTCATTCGTTAAAGTCAGTTTTTGGCTTTGACTAAAAAATCAAAAGGGCCAAGACACGAGTTTGACACTGGGTGTGTTTCCTTCCGGCTTCTTGCCGCTTCAAATAAGGAGGTGGTGAGTGCTTTATATAAAAAATGTTGTAGAATGACACAATGTGGCGTTGCTATACCTATAATACATTCTAAATAAAAAACACAATGAATTAAGTGGTAGTTCAAGGGACAGAGAGGAGCTCGGTGGCGGAGTGGTTTCAGCGGTCTAGTTTCGATACGAAAACTAAGCAACTTTCGCCATGGTCGATCCCGGGATGAGTTCATCAAAGTATTTTATCTCGAGCTCCTCCGTACTTCGGTAGGCACGGTAAGCCGTTGGTCCCGTCAGCAACAGCTTAAGCTCACCAACCTACATTGGGCCAGCGTGGCGGTGCTATGGACCGAGCTCCTCATGTGTTTCTCCCATGTAGGTAGGCCTGTGCCCAGCAGTGAGACGTATATAGGCTGGTGCTGTTGATGATGATGAGGAGACAGGCCGTAGTGGTATTTGCCACTTGAATTTAGTAGTAACTTACCTTACAGAAGATCGCAGCGAAATAGCATTGTAGTGTTGTGTTCCTGCGGTGAGTAAGGTCGCCAGAGCTCATTAAGAAAGCGTTGTGTTGGGAGCTTTTGTCCTATGCTGGCAACATAACGCTTTCTCTTGATTTTTATTGGGTAGGCACCTAGAAGCATAACTTCATACAAAACTCGTCGCAAAATGGGTACCCTCGGCGGCTAGAAGAGAACGTCGGATAAAATCGGCTAATATCGAAATTGTATAGCGCCCTCTCGGTCTTCTGATTTACACGCGCCGGACGGGTCATATATGCACAATGTAACCATGCAAAATTTTATGACGACTTTCATAATTATATATCGTCATTTTTAATAAATATAGCAATGTTGTAAATCGGTCCAGTTATTCAATTTTAGAGTTGAGACGAATAATACTGATTTAAACAGTCAATTTAACGTAACGTCTTAATTATCTATTTTTAAAGATCAGAAATGAAATGGGTTCGCTTCATTCATTTAAATAAAAAAAATCTAAATATCTGTCATGACATTATTTATTTGTATTAAGGACATAAGAAAAAAAAATTGTCATCAAGTGGTTTTATTTCTTGAAATAAATTATTTCTTGAAATAAAACTACTGTACTCGATTTAACTTGCGTTTAATTAGATGTCACATTATGATTTTTTATACCCAATGTTTCGATTACTTTATAGCGATCAAGGTCTCGGGAAGACTGAAGTAAAGATGTCCGTTGTCTTTGATAAGTTTAATATTAACTACCGTCATATTTTTTATAGTTATATTTTGAGTGTTCCGATTCACGCCATGGAGCTTACAGTGTCCGAAGGAAGAGTAAATACGGGCTTGAGACTTTGTAATTTGGATGATAAGATCCCAAGCTGGTGTGGTCCAACTATCTTCTCTATTCAAATTATGATGTTGTTTTATTTCAATAACCTCACGAAACTATCTTGCAGTCTACAACTTTACTTACTACGACTTATCCTTAACAGTTTAAAATAGATACCTATACTATTTCCACATCATATTGTAAATGTAAATAATTATCTAAAGTAATAATTAAACATACACATGTTAAATAATAATACTTAAATTTATTGAGAAAGGTGTAGAAAATGGCATCATATTGTAAGGAACTGTGGCAAAATATCCATAAATTGTAGGTTTGTTTATCATTCTAACAAAAATTATATAAGGTAACGATGTATAAAGCCATAATTGATTATCAGTAGGTAAATTAACTATTAAACAAACACAATAACAATAAGTCGTCATAAAAGTTTGCAGAGTTAAAAATTGAGTTGAAAATAAATAAATACTGTCACATACAAATGACTGCATAACATCATCCACTCGTGTATTTGTTCAAATTGTCCACAAATATTGGCCCAACATGGCGGCCAATATTTTTGTTTATATTTGACTCGATTATAAAGGTTTAGGAGAGACTTACATGTAAAATTTAATTCCAGTGCTCTTATTATGTTCACCTACGCGACTGACACACCATTTTACTTCACTTTTGGACATATTTACTGAGATTTTATGATTTTTTTACGAGTACATCACCGTGACGCAGTCAATGACAAACTTAATCATGGCGCGGAGTCCGATTTAAGCCCCGCCCACTTTGGAGTCTCTTTGGGGGTGTCATTTTGGATGGGCTAGTTACTCGTCTATGTTATTATCGGTCGCCGGTAGGCACAGTGTCTATAGTGTGACGGAAAGTCACATGACTGTTATTGCGTTGCCATGGTGATCGTGTGTTACGTACGGCTAGGAGGTTGAGGTGTTCGGTATTAGTTATTAGTTTTATTATTGTTTTGTATTTATTTCATTATGGTATTATATCAGAATATCTTCCTTTTATTTAGCTATCATTCTCTATCCCACATAAAGTCCATTGCTTTCATATAGGATATATAAACCGCTTATCATCAAGGCAAAGCGTGTACGGTCGACCACAGAATAAGCTTAACACTTTAGTAACATGTCATAATAACCACCATGGCATCAATATAGTTTGGTAGCAACTATTAAGTAGGTGCGGAACAGCTAGTATGACATGGTACTGAAGCGTAAAGCTACTTCTGTGGTCGAATGTACCGTATGCTGATTTGCCACCTTTGTACCCATACCAAAAAATATATATCTGATAAATTACATATTCTTAATTTTCATTTTAACATTATCATAAATCTACTTATAAAAATATCTATACTAGAAAAAAATCACGTCCTGAGGTGGTGATCGAACCCGCGACCTTTCACAATCACATTAAAATGAAAATTAAGAATATTTAAAAGCAATGCCCCAACTTAACCGAATCTTAGGAATTTGTAAAAGTACTCGTTTCGGATGTTGAAATAGAACATTTCGACATTGTAGGGTAGACGTTAGCATTCAGAAGACTAGAAAATGTTCACAGGGTTATCCCAAGTCCTGGGTAGCTCAGATGGTTAGACCAGTCGCCCGGATTGTGAAAGGTCGCGGGATCGATCCCCGCCTCTGGACTTTAAATTATTCTAGTTTAGCTATTTTTACAAATTACATATTATTTTGTTCTTGAAATATGTTATTTTAGCGATACTAATTATGTCGAGTAAAAATGCGCACTATTTCCGAGGTAACCCTGTAAAAATCTTATACAGGATGGTGCCGCAATACAACAATAAATTTAAACATGGGCTGTATTAGTTCATAGAAACAGTTAGCCACTATCAAAAACATCTCATTCATTTGATAATTTCATAACATTTCTATGAAATAAAGCAGCTAATGTTATATAATTTCATACAAATGTCATGAAATTATCAAATAGCCCATGTTTCGATATATTGTCGTATTGACGGCACCACCTGTATAGTATCATCAAAGTTGCAATTTTCTTTTCGTTCAGTTGTAAATAAGTTTTCCGGTATAAATTAAAAATATCAAACCTAGTTAAGTTTAAATAAAAAATATGAAGAATTCTTAAGGGGTAATTTATTTTTGAATTAGCTTAATCTCATAACTAGTATATCACAACGAAATGGTAACGTATTTACACTTTGTCTTCATAGGCTATGTCAGTAAACTCGACGATGCTGCTGTTCGGAAAAATATAAAGTTCTCCAACTCTTTCATCTCCGATGGGGAGATCACTGCCACTAGACAATCTTTTACTTGATTTTCTTCTACTAGTCCCTTCTATATTCAAGTACCTTTCATTCGTGTAGTCTTCGGGCTTAGCAAATCTAAATCCGTTTTCTTTGTAATTGTTTTGATTTCTCAAGCAACTGCACGAGTTTCTCGACGGATTTGTAAGATTATCCATTTGTGTGAGGTTAATGGATTTCCGTGTTGAATACACACTTCTCTCGTTTGTGGAACGGAATGAGAGTATTCTTGTTCTGTACGACTGGCCGTCCTGAAACAAAGCGCTTTTTATGGTTTCGAACACATTTTTTCTGTAAGTGGAATTAGTAATTTAAAGTTTTTCAATCGTGGCCGAGCTTTCCGTTCAAAACTTTCGCAATTTATAAAATTGCGGCTAGGTAATAATATGGATAAATTTATAGAAGAGATAAACTGCAAGTAATAAAATCACCAATGCCTTTTAAGAAAAAAACACTGTTCTGGCAGTGATCGGATGTGTTATACTGCCAAAGCCATGAATATGAAATATTATAACATCGGAATCTTGTAGCTCTGGTTCTTCAAATTATTAATTCATATGTACAATAATTGATTGCGTGTAACAATATCTATTTATTAACTTTATTGCATTCTGCATTATTCTAGCATGAAGGTCTTATTTAACTGTCAATAAATACCTCGTAGCTGTCATTCGCAAATCTATTGGGCTTCTTTCCGAATGTAAACCTCTGCTTGAATTCTTTTTTGAATTTTTCCTGCAAAAAAGAAACAATTGTAAGTTTTGTCATCTTTATCGTAAACTAGTGAGTGGGAAAAGAAAGTTCTTCTACAGTAGTCAACGTGTCCTTGTTTTTAAGACTTTTATTGTTAGTGCTGGTGATTTTTAATACTACATTTAGTATTTTTTTTATTCTTTTATTATAGAAATATTATAAAAGATATTTTTTATCACTATCTTTTATTTATTTAGGGACATTCACAGTAAAGTATTTTAGTCCCGTCGTACGTAAACTGTAAAATAAAATAAAATTATAAATTTTAATTGAGATTTTTGACGATCCTTGGCGAGTTACCAATACCATATTGCCAATGCCTAAATGCATCTGATGTAGGGTTTGCAAAAATAGTTAGAAATACTCCTACATAAGATGTTTTAAGGAGCTCGGTGGCGTATTGGTTTGTGTGCTCTGGTTTCGATACGAAAAACAAAGCAACTTTCGCCATGTACGATCCTGGGATGGGTCAATCAAAGTTTGTTATCTCAAGCTCCTCCGTGCTTCGGAAGGCACGTTAAGCCGTTGGTCCCGGTTGTTCGTGCAACCGCTTTAACCCACCAACCCGCATTGGGTCAGCGTGGTGGTGTTTTGGCCCAAACTCCTCATGTGTTTCTCCCATGTAGGAAGGCCTGTGCCCAGCAGTGGGTCTTATATAGTCTGGTGATGATGTTTTAATGTTTAGTTGACTCCTCAATAACTGCCGCTCTTGTTGTCTTTAACACAATAAGTCAACAAGTGTTGCACATCCACAATTAACTTGAAGCAAGAAACAATAAAATTGAAACAAGAAATGACTCATAGTCTTAACAACATACAATAACATGCAAGTAATTTCTTGCTTCAATTTAATTTTATGCTCCAGGCAAGAAACTTGCATCGTGTAAATGGGCCTTCAGTATTAAAATCTCCAGTAAAAGATGCCTTTGACATTTTTCGTCGTTAAATTATCTGATGACAAAGGAGTACAGCTAAAGTTTTAATCTTAAAATATTCATTTCTATTTAAAACGATAGTATGCAATGTTGAACAATAAACAAAACACTACGCGAGCTTTGCATATTCAAGAAAAATGTTTGGGTTCGTGAGCGCTATTTATTCTTCATTTGATTCTTTTTTTATGTGAAGTGCACTCAGAAAAATGACTTTTTCTATGTAAATAAGCAGGTCGCTAATGACAAAGATGCGAGAAGTAAGGACTTGTTATACTATCATCAATATTATATAGACTAAATAAGTGTATTCTTTTAGTTGCCCCATTTAGGTTACATTATTAAAATATACGTTCCACGCGATTCATTGTTTCAAGGAAAATTTAACAAGATTAATTTTCCTAAATAAATTAAATATGAAATTGTTATGAGTTTGGAAGCCAATTAGCTTTATGCGGTGTTTATTGTTTAGTAACATTAAACATATTCTAACTACCCGTTAATGGACCACTAAAAAAGTTGTAGCTATCTTTTTTATCTATTCCGTAATTTTTGCCCATAAATATTGAATTTTATTTTTCGGCACCTCGTAGCAATCTAAACAGACTTGGGAGATTTGTTAAAAAAAAATGCACAAACTGTTATGAAAAATTTGCGGATCTTCTTAATGGATTCGGCGCGTTTATATGTCTAGCGACTATTTAACCATGTTAAGAAGATGATAGGCGTTAATCCATTAAGCGGAGATAAGTTTGATTATTGAGTGTCTTTTGCGTCCTCTACTCATCTCTTGTGGCAAGATTCTTATCTTCAATTCAATGTAATAAAAGACGTCTGTAATATCTTATAACGTCCACGCAGAGGTAGCCCTTGGGTCACCCCTTAGCCGCCAACATGATTATTTTATATACGAAATGTATTGGGAAGAGTAAGTTTTGCCAAATCAAACATTTGATAAAATAATATTTGGTTAAATGAAACATTGCCTACTAAACAATAATTTGCTAAAAAAGAGATTTGCTGAATAAAAATTTGCCATACGTTGTTTTGACAAACATTTTTTTGCCAAATGAAAATTTGCTTAAAATAGTTTGCGATATAATATTTTGTGAAACGTTTTATGGCCAAACATTTGTAAACCCTACTCAACGGATCATGCATAAAATCTTAAAACAGCTATGTTATACTAGGTACCACGATTTTATGAACAAATCACCGGACTACTTTGCTGACTTAAGAACATAAATTGGATGCTCTTGTTGAAGTTGAACCTTTAAAACCCAAGCTACACAAAATTCTTATTGATACATTACAATCATGACTCTTTAATATTTTTACCACCGTTTTATATTCTCTATAAAGATTATTTTAAGGATGCTTAGTCATTACTTCAAACTATCGAAATCTTTATACCTATACTTTTATGAAACTAACATGCTGTATTTAAGAAACAACTTTGTAAGTTGCTTACTATTAATCTTGTTACACTCCGAACTCTATATTGACACAATTAGTTTTCTTGAGGCCTAGGGTTTTATTACTAAGTAAATAGCCTAGTTCAACAAAACAGACTAGGCCCTGACTTGAAATAAGGAACACAGAAATAACCTTCGGAAGTATATCGTATAAATTTTTCTTTATGTTTCAGTACATTCAATTAATCTTTGTGTGTCAATCAAAGATTCAAATAGACTTTTATTGCTCCATTGAGATAAGCAAAGGTTAAATATGACAGTTATTTCCATCCAGCTTAGAGCCTTTTTCAAAATTTTCTATACAATGAACTCTATTAGAGGGGTCATAGAGTCATGCTGTATTAATAAAAAAACAGGCTTGAATGGAAATGAGTCCATACTACTTCTAGAACAGCCATCATTTATGGCTGTTGAGTCCATACTACTACTAGAACAGCCATCATTTATGGCTGTTCTAGTAGTAGTATGGACTCATATATGAGCTAGTGGGATATGTTTTTTTTCTTCTTCTTATTTAATGGCCTCTCGTTATTACGAATTTTGCCAAGTCAAGTAAAATTAATTCATTTTGTTAATGGAAAATCAATATTACTTTAGATTCTTGCACCCCGAAAATTATCATCCGATCTGAATTTCACGATTGTGAAATTCATAATACATAATTCTGAAATTCATAATGCGTCCACAGTGGTAAATGGCGCAGGCATAATGACACGTAAAACGAGTGATTTATGTTAGACATTAAAATGTACGACCTTGTTGGTAAAAGTAATATAAAGCTTAATTTTTAGGCCATGACTTAAGACGCCTCTATTTTTCCACTCAGTGAAGAGGTATTTGAAATTGAGGCACGTACGCACAAGGCACAACATCTGACAGTGCAATCACAGAGTTCCGTGTCCCCGTGTAAGGGATAAATTCACGTAATTTTACAGAACCAACACACTTGAATGTAGATACGGTCCGCTAACGTTTTGAAATATTGACTTAAGCTGCTTACAGTTATTGGGGCACAGCAGACTAGATATTGAAACGCAAACGAATGCTACCAATATATAAGTCGACAAAAACACTGTTGCAACTTCTGGTAAGCAATATTCAATAAAAGCAGAGGAAGCACAAAAGCTCCCGAAGGATCGAAGTGCATCCTCTGCAATCTTACCATACGTGGCCTCGTGGCAATAAGATCTTCTTCTTTCCACTAAATGAAAAAGTCTGAATAGTTAGGATACACGGTCACTAATATAAATTGCGAAGCGCATTCATTCACTCATGCAGTAAACCGGGCGGCGATCCAGTTGTACAATTTAAACCATATGCCGTGAGCTTCGACAGAAGATCCTTGTGCCAGATCAGATTAAAGGGCTTAACAAAGCCAAGGCTTGCGCCAGAAATGCATTAACTATTGCATATCATTTTATGAATACTGCAGACAGCACATCAAGTATAACAGTTTGACCCTGAGAACGCCTTTACACGGTTCGTTCGTAATAGAGGCGGTTGTGTAATGCAATTGTTACACTTGATGCGCTGTCGCTTGTAGTAAATGTAGGAAATAAGGCTATCAATCACGCCACAACTTCCAACGCCATGATCAAGCAATTCACAAAGTTATACCCCATTGAATCATGCAAAGAGAGATTTGAAAATTAAATCTTAAAACTTCATACTGTAGGTACAGAATTATGATTTTCTTGGCCGTTCACGTTTGAAGCCGCGTAATTTTCTTCCTGGGTGACGTAAGCAAAATCTCTTTGCTGGGTATACTGCTTCAATCAGACGTTATGCTCTATACTTACATATGTACAGTTTTAACTTAATACATTATCAAGTTAAAGTATTCGTTTGAATTATAAGAGTCATGGATTAAAACTAAGTGAGACATTCACCTCACTTGAATATCATAGACTTAGTTATTAAAATAGCAACTAAGTAGTGCTGAAACTTGCCGATTAAGGTAGTCAATTAGAATTAAGATGCATATTCTTTTCAGAATATTGAACAAAAATTTGTAATTCCCACCCCGTACACTAAAATTATAAGTACCTATATTTAGTGAACGGGGTTGGAATTACAAATTCATAATATTGACTGAAATAAAAAATATACTATACAGGGCGTCCCACGGCCATGCCACACGGAGGGAAAGTATATTAAATATTGAACGTAGGATATTTTACTAAAAGAAGACATCGTTTTATTTTTAATAATAAGTAGAACTGCATTCACAGATTTTTTAAAAATCGCCTACCTCAACCGGGAATCGAACCCGCCAAATGTGATAGAAAAATTACTTGTATTTTATAATAGCGTTTGAAAGGGCTACTCATAAGCATTATTTTTTCCTAAATAACCTAGCATATTAAATGAAACTAAGATCATAAAATTTTTCATTTTATTTAAAATTTTGTTCAGGGAAATTTCCTCTGACTTGGCCATGCTTCCAACAATTAACATTATCATTTCAAAGACCTACCCACTTGAGATACGAGATTTCCGTGGTGTAAGTACATGATAATAATAAAGCGATACATGAAGTGTAGTAGGTACTTGTATGCATTTCTTCATGAGCTCACAATTACCATGCAACTGGCTGATATTAGTAAAAATAAATAATTCGAAAATGGAACACGTAAATTTTCAAGCGTCTGTTCTTTTGTTTATTGTGAGTTTCATTTTCGTTTATTAGCAATTTTTGTGTTAATTTACTTACCATGGCGTACCAAAATAATTTGGATTTAATAGAAGCATACTTTTTAAATCACAAAGACATTTCATTAGCTTTGCGGTAGTACCGCGAAAGATATCCCGATAGACGCACACCATCTCGATATGTGTTGAAAAGAATGGTGGATAATTTAACAAATTTAAGACGTTTTGATAATCGCTTACAGCAACCACAGCAGCAGATAATAAACGTCAGCGATGATGAACTCAACATTCTGATTTACTTTGAAGCGTACCCGAAGAGTTCAGTGAGGGAAGGTGAAGAAGAAATTGGACTTTCAAAGAGTAGAATACATCGCGTTCTGAAAAAATACAAGTTTAAAAGTTATGTTGAAGAACGATTAGTGCAAAAATTACGACCGGGAGATGCTGAAAGACGATTTAATTTCTGCCAACATATCGAGAGACTCATCCTTGAGGATCAAAATTTTTTGAACACCATTATTTGGTCAGACGAGTCAAACTTTAGTAACAACGGTATGTACAACCGGCGTAATAATCGCATTTGGTCCAGACAGAATCCCTTACGAATCCGCGAGACTAATGATCAAGTGCGTTTTTCTTTCAACTGTTGGTGTGGGATTGTAAGTAACCGGGTTCTCTTAATACATTTTTACGAAGGAACTCTGAACACGGAAAGATATCTAGAAATACTTGAGATTTAAAGAAATGAGATTAATAATCTTCCTGATGCAGATCGACGAAATCTCATATTCCAGCAAGATGGGGCTCCGGCTCATAACAGCAGGAGAACAGCCGAGTTTCTTAATGAATATTTTCCTTCCTGGATCGGCACTTTTGGACAAATTAGATGGCCACCGAGATCCCCAGATCTAACCCCATTTGATTTTTTTTATGGGGTTATGTAAAAGATTTAGTTTACAGGAACCGGTACAACAGTGTGCAGGAGTTACAAAATGAACTTAGACGTATTATTTCAAACATCCACCATGCAAAAATAAGTAAATCGACAGGGAGAGAAATTATCAAAAGAGTGAGAATTTGTATACAACAGAACGGATCACATTTTGAGCATTTGATATTTTTTTTTTTTAAATAATATGAAAAATTTTATGATTTTAGTTTCATTTAATATGCTAGGTTATTTAGGAAAAAATAATGCTTATGAGTAGCCCTTTCAAACGCTATTATAAAATACATGTAATTTTTCTATCACATTTGGCGGGTTCGATTCCCGGTTGTGGTAGGCGATTTTTAAAAAATCTGTGAATGCAGTTCTACTTATTATTAAAAATAAAACGATGTCTTCTTTTAGTAAAATATCCTACGTTCAATATTTAATATACTTTCCCTCCGTGTGGCATGGCCGTGGGACGCCCTGTATATTATACAGCTAGACTGAATACAACGAAACATTTTGAATTTGAAAGGCCCTAAAATGAAATCATCAAGTTCAAAATGTCATATGACCAAACACTGCTGCGAAACCATTTTAGTTTTTGTACTAATTTCATAATATTACAAAATAAATAATTACAAAAATCCTAGGTAGAAAACTATGATTTGTGAAGCAACTACAAACCAGACTCAAAAGATTTAGAGACAAAACTAAGTGCACTAATAAAAATGTCAACCCTGAGATTAAAAGTGGATGATCGAACCGCGCGTGTTAAAAATGCCATAATGTATTTATCGTCTTGGAATCTATAACTTTTGCACGACACATTTTAATTTTAAAAACATGTAAGAGATAGTAAAAACAAATTTAATAAATAATTCGTTTGCATGTACCGTTTTAAATTCACAACAATTTATTTGCATCAGTCATTCCGCTTAAGCGCTCTATGAGTGCTCTTGAATTTGTCAAAGAATCTCCTCGTTTTTGTGAAGATTGAAAAGAGGATCACTTAACCTTATCCATACGGACATAAAAATCATAACCTTATTCAATTAAATAATTCTAATTGAACTAAACTTACGTTGTATATGGCGTAGATGAATGGGTTGTAGCAAGAATTGCTCATTGCTAGCCAGTCAAAACAGAAGAATAAAATATTTATGTATTTGTACCTGGAACAAACAAAGCATATCATTAAATTATTCAACTACCATATATTGAAAAAAACATCATAAATCCGGTCAAAATAATTTAAGCCATCCTGCCGGCGCTCATACACAATAGGAAATCTACTGTGTATGTAAAAAAACAGATTTTTATTATTTTAAATACAAGAATAATTTAACAAACCGAGCTAAACTCAATCGGCCTTATTAACCCAAGAATAATTTAATAAACCGAACTAAACTCAATCGGCCTTAATAATAAACATTTTACTCCTTGGATGAAAATAAAAATTTGACATTCGACATGTGAAAAACAAGGTAAATCACGAAATAGCTAATCCTTAGTTGAGGGTTAACGAAAAATGAAAAATCAAAAGTGGGCGAGTTTTCCCATAATTACGCCATAGGCGAGGCCGCACTGTTCGGTGACTGCGACGCGACGGCGATTTCGTGAAAGAAACTCATATATGTATATATCACGACCATCGGGTTAAATCAGCCGCATAACTGGACGCCTAGCCCGTTGATTGAACGCCGGCATCAAATCAAACGGCTGAAGTACAACTAGCCAACTCATTGCGCGTAACGTTTAACCAGATGGCTGAACGAACTGATATTAGGCGTTAAGATTGAAGTTATCTTCAGAATGTTGTTGATGAAAGAAGATGTCGAACAGTTGCCCGTCAGCGTGGGTCACTTCATTAGCGAGTATTGGTATTACCTCGCTTGAATAAGTTTCCCCAAAGAAAATCATAAAAAATCATACCTAGAATGTGAAGAAATAGTTCCAAAATGACAGAGGAAAAAAAGAGGGAGAAATCTCGTCTTTTATAGTTAGATTTAGTGCTTCCAATACGCGTTTGTGCTCCATAATGCATTCATCCCAGATGATGGGTACTTAAACTTTGGCCATTGGTGTGGAATTTCATTCAATGGTGAATGAGCCCTTCGACAGCCTTCCCAGAAAAAGCGACTACTATTCAATTTAGGATCTCGTACGAACAGTGACCAAAATAAATAACATGCGAAATGACATTCCACTCTTCTCAGTTCCACCGGGTGCATCAAAAAAAAAATAAGCCACCGTTTCCAATTCCATCGTCCAATTGCCTTCATTAACTCAATTCAACCACACATTACTCGAGTTTTCAATTATTCAAAACCATTTATGAATTTCACAGGTAAACTCGAATGCTACACTCCGTATACATAAATAATTTTTTTATTTTAACAACAGAATTTTGGGTTTCGTTATTTCAATTTAACGTACCACTACAACTTAAAAAAATATAATATTTTATGCAGCTAACATTAAAAATGATTCGTAAACGAAAACGGAAGTTACTTCTTTCTTTCTTTATTTGCAAATATATGCATTTACAGACACACTATACTTTTATTCTTATTAGATGAATTGATATAGATATACATATAATAGAAAATATAGACAGAATTAGATGTGTCGACTACAAGAGTGTTTATTATAGGTGTAGCTAAATTAACCAGAGTAATGAATATAATTAATAGTCAGGTATCCTTATGACCTACCCAATATCATTTATTCGAAACAACTTAAGACTTATTACGTGTCTTAGAAAATTAATTAATTACGTGGCTCAAGGCACACCTATAGATAAAATGGTTTCTGTCTGGAACAATATATTTCAAATCCTTTGCAGTACGTATTATAATAAAAGAATTATTGTAACGCTTTTCGTGGATGGGTACACCTAATGTTCCGCTTTAGTAATGCCTGTGTATAAGCTTTAAGGAAGTAAAGGATTCAATTATAAGTTCAGAAATGAAATGCTCTTAAGTTAAATGTTATGTATTTTCTCTGTGTTTACGCTGATATTAGTTTTTTTTTCAAATTCATTATACACTTGTGTATAAGTTAGTGTATCAAAAGATTTATATTGTGTGGCCTGTGCTATGGAGCACCAATTTTATACTTTAACCACTTATCTGCGAATTCAAAGCACCAAAAATTAATCAAAAAAGGAATAAAATGCTTCTAAACCTGCTTGATTTGTCGAAAATTGTGACGAGATAGTGTTTTGGTAGGTTCTCGACAATGTCCACAATCTGCCCCTACCGTGAATCGAATCTGGGACCTTTTAGGTTTAGTTGCCAGGGGCACTATCTGTAGTACCCCTGTACCCCCCCTGTCTGTAGTGTGTAATTTATTCGGTCTTGTCTGATCATGCGGTCTGCCACATGAACAGACGACTTGGAATAAATTTAACATTTCACAAAAAAATCTTGAATTAAGTACGTAGGCGCTATAGTTTGTTCATAATGGTACCATGGCAGACACACTATTTGGTATTAAAACTATTCAGAAAGCATCGCCCCAGATTGATTAATGCAATGAAAAATTAATAAAAAAGCAAATTGTTTTTATTTTAAAATTTAATGAAATTGGAAGAAAAGTTTACTACTTACGTGTAAGACACAGATTAATGATATATGTATCTACGATAGTATAAGAAAACGTATAGCAAAGTCACTTATGTAAATGTGGCTTTTTAATCTTTGGGTTGAGAACAGAACAAATTAAAATAAAACTTTGACGGTTAGTCCGTAGTGTGATAAAATCCTGACAAGGGTTTGAAATACGGTTGAAATGAAAATAAATCTTTATTTATCCTTTAAATGGGCTTTTATTTCATTGTGAAAACCTTTTTGTAAAGGGCGTTTGTAGTGATAGAGACCGGTATCACTGTAGCGAGAGCGGAAAGAATGTCAGACAGACATTCCTTTAATCAATCACCGAAAAAGAAGACCCGACCAAGCAATCACCAATATGTTACGAATACAATATATACTATTCTATACCAACTATTGTAGGAAAACATACTTTGTAGGAACACAATAATTTTATCTCATGGAAAAATCAACGAGCTTTATTGCGAAATTATTCAAGCGTTGCATAAACACGTGCCGCTCTATTACAAAATATGGCTTAAAGATGATTTAGATAAAGTTTAAGTGATAAGATTTTAGCTAGCTTCAGATTTGAATAAAAAAATATTTAAAAATTTAACGATTAGCCTGTGGAGTACCCACAAACCAGGATAATAGATTTTTTATTGTCCGTGAGCGCCGATGGTACCAAAGATTTTATCTCTCACAAATATTGCAGAAATACTTTACTGGTCACAGCACACTCCAATCTGCTTCACCAAAAATTGTTAGGTTACACAATTTGGTTTTACATAGTCTGCTAGTCGCACCAGACGTAACAATGACAATAAACAATTATTTCTCAATGACTAGCGGTGGAACGAATCTTCGTTTATCATCGGCGAAATGAAACGAATATTCGTAGAATTTATTATCGGCGAAATGACCATTCGGAGTTTTGACGGTCGGTCAGATAATATTGGAATAATGCTCTGGACTCTATATCCTAGGGTTTGACAATCTCCCCTCAGTGTTTTTTAGAACAGTATATAATTTACAAAATATATAATTAAAAGAAAATACGAGTATCACCAGAGGATACTTATACAAAGAATAAAATTAAATAAAAAGTAATATTTCAAATAATGAAATTAAGAGACTTGTTTTAATCAAGGTAATAACTAGTTACACTGCATACAATAAATTGTATAAATCTGGACACTGACATAAACATAATAACATTTTAAAATATTTTTAGTAACGAAAAGACGAGAAAGAGTAAATATTATTTTTATTTCTACTCTTGCGATAGTAAAAAATGATACTTCAGTAAACAAATAATAAATAATAATTTCGTTGTACTTACTCATTTATCGATGGGAAGAAGGATTGTAACAGCATATAACTTTGGAGTGGAAGCCAGCATAGTGCAAACAGCGCTACGACTAACACCAGCATTTTGATGACCTGCACAAAATAAAAGGATGAATCAGAGAAAGTCACAACTTTTTTTTTATCTTAACGGGGTGACTCTTAGCCTTCATCTCACCTGATGGTAAGTGAAGATAAGGCCGACGATGGAAACGAATCACACCAGGATTTCTGAACCACAGACGAGCTGGCTATCTCACCTCTAACTGCAGGAACACAACCATCCTGTTAACATTTTTGTTATGGCGGTAAGACGGTGGTAGCTAGCCAGGTGGACTTAGAAAAGCCCTACCACCAACCAAACCGATCAGAAAATTTCTGCCCCCACGGGAATCGAATCCCGGACCTCTAGATCTGGTAGGTGGTCTCAACCACTAGACCACAGAGGCGGTTAAAAATCACCACTCATCCTAATTTAGGGCTATATAGTTAATTTTACTTGGAAAATATTTACTTGTTAACATATTCTCGAGACTGGCACTTTATATGAAATGGCATATGGATAATAGTTTTATAATAGTACATAATAATTATCTTCTGGTGGCCGGCCGCGGCGTCACCCGCGTAGATGTCGGTTATGGTTCCAAAAGGTAGCTTTTTTCCTTTTTCAAGATGCAATCTATCTCCATGCTAAATTTTATCTAAATTGACTTTTCTATACACTGCTTGCCGCTGACTTCATGAGCGCGGCTTGACATACGTTCCGATTTGCTGGCGTGACTTTGTGGTCGGTTCCAACCAAGTTGGAACGTCTGTGAAGGGGTTTATATCACACATACACAGACATACACAGATACACACACACACACACACACACACACACACACACAATCCGCGAACATACGATATCAACCTCACGCAACCTCAGAATTCCAAATTTTATAGCAGTAAGTATTCTGTAATCTACTACAAATCAATATAGGTACTTAAATATTCAACATCTAAAATAGAGATAGAATATCTACCTATACATATATAATAGGTTGGGGAAAAAGTTTCTTCGCATTTTTTAAGAAAATTCAAATCATTTTTTAATATAGTTTATTTACATTTAACTAAAGTATGTAGGTACCATTTTGTTCAATAACTTTTTGCCATCTTGTAGGTAGGGACATGATCCCATTGCTATAGAAATTTAGGGGCTTCTGATCAAAATACCGCGACAAGTGGTTTTGGCAGTCTTCTCGTGATGTTAACCTGACACTGCCTAGAGAATTCTGAAGAGAGCGAAACAGGTGGAATTCATCACCAGTTATCAGCTTCTTCAAAAATGGTTCGGTTTCATTACGTCGTAATAAAGAATCACAAATGAGTAGGTACACGGTTCATTAGGTTTCTTTCAGTGAGCTCGTGGCGTACCCAAATATCGAGATTTTTTGTGTACCCATTTTTTTTTAAATGCGCCAGAACTGTTTTGTGGTCAATTCCCAGTTCTTCAACTACGTCTTAACTACTGATATGCCGATCTTGCTCCAGTTTTTCAAAAATGGCATCAATTTTATCCGTAATAGGGCGACCGGAGCGACGTGCATCTTTGACATCAAAATTTCCGAATTGAAAACGCTTAAACCAAATTTGTGCTACTCTCACAGACACTGAACTAGGTCCATAAACATCGCAAATTTTGGTCGCGGCTTGCGTTGCATTTTTACCTTTTTTGTAGTAAAATTTTAAAATGTATCGAATTTCTATATTAGATTATCTCATATTGACAGTACGAAAATCAAATGAAAAACACACATTTTCCTAATTTGAATTTGGAATTATCTTTTGTAAAATCTAAACTTTCAATGATACCAAAACCAGCCAGATATAAATAGTACAGCCAAAGAGATTGTATTACAAGTTCATACATACTATAATTCGAAAAGACTTTTTCCCCAACCTAATACTTATTTTATGTATGTATATATACGATGCACTTCGACCGTTCGGGATCTTTTGTGCTTGTATACACTATACACTTACTTGTATTTTCATAAAAAAAGAATGCGATACAATAATCTTTTTTGCCCATTATTGTATCGCATTCTTTTTTTATGAAAATACAAGTAAGTGTATAGTGTATACAAGCACAAAAGATCATTTGCTTAGTACTAAGCAAATTATACCGACTTTTTATTACATTGTTAATTTGGATAAAAAGTAAGCCATTCTTCTTCTTGACATCTCAGTAAACGGAAGACCGTAACAGTATCATGTGTCTTTGCAGCTTATCCAAAAGCCTGGGAGCTTAGAGGATCAATAAAATCTTGGAAAAGAGAACAATTTGAAGTAAATATATTTGTTTAGAATCGTCTCAGTATTGACGTTCAAAACGCAATCTCTCAATCGTGAGCATAACCAAAATTGATTAAAACAAAAAATATTAAAACAAAAAAAACCCTATAAACTATGTCCATAATAGAATAATACACATATAAAGGTGTTAGCCACGAAACTTATAAGTTGTGGAAGTCTAAATTCTGGCTTATGTGAAAAAACAATCTTTGATTTTTTTGGTCTTAATGGCAACCGAGTTTAACTTCTGATTATACGCGGTTAACCAGAAGCTTATTTATTTATTTATAACTTTATGTACACACAATTTATAAGAAGAAACAACACAAGAACAAGCTTGGTTTCCTCCAAGAAAGATGGCCACCATATCATACATATATACCTAGTGAACGGCGTTAAATGAACAGAAGTTTCGTTCGATAATGTGGATTCCCCGTTTTGGTTAGTACCGTAGCCTATTTATAGACTCTTGCAAAACCAAAGGTGGTTGTGCGTTGCGACACAATAAAGCTCTTCTCGAGGGCATGTCAGTGACCAACTATTAATTAACGAATGAAGATTTATAACTTTTATTTACGCGAAGTCATTATTAATCGTAAGATTCTTGAGCGAGAAACTAGTAGATTGTCGCTGTCTCACCGGGCGCGGCAGGGGGTGAGCTTACTATAAGAATCCCCTTTTTGACGACCCATTACCCTATGGGAGCACAACACTATAAATTTTGTGTTATACGACTGCAATCTTTTCTGGGACGAGGTAACTTGCTTAACTTACAACTTTTAGCAGATGGATTTTATTGGCAGTATTGCTTCAGTTTTATTTACTGTTGTCTCAGTCATATTTATTATTATAGCACTAGTTAGTTTTTTTTAATGCTTACTGATTTTCTAAGTTCAAAATTAGATAAGTGACCTTTAGTTTTATTCAGTTTTCTCTCATAAAAATATCTGAAGTAGAAAAATGTCACGTACCGAGTCGGGAATCGAATCCACGACCTTTTTACAATCCGGGTTACTGCACTAACCATCTGAGCTTACAAGGGATGACTTGGGATGACCTTGTGGGATACCCTGTGAATATATTTTTCGGACATCTATTATATTGTTAAAAATATAAGGATTTTCCTTTCTTTCAGTCATTAGTTTAAATATACAAATATTTTTTTCCTGCGCTTGGCTTTTGTTTATTAAGGAGTATCATTTTGTTTATCAGAAGATATTCATCGAATCACTACCAAATTAAAACGGGACCATTCGCAAGTATTACGAGTACGTCCATAAAAACAAAAACAAATTTATATAGACATCGTTTTAGATTTTACAGACTTAACACGTAGCATACATTCCTATAAATGAATTGAGAACCTCTTTGTTTTGTGAAGTCTAATGAAAATAAGCCCACTAATGTAAATTGATGACGACAAAATATATACTAAGAACAAAACAAACCAAATTCTAGAAGATTGTTCCAATGTCAACACTTCCAAATGTAGTGTTGCTAATTGAGATTTATGTTCAGTTTTTGCTTTTAAATTAGTTATTTCGTGTTAGTTTCCAAAAGTAATATAGACAGCTAAATTTATCAGGATATAATTGTTACAAAAATTCCATCAGACAGACTATAAATTATGATAAGGGTCACTTAATATTATTTATTCATTTAAACCTTATTCCATAAATTTAAAGTGTATACGGAATTGACGCTTAATGGCATTCTCTACCAGTCCACGGAGAGACTAATTTATATTCACGGGGCCAAGATACGGTGCACCTCGAACCATTAGGATTTTGGTGCCTAAGCTGAGGATTAAACAGAAAACTGAAGAAGTGGAATATGTTACCCATTTTATAATTAGAGCAATATTATGTAAGTAAATGAATTAAAACATATACATGCATAATGGGCCTGATACTGCACACGCTAATCTAAATTTAGGCTTAGTGCATCTCGTTCTGTCAATATAAATACAAAAAGGACGGTTGTCATTATAATTTGAAACTGAGAAAGGTGTGTTCAATTTTCTACATTAATGAACGTGATTAATTAGAGGTTTTAGAAAGCAACTCCCTTCACGTCTTCTATAATCGTCTATGGTTTTTTTTTCTAATCTAAGCTATCTAAATTTAAATTATTCTACAGATCTAATGCTTGCTATCTTTTTCGTATGAGTACATAATGAGAAAAAGAGATACTGTACTTAAATTTAGATTTAGGGTGTCTCCGGAATCAGGCCCATTAAAAAATAATCATGCCGCGATGATGCGAATCCGTGCTCCAGAGTTCCCTCTCGAGAACAAGTTAAGCTGTTGATCCCTATCTATCGCAAGATAAGAGCTTGATAATACTTGAATACCCTGCCTGCACTGGGTATTAATAACTAACTAAAAGTTATGGAAAAGTTAACAGATTATGATTGTCAGAAATCAATTTTCTCTCTTTTATAAGTGTACCTACTATACTTATACGTGTTTTATTATCTATTGTTAATGTAAAATTACACAATTACGAAAGATTCTGCTTCAATTTAACTTTATATTGCTGTAGCACCAAAACTATGAAAATTTAAACAAATGTTCTCCAAACTTTCTTATACTATAATTTTGACAAAATTTCTCAGAAAAACTTGATTTATACACAACACATTGAACTTGTATTTTCTGACCAAATTAATGAGATTAATCAACAATAGTATTTGTAATTTAGTAAATAAACTTAAAAATGTTATTTCTTTGTCTAAATTGATAGAAAATTTGTTACGAATAATTTTAGTTGCGACTTAAACTAATGGAAAGTTGTATATTTTCAGTGAAGGAACAAAGTTAAATATTACTTGATTAGGTACACGTACTACACATCCTACGCACTACAGAATCTCTTTTTGATAATAAAATGAAAAATATCTTTCATAACCGTATAATCAAAATAATTGAATAGGTACTTCATATTTAAACAATCGATTAAAAGTTTGCTAGAAGGTAGTAATTTCCTTCCGAACTTATTTAATTAATATTCGATAATATCTAGGCTATTAAGAAACCAATCAAGTACTAGATGGTAGGCCCGTATGTAGGGTCGTCTGGGTAGGTACCACCGCCTTTCTTATGTCATCCGTGTAACAGTTCGCTGTGTTTCGGATTGAAGGGAAAGGTAGCCAGTGTAATTACTGGGCATGGACGGCATTTCATCTTAGGCCTCAGACAACAATGACAATGCACAGGTGCGTTGTCATCCTGAGGCCTAAGATGACCTGCAATATCAAGTGATTTTCTCTTGTTATTGCAGGTGTCCGGTTATAGGCGGCGGTAACTGCTTACCATCAGGTGGGCCGTCAGTTTGTTAGTCATCTAGTAAGCAAAAATTTCACCAAATGTAAGCTTTCGCCTTCGCAGCTATGGGCATCTCTAGGCTGAAATGATGATGATGAAAAACTATAGAAAATGAAGCACACCCTGCCATAGCGTTCTCTTCCTTTAGTTGTGAAGTAAGTAAGTAAAGTGTCAATAAAAGTACACTTCATGTCGACACTAAAATAATAAACTTTATTGAAAAATCGCAATGGTTCTGCCTGTTTTTCTAATTGATCGTTATCTTGTTCATGTAAAAGTAGTCTGGAACAGATAGACTTTAGCATTGTACAGCGAAAATACAACGTGAAAAAATTGCCAAGTTCCAGTAAAGCTATAGAAAGTGCCGGTTTAATTGTTGAAGCTTTACAAGTGTACTATTATTTTCACCAGAGAATATTGTTTCCAAATAACAAGGTTTCGTGAACACTCATCAAAGTTCGGTTTAACGCTAAATCAAATTAAGCGAATTCAGCTGTGCCTTCATCAAAGACTTTTGCCTTCTACCTTTTTGTGAAAGCCAACGTAATTCAATAAAATTGTGTAACCATTAAATTGCACAATTATAACAATTTTGGTAAGTAGTTTAGCTTGTAAATTTAAAGTCAGCGTACCTACTGCTTATGGACAAACGCACAGGAACTAGTCAGCTTAATGAACCTATCTATTAACCACCAAGAAATGGATTTAAATATTACAATATTGGCACCATTCAAGGAATTTATATCAGACTATATAGATGAGACTATGAGGGTCTATGTTTTCGGTGGGAGCTTCGCGATTAAGATTAGGATATAAGATATAGTTCGAGGCAAACCGAGGACCGAATGGATCCAGTGGAAGCGAATATAAAATTTTGAGGATTATCACAACCGTCGTTTCATAGTACGCTGACGTAGACCGCAAAATTAAATACAGTCGCACTATTCTATCTATTTGTTATTGTTATTTCGATTCCAGTTGTTGATGAACTCAAAGGTACAGGCACAGTAACAGAGAATGGACTATCGAAATTCTCTGTACTTTTGAAAATTAATTTTGGTAAATTGCTACGCGACTCCTTTTGTAAGACGGTTTAAAAATAAGACATGTTGATCGTTGTGATTATTGGAAGTAGTATATAAGATGGTATATTTTTCTCTGATTTCCCATTGTTTGGATATGGCTGTCCAAACAATGGCAAATCAGAGAAAAATAACACCCTTTTCCTTAGCATTATGCAATGCGAACGGTATAATGGTAGGCAAACATATAAACAAAGCTAATAACAGTTCGATCGTTTGAAATTCCGATGGAATGTTACTGTCAGTCTTCTCGGAATGAATAAAAAGACTAATAATCACGAGGGTTCCTAACCTACGCAAACCTAAACGGAGATATTACAATATAACCAATGTGGTCATATTTATCTGTCCAGGAGTACTTCGAGTTTTTTTTTATATATTTTGTAAAGTCTATTTTTGACCTAAGTATCAGTCATAAGAAATTACTTCAATCTGGTAGCAAAACATTATTCAGTACAAAGTTTGTTTGGTTATTCTTACTAAAGTAATTCTTGTACAGGAAGAAAAAAAACACCTATACAAAGGACTAAAGTACAGACGTCAAAGTTTGCGTTTTAACTAAGCCAAAATTATAATTATGTTAACACAGCAGCATCATTCCTCGTGTTATTCTTGCTTAATCACATCAATTAAACCACGTGGCTCTATATCTAATCTCCTTGAAGAAACCTAGATTTTTATAAAAAAGAGAGTGAATACCTACATATTTTTCAATCCCCAACAATACCACAAAATGTACTAGAAGTGCAGAACTCTTTATGAGGTGTCTTTATGTTATCACTTTAATGTCTATGCTGTGATAATTTAAATCTTTTCTTTTGTAAGAATTTGTGATTTGAAAGAAGCATTAATGGAAAATTAACACGCATTATTATCTTCTTCTAAAAAAAAGTAATGTCGACGAGTAGGTACCAACCTTTTTCTTGTTTTTCATATGATTGGCGTCTCTTGTTTCCAGGGCGTTCCCAGGTGCCCGAGCTCCCCATAATTTCATTGCCATGTGTGCATATGCAAACGTTATCACACATAATGGTATTACATACTGAAACAAAATAAGAAACATTATATATAAAAATATATAATACATTATTTATTTAAAATCTAGCTAGATAACGGATTAAAATAAACATACAAACATCCCTAACTCTTGAACAAATTTTCGTAATGATCATGTAAACATTTGTTCCTACAGTGAGTTCAACCCGGGAGCTTTGGTTTGGTAGCCGATAAATGTTTAAGTTGTATTTTTTTTTAATCATGCTTTCCATCATGCAAAAATATGTATATGAATACCTAATGGCCGGCATTACTGAGTGCCGCCTATTGAAAAAATACAAGTAGAAAACTTTACTTCGAAAATTACCTAGTCTTGCCATAAATACTGAAACTAAGAAATAAAAAATTATATCGCAAATAACATTTATTACTTTTACAGTATGCTAGTTTAATACATAAATATAAAACAATTTAAAATATAAAAAGCTTATTCGAAGTGGTGTCCATTGGCTGCAATACAGTCCTTTAAACGTTGAGGCCAGTTATCAATAGAAGCACGCACCCTTTCCATGGGAAAATTCTTCACTGCCAATCGTACGGATTGTTTTAGGGACTCCAAATTATCATGGCGTTTAGAGCAAGCCGTACTCTCTAAAACTGACCATAAATCATAACCCAGCGGATTAAGATCGGGACTAGACGACGGCCAGTCTTCAGCTCTGATGAAGTCCGAAACGTTCGTTTCCAACCATGACTGCGTAGACCGAGCTTTATGACCCGGCGCCGAGTCTTGCTGGAAGGACCATTCTTGGTTATTGAACATGGTGTTGTTAAGGGGCTTCACTACCTTCTCAAGAATGGTATCTTGATACCCTTGTACCGATGTTTTGATACCTTTTTCACAAAAGTATGGCTCAGTCACTCCTTAATAGCTAATACCCCACCAAACCATCACTGAAGTCGGATAGTGCCCACGTTGCACTCTGTCGACTAATTGAGAAGCTTCCTTATAGCTTTGAGCATAAATACGATCATTTTTTTTGTTAAAATGTTGCTCAATTGTAAAATCATCCGTAAACAATTTTTTCTGTAACCTCCCTTTGCTTCAGTAATTGTTTCGATTTAACCACCATATTCTTTTTTAAATTATCAGTTAAAAAATGACGAATAAGAAAATACGTCTCTACGTACGCACGGCTGCAAGTCCTAAGTCATCTTTTAAAATACGCGACATGGTTCTAGGGTACTATCTTCATCTTCCGAGATAAAATCTTTTGCTTTCGGACAGGATTTCTTAGAGTTCTTTCCCTTACTGCTTTGACCACCTTTTTCGTACGAACACTACGTGGACGGCCAGATCTTTTTCTGTCACAAACAGAGGAGGTCTCGTTGTACCTATTAATAGCCCGGTACACAAACATTTTATTAGTACCAAGCGTATGGGGAGTTTTACCTACTTTGTGTAATGCAATCACAGCGATTCGGTTCTCTTAATCACCCCACTCCATTTTAATATCGCAAAATATTGTACAATATATTGGCGGCAAAACGAGAAAACTCAATGAACAATCATATAAAAATGACAGATTCTAAACTCAAATGTAATATTTTGTTTATTTTTAATTGCAACAGTATTTATGGCCAGACTAAGTACAACCATTTTCTAAACGTAATTAAAACTCAGAAAGCTTACTGGTTAATGGTGTTAACGAAGTGGTATCGTGAAGAACCGCTTGAGGCGTCGTTTTGTTTGGAAGAGTGAAATCGTTTTGTTATAAGAGTAACTAATTAATGTATATAATTAACTAAACGTGATAATATTTTGCACGAAGAGTATGCCATATTTTTCTTTTGCGCTCTTTATATTTGAGTAAATTAATTAAGTAGGCCAGAGATTCTCAAGGTTGTGTTTGCAACACAGCCTTTGACATATTTTACTCATTTGTAAATGAATTATAATACCAGCGAATATTACGGTGTATTACAAGTGTCTATATACGTTTACCTTTGACTCACTTGAATATCACTCACATTACTCGTAAAAGACATTATAATGTCTTTACATTACATACATTTAATTCAATTTATGTAACTGAAAACTGACTGTCTTTAATACTAACATACCTACTTCTTTTTCTTTGAGAAGTTGAAAATTTAAATACATATTTTTTAAATTACAATAAAAAGCATTCAATAAAAGGGTGTCAAACGATCCGCTTCATGGTAAGCGGTTACAGTAGCTTATATAGACTATCGCCCACCGATTGCCTCTTGTGTGGACGACATATTTGTCTGCAGAATAGAAGAGAACTCCCTTTGCTTCCAATACAACGGAACCTAACACTACAAAGCTATGTTATATGACTGTGTGTTTCTGTAATATGGAAATATAGATATGACAATATGGATATGATCTAAATTTGATTACAAAATATTACTAAGACAAAATTGCTATTGTGAAAATTCTAATGCCTTTCTACTATCTAAATCAAGAAGGTACCTAGGATATAATGCGTTCCTCTAGTGGATATACAAGCATATCCATACATCCGGTCTTTTTTGCCATAAGAGATTCAAAACTTACCTGAAATATATATAAAATCAGTCTGTAGATGGCCAAGGAATGTGAACCGAATTCACTTGGTGCGCAGAATGGCTTTTTGTAGAACAATTTGGTAACTGCGAAAGAAACACGTTTGTCAGTGAAGTCATAAAAATGGTTCCTTTCACAGGATTGTTGGCTCGAAAAGCAATGTATTTAGAAATCAAATTTGTAACATTTTGAGAACCGTCGTAATTGTACATAATATTTTATAGAAATATGAGCATAGTAAAATTATCTGAAAACAATTTACAATAATCCATATGAATATTTATAAATATTCATAGAAACCGATTAGCCTCAAAATATATTTTGGTAGGAAAATCCCAATGCAATATTGATGCCACACTGACGGTTTTATTGTGTTTGCGAACGACCATTGGGTCTGCAAGGTGAAACTTACATCATGCCTTCACTCCTAATGGATCCCATAAGTTTCTCTAAGGAAGATATACACCCTAGAATATAATGGGATGTGCATTCATACGTTGCCTGAATAAGAATAGAAAATTTTATATAACTTTGTTCTCTAATAACAAAATGGCCTCATTAAGGCTTCTATGTACGTTTTTATGATAACATAATAAGACGTTGCATGAATAAAAATAATATCATCAGATTTATTTACATGAATTATTAAATATAATATTAATAGGTTAGGGAAAAAGTTTCTTTGCATTTTTTAAGAAATTTCAAAACATTTTTGATATAGTTTATTTACATTCAACTAAAGTATGAAGGTACCATTAGGTAGGTACATGATCCCATTGCTATAGAAATTTTGGGGCTTCTGATCAAAATACCGCGACAAGTGGTTTTGGCAGTCTTCTCGTGATGTTGACCTGACACTGCCTAGAGAATTCTGAAGAGAGCGAAACAGGTGGAAATCTGAAGGTGCAACGTCAGGACTATACGGCGGATGCATTAACACCTCCCAATGCCAAACTCTCTTAATTTTTGCTGAGTGGCTAAAGATGTGTGAGCGTTATCATGATGAAAAAACACACCCCTTCTGTTGATTAATTCCGGCCGCTTTCTCTCAACTTCTTGCTTTATTCTCATCATCAAGTAGATTTCAGAGTCGGTGGTCCTGCCTGGTGGTAACAGCTCATAATGAATAATGCCCTTCCAATCCCACCACACACACAGCATCACCTTGTTGCGAGTTAACCCGAGTTTCGCTATAGTCTGTGCAGGCTGACCGGCCTTTGACCACGACCTTTTTCGCAGGTTCTTGTCGTACGTGATCCACTTTTCATCACCAGTTATCAGCTTCCTCAAAAATGGTTCGGTTTCATTACGTCGTAATAAAGAATCACAAATGAGTAGGTACACGGTTCATTAGGTTTCTTTCAGTGAGCTCGTGGGGGGCTTTTTTGTGTACTCATTTTTTTTTAAATGCCAGTTCTTCAGCTACGTTGTAACTACTGATATGCCGATCTTGCTCCAGTTTTTCAAAAATGGCATCAATTTTATCCTTAATAGGGCGACTAGAGTGACGTGCATCTTTGACATCAAAATTTCCGAATTGAAAACGCTTAAACCAAATTTGTGCTACCCTCACAGACACTGCACTAGGTCCATAAACATCGCAAATTTTGGTCGTGGCTTGCGTTGTATTTTTACCTTTTTTGTAGTAAAATTTTAAAATGTATCGAATTTCTTCATTAGATTCACTCATCTTTACAGTACGAAAAACACACATTTTCGTAATTTGAATTTGGAATTATCTTTTTTAGAATCTTAACTTTAAATGATACCAAAACCAGCCAGATACAAATAGTACAGCCAAAGAGATTTTATTACAAGTTCATACATACTATAATGCGAGAAGACTTTTTCCCCAACCTAATATAAATGGGAAAATGATTTCTTTTTGTAAATCAGCTTCTTAATTATGCTTTCAACAATATATCTTTCTCTTCTCTTATTTTTAAATATATTATTCAGAACATTTTATTTAAGTTTGCTGTTATGTAGGTTAAAAACCTTTAAATTATAGTTTCGATATGACATTTCATCTTCAAAATCATTTATTTGTAACATATTGGTACACGTAAAATGTTTAATGCAAGATGTTAGTGATAGTTAATTGTCTTTATCAAGGCATCCGTGAGAGTATTTTTATGACTGTATAAGTTCATTATTTTAATGTTGTATGTTGATATTCTTGTAATGTAATTAGTTTGACTTATATTTTATGCTTATATATTACATAAAATATAAAATCTGCACGCTGTTATAGAAAAAAAGTATATAATGTGTAGGTATACAAGTGTGTGTTATGAGAAGCAACATTATTTTCACGACTAAAACATGTTTATATAGTAAGTACTTAACTTTATTTCTAATATTAGTTATCTATATTTCTCCGTTATCTAGTATCCATAGCGTAACACAAGCTTTTAATGATGCTTAATTTGGGCGAGATAATTAGTGTGAGTGTGAGAATATTATAATTATAATAGCATATAATAGTAACTGTATCAAATACTAGTCTTTGATACTTGCAAGGATGGTACTAATTTGTGATATTTTTCTTTTACAACGTTCATTAGACGTGTATTTTTTTTTAATACAACCAGATGACAAACACGCTGACGGATCACCTGATGGTAAGCGGTTACCGCCGCCTATAGACACCTGCAATAACAAGGAAAAATCACTTGATATTATTGCAGGTGCGTTGTCAGCCTGAGGCCTAAGATGAAAAGCCGCCCATGCCCAATAATTGAACTGGCTACCTTTTCCTTCAATCCGAAACACAGCGAACTGTTTCACGGCTGAAATAAGAAAGGCGGTGGGACCTACCCAGACGACCCTACATACGGGCCTACCAACTAGTAAATAAGAACTGAAAATAAAACAACGATTTGTAATAAAATATTTTCTTCAAATTTTATTCAGGGCCATTACCTTCTTACGTTACAAAATTACTATACTAGACTAATAGATTTTTTGTTGTCATCACGATTTAATTAATTGTAATAGTACCAATACCGAATTTCATACCCTTGACGTCTTTATCCAAATCGAATAATCCAGTTTCTCGTCGTTACGTCAAATCAAGCAATCTTATTGGCTATCATATGATTGCCAATGTTCGTTAGTCAATTTCAGTTGTTAATACGTAACATGATAATTATAATATTATAATCAATCGGTATTCGGAGTATAGGTATGTTTGATTTCTTTCATCTTTTATTTATTGCGATCATTGTATTTCATGTATTTTCTATGTATTTTATCCATATCGTTATGTATACTTTTGTAACGCATACAGTGTCAGATAAACTGAATTAATAGGTAGTGCTCCTCTTTTGTTATCCAGTGGAACCAACTGAAAACCAGCATCGCGATACTTCGCAATCGCGGCGTACAGCTGAGTGGTCGCCCATTTGGCTACATTAATGTGTCTAATAAGTACTTTGTCTCTTTTTTGTGTTGTAATTCCTAATGTTGCTAATAAATCATTTTTCTTTCTTTCTTTCTATTCGAGAAATCTAGTTAAATGGTGTAAATGGTGGTCACGGTTCAAATTAATCAGAGCAAAGTCGTAAAAACAGATCGAAAGGAAAATAGTATTATACCTATATATAGGTAGGTGCCTATACCTATATTTGGTTAGAAAATGATAAAAAAATAGACAAAAAGAGCCTTACAGAAAATCGAGCTTTATTTAGCTGGGTTTTCTCTTGTACAAATTCGTATTGTTGTGTTCCTGTGGCGAATAAGGTCGCCAGAGCTCATTATGAAAAAGCGTTATATTGAGAGTAGGGGGACCGTCCCTTATACCGCCAGGTGCCCAACGTATAGGTACGTATAGGTAGGTATAGGTAATATGTAACCGAACTGCTTCGGTTACATATTACCAAAATTTGAAATAACCAAAATTTGGCGAGGTGTAATTACAGTTGATTTGACTTAACAAAGCGGTGCATCTCATTGCAACTTAATTTTTAACCCCCGACTTAAAAAGAGGGGTGTTATAAGTTTGACGTGTCTATTTACTTCAAAATTCTAAAAAGAATTCAAACAAATCGGTAATGTTAATGGTTCGCCGTTACATTTTAAATACATGAGCATTCAAAAATAACATCAAAAAGCATTCTAAACGTATGCACAGACAACAGCACATCAAGTGTAACAGTTGTACTACAAAAGCCTCTATTACGATCGTATTAAGGACGGTCTTAAGGTCGAACTGTAACTCTTGATGTGCTGTCGACTGTACATAAGCATATTGTGGCCGATCCTAATAACTTGAATATTCCGTTGAACATTTCACTTATTTAATTTCACCTGATAATTTCGCTATAACTTAAAGTAACATTGTCCGACAAATTTTTTGTACAATAAATAGTAGTTTAAAATAGTACAAAAATTTTGTACTATTTTTATAATTTGATCGGTATAAAATTACAGTTCGCTAATAGAAAATTGTCGTTTACATCTTCATGATAGTCTGGAAATCCTCTCAGCAGCATTTTTCTATTATTAAATTAGAAAAGGAAAATGATAGTGAATCTTAATTTAGACAGTGTGCTACAGAATTATCACTTAAGCACCCTTATCGCCTTAGTAAATTCAATGAAGAACATTTATATGTTGTTTTCCTTAATATTTCATATCTATATTAAGACAACAATCGATGGTTGATTATCATACTAAGTACGTACTATAGTGTAATAGTCATGTGTTGAAATCAAATGAATACTTAGATCGATTTTATTTAAACTTAAAGCTTACAAAAACGTATTGAAACGTAGTTTGTGAGATGAAAAATAGTTTTCACCTCTCCAGCAGCAAAATAGCTCTTTTGCTTCGTAAAATCTCGAAGGAAAACCGGTTTTTGCAGCGAGCGTGAGGCAAAGTAAAAAAATTTGAGATAGGCAGTAGCGCGTTCCGAAACTCAGGACTAGCGCTAGTCGCACAACTATGTAATTCAATTATTTTAGTTTATAAGCTTAACTATTTTAATTTATGGAAGTTTTCTTGAAAAATAATAATAACTATATAATCCAGTAAACAATAATGTCACGTTACATAAAAATAAATTTGGAATTTATTTTTCAAAAAAATGACATGCACTGTAATTTCGGAACGCAACTAAAAAATAGTCTATATAATTGTCCACAACAAAGCGGGAAAAATAAATTCAGATTGTTTTGATTTTCTGACTTGTGTTTATAATCAATTGTGATTATTTTGTTAATTTAATTACAAAAATGAGTTCATCGAGTGATGAAAATGATTGTTAACCGCCTGAATTAATATTGTTTGTGTATCGCACTTATATAACAATATTCTCGCTGGAGAGGTGAAAAGTTGTATGTTTCACACAAGAGCAAATTTTTTTGGTCTCGTGCCTTTAAATCACTTACTGCGCTCAGTCGTCTAATTGTGAATCACTCGCTATGCTCGTGATTTAATTTTAGACTACTTAGCTGGTTCCTGATTTAATATCAGCACTCGCTACAAAAATAATTTTGCTCACTTGTTGAACAAATAACTATATTTCACCTGACAAGGTTTTACCCGGGTCGGCAACGCGCAAGTGATACCATAGGCTACGGTAACCGCTTTCCATCAGGTAGCCGTATGCCTTGATTGCCACCTTAGTGACATGAAAAGAATCTGCTTATCTAAGCATAAGTTTTTAAAATTTAACAACTTTCTATTTAATAAGTTTCTATACCGTCTGCCCACTGAAAATGCAATAATACTTAATACTTATTACATGTCAGTACGCCAACCTCGTTTTTAGAATAATTAAAATTCTCCTAGCTGTAGTGAGGTGAAAAATTGTGCGTTCGGCAGCATAGTTATTCTGCGTCTTTGAAACCCCCGCAACCCTCAAAAGCTCTAGGATTGATAGGTTCAAATATAGAATAGGATAGGATTCTATACGCTTGCTCCAGTTTCAATACAAGTACTTGCCAAAATACCACTTTGCAGCCTTGCTTAATAATTAACTTTTTTAAACTACAGAGCTAATTTAATATTACCACAAAAGAGATAATTATTATATACCTATCTTTAAGAATTCAATTTTATTAGATTAAAGATTATTATAGGTTTATTGAATAACTACATTTAAATACTAGTGAATTCAAGTCTACTTATTCCTGAAAATTAATGTGCAATGTTTCATTGCAAAAGCAGTTTTTGATGAAAATTTTGCAGCATAAAAATTGTTTTTAGATAGAATATAAGTTTACACACTTCATTCGAATAAACGATAGAAAGTTTATGTTAGATTTGTTCCAGCTGAAATATCAAGGGAGTATCAAAAATCCAATGTGTGTTTAGTACAAACGGCATGCAAAAAGTATTTTGAATCTTCAAAATATATTGAATAAAATTCTAAACGAAATACAGGAATAATAAAATTAAATTTATTGGCCTCACATAATATATATTGATAAATCTTAATGTTTTAGTCTGTTTTCTCTAGTTTTTACCCGCAATTAACATATTTTGATTGAAAAACTAGTAAAATATCGTTTGATATATACAACCAACATCAAAAGTACTTATAAGATAAATAATGACTTATAAGACGCGATATCAAAAGCGACCACTTACTTTTGTTGTTAACTATAGCGTCTCAATTTGTTTAATGTGTTGGGATTATGACAACAGCTTTTCTTAGAATTCTTTAAACCAGTCACGTGAAAGTACATCTCCTTTTTTTATGTCAACAATTGAAAGCACCCGCTATAATGATATGGACTCAAAACAACCTAAAGTTCACAAGAATTTTAGCAGAATAAAATATAATTTATTTTAGAGAAAAGAAAAATATACCCTTAAAAGTTTAAATAACCCAAACTACGAGCTTTCCTTAGAAATCGTACATTTCTTTGTGATATTTAATTTCTTTCATATCAAAGGTCTCATGACTATCGTAGATAAAATCCAGTAGCAATTCAACTTTCTGTATTAAATTTGCGATGTGAGTTCCTTTCTGGTCCAAGAGATGGTGTTCCGGCTTTTATCATAATGATGGAGGTTTCAATAATCTACTTAGGGAAACTGGCTACTTGCCTAATAGTTCGTGAAACGGAAGTTATTGTTGAGCAAACTGCGACTAAGTTACACATCATCATCAAGTATTCAGTAGAATAAAAGTAATACATCAAAGGAAATAATAGTTTGTAATCGTATTTAACCCGAGTGGTCGGTACCCCTTGTAATACAGGTTACTCGGTCAGGGGCCCCAGGTTCAAATCCTGGTATATGATGAGTAGGTACAAGCATTTGTTCACGAGTCATGGATGTTTTGTTTTGTTTAGTATATTTCTAATATTTGTATGATAAATATTTCTCCGTTATCCATAACACAAACTCTTAATGAAGCTTACTTTGGGCTATAATAGGTGTGACTGTATGAAAATTATTTATGTATTTTGATTTTATTTGTTTAATCCTCTTATAGCATTGTTTTTAAGAAACACCAGTTTTTTGCACCTTGCGAAGCGCGGAAACTTGGAGGAGCTAGACCCTGGAACCGTTCGATATTCTTTTATCGGTCAACAATCAGGCCAAAGTGCTTTTAGGTTGTAAAACCTCGTTCATGTTTTCTAAAATTTAAATTTATGATTCTTTGTTGTCTGTATAGCGTAAAATATTTATTTGGCTACTTTAATCATTGATTCAATTTGCAAAAGTCTATTACCACTTAACCTTATTATTTTGCCACTAAATCGTCATATAGACGGCCGTCTAGTCTAGTCGTCAGCTATGTATGTTTGTATGTTTATATTATATATTTCAAATATAGCAACCAACTTATTATTATCTATACCTATGTGTCGGTTTTCTAAGATCCATAACACCAGCTCTTAATATTGCTGAGTAGGGGCTAGATAATAAGTGTAACTGTAAGAATACTACCCAAATTAGTCTTATTACATTTACTACCTTTTTTTTATACAACTAGATGACAAACAAGCTAACGGCCCACCTGCTGGTAAGTGGTTACTGCCGCCTATAGCCACCTGCAATAACAAGGAAAAATCACTTGATATTGCAGGTGCGTTGTCATCCTGTGGCCTAAGATGAAATGCCGTCCATGCCCAGTAATTACACTGGCTACCTTTCCCTTCAATCCGAAACACAGCGAACTGTTTCACGGCTGAAATAAGAATGGCGGTGGTACCTACCCAGACGACCCTACATACGGGCCTACCACCTAATATAACGCAAACTTGCAATACAATACACCACAGGGCGAGGATTTCAATATGTAAAATGAAATCAGAAATAATCTTTATTTATTGAATCAGCTACCATCTAGTTAACAACTAATGTATGGCTCTGTGCACGACTTTACGCCATCTAGCGTCTGCAATTTTATAGGCTTTGACGTTTTCACAATTGTGACAAAATATTGAAATCAAAAACTAGTTATAAATTAATTTGTATGTATAAACAAATTAATGTGATGCCGTGATTTGTGTGGAAATCATTTTTGATTATTAAAAGTAAATGAAGGAAGTAAAATTTATTTAAAGTGTGTTTTAATTTGGTAACGTCAGGGTTTGTTTACTTAATTTTTTTTTGTAGTTTTACTGTAAAACAAGAAGATAAAACGACTGTAGTGGTTTCATTAAATAATAATAAACATATGTAATTGTTCTTGTATCGCTATTTATAAATTAAATATATCGTTTGCAGATCGAAATGAGTATTATTCTGAAGACCGGGTTTGTGAGTAGATATCACTCACAGTGTAAAATTTCAACCAAAAATCGCCCCTAAAAGAAAATTGTTCGTATCTGCTGGACATGTCCGGGATGTAAAGGAATTAAGAACAAAACAAGGACAGAGTTCAATAATTAAATCTCGCATTTTAAGACAAATTATCTAATAATTTGACAACTTAAAATAATAACGATATTTATAATTTTGACACCTTACTAAACTTTTTTGAAGATAATTAATCTCCATTTGAACTCGTAATTAGTTTGTTTGAGTTTTAATAGTCGTGATATTAAAATATTCATTCGATTGCAGGTGAAACAGTATGAGTAACAGATGACAGAGCCTAAATTATTTCTACTTTCGCTGCAGTAGATTACAGTACCCCCACCTATCATCATACTTCGCACCCTGCGACCGGAAAGTCATTTTTATTGACATTGGCTTTTTTGTTTGCGAACCGAATTTTTTCGTCTCATATTTGTGACTTGTAACACATTTATAGCGGTAAAAACGTAGTATTTACTTACAGCGTTTTATTATAAAATTAACGTTATGATCGAATTAGCATTACCATTTTTAATTAAAGTCCTTTATATTTTGCATTAAATTAACAAGCATCTAAATTATTACACAGGACTAAGACACACCTCCTTGATTATTGTTGCGTATATTGATAGCATTGTTGTTGCAGATCATACCATGTCTGCATGCCAGTGGACTGTGACCTCTTTTTGATCCCTTTTACTTTTTGATAGATTTTTATAATTTGAAGTTGTCATTGAAATTAATACACTGAAAATATCGCTTTTCTAATAAATAAAAATAGTTTTGGAGCAGTCTGGGATTATTTTTTTTTTTTTATACTAAGCACGACAAATGACTCAACACCACCTGATGTGAAGCAGTAAGAAGAGTCCATATGCGAAGACAGCTAGTGCAGTTCAGACACTGCTCTAGCTGCCTCCACCTTGCCGGCCCGAAAGGTGCTTTTTCACGCCTCTTTTGAAGGAACCCATGTTATAGGAAGGAGGGAACACATGTGCTGGCAAAGAATTCCAAGTTCTGGAAGTTCGACAAAGAAAAGAGCGATTTCTTTAAATATTAGAGAACCTGTAACACTGACAATTGTGCTATATGAGAACTAGCAAATCCAATACCTATCAAAACAAAACGTTTGTTATTGAATAAAAGATCCAAGAAATATCAAACAACAATTAAATTCAAATTAGACAAAGAAATCTTTACACAATAATTCGATTTCTGTGTAGAGACCGTAAAAGTTTTAGTACAATGTACTATTATAGTAAATAAATACTGCTTGAGGGAAAAATTAAAATTCTGAATAAATTTGAAATCATAGCTTAAGTATGTGAATTTTGTTATGGAGGGACCCAGTTTCTTATGGATTATCATACTTACTATTGTATAGGTCCATTATTTTATCGATGTGGCAGCGTTCTTAAGAACTACCGTGCATCGCAGCTTTGAACTTCGAAATTTAGTCTGACAGTCCAAGATTCATGATAGCTTTGTTTCGTTTTTCACTATTCCGTTCGTTTCTAAAGTTTAGATAACATTTTGTCATAGTAGCCCCGCTGAGCTTTACGAAGTTATTACTTAAAAAGTTAAGTGATAGCAGTGAAATCCACAGAAAACGATAATACCTGAACTTTAATTACCTTGTCAAGCCACATATTCCCGACACAATGGGCTTTTAATTGTTTAAACCTACTATCGGGAGTCTTACGCAACTTAACAAATTAAACTTGTGTTCAACTAAATTCCACCAGAACAAATAAAATTGACTAGCTAAACGCATCGTATACGAAATGTGAACGATAAAAGTGGAAATTCCACTGGCTGATGTCCAAAATAAAGCGTTTGAAACTTTTATGTATCAACGTTTTTCGTTGTTAGCAACTGTAACTTTTGATAGAAGAGTGATACAAAATAAACTGGTTCAGTTGTTTTAAGAGAAGTGAAAAGTAGATAAGTCACCGGAACATAATGCTATCTTTTGCTTGAATTTATTGTACAGCACAAATACAGTTACAATTGAGTGACACAAACAAATGTAAATGTGAAAAAAGAAAGAGAAAAAAAGAAACAGTGACTGAATACAGTCACTGATTCTTTTTTTCTCAATTCATACTGGGGCCTCACCACCATCTTTATAAAAGCGATTCATATTCCGCTCGGTTCAGTATTGGTTCCTAAACTGAATCGCTGTCATAGTCGTAGATAGCGTCGTAGTACGAATTAACGATTCTACTCAGTTTAGGTCCTAAACTGGATCGCGATAAAAGATGGTGGTACAGGTGCTGAACTTCGAAGTTCAATAAAGTGATAATAATAATATGTATTCAGAATAGGTGTAGGTAAGTAGTAAGTATAATTTACGTGAGTCAGAAAATATACCATGACGAATCTCTTTATTGAAAAGTAAAGTCACTTTCGGAGTTCCGTACATTGCGTTAGTAAACATTCGCAATAAAGTGATTCATCTTATCATAGTTTTTAAATTACATAAATTGAACTAATTATACTTTCTGAATACAGTAACATCACTTTTGAACTATGAAGTTAAATTTGACATTGATACTGACAAGATGATTTTTTTTTCCATTTACAAGGTTTCTCATACGCCTATAACAAAATAAAAATAATATTTTCATAGAAGGAGATATTTCAACTAGATAACAATTTACCTATCTAGGGTAGTTAGGTTATTCTTAAGTATGCCTTCTAAATTAAGCAGTATTTTCAGGTAACAATCAATAAGGAATGTATAGTTCAAAAAATAAGACGTACTTAATAAGTTTACTCAGTACTCACGTTTTCTAATCAATCAGGTGAGACACAAATATAAAAAAATTTAAATTGATTTTTTTAAGTAACTAGGCGTCATTGATTTTTTTATCTAACTAAGATCACCTAATTGGAACTATTCCTATGAGTCCAAACACGCTATATCTGCTGTAAGTTTCTAAAGAATTGAGCATCCCGCAGACTATTTCATGGTACCATAGCTCAAGGTTAGCATGTCTTGGAGACACCACTGAAGTAACAGTAAACTAAATTTCAAATCGATCGGATCTGTGAAAGTTAGTGAAACCCTTTTGTCAAGTAGAAAATCATACGCCGGAACTGCTCTTCATAAATTATAGCTATTAACCATCCCAATCAAGTCAACTTTCAAACAAACAAAAAAAAGAGTCAAAATAGGTCCATTCGTTTAGGAGATATGATGCCACAGACATATAGACAAACAGACACGTTAAACTTATAACACCCCTCTTTTTTCATCGTGGGTTAAAAAAAAGTAAGTATAATAAATTAATATTGAAGTCAATAAATATCAATCTTACTTTACACGACAGAAGAGCATCAAGGATTGAAATTGATTGGAAAATCTTCAAAGACGACGTCAGCCAATAAACATCACAAATAACTTGAAAGGACTTAAATCATTTTTGAAATCACCACTTACAGATTCTTGTTATGTTATAATTCGTTTCTAAATTATATAGATTAACTAGCTTTTACCCACGGCTTCGCTCGCGTCAAATTCGGGTACGGGAACTCTGCAGAAGTATCATGTAAAACCTAAAATTATTGTCTAAGATGGAAGTACTATGGCCGGTAAAAATATTACTTAACGATGTGATTTTTCAATGATGATTTTTCGAAAGGTCTAATAATAATCGAGTAAGAGCAATTTTTAGCATTCCATACAAATCAAGAATCACCAATAAATTCTTTATTATTAGACTTTTCGTCTTGTGACGTTTGGCGGTGAGGGATGGTCCAAAAAGAAATGAAGCACCGGAATACGTCACTATAAATATTATATATGCCTTTATTTTTAATCATGAATATAGTATATTCATGATTAAAAATAAAGGCACACTGTAACAAAATAAATAAACTTAAAAACTGAACACTTAAAACACTGAATACTAAAATAGGTTTATAAAAGAAGGTACTTACAAAAGTGCCTTCAAATTGAGCCTAGACAAATATTAAATTCAATATCCAATCATGTTATATTGTTAGTGTAATAATAATATTATAATATCGCCCAAACTATTAGCACGATTCGAGAGCAAGACACTGGTAAGAATGGAGATACGTCTCCTCTCTCGTCAGCAATATAATAATTTTTGAAAGATATGTGGTGTACTCACATTATTTATTATTATATAAATAACTTATAACTTAAACTTATTATCTAATTAACATAATAAGAACAAATATTTACACCTGAATAACTAACTAAAGTAATTAATAAATATACAACTTAAATCTAGTAAATATTAACATTATTAAATAGCTATTGACATTATCTATTATAAATAAAATATATATTTATAAAGCGTAAGCATCGAAAGGTCGATTCAATTGTCGCGCGATATATTTCTAACATCGCGCGCACTGTAGTTTTTCCCTCGCGAGCCGCTATTGTCTAAATTACTAGCGACCAAAACCGGTTCGAATGAATAGAGGCGCGCGTTAACCGAATCAAGCGCCAAAGTATGAATTTGAATTTAGAATTTATGTTGCTTCAAATATTGCCAGGAAATTTGGAAGGAGAAACGAGGTGCTATAGCATCGCAATGTTATAGTACCACGTTACAGTCTTATATTTTCGCGAGCATTACCACCAGCTTGGGATCCCATCATGCGAATAATAAAGCCCCAAACCTGTCCTCTATCCGACAAACTGATAACGTGAGCTCCGTATGCATGAATCACTTCTTCAGTTTTCCCGTGACCACGATCGCTGTAACGCAATCGAAACGTTCGGGTGTACAATAATAATGTAACATCTAACTAACGCGGCTTAAATCCCGTAAATTAGTTTCATTTCAAATCCTCATACAACTAATTAGACTCTCCTAAATTACTTAGGCATGGCAGGTTTTTATTAAAATCGGTTTGTTCGTTTACAATATTTTCGACTTGACTGTTTGTATGGACAGTCAGTAGGTACTTATACATTTTAAGAACCAGCAAAACTGTTGAATTTCATTTGATTTTAGCAAATAATCCTTATTTTTTCGAAGACTTACATCATACCTTTCCGATAGGCCCAAGAGGATCGTGCCAATGAAATAAAAACGTGACTTAAGGTCTATTCACACATATCAGAGAAGCCACAGTTCCGGCACAGATCCGGCACAGTTCCGTATCAGTGCGAAATATTATTTCATACATTATCTATGAACGTATCTCCACTTGTCCGTTCAGTGACGGCTCAGTGCTCTCAGTGTCCGTTCCGGCGGGGTTCCGGCACCGGCAAGCACGGAAGGTATCGTCGACAACGATATTTTTTGTCAGACGGACCGATCACCGAAAATAGAGTTTTATATGATTTATCTCATGCAAAGTATATGGATACGAAATACAATCACGATTGACGACGGACACGTTTTCACTGAAGCGTCGTGAACTGAGCAGGCACTGACATGTGTGAATTGAATCACTGACGCAACACTGAAGCACTGATACGGAACTGTGCCGGAACTGTGGCTTCACTGATATGTGGGAATAGACCTTTAAATGATCCTGAGTAGAAATATCTGTGCACTACAGTCGGAGGTAGTAGCAGTTATGCTGAAGTCATTTGAAGGACATAAATACGGTGGTAAACACAGACGATGCAGAAGGTAAATCATCCAGGAGAGTTCTTTAGCACTTTGCATATACCGCAACTGGTCTTCCATATTACAAACCTTTAAAATGAAAACATGGAACCCTTATAGGGGATGATGTTAATTTACGTCCGCCACGTTGGATTTTAAAATCGTTGTTGATTTTGTAATTAGCAACCCTATAAGCCATACAAAAAATACCCATGTTGATTTTTAGACTTTGTCGCCTCATTTCCCCCTTTTAGGGGTTGAATTCTGAAAAAACCATAAACACTTGTTTACTTATTTAACGATAGGAGTAAGGTAAACGCTGGTAATGTCGACAGTGTCCCGGTACCCGTCAGTTTATAAAAAATAACGAATAATTCTTTTTCTCGCGTGGCAATGTAAGAACTTTCTATGGCATCATAATCATTGTTATATACTACAAAACCAGAACCACAACAGTAATTTAAAAAAGCAATGGCGACGGAAAAAAATTGCATCAAAGTATAACACTCCCAAATTTTGATTTTTTTTGTTAGTTTAGGTACTGAATCTGAACTCTAGCATAGTACATTAGATTCTAAATCTTGCAGAATCTATCGGCAGCTCGATAATAGTGATTATTTCTTAATGTAGTGAAGTGAAGTATCTAATGAATTTTAACCTTTCAATTAGTGTTTTTTATTTATTTTGTGGTTTTTACCTGTGTGACATTTATTGGTTCCTAAAAATCCCTCAGTGACCCAATCCTCGTCAATAATAACACAATTCTGACGGTTACTGGGCCTAGCGTGGAAACCTGCACCAATTAGCGCCATCTATTAGTTTTTCGTTAAATTTCGCCTTTATGTTCATAAAGCTAAGGTCGTAAGATAATATCTCGTGCAAATTCTTAAAATGAAATATGATTCCTTGGCGGTGTATACCTATATATTAATTTACATATGATATGATATTCATTTATATGAGTGGACATAGACTCTTCCGTTGTGTTCAATTCAAAGCCCCGGTTATTTCCGTGGCTCTCGCAAGAGGCGACTAAGCTATCAACTGCTCCACTGGTGGTGGTAGGGTCTGAACACCATCTTGTTGGTGACCACCGTACGCATGGCGTAAAACCAAAGCTTGAAGAGACGTTGCCGCGATGCATGCGGTCAGTGATGCAGCCGTCTGACAGTGCCAGGTGGAATGCATTGACTCACCAGCAGGAAGACTTCAAGAAATGGATGTTCCGCTGTCCACTGATAGCATACTATAAGGGCCCAATCTAACCTAAACAGCTCGTGGGGTTCTTCACCATATGACGCAATATCTCGGGGTGGTCCGTCGTGCAGGTTTGAGACCGGGTGACTTGGGGTGCACGTGGACCTAGGCATACGATGACGTGTCAACGTATTCCTTTACAGATCCCACGACGGTCACATGAAGAAAAATCAACTATTTGAACATTTTAGTCACATGGCAAATGTCACGCAGGAGCAGTTATCAACCGCGGAATTGGTATTTTTGGGGGACTTCAGTGCTCACTACGAGTTGTGGTTAAGTTTCTCTACAACAGACCATGCTGGTAGAGCAGCCCAAGCTTTCGCTGTCACGCGTCACCTAACTCAACTGGTTAACCAGCCCACCAGGATGCCAGATAGTGTCGTAAGCGCGGGACTATCTGCCGAGAACTTGCCTGGCTGTATATCGGATAGAAGTCTGAGATGCATTGGGAACATCGGACCACATCTTAATAACCGAAGAGGTGTCACGGGCGTCGCCTTATTAGAAATGAGATACTACACATCCCGCACTCCGATCTCCTCAGGAAAAGTAGGCGTAACCGCTGGTTTATTCGCGAGTGTCCCTTAGATATTGAGGCAAAATAATCGTCATACCATGCTTGGATCAGAGGACGAGCTTGTCGAGATTCAGATATTGACTCATTGTAAACAAATCCTGCAAAAAAGGCCTTCATCAAAGTGTTTGTACAGCGTATTTCACGAGTTGAGCAATAATTACTTACACATAAAAATCCCACAGAATTCACGGAAACCCGTAGCTACTGTCGTTTAGCCAAAGCCATGCAGTTCGACTTCTACCAACTCTCGCTACCCCTGCCTTATGAGCTAGCGTTTAGTCAGAACATCTTAATGTTCTGACTAAACGCTAGCTCATAAGCCGCAAGATAAAGGCGATCTTTTGATAAAACTCTTTGCTGCTCACTCAGCTCACTCTCAAATCGATGACTGAAATTCACAGCCACCAACTCTATACCACTGCCAAAAAAATATGTAAATTGACGTTTGAAAAGCTAGTGGACCTGATGGCATCGCAGCAATAGTTATAAAAAAATGCGCAGCGGTCTTAACTGCCCTAGCTAGCAGTTCTCCCATTTTAACGCAGCTATACCGTCTTTCTTTCTCTCATCTAGGTGTATGTCGGTGTCCAGAAGGTAGGTTAATTTGCCACCGGTCCCCAAGAAGGGAGACCGATTTGACCCAGCTAACTACCGCCTAACAGCTGACACCTAAATTTTTTGCAAGATCATGGAATGAATCTTAAAATACCTAGAAAATAGTTTATCAATTAATGATCGCTAATACGGGTTTCTTTTGGACGAAACAGACAATGGGTGATCTTTTAGCGTATTTAATGCGTCTCTGGAGTGCAGCTATTGACAAACGTGGTCAGCTAGTGGATGTTATCCATGACATTGCCAAAGCCTTTGATCTGGTCAGGTACTAGCCTCTTTCCACTCAGCCGTGCGACTGGATCGCTGGCTTCCCGCATGGGCGGAGAATTAATGTCCTCGCAGATAATTCTTATCAGTGAACGCTTATCAATGTACCGCAGGTCTCCTCTCTATTTCCCTCACTCTATGTTTTGCATAACAATCACATATTATGCTTCATTGCCATGCGGATGACAGTACAGTGCATGAGAAATATTATGGCCGCCTAGGAGTCAGTTGCGTTAAAACCGAGAGGAGAAGAGAAGGAAACTTAGCTGGGCGTTGAACCTTATACTTGAATGGGGATCTTATATTCTTGTTAAGTTAAAAAAACACAGGAGTGCTTGTTTGTAGCCAAAATGTCCCCTTCCTTCTCTTCAGGGCACAAACCTTTATTCGGCATGGCAAATGATTCAAAACCACCTGATAAAAAGTACAAGAGTCCATATGCTGAGACAGCTAGTGGAGCATAAACACTCAATTCTAGGCGCCTCCACTTTGCCAGCCCATAGGGTGCCTTAATCTTCAATATTCATCCTTTTTTTCGGTGAGTAATCTGAATACAGACTTATCCGCCGGTGGCTAGGCCCAGCACTAATGACACTGAGAACATTTACTCACTAATACTCCCCGGTAACTCCACTGCCCTTCGCAGGGGTAGCTTCGATTCTACTAAAGCAATTTCACGAGCCCACCCCAAGGCAACTTGCCTACGGCTAAGGTTTCGCACCGTTGGAGACCCAGAGTCACTAGGATAATTCAAACCGTGGCAGCCTGTGTTATGCGTGCACAGTCGCGCAGAAAGTAGCATAGCCCTTACCATGGTTGGCAGCAAGAAAAGACCGCGACCGAGCGCCGCACGACGTTAGCGGCGCTCGTGTCATCAAGCCGGACACTTCACAAGAGTGTGCTCGGCCGTATCGTTTGGGGGAGTCGCAGTGATGATAATGCGGCGTTTCCTTCTGACGGGCAATACAGTACAATTAGTGACCGAAGCAACCATTTCTACTCAGTAACTGTATCATGCTGTAGGTGAGGTTGCCCAGCCGGTGCCCAACCTACTCCTCCAACACCGGACGAATCAAACATCCGGTAGCTGGTTGTGCTGTGTTGAAGTGACACGAGCCTAGTCCCATTGGCACAGAGCCTCCCTCTACACCAGAGTGCGGATCTACCTCGCTTCATCGAGGTCGGATCGCTCCCCCCGCTCTCTTGCTGCGACCGTGTTTGCGGGTGTTGATACACTCTGGCCAGTCTCCTACCAGGGCATCAATCTCCTACGGAAGCGTACCTGCTAAAACGCAGGCAGCCCCATGACTAACTTTGAGGTAAGTCCACATAGCACGGATCGCGATGACCCTCTGCGGCTGCCGCAAGAGGGCCCGTGCGCGGAGGGAGAGGCACTCTGCCCACATCGGAGTTCCATACAGTGCCATACACTTTATCACCCTGAGGTAAAATCGACGGCACGACGATGCGCTGGATGTCCACGGTCGTCCCGACGAACGCATGGCGAACCGCGTACTCCCATTCACGTGCCCTTGTTACGACCAGCGTGTCATCCGCTAAGTAGACGGCAAAAGCGCGCCGCATAGAACCCAGGCGTATGTAGCCTAGTAATGGGCCTACTACGTGGGCTCTAGGGCACACCAGCCGCTATTGTCCATGACTGGATGCGGCCCTCTTCGTCTTTGTACAGGATCCAGCCACCACCTGCCATCTTCAGTCCACCTGGCAGGGGATACCTTACAACTTGAAACGTGGTCTCCATTCGAGACCTACTTACTTCACCGCTCATCAGTTGTACGAGAGTATAACCGTCATCTATCCAATGTCAACTGCTTAGATCTTTAGGCGTATAACAAAATTTCCACTATTGAATTGAAAACGTGAAACTTCATGTCGCTCAGCAAGCAGTAGAGAGATTTGCTAAGCGACATGAAGGTCCTCGTTCTGGCTCCATTAGTCATATCATAACAAGTACGACGGAAATCCTACTCTAGAGATTTCTGCTGCCTTCTCCAGTCCACCAGTCCTCCAGTCGTCCAGTACTTCCTGCTCTCCAATTTTAGGAGCAGCTTATCTAACTTAGTTATGGTAGACTTTACTGCATCTATACCAATGTGTGATTTTTTAAATACAACTTGCCACCGTCGTTTGTAGACACTTGTAATAACAAGGGAAAAATCATCTGGTATTGGTAAGTTGTCATGCTTACTTTTTTTTTACCTTTACCTATTTTTGGGGGGGAAAGCCATTATCAGACTTTCCCACCGCCAGTAGGGCTGGTAGGCGACGGGCGTGTGTTGAGGTCGCCTAGCGCTGATGATGCTAAACACACTTAAGCACTCCAGTAACTCCACTGCCTTTCGCGTGGGTAGCCTAGGCTCTGCCGCAGCAATTTCACTAGCCCACCCCCGACATGCTTTGGCCTAAGATGAAATGCCTTTGATGCCCAGTAATTTTTCTACTAACTTTCCCTTTAATCCGAAACACAGCGACTACAAACACCGTGAAAACAACGTCTAAGCATATTCAATTACGAAATAAAATCATTATACACCTTAAATATACCCAAATATGGTTCAAATTACATTATGCTTAAAATTTGACGAGTTTTGGTACCATTTGCCGATCATTAGGACAAATCTGTCGAATACTGGTACAAATGGGTGTTTCTTCAATTTATTATTTATTTGATTTTTTCCTTATTCTTCTTAATAAAACGAATCATTATGTCTAATAGAGGAATAAATTCTGTACCTCATGGTGTAACTACAACTTCGTAAGAGCAATGATGTTTGTGTGACAAGTCGTCAAAGTCAGCCAAGTTCAGTTTCCGACGAGTATTGGGACGTTTACCTTACTCCTGTGAAGTTTCGAATAAAATAGTCAAACTAATTTTCTTTCCTCATACAAACTTGGGACCCCCTTTCATTATCTTAGGAAGTGAATTTAAAAATAATTACTTTGTGCACCGCTACACCTCATAGGGACACTTCGTGTCAAATTTGGATTCTCTAGATCCAGTAGGTTGGACTGTACGTGAATATGTCAGTCAGTAACTCAGTTTCTTCTTTTATATATTTAAAGAAGATAGAAGACGAGTACTTTAATGACTATGGTTATAACCTAACTACAGACTTGATGGACTTTCCCTGTAATCATAAGTGCATTCGTCCGTAACTTACTGAAAAACGAGAAAAAAAAACTATATTTCTTTATATACAACATGTCTTGTCATTTTATAGGGTGGCGCCAATATAACTAGACCAGAAAGTGAGCTGACACGTGAGCACGCTACATAAAATTGGCTATGTGGGTGAAACAGGGAAATTTCAAGTAAAACTGACGTCAAACAAAAATGTACCATACTAAGTTTACCGCCCTATTTTATCCCCTTAGATGTTGAAATTTCAGAAATCCTGAAATATGTCACTCTTACTCATAATTTCTAGCCGAATAGCAAAACACCAATTTTTTCATGCATATTGTCTTATATGTCATGATAATATAAAAGCATCCTTATCCTAAATCTTGTCTTATTTCGCACAAACCGATGCTATAATCTGTTCTATTCCTATTTATTTATTTATCACTATCAATATTTTTCCCTTTGCTAACCCTCGACGCAGAAATGGTCGTTATAAGTTTGACGTGTCTGCTTGTGTATCTGTGTCTGTCTCATCGTAGCTCCTAAGTGAATGCACCGATTTTGATCCGATTCTTTTGTTGACGCTGACGTGCTAACGTGATTGAGATAATTCTAAGCCATAATTAATAAGGATCTCTGTTGAGGCGTTTGATGACTATCAGCTCGTTTCCTATTTGACAAAAGGGCCAACCAGGCCTTACCAACTTTCACGGATACAATTGATTTTTTAATTAACTGTAACTTCGCTGGTACTTTCAGGACATGCTAACCTTGAGCTGATCATGTACTGTTAAATAGCCCGTAGACTATTTAACAGTACAGTGCTCCATTTTTCAGAAACTAAGCATATACAGCGTATTTGGGCTCATAAGAATAGTCTCAATGTTTTCTGTTAGATAGATAAAGCTGGAGGTTACCTAAAATTTTAAATTTTATGTTACTATCTATATCCTTACTTACTTGATTTTAAAATTTTATTACAAAATATGTTTTTCTAGAAACTACAAAGTTGCAATCATATTGAAAAAAACACCCATTTTCCTTAACAGAATAGAAAATCTGAAGAATAATTTTTATTATGCAAGTTCGATTCGAGTACCCAGCTCCATAATTGCGCATCTCAGCAATGAGCTTCATTTGAAAAACCAACGCTACTTAACTTAAGCCCCCACTTCCTTTCATTGGTTTTCGCCCTTAAGATTGAAAAACAAAGTAAGCTCTACTTAAAATAACTGAGGCAAAAAGTAGGGCCTCATAAGTATCGTATTATTCAATTTATTTCCTACTTTTCACAGAGATATTCCATTTTCTTATACTTATTTGGTTTTTGGTTTTTGCTAATATGGCACTCGTGGAAACGAACACCGTGTCACATTACCAAAGTCTCAGACTTTTTTGTGCCGTTTTCTCGTTAAATAGTGGTACATGAGTTAAATATATTTACCTGGGTCTTTTTCGTCCTCCATAATAACTTCCCACGACATAGCCATTGGCGCCGCTAATGTTAATGCCAAAAACCATATGAACACTATGATAACCTTAGCAATCCGCTTGGAAGTATGGGCACTGAAACAAAAAAAATACAACTGCTTAGCGGATAAATTTTGGTTGAATTGATTCTATTCTACAAGTGGTTTTCCCCGGGAACACAAATTGGAGAGAAATATCAGAGAATGATTGTAGCGTCGCACTGGATTGCACGGAGTTGCATCGGTTTCGTCCAGGACTGTCCCATAGCTGCGTCTCTACGCCTTTTTTTTACAACAGAAATCCTTTATGGGTGCCCATGAAGAACTTGGGCTTGCCTAGTAGTCTCCTGCTGAAGGCTACTAAAAATACCATCTAAAAAGTGACGGTACTCATCATGCCACATTTTATGAGCGGCGCGACCGAGGAAGCTCATATCGCAAACAACTCAGACACTATTCCACGGACTGCGGGGTGTTTGGATGAATGGCGGAGCCCCCTCCACCGCTCCACACCCAGTGTCTCTGTACCCCTAGTATAAGTGTTAATCATCATCATCATCAGCCTATACACGTCCCACTGCGTGGCACAGGCCTTCCTACATGGGAGAAACACATGAGGAGCTTGGGCCATAACACCACCACGCTGGCCCGATGCGGGTTGGTGGGTTAAAGCGGTTGCAGTAACAATCGGGACCAACGGCTTAACGTGCCTTACGACGCACGGAGTAGCTCGAGATTAGAAATTGTTTAATTGACCCATCCCAGAATCAACCATGGCGAAAGTTGCTTTGTTTTCGAAATCGAAACCTGAGCGCTCAAACCAATACGTCACTGAGCTCCTGAATGGTTGCATCAAACTAAACTGGAAGAGAGATGGTGTAATTCTCGACAAAAATCTCTACTGTAAGCCGATCACACAAGATCTCAAAAGTATGGCTATTTTGTGTTTTCTAGATTTGTTTGACTCCTCCGTAACGGATTCTACAAGGTCATGCCAGCATATGCGTAAAGAAAATTATAGGATAAGATATTTATCAGAAAAATAAGTTACCACAGTAGGCCACACACAATGACCGACTTCAGAATAAACGGGACTATCTGAAAAGTCAAAAAAGTTCCAGCAAGAACTTGATTAACGGACTGTCATGCGGTGGAATGGCAGCGTCGTGTCGCATCCATCGCTGCTCATCACAGTCTTGCATTACCGTGGGTAAACTACCTTAAGGAGGAGTAAGGACCACAAGAATTAATCAACCCTCTCAAGGAATTGGGTCAACAAATGCATACCTAACCAATATTCACCCTTTACGCAGCTTTGCGGTTTTGTGTGGAGGATCACGTCGTATTTTAAGTTTGTCGATATCCCCTTACAGAGTTTTAGTTATAGTAGACACGATTAGCATCAAACAGATATAAACAATTTGATCCTTATCGCATTGACATAAAAGACAATGCATCCATCATTTTGACTGTGCCTTGAAGCAAAATTAATTAAAATTGACAATAACTGTGTAACTGTGATATTAATGTGATATAATTAACTATTGTACGGGGTTAGCAAAATAAATCCTTACATCACAAACTAACAAGACAATTACATTAAATTACACATTAAGGAGGAGCTCAGTGGTTACTGGTTTGAGAGCTCTGGTTTCGATTATGAAACATAACAATTTTTGCCATGGTCGAAATGGGTCAATCTAAATTTGCGATCTCGAGTTTCCCCGTGCTTCGGAAGGCACGTTAAGCCAATGTTCCCGGTTGTTACTGCAACTGCTTTTACCCACCAACCCTCAATTATACCAGAGTGTTGTTGCTATGGCCAAAACTCCTCATGTATTTCTCCCATATAGGTAGGCCTGTGCCCAGGAGTGGGACATTATATAGGCTGGTGATATGTGAAATTACAAATTATGTTTTATTTGTCTATGTATGTGTAGATGTTTGTTTATGGAAACAAGCTGGTGTATCGTACTTATGAATAATATTAGTAGTTATTAAACAACTTTAATTCTATTCAGGGACCTTCTGAGCAAGTACACGATCACTCAAAGGGCTATCGAAATAGAAATGGTAAGTGTTTCTCTACGAGATAGAATCAGAAATGAAGAGGACCTATATCACTGATAAAGCTCATAGGATTAGCAAGTTCAAGTGGCAACCCACAGAGCACACAAAACAGATAGACCGCGTTAATGTTCAAACATTATGGCGACCATTTACCGGAAAGCGCAAAGTAGAGCCTCCCACAAGATGGACAAACGACCTAGTAAGGGTTTCGGGAAGCCGTTTGAAAATCTATGTGGGAGGCCTTTGTGCAGTAGTAGACATCACAGTCTAATTATTATGAATTCCATTTAAATGCTTTAGTGAACACTAAAAGATCTGTTTTCGCATTTATGTTCACAATGCAGAGCCTAAATGTTTGTAATTGAAAAAGTGGAAAACTCTACGAATCTCAAACGGTATCGACTAAATTTGTGTAGTACAGGGCCACAAGGGAAAACCCAAAGAAATAAGTAATATCTACTCCACGAACTTAGGCAACTGAGGTTGCTAAGGCATTTACTAGTATGAAAATATTTTCAGCAGGAAAATGCAAGAGAATTCGAGCCCTACTTATTTCCTTTTAGTAAACTAGCAAAAGATCTTATAAAATATGCGACATAATTTTCTTGAATTTGATATTATGAATTACCTACGTTTATTTAACTTTCTTTGATGTCGCGATTTCATGTTATTTCTATCAATATTTTAATCTATGTAGATATCTAATATTATTGAAAAAAATTCTAGTTAAAGCTTACAAAGAGGGTTTATTCAAATAAGTAGGTAATATTTTTATACGCATTCCAAAATATTATGTACACAAATATTGTTAGTTTACAATGTTATATTTGATCTTATAAGTTTACGTGTTTGGATGTTTTTATACTTTAAGCATTTACTTTCACGAAATAATATAAAATAAAAAAAGTACACACACTCATGGAAACCAAATATACCTATTCAAATAAGGCTTTCAGTAGAAGTAGTGCTTAACTTTTAGATTTTTTGTCATGATTCGCCGCGGCCTAGATCAACAACGTCGACCGTTGAAAACAAGATTCAATGATGTCCATAATGTCACCGTGACAATAGTATTATGAACTTGGACTAGTATAGTGGTACTAGGCCAGAAATGCATAACAATGAACAACTGTCACAATAGTCAGATTGCTAGCACACTTTGTTCTAGATACCATAACGGATTATATTTTGTACAACCATATGACCATACCCCTCTCTTATGTCTTATACATATACTTCATATACATAACAAAAAACTTCACATGAATTTTTAAGTTAACACCCACTAATTCGACGCTGTAGCAGCTATGTAATACGTTTTTGTATACATTTAATTCGTTTGACAACCATTGAGGACACTAGCATTACGACGACGAGGACGGGGCGGCAGTGACGAACATACACAGCCAAGAGATCGACGTTGGCATTAGTGAATACGGGCACACGGATACAGAGTAAAACTCAATGCCAGCTCGTCGTCGAGCTCTACGACGCGACGTTCTGATACCAAATCGCACTAAACTCACCACTATACTAGAATAAGAGAAGTATAAAAAGTAATATTTATCACTCAATTTGAGGGCCTGACTGGGAAAACACTCCCAGATCACAGAAGATAGCAGCTAAATAGTACGACTGTAGTGATGTGTTCCTGTGGTGGATAAGATCGTCAGAGCTCATTAAGTAAGCGTTATATTGGGGGCCGGGGGATTTCTGTGCTGTCATGTTTCTCTTGATTTTTACATGCTTGGCAACGCATGCTGCTACATGGTGCAAGGTGCTACGAGGTTTTAATAGGTTACGATAGCCGCTTACCATCTAGAGGACCCACGGAATTTTGTGGTTTGTCACCCTTGTCTTATATAGGGTGGTATGGCACAGTAAAATTATTAAAGGGATAAGATGTATTTGAAAGTTGCAAAACATTTCTATGAACTAATATAGCCCATGTTTTAATTTATTGTCGTATTGTCGTAACCACCCTGTATACAATATTCATCTGAAAAAGCTGCTCCAGAAAGTTTATACGAAAGATGGGCATTAGCTCTGACAGATGAATCTGAGTTTCATTAATTATTAGAACATCATAAACAGGCCGTTTCACTTTTATGAAGAGTTCTTTACGAAACAAAATCTTATTTTAATTAAAATAAGTTTGTATAAGATATATCTACTTCATCATCATCATCATCACCAGCCTATATACGTCCCACTGTTGGGCACAGGCCTTCCTACATGGCAGAAACACATGAGGAGTTTGGGCCATAACACCACCACGCTGGCCCAATGCGGGTTGGTGGGTTAAAGCGGCTGCAGTAACAACCGGGACCAACGGCTTAACGTGCCTTCCGAAGCACGGAGGAGCTCAAGATTGTAAATTTGATTGACCCATCCAGGGACCGACCATGGCGAAAGTTGCTTTGTTTGTTGTGATCGAAACCAGAGCGCTCAATCCACTACGCCACCGAGCTCCTCACGCCACCGAGCTCTCGATATCTACTTACATCAATTTATTTAACAATTATGAGCAAGCATATCCGCTAACTCGTTTTGACAGTTAAGTGAATTTTCGAACCGAGCTTTTTGCAGATCTACTTTTTCTTAACTAAAATATCATATTTCCTTGTAACGCAGCAATGGACAGGGTTATAACTTTAACTGCCATAATGATCGTAAGAGAAAAACCTGCTTAAGTCTTCAAAAACTTCAAGCTGACACTTTTTGACATACATCTTGTAATCAAAGTAATATTCTTTTCAACACACTTCCTCATAAAGTGGCTCTAATCCCATGGCAATTAGGCACATAATGACACATATAATCAAACTGTGACTTTTTCATTACTATTATTCACTAGTGAGTAATAGTTTTTTTTTTTAATAATTAAAATTGCCAATATATATTTTTTTTTCTTTTTTTGTTGTTAAATCTCCCTGTAATGGGAAGGCAAAAGGAACTAATGCCCATACAGCCATGTCTGATGTGATTGAGTTTATGTCACTTATCTATATGTATATGTGTAAGTATATGTATTTTTTGTATTTATGTATATGTGTAAGTATATGAGTTTAAAATCCAAAGTCACGCCCAAGGCCCTATCATAATAACAGCGCTTCTGCGACGTTTTTTATAATGTCGCAAAAGTTTTATGCTGAGATAGGGCCTTGTTGACTGCACTTATTGTTAAGTATAAACTGTTTGTATTTGTCTATTTTTTTTTAATTTTTATTGTTTAAGCTTCTTGTTGTTGTTTGTTATGTGCATGTCAAATAAAAATATTTTTCTTTCTTTCTTTCTTTCTTTAATATTATTGGTTGAGTTACGCTTACATTTGCGCTAAAAAGCTATCCGCGAAAAGCCCAAAAAAAAGAAACCTCATTTTTTAGTCTATGGCCGATGCGCGCGCATAGGAAAACTGATTAATTTTTCCCGCCATTACGAAACATTTTTCACAACTCGTCTCGTTTTCTCTTTTGAAGTTATTTAGTTAGTTATTAATTAAGATGTCTGCAAATACAATTTATGAAGAAAATGATTCATGTTGTACACCGCCCGATATAAGATGTGAAGCCCAGAACGTTATGGAAAGTTTACTACCAGAAAACTCAAAGGAAAAATATCTATTAGCGTACCAAAATTTCATACAATGGCAGAACAACAAGAATACGCAGTCTTTTTCAGAAAATGTGTTCATGGCGTACTTTAAAGAATTATCTTCTAAGTACAAACCTAGCTCTTTGTGGTGTATTTACTCAATGTTAAAAAGTACAGTCCGAACAAAGAATGGAGTGGACTTAAAAACATACTCGAATTTGTCAGCTTATCTAAAGAGACTATCTGATGGATTTAGAAGCAAAAAATCAAAGGTTTTATCATCTGACGATATTGAAAAATTTATTAAAGATGCTCCAGATAACCAATATTTGGCTACAAAGGTTAGTTAAATTAATTTTAATTAAATATTTAATAGCAGCTTGTTGACTTTAATTATTGTTTCTTTTGTTTCAGGTTGCTTTAATATTTGGTGTAACTGGTGCCTGTAGGATACAAGAATTAACAAATATAACTGTAAAAGATATAGAAAACCATGGCCAGATGCTTTTGCATACGTAGAAGATTCCATACAAAACAAGAAGGAAATTTGTGCGAAAATCACAAAAAGAATTAAACTTGATTCTGAGACGCATCCTACTAGCGAAATACCAAGTACATCCAATGATTGGATTTCACCTACCTACACGAATAATGAACCATCACAAATAACAATAGAACATGAAAGTATTTCAGTAAATAATCTATCTGATGAGACCGCTATATCATCAAAAATAGTTAATTATAATTTTACTAACTGCACATTTACTAATTGTTTCTCTAAATAAACTTTTTATCTACTATGTAAAATGGTTTTTTATTTAAGTATTATTTTATTCAGAAGTGTGTTGAAAAACGTTGTATGATACACGTGTGTATTGATGATTACCGTCCTCGGCTCCTTAAGACCCTCGCCTGACGGCTCGGGCCTCAATGCGCCTCAGCGGTAATCACCAACATTACACACTTGTACCATAATGTACTATAATTTGAGTCCAGTAATTAAACGCTTACGCTTTTAATACTTTTAATTATTCTTTGAACAAAAATAGCGTAGACAAAGAAATATTTACGATTGGTACTGAATATAAATTTTCACATGTACCTTATTTACTTAAGTAGCTTAACTAATGGACATCGGTCAATTTGGGCCACTTTGAACTACTAGGTAGTATAAAAATCTATTGGAAAATTATAACACAAGTAATTATTTTAGCATTTCATTTTACATGCAAGCGAGTTGTCTTCGTATTTTGATTACGTATTTTTTTCTGAAATATGTGTGAATGGTAATCATTAAAAAAAACCAATTGACAACTGATTGATATTGACAGATAAACTCCTGCCTATCCCTAAAAGTTTCACCCTGAAACAAAGTTACAGAAATAAATTGTAACATCGAAAGACTAAGTAGATATAGCGCTTCTATCGCGGCTCTAATTTAATGCTTAAACAAGTAGGTATCGCATACTGAAACCGCCTAAACAATAGCTATTTTATTATTTAGACTGAATTTCTAGGATATCAAGCAATCAATCGCGAAATCGATAAATAAAAGTTATCACAAAGCAGCCCAATGCTAATAGCCCTTATAAAACCGATACTGATACTGATGTCCTATATATCTAAGACCCTATACTTCCGTAAAACGCATGAGATTGTACATTAATACGATTTGAAACCTTCCTGCTCATTTTGGATAGTATTTCAGATTCAGTAGTAATGCTTCAACAAATATGTGGGGCTTGAGATAAAGCCAAGTAAGAACTAAAATAGAATACACTAATGCTTAGCAAAGATTTCTGTGAATTGGTAAATATGCATTATATTAGGATTATTGGTTCTTTATTTTATCATTGAAGATAAGAAAAATAGGAAATATTTTCTCACTTTACTAATAATAACATTTTTTTTTGAGTTTTAGAAAATATAAAACAAATACTTAGTAACAGGATGATGTAAAGTTTGAAAATATAGGTAAGTACATGTAGGTAAGACGGATCATTGACGAATGCAAAAGTTCTTATAGAGTTCTGAAATTCGGAGGACTTTTTTATTACTTTCTTTAATAAAAAGGGTGTATTTCGTTTTTAGGGGGTTTCTGTATTTGCGAGATCTCTCTTTATCCCACCCTCAATTCGAAACTCCTGAATTAATTTTCATATGTGTGTGTGTGTTATGGAAAGTATTTTTGCGTTTGAGAACAAGAAGCAAAGGATAAGTGACGTCTTATAAACAAAAGTTTAATAATAATATATTTTCTTATTATTATAGATTACCTTTGTATTCACTATCTGGAAGTTAAAGAGAAGATATTCCTAAAATATACAACACCAAAAATAATGTACAATCATGTTTCTGAAATACATTATATAAGTACATAAAATAACAATAAAAATGGTTGCGACTCATTTACACTCGCTCGGTATGCAAGCACACTGAGTCAGTATGGATTTCTATAGATCTCCATACAAAATGCGTAATCTTTATCAGCATAGTCTCTAAATGGGTGTAATATCGTTAAAACTTCGTAATCTTGAGGAATAGAATTAATATTAATGTTTTTTATTAAAATAATTTACCCTAGAAAGAAAGAAAATATTTATTTGCCATTGAATAAGGTACACTGGAGATGGTCATTATAATATTAACTTCTGCTTATTCAGCCACTTATATTAGCATGCAAATATATTCCTACCTATGTCAAAATTCATTGTCATTAAATTATTATTCATTTCATAATATTATATTAAATTAATTTCATTCATTAATAATTACATACAAAAATCAAAATTAACACAAATAATACTTAACTATCTATTTGTAATTAAAAAATTCCTGAACTGTATAAAAAGCATTTTCCTTTAGCCAGCTATATAAAGCGCTTTTAAATCTATTAAAGGGTAAGTCTTTAAAATTCTCAGGTATTTTATTATATATCAATATACACATCCAATAACAATTCTTATTAAATCGCTTACTTTTAGGAATGATAACAGAGACCAATCTATTGCAATGTCTAGTATTTCGTATGTAAACATCTTTAGCTTGTCTAAACTTATGCATATTTTGCTTTACAAATTTGGCCACTTCTAAGATGTAAAGGCAGGGAAGTGGTAAAATACCTAATTGCTTAAATAATGGCCTGCATGGCTCGTCAGGAGCAGTACCACATATTGCTCTAACACATTTTTTTTGAGAAATAAATGCCTTTTTAATATCTGTGCTATTTCCCCATATGATGAGTCCGTATCGCAGAACGGATTCAACGTAAGCAAAGTATGCTGTAAGAGCTGTGCTTCTTGTTGCAATTTTCGTTAGTTTGTAGAGTGCAAAAGAGAAACCATTGATTTTATTACACACATTTTCTACTTGTTTTTTCCAGTCAAATTTTTCGTCAATTTCTATACCTAAGAATTTTGTCATATTTGTAGTTTTTAGTATTTGTCCATAGTAATCTATATTAAATGTCTGATTTGATATATTATTGAAATTAATTATACTTGTTTTGTCAATATTAATAAGCAAATTATTATTTTTAAGCCAATTTATTATTGTTATCATAGTTTTATTAATGTCATTTTTATGGACATTTAGCGTCATTTTACTATCCGTTTTCACTACTACAGAAATATCATCAGCAAATAGGGTGCATCGATGCTCAGTAACATCTGGAAGGTTATTAATATAGACAAGGAATAAAAGAGGACCCAGTACACTTCCCTGAGGAACTCCGAATTTATTTTCTTTGAATTTTGATCTATATTTTTGAGCCACATGATGGTTTGAGTCAAATTTTACGATTTCAACAGTTTGCATCCTAATTCTCAAATAAGTCTCAATCCAATTTAAAGCAGTACCTCTAATACCACAGTGTTCCAACTTTTCTAAAAGTTGGCTATGGGATACAAAGTCAAACGCTTTAGACATATCGAAAAAGATGGCCGTTGCATATTTTTTGTCATTTAAGCATGTTAGCGTCTCGTTTACCAAATCAAAAATGGCGTGTGTAGTTGATTTACTTTTCTGAAACCCGTATTGATTGGACTTTAATACATGATACTTATCAAAGAATGAAATAAGTTTTGCATGCATAACTTTCTCATAAATCTTAGATAAAACAGGCACTAATGTAATTGGTCGGTAATTTTCTAATATTGTTTTTTTCCCCTTCTTATACAACGGCTTAACTATTGATAGTTTAAGACTATCTGGGAAAGTACCGGTGACCATTGACAGATTTATTAAAAATGCTAGAACTGTGCTTATTTGTTCTTTGCATGCCTTAATAACTTTTGTACACACATCGTCATACCCTTCTGAATTTGTATTATTTAACGCCATAATAACTTTTCTAACATAATATTCATCTATGGGGGTAAGGTAAATGGAATAATTAAGAGGGGCATTGGGGGCTTCATATAAAATAGTCGTATTATTCTTATTTGTTAGTTCAATAAAGTAATTGTTGAAAGCTGTAGCGATTTCCGTAGGGCTACTTATAACACCGTTTTTAACATCAATTGAATCTATGTAATTGTTACACTGTGAAGTAGTGCCTAGTTCATTTTGTATTATCTTCCAGGTAGCTTTACAAATATTTTTACTATTTAGCACAAATCTATTATTAGTCAGTTTTTTAGCTTGTAATATGCATTTTTTTAATAGTTTTGCAAAAACTTTATACTTGTCTTTGCTACCATAGGTTCCCTTTTTGTAATAATTGTACCTTAGAATTCTATTTGTAGCACAACTCTTTTTAATTCCTTTGGAAAGCCAACGTAGATTTGTGTTTGCATTTAATTTAACTTTATTAACAGGAAAACAGAGTTTGTATAGCAAGCAAAACCAGTCATAAAATTTATTAAACGCAGCGTTTGATTCTCTCTCACTATATACATCAGAAAAAGAGAAACTGGCTAAATATATTTTAAACTTTTCAATATTCACAACAGAGTAGCATCTCTTATAGGCATATATTACTTTAGTTTTAGTTGGTTTTGACTTTGTTTTAAAGCTAAGCACTTGTGCTGTATCGTGGTCAGATAACCAGAGTGGGAGTATATTTCCAACGGCACCTTTTACATTACTAAAAATATGGTCAATACAAGATATACCTCTAGTGGGTTCGGTTATGTGCTGTACTAAATTATAGTTCTTGAGAATGTCTTTTAGATGACTGGTTACATTATTTCGTAAAAGTGTGTTTATATTTATATCCCCCGCAATAACTATATTCTGTTTAGGGTATTTACATAAATATTTGTTAAGTATAAGTTCCAATTTATCTAAAAAGTACTCAAAGTGTCTTTTCTTTGTAGCTGTTGACGCACGATATACGCAAATAATTATAATGTTCTGTGACATTATATTTATAGAACAACATTCAAGATGAAAATTTGCTGCGTAATCATCAAAAATACTAATTTTTTTGTAAGAGGTTCCTTTTTTAACCAATATGCAGGTGCCCCCCCTTTTTTTATTTCTTGAGTAGTGAGCTGCAAGTTCATAATTATGAATATTAATATTTTTCTCTTCACCGCCTTTTATGAAGGTTTCAGTGAAACAAAGCACATCAGGATACAAGTCATGTTTAAGATCTGAAAGAGTTATTTCAATAAGTTCCTTTTTGGAAAGTAGGCCTTGAATATTTTGATGAAAAATCACAAAGTTATTTTTGGTTTCTTTGGGGACTGAAAAAAATCATGTACTTCTTTTTGGGGCGTTTTTTTAAGGTTCTTTGTTTCGATGCGGAAATAATATGGTATTGTACCCTTTTTAAATAATTGTGAGGTACTTTTATTATTTTTTGAACTATTATTTACATCATAGCAAGTCTTATGTTTTAAACTGTTTCTCATTTTTAATACATTTTTAATAAAGTCATTTTTATATTTTAAGTAATCAATTTCGATATTTAATTTAAAACTTATTTTTTTTTGTAAAGATGTCTTACTTTGGAATCTGTAGTTGGCTATTTAAAATACATTACATAACATACATACGTTAAAATACAATTTTTATAGTTTTTTACAATTAGACTAATCTGCGCATTTAGCTTCTGAACATTCAAATAATAATTTTGTTGAACACTTAAAAGGAAAATACTACATTTCTTCAGATTACATAAAGCATTACATAAACTAGTTATTACTGTATAAGGATTGTTATCATTAGTCCCCACAGATAAAATCAATATATCATTTTCGGTCAAAGAATCATATAAATGTTCACAGCTTCTCAGGACTTCAGAGCTTGTGGCAAAAGGTTTTAGCACGCCAAAAACATCATAAGTGTCGTTCCATTTTCCGGAACGTGATTTTTTTATTTCTTCAGTAAGGCCTCGTATTTGTTGGTCGCCAATTATGTGTATAATGGGTTTCTTAATACTAGATTTTACCTGAGTGCCATCTAGCGAATGTTTTGGTGAGCTTTTCCCCAAGAGGCAAGATTTGCTTGAGCAATCAGAGTTTGCTAAGTGGTATATTTTACTAGCCCTACATGGCGTGGTAATTATGTCTTGTTTTTCATCGTGTGAAAAATCCAGTACAGTTCCATTTAGGTTATTTCTATTTTTTCTTAGGGTGATATTTTTTTTTGAACTTGAATTACATATCTTGGTTAAATATTTTGTCTTTGCCTTGTGTTAGATAGTAGGGTTTGAAGCTTAGAGTTTTCCATTAATAAGTTCTCTATTTCATTTTCGGCTATTTGTAATTTATCTTTCAGTTCTTTGTTTTGTTTTTCTAATTTTTCGATCCTATCTTCCATATTTATTTTCCTTAGGTCTGGGCAGCTGTTATTCAGTCTACTGTTTTGTGACAAAGACATGATATCTGTATATTCATCGTCAGATAAAGACTCAAAAGAATTCGTTGTTGATATATTTATATTACAGTTTTCATTTTGTACTCTGTCCCAACACTGTTCACATTTCCATTTTGCTTTGTTATCTTTAGTCATTAGGTAGAATCGTTTTTCTGAAACATTTGTGCATTTTACATGATAGTTTTGTGCACAATCCATACAACATAATAAGCTGCGTTTTAATATTTTATTATTGCATTTTCTACATTGTGTCTCCATCTTGCGGATTTTATTGGATAGGTTGGTACGTTTAATGTTTAGATGTTAATAACCAGTGCTATATGCGCGCGGTTTCATACGCCACACTTACAGTAGATGACAGCACTAGACATACAATTTACAGTTGAGCATATGCCGGCATGTGGGTAATCAGATGATTTTTGTTTACATTCAATAGTCAATCCTTATTTCGTGAAATTATATTTTACTTATTTCTTTATGTGCACTGCTTGTCATAGTTTATTATTATCATGTTTGCTTTTCAACATTGTAACTCGATATAATATATCAAGGTAAGAATAATGTTTGATGTAATTACCTATCGTTTGTAATTCCAGATGATCCGAGATACTCCTTAATTTGTAGTTTACATTATAGCTTTTGTTCTTAACACTTGTGTCACTTTTTCCTATCAGTACCTTTAGGTTTTTAACACTTTTTACACTAAATCGATATGTTGTGATTTTTAAATAATTTTTATACACGGACCCAATGTTTCTAAAGGCACAGTGGCGCTAAAAACCTAACTGTAACCAATTTTAACACATTAAGTAGGTATTATTTAAAACCTGAAGAAAATATGTTTGGAATGTCTTTGGCGAATCTGAACCTATTCAATAGCTTGTTTTTTGAAAGAGAATCACATCAATTTGGTTCCATATAAATTTGGTAGCTATCTGAAAAAGACTCTCATAAATAATACGAAAAAACAAAACACAAAGATATTGTGCATTTTTTACCAAACGTCAGTCAAATTAGAATCAATTTGTCTCGTACAAATTTGGCTCAGCTTGATCTTTATTGGCTTGGCTGTAGCTTATTACTAAATAATTGAGATTTGATCATCAGTTTTAACATTTCCTGAATACTTTTTTACTGCCTAAAAGGCGGGGTGCCTTTTTCATCAATGAACCACCGTTCATTGAAGGGTCGTTAAAAAGGAAATGGGTTTTTATTTGAAATTTATAAATTAAGAGCTATAAACATAGACCACCTTACCACAAAATTTTGCTCTAAAATTAAAAATTAAATCTTCATCTTCCTTTATTAACAAAAAATGAGCTTGCATTTTGTAATAAGGTGGTGTGTTTGTCAGTGGATTACAGTGGAGCCTTATGTTGAGAGCAAGGCGATTTGTCCCTATTGTTGTAACACTACAGTTTTATAGGGTTGGCTACGAGACTTTCATGAATTAAAAAAGGAAGATTGCAGTACGATTCTTTCACAACTTAATAATATGATTCAATTTCCAATAATTTTACCAAGAGATTTAGTGTCTTGGTAAAGTTAATGGGAATTTAATAAACATTAATGAGGTGAGTTTTTGGTACAGTTTAAGGCACGATAGCCTCTTTTTACGTCCCATTTGTATAAAGTCCCCATTGATGTTAACTAAGTACAACAAATGAAAAAAAATAGGACAAAAATTACCTACCAGACGAATTGCAAAATTAATGGAATCATAATGCCCTCCAACTAGAAGATAAATTAGATAGTAATACCACGTTACACAGGATCTACAGGAGGAATAAAAAAATTACATAAGAAAAACACGCGTTTAGCGACGCCTCATAGTATGTTCATGGTACTGTAGTTTACCTAAACAGCTGAATGTGATGACAAAAGGAACACTGCATTCATCCTGACTTAGTCCAAAATTACACCAAAAGGTGTCTATAGGCGGCGGTAACCGCTTACCACCAGGTGGGCCGTCAGCTTGTTTGTCATCTAGTTGTATAAAAAAGTAAAAAAAAAGTAAAGAAAGAAAAAAGTTATGCTTGCCTAGACTTGAGGTTCTAGATTATTACTTTTAGATGGCAAATTATTAACATAACTCAAGAGTGTACTAAGTAATAATGAAAAAATACATGTGCACAGACACAAATAGCATCAAGTTGGGTTAATTATAATAAACTATTACCGTCCTTTATTAGAAGGAGAGTGAAGTGTTAAAGAAAATAAATGCCTGGAACTGCTCTACGTCTACTCAGAAGCCAATCCTGCTGATCCGACGACACGTCCCTATCAAAAGAAAAAGAGTCTCTGGTTTGACGGCCCTGGACGTTTGCAGAAAGGTAAAGGAAAATGGCCATGCCCCACCATATTTCAAATACCCAAAGCTTTGTTGGGGCAGGGTCCATCGCATACGGTAAACCTAATGAAAATTGACGAAAAAATACAGAAAAAGACACACTAAGAACAAGGAAATACGAAAAAATATTTTCTACTAGAAACCTAAGGAAAGAGGTAAAGCTAAGCGATTAATTTGAACTTATTCACAGATGTCGACGGACCTTTGCGATGTAATGGCGCTATGAAGAAATAGATTAGTAGTTCGACAAACGTCATCCTATTTTAATTCCTATAGATTCAGCATCCACCTCGTTATGAAAACAAACAAATAATGTTTTCTTAAAATATGGGAGCCTATACTTTGAATCTCGAGGTTTTTCCGCTGAAGAAGGCCAGAGAGATCATTCTCTCTCCAGGGGAATACCGTTAGTAATAATATTGGAAGACGCCCAACATTTAATATTGCATAAATAAAAAATAAGATGGATATTTATAAACCTTATTTCTGTTTTTTTCTTTAGTCAAGAGGTTTCTGAGAAGCTAAGTTGTCAATCCATAAGCATATCTGCCTAATCCTGGATTGTTTATCGTTATAAATTACAGTTACCAGTAAGCAAGAGTAGTACTAGAGCGCTTGACTGGGTACCTTAACTTTACCGGGCCAGCAAGGTGGAGGCGGCTAGAACAGTGTGTTTCAAGCTGCACTAGCTGTCTTCGCATATGGACTCTTTTTACCGCTTCATATCAGGTGGTGTTAAGTCATTTGCCGAGCTTAGTATAAAAAAAAGATCGGAGTTAAATAATACTACTTCGCAAAGTTGTATTTCTGAGTGAGGTCGCTAGAGCTCAAAGCTGTCGTAGATACATATGTCACTAATCTGTGGAATGATCGTCTTGCTGTCAACATAAGGTTTATAAAGGGCTAGCTACGCGTGAATAGTGCCCATAGTGACGAGCGTCTATTGGCTATGGTGACCGCTTTCAGTCTGGTGGGCCGTACGCAGGTTTGCCACCTCTGTCGTAAAAAACGCACGATGATTTCTAAGAGACGTTTTAAGACGGTTTAAGATGTTTTTTAAGGTCTCGGTTGGCAAGAAAATCTTTTTCGTTTCTTTTACAAATCTGTTTGTACGTTTTCTAATTGTTCACTGTCTTTATTAAATGAAGCTACATCAAAAAACTTATTATGCGAGATTTATTATTTTAAAATTCTAATTTAGATTCATTATTTATCTCTCGCTGTAACCAGGAGTAATGATAAAGAAATAAGTTAAATCTTTTAACGCGGGTTACTTATTCTTGACTATTGATAGATACTTAAATCAAACAAAAAGATATATAACGAACCATGGCAAATGCTTACGTAAATCGTTAACAGTTTCCTTATTTGTAGGGTATTAGAAACACCTGCCGCGCCCCGTGGAGATTTTACTTTGTATTTGTCAGGATTTATCATAAAACAATACAATTAACGGACGACTGGTCGAACGAAAATAGTTACTACGCAACAAAAACCATAAATTGCTTGCCAAGGAACTTTTTTTTAGTTTGAGCGAAATGCTTCACTTGGCAAGAGCGTCTATTATATAATGCTTGTAAGCTTACCTACACGGTTATTTATGTGATCGATTGCGGGGTTTATATTCGATCGCACAACAAACAATAACTAATAACTAGGTGCGCCAAGAGCAAATATCCGGCATTACTAGTATGCTCACTGGGATTGTAACTCACTTTGCGCATTTCAGTGAAGTCAAAACTAATAGAACGATAATGAGTTTGAACAAAGTTTAATAGGGACTTTAATTACCGACTCCTAAACTGTACAAATTTTAATCAAAATCAACAAGAGTAAATCAGGAAAGGCAATGTGATCCGATCCCAGACAACCAAAAGCAATATAATCCATATCAACTCTAACACTAACGAAAACATAAGCAATGAAGAAACTATGAGCTCAAACGTCTATCTACTTTAATTATTTATACTGTGCCTGTAAGATGTACTAAACTAAACTTCAAACTTTACCGCAGTCTCAGTACTAAACCAGGTCTAACTTTGAAACACGTTTTATATTATAAGCTGATATTCATCGACATCAACGAACAAAATTTTGTTGGCAAAACTTAATTATAAGATTATAAAGTCATATTATTATCATGCATTAGAAAACTTATAAAATATTGAACCATATATATGTCATATATTACAATACTTGTTTATTTCTAATTCGAGTTACAACACAATTCGGCTCTTTGTTATCAACAAACTGTCCACAACTTTGTCGTATTCATCTTACCAATATTTTTGAGAAAATCCTATGAAATTTTTATACTTAACTGAAATAGTTTGTCAGCATAACTTTCTAGCTGAATTTAATCCTTTGATGCCCAGACGGCAACTTAAGTTGACATGACAATTAAAATTCAATTGTGTCTGGTTTATCGGGCTTCAAAGGGCCTATCAAGTAGGTACTTTAAAAAAATATGTAACCTTTAATTGTAAACTGCACTCAAAGAAAGTGCATGTCGCACGATAGGAGCCTATAAAAGAATTTGTACTTTAATAAAGTTAGTAGGTATAATACTGAACTTGCCAACTTCGGAATAGATTTTCGGAGTTAGTGCTTTGACGACTTTGGTCAAATCTTTTTTTCTTGCTTTTGTAATAATTCACTTTAGATTCATAAAACAAAAAGCGGCGACCTCCAAAGGGTCTACGTTACCAGCGATCTTAAAAACCCATTTAAATTTAAATTGCGAACAGCTACTAAATCCTACCAACAGGCTGGACTTTCGTTAAGTAAAGGCACAATGTAAATGACAGCTCACGTTTTTGTGGCATTATGTAAGTTAATTGTAACAAATTAACTTACAAAATGGCACAAAAACGTGAATATTCTTGCGATATTCAAGAAGTTCAAGTATAAATTATTTGCGTAATTTCTTATTCTTTATTGTAGAGACCTACACAAAACAAATATTTTAAAACGATTTTACAAAGAAAGACCATGTAAGGTATACACAGGCACAACGATGGGTCACCGTGGCGGTACTTACTGTCATTATTACCTTTATTGTTATGAGTTTTACTACCTACAGGAAGCATGTAACCTGAGATGTTTTCAGACTAACTTATGCCCAAGAGAGGGGTGAATGCGTTTTAAAATTTACGCTGAAATAAGTAGAATTCAAAACTCAGCGACACTTTGACACTCCAACAAGAAGTTTATAATGCTTATATACATTTAACTTTAATGGATTTTAATGAATAAAAGCACGCCGCGCCGTGAGCAGTTTTTATGTCCCTTTAATTAATTTTCAAGTCTGCATTAAAATTATCGTACAATTTTAATTATGATATCGTAAAGAGAGGTGAAAGTAGATATACATAAGTTCTAAGGCTAAAAGATAAGTGAGTGTGTTGATAAGCACGTGGTTCGTTTATGTGGCTTTCCTTGCACAGGCGCTCGTCGGTAGATAAGTAGAACATCCATCTTAAGGCAATATTACACGGTTCAACCAAATCGAAAGCAATTCCATTATGAAGCATTGAACATTGTACTGCTTATTTACACACAAAATATTCAACAAGCCATTCAATGTTCGTTTTCGTAGAGATGTCGCGTAAGTCGTACGTGCAGGGTGTAAGTTAATAATTGATAAGTAAAATAACATTTATTGAGTAAAATAAAAAACGACTTCAAAACACTACTTTTTTTAAAATGGTGCTAAGCTGTTTTGCAGAAACAATAGACAGTGAAGCACCGACTCCAAAAAATGTTTATTTATGAGAAAAGTACACATCTTTAATTAGTTTATATTTTCGTTTAAATTTTTTACAATATTTAGTAGTAAATATTTAAGGTCAAAACTAGAAGAGTATTTTGATTTAAAAACCAAAAAACTGAATTGAATAAAATTTATATGGAACCAAACTGTAAACTATCAATGGAAAAAATCATTTTACAGAACTTTTTTTAAATGATGACGGATTTCTTAGGTAACAAACATAAAAAAAATACACCGGAATTGATAACCTCCGTCTTTTTCGAAGTCTGTTTAAAATCCACATACGTGGATGTCGCGAAGAATTATAAAAGTTTACCTACGGCTTACCACCTAGTTTGATTCTTGAGGCTCCTCAAGGATTTTACTATGTAGGGTCGTCGTCTGGTAGATAGGTAGCCAGAGTTGAATGCATTTCATTTTAAGCCTCAGGATGACAGTACACCTGCAATACCAAGTGATTATTCTTGTCTTGTTATTGCATGTATGTATCTATGGGCGACAGTAGCCGCTTACTATTGTGGGCCCACTGATCACTGGTGAGATTGTCATGTAGTTCTATAAATATAAAAAAACAATAGAATTGGCAACAGAAGATGTTCCCGCTTCCTTCATTGTTCAATGTTCGTGTTTACACGTTTTAATCGATCAATATTGATTTAATTGCATTAATAGCTAATTTTAAATAGGGTAGTTGACAATTTTTTTTATTTCATAAATTAGAAGTTTATAACTCATAAAGTAATATTGCAAAAGAAATAGTATGTCTAAGAACAATAGTTTCACAGATATAGTGGTATGTTTGATGTGTTGCGGCGCGTCGTCCAATAACGCTCCAAAGAAAATCTACGGAACAGGTGACGTCACATGTTCCCATATTATTAAGAAATGAATGGGCATACTGACAAAATTGATAATAACTATGTATTAAGTATGTTTTCATTAATAGTTGTCATAATAATAGTTGTTTCAATTGATGTCAGCAATCTAATTACATTACCATTTTTGATAAAAAAAATATGACTGTACAACTTCAACAATATTCCATATATTTTAAGTTTAAATTGTTTTTATGGGTACAGTAGCGTATATTTTCCGAATTGGTGAAAAATTGCGCCATATTCAAACTTAGGCAACATCCCAATTGTATTCTTAATTTTTGTTTTTAACATTATTATAAATGTTTGAAAAATTACTTAGTAATTAAAATATAATAAAACTAGAAAATTTCACGTCCTGAGGCAGGAATCGAACCCGCGACCTTTCACAATCCGGGCGACTGCTCTGACCACTGAGCCACCCAGGACTTGGGATATCCCTGTGAAATTCTTCTAGTCTATCTGTATTTGCGTTTATGAGCTAACGAAAACGACTAAGAATATTTGAAAGCACTGCCCCAACTTAACCGAATCGTAGGTATTTGTAAAAATACTCGTTTCGGATGTTGAAATACAATATTTCAACATTGTGTGGACGTTAGCTCATAAACGCAAATACAGATAGACTAGAAGAATTTCACAGGGATATCCCAAGTCCTGGGTGGCTCAGTGGTCAGAACAGTCGCCCGGATTGCGAAAGGTCGCGGGTTCAATTCCTGCCTCAGGACGTGAAATTTTTCTAGTTTTATTATATTTTAATCCTAATTGTAGCTTTCTTAACAATCACATCGAAATGTAATTTTTTAGTTATTTTTTTGGATTACCAATAACTGTGTTCACTATAAGAAAAAACACACATTTCATAATTACATAGATAAGTGCAACAACTACTATAGGTAAACACTACATGTGGGGGAAAAAACTCATAATTAAATATTTACTAATTAAGTAGTTATGTGGAGAGGCTTTCAACATATACTTATTTTATATGACGTTTAAATTATGTTAAATGTCGGAATTATTGTTTTATCTTTTACTATCGGCTTCCCACGGCTCCACCCACGTGGATATCGGTGATCGCTCCAAAAAGTATTCCATGTTCTTGCCAGATTCCTAAACTATCTCGATACCAAATTTCATCTAAATCAGTTTAGCAGTTTAGACGTGAAAGCGTAACAAACATCGCATTCAAATTTAATATCAATTAGGATAAGAAATAAATGTTTGTATGTTTGTTCCCTAAGCGTTCCGAAACCGTTAAACAGATTGTGATGGAACATTTGTAGAGTGTTTTGGCAAATCTCGCAAAGGTTCTTGCATTATAAAATTAACATATTTTCTATTATAAAACCTAACAGTTTTCTCTTTACAGGCATGGAAAAGCATGCCAGGAGCAGCTAGTATTAAATAAAATATTGCGCGTCAACCGCAATGCATTTAGACATGCATAAATAAACCGTGCGTTTGAATCGTCAAACCACTGCCTAGAACACTACACATGTTATTGAAAAACCACTGAATCATTAAAATTATGAATCAAAACTTATTTAGGTACATGTTACATACTGAAGTATTTTATTATCATTGTAATACTAACACCGAAACATTGTCCTGCCTAAATCAATATTTAGGGCTTCGTAGGCGAAATTACGCTTTAGCTGTGTTGTTTGATGTTTTGACGTCCCATAAAGAGAAATAAAAAAAAACACAATGTTTGTACGACTAGCTTTTTGCTGAGTTTTCTATCTAACTACTTACTTATATAGTATGAAAGTTTAACACTTTTTTAACACAAATTATTTAACTTTCATTAAAATTTGTATGACCATTCAGGCTTGTAACGTTAGTCAAATAATATAAAATAGTGCTATCTCAAGTTCAATATATCCCCATATTGTGCTACTTTTACTTTCAATAAATTGATTACTCTAATACAATACACGATGGAAACTGTCATACTAAATAAGTAAGTAGTTTGTCAATTTTTGATGCCAGCATATAAGAGAAAGTCCAGTGGAAAAATAAATTTAAGTTAAAAAAAGCAATCACTCCATCCAATATTTGCGGGTTTCTTATTTATTTTAGCGAAGACGTTTAACCGATATATTGGATTTATGTGCTAGCATTTTTAGGTAAGTTTGATCCCTATTGCATTGACATAAAAGACAATGTGTACATAATTTAGATGCTAACTGTACTTAGTTTGGGAGGAGGTCGGTGGCGTAATGCGGGCTCTAGTTTCGATTACGAATATAACGCAACTTTCGCCATGGTCGATCATCGCGGGATCGACGGTCATTGAACATTTTTGCCGTTGGTCCTGGTTGTTACTGCAACCGCTTTAACCCACCAACCCGCATCCGGCCAGCGTGGTGGTGTCATGGCCCAAACTCCTCATGAGGTTTTCCCATGTAGAAAGGACCTGAGCCCAGCAGTGGGACGTACATACAGATAGACTAGAAGAATTTCACAGGGATATCCCAAGTCCAGGGTGGCTCAGTGGTCAGAGCAGTCGCCCGGATTGCGAAAGGTCGCGGGTTCGATTCCTGCCTCAGGACGTGAAATTTTCTAGTTTTATTATATTTGAATTACTAAGTAATTTTTCAAACATTTATAATAATGTTAAAAACAAAAATTAAGAATACAATTGGGATGTTGCCTAAGTTTGAATATGGCGCAATTTTTCACAAATTCGGAAAAAATACGCTACTGTTACCCATAAAAACAATTTAAACTTAAAATATATGGAATATTGTTGAAGTTGTACAGTCATATTTTTTATTTTTTTTTATCAAAAATGGTAATGTAATTAGATTGCTGACATCAATTGAAACAACTATTATTATGACAACTATTAATAAAAACATACTTAATACATAGTTATTATCAATTTTGTCAGTATACCCATTCATTTCTTAGTAATATGGGAACATGTGACGTCACCTGTTCCGTAGATTTTCTATGGAGCGTTTTTGGACGACGCGCCGCAACACATCAAACATACCACTATATCTGTGAAACTATTGTTCTTAGACATACTATTTCTTTTGCAATATTACTTTATGAGTTATAAACTTCTAATTTATGAAATAAAAAAAGTTGTCAACTACCCTATTTAAAATTAGCTTTTAATGCAATTAAATCAATATTGATCGATTAAAAATTTTAAACAAAAATTAAATCCGACTTCAAAAAACTGAAAAGGATAAAATAATTAAATTTAAGTAGGTATTCATCCCCTAGAAACATATTTTTGGAGTTGGTGCTAAGCGGTTTCCAAAAACAATAGAAAGTGAAGCACCGACTTGCATTGCATTAAAAGCTAATTTTAAATAGGGTAGTTGACAACTTTTTTTATTTCATAAATTAGAAGTTTATAACTCATAAAGTAATATTGCAAAAGAAATAGTATGTCTAAGAACAATAGTTTCACAGATATAGTGGTATGTTTGATGTGTTGCGGCGCGTCGTCCAAAAACGCTCCATAGAAAATCTACGGAACAGGTGACGTCCTTTTCAGTTTTTTGAAGTCGGTTTTAATTTTTGTTTAAAATTTTTTTTTCACAATTTTTAGTGGTAACTTTCTACGGTCGAAGCTAGATGGGTGATCGTAAACTTATATTGTTTCCTACTATCGTATCGTTAACACTAAAAAGTCATTTGAAAAGCAAAACTTCGCAATTTCGCATATGTAGACGACTTCATAATTTAAGTTTTTTTTAAATTTAAAACCAAAGTACCCAACTGTTTTTGAAAAAATTTTTATGGGACCAAATGGCAGCTATTCCGCATCGAACAAAAAAAGAATCACGTAAATCGGATCAGTAATCTCGGCGTAATCGGTGTACATACATAGGAAAAAAAAAAAAACATACCGGCCGAATTGAGAACCTCCTCGTTTTTGAAGTCGGTTAAAAACGTGTAAACACGAACATTGAACAATGACTATTCAGTGTACGGTAGCGAAGGAAGCAGGAACATCTTCTGTTGCCAATTCTATTGTTTTTTTTATATTTATAGAACTAGATGACAATCCCACCAGTGATCAGTGGGCCCACAATAGTAAGCGGCTACTGTCTGAAACATAGGCTGGTGATAAATACTTAGTTTAATTGTCTGTTGGCCGGTTTCTTAGTTGATGTTTTTTTTTACAAAGCACGGCAATTGACCCAACACCACCTGATGTGAAGCGGTAAAGAGAGTCCATATGCGAAGACAACTAGTGCAATAGACATTGCACTAGCCACCTCCACCTTGCCGGCCCAAAAGGTGCTTTTTCACGCCTCTCTTGAAGGATGGAATTTGGAGGATTTGAAGTGAAGCGTGTTAAATGTATATCTACTTGATGATTATAAAATGTCATATCAAGTGTAGATTTAGACAAAGTAACCTCACCCCGCTTCCGGACACATACTATGTTAATCGTGTTTATAAACCACAGAAAGCGGCCTGAGTCATCAACATTCATACTTTCCTATATTTCATGGTTTTTAAGTGTTCCATAAATTTGGCTTTTCAACATTCTTATGTCATGGCAATAGAAGAAATGACTATCGGTGACGTGGGATTTTGTCTATTTGGTTACTCTACAAAATAGCCCATCCATCAAATAACCCATCGGTAGAATTACTTTTTGATGATGTGGCGATTCGACTTCGCTGAAATGTGTTTCAATACTGAAGTCGAAGTTCCGTCTCGGTTTAATATTAGTTATGATAGTTTCAATGGACCTGTGCACTCACTGGCAAGTACAATAGTCTTTAAAACAACGTCGCGTCTAGTCAATGCTGCCAAATAATATAGATCATTCCATTTTTTTATACGATAAGGGTGACAAATAAGCTTATGGTCCTTCTTATGGTGAGAGGTTACTGTATCCTTTAAACGTTTGTAGCACTTCAAGTTACCGAGGCCTTTAAAAGCTCGTAGCACCTAAGGCACAACTCTAGAGCCCCATAGCTCTTAGCACCTAGGGCACTTACTCATGCGCTGCCTAACTCGTAGCACCTCAGGTACTACTCACAGGCTCCCTAAAAGTTTAATTACAGCACATAAGACGAGTCCCCTACGTAATGCTTTCTTAATGAGCTCTGGCGACCTTACTCACCGCAGGAACTTAACACACAAACACTACAAATAAGTGTTATTTTGCTGCGATGTTCTGTAAGGTGGAGGTGCTACATAGTTTCGTTTAAAAATAATTCAAAGCTTAACCTCAAAAATGTCAGATTGTCTTGAAGGTTATATCTATTAAAAATTAAAAAGTAATGGCGACAAGAAATTAGAACCACGTGAAAAAATTAAAAATTATAATTCCAGCGGCTCTTCTTTCAATTATTTGGCTTTTAAAATAATTAAAGTTGACAAAAAAGTTTACACCGTGATACTGTTTCTTATAGATATGAAGAGCTCAGTGGCGTAGTGGTTTGAGCGCTCTGGTTTCGATTACGAAAACAAAGCAACTTTCGCCATGGTGGTCTCGGGATGGGTCAATCAAATTTATAGTCTTTTACCCCTTCTGGACCACGACGGTTATTTTATTTCAAAAACTGGAACCCTGAGATAGACTGTAGGCACTTGGGTTTGGGTGTATAGTATTAGTAGTCAAAATAGGGTCCAGTGACTGAATTTAATTAATTTAAATTCCAACGGTTTATAGCTTTGAAAACATAATTCCTTGTGAACACTTGGTCTGACTGCTTAATCCTGTCGATCGGACGACGTGAACTTTTTTAATTTTGGTCTGACTTTACCAGGGGTTTTGATTATTTACAAGATACTATCATTATAGTAGATTAATAATTAGATTGTAATAACCGAAATTAAGTCAACAAGCATAATTGACCCACCTGACTGTAAGCAGTTACCGTAGCCTATTAACGACTTGTTGACAACATAAAACAGGAAGTCCCACAGGGGACACCCTCTGGTACAGACCAGGGGGTGTCCCTCCTCAGTTTAGGTATGTTCGGCCGGCGCGCCTCTCGGGCGGGCGTATGGCAGTAAATTGTCCCTCGGCTCTCGGCTCGCTGCATCTCGCGTGTAATTAAGCATCTTTTCCGTGATTTTTGCAAAGAAAAATGACGAAAAACGATCTTATAATCTGTTAAATTTAGAACGAGGAATCGGAATGACTAGGTGAACTGAGAACCCTGTTCACTTACCGTTAAACAGGTTTTGAGTGAGCGGTGCTCAAAGGAATATGAATGCTCGAGTCACATGATAAGTTTAAATTTCGCGTGTAAGCAGGTAACGGTCGTAAAAGACGCAAATTTTTATACCTAAACCTGACATTTGTTCGATAATGAACCTTCTATTGGACAATTACTTATTCTGTGCCTCTACTCCAATGTAAAGCGTCTGCGATACTCTTTCTGGCGACCTTACTCCCCGCAGAAACAATTCACTAAGAGGTTTTTGACTTTGAAACTTTGTAAGGTGGTGGTTCTAAGTTCCACTGGAAATTATCACTGTGAACACAGAACAGATAAAAGAGTATCTGTTCTGTGTCTGATCTACCCCTCCATCTCTCTGTACTATAGGTACTTAAAAATTTTAAAAATATGGCACATAAACTATCACCAGTATTATCACTGTGAAATGTGTAATTGCAATGTACCTATATCTTCAATTTACAGACACATTTCGAACAGTCCCACTGTTAATGACAAGTTGATTAACGCTGATAAACATTTATAGCCTTTAATTAAACCGTTAACATCATAACATCCACATACATACTATTGGCACGAGTATTTTAAGCTAATTAGTGTTTGTAGCTCTGCTAGCGGTAATTAAACGGCTGGTTACGTCAACTCACCTCAATGGAGTGATGATAGCTCGATGCCTGTCCACTGCTATGGCTGTCAGCGTGAACACGCTCACATTGACGCTGAGTGCTTGCACAAACGGACAGAAGGCGCACATGAAGTGCGGTAGTAGCCACCGTTGTAATAGAGCGGCTTGAAACTGTTAGAAAGAGAAAATACAGTGTAAACTCTGCATAAAATTATTTTTTATAACGATAAACTCTCTATAACATAGAAAAAATCACATTTGGTTGGTTTACCTTAAAACCCACACATTGATACACTCTTTATAGCGCAGCAGCCATTCTCTATTACGAAGAAATGTGTTCTTAATTAGACAGAAAATCGTCATTATCGGTGTTATTGTTTATGTTATCTTATCAGGTTACAAAATACGCCGACTATTCTTTGAGAACCCAAACTAAAAGACACCGACTATTCTTTGAGGCCCCGAAACTTCTGAGGTCGAAAACAGCTTGATTTCGTTATTGTTAATTGCCTATTGCCTTAAACACGTGCTTGGTTTGCTTGAAAATGATGGTATCGAACTAAACATCTACCTATTATCGTATTATCAGTCATAAACCAACTTTGAAACTGCTAACATGGCCAGTAAAAGAAAAACATTATGTGTTGACGAAAAATTTTGTGTGATACCTGCGATTGAAAAGGGAGAAATCTTCGTCACTCCATATAACGATAACTCTCTATAACGATAAAAAATGCTCGGTCCCTTGAGTTTCGTTATAAAGAGTTTACACTGTATAGCTTTAGTGCATATCTACAGAAACAGGAATGTTAAAAACATAATTTTGGTAAATATCTAATAAACGTAAGTGTTTTTAATTTAATAATATGCTACGTTGCGTTCGTTTTAGTGAACATTTGCTTACCGGTAATGTACACTCGCTTTTATAAAGATGTAAGTATAGATTTAATGGAAGGTAGTAGGTATGTATATGTCGATAGTAGGTATGTATAATTATTTTTTCATTTTTAGTGTTTTGAAATCGGTTTTATTTTTGTGAAATTTTTTTTTTTTTTTTTACATATTTCAGTGATTTCTAAGGTCGAAGCTAGATGGGTGACCCTCTGCACTATCGACTTGTCTGTATCTCAGTCTTCTAATGAAATACATAATATTCTTTCATATTATCGTATCGTACCACTGATAAAGTGTTATCTTATCAGGTTACAAAATACGCCGACTATTCTTTGAGAACCCAAATTAAAAGACACCGACTATTCTTTGAGGCCCCGAAACTTCTGAGGTCGAAAACAGCTTGCTTTCGTTATTGTTAATTGCCTATTGCCTTAAACACGTGCTTGGTTTGCTTGAAAATGATGGTATCGAACTAAACATCTACCTATTATCGTATTATCAGTCATAAACCAACTTTGAAACTGCTAACATGGCCAGTAAAAGAAAAACATTATGTGTTGACGAAAAATTTTGTGTGGTACCTGCGATTGAAAAGGGAGAAATCTTCGTCACTCCATATAACGATAACTCTCTATAACGATAAAAAAATGCTCGATCCCTTGAGTTTCGTTATAAAGAGTTTACACTGTATAGCTTTAGTGCATATCTACAGAAACAGGAATGTTAAAAACATAATTTTGGTAAATATCTAATAAACGTAAGTGTTTTTAATTTAATAATATGCTACGTTGCGTTCGTTTTAGTGAACATTTGCTTACCGGTAATGTACACTCGCTTTTATAAAGATGTAAGTATAGATTTAATGGAAGGTAGTAGGTATGTATATGTCGGTAGTAGGTATGTATAATTATTTTTTCATTTTTAGTGTTTTGAAATCGGTTTTATTTTTGTGATTTTTTTTTTTTTTTTTACATATTTAAGTGATTTCTAAGGTCGAAGCTAGATGGGTGACCCTCTGCACTATCGACTTGTCTGTATCTCAGTCATTTAATGAAATACATAATAATCTTTCATATTATCGTATCGTACCACTGATAAAGTGTTATCTAACTCCACACACCGTTACGGTAACCGTTACCTTCCATCATCAGTTCATCAAAATAACCCGATAGAGAACAACTATTCGTTAATACGTACCTACCTATAAAAGTGAAAGAATTGTCTTTCAACTCTTAACCGTTAAGGACTTGTACCTCCCATCACCAGCTCACCAACATGAGATGATGACTAACAGAAGCAAATACTTGAATAGCTTTGGAAAAAAGTAAAACATGTTATTCATGTCTATAAAATTTGAGGTTTGCCCTCGATTTCCCTGGGATCCCATCATTAGATCCTGACTTGGTGACTATGGGACCACCTCAGAAGTAAACACTATCGAAAAAAAAGTAATTTTGAAAATCGGTTCACAATTGACAGAGAACATATGTACAAAAAAAAACATACATAGTGGAACATAGAGTCGGTTAAAAATACTATGAATTGTGAGGATAAGTACGAGGGCGACACTGAAAGTTATTGTAACTAGTTACCTACTGCAAGTAACTAGCAATACAATAAAAAATATCTTTAAATTTTGAAAATAAATATTTTGCCAATATAATTGAGTATAATGTTGCACTCATTTGTCATTTGTTTTGCGAATATGCTTTGAAAGTACCTACATTTCGACCATCTCAAGGGAATTAAAACTTAAAAAGATTCCCCTTTCAGTTGATCTTGAACTATAAAATTTGACAAGTAATATTGTCTTACATACTACAAGCCCCTCCTCATGTGTTTCTTCCATGTATATAGGCTGGTGATGTGTGTGTGTGATACTACAAGTACATGAAAAAAACTGAAAACTTAGTATACATTTGCATTCTATCATCGAGGTTAAGAAAAGGTATGCGCAGCATTATTGTATGGGTGACCAGATCTTTTTGTAATCCTGAAACCCGATTATTTGTATTTAAAACACAAAAAACAGGTTCTTTATCGCGGAACGGAAGTCCAAATATTGAAGTGAGTTAACCGTATAATGTGGGGTATCCTATGATCTGAGGGATCTGAGGGATCTTATGTAAGGGCTGTATAGGCACAAGCATATACAGAAGTTTTTCATGTATAGTTTTCGATTTATGATGACACTGAAAGAAAAAAAAATCTTTGCCTCTTAGGTATGTATATTATGTAAAGGTACTTAATAACTTTGGTGTTATAGAACAGTTTGCACTGTTATGCCTACCTACTTACATAATCGTTTTTTTAACATTTTGTAATTAAAACCAATACTATTTTTTTACGGTTTTAATTACAAAAACTAAAAAAAAACGATTAAGTAAGAAGGTAAGCATAACAGTTCAAACTGTTCTATAACACTTAATAACACCAAAGTTATCCAAAGTTACTATGTACCTTTACTTAATCGTTTTTTTTAATAAATGTAATTAAAATCAATACGAAATAGGTACCTACCTTCTTAAATTCTTGTACCTAGTAGTATTGTACAGTCACCAGCGATAATGTGACCCACTTCTCGCTGTCCGAGACCCTTATTGTAAATGTAATAAGTGTCACAAACAGCGAGAAGTGGGTACATATTTTTGCTAGTTGCTGTCCATATTAGACACACATAGTTCACACTCAGTTTAGTTAAGTTCATTACATGTTTAGCCTTTCAACGGTCGAATATGTATCCACAAATTTGTACGCAACCCTCGGTGGGCGAGTCCGACTCGCACTTGTCCGGCTTTTTTAAACCAACGACTATATGCACTAAGTGTAGGTTTTATGTCAAACGCAACCACCGCGTTAGTAAGTGAACTCAATGGAGAGAAATGTTTCTGATATTTTCCTTTAGGGTCCTATTCAAGTTTTGTTCTACTTAACATTCCAATTAAAATCTTACATTTACATTCAACACGACTAGTCAAATGTTTTGTGCATAGAGTATGAGTTGACATGTAAAGCGACAGATTCCAGACATAATTAGTTTTGATTGTCTTAGGACTCCCGAGAGTCTTACGCGACTTGACAAATTAAAAAAGATATCTCATAGCTCGATGAAAATATTATTGCCTAATTTTTGTAAGTTTGTGTGACTTCAAAATGAAAAATAAAATGTGGGTTGAAATTGACACTGCCCAGTGTATATTTTGAGTGGTATAATTATAGAAGTTTGACGTTCTAGTGTTGCCATGGTATTGATAATCATAAAACTGTCACTTATCATCAGAAAGTATTTTGTACGAGAAAACAACAACAAAAGTGAATTGAAAAATAATGTTTTATTTCTATTTCCCTAACTTAAAAACCACTGTACATACTCATAGCCGGGTCTCCATGTAAAGCTGAAACATCTCCTTTCACAATAACTAATAAAAGGCTTTTTTTATACAACTAGCTGACAAACAAAACAAACTCTGTGTAGGCGATTAACAATTGAATATTGTGCATAGTGCTTAGATGTGCAACAGCAAATAAATAAGAATAAATAACTTGGAACTCTCTGTACGTCTTGTACGTTTTTTTTTGGAGTACAATGACGCAGTATTACAGTATCTGAAAAAGGGCTATCAACGTATCCATTACAAAAGCCGTGTAAGAAGGTCATATCTAAAAGTGTAGAAACACAAATAAAAAGAAAGTGATGCACCGACTCCAAAAAATACCTTTTTTATGTGTTAAGTACCGACTTACTTCATTTTAAGTATTTGTTACTTTTCATTGTTTTTAATTCGGTTGAATTTTTTTAAACTAATAAATCGCTCACATGAGACATATTTCGTCATTGATTTGATATTATATCTTGACTCCAAGTATATAACATTACCAGCGTCCCATGATGTAAGTAATAAACTCTTGACGAGTAAGTCCTAGCAGAACGATAGCAGTGCTGAATGTCCCTAAGCGGACTAAATAGGAGATACCTAAATATTACATGACTTATTAGTATTCAAAAGCCTATTTTGTATGAGACTAAAGTGCTCAGTTTTATGGTGTGTTTTGTAACTGTGCGACTTAATTTGACCCTGATAAATATCCAGTGACGAATTCCTGTGCCTTATTTCCCACCAAAGCTATAGAGTAGATTGAATATAGGTGTTTCTCACTACTCCACGCCAACAGCATCGATAAATAAATTACAATACTTAGTATGAAAAATATAACCCAAAGATATTTGCATCGAAGGTATCGCTTGCCTGTTGTCAATCTATATTATGTAAATTGAAAGTCCTGACTGACTGCCTTGTATATTAACGCACACCCTAAGCCACTGGTCATGACATGCAGTTTGAAGGGCCTTTTCTGTATAAAGTGTAGATAGATATCCACTAAGAAGGAGTTTTTCGAAATTTTACCCTTAAGAGAGTAAAATGGGGGGATGAATTTCCAATGAAACTTTTCACTCTCTGAGTCGATTGAGTCGAAAACTGTTACAAATGCTCATTAATTAAAATTGTTAGACTCGTGCTTCCAAAATCACCCACCCCCCAACAGAGTCAAATCAGACTTCGAAAGAAGGATAACAATAAATTGAGAAATTAAAAAAATATGCGTGGGTTATGGAAACAATGAACGTATCTCATAGTCGAAAACATGCCCAAATCCAATTTAATTTTAATTATTTGTCGTATTTAATCGACTTCAAAAAAGAGGAGGCTCTCAATTCATGCACACATTATATTAGGTTGGGGAAAAAGTCTTTTCGCATTATAGTATGTATGAACTTGTAATAAAATCTCTTTGGCTGTACTATTTGTATCTGGCTGGTTTTGGTATTATTAAAAGTTTAGATTTTAAAAAAGATAATTCCAAATTCAAATTAGGAAAAAGTGTGTTTTTCATTAGTTTTTCGTACTGTCAAGATGAGCGAATCTAATGAAGAAATTCGATACATTTTAAAATTTTACTACAAAAAAGGTAAAAATGCAACGCAAGCCGCGAAAAAAAATTGCGATGTTTATGAACCTAGTGCGTGAGAGAGTAGCACAAATTTGGTTTAAGCGTTTTCAATCCGGAAACATTGATGTCAAAGAAGCACGTCGCTCTGGTCGCCCTATTACGGATAAAATTGATGCCATTTTTGAAAAACTGGAGCAAGATCGGCATATCAGTAGTGACTACGTAGCTGAAGAACTGGAATTGACCACAAAACAGTTATGGCGCATTTTAAAAAAATGGGTACACAAAAAAGCTCGATATTTGGGTACACCACAAGCTCGCTGAAAGAAACCTAATGAACCGTGTACTCATTTGTGATTCTTTATTACGACGTAATGAAACAGAACTATTTTTGAAGAAGCTGATAACTGGTGATGAAAAGTGGATCACGTACGACAAGAACGTGCGAAAAAGGTCGTGGTCAAAGGCCGGTCAGGCTTCACAGACTGTGGCGAAACCCGGGTTAACTCGCAACAAGGTGATGCTGTGTGTGTGGTGGGATTGGAAGGGCATTATTCATTATGAGCTGTTACCACCAGGCAGGACCATCGATTCTGAACTCTACTGCGAACAACTGATGAGATTAAAGCAAGAAGTTGAGAGAAAGCGGCCGGAATTAATCAACAGAAGGGGTGTGGTTTTTCATCATGATAACGCTAGACCTCACACATCTTTAGCCACTCAGCAAAAATTAAGAGAGTTTGGCTGGGAGGTGTTAATGCATCCGCCGTATAGTCCTGACCTTGCACCTTCAGATTTCCACCTGTTTCGCTCTCTTCAGAATTCTCTAGGCAGTGTCAGGTTAACATCACGAGAGGACTGCCAAAACCACTTGTCGCGATATTTTGATCAGAAGCCCCAAAATTTCTATAGCAATGGTATCATGTCCCTACCTACAAGATGGCAAAAAGTTATCGAACAAAATGGTATCTACATACCAATAAACGTAAAAACGAAACGTAACGTAAACGTTTAATGTAAATAAACTATATTAAAAAATATTTTGAATTTTCTTAAAAAATGCGAAGAAACTTTTCCCCCAACCTATTATTTTTCTTGGTTAGGTTAGTATGATGCTTTGAGTTCTGTTACAGCTCAGAGATTGGTTTAGTTTTACGGAGAACTTCGTCCTTATTGCTTTGTTTGGGATATTGTCAGTTTGAATATTCCATTGAAAGGGAGTAAAATCGCTTATAATGCTTGTTACTGAAAAAAATGCTACGCGGGCGAAAACGCAGGAAAAGGTAGTCCTGTATAAACCTTTTTGCGCCCCTTTTAAACTCCGGTTTCAATGGAACTGGGAATATCAATATTTGCCAATCAAATTTTGAAATATTACGTGAGCGCTTATTGAGTAAGCATTATTTTGGGAACAGGGATACTTGTGTATGCTGCTAACATAACGAGCGAGTAGATAATCTGGATGTTTGTTACAGTTAGGCGGGATGTTTGCCACTCTTGCTGTGGGCATATAAAACTCCATTATATTAATCTGATGGCAAACCCAAAGAAGCTTTATATCACAACCAAAGCATTGACGGGAGGGGGGCAATCCTCTGAAATCACAAAGCAGCTAGGTACACGATCATCTTGGTTCTACCATTCCACCGAGAATGACGATAGTAAAAAAATGGTATTAATATAGGACTAAAGTTTGAATTAGATACGCAATTTATTACTATCACGTCCATATGAAGAATCTTGATGATAGAGTGCATGTTGTCACGTAATATTTCATCTTGCTGACAGCCGGAATTTTCTATTTCCGAAGAACTTTTACTTTATGTACATCATAGGGTGAAAGGTGTTTTTTGTAAAAAAAAATTGTTAGCTAAAATATCATTATAAATCCATAACTTACAATTCTGACTTACTGATTTTAACTTGAATAGAAAAAGTGAAAATTTTCTTGCGAAAATTGTTTTGTGAAGATTTATTAGGTATTAAGAAAATATGTGACGGCTGTTCAATACTTTGTAGGAAGTTCTACGGTTCCGAATCTCGTTTAATATAGGTACACATTTCTTTGAAAACAGCTTAAGCGAAATCTTATGAGATAATAATATGTATCATGTTTTGTATCATGGTTACTTACAACAAAAAAAGACAAGACACAAATAAATGTAAGTATATTTAACAAGTTTAGTTTTTAATAGTGAATGTAAAAACAATTTAAATTAACTTGTTTTGGATGATATGGAAACACTGAAATATTGAAGATTCGGTCATTATAAATACATGACTGAAGCATTTGCGAACTGTAGTTTTCATAAGACGTGGCAAATACTAACATCGAGCAAATCCTTGACATTCAAATTATTTGATTTACGTCCGATTTTACAATCGTAATAATGTTGATGTTCTGTTCTGACAGATTTTCTATTGATTATCTGTCAAATTGTCAAAGTTATTTTCAGTTGATGCTGATCTGTTCATAACTTGAAAGCCTTATTCTGGAAAGAACGGGCAAGGGTTTCAGGAAAGTTTGTCCTATCCTTTATACGTTAATCATATTCGATTGAAAAAAGTTTTAATCTATAGGCGGGGAAAACATTTCTGGCTTATAACATCTTCCTTCACAAATATGAAATAGCTTACAATACACAACATACATAACAATTTTACACATGCACGTAAATTAATTTCAAGAGTTTATATATGAGGCCGAAAGAACAAGTGGTCATTCTATACTTAACCGAATAAACAATTGACCAAAAGAGATTTGCTTCACACACACAATATTATATCTATTGTGTCTGATGTATGGGTACTTCACCGATAAAAGGCTGACTTCATTAAAATTTACTGTCATCATCATCATCATCACCAGCCTATATACGTCCCACTGCTGGGCACAGGCCTTCCTGCATGGAAGAAACACATGAGGAGTTTGGGCCATAACACCACCACGCTGGCCCAATGCGGGTTGGTGGGTTAAAGCGGGAATGATACATATTCCTTTTACTGACTGGCTGATTCAGGACTGATAATAAAGGATATAATAAAATTGGGAACCCCTACACACTGGTTTTGTGCTCATATTACCTATTTCCAATTCATGTATTTTTTTATTAATGAAATAAGCAAAATCCACTTATTTCGGGATGTGAATGTTTTGAAAAGGTAATTTGACGTAGGTTTTCGGTTCATTTTAAAACATTCGTACAGTGTATGTTTTTAGATAAAGTGAGTCATTTAATACGACTGCGTATCACTTTGTATTAGGTACTCGGTATCGAAAGTATTTTTAGGTATTAGGATTGATGAGATCAATAGAAATTAATATCTTAATTTCATGTTAATTTAGACTCGCGAACTATGGCAAACCGCAAACTGCGACCCTAATTCCAAATAATTGGATGAAAGCCAAATACTATTGGAGGCTGTATTTACCAAATTTGGCCTAAATGAAACCTATTCACCTGTTATTTTTTATTTTCCTTTTTATACCTATCTTTTACTTTCTTTTTATTTTTCTTTGTTACAATTAGGTGTGGCTCTGTGATGCCATAAAACTCTAAGGGCCTCACTAATAACCATTGTATAAACCTTCTAGGTATAGTTGTTTTTCTTTTCTCACGTTTTCGTTCGATTGTAATTTTTAATTCACACACATAACTGTGTTAGGGAACAATTTTAGTACGGTAGTTAGTATTTTCTTATCTGTTCGACCTGTTCATTTTATCATGGATAACAACAACCACAACATCAACTGTGATCAGTTGATGTTTTGGTATTTATTATCTAAAAATTATTTTCATTAAATTATACGTATTTCAATAAATATGTACATCTGTTATCTATGTTATTTTATTAACTAAAAATGGTCTGAAATACTTTCTTAATCTCCACTACACCAAGACTAGTATTAACTATACACCGAGACCTACTTTTAGCAATAGATGACGAAATATCTCTATTTCATCATCTATTGATAAAAGTAGGTCTCTTCCAGAGTGTTTTTAAGTATTAAAAACAAACCTAAAATGAACAAACAAACAACCATGACTATCCAGTAATGTAACCAATCTTTTCTCGTTCAGCCTCAATTACTTAAGTAAGAGACTGTCTCATGCCCATCTTTCGGTACAAGGTCTGCCAGTCATTAAACTGTTTTAAAATTTTTGGACCAGAATAACGTAATTGGTCGCAAAGTTTTTTTTCTAGCTTTTCACTTGGCTTTCGTTGTTTGTGTCCACTGAAAAGCAATGCATGTTTTGGAGCCTTATGTCTTAATTTTAAATACGCAACCAACCGGAGCCTCATCATGCTCTCTGGCCAACTCTCGCCGTTTGATAAGTACCTTTTTTTACAATTACAGAACCAAGGAGGTCTGGGTTCTGTAAGGAGTTTGGTAAGCTACTCATAAAACCTCTATGGGTTTTACAATGCTTTTCATCAACTCTGTTTGCTTTCTTCTTTATTAATAACATTAATTTGTAGATATATAACCAGGGCTTGAAGGGGGATAAAAATGTCCTCAGAGAATCCGGTTTTGTAGGACGAATGACTTTTCCTTGAGCATTATTGCCGGTGTAACGGTTTTTGTAAGGGTGAAATGTTTCTCTATATACTTACTTATATCCCGGTGACAGTGGCAAGTAATTCTGATAATATAGCTATAGTGATATATGTATGTGTTTTTGTTAATTAGTTCGGCGTTAATATTATTACATCCTAAATTCTTCTTTTATTTTATTATTTAATCAGCGACCGTCAATACGGCTTCCGCCACAGTCGCTCGACGGGTGATCTTTTAGTGTACCTCAGGCACTGTGTTGGGCTCTTGCCATTGAGAATTATGGTGAGGCTTTGACTGTTAAACTAGATGTAGCAAAGTCGTTCGATCGGGTCTGGCACAAGGGGTCTTCATTCGAAGATACCACCTTTTTGTCCGGCAGATGCATAAGATGCACAACCGTCGTTGACGGCAGTTGCTCGGATAGCATGGACATTAATGCTGGCGTCCTTCAAGGCACGGTGCTGTCCCCAACATTGTTTCTGCTGCATATCAATGATATGCTATCTATTGACGGACTACATTGTACTGGTGACGCTTACTATACGGGGCGTGGTAATACCCCTCCGTCTTCAGTGGAGGAAAGGCGCGGTCGACTTGTGTCTGAAATCGAGAGGTCTCTAATCAGAGACTCCGATTGGGGACGAGTAAACTTAGTCCAATTTAACCCCACTAAGACACAAGTCTGCGCGTTCACCGCTAAAAACCCCATTCGCTGTGGCTCCACAATTCCTTGACACACCGCTTTCCATCTCCAGTATCGGGATTCTTGGTGTTGATATCTCTAGTGACGTGTAGTTCCGCAGTCATTTGGAGGATAAAGTCAAACTGGTATCTAAGAAGCTTGGTGTGCTCAATAGAGCGCGGCGGTATTTCACTTCGGGACAAAGACTGTTACTTTAAAAGTCAGGCCCCATAAACTGCTGCCATGTATGGGCGGCAGCACCTAGATACCAGCTTGGACTATTTGACGTACTCCAAAGATGCGCTATGAGAATAAATTGTCGACGGTATCGAACCTTTAAGCCTAAGGAGATATTTTGCCTCCTTGTGTGTGTTCTACCGTTTGTATTACGGGGTCTGTTCTGAGAAATTATTTAATATGATGCCTACGGCCCCTTTCTATCATTGCACCGCTCACCACTGGCAGGAAGTTCATCCTCACAAATTGGAACGAAAATGTACGGTTTCAGAGAAACTTTCTCTCCCGTGCTACCAAGCTCCCGGCAGAGGTTTTCTCGAACGAGTACAGCATAGGACTCTTCAAAAAAAGCGAGATAAGGTTTTTAAAGGGTCAGCAAGGCGTAAGTGATACTCCTGGTGTTGCAAGCGTCCATAGGCCACGGTAACCGCCTAACATCAGGTGGGCCGTATGCTTGATTGACAACTTGGTGGTAAAAAAAAAATTTGGTAGCCGTGCGTTACATATATTATTAACTATTTTCATTTGTTTTTATCCGGTTTTAAAAGATGAATCAAAAGGACGAATATTTTTTAGGAACGTAACCGCCGCGCAAACGAGGCATTGACGCTGCGTTTTTCCTGTTGAAACGCCCACTTCAACCCAAAGGTAGGTAGACCAATAGAAAATCAGAAAATCTGACCGTATGATGAATCAAATCTTCAATTCAAATATCTTCATCCTCATAAATATATATTAGGACAAAAGAACTCTATTGTTACAAAATTCGATTGTCACATTGCCAAAATCTGATCAGAGGAGCAGTGAAGGATCAAATGAGATATTATATTTATCAATTATTGACACCACTTTGTTATACGTACCTATATTATATATTTTCTTTTATACAACTAGATGGCAAATAAGCTGCCTAATTTTATTAATATGAACATCAGTATTGTATATGACGTCACAATAAGTAAGTAATCGTGACACTCACACGTCAGTGAAGGTAAACATGTTTTGTAGTATTGAAGTTGTTTCCTTTTTAAAAGATTTATTTTCTTGTAAAGATTTACTAATAGGTAGGCGTGACTGTTACCGATGGATGTTACAAGAGATGCTATAGATATTATTTTGTTTGGTAAAGTTTGTTTTGTAGTAGGTTCGTTTGTTATTTAGGTTTTGTTTGGGTTGCCCTCACAATTCTTTGACTGTCTGGACATTCTAGTGTACACTGCTGCCTTGTTTTACTTATTTCAAAAAATTCATACCGAACATATAGTATTTCAAATTAATTTTAGTATTTATTAGTAATATTTTTTTTTGACTACCAAATACATTATAGCCATTGATAAAACATGCCAAAAAAGAATGAGTTTATGAATACTTAATGTGAATGAATGTAAAAGTGTACAAAAATTTGGGTATCGAAGAAAAAGTCGCTATAAATTCTCTTATCCAATAAGCTTGATTTATATAAGTATAATGATAAATTTCATTATGGAAGCAATTTCCTGTGTGAAATCGCCTCAAAGTCCGTAATCGTAATATAACAATGGTAGGAGAGGCAAGAAAAATAGGTTGTTTAAGATCGAAAGCCGCTGTTCGAAGGTCATATTGTTACCCTTGGCTGACAGTCGCTAACATTGAGATCGTAAAACGTACTCGCAAACTATTACGTCAACATGCCCCGACGACTAAGAATCGTCATATCAATAGCAATACCTACTACGAATGTTTTAAGCTATTTACATTACGAATATGATCCTACTGTAATTGAATTGAAAGGGTGCTAATTTATGCTGGTGTATCGTTTGCTACTTTCTTGACTGTACATCCATATTCATATTATAAATATGCGAAATAACTATAGTATATCTGTTACGTTTTACGTTTTCTCTTCTAAACCATAGAACCGATTGAAATGAAATTCGACATGGAGATAGATTACATACTAAGAAAGGACATGCTATCTTTTGGCGCGATTACTGAGTGCTGCGCGGACGGAGCAGCAGCCGCAGTCGACGGCACCATGTCGAATATTTTAATTTTTTTATCTAATTTGTAATAAGAAACTTGTTTTAAAGTGTAATAGATAACTTACTGCAATTATGAATTATTCAATATACCTACCATCAGGGTCGGGAGCATACCTTGTTTCATATAATAGCTCAGTAAGTAAGGATGACAGAAGTAACGGAGATATTTTTATTTTTGTGTCATATTCTTGTTTGGTGATCGAAGCAAGAACAAAACATTAAAGATACGCTATACCATAAACCTATTTTTATTTCATTTTTGTTTAGTTTTATTCTTGTTTGGTTTACCTCCGTAATAGGCGTTGATACTTTGGGAAAACAATATAAGTAATTGTGTTTTAACTTTAGATAAGTATTTAAGAATGAACATATGTGTCAAATGGAATCAATCTTACCTGGAATGGCACAGCAAATAATCCTATGACTATGTCGGCTAATGCTAAGTTAGCGATGTAACAGTTGGTGACGCTTTGCATTCTCCTCGAGGTCGCCACTATCCACATCACGAGGAAATTCCCCACGACCGCCAGCACCGATATTGAGCCATAAAGAAACGAAAGCAGCACTATCATACTCGTTGGAACATCGTACAAAGTATCTGAAACAAGCGAAATACATTATTATTCAATCAATATTGCGAAGTTAACCAAAATGTACTCCAAAATGTAGGATTTTTTCACAAATTATTGGTGGTAGGTATACTTAATTAAACTTAATTGGTTAAAGCGGATACTGTTTACATGCCATCACTTCAGCAACAGCCTATTTATGCCCTACGGCCGGGCATAAGCCTTCCTGCACGGGAGAAACACATAAGAAATTTTGCTCTACAATAGCACTACGCTGCCCCAATGCGGGTTGGTGGGTGAAAGGGATTGCAGTAAAAACCGGGCGACCAACAAGATTACTCATTTTTGATTAACCCATCCGGTACTAACCACGGCCAAAGTGTCTTAGTTTTCGTAATCAAAACCAGAGCGCTCAAACCACTACGTCACTGAGCTCCCCATCCCTACAAAAGGAAACCTTTGACTAATGCTATTAATAATGAGAGACATTTATTTATGGCATATGTTATGAAGATTCATTTCCAATATCATTCATACCAGTGACTTTTGTCCCCTTGAACTGATATTACTATCCCTTGAATTGGGCGTGTCAGCATCAATCGATGAACAATATCAAACGTAGGTACTCAAAGGTTTCCAAATCGACACTCTGTCGTATTTTACTTTGATATTAGATTTCCTATAAACATAGGCCGATAATTATTCATTTTGTTTTTAGATATTACTAAAGGTCAGTCGGCAAAAACTTCTGTTTAAGGAGCTAAGAAATATTTGTATACGATCGATCGATACAAATTGTTTGTTGCTCTGGATTATTTATATGTACCCAGACGATCCTGCATTTGTATTTCTATTTAAGAAATTCTACTACTTAGCTTACTAAGTGGTAGAACAGATAAAACAAATACTCAAATAAATACATAAGTATCGTGCCTATCATGCATAATGTTTTCAAGCTTTAATTCCTTCTCACTGGCGCAATAATATTAAGTGCTTTAGTTTTTTCACCTTTGCGCTATATTCAATCTATATACTTAACTCATTTGCATTAACTTGGAAACCTGGAGGTATTTGCTTCATCATTGTAAGTTACTCACAAAGGGAACATGTAACTATAATCTGACGACCGGCGACCTGCTGACTGAGTGGTCGGTACCCCTAGCCACAGGCTACTCGGCAAGGGGTCCCAGGTTCGAGGAATCAAACGGGCCCGGAACTGGAGCTGTTTTTGTGATGAATACGAATATTTGTTCTCGGGTTATTGTTGTTTATAAATTTATTTATGTAGATATACAGGTGTTTGGTACGTGGCTGATCAAGCGGACACCTACTATGTTAACATATTTATATAAATAGTATAAAGTTATCAAAAATTCAGATTTCAAAATAAATCAAATTTATTCATACAAATAGTTCAGTTAGTAAAACAAAAACTATGGGAAATACAGTGTAAACTCTCTATAACATTATTCTTCAAACGATAAACTCTCTAAGTATAACAGAAAAGATCACATTTGGTTGGTTTACCTTTAAACCCACACATTGATACACTCTTTATAGCGCAGCAGCCATTCTCTATTACGAAGAAATGTGTTTCTGAATTTAGACACAGAAAATCATCATTATCGGTGTTATGTTTACGTTATCTTATCAGGTTACAAAAGACGCCGACTATTCTTTCAGGACCCGAAACTAAAAGTCGCCGACTATTCTTTGAGGCCCCGAAACTTCTGAGGTCGTAAACAGCTGTCTTGCTTTTGTTATTGTTAATTGCCTATTGCCTTAATCCTTTAATGCCCAGACGGCAACATAAGTTGACATGACAATTTAAATTCAATTGTGTCTGGTTTATCAGAACACGTGTACCCTACACTAACACCTAGGTACCTATCGTATTATCAGTCGTAAACCAACTTTGAAACTGTAAAATGGCCAGTAAAAGGAAAACATTATGTGTTGACTAAAAAGTTTGTGTGATACGAGCGATTGAAAAGGGAAACATCTTCTTCACTCCATATAACGGTATCTCTCTATAACGAAAAAAATACCCGGTCCCTTGAATTTCGTTATAAAGAGTTTACACTGTGTCTAAATAAAATAAAATAAAATAAAAAAAATATAATAAATAAATTACTTTTAGAATTTAGAATATTGGATAACACCTTAGTGTTTATATGATGTGAACATGGGTAGATGCTCGCGTGTAATACGATATACTTATCAAACATATTGTATATTTTCAATATTCTAATAAAAAATATACAATACAATACCAATATACTTTATTGCCCCCAAAAAAGACATACAAAGTAGAGAAGGAAACAAATAAAACAAAAGGCGACCTTATGGCTAACAAGCAATCACTTTCAGGAAACCTTGGGTGAAATTTATAAACTTACTCAATATATTAAATATATTTTCTGTTATCTATATAGTATCTATAAAACAAGTTCTGATGATGCCTACTAAGGATAATAGGTGTGAGTGTATAAATATTATTATTATTATGATTATCTGTTAATTGCTAAAAAGTGAAAGTCAGGTCACTAATCTCTTATCAACTATTTTACTAGTTATTATGAAGAAAAGCTTCTAGATTTATCTGTCGCCGCCGTCTGGTTTTAAATCAGCCGCTTAACTGGATGACTAGCCCGTTGATTAAACGCCGGCATCCACTTGAATGCCTAGCCCGATAGTTATAGACTCACCTAACGGTTAACGACTTAGTGTATATTGAATGGATTAGACGACCGTCTGGTCGAGCGGTCTGTACTCCTTGCTATACATGTTACTCGGTCAAGAGGTCCCGGGTTCGAACCCCGGTAGGAGCAAATGTTTGTATTATGAGTACGAGCATTTGTTTACGCGTGATGGATGTTTATATGTTTATTTAGTATATTTCTAATATGTATATACGTATTATTATCATAATATCTCCGTTATCTTGTATCCTAACACAAGCTCTTAATGATGCTTACTTTGGGCTAGACAATAGTTGTTGTGAGGGAGTGTATTATTAATGGATCGTCTTGTACTGAAAAGTTTTGGTTTGATTCAAGGTTATTTTTTATGACCACTTATAACCGACCTAGTTTTGGTTTTAAGTGACCTCTAAATAACCTTGAGCCTACCAATCACTCAAACAGTCACACAAAAGCTTTTCGATTTAAACGACCCGTCTAGGCGTCCAACTGAATGGCTCATTTAAACCAGACGGCTGACATGACGTTCAGCCATCTGCCCAAACGTTACGCTCAATGAGTTGGCTAGTTGTACTTCAGCCGTTTGATTCGATGCCGGCGTTGTATCAACGGGCTAGGCGTCCAGTTAAGAGTGCGCCTAAAGCTAGAAAAAAATCAAATTTCACCCGCACCCCCCGCATGGCGAGGCACGATTTGCAGTGTGTTGTCAATCAAGCTCGTCTAGTCACCTGCCGACGTCATAACATAGTATACGTAAAATATTCACATGAAAGCAACAGTAGCTTCTTTGGAGTAAATGTAATGCATTTCTAGTCTATAATATTAATTATATTGGCTCAATTTGATATTGAAGTTTAGATTTTTATTGTTACTAGGGGTCAAAATTAGACTAAATTTTCGTCAAGGTGACACACAGTTATTTTCCTAATTCAACAATCTTTTTCAAATTAAAAATATGTTAAATCGTTGTGAACTTAAGATCTAATGAGATCGAATCGAATGAAATATAATGTATCCTTGTACTATTTATTTTCGCATACATATCAACTATCTGCATATATAATTTTTGTAAATGGTGCAACATACTAAAATCATCTCTAATTGCAAATCAATGCGGGTAATTTATTTGTGGGTGCTCTTGAATTAGATAAAGTTGGCACATTAAGAGAAATAAAGATATGTCACTCATCTGGAAAAAGTTATAGAATCGCTAAAAAATTTAATGAACAATTCAAAACAGAGGAATTTAAATGGTACTATTTACTTTTTAAAATGAAATCATATTTCGTTCAAAATTTAGGTTACCATCAAAATTTACGTACTCAATATTGCTGCTACATCACTTTAAACTTCATTGTAACATTAATAGCTATGCAGATGACAGTACAGTGCATGCTAGATAGATATTACGGTTGCCCAGGGGCGGGGCGCATTGAAACCGAGAAAGAGAGAATCAATATTATCCTCGAGCTCAACAGACAGGGTTGTTGTGTTAGTTAAACCTTATTATGTCTAAACAGGGTTCGAATAATCTTGTTGAGTTTATTGGTAAAAACCACAAGTATGCGCGTTCACAACTAATATGTGGCCTTTCATTCCCCTGGATGAAAGGCGACTGAAATCCAAATCAAAGAAACTACACGACGAGGTGAATTGATTTTTCACGGCTGACCAAGTATATCTGCTTTATAACAAAGGACCGATCTTGCGTGGAATATAACTCGCACCTGTTGGATTACACTCTACTAAGTATATGCACTAAAAATATTGCAGTGTTCGTGCTGTCCATATAATTAGTGATGTAGAGGTAACAAGCACAATTGAGCCTCTAAAATTGCATCGACACATTGTGACGCTTATGAGAAGCGCCTTCTATTGGGTATAATAATAAAGAGTGCTTTGATGAACTTTTAGACCTTATCTCAGCTTCCTTTTTCCTAGGTCCAAGAGCACGCGTACCAGTTTTCGGTGTAATCAATTCTGTTGCACGGTGGACCTCGGATATTGGCAAGTTGCACTTTTAGTGCGAGGGAGTGCATCCGCTGTTTCACTAGTTTTTTTTTACCAATTTTCATTTTGCCATGGGAATTGAGTGAACAAGCACGAAGGGGACAGATGAGCGAGACACTGCAAAGTTGCTGCCAAGCAAAGCAGCTGTGACGCCACACTGCCGGGTGACTGAGCTGGAGCGCGCGGGGACGCCCTAACCCCCCCAAAGGTGTCCATCGGGCCCTCGCATCTGGTCGCCAACCGGCACGATGGCGCACCCTGGGATTTTTCGCAAGTTGGCGGGGCAGCCTTTCATAGGTGGCTAATCTACTAATTGGGCCCCCTACTACCTTCGGTCGGCCAGCGGAAAAACCGTGCTTAGGATCCCGCTACCCTCCGCGATCAGTCACCCAGCGCAGCAATCACGCAGCACCGAAACCGGCTAACTTTACAGCGCAACTGCTCGGACTCCCCTCCCAGAACGGCAACACCAGGCATCAAGCCGGAACACGACATGAGTCGCTTGGCGGCTAGGCTTTGCTTGGAGGGTGGTTACCAGCCGCGGTCGAAACCTACCACCGGTAATGTACTGAGCATTTAGCGCTACCCAGGGGACACATGTGGGTATCTAGAGCTAAAGCCCACGGACGCGCTCAGCTTTATCCCCCACTATTTCCCAAACTATTTCTATGAACAAATATATCCAGTCTTTAAATTAACTATTGTATTGACGGCACCACCACTCATTTTTGTACGTTTTATATTATTATGAAATGTATTTCCAATTTTCCATCTTGAAATAGCATAGAAGAAATGCACCACTTAGTAAAACTTACATTAAAAAAAACAACAATACACAAGTATTGTCATATTTTTTAGATTACATCAACTAGGCCATTTTTTGTTTTTATTGTTGTTAAAAACAATAAAAACAAAAAATGTAATAAACTATTCATATTTTAATGTTTTTGGTGCGTTAAAACTCCTACTTTATTAAAAGAATTACAAGTAAAAAAAGCAAACGATGAAAAAATATATGCATCAGCCAGGGATCGACCCGCGTCTCCTTATATCCGGCCAGAGGCGAATACCACTACGTCAAAGGAGCATTAGGTATATCCTACTAATTTCTTCACCGCTTTCTATCCTTCGTCTTAACGATTTTATAGCAAAATTTATCTCGCCATTTATTGAATTTAACACCTATAGTCATCCAAAAGAAATAAACTTTAACTAGCATATATTATGTGAGACACTATAATGTATTTTTGTTTTAAAAAAATCTTATAGTAGATACCAGTGGCGAGGGGTCCCTATAACACGATTCCTGTCGGCTTCCCTTTTGAAATAATATTCACCTAATAACAACTTCGACGTTTGTTCGGCATACCGTGTTACTATTAAATATATTATTATTACACTAATAATAACTTAGTATTTAACTTCAAACATTAGCAATTCCTAAACACCTATCTAAGCGCCTACCTCATTCTTTTAGCAATAGCAGCTTTTAGCTTTTCTTTTTTTTTTTTTTTGCTTTTGTTTTTTTTATTTTAGAGTCGTCATTGCAGTTCCAATTTACGTGCGCTGCGATCATTCGCAATAAGCAAGCCGTAATTTTTCGGGTTATTAAGCCTATACTTACTGGTATGGCTATCTCTTTCTTACGCATATATTTTTTTCAAGCGCCGACTCTTTCTCATACGCCGTATCAAAGGCCGATATAAGCCGGTCGCTGTCGAGTTATGATAGGGAAAGCATTACAAGATCCCGTGAGTGTGACTAGGACAGACAGTGAGGTAATATTATTGCTTGAGTTATTATTCTATCAAGTAGAAAGTAAGCGTCCGTCCACTGGCGTGCTTTCGACCGAGACATTTAAAATTTTGCCAGCTTGTAATGTCATTCACCAATAAAATTTTCTATTTATTTTCGTTCGAGTTGCGCAAAGTAATGAAAACAAAGAGTTTTTTGTGTTTTGTTGTTGTTTTAAAATGGTGCACAAATAAGTGATTATTTAATATTGTGTGAAAAAATGTTACCAGTGATATAAGGTAGGTTTTGATTCGGTTTCAGGTAAAACTATTGTTTGTTTTGATATTTCAGGTTGATTTAAGGTTCATCAGATTTTTAAAAATTGTCTGGTATTGCAGTTTTTTTTATTATGGCCGATCTTTAGAAGTTTAGTAAGTTGGTTGCTGGTCATAAAGTACTTACATATATTAATATTGGATATTATAGGTTTTGAAAGTAAAAAATTATGAAGGTGTACCTACATAAAAAGCTAGTATCGGTTTTTCTAATATGTTAAGATTTCTATTGGTTAGTTTTCAACTAAACGAGGTCGTGATTTTGTCTCTTGATTTGAACATAGGTAGGTACTACTATTTTGACTGTGTGATTTTGTTCCGGCTTCCCTTTTGGTATTATTCACCCTTCGCCACTGGTAGATACCATATTTTTTTACTACAGAATTCACTTTATTAATATTTTTTAATTAGGTGTCGTTGTGGTGATATTAAACCGATGCTGATCTGAAAAAACATTGTTATCATTAAATTGCAATAAAGTTTATTATGCCATAGGTGAATGGCATAAACCCTTACGGTGTTAGATTCTCCAACTGCATATTGATAACTGCCCCATAATATTGTGATTTTTATAATTGCATATGAAAATGTCTACCATCGAAAAAAGTTTTATTACAAATAAATCAAATACGAGTAAGTCACTAAGAAACACAAAGCATGATTTTATTTTACATATACTACGCCTCTTGAGATTGCAAAGACAATGCGATTTCTGCTCAATGTACATAAAAATAAGGTCGATATCAACAATTAAAAAGTGAGTAAACAAAAAACTTGAGTTTGACACCTAGCCGTCATTTAAATTTTCAGTTTCATTTTATAGCATTTTATTTTAATAATTATGAAAAATCAGAATTTACAACGTTTCATTGAACTTTTAAAGCAATAGTTTTAGAATATATGTACAATATTATGGTTTTTAAGTTATAAACTACAAATTATTCGCGAAAATATTGCCGAGGGCGCGCGAGAACGCAGAAACATAGTCTTCCCGTCTCAATGGAGCAGCCGCGAGTGAAACAAAACAAATATCATGCGGCCTACCATGCGACTGACAGAGACGGACGATGACGTTTAGCGCGGAAGGAAAATGGAGTATGCGCCAATATAGTTTTTTATTAATTACTTGCAAACCATAACATATTTTGAAAAATCGCTAGTAGAAGCCCTCGGAAACATGGTGACTCACATATTTATCAATTTTCCCTGTTGTGAAGTGATGTGATTTGGACAACAAATTGAATCTCGTTGAAAGTCAGAGGTATCTTTGTGATTTTTTTCTATCGAGAAAATTTTATGAATTCATGTTTTTGCTCTGACACAACCCTCACAAATATAATGTAATTACCATATTTAAAATTTCAGCTCATTTGGATTTGATTTAATATGATTAAAATTAAATCTACGATTAGAGATTTGCTTTATGCCCCCTCTTAAGCGACTGATTTAACCAGACGGCTGCGACATATCCATTATTCCTCTTACAGTATCATCAACGACAGTGAATTTATCAACTGTTTCAAATAAATGTTTTACCACTTTACTAATACTAGGCTATATACATTCAAACTATGTTTTCATGAATACAATTTCATGAAATGTTTTTAATACTTATGTGAAGCTGGTAAGGGACAATACGTTGATATTATAAATATTAAGTCAATACAAACAACACTCACGTAAATTCCATAGTAAATTACAAGAAAATTGTCAGATATTATTTATCCAGCGAATTGTTTAGACGTTTATTTCTATAGATTAACTGTTTTGTCAAAGTTATTTCTTAGATACAAGTTACAGAGGATGGAGAAATCGACCTTTAATCATAATTATGTACCTATTTCTAACTTACCTGAATAGTTCGATAAATACATCAAGTAAATCTAATTATTATGTAATAGTTACCACCTTTAGAACTGAGGGCTAGTGATTAAAATTATTGTTCAGTCGAGAACACTTCGTATGGAACGAATAAAGCTAAAATTAGGCATTTCATCTAAGGCCTCAGGATAACAAAGCACCTAGAATACAACGTGATTTTTTCCTTGTTATTGCAGGTGTCTATAGGTGGCGGTTACCACTTACCACTAGGTGGGCCGTCAGCTTGTTTGTCATCTAGTTTTATAAAAAAAAAGTACTAAAAAGAATATATTCATTACATTATTATACGTATGATACACATTAGAAGAGTAATAAATGAAAATCGCTTATTTTTTGCGCAAAGTAAATATTATAACTCAGCACTCACTTTTGTCAGCTCGTGTCTCATAATACAAAAGGTGATAAGGGTGTGTGCTGAGATGTTAAAAATGGGCAGGAATATATAACTACTATTAATTGTGAATATACAGACACAATTTAAAGGGTCATATGCGACGCTAAATGTGTCAGGAGCAAAAATTTTTCAAATTGGACTTATTGTGTAAGAGTTTACATTATAACCACTGCTGTATTTGTTTGACTTCTTAACAACTCTTTGAAAAGTGGAGAGGTTGTTCTTTTTTTATTAAAGCTTTAATTTATTAACCTATCGCCCCTTAGCCAGGCCCGCCGGCACTCTTGCTCTATCAGAGACAATAGAAATTCTATTGTGTCTGATTATATGTAGATACTCGGAATTGTCATGTGGGTATATAAAAGATGGAGAAAATGGTACCGATCCCTATTTAAAGAATAACGTTTCACTTTTTGTGATCGGGCCTGCCTTTTTAGCAACAGTTTCAGAAATATAGGTTTAACCACAGTGCACAAACAATATAGCAATAGTGTTTACTCCATTTTCATGGCCATAGCACACACGATACTGTGACAGGCATTGATTTTCTTAACCGAACGTCAGCATACAGCGAGCCACGTCTTTACGTATTGCTCTGTAATTTATCATTACTATGCCGCGTGAAACGAAACTTTCACATAGACTGTGGTACCGTTAACGATGGCAAAATTTACCATGGGTTCAATAAAGCCCTTATGGCCGTTTCGAAGGGTTCGAAGCCTAATGACCTCGCACTCAAAGCATGAAAAACTCGAGAAGGTTTTTTCTACATAGAAGTGTCAATAGAAGTCCAATAATAAAAATGATATTGCAAAGGGAATAAAACAAGTGAACACATTGGCGCGTAAAAATATATCGTTTTTCGACGTTGGCTAAGGAATCTTTTTTAACTAATTGCTCAACCCAATTTTAAATCCTCAGATGAAATACAATTAGAAAATACCTTGTACAAATTAACTGCTATTCAATCAAAAGTCTGCAAAAACGTCAAAAATTAATTTGGACCGATTCTCCTGATAGAATGTGTTGAAGCTACGTAAATGAGTGTAATTTAAATTTGAAACCATGCACCTGACAATTTGTAAGGTACCATACTACCTCACAAAGCTACTATACTATGCTACATTCTTCGCCAATTGTTTTAGAAAAGTACTATACAAGTCTTAGCCGTAACCAAGCCTTGAAGGTCTTACGTATGTACCTACCTACCTATACCTCGGCTCCGCCTCAGCCCACATTGTGACGTTCATCCACCCATAACTATGCTTACACCTAAACCGGATTGTCATTTTATTTGTGTGTTTTATCAGTAGCTTATAACTATTCCAAATAGCTTTAGATTTCATGTAATGCTTACATACCATATGTGTCGTTAGTGCCATTATGTCCTGTATATTCCAATCTCGATGTGCTTCTTGACCAGTCTGCTTCATCTTCTTGGCTCGAGTTCGTTGTACTGAAACAAATAGGTATTATATAGAAAAAATGACAGAAAACGTATTAATCTTTGAAACACCATCATATCGGTCACAATGGTTTTTATATGGATGATAATCAAAATCAAAAAGTTCTTTTAAATCGTCATAATGGGGAATATGCATGAAATTAAAATGATTAAAAAAAATTAAAGTAGGTAATAATAAATAATATATATAGATACTTAGTTATAATTAGTTTTATGTTATGTTTAATTGTGAGTTTTTATATTATATTTATTTGTGAAAATATAATAGATAAGTATGATCATAGAACCAAAAATAAGCTCGACAAGTTAAACCATTTGACCATTCTTGGCTCTTTCACTTATCTCTTACATAAAATTAGTGATTAAAATCAGGTACTAACAAAATATATATTACAAAATAGCCCGATGCAGGTTGTTTATGTTTAGGTACTATTTTATACTAGACGACAAACAAGCTGACGGTCCACCTAGTGGTAAGTGGTTACCGCCGCCTATAGACACAATAACATGGAAAAATCACTTGGTATCTTGGAATCTTTGACTGACTTTTTTACTTTTTTGATAAAGACTTTACCTAATTATGGAATATATTTTACGCGGTAATTTGCGAGTATTCATCTATAAGACAAAACAGATATTTAATTTTCGAGGAGACAGCGCTGGCGGTAATGTTATATTTTATACAAAAACACTTTGTAAAGACGCGAGCGAAAACATTACATAATTGTCTGCCATTTCATTTATATTGAGACAATATCTCTAACATGTTGAAAACAAATATTTTTAAGCAAGAGAAAAAGAGAGACAATAAAATATTATAACAAAGGATCGCATTGTAATAAAATCTATTCAGCGTTACATACAATACAAACAATACCCTTGCATCAAAAACTCATTGTTGGAAAATATTGACAATTCTGTTACGAAGGAGCGCTTAAAAGATATAATCTCACGTAAAACTATGTCAATGTACCTGTAATTGTAAAAGGGTTGGAATTTTCGTCGGCGAGCGAACTCGAGAGGCCACAACGAATGCGAATATGTTTGTATGGCACTTTACATTGCAATAACGTCAAAAAATGACAAAATTAAATATCAGATGAAATTACATAAAGCTCCGCAATAACCAGACTATAAAGCAGTGAATCTTGAATTTCCTGTTGTTATTACATAGTGACTTGGGTTTTTAGACGTGAAAATTGTTTGCCAGCTGGCTGGTAAGGGTTTAAAGGTTAAACCATATTGCTTCAAAATAAGATTAATCGAAAATCTTCTTCATAAGAATATTTTTTTTACAGTTTGGTAAAATAATAGGCCCCTTTGAAGATATTTGCTTCGATAACAATTAGGTTGCAAAGTTGGCATCTATGGAAACTTATACCTATGTGGTACTAATATCAACGAATTAATCACTTTAGTTGTTAATAAAAAAAATGCGTCATGCACGATATTTCATTACTTTACCTATGTATACCGATGATTTTTGTGATGTAATCATAAACCAGATTAATAGATAGTATATTGTTGTGTAGTATGCCGACAATATTTTGCTATGAATTTTAATATATTTCACATAAAATCAAGTACTAAATTTTAGTTTAATGGAGGAGTCATAAATCTACCACCAGTTTAGAACTACCTAAGGAAAAAGTAGTCTTGTCCTTGGTAAAACTAAATGGTATAATGGATATTGGTGAGAGTATGATAAAGCTTAGTAACGGTTATAAAAAGGCTATAAAACCACACCCAGCTAAAAAGCTTTAGTGTGATTTAAAGAAAATGAAGATATCAGGTGCCTTTGTTTTAGTTTATTTAGCACTGCCTATTAATTATGCTGAACATAGCTCTCTGGTTGGCTGGCATAGAATGCCCAATGCCATGAAGTCCGCTAATTATACTCTTATTATGTGCTTTACATTCAAAAAAAAAACAATTTCCCGGATTTAACTCGCGTTTTATTAGATGTAACATTATTATTATACACCCGACGTTTGTCACGGGAAGACTGAAGATGTCAAATGTCAACATTAAACGCGAGTTAAATCCGGTATAATGGTTTTATTTCAAATGTGTAGTGCTCGCGAAAATGTAACACAATACTATGTGCTTCACAGTTCAAATACATAGATATGTAGGTACTCCTTAGTTTGTCGTACTTCCAAAACCTGGTATTCTTTACCAGCACATTTCTCTCTTTCCATATAACATAGAGGTCTGAAAAGTTATTTTAAAAGAAGCGTGAAAAGTACGATGGAAGCAGCTAGAAGAGTTTTTTCATACTGCACCAGCTGTCTTCACATATAGACTCTTCTTACCTCTTCTCATCAGATGATGTTGAGCTATTGGCAATATGTACTTAATAAAACAAGTATTCGTTTTAAGTTAAGGTATAGTAAAAGTAATAATAAACCTAAGGGTGTTTACGTTGCGAAGCTTTTCACACGGAATTTTAAGTCGAAACTTGAGGAAACGGACAAACCAAACCTAATAAGACTATATGCATAAGCAAGTCAGGCTAGTATAAATAGTTGTCAGAGGATTTTACAAAAAAAGGTCGTATAGTCGAACAATTTTTAGCTTTTTATAGAAACCAAAATTTGCCAGTTATTTCTTTATTAGACTTAAGACTTTTTGAAAAATCATCTGTACCCCTAGCAGGAACATTTTTAAAATTCGAATCGTAGTCGAATTGTTCACGCATGCTTGAAATTTCAAACAAAAGCTAACGTAACTACTCGATACGATGGCGAGTCGAAATTTAAAAGTGTTTGTACTGTATTCCTAGCACGAACATTTTTTAAGTTTCGAATCATTATTCGTATGTTCACGCACGCCTAAAATTTCAAACAAAAGCCAGCCAAAAGCTAACATAGCTAATCGATACGATGGCGATTCGAAATTTTAAAATGTTTGTGCTAGGGGAACTGATAACTTTTTAGACTAGCCGGACTTGTATGGCAAGTTTTTGTAGAATCAGTTTGTTCTTTTCCAATATTTTCGACTTGAAAGTTTGTATGAGAATACCGTTATCATAAAGAATTCCATCTTGCATATTTTTTTTATTCTTGTAATGCTGCTTTAGAGGAATATCATTTCGTCTACGATTTAAAGGACAAAAGTTCCATAGTCACATTAAATTGAACAATTTAAAAGCAACACTAAGAAGAGCTATGCATCTTGTCCCAAGTTGTTACGCTTACTAGAGTTACGAATTTTGCATGTTTATGTATGTTAATTAAATCGGAACGAAATCCTGTGTACTTTTCACCGAAGTTTTCGCCATTAAGATACCAGTTGTTTGAGAATAAATAAAAGTTAGAACAAAGACTCAATGAAGGGGTCCCTTGTGACTGTACGAGTATTTTAACTTGAGGTTATTTTACGTCTCTGTTTCGTCGTTATGAATTGTAAATAGACGTAATCTAATAAATTGAATAACACAATATTGCAAAAAGTGCTATGGAAGTGGAAGCAAGGTTGTTTATATTTTATTTATTCATTTTAGAAGCTCCTTGATAGGTATTTTATTTAAGTGCTGCAACTTTTTGTGACTTATCAGCTCGCCGGCGTACTTACACAATAGAAAACTCTTTGTGTCTGCCATGTAGGTACTACACAGATGCTTTAAAGACCTTATTGCCGGTAGGTTAACCTTGCTTTTCTTCACCACTTTCGGTTAAAACTAAATGCACCGTATATATTATATTCTGACTAAAGTATTTCAAGCGGCTCGTTGGCATCATTTCACATTACGTGACAGCCAATATGTTACGATTAACCCTTGACCGTTATCTTTTACGAGCTACTGAAAGACAGGGCGGGAGCATATATGCTTTGCTCCGGCGCGGTCCTACTTAGACTGATTAAGGGCCTGTTCACACGACGTTTATTAAACGAGGAAGCGACGCGCGTTTCTGAATAGGGTAGTTGACAACTTTTTTTTTATTTCATAAATATGAAGTTTATAACTCATAAAGAAATATTGCAAAAGAAATAGTATGTCTAAGATCAATAGTTTCACAAATATAGTGGTATGTTTGACGTGTTGCGGCGCATCGTCCAAAAACGCTTCATAGAAAATCTACGGAACAACGGTGACGTCACATGTTCCCATATTACTAAGAAATGTATGGGCATACTGACAAAATTGATAATAACTATGTATTAAGTATGTTTTTATTAAAAGTTGACATAACAATAGTTGTTTTAACTGATGTCAGCAATCTAATATCATTAACATTATTGATTTTTTTTTTAATATGACCATATTTTTAACTTTCAAAACAGTACAACTTCAACAATATTCCATATCTTATAAGTTTCAATTGTTTTTATGAGTAAAAGTTGCGTATATTATCCGAATTTGTGAAAAATAGCGCCAAATTCAAACTTAGGCAACATCCCAATTGCGCCTACTCTGCGCGGTCTCTGCGTGTTGCTTTGACGTTTTAAGAGTGTTTACGCTATTTGATTAAAAATCTTTACCTTTTAGAGCCTTTTCATATTTTAAAAGTTTGTACGTATTGCAGCAGCAATAGTATATCTGCATTCAATAGTTTCTTAGAGTTAGCGATTTGTTTGAGGTGCGGTTGTCAAAAAACGCTCTATAGAAAATGTTGCAGAATAGTGACGTCACACTTTACTAGTAGCCACCGAATATGTATGGGCGCATGGACAAAATTGATATATTTGTAATTTATGCGTTTACACGCATAGTCGGCATATAAAAAGTTGGTACATTTCAGTTAAATGAAAAAGTATGCAATTTTTAATGAATTATACAAAATTCATTAAAAATCTCATACTTTTTCATTTCATACTTTTTCACATAATTTTCCATTCATATTTATTTCGCCATTTTTAAAAAAATATGATTAATAAAAACATCTCTTTGAAAGTATATTTTTTATTAAACATATGTAGCTTCGAAATTTTAAAATTACTCACACGTATCTGAAAAACATATATTTTTACTTTACCATGATGTCAATGATACACTTACTCGTACTATACATAAGTATGTAGGTAATATGCAGAGAGGCAAATTTATTTGAATGAGAATCTTTGACATCAGTTAGACGTGAAGCAAACAGAATCGAAAGAGTTTGCGCAGACAGTTTCAATATTTTTAAATTTTAATAATAAAATGTTCTAGCTCATTCAAATTAACTTTTTACTCTTACAAACTGCGTCACAAACTGCGTTAACGCTATTCTCATTATTTGCGTTCATATCGATACTATCACGCGTTAGCAGCACGTCTCATTTGTGTTTATATCGGTAAAAACGCGTCATCTGCTCGTTTTAAAAACGTCAAGTGATTAAGGTTTAATCTTAGCAGTGCTTCTAATTTGATTTTGAATCGAAACAAACCCTCGTCGCGTTGTCTGCATGCTTAAGGCGCTTTTTGGAATAAAGGTATGACAAACTCAGTGCGAGAAAAAAAAATACAAAATAGCGATCGCGCGTGTAACGTGAGCGAAAATACACTAAATATTTTAATAAAAAATAAATATGAGCATTACAAAAAAATGCTACGACACGATTGTAAATATTAATGATATCTACTTTTCAAAATAATTTCCTATTATAGGTGGTTAACACCTAATGTCATTTACCAATAATATTCTTAATTTTAAGAGGTCTTTTACAAAATAAAATTTAGCGAGGCAAATCATTAAATAGTATTTCTGGTTCAAGACGTGTCTTGATAAAGATATGAAGAAATGTGTCGTATCAAATTTTAAATTCCGTAAGATCTTTTAGCGACTGCATTACATAAAAAGTGCGAATTTTATTGTTGTAGCGCCTTAAAAACGTCGTCGTGTGAATACGCTCTAAGGAGGACGGCGACAGGCAGTTAACAGTTTACTAGCTCTAGGAGAGAGCTAATTTCATCGTCAATGTATGTAAATGAACGAGATACAGATTTTTTTTTAATCCTCGCCGCTGATCCCAATGTTTAAATACTGTAAAGTTTGTGTGAAACTTTAAGTGACAATAAGGCTGATTATTATGTATTTCGCACAAAGAATAAGCCACACAATTCAGCGAGGTAATGCGACCAGTCTTATTGGTACACTGCCTTTTTCAGAAGATTTAGGTGGTGTTTATTATTTATAGGTTCGGCTAATTAACCGACTTCAAAAAAAGGAGGAGGTTATCAATTCGTCTGTATGTTTTTTTTTGTTTGTTACCTCGGAACTTTTGACTGCGTGAACCGATATTGATGATTCTTTTTTTGTTCGATGCGGAATAGTTCCCATTTGGTCCCATTAAAATTTTTTGAAAATCCATTGGGTAGTTTGGTTTTTAAATCAAAAACTGGAAAATGAAGTCGTCTACATATGCGAAATTGCGGATTTTTGCTTTCCTATGAATTTTTAGTGAAATGATACGATTGTAGAAATCAATTTAAGCTCACGGTCACCCATCTAGCTTTGACCTTCAAAAGTTATCACTAAAAATTGTGAAAAAAAATATTTCAACAAAAATTAAAACCGACTCCAAAATACTGAAAAGGATAAAATAATTAAGTTTTAGTAGGTACTCATCCCCTAGGAACATATTTTTGGAGTTGGTGCTAAGTTGTTTCCAGAAACAATAGATAGTGAAGCACCGACTCCAAATATATGTTCCTAGGGGATGAGTACCTACTAAAATTTAATTATTTTATCCTTTTCAGTTTTTTGGAGTCGGTTTTAATTTTTGTTTAAATATTTTTTTAGTTATTTATAGGCATAAGTTTATTTTTATTTTTATTTCTGTAATGATTTTAAGTTAATAAAGTTTAAATACTGTAAATTGCGAAATGACCACAGTCGTTGATCGAAGAGAGTTCGAGTATAGTGAATGGTGGCCAATGATGACAGATGGCATCCGGTAGCAAGCTGAAGTGACTGGTGTGGCAGCATACAAACAAGAATTGAATTTTGGAGACGAGGCCTATATCTGAAGATGGAAGTTACTGAGATGTCGCCTATGATAGCATAGATGAATGGCTGGTCATGCTGTTGTACGGAAAACAGTCATTCACACTATGCTGCGCGGTCGCGGATTGTAGTCTTCCACACGTGACCAAACAAACAAAACAAAAAAAACAAAAACTATAGAAATTCGATCGTGGGTCAGTCTTAAAAATTACTAGATACGCGATAGTCACGCTTTTGTATTACATGAACTGTCAGTCATATTATTTCATAACTTAGCAAAAGGCACTGAGGCGAAGGTTTTTACGTAACGAAACTATTAACTTAATTACAATCACCAAGGCATAAAATAACTTATTCTGTTAAAATCACCTTCGTCACTGATTAGTCAAATCATACTTTTTTCATTAATGTTTACGTACATTAACGCTCAGATGAAATTCCTCTGTAACTTTGCAACTTGATTTAACTTAGTAATTATTCTCTGTTTCTTGTTTCGTTTTCATTTATATTATTATACATTCGAAATATTCTATTTCAACATCCGAAACGAGTATTTTTACAAATACCGACGATTCGGTTAAGTTGGGGCAGTGCTTTCAAATATTCTTAATTTTTGATTTTAACATTATTATAAATGTTTGAAAAATTACTTAGTAATTAAAATGTAATAAAACTAGAAAAATGTTGAAATAGAATATTTCGACATTGTAGGGTGGACGTTAGCTCATAAACGCAAATACAGATAGACTAGAAGAATTTCACAGGGATATCCCAAGTCCTGGGTGGCTCAGTGGTCAGAGCAGTCGCCCGGATTCCGAAAGGTCGCGGGTTCGATTCCTGCCTCAGGACGTAAATTTTTTCTAGTTTTATTCCATTTTAATTACTAAGTAATTTTTCAAACATTTATAATAATGTTAAAATAAAAAATTAAGAATATTTTACTGTCTTCTTAGTATTGCAGATTTGTCGGGTTATGATTTGTAAATAACTTAAAAGATTTCATTTTCTGTTTGTTATTTGAGCGTATAAATGAGTACAGTCTGATTGTTACTGTTTAGCTTTCTGTAGGATAGATAAGTAGAGTCTATGATAAAATCAAAATTAAATTATTTTGTGATAATTGTGGATACGTAACTATCTTAGCCGAAGAAGCACTAATCAAATTTCATCTTTGAATCATATTTTTTAGTTGGCATTTTGTAATTCCTTCAAAATTTAACAAAAAATAAATAAATTACGCCCCATTTCTCTGATAACTGAGCCTCTAACAATATATCCTCAATTTATTACTAATTAGAACGGAATTACTAGGTGATAAATTTTATTGTTAAGACGCTTTTTCTTCCCTCCGCAGACTACGGAGCCCAAATAAGATGTATTTACCTGTATAACATTATACATACTTATACACTAAACTTGTATTTGTGTTGCCTTGTAAAAACTTGCCGTGTAAAGGATCCGGACAAAGATTTGCAATTATGCCAAATTGTATGACAATGGGTATGAAATTAAAGGAAGTAATTTGCAAAGTACCAACAAACCAGGCACAGTTGATTTTTATTAGTCAACTAACGCCGGCGGGCTGGTAAAAACCGAATCAGACATTACACAAAATAAATACCTTGAAATAAATTGAAATGGTTAAATTTAAAATATTGCAAAACTTTAAATAAAATCGAATGTTACCATACACCCGACGTCTCGATTACTTCACAGCGATCGTGGTCAGAGATCGTGAGACTGAAGATGTCAAATGTCGTTGATAAGTTTTAAGCTTACTACCGTCACTTTGTGTTATATTTTAAGCGGTCCAAATTAGGACATCGCGGTGTCAGTTTTAATTAAACTTTTTCTCTTTTTTTAATTAAACGCGAGTTAAATGCTCGTTAGTGCTCGCGAAAATGTAAGACAATACTAAAATAGAATGCTTGATTTTTAAAAACAAAAACGAGCTTAGGCTAAATTAGTAAATAGATGTTGGTGCAGATAGAGTAACAAGTTCTTTAAAACTTAGTTTGTAATGGCAGAACGCAGCTAGACTTCCTATTTCTTTTATGACCATTGTTACCTGTCTTTAACAATAAAGATATTTTGATTGATTAATTGAATTTATGAACTAAGGTTAATAAGGTTAGTGGCTGCGGCCGGTCCCTTACACGAGTGTCTTTAATAAGACACTTGTGTAAGGGACCGCAGCAGCCACTGATGGGGCAGGTGGTCCGCTAGAAATTTAGCAATGCATTATTATAACGTTTACCCCGTTAGTTGCTTTTAGCGACATTTGTGATTGGTCTCAATCTTAACTCAACTCAAATATCAAATAATATAAGTTATTATATAGAAAGTATTTTACAATTGAGCCGTTTAGGTAAATAAAATAGGTAATTTAATTATAGGGGGATTTGCAATGTTTTAAATATGGCGATTCTTATAGGACTCTTTTAAGTTCAAGAAGAATTGTAAAAAATGTAGCTGGAATTGGATGAAATGATTGTACTGTAATAGTTGATGAATAATCAAATTATATTTAAAAAAATATATAACTGATAACAATATATGTTAAGTACAATAAAGAATATAGATATAGATATCTGTAATGTAGCTGCACCTATAAAACTTCCTTAATCAAATTAAGCACGTCGTGGCAACTTGTAATTAAGGCAACATTACTGCGCGAGCCACAATAACTGAAGCATTATATAGATAAAGTGTATGTTTTTTTAATAAATGCAAAAAAAATAGGTATCTAACATTTATTTTGTTGAAGAGAAGCCAGCGGCCGTTGTCTGGCAAGTTCAGTGATCGGGCCTTTTTACTTTTTTAAAAATGAAAGAAACAAAATATTAATGTCATTACAGATGGATAAATTAGGACCAAAATCTTAAAAACTTAACTGCCCAATTTAGCTACGTCATGAATTGAGCCTCTACAATTGCGTCGAGACATTGTATCACTTAGCGCCTTTTTCGGTTAATACAATATTGTATCATGAAGAGTGTTCTGAAGAGTTTTTCGAAGTTATCCCACCTTTCCACTTCCTACTCAGGAGCACGCGGGCCAGTCTTTGGAATAAACAATTTATTGCCTCCACTTCAACATCCGCATAAAAAAAATCAGTTACTCATTTCTATGTCGTTCTTCCAAAACATAAAATAATTTACCAGTACATTGTGTTCCCTCCTTTCTATGACTTTGTATACTAAGCATTTTTCTTGCCGCATCTCATCAGGTGATGTTGAGTCATTTGCCGTGTATTAAAATAAAACAAGTATTCGTATAAGTTATGGTATAGTTCACTATCATCCCACTGTTTTGGCTTCCTACATGGGAGAAGCACACAAGGAGTTTGGGCCATAACACCACCACGCAGTAATCGTACCAGCTTCACATATTCCTTTTTTACCTAACTCTCTAAATCAATATTTTTTCTATTTTATCTTTCACCACTCCCTGTATCTAATCCCTCTTCTTTTTGCATTATATATTCTTTTTTATTTTTTCATTTTTTTATCTACTATCCAGAACACAAGTTCTTGAAGGCTAGCTAATAGGTGTGAGTGTATGAATATTATTATTATTTACTTAACACATTTTCCGAACATGGTGTAAAAGAGTGCGTTATAACATTTAACTCTAATACACTGGGTTATGGCAAGCCGCAAGATAATAGATACATTATCCTTGAAGAAATCCTTGCTGTAATTTCTATATCCTGAATTTCTCTGTTTCTAGTAAAGTTTTTCCAAACGCTTGGAAAGATGCCCAAATCACCCCTCTGTCTACGAAGTCCTTTTCCGAATATCGTTCGGTATCTATACGACTTTCAAAAGTACTTGAACGGCTTGCTTATACCACAGAATACAGAAGGCTGGCCCCACATTGGGCGTGCGCGTTTCTCGATCGTGTGAACGACGCGAACGCTGCGTGCACTCCATGACAACGCGAACACGCTTGTCGTGGAACGCTGTGTGCACTCCGACTGTGTACAATGTGGGGTCAGCCTAAGTAGATTCCTTTGTAGCAATTGTATCTTTGACATCTTTTTCACTGTGGTTTTCGCCAACTGCACTGATTAAAATGTCAGATAAACGGGAATGTAATCGTTTTGTGATAACACGGTTTTCAGTAATACTTTCAACTTCGTAGATATAGTAATTAAAATATAATAAAACTAGAAAAATTTCACGTCCTGAGGCAGGAATCGAACCCGCGAACTTTCGCAATCCGGGCGACTGCTCTGACCACTGAGCCACCCAGGACTTGGGATATCCCTGTGAAATTCTACTAGCCTATCTGTATTTGCGTTTATGAGCTAACGTCCACCCTACAATGTGGAAATATTCTATTTCAACATCCGAAACGAGTATTTTTACAAATACCGACGATTCGGCTAAGTTGGGGCAGTGCTTTCAAATATTCTTAATTTTTTTCTTTCTTTCTTTTATTTTTTTCTTTCTTCGTAGATATTTTATACTGAAAGAAAAAAAAATGTTTAACTCATAGTATTTTATTGGCGCGCTGGTCTCTATCGACATACGGCTATTGATTGGTTTCGTATGGTGTATTGGACACCACCAGCACAAATCATTTGCTGTGCTATCTATAAAGACAAAGTCCATTAGCCCATTCCGATTCAACGGCCTCACTATGTAGGTATTATTGGGGCTTTGTTGTGCTTTTACGATTGGATTGCCTTTACGGTTTTATTTTTATTAAAGCAATGATAGCTTGTTTTATTCTCATTCTATTGTTAAAATAAATTGATTATGTTTATGTGTGGGGTATGTGAGGGATCAGAAAAAAGAAATAAGTGATTTAAAAATATCAAAATAAGGAAAAACAGAGTTCGCAGTATGGGAAATATTTATTGTTCTACTGCAGGAAACGACTTTCCTTCTCTATTAAATTTGATTTTGCCGAATAAACGATATTTCAATCCATTGCTGCAAAGATAAAAAACATTGTTGATATTGTAAATATTATTGTTTTATTTTGATTTCTGAAGTACCCGTAGTATAAAAAATATTATATTCTATTGATTTGGAGATGCCAGCGTATCTGTAAGTGACAAAAGATTAATAAAACCAGACTACGCATTAGGTCTACTCTTCTGCGGAGTCAAGCGATGGTAAAAATAAGTCCTATAAGCGCAGTATAAAACACACTTTTTACTTGCATTGATCACGAGACTAACCTAGTGATATTAATTTGTAGAGCCGCGTAATACTCCTGGGAGCCTATGCCAATTAAAAACCAATTATGTCTCTAACGTGCGCATTGACAGGTTAAATTAATTGTCTTTATAGAAATAATTCTACACTTCCTTTACCATCAACATAATAAAGTAAATAATTAATAGTAATAAATACATACATAAGCTACTTTAAGTACATAAGTAATTAGAAGGAAGTCAACCTCCATATGAAATAATGTTAAATCGTGTTTTATATTTTTGAGCTTAAGTCGCGAAAAAAATAAGTACCTCATCAAAAATTACTTTTGGGACTTTGGTGTTGTTTAATTTTCTAGAATGTACAAGTAAGTACTTAAATAGTTTCATGACATTTCTGTTTTTACAGTTTGAATACCTATACAGTTTTATAACTTACGCATGCTCACTTTACCGACATTGATAAATTAAGATTTATAAGGAACTATCAAATCAAGTTGGAAATTACAGAAACTAAAGAAAATAGTAAACTTGGTCCAGTTTCTTGTGTAAACCTGGCTTACGTAGTAACATTCTATGTACAATCCGTAGATCTTGCAATTCCAAGATAGCAATGGCCAAGCCATTTTTTTGTAGTCTAATTCTTTCACAAACGTTATCTGTATTGATATTAAGATAAGAGATAATATGCTCATTCCTATTACAATTTGGTAAATTATCATGATATGGTAGGTATTTGGTCGTATGATAAAAAAGAATGCGAGCTCGAATATCTAAAAATCAAACAATAACATTCATTAAAGGAAATAGTTTTAATTAGGAATATGCGAAATACGTACCTATATTATAAGCGAATCATTGGATCCAGAATTAGCAAACTTCATTTTTCTATTATGTCATCTCCGTGGAGGTTCCACAGTAATGTCAAAAAAAGTATTATTATAGTAGAGTAACTGTAGCCAGTTACTCTATACCTGAAATCCCGGGTTGGAGTCCTGATAGATTGTTTAAATATTAAATTTTATTTAATTAGTTACCTATATAGAATATTAATGTAATACTATTGGCCACACCCGGCTTCGCTCGCGTGATGTCGGATATCGCGCTAAAAGGTCTCCAAGCCAAACTTCATCTAAATTAGTTCAACGGCTTAGGAGTGAGTAAAAAGTACTCTCTGGTACGCACCAGAGTATTTTTTATCGATTCATAAAATTAGTATGGATAAATTATTGTTTGGGATTTATTTCAACAAGAAAAAATATAAAAACACTTGACCTGTTTTTACATAGATGAATTAAGATTGTAAGTCAGTAAGACATGCACTATAGTATTATAGAGAGTAAAGTATTAGTTTCTCTCCCAAGCGATTCATTGCCGCGTGATTCATCATGCGAATGCGAAGGGACTTGAGAATATGAGCGTTACGGCTGGTCATCTCCCTTACCTATCCGTTATCTAGTCATTTATAGGACAGTCAAGGTGGGTAGAGAATCGGTGTACCTAAGTATCTAAAGGACTGTTACTACTGTAACTCGTCAGCTATCTAGCATTTTCTTACATTTTCTTCGGCACCAATGACGAAGAAAATGTTATCAACATAAAATGGTATCTCCTGCAATTAATTCTCCAAAGTAGAATAATACTCATTAGTTTAAAAACTAATTTAAGAATATTTGAAAATTTATCTGTCCTGATTTGTCATATTTAGGTGTAAAAGTAAATTATAATAACTGAATTATTGGCTGTAATGGCCGATAAAATATACATTGAGAATCCAGATTCTCAGTGAATAAGAGTAATACAAACTGACTTCCAGATTCATGATTTATGTTTTAAAAATAAACAAGAATTTGATAAACATTACGAACTCTATTCCTAGACTAATAAAAGACCGTTACAGATTAGCTGGAAATAGAATATAATTATTTTCATACAGATTCTCTTTGGTACAGGAAATTTATAGCAACGAATGTTTGTGTTACAAAGCACAACAAACTGTAAATCAAATATCAAATTAAAATTATTACATTATTTATTGAATTATAAGATTTTTCTTTCAGTGTAAGCAGCAGCAGTAGCATATTATTATTAATAATGGTAGATGCGATAACTGGTTTCGCAATATTTTTTTTAATTAAACGAGCGCTAAAGATAAGGCGTACTGACATTTATAACTCGAATTTTGTGTAGGGCTACTGGAGTAGTACCTACATCTTACGGAAGATTGCAGTCATATAACACTGCTTATTTTGTCTTGATTTTTATAGCGTTGGCAGCATATGAGTAGTGCCAAAGGTAGGTATGAGTTAACGCCAGCGTAATATGAAAAAATATTATGTTCAGTAGCAGCATAATACTTTGGTAGTTTGGATCAAAGGGTACACTCTGAACTTTCGGTTAACACAACCAAGCCATTTGACTTCGAGCAATGCAACTTTTTATATCTGTCAGTTGTTCCAAATATGAAAACAATCAGTAATATATACCCATTCTTTAACCACCGATGAAAAAGAGGGATGTTATAAGTTTGACGTGTCCGTCTGTGTATCTCTGTGTGTGTGTGTGTGTGTGTGTGTGTGTGTGTGTGTGTGTGCGTGTGTGTGTGTGTGTGTGTGTGGTTGTGTGTGTGTGTGTGTGGCATAGTAGCTCCTAAACGAATGGACCGATTTCGATTCGGTTTTTTTTGTTGTTGTTTGAAAGCTGACGTTCTACTAGGATGGATGGTTCTTAGCTATAATTTATGAAGATCAGTTCAGACGTTTGATGACTATCAGCTCATTTTCTACACGACAAAAGTGCTTTACTAATTTTCACAAATCCGAATGGTTTGAAATTTGGTGTACTGTCACTTCGGTGACATTCCCATGACATACTAACCTTGAGCTGATCCTATACCATCAAAAAGTCTACGGGATCCTTAATTATTCAGAAACTTACAGCAGATATAGCGTGTTTGGGCTCTTATGAAAAGTTTTAATGAGATGGTGTTAGATAGATGATTAATGAGGCCGGGGGTTACTTACAATTTTTAATTTTATATTTTCATCGGTTTGGCTTAACGTCGAAGTTTTAACTTGGACGTTAAGCCAAACCGATTAATTATGACAATCATTTACTGGAAAATTGTATTGTAGTGAATATTGTGTTTTGAAATAAGTGTATTTTCCTGAAACAACTGTATGTGATGATGAGAAATGTGTAGAATCTTTGTAATAAACGTTTTATATTAAACGCTTAAAATATTAAAAGTGTTCTTCATTTAGGTGTTACGTTTGTTACAATGGTAAAGGTTTCGTTTAGACCTAAAAAATATGTATGTATCAAACGTAAATATCTTTAGGTCTAAACTACACAGTATGATACATGACACCGAGCTAGGTGTAGCGTGCCTACACAATAATAATGGAGTAGTATTCAACTAAGATCTGCTGCTGTACCGGTGCATACTCCTAGAAACCGGAGCATTCGGTAGCTGAAGAACTCGGCCCGCCTTATCGATATAGCGTGATGGAGCATAGCACTTTACTTGATATTAATAGAATTTCATATCAAAAGTACTACGCTGCGCTATTTTGCTGTCACTAAAGCAATATACAAAACGGCGGGCGGCCTGGCACTAAGCCTGATTCAATTCAAAACTTTTATGTCAAGAAGTATTTTCAGTTAAATGGCGGGCGTTCGACGAGGAAAATATTCTTCATAACAGTATTTTAAAATATCTATTACATCAATCACTGTTACTGTCCAACAACTGACGCAGAAGTCTATCTCATCTATTTCAAAATCTACCAAAGCTCGAAACTTAGGATAGATTTTCGGATGTTCCTCGTTCATTATGAAGTCGGCCATTGTGGTAGCATGTGGTAATTTAGTTTTTATGTTTTTAATAGAAATAAGCGAACATGGATTTCACTGAATTTTCGGACTAAAAATAATAATAATCAGCATAAATATTCCCCACTTCCATACTTAAACAAATAACATAACATGAATCGGTATACTTACTTTTCCTTGGTTGAAAATTAGAAATTAAATTTACATTACTTAAAATCTGCTTAACTGTTGTAAATATGCAACTCTTTGACAATTTTATCAACGCAAAGATCTTCGGCATTGTCATTTTAACCTGGTTAGATTTTTTTATACAACTAGATGACAGACAAGTAGACGGCCCACTAGACGATAAGCGGTTACCGCCGCCTAAAGATACCTGCAATGACAAGGAAGACTCACTTTATATTGCAGTCATCCTGATTGTGCGTTGTCATCCTGAGGTCTAAGATGAAATGCCGTCCATACCTAGTAATTACACTGGCCACCTTTCCCTTCAAGCAGAAACACAGCGAACTGTTTTACGGCTGAAATAAGAAAGGCGGTGGTACCTACCCAGATGACCCTACATACGGGCCTACCACCTAGTCAAATGAAAGTTATAACATGAAAGTTGGTTAAAAATAGTTTGTTTATTTTTTTATAATAAGTAGTATATTTTTCATATAAGTATATGACAAGCAAGCGGACTACCCATTTAGTGGTTAGTTGCTGACGTCGCCTATAGACGCTTGCAATAGCAAGCAAACAATTACTCGGTATTGCAGTTCTGACTTTATTTTATGAGTGTTAACAAAACTTGATTCCTACTATTTTTTTTTAGAATTATAATCATCTTTTGTTATTATAATAAAGCCATCATGTAATAAAAGTACAAAGCCACACAGTAACTTACAAACGGCGCACAATACTGTGATACTACTTTGCCGAACATTCGATGATTTATCCGAATATTCAGCTGAATACGAATATCCGGTAAACCTTTTTTTTGTTGGAAAACCTTTTATAGGTACCCAGGAGTGAATGGGGCTGCCCCTGGATTATGTGGGAGTCACCGGCTGAAGGCCGGCATACTCACTTAAAACCAATGCGTTTCTTCGAAACCGACGACAGGGTACTTTTCGCAATCGCTGTCATGCGCCGAAGACTGTGTGGCTAAAGCCTGCTACAGAGCACACCGGGAATATCCGGTAAACCTGCGAAATCGGTGGTGCCGACAATACGAAAGTAAATTAAAACATGGGCGCCATTAGTTCATACAGTTATTCGTTTAATAATTTGGCATTTGTATGAATTAGTATGACATTGGCTGCATTATTATGAGTATTGTTAGCAACACTCTGTATATCGAACATCCCTAGTTTTTATGTATGTATATCCTACCAGATATACCATCATGATATTTGACATCGGGGTAAAAGAGACGGAAGAGGGGATCATTATCCAAATGAGAATGTGAAGTTTCGGAATTCGTGAATAATCTGTGAATTATAAATCTATTTATCCAACACAATAGAATTCCTATTGTAGGTATATGAATGCCGGCGGGCTAGTAAAGGGAAGAAGGGTAAAACTGATTGTAAAACTAAAAATTTAAATGTTCAAAATGTACTGTTATAAACTTTAGAAGGCTGAAGTTTCGTATTTCGTACTTAGTTACTTGATGACTTACCTACCTTTATTTATATTTATTAGAAACCTGTATGAATGATGAAAGTGAAATAATGAGAAAAGATTTTATGTATTTTTTACATAAAAAACTTTTCTCATTATTTCACTTTCATTATTCTTATAAGTTGTCATGATTACCTTTTTCATGTTAGGTTATTATGGCGTGGCCTAAAATGAAGGTTCAGGCTTTCATTGTACTTTGTACTTCCAGGGTTTTTCTAATATTACCACTAAGAGGGTGAAACGGGAAATTGAATTTTTCGTAAAAAAAATATTCTCTGGGTAGATTGACTAGAAAATTGGTAAACATACTATGCGATTAAAATTATGAGATACGTGTATCACAGTTCTTTCAAAATCATCTCCGAAAAGTGTCAAATAGACCTTAGAATATCCTACAGGGCATGGAAGACGGGCGCGCAAGGAGTAATTTTGACGCGTCAAAAAGTAGCCTAAGGTCATGTGACTTTTTAGTGCGATAACCGACACACTCGCATGCGGAATCGCAAGTGGACAGTAAAAGCAAGTAAAACTGAGCCTTCGGTCTCGTGTCTCCCTTGGCGGAACCCACTGGGAATATCAGGATTTCATAAAGTTCTGATATCTCCCCAGATATCAGAACTTTTACAATAAATATTATACTTTTTTCACAACATATCCACCTGTGTCACCTCTGTATAAACATTTGAACACACACCCATGATTGGATGTCTTGAAGAGATCTCTTAGGGACATAAGTCCTCTCGCGCGTACTACTTCAAACAATCCTTATTCTTATTAGTATAGAGTTTCACAAACACATTAAAAATCAAAGTGGTGTTTTGTCTGTCACAGGTCAGTCATTGACTTAGTACGCTATACAAGATAATATAGAAATATACTTTGATTGTACATATGTCGCCGCCATCTGGTTAAATGATGCCTAGCCCGTTGATGAAACGCCGGCACCAAATTGCGTGCCTAGCCCGATAGTTAATTGAACTAGACTCCCTTAACATTTAACGACTTGGCGTATTGAATGGATCGTCTTGTACTGAAAAGGTTTTGGTTTGATTGGGTTCAAGGTATTTTTTACGACTACTTATAACCGACATCGTTTTTATTCTAAGTGAACATAAAAAATAACCTTGAACCTACTAATTACTCAAACAGTCACACGAAAGCTCTTCGATTTAAATGACCCGACAAGGCATCCAATTGAATGACTAATTTAAACCAGACGGCTGCTGGGTAGTATTACCCACTAAAAGTTGTACTCTCATAAAACTAAACAAACACTGAGATACGTAATTACGACCAAGGGTCTTTTAGCGATTGCACTGAATCAATTTTTTTATTTATTTTTTTATACAACTAGATGACAAACAAGCTGACGGCCCACCTGATGGTAAGCGGTAACCGCCGCCTATAGACACCTGCAATAACAAGCAAAAATCACTTTATTTTGCAGGTGCGTTGTCATCCTGGGGCCTAAGATGAAATGCCGTCCATGCCCAGTAATTACACTGGCTACCTTTCCCTTCAATCCGAAACACAGCGAACTGTTTCACGGCTGAAATAAGAAAGGCGGTGGTACCTACCCAGACGACCCTACATACGGGCCTACCACCTAGTAAATTCTAGACAAAACAAAAATATTTCATACAGCTCTTTATACAACAACAAAATATGAAAACATTACCATACGTGAAGGTTTAATAATATTGAAAAACAAATATAAAGTAGTTTGGGTGTGTCAAAGTGTCTCTATTGTTGCCGAGAAAACTTTTAAGTTTCAAACTATTCTCCGCATCCTCTGTGACAATGTTTCAAACAATGTAAGTATAGTTTTTTGTAGGTTGTTTTGTTTTTTACAATGTTCACAACATTGTGGCTATTTTAATAAGAATAATGTGACAAGCAAGAATAGCCTTTTAGTGAGCAGTTACTGAAGCCTATTGTTTGTAATACGAATGGTTCTACTCAGGCGTTGCTACCCAGTAAAATCAAAAGAAAGAAAAAAACGTTGATAGCACAGAAGATAAGACCTCTTCTTCTTTGATGAGCTCTGGCAACCATACTCTCTGCAGGAACATTAGTGCTTTCGAGTACAAAGTCGAAGAGAAAAACCACTAGCCTCCTCTTTTAAAATATTATGGCTCAAGTAGGTACTAAATGATTGATTTGTTTATCTAGCAGAATTATTTTTTTGTCTGTTCTAAAAGTCTATAACAAATAAGTATTATTTTTAAAACAGTTCTCTGCAAAAATATCGTATCTTTGGTACTCGTTTCTTTGTCAGACGGACTTCCAAAACTTGGAATTTTTTACAAGCACATGTGTTCCCTCCTTCCTATTACATGGGATCCTTCAAAAGAGGCGTGAAAACTATGTGTTCAAGCTGCACTTGTTGTCTTCGCATATGGACTCTTCTTAACGCTTTACATTAGGTGGTGTTGATTGAGTCATTTGTCGTGCTTTGTATAAAAAAAAGAAAAAGTATTTTTATATGAATTGAAATGAAACATTTTTGATTAAGGTTTATATCCTCGTCGTTTAGGATTTTTCTAGTACCATTTTGAAAGAAAATTTAATAATTTTTATATGTATATTAAATTCACTCTTATTTCTACCGTTGGTAGAACACCTTGCTCAGTAATGTACTATACGTTTGTATAATCTTGATTTATATTTATTTATACAATATTTACAACATTTAGACGGTGAAGATGTCTCACATATATTTTTACATTTATTAATATTTTTCGATCCAAAACTGAACCAAAGTTGTGGTTAAAATGATTCTCCTTTTAGAGCAAATTCAAGTCAGTTCCCCGAGGGAAACGACCTACTATACGTTCCGCAAGGACCGCTTGTTCTAGCGGAAAAAAAATCAACCGAAGTTGCTCATAAAGTGTTGCCTAAAATCATAATATGATTTTTTAGATAATATTTTTTCGTAAATTCTAACCGATATTACTTACTGATGCCAAATAACCATTAATTTTAAAATTTCTTGTTCAGTTCTTGTTTTAGTGGTTTAAATCTGATTATTTTATACAACTAGAACAAACAAGCTGGCGGCCCATGGTGGTATACGGTTACCGCTGACTATAGACACCTGCAATAACCAGAAAAAATCACTTGATATTGCAGATTCGTTGTCATCCTGTCAAGATGAAATGCCGTCCATGCCCAGTAATTACACTGGCTACCTTTCCCTGCAATCCGAAATACAGCGAACTGTTTCATGGCTGAAATAAAGAATGGTTTATCTACTAAGATTACAGCCCCTTTAATAGTGAGCGTTTGCCGTAGCCTACATTTGCAATATAAGGGTATCACTCGGGTGTTTTCCCAGAAGAAACACAAGATGTACTCGTTTGACAAAGGCTTCGCAGGGAGTTGATTCCACAAGAACGTACACGTAAGGATGTTTCTCTTACACCGCACAACACACATTAATAATGTTCATACAATCACACCTATTAGGTAGGCCAAAGTAAGAGGTTGTATTATGGATACTAGATAGAGTATAAATATTGATAATTAAAAAATTGTTTAATATTAGAAATATACTAAATAAACATATAAATATCCATGGCTCGTGAACAAATGCTCGTATTCATCATAGAAACATTAGCTCTTACCGGGATTCGAACTTACGAACCTTCACCGAGTAGCCTGTATAGCAAGGGGTACCGACCACTCTCCCAGCCGGTCGACTAACACATTAGACACATAAAAACTTAAATGTTCACGTTATGGGTATTGTGATGTGTGACATGACGAATTCGCTACTACTATTAACCATTTTATAAGGATACCGAAGCACAAAAAAAGACATTTTGAATAAAAAGCTTTTTTAACAAGCCCACTATTTCTTCATTCATAAATAATAGCGTGTCTGGTTACAGAGTTTTAGGATATAATTTTCAATGGATATTTTACAAAAACAAACCAAAAACCATATCAACACTTGTCATATATTTAACAAATTATTAGTCTTTACATTTTTTCAGCAGTACATTTATTAAAATGTTTATATATCAGAATAACATAAACCAATCCTTATAAACTGCTTTAATATTCTTGATTTATATTTAAATTTGTCTCTTGGAAAAATATCAAAACTGCCAATAACAAAAATATAGAAATTTGAGAGAACAAACTAGTCGATCGATGTTTTTGTGTTCAATGCCCATCATCACCAGCCTATATACGTCCCACAGCTGGGCACAGGCCTTCCTACATGGCAGAAACACATGAGGAGTTTGGACCATAACACCACCACGCTGGCCCGATGCGGGTTGGTGGGTTAAAGCGGTAGCAGGAACAACCAGGACCAACGGCTTAACGTGCTTTCTGAAGCAGGGAGGAGCTCGAGATAACAAACTTTGATTGACCCATCCCAGGAACGACCATGGCGAAAGTTGCTTTGTTTTTCGTATCGAAACCAAAGCGCTCAAACAAAACACCACCGAGCTCCTCCATTAGGAATCAATATTACATAATTTTTTTGCTGTGTATCAATGTGTTTGTTCATTAGGAAACAGCGCGTAATGTAACCTCGAACTAAAATTACAGGCTCGCTTAAAAGACGGATACATTATCAGAATAATGAGGAGAGGTCCGGAAGGAACAGTGTGTTGTTTGACCCGATCCCAGACCCGTTTATATACACACAAGCAGGACCTCCAAGTTTGATAATGGCCGTCATTGGCATGATTGAGGAGGATTGCTTTAATCAGCCATATGTATATATGTAGTATGCTTAATGTAGATCAGAGCACAGTAAGCAACACAAGCAGACTTAAAGTTGCTGAAGAAAGTTGAATCAAAATGCAGTAGTAGAAAGTAAAATATTGCAACGGTAAGGGTAAAGAAAGCCAGTCTAATGTTAACATAATTTTATTTTACTACTATAGTAATGTCTAAAAGATATTTAAAATCTTTTAGGGACCCAGGATATGAACTTTTTCTGGTGTTATATTTTTTTAAATATATTATATCTTTGAAACATTTATTTTATGATTCAAATAGAATTTAGAAAAAAATTAAAAGTGAAGCCGTATATTTTGACATTGTAAATGTAAAACAGAAAGACCCAGAAGTGAATGTAAGAATTTGGATATTTTCAGAGTACTTCGGGAATGCCTTGGTTGCGTCTTTGCTACGGCTAGCTATTGAAAGAGCTATCAGAAATAAACACTCAAAATGTATCAAATGGGACTGAACGAAGAGTGTTTACAGCTTATTACAGCGCGTGACGATGCTACGGATTGCTACGGGAAGCACTATCAGAAGAAACACTCAAAAACGTATCGGAAGGGACTGAAGGAACCGTGGTATAACTACGCTTCGTGCACTCCCTTCCGATACGTTTCGTGCAGCGTACGGCGCTGCTACGAACCGCTACGGGAAGCGCGCTCAGAAGAAAGAAAACTTTTAAAATGCAAGTTATTGAAATTTGAAATTAAATGTGGATAAACTTCGTACAGTAACGTTGCTACGGATGACTACAGCAAGCGCGGTCAGAATAAACACTCTAAAATGTCACAGATACATTTTATATACAGTAAGAAATCCAAACTTCGAACTTCCTGTAGTCTTTCTGTTCTCACGTTATAATTTAAGCCAACCTCGTAATGTTTCAACACAAAAATAATAAAAAATACTTGTTCGAGCGTTTTAGATTGAGACTAGAAGACATTCATAGAAGCTGCAGGCTAGTCATCTAAATATTTTTGAAATATTTTAGAATTTATAACAATTTTATTGTACGTTTTCACCCAGTAAACTAGTCAAATTCAATTATAACCGAAAATATGACCGGTCCTCGTTGTGTATGGCATTGATGCTATTGTGGCTTCATTACAAGCCTCCATAGTCTCTAGAACAACACTGTCCATTAGTGTTAATAGAGCGTGGTAGGTTCAAAAAATCAAAATCAAAATAGTTTTTATTGTTAAGTTACAGTAATTATTCATTACACGGTTTTGGGACCCTCCATTTAAGTTTATTAAACCTGTGTTAGGAGAGGCCCGCTCCTTCTAGTTACATAGTTACAAATATACTTAACAATTTGAAGAAGCAGGATCTGAGAAAGTCAATGATACTAAGTATAATTATTACTTATTATAATATATATTTTTATATTATATTTTGTTTTATTATATAAACATACATCCATCCATACATATACACATATATACGCTATAGGTCTCATAACGTTATTATTATTTATAATATATTATTACATAATAAATACTTGATATATATTAAGTGAGTAAATCCTAATACAAGCAACTGTTGGTGATCATGTGGGGTAATAATAAAACTACTTATTTTAGGAAGTCTTCTGTTTCATCATATGAAAGAGTTTTTAACCAGTTGAACAGTTATTGATATTTACAGTTGAAGTATTTACGTTCAGCTAATGAAAACAGAGACGAGTTTGATAATCACCCGGTTTATTTATTGAGAAAACAAACAGCGTTACAAAAGGCATCTACAACTAGATATTGAATATAATAAGACCAATTACAGGTTTCCCTTTATATAATCAAAATTACACGGACAAACTAACAATATTGTACTTAATAAAACATAATTTACTTTACCTACTTTATAGTAACTTGTAATGTTTATAAGGTTGTCAAATTAATTTTTATTCTCATCTTTTAATTTAGAGGTACTCCTCTTGGTATCAGATAGTAAGAATCTCTTATGTTGGTCAGAGGATTGATTCTTTTTTCGTCGTATTCCTGATTGGACATATTCTTGTTTCGGCACATTCCTGTTTGGACGTATTCCGTTTTAGGCATATTCTTGTTTGGATAAATTTTAGTAAATAAATTATACTATGAAATACTTGTGACTTTGCTTGCGTAATAAAATAAAATAATATTTTTTAGTAAAATATTTTATTTTAATCAACTAAAAGAAAAGACAAATTTTGCTATTATTAAGGATAATTCCATCTTCAGGCCTGTTGGCACCCATTGCTTAGATTAAAAAAATTAAACCGCTTTATAAGCAAATCAAACTAAATTGCACATGGTTTAACGTTAGCTTCCCTCATCCACAAATATTCACAGCGACATTAAATTGATTTAGTTTTATCAAACGCTGCTGTAAGTGGCCAGTGTTAATATGCTCTTCAAATTCATAAGATCCTTATTACAAAAATTCTTACTATTGCACTGCTCTACCTTGTATTATATGTTATGGATACACTACGAAATACAATATTATCATTATTAGGTATGTCTTGAAAATAAAAAATAATGATACCTAGGATTGATTTCATTTGTCGTATATTGATTTGTGCCGAAACAAGAATATGTCCAACCAGGAATGCGACGAAAAAGGAATCAATCGGTCAGAGTAGCTACTTGGCTTAAAAAAAGTCGCGTGTTAGGTTCCCGCATCAAGACATGATTTTGTTTTAGCCTAGATATTTTTCTAATATTCCAATCATTACTTTATATTTTTATTATCTTTCTGGACTTCATTTAGGTTGACTGGTAGAGAATGCCTCGTGGAATTATTTCTGCTAAATCGTAAATTTTATGTGCCATTAAGCTTAATTAAAAAAAATATTATGCTGAAATAAAATTAAGAAAATATCTTTAAAGTATTTATAATCCTACGAGTATAATAAAGCTTCGAAGTAAAGTAAATATTGGTACTGACTTTGTGTTTAGCTGTAAAGTTTTTGCTTGTGTACAAATGATAACATGAATACTTACACAGCAAAATTCGGAAGCTCTTGCCTAAACTTGACTAGCCGCCAGCTAGTAAGGGAGAAAAGTTTAAAAAGAAAAATATATTTTGTATTATTAATAAAAGTAAAGCAAACGAATTAACATGTCAGAGTATCATACAACATAACACAGTAAATTTGTACGTATGGTTTTTATCATAGATACATAATATAATCATTAATCTGTGATGCTTTTACAAGAAGGCTTGATCGACAGTGAAAACAGTGGCATCAAGTGTTGAATATTGCTCGTGATTGCTCCACTCGGCTTCGCCCATGATATCACTGAGAAGATATGAAATATTCGTGCACTCACTGTTAAAATTATAATATATTTTTGGGTTCTACATTTAGACAGACGTCTAAATCATTTATTTTATCAAACTAGTCAGGTTACGAATAAGTACATGTCATAACGTAATATGACAGTATTTTAACACGTACAATTTTTATACCATGAAAATTTAGCCAAATGGGCCAGTTTTGTGATGTTTAACTCCTGTTATGAATTTAGATTTAAGTGAAAGAGCCACGGCTTTAAATGAATTTATTTTATGTTCTTAATGACAAAAACCTAAAGTGCCTACTTAACTAATAAATTAATAAAGATAGTCAAGGTTAAAGAAAATATCCTTAAACGATATTTTAACATTCATTTAACTTTGAGTTTAGATAGATTATATATCATCGCGCAAGAAATTGATGTAACGTTTCTTTAAAAGGCACAAGCACTAAAGCGAATTGAGTTTTCAAGGAGCTCTTGAGCTTGGTAAGACTAAAATCCCCCTTTTTGTTACATCCATACTAATATCATAAATGCGAAAGTAACTCTGTCTATCTATTACCTTTTCACGCCGAAGCCAATCGACCGATTCAGATAAAATTTGGTATGAAGATAGCTTGAGATCCTGGGAAGGAAATACGATACTTTTTGCAGCGATGACCGATATCCACGCGGGCGGAGCCGCGGGTGGTCACTAGTTTTAACATATTTTTTATAAGTACATATAAATATTATAAGACTGTAGTGTAATAAGACTTTCGAAGCAAATTAAATCAAACAAGTACGTCCTACTATCGACTTTTAGAGCTGTTAATTTGTAACGCATACTTAAATTGAATTTTGAATTGGATTATAATTAATGATTTTTTAAGGAAAATTATACTAAATCAATAAGTGGATTAGTATGTCAACTGATTTTATAAAAAGCGAAATAGTTCAAAGTAAAATTATACTTATCAAACGTTATTATGCGGAACAAGAACAAAACTATGCCTATTTATGTTACTATGCCTGCTGTTTGCTCACAAATTGTTGGGGTGCTTTGTTGTAATAAAACAGAATACTCCTGATAGTCACGTCAGAACGCAATAGAGGGAGTGGGTTATGCTGTGAAAGCGGGGCAGCCTCGAATTATTACATCATGATAAAAAACCAAGTGCTTATTAGGCCGCGCGCAGTGTTATTGGGTTCCGTACTTGCGCGTTTCGTTATAGATGGTAAAATTTAATTTAACTTTAATTTTACATGGTTCATCAACTTATAGTTCTTACCTGTTTTTACACAACTATCAATTTCAAAAATGTCATTTTCAAGAAATTTTCCTTTGATATCTCCGTTGTTGTTATTAAGTTTGTTGCCGTACTCGTTAACTTGTTACTCCTACCTAGCTGTCCGTTTTCCTGGTAACTTCATTAAGAATAACTACAGTCGTGAATTTTTTCCTGTATCCAAAAACAACCATCCAACTGGCAGGGAGGAGGACATTTGACCCTAAAAAAAATAACACTATTAAGCTTAATTAATATTTTGCAAACGGATCGCAGAATCGAAACACAATCTTTTTTTACACCATAGGATAGTCGAGATGACAACATTCATCCTCTCAATACTCAATTTATACAGGGTGGTGCCGTCAACACGACAATTAATTGAAACGTGGGCTATATTAGTACATAGAAACGGTTTGCCACTTTCAAAAACATCTTATTCATTTGATAATTTTATGACATTTGTATGAAGTAATTTAACATTTCATAGAAGTGTCATGAAATTATCAAATGAATAAGAAGTTTTTGAAACTGGCAAACCATTTCTATGAACTAATATAGTCTGTGTTTAATTTTATTATTAAATTATAATTATTATGATTTTATTATTTTATTATTTAATTTTATTACTGTCGTATTGACGACACCACCCTACAGGGTGGTGTCGTCAATACGACAATAATGGAGGCGATATACATATCGCATAGAAAATGTTATTTTTATTATTTAAAAAATAATGCTTATTACTATTAAATTGTAAATTATTATTGTTAGAATTAGAAAAGTAATTTATGCAAATTTACTGATATGTAGGTACTTGTATATTTAAGTAAATATAGAAGAAAATTAAATAGATACTAATTAAAATGGAGCAGAGTTATCTTATCACTATATTTTATAGATTGTCAATTAAAATATTAATGTATCCTGTAGTAATGTTTGTCAAGCAAAGCTGTTTTATTTGTTTCACCAAGGCCTTGCTCCTTCTGTATATTTGAATTGATTTTGGCAATTTATTATACGGACATGATTTAAAGGCCTGATGAATATAGTTCTTAAGGAGAGGTTGGAAATAATAAATAAATTAGTATAATGTCGTAAGACATATCTATTATTTGTATCTTCACGCGTTTTATAGAACTCCATGTATCCTTTCTTTACCTTTAGGTGACATACCTACCCAAAGAATGATTTTATTAAACTAGTTTGTCGACCATTATTTTTATTATTATTATTTTAACTACTTTGTCGACCATGCGAAATTACAGTTTTCTAGTACTAAGAGTCATTAAGCAATACTGCAGATAGATGGATAGACGTACAGACATGGAGGAACTACAAGGGTTCCTTGTTTACTACGAAGTAGACCACTAAAATGGGTAAAGAGTCCATTCTCGGTATCTAGCATTAAGCGAGTATGCCCACCTGCAAAAGATATCATCAACTACCCTATTCTATTATGATGTAAATAGCTTCGTTGCCCACTACCCCCCTCCCACTATCACTTCCTCACTTCCTTCTATACCTTCTATAATTATAGAATAATCTGTCACTGGCTTTGTATATGTTACCGCTAAAGGTCGACGTATGGTAAATCTTAAGATTTACCAGCAAAAGCCTAACCTTTTTTTTTGACGCCGAGGAGAAGCTCTACCGATAAATCTTATAATTTACCATACTTTTGGGCTTCAGCGGTAACATATACATCAAATAACAGAATTAAGATAGATTTTAATTATCCCTCTGTATTTTTAAATTTTTCCTTTTAAATAACGAAACCTGGAAAATGAAAATATTGTAGGTACTCTATTTTAGTTACAAATTTTATTATTATAGATTTTAAATAACAAACATTTAGAAACTTGCAATTCGAATTAGTCATGACCTATGAAATGAAGTGAAATTCTTTATTAGATTCAATCACCTAAACGTCTCTTACTTCAATCAATCAAATGTTTGCATGTTATAGACTCGGCTGCGTGATCGACAATATTAATTTGAGAAGTTTGTGCATTAATTTTAAACTTGTTTGTCGTTTACATACTCGTACATCTCGCATTTTGAAACTTAGTCAAAAATTCAATTTATTACCTATTATAAAGAAATTGTTGTCCAGCTAATATTTTTATGGTGGAAAAAGGCGCGGGGAGATTTTTCTAAGATACTGTTTTGTTGACCTGATTCGGAAGTCAAAGATTTCGTTACATCTAAGTAGTCTCTAGTATTACGTCAATTAAGAGCAGGTATTCCCGGAGGTGCAGCGCCGACAAGTTTTTTAAACAATGGTAAACAGTATTTAACAGTCTTCCCGAAATATGTTTTCAAAACCATTCCTAGATTATTGACATAATTGACATAATTTTTATACTAAGCAGTAGGCATAATGGTTATCTTTTCATTATAGCTGAGTTTCTCATGATAACTTTATTTTCTTCATTGATTTAAAGAAATACGTTTAAAATGCCTTGCATTTGACGAGTCAAATCAGTCGCGCGGTAGCGCTTATCTCATGGACGATGGACCTGTGTCAGGGCTCCCTGTGACAGATGCGTAATCAATTAAAATGATTCATTACTGAAAATGGGTAGTAAATTAAGAAAAATCTACAAATATAATCATTTAGGTCCTTAAGAATAAATAGACAGAATGCACTTCAAAGAAATACGAATGAGTAAGTAATGTTTATTTTTTATAAAATATTTTACCGATATGATACGGTCATAGCACCACGGTGTAGTTGATATTGAGTATGACCACTGAACTTGCTCTTCGATATCAGCTTTGGTTTTTAATTGATTTTTGTGCTTATACAGGTTGCTGCCGTCAATAAATTAAAACATGGGCTATATTAGTTCATAGAAATGGTTTGCCACTTTCAAAAACATCTTATTCATTTGATAATGACATTTCTGTGAAATAATGCAGCCAAAGTTATATTATTTCATACAAATATCATGATATTGTCACATGAATAAGATGTTTTTTAAAGTGGGAAAAATTTCTAAATTTCATTCTGTACCACTCTGTACATATAAAACATTGTCTGAATGTAAGTGTTTGTATTAGAGATCACAGAACGTATTTTTATTGTAGTTCAATGGAGCAGCCACAAAACATTGACACCTCAACAGTAATAAATGTATCACCTGCGTATTTGGAGAATTTCGGCTCATTGTACAAGAAACGATCCGTTTGAAAATCGACGGGGAAAGCCTTTGTCCACCAGAGGAATTTTTGTATTTGTTATTTACTATTTCTGAAGCATTGGGTGGATTCCAAATATTGTGTTTTTTCCATATAACTTTTTTCTTATTTAAACCGCGACCTGTTTCACCTAAAACTGGATATCATAATATGACTTTGATTGCAATTTGCAACCATAGTTTCTAAGTCTCATTATTTTTTGTAGAGCTGAAATCTAGTTTATTCATTATAAAATTTGTCTACCTAAAAGAGATGTTCCAAAAGAGTATGGAGACCGGTACATTATACTGAAAAATAGGTGAAAATATGTAGAACAGTGTTAAATTTTCCATTTTATTTTTATTTGCTTTTGCTGCGTGGTACAGACGACAGCACATTAAGTGTAACAGTCGCACTACGAAAGCCGCCTCTACTACGTACGGAGTAAGGGCGGTCTCAAGGTCAAACTGTTACGCTTGATGTGCTTTTGACTGTACAAAGCAAGAATTTTTATAGAAAAAACTGCAACACAGACAAATATTTATCATTGCGACTATGTCACTATGGTGAAGTCTAGTTGACTTCTATGTCGCCCGCCACATTGCCATATTGAATAGCGATGAAATCTACGAAAAATTTTAACTTTTGTACAAGAAACTATGCATGAAAACGAATTATTAGTATTTTTCCCAGATTCAGTAGATTTTTCTTGATTATTTGAGTTTGAGTATAGTAGATAGTGTACCGGCCGGATAAGAAACATCTCCTTTGTTCGCATCTTTAACGGCCCAGCGACGGGAACGGGCGGTGCGGCGCCGGCGACGACTGGTGAGGTTGCCGGTCGCCGCCGCCGCTACGCGTGGCCTACTCCATACATTTGTTTTCGCCAGTCCCGTTCCCGTGACCAGGCCGTAAATCCACATTTCAGCTTTCTATCCAACAACTGAAGATACATTAATATCCGTCTTAGTTGAATGTGTTAGTTCAGCTAAACTACTGTTTTATTGTTCTAATTGTGACATAAATTTACTGCACGATGACAGGTCATGACACATGGTCACAAAATAGGTGACTACAGAAAGCCGACTTCATGTGACGAATAATATTAGGTGCACACACAGACGCATGCTATACGAATCCCAAATTAAGTCAACCGAATATTTTCTTAGTTAAATGTATTAGTTAAGCTAAACTACTGTTTATTGTTCTAATTGTAGCTTAAATTTGCTGCAGGATGACAGGTCATGACACATGGTCACAAAATAGGTGACTACAGAAAGACGACTTCATGTGACGAATAATATTAGGTGCACACACAGACGCATCTTATACGAATACCAAATCAAGTCAACCGAATATTTTGTTTTGTTTTGATTTACGTCAATCTCTGTGCTTGTGTTCGCCTGCTGTCGTCCGTTATACAGGCTGATGCCGTCAATACGACAATAAATATTGATTTTTACAATTTTCATGAAATTATCAAATGAATAAGATGTTATTGAAAGTGGTAAACCATTTCTATGAACTAATATAGCCTATGTTTTAATTTATTGTCGTATTTACGGCACCACCCTGTATAGAGTCAGCCTTATTTACCTATTTCGTGGTCCGACGCTCAGGTTTTGTTTAGAGAGGATGAAGCTGCGAAAGAAATACCTACAAGGTCTGGGATAACCTGCCACCAAGAAAACTTTTAATTACTTTTTCATATTAAGAGTTATTCAGCTAAAAAGAGGGTTTTCACCAAAACTTTCTGATCCTCTGTCATTATTATTATTATTATTCACCGTTCGTGAGTGCACCTAAACTTGAGCCAAATAAGATAAATAATAAATGTAAACAAACCACTGCCATTTTTGTATGAGTGATGAGCAAAAACGTAGCGAGTAAAAGGGAAAAACCTATACAAAATGACATTTGGTTTGTATAAAAGAATAATGTTTAAAGTTTCTTGTTTAATAAATTTGTGGAATACTTCGGTATGTATATGATGAGTGTACGTATATGTATGTATACAGAATGAATTTTTGAGACGATACAGTAAGGGCAGGTACCTTAAACTTTATAGTTCCAGGAAAACGATCATATATTCTGAACTGCATTCACAGATTTTAGAAAAAATGTACAGACTGAAATTACAAAAAAAAATGCATATCGATCCCATTTCATGTGGGCATCGAAATACTCTCACGGATTATCTAAGGTATGATTACTAGAAATGACAGAAATCGCAAAAAAACTTTTCCCATACATTTTGTACGGAAAAATGGTAAATCAACTCGAAATATTCTATGAGCAATTTATTTCTTAGACCACCTATCTTTTTTTTATTTTTAAAAATACATGTTTAAATGACTTAATTTCTTTTTAGTTCTATTGTTGATTATGCCTGCATGTGAAGCTGATGTTGTGACTTACTGTAGTTTCTGTACTTAGTTGGTCTTCAAATCTCTTGATCAGAGCAAGAAATAGGATCGCTTGGCAATAACAATATTTCAAGTTGATTTATCGTTTTTTCGTACAAAATGTATGGGAAAAGTTTTTGGCGATTTCTGTCATTTCAAGTACTCATAGGTACCTTAAATGCTTCTATAAAGTCTTTTGATCCCCACTTGAAATAAGATCGATAGGCGTAACGAAAATTATTGGTTGTTTAGTTTATTTTCGCTGACTGTACATTTTTCCATAAACTGTGAATGACGTTAAAAATATCTTAAAAAGTTATGAATAGTCTCGTAGGACTGTTTTCCTGTAACTATAACGATTAAGTACCTGCCCTTACTGTGCCGTCTCAAAAAATCCCACCTGTCGTATATTTGGCAATATAATATTATAGGTGTAGTTTTTCTAATATTTTCAATAAAAAAACGCACTGCTGTGTCTTCTGAATAGACATTGAAACTCACACACCTGTGAATGACGGGTTGGCTGAAAGAGATCTCTAATTGAAATAATGTATGGGTTTTGGTGGGTTTAATAAGTAATAGACGCCGCGGTTACTACTGTATACATTTATTTTTATTCAATATATGGTGCGATAAAGAGTTCAATAATTGGTTTTTATTATTCCTATTTTAATATAAATATTATGAAAGATAAATAATCGATTATTACGAAGACATTCTTAAATTCTTAAATTTGTGAAACAGACATAAATAAACAAAGATAACATAATTAATTAAGATGCAAATAGACCGAGAAAATGGCGCTTATCTCCTATTCTAGAGATGTTTAATTTAGATTTGATGATAGTGAAAAACAGAACATAAAAAAGGTTTTCTATTGAAAAATACACAGGGCTGCGAGTATTGAATCTCATTGAAGAATTTAATCTAAAAGTTATTAAAAGTTGGACACCAAAACTTGGCATTATTGGTTCCATAAACTTCCGTCTAAGAATATAGATACTTAAGTACATTTCCGTTGCAAAAAAAATCTACACACGGATTGACACTACAGGTTTTTCCTGTCAAAGAATATCCAAGCAGCGTATGGCCGACCTAACGATATGTGGTTACCAACCTCTTTAGAACCTGACAATATCAGGACATCAATACATATGGCGGCTACGTTAATTTTTCGGAAACAAGAGATGATGATGCCTCATGCCGTGTAATGACAATGGCTTCCTTTCCCTTTCCACCGAAACATTACGAATTTTTCACAACCGCAAAATGTATGTGAGCTATCCAGAAGCAATCGAAGCAAGGTAAACAATTTTATTATTATTATTATTATTATTTTAGTAGTAAAATTAATCAAAATAACGATATTTAGTCCGATCCCATCCCGAAGAGATTAAAACTGTCTAAGAATTAAAATTAGTACTAGACAAATACTTTAAAACGATTACATTGTTTTGTAGAAGCGAAGCCATAAGTACTAACTTTGTGAAATAACGAAGAATCTCTTAATGAGAAGACATTTTGATTTTTGTAGAAGGCTAGAATTTCTAGAATTTTTCTGAGGCATAAGATGAAATGCCTTCCATGCCCAATAATTACACTGTTTACATTTTCTTTTAATCTCTTTCAAACACAACGAGTTTTTTTACGGCTAAAATATCCTCTGAGTACCGATCTTATTTCAATCATCATTTTTCTTTGCGTATAAATTAGGGAGGTAAATACGATAGCTCAATGTGCTATCGACCTTTCAACAACGTTGGAAACGAACTGTATCTGCTCAAGACTATGACTTGTGCTTCGTCTTCAAGATAAGTTATCTGAAAGAAAAACATAATTGACTTGTGGGAGCACCCATAGTCGTCACCGCTATCGCACTTCAGTAAAGAAATTTAAAGCTTTGATTACATTATTTTTTCATATTTTCCTTAACTTATAAACTCAAGTTCTACAAGTAAATTAAAAATGTTACCTTTTCTACTTGCTTTTCTCTTCGGATAAAAAACTCGTATAATTATGATTGAACTTCACCTACTGGTAAGTTCGTTTAAGCATAAATTATAATATCATTACTTCAAGCCGAAGTACAACATTAAGATGAAAGAATATGTATGTTCACTACGAGTGTCAGAAATGCTTATGATTTTATGGCCTTCGCTCTGTAGGTATGCTCATATCTGTTTCATAAAGTTTATCGCTAAAAATGACAAGCCGCCATGATACGACTCAACTAAAGATCCTTACCGAATATAAGACTCAACTAAAATATACATAACACCTGGTAATATACATTACACCTGGTAATGTATATTTTAGTAAAGATTGTCTGTATTAATAAAACATTAGTAAAATTTATTGCCGATTTTCCGTGATGAACACCTGAGCAAGATCGTGTTTCATAATTTTATCAATATTATTTATGAGTGAAGGTTGCCAAGGAAAATGTCAATTGATAGGATATATTGATCCTAAAGTTAATTAGGTTGAATTATTATCTATTATTGCTTCAAAACGAAGTTAACACAGATTCAGAATGAACGTAATTACCTAGAGCTCGGGAACTCGGGAGGAGCTCGGTGGCGTAGGAGGAGCTCGGTAGTGCAACTGATTTAACCCGCATCGGGCCAGCGTCATGGTGCTATGGCCCAAACTCCTCATGTGTTAATCCCATGCAGGAAGGCTTGTGCCTAGCAGTGGGAAGTATATAGGCTGGTGGTGAGGTAATAACTTATTTGATTAATTTTGGTTTCAAACATACTTCAATCGGTAATTGATATTTGATTTTGTTGAAGGTAAGTACTTATGTAAAAGGACGACGATCACGACATTCTTCACTAAGATATAAATGACTGCGTTGGAATTCTGCAAACCAGCTATGAACAGTCAACTTGCATATTACTTCATCGCTAAAAGCATTTGAAGATGAGCAACACTTTCCTGGGGCAACAAACTACATTTAAAATTGTAAGATAAAAAACTACGAAAAAAATAACATGAAAAGTAAAAATGATATTATTCAGATACAGGAACAAATATAAGTAGATAAAATTTGATTTACAAAATCTGAGAAAATAGGTTCAGAAGTATCAGGACGAGTTCTTTGAAATGTAAGTACCTACGTGATAAAATATTAAAATACACTTATGCATTCATATTAACATAAATACAAATAAAAATCTGTTCAATGGACATATCGCAATATTTTAATACCAACCAAATGCAACGTGAATTATTTATTAAGTCGCTATAAGCGGCTTTGCTTGTAATGTTGAACATGGCTGTCGATAAATAATTCAATTGCAAAAATTTTGTAACATAAGTATCGTAATATTTTCATTCCATTTACAAATCAAAAAAACGGCTAGGAAATTGTGTTTTAAAATTTTTAGGAAGTTCATATCCTACAGCGGTAACCGAATCGCGGCTCTAACCACTGAGCTGCCAAGGACTTGGGATAATCTTACCAATTTCTTCAAGTCTCTCTGTGTGTAGTCTAGGACATCAACAAACATACATTAAAATATTATTCGACTTGATTGATGATCGTAACAATAAAGACCACGTCTCGTTTTCTTGATCGTGTCACTGCCGGAGGATGATCAATCACGTGTTAAAGATGTCAAGAAGAATGTCGTATCGGTGATGATAAAATTGTATAATTATAACCCTGTGAAAATATGTATATTTTTTTTTTCACGGAGGCTTTTATAAACTATTAATATTACTAAACCATTTTTACCATGATTTTTTATAATTGCGTACTATTACAACAATATCAAAGGTCTTCTCACTGTTTTCCTTACGTTTTTAAGGAAGCTACTTGAGTATACGAGGGAGGTGAGTGTAACCATTAAATTTTAATATATCAACAGTTTTTCAATTACTACTAAATCTTTATTATCACAATTAAGTGAACAACTAACGAAAGTGAATGTGCTATTCAGAATAAAATGCAAGTTCCATCGGCAGAAGGACAATCTAGAGAATTTTAGAATGCGCAACCCCTCGTGTCGGGCAATGCTCAGGTTACAATTTAAAAGTAAGTATGTCGTCTCACACAAAATGTAAAAGTTTTTTTCATATATCCATGTTGAGAAGACTCGAACGTTTCGAAGGAGAAATAAACGAATTGGGTCAGACATTGTCTCAAAATCTATCGCCTTTTTATTGTATCTATAGTGTTCGAAACTGATGTGGTAAAGTTAAAATAATATAAAATTAAAATTTTAAGTAATAATTAGATATGTGAATATTATTAAACCCCTTTAGTTGAGTTGGAAACTTCTTTCTATGATCTGAGGTTGGAAATGAGCTGATTATTATCAAATGCTTTAACAGATCTTCATTATAGGATCCTCCTGATCACGTCATCTTTCAAACAAACAAAGAACCAAATCAGAATAGGTATATGCGTTTAGGAGCTACGATGCCACACACACAGACACACTGATACACAGACAGACACGTCAAACTTTTAACACCCCTTTTTTAGCGTGGGGGGTCAAAAATATGTGCCGATAGTGTACTGTACATAATGATGTATTTAAATAATTTAATAACATGTGATACATAGTCGCCACAGTTGTACCACAAATATATTACCTTTAATCGTACACTTACGTCCTATGGGCTAGGATCTTCAAGTTTTGCAACGATACAGATACGATGCGTATTTTATTTATGTACAGTCGACATCACATCAAGCGTAACAGGTTGGACCTTGAGACCGTCCTTGTTCCATTTTCATCTGTAACTATTTTTTGTTAAACACGTAAAGTGCAATTTGAATTCATGTTTTTTTTATAGTTCACGTGAAGCTTTCGATTCAACTGTGATTAGATAACAGATAGTAACTTACGTCACACAGTAGCAATGATAAAGGATAACAGATACAACAAAGTGTGTTTTGGGCTACAATATACATAATTGGAATGATGTATACTGAGATAGGAAGAGTTTTACACAAACTATTAGATAGGCAGAATGTTACTCTACTATCTACAGGTACTTCAAAATCCGCTTAGGTAATTTGTGAATCTGGCTTATCACGCTGAATTATCACCGTAAGTTTCAAATGTTATGCATAGAAATGTCATGAAATTATCAAATGATTTTTTTGCAAAACATTTCTATGAAGTAATATAGTCCAATTTTTATTTATTGTCGTATTGTCGTCATAATAATGCAACGAATGTACAGACGACAGCACATCAAGTGTGACAGTTGCTCTACGAAAACCGCCTCTACTACAAACGGAAAAAGGGCGGTCCCAAGGTCACGCTGGTTACGCTTGATATGCTGTCGACTGTACCTACCACAGTTTGAGATTAGACAGCGGGTTTGGTAGCAGATTGGTATTCCTTTCGTCCCGTATAGTAATCTAAGCCACTTTTCTTGAATACGTCTACGTCTACGTCATGTTTACAGCCCTAAATTACGCTTTTTATTTTATTAAACAAAATATATTTGATATAGCACACCCACAAAAAGTAATATAAAGTAGATATAATAACATCACTTTTCGTTCAAACAATAATTTTCAAAAAATAAATTTCATTCACCGTTATATTTCCTATTTTCAAATCAAAATGAATTATGAGATATAATAAACAAAATACTATATGATCGTATATTGCTGTCAATATTATTTGATTGGTTTCCAAATGAAAATTATTTACACCAATGCACTGGGCAATAGGATAGTATGGGATTGGATGGACTTATTTTTAACCGACTTCAAAAACGAGGAGGTTCTCAATTTTCAAGTTTTTTTTTTCTATGTATGTACACCGATTACGCCGAGATTACTGATCTGATTTACGTGTTTTTTTTTATTCGATGCGGAATAGCTGCCATTTGGTCCCATAAAATTTTTTTCAAAAACAGTTAGGTACTTTGGTTTTAAATTTAAAAAAACTGAAATTATTAAGTTGTCTACATATGTGAAATTGCGAATTTTTGCTTTTTCCATGACTTTTTAGTGAAACGATACGATAGTAGGAAACAATATAAGTTGACGGTCACCCATCTAGCTTCGACCGTAGAAAATTATCACTAAAAATTGTAAAAAAAATGTTTTAAATAAAAATTAAAACCGACTTAGAAACATATTTTTGGAGTCGGTGCTTCACTTTCTATTGTTTTTGGAAACCACTTAGCACCAACTCCAAAAAAATGTTTCCAGGGGATGAATACCTACTTAAATTTAATTATTTTATCCTTTTCAGTTTTTTGAAGTCGGTTTTAAATTTTGGTTTTATTAGTAAAGATAAGAGACTTTTTGTATTGGTAAATATATTGTATGCTGTAAATCTTTTGTTTGTCGTCAACTATATAGAAACTCAAATGTTTTAACTTCTTACGCAAATCCGACTATAGTGTTTCATCTGACTGATCGCCACAAGCTGATTTAGAGATTCTCCAATTTTATAGGACTTTCACAAAATAATAATCTATTTTTTAACCAGTCCAATGCGTGCATGCTGAATGTAATAAAGAACACACAAAAAGAGTGTTAAACAAAATATCCAAATAGAAAATGTAAGTATATAAAACTAAAGTATGGTTTCACTGGAATTGATAAATATTGGGAAAACGTATCGCAACAGCGACTGTCGTTTGAATGTCTGTATGACGGGCTTATCGCCACACGCTTATGATTTTGTGGTACAAACCGTGCAGGTTTTTAAAAAGACTGACGCCGATAAAAGTTTGGGTTAATTTTAAATGGCATTTCGCACGCATCAGTACATTTCCGCACTAAATTGTAATCCCACAATTGACCATAGGGTAATATCCTCTTACTACACTTGGTAAGAGGACATTTATGGTTTACAGTTGGATTATGCATTTGTGCTCATTATCGGAGTATATTATTCCACATCCAAAAACGAACAACTTTTTATTTTAGACACGATGTCAAAGTAGCAAAGGCAGATATGACGCTGCAATTTTATACAAATTCAAGAGTAAGCCGCCATCTAGTTAAATCAGCCACTTAACTGAATGCCTAGCTCGTTGATTAAGCGTTGGCATCCAATTGAATGCCTAGTCCTTCAGTTAATTGAACTAGACTCACTTAACGTTTAACGACTTGGCGTGTTGAATGGATCGTCTTGTACTGAAAAATTTTGGTTCGATTGGTAGTTTCAAGGTTATTTTTTTATCACCACTTATAACCGACATCGTTTTGGTACAAAGTGGTCTTAAAAAAAATAACCTTGAACCTACCAATTACTCAAACGGTCACACAAAAACTCTTCTATTTAAAAGACCAATTGAAAGGCTAATTTAAATCAGATGGCTGACATGACCTTCAGCCATCTGGTTAAACGTTTCGCTCAATGAGTTGGCTACTAGTACTTCAGCCGTTTGATTGAATGCCGGCATTCAATCAACGGGCTAGTCGTCCAGTTAAGCAGCTGATTTAACCAAGCGGCTGCTACATATACACTGTATGTATTGCTTGACGTTTAATAAATCATTATTGTATTTATTACAATTTCAAAAAGACAATGTTTAGCTGTCACGACTGATAATTAGGTGTTCGTAATACGCACATTATCGGTGCGGTTATTAGGGGGCGGTAACGCAATTGACCGAATTGCTCATGGACATTGAGAGTATTAAATTTCTCGTCGTATCTGTGAATTACCTACGTATCAAACAAAACAGATTTTGTTTGATACGTAAAAAAAATAACCTTAAACCTACCAATCAAACCAAAACTTTTCAGCACAAGACGATCCATTCAAAACGCAAAGTCGTTTAACGTTAAGTGAGTCTATATCAATCAACTAATAACTTTTAAGCGAATTTAACCAGATGGCGACATATAAGTACACATTACTCATAAAATATAACTAGAAGTGGTTATATTCTAATTTTTACTGAGAAAGGGGGCTGACAATAATCGGCGCTTATAGGTATGGGTATAGTTAATGCATTTATTACGATCAATGACGCGTAAATGTACCTTCCTATTTAACTGCTTAAAGATTATACTGGTTCCATTTAGAACAAAAAAAAATATTTATTTACTGTGGTATTGCTTTTTTAGATAGTCAACTTATTTTATTTGAACCTGTCAAGCCGCACACATAATTAGTTTTTAACTGTCGCTCCCTGGAGTTAGCGACTTCACAAATTACAAAGTAATAAAAAAACAAATGAACCATTTGACGACTCAACTCTTTATTGTTGAAATAATTTTAATGTGTTATAGTTTCACAAAATGTTCAATCAAGAAAAAATACATGACCAAGTGCAAGATGCAAACTCAGTACCTTTCACAATCCAATATCCTTCTTTGAGCAGAGAATATGTTGTGATTTCTACTATGTTCCTTTGTTTCTTCCTTTCTTCCAATACAAATACTAAAAGATTTTTTAAATTCAAACGCGCACGTGTAACAGATAAATAAGAAACCTACGTCATTAAAAACTGATTTAATAGATAAGAAAAACCAAAATAATATTTTAACATAAATGATAATTGTTTATTGTCTTTCAAACACAACCAACTTGTGCGGTAAAAATCTTCATATTTTGCGAGCAAAATACGTGTACTACATAACACAAGTCATGTAGATTCATATAATAAGCTCTCGAGTGTCGCTGCGGGTGTATAAAACGATATTAGGGCCTTTATAAAGTGGTGATAACGTTTCCAAATACTGAAATTTACGCATACATTAGACCTAAATTGGTCTTAGTTTACTAACTAGTTTTATCTCGAGGAATGAAACGATAAATAAGGGTAGGAAGCAGTGGAGAAATTATTAGGTAGTGCTCCGGTGGCGTAGTGGCGACCGTGTCTGGCTGGACCCCTCCTGGGGTGGTTCGATTCCCGCCTGGAGCATAATATTTTTTTCATCATTTTCTTTCTTTATTTGTAATTGTTACATTAAAGTAGGCGTTAACGCACAAAATCAAACATAAATGTGATCAAATATTTAATATTTGACTAAGACGCTGGGTGATGGATTCACATTAATTTATATTATGTTCAATAAAATACAAAATTAAAATTTTTAAGTAGCCCCCGGCGTCATTAATCATCTATCTAACACCATCTCATTGAGACTATTCATAAGAGCCCAAACACGCTATATCTGCTGTAACTGTAAGTTTCTCATTTAAGCATTTCGCTGACTTTTTGATGGTATAGGATCAGCTCAAGGATAGTATGTCAAGGGAATGTCACGGAAGTGATAGTACACGAAATTTCAAATCAATTGGATGTGTAAAAGTTAGTAAAACTGTATTATCATGTAGAAAAATGAGCTGATAGTCATCAAACACCTGAACTGATCTTCATAAATTATAGCTAAGAACCATCGTAGGCACATCAGCTTTCAAACAAAAAAAACTAAATCAAAATCGGTCCATTCGTTTAGGCGCTACGATGCCACAGACAGACACACAGATACACAGACAGACACGGCAAACACCCCTCTTTTTTCGTCGGGGGTTAAAAAGTGATTGCCATTGTTCTCACACATATCTCCAGCCTATACACATTCTACTGCTAGGAACAGGCCTTCCTATATGGGAGAAACACTTGAGGAGTTTGGTCCAAAACAGCACCTAGTGTGGTGCCCAATGCGGGTTGGTGGGCTAAAGCAATTGAACTTACAACCGCGACCAACTACTTATACCGGGATCTACCATGGCGAAATTTGCTTTGTCATCGTAATCGAAACCAGTTCGCTAAAACAACTCTGCCACCGATTTCGTCCTAATTATATTGTTCTCAAAATTGTACGTTTCAAATATATATAAAAAAACCTTCGTATTTATAAAAAAAAACAATTTTAAAAAACTAATTATGTCTATTTTAAAAAATAATGTTTTTGTTTCAAAATAAGTTATTTACTTTATAATATTCGTCCTTTCGAAAAAGGGAATGAAACCCCATATGCCCAACGGTCATCATTATTTTTGTGCGTATATTTCTGTCTATTTTATCGTAAATATTCCTCAATCAGGTCGGAGTGTAAGTACGAGTACTTTAAAAATAATTGTAATTGAAAATCAATACAATGATACTACCTACGTAAATGAGTTGCGTGATACGTTGTCTATAATGTTTTTTACGGTAAATTATCTATAATGACTTCTACGGTATGTTACGCCTACTATAAAAATTTAAATTACACAAATTATTTATCTGATATAGATTTTCTATTGTGTGTTAGCGACAGCATATAAACTCATCGTCGATGTAGAACATCTTGGGCGTTGCGCCGGAGTAAAGGGCTTATTGCCTATACAGGCTGTTTGGTAGATAGCATAACAAGCGGGCACCTACCCAAGTTAACATAGTCATTTATATACTATAGTGTTATCAAAAATTCAACATTGTAAAAAAAACAAATTTCTTCAAAAAAATAACAAAAACAAAATGTATGGAAAATTGAAAAAAAAATGTTTTTGATGATAACACTATACCTAGTATTTATATGATTATTTTATAACATGGATAGATATCCACTTGTTATACCATGTACCAAACATTGTTTTATATGCATTACTTTCAAAATTGCTACGGTTTTTGACGTCATAATGTCATTACGTACCACGTACAAAAACAATATCGCTATCGCACGTACTATTAGGAATGCAATGAACTAAAGCTAAGTATATTGCTTTCGAAGGCGATATAAAATGGTATTATGACGTCATAAACCGTAGCCATTTTGAAAGCATATATTTAGGCGGTAGGGCTGCCGGACGTGAAGCTGCAAACACGAGCTCGCACGTGTAATAGCTCGAAGTCGAGCAGGTGAAGCTGTAAGCAATTAGCTTACAGTAACTCCAATGAAAATGGTAATGGGCTAATTATATGTAAAGTTTATAGGGAATACACTGCTGCGTTAATAGGTAATACAGTGACGTCATAGAAAAGCTGCGGTGAATTAACAATAAACTTCAGATACTGTTAGCCTTTGAGTTACGTAATTAGGAAGAACTCTCCACTCTTGATGCCTCAAATAAGTTAGCATACAAGACCTTCATTTCGTTATAAAGCCAGCAACAGAATTCCATTAATACAATCAATACCTACTTAAGCTTACACTCTAGCATCTGGTCGCTAGATTTCCACCAGAAACCTTAAATTTTATTGATGTAAAAATTATAATATTTCATATGAAAATTTTGTTAGTTTCACTAACTTCTGAATGACATAAAATACCTATTTAAACGCTTTTACCCTCAATATGTTTGCTATGAATATCTTGAACAAAATCTAGAAGCAATAATTTGGTTCACAATATCTCGGTGAGTATGATCAAAACATCGAGCGAAAAAATATTTGTACGCCAGAATCTTATCTATGTGTTTGCTCTCACTTTTTATCGTGCTCCATAATGTTTAGCTATGGTCTTAAAAGCTTTAACACTTGTAAATGTTCAATGATGTAAATGACACTCTATGATGTATCAACGAGTTAATTAATATTTACGATATGGTAAGTAATCATTTTTACTAAGTGCTGGTAGGCCCGTATGTAGAGTCGTCTGGGTAGGTATCACCGCCTTTCTCATTTTGGCCGTAAAACAGTTCGCTGTGTTTCAGGCACATAGTGTAACTACTAGGCATGGAAGGCATTTTATCTTAGGCCTTTTGAATGACACCTTTTTTTACCAGGAGAAATCCATTGCGCGGGTCGCCCAGCATCTAAATTGACCCTGGCAGTGCTAAAACTACTGGATCGCAGAGGTGGTCTGGGGTCTGCGAAGCAAATTCACTTTATAGTAACTAAAAACCGCCCAACCCGGCAATCCGGCAACCCGGTCTTATGGCCCAGCTTCGCGCAGATGAAGATTTCCCAGAGTTACTATAGGACAGGGATAACGAACCAATAGCACGCGTGCCACTAATGGCACGCGACACTATACTTTGGGCACCAGACACATTTAATTGATTGAAGAAGCTGGCTCATGCTATTTTAACAATATTTTCGTCAACCTATGCCTGCGAGACATTTTCAGAAAAGAATAACATTAAGGACTCGGTTAGAGACCGTTTGACAGATGACTCCAGTTCACCATGAATTCTCCTAAAAGTAACATCTTACAGCCCTAACATTTGTTATTTGTCATCTAATCTGCAACAACAGAAGTCACACTAATTTTACTTTAATTTAAATTTCTCGTACAATTGAAACATTGCAAAATATTCCTTTTTTTCCTGTAAATAAAGAGTTTTAGTTGATAGTATTTATTACTATTATTTTTCCAATAACCACAAAGTCAAAATTATTTATTGGCCGTCTTTGACCTCATTAATCATTTCTTTGGAAAAATGGCACGTTGATACCTAAAGGTTCGCCATCCCTGCTATAGGCAATCTCAGACGTAGCGGCTTTTATATTGCACGCGTGGGAGCCACCCGACGCGAGCGACCGCACCTAGAGCGCAGGCAGATGGGCGATCGCCGCCCGCCTTCTCACGCACAAGGATAAAACGAACCTGCAATACCAAATAAAATTTTCCTTGTTATTGCAGGTGTCTATAGGTAACGGTTGCCACTTACAACCAGGTGAGCCGTCAGCTTGCTTGTCATGTAGTAGTATGAAAAAATATAATATTGAGGTAGTTGGTTTATGTTCTTGTTTCACAAAGACTTTAAAAACACTCCGCGAATACAAATTGTCAGGGTGACAATCTAGCGCACGACTTACATAAGATGGTAAGCGCTTACCGTAGTCTATGGACGCTCGTAGCACTTTGGAAATTACTCAAGCATTGCCTACTCTGTCAAAATCAATATAAAACGTTAAGTTAATAGCATAGAAACCTGCTTATAACAATTTCTAAATACGCTCTGCCAACTTTACTCATCCAACAACACGAAAAAGTAGTGGTACTTACCAGCGATCTTCTGTAAAGTGAAAATGCTGCCCCTGTTTGAGTGTAAAATACTACTGTTCCCATTACTTACCTCTCTTGTAAGAAAAGCTACTTAGGAGAATAAGTAAAGACAAGTTAGGAACTTTTTACATTAATTAACCACATTACATTTAGTTTATTATTGTTAATAATTTCAAATTATCAATGTACAAAAATATCGAAAACAACGCGAGGAATACACCACGGGTTATATAAAAAATGATTAAGAAATTTTAAAGAACTTCACTTAAAAATATTATTCAGCAAGCCTTATACGCGAGTAAAGCACAATTTTATAAATTTCAGAAAACACGAAATTAAATTTCAAATAAACCGTCTAGCGATCTTGGTTCAAAGACAGTAATTACCAACTAAAGGTGAATAAGACTCGCTAGAAACATCTGACAATGAATTACACTTTTAACATTTTTGTCTTCGGTGTGAGATAATTTAATTAAAACTTTTCAATTATTGGTATTTTTATTATTTTAATTGAGTTATAAGAGGCAAAGCGTTAATACTTTGAGCTTTCTGCCTTTGTCTTCGAAATAAGACTTTCAATGTTATTTAATTGCATCTGATAACAGGGGATGAAATGGTAGTTTTGTGGCATTTAGCTGGGTCAATGGATACCTACAAAATTTTAGCACTGTCTGAAACGCTTTCATACAAAATTTCATATCGAAAATATTAGAAATGAACTATCCGGTTCTAAAAAGACTTGCCATACTGTTACAAGTGAATATTCAGTTTTATCTGTGTGCTTGAATATAAGCAAGTCAGGTTAGTCAAAAAAGTTGTCAGAGGAATTTTCTTACAGTCTATATAAAAAGTAATTATTGACGGTTTTTGGTTACTATAAAATGATTTTTGTTACTCAAATATTATACCTACCTACTGTTTTTCGCAAAATCCTCTGACAACTTTTTACACTAAACTGACTTGTTTATGCATGGAAAGTCTTAATAGAATCGTTTTGTTCGTTTCCAATATTTTCGACTTGAGAATTTGTATGAAACGCAGTGTGACGTAAACATTCATAATGATTAGCGTCTAATAAGTATACAGCTCGTTTTCACTAATATTTGCCTAGCGTTAAGAGTCTCTTAGCGATATTTAGCTCAGTCTATATAAAGGATATAGAAAGAGACAAATATCGTTAAGGGTCACCTAAGCCTACGCAATGGTTAGTGAAAACATATATAAATCTATAAAACACTAATAAATAAAAGATATGCCCTAGGACCTGACATATTGAAACATCGAAATTTTCAGCAAGTTTGATTAAATATTTACGAACTCATTCCCTTTCAGTAATTTTTAAGCGTTATATTTTCCCAAGAGAAATTTAAACGACATTAGCTTATCACACAAGTAATAATTCGGAACTCAATTTCTAGTTCAAGAAAAATGCAAGAACATTTTGAACCACAAAGATTATGGTTGACTCGCTTTTCCAAAATTGAATAATATAAATATCCTAAAAAGTAAGTATTTCTTTCAAAAATTTCAATTTCTAAATTAGTTAATCAAATTTCTTTGTTGCTGCATTTTATTTTAGCACTGCAATTTGTCCTTCTTTATATTTATTCGTGTTATTCAATTATCTTCAACTATGAATTAAAAATAGTAAGTTCTACGTAAATTTATAAGGCCTACCTGGAATTCATGATGTTTTCTATGATGTCTTGAAGGGAGGCGATGATTTCACAAGACAGTTTCCTTTTGTTCTTCAGTTGGAAGCCTCCTTAGCTCAGTGTGCTAACAGGCAAGACACACAAGTCGGACTCGACGCGGGCCTTACAACTTGTTTGCAAAGCGATTAGCATCGTTGTCCCAGCTCCCAAAGTTGACATTGCGCACTTACAGATTTTTTAACCTTCACAAAGAAAATTACTTTAGCAAACTTCAGCCGTTTATGTATATCACTTCACACAAATCGAAAATCCTGTGGAAAACTTTACAAAGGAAACGTATTTATAGATTCCGCTTAACACACAATAACTTTGTTTGATGTACTTAAAAGGAATCTCACTCAAAACCACACTTTATGTTTTAAACTGCCCAAGTTTTACGGATTCATACAAATTTACACAGTTAGGACTTTATTACACTAATGTGATTGATAAATTTCGGTTATAAATCCTTTATCGTTTTGCAAACAGATTGCCATTGCGGCTTGGTATTTTGGATGATGGTAGTTTTTTTCGCGACCAAAATATTACGAGTGTTTGCTGGCGAAAGTTTCAGCGTCGAAGAGTATGCGGCTGAAAGCGTTACGTCTTGCCGCTTGACGCGAGCCGAATGGCTTCACTCTACTGGTAGAGTCTATACAGTTACACCTACAGTCTCCCTACAGTTGACTGTGAATCGTGAAAATGTTTTGTATATCATCATACCAACATTATTACAGTTTGTATGTATATGCACCGACTAATGCTATGTGATAACAATTTAAATATTTGCAGTTTTTTATATGTGGTCTGCAACGTTAAGTTTAAAAGTTATAATTTACAAACAAGAAAGTGACATTTTATTAATTGTGCGTTAAATTTAATTACTTTGGTACTTATCTGCTATGCATATGTTATATTTGTTTTTTTGGTTATCTAAACATTAGATAAAACAAAATGGGAGTGTGGAAGGCTAGTAAATTGCTCTTAGGTATATTATGTAATTTAAAATTTTGTAAATTAGCCGTAAGCCTCCAACAAAATTTAAAAAAAAATTGGGGTGACGCTATTAAAGTTTTTTTAACACATTTTTTTTTTAAATAATTACAACGATCTCGATACCGAAGCGATTACTGCGTCCCACGTATCCCAGTACTTGTTGGTAGAAGTGAGACAAGTCGTCGACCAAGTTTTATTAAAATTTAATCAAACTATTGGACTCGCCGGCTTCTGCAGCTAAAGACCAAACAAGCTTAGTGGCTAGCCACAAGATAAGAAAATTAGAAATAACTATACTTGCAAGATCTTTGTTTTTTTACTTTCTTCCGGTTTAGATGTTTTCATATAAATAATTTTCGCTATAATTATTTATTTCCATTGTTTTGTAATGATTTGATACTTTGTTTTGCTCTTGTATAAACAAATAAAATAAAAATTTTTTTGCTTATTGCTCCAATCAAAATTGCCGGTATAAAAACGGTTGTTATGTTTTTTTTGCATGAAAATTGTTGGCAAGATATCAACAGCCATAATTTTTAATTGATCGCCTTTTTTAAATTGTAGATTTAAAATGTATATTTCTAACCGCAAAAAAATATCTTGCTATCGCATTTGACGTCGGTGGCATTTTTGTCAATTGATTTCTCTCCCTCGCCATATCTCATGGTACAGTCAACGGAACATCAAGGGTAACAGTTTGACCTTGAGACCGCACTTATTGTATTCGTATTAGAGGCGGCTTATGTAGTGCAACTGTGCAACTGTTGCGCTTGATGTGCTGTCGTCTGTATAATTATTTTTTAATCCCCCCATCTCGGAAAGAGTATCTTTGCTCTTCGATATCTGAGTGCAAAAGCCGTTTTTACCCGCTAGAGGATAAAGTAAAATTGAATTTAGAACATCGTGTGCACTAAGTTTGTGAATTCCAAACATTATTAAACCTCGTTACTTCTACCTCCATGGTGCCGAATTTATCATACAACCTTTTTGAACTTGTTGAAAACTCAGACTCGGCACCTTCTTGGTGTACTTTTTGTTTAATTTGCTTTGCGCGCACCATTTTATTTTTACGACATATTTGTTAAAACCATATGTTTAAAACAAGAAACTTCAAAACAAGTAAAAAAACCTCGTAAAAAAGTAAAAATGAGTGATTCTAGCAACGAATAAGTTTATTTGACCACAACAGAATTGACTGAAACTGTTAATAATGCGCAAATGTTTTTTTTGCATTTAGTTATTTCCTCGTTGAGGTGGGATGAAAAGTTATGTGTTGCACTCGAGTGCAAAGATTTTTCACCTCGTGCTCTTTTGATTCCCTCGCTAACGCTCAGGATTATAATTTTTGAATCACTCGCTGCGCTCGTGATTTAATTTTAGAATCCTTCGCTGGCTCGGTCTTCAAAACTTAGCACGCAGTTAAAAAGCAACTTTGCGCACTTTTATAACAAATAACTATTCTAGTAACCTAACCTAACCTAACCTTCCATCCATTATTAGCCTACTTGCGTCTCGTCAGCAATATAAAACCTTTTGTGTGTTTGCGTTTGTGGGTTCTCTGTAAATAACAGGGAAGTAACTTACTTACCCTTGTTTACTAAGCCAGAGGTCTCGGGTTTGAATCCCGGTAGGGGCAGACATTTGTATATTGAGTAGTAACAGCTTTTTCACGAGTTATAGATGTTTATATATTTATCTAGTTTTATTCCTAAAATTTGTATCCTTATATTCAATTCAATTCAAAACTTTATTGCATACTAAGTGTACATGTTTACAGTGATGGTAAATGACAAGTAGTACTTACAACTTAGTTACCTAGAAGGTGCTGCAAATTGAGGGCAACTTAATTTAAAATTAATCTATAAGTTGTACTAGGAATATACAGGCCGACCTTTTGTTCTAAATAATGTACTTACATGATTGTTTATCATTTAAGAACTCATTAACAGAGTAATAACATTTTGTTAATGAGTAACTTTTAAGGGTGGTTGAGAAGCGTTTAATGTTCGGTTCATTTTTAATATAATTTGGCAATTTATTATATATTTTTACTGACATATAATATGAGCTGCTATTTATTAATTAAATTCTTGAAGGGGGTAGGTAGAGTCTATGTTAATGTCTTGTATTAATGCTATGTGTTTCTCCAACTTAAGTGAGCGTTTTTAGATTTCTATAAGTAAATATACTTAAGCCAAAAATATATATATATAAGAAGGTAAAGTAAGCATATTAATTTTTTTGAAGTAAGGTGTGCAGGACTCCGTGTTATCTATCTATTATTATTTATATTGCTCCGTTATCTAGAATCTATTACTAATTATATGCTCATGCTTATGCATATGCTTTTGGGGTGTCTATAAGCTCATGCTTAATTTTGGGGTAGATATTCTAATAGGTGGTGAGTGTAACACTTACACCACTTTACTTACCTATATTTTTAGTAAATTTCTATTTTATTATAAAATAAGCATTTTATAACAAAATAGTAATTTATTAAAAGTAAGCAAATTTAAAAAAAAAAAAATTTTTAATCAAGATGGCGATCATGTAGAGTATATTGCATATATTGTTATCATATGCTTTCAATTAAAATATAAAATCAGGTAGAATAATGTCTCTAATGAGGTAATGATTTCACATAAAATGAAAAATCGAAAAACGTTTATTTTATCTTTATTGGATCAATTTATTGTTATTTGAAAATAAATGAATTATTATTTATCTATTGATTGTATATTTACGCTCTGTTATTGTTGACAACAAATTTTTAGAAAGTTATCGCGGTGAAATGTGAGCAGGAAAAATACTACCTACCAAGGTTAAAAAAATATGTTTGTGTGCTTACATTTAAATAAGAAGAGCGATTCTAGAAATAAAAGCATATAAATATCTTTGTTTATCGATGACACAAAAACAACAGGGAATACTTGATTTGGAAAAAGGTCAAATCGAATATGGCATTTGAAGTTTATCAGACAAAAAAAATACCACGACCACTGTTCTTGTATGAAACCAGGCCTCAACGGTACTTATATGTTTATTTTTCTTGTTTTAAAATGCATAAATATTTTAAGTCCCCACTCGTAAGTATAAGTGCTTTATATATAGATTTTGTGTGACTCGTGAACCAGTTTAATCATAAGTCACGTTTCTTACCCCGTTTACTAGATGTCCTTTATAGTATTTTCACAGTAATCAAACCTTTTTTTTCTCTCCCATCCGCTAAACCTCGAGTGAGATTCAATAATAAATTGGTAAAGTACGTATTAGGTCCAATATTGACGAGAGGCAAAAGTACAGACAAGAGGTAGTAGTATGGGGTATCCCCACCGTACAGCTCAGAAGGTAGCAGCCAAATAACACTATTGCTACTGAAAAAAATAAGGTACCCAGAGCTCAATGAGTAAAACGGTACTATCAAACGTACCTTACGCTTTTTTGGCACCTAGACAAATAAATAAAAACTTAAAAAAATAACAAAAAAATTATATTCATACATTACGTGAAATTTTAAGCAATTTGTCCGCCAGGTGGAAATCGGATATCGTAACATATACGCTACGGTATTACGCTTGTAATACCTATAGTATACGTAGTATGATACTGACCCTATAGAACAACTGAAGCGCTTTTTTAAAACCGACGCTTTCTCAATGTACTTTAGCGACCTTAATTACCACAGAAACCTATAATTATAACAGTGGTTATACTTGAATCGACTGCTATCTCCTGCAAGGTGGAGGTACTTTTCCAATTAGATGTTCTAACATCATGACTTCCCCACCTCTCTGGAGTTTTTACGACTATATTAGTTTTTATGTATCGCATATACCTACCTTTTATACGCTTTTGTGTTGTCTGCTGACTACCAAAGCTAGCTCGCAAACAATGAGGTCTGAATTTGATTTTGAGTGCAAGAAAGGTGTAATGAATTTACAGACATTCGGGAACTTTTTGTGAACTATTCAACTAAACTGGCGCAGTCGTTGATTGAAGTTCGACCTACGCGTTACGGTCGTCTTGATAGTTCTATTAGCTTAATCATAGGGCTTTCTATATGTGAAGGCTTTTTGAATTTATTAAAATTTATATCTTGTTTATGTACTCATTAGTCTTCCTTAATTAAAATAATAACGAGCTCGGTCAACAAGGAGCTCGGTCATTAAGTGTTTTGAGCTAACGTTCCGATTACAAAACCAAAACAACTTTCACCATTTACTAATAAATTCAACAACTTTTCAACGATTTATTGGCAAGCTGTCAGATTTGGTGGTATTTCATAACCACCAAATCTGACAGCTTGCCAATAAATTATTTAAAAATTATTAAATTGGCGCGTTTTTTCCGGTATAATATTGATGAAAATTGTTGATTTCATGATGACTTTTTTGTCAAAAAGTCAAAACTCATCTAAGTAGGTCCACTAAGTGGTAGGTTTACTAGGTGGTAGGCCCGTATGCAGGGTCATCTGGGTAGGTACCACCGCTTTTCTTATTTCAGCCGTGAAACAGTAGCCAGTGTAATTACTGGGCATGGACGGCATTTCATCTTAGGCCCCAGGATGACAACGCACCTGCAATATCAAGTGATTTTTCCTTGTTATTGCAGGTGTCTATAGGCGGCGGTAACTGCTTACCATCAGGCGGGCCGTCAGCTTGTTTGTCGTCTAGTTACAACTAGACGACAAACAAGCAAACAAACAAGCAATAAAAAAAAGAAAAAAAAAGTAGCCTGTGAGAGTGAGCATCGTTATGGCTTAGTGACAGAATACTTTTTGAGGTGGGAAAAGGCATTCATGCTAACCCTCTATTGTAGATTAACCCTAGAAGCCCAATCTAGGTCATTTTTACCTATACCTACGCAAACAATCATCTGCTTTATCTTCCACATACTTCTTTCGATTGCCGTGATTGATCGAATCAACTTAGTACCCGCCAAGAGGAGACGGCGGCATTACTTTGGTAAGTCCCCTCATATTGGAGTTATCGTACTGTTGTAGGTCAATTTGACCTATGTTTAGGTTTTTTGTACTCTTTACAATTATTTGAAGTTTTTAAAGAGAGCTAGTTCTAGAGGATTAAAGTTGAATTTAATGTGATATTAACGTATAAATATAATTATAGGTAAAAAAACAAAATGGCGTCCTCTAAGTAGCTGAGAATTGACAGCACGGATTTCACCAGACCCTGGATGCAACAGTGGCTGGAATCTCCTACATTGAAGTGTTCAGTGCATGATAATATCACGAATATCCTTCAAAATGAGCCAGAACCAGTGCCAGAGAACCTGACAGAAGAACCAGAACCGATAAAGCGTCGCTTCTGTTGATATCGTTGTAATAAAAAAACAGCAGAAAACAAATTCACAGTGCATAAAATGCAAAAAGACAATACGTCCTGAGCACAATATTGATGTGTCTGAAAAGTGTTTATAAAGAAGAAATAATTATATAAAACTGTTTAATTGCTATAAAACATTTATTGGTTAGTAGAAAAAATAAGATTTATTTATTAATTTTTTATATTTTTATGTTAAAAAAAAGCAAACCGAAAGGATCTCATTTTGTACCAAATTTTTATATCAATTAATGATAGTTGTTTTTTCAGAGTCTATTAAATAAATATTATTCTAATTATGCGTTTTTTCATTTCCTAAATAGTAAATAAAAATAAATAATGATAAAAAGTAATAAATTACACAGAATAAATTAGGTTACAATTCATGTACGTAAATTTGACCTATGATTGGGCTTTTTAGGTAGCCAAATATGATTGGGCTTCTAGGGTTAAAAACAGTGCAGCACTATTTGGGGCTCATCAGTTGAAGATGTTAACTATCGAAACTACCCACTAAAATGAATCTCGTGTTCCTCTTTAATCGTCGTACTGCGTCGTACAGGCTGATAGGCAATAGTTGCCCTTATACCAGTGACCTTAACTTCATAATCGAAACATGGCCAATAAGCGTAGACTTCAGTCCCTGGCGTATAAAAATTGTCTGAGTAACCTGTGAGAGTGAATACCGTTACGAGTTAGCAACAGAATATTGATTACGATCTTTGTCGATAAGTTAGTTCGTGATTAGTATTTAATTCAACCATCTACATGATGGTGACATCATTATGACATAAAACATGGGCTATATTAGTTCATTGCAATGTTTTGCAACTTTCAAATATATCTTATTCATTCGATAATTCCATGATATTTGTGTGAAACAAATTTAACATTGGCTGCATTATTTATTAGAAATGTTGTAAAATTATAAAATTTTCACCGCCTCTGTGGTCTAGTGGTTGAGACCACCGAACTCTGATCTAGAGGTCCGGGGTTTGATTCCCGTGGGGGCAGAAATTTTCTGCTCGGTTTGGTTGGTGGTAGGGATTTTCGAAGTCCGCCTGGCTCGCTACCACCATCTTACCTAAGTCTGCCGCCATAGCAATAATGTTAACGGCATTGTTGTGTTCCGGCAGTTAGAGGTAAGATAGCCAGTTCCTCTGTGGTTGAGGAATCCGGGTGTAGATCGTTTCCATCGTCGGCCCTATCTTTCTTACCATCAGTTGATAAAGGTCAAGAGTTACCCCGTTAAGATTAAAAAAAATTAATAAAATATATTGAAAAGTTGCAAAACATTTCTATGAACTAATAAGTATACCCGTGTTTTAGTTTACTGTCGCATTGTCGACACCACCCTGTATGGTATCTATCTAATTCCGCCCCTAGAGTTTTCATGTGTGTCGGTGACGTACAATACTACGTCGCTTAATCGTTTCTTAACTGTCGCTCGTTTCCGTTGTGCTTAAAGTTTAATTGGAAATGGTGCGGTGTCCCATGTGGCTGCACACCTGATTTCAGCCTAATGTGTTGCTTTAGTCGAATTAACACTTCCGATAACTAACAGTTTTGAAGTTACACAAGTGCCGTGTCGTTAGTGTTGGAGAGAACTCATGTGTTTGAAGTCCTTTGCAGAATGACTCAACTTTTGAGTAGCGGGCCCCGTTCGCGTTACTTTAATTACCAAAGCAAAACCAAAAACGTTACGTTGCTCACAATTTGTTTTGCACTACATTTGAATGGCAACCAATTAGCTTTTTATTCGGAACAACGTTGATGTATTTGATTATATTTCATACACGCGCTATCTGAAATTGAAAGTATTTGATTATATTTCATACACGCGCTATCTGAAATTGAAATTTTGATTTAAGTTCTTTATATTATATAAATTGAATTTCAAAGTTTTATCCAAACAAAAAATATATTTTGAACGTGTGGAATACCACACGTTCCCTCGTTTCTGTTGTGAGCAATATAGCTTTATTTTTCAATTAGGTTACATAATTAGGTCTGTGGCTGGAGCCTCCTTTTAAGCGTGGTATTGCTTGTATAAGGAAGCAGCGCTCTTCTAGGTAACTACTTAGGTATGTTGAGTTATAGAAGAGCGCTGCTATATAATATAGGTAACTACTTAGGTATGTTGAGTTATAAAAGAGCGCTGCTTCCTTATACAAGCAATACCACGCTTAAAAGGAGGCTCCAGCCACAGACCTAATTATGTAACCTAATTGAAAAATAATAGTACATTATGGTACAAGTGTGTAATGTTGGTGATTACCGCTGAGGTTCATTGAGGCCCGAGCCGTCAGGCGAGGGTCTTAAGGAGCCGAGGACGGTAATCATCAATACACACGTGTATCATACAACGTTTTTCAACACACTTCTGAATAAAATAATACTTAAATAAAAAACCATTTTACATAGTAGATAAAAAGTTTATTTAGAGAAACAATTAGTAAATGTGCAGTTAGTAAAATTATAATTAACTATTTTTGATGATATAGCGGTCTCATCAGATAGATTATTTACTGAAATACTTTCATGTTCTATTGTTATTTGTGATGGTTCATTATTCGTGTAGGTAGGTGAAATCCAATCATTGGATGTACTTGGTATTTCGCTAGTAGGATGCGTCTCAGAATCAAGTTTAATTCTTTTTGTGATTTTCGCACAAATTTCCTTCTTGTTTTGTATGGAATCTTCTACGTATGCAAAAGCATCTGGCCATGGTTTTCTATATCTTTTACAGTTATATTTGTTAATTCTTGTATCCTACAGGCACCAGTTACACCAAATATTAGCCAAATTGTATTCAAATATTGGTTATCTGGAGCATCTTTAATAAATTTTTCAATATCGTCAGATGATAAAACCTTTGATTTTTTGCTTCTAACTCCATCAGATAGTCTCTTTAGATAAGCTGACAAATCGAGTATGTTTTTAAGTCCACTCCATTCTTTGTTCGGACTGTACTTTTTAACATTGAGTAAATACACCACAAAGAGCTAGGTTTGTACTTAGAAGATAATTCTTTAAAGTACGCCATGAACACATTTTCTGAAAGAGACTGCGTATTCTTGTTGTTCTGCCATTGTATGAAATTTTGGTACGCTAATAGATATTTTTCCTTTGAGTTTTCTGGTAGTAAACTTTCCATAACGTTCTGGGCTTCACATCTTATATCGGGCGGTGTACAACATAAATCATTTTCTTCATAAATTGTATTTGCAGACATCTCAATTAATAACTAACTAAATAACTTCAAAAGAGAAAACGAGACGAGTTTGTTGGGTACGCGGACAAGGACAATTGAAACAGCCGGTGGTTCGTAACGCACTGTTTAATTAGAACGAATCCCATGTGAAGGACGCGGCCCGGGAGGGGCGCGGGGTATGCGGGGGCGCAGCCTCGCAACGCTCGGACACTAACATACTTAACAACTCCTCCCTCTAATTACAGTATCAATATTTAATGGTAAACTATTATATTTAAAAATACTATATAAACCAAACTATGGACGTCGAAGTAGCGATCTTTGGGTTATGCGAATGGCTTCATCTATTTCTTCCGCTGTGTCATCCGCACTATCATATTCCTCAGCCGACGGTGTGGAACTCCTAGGTTCAAATATTTCCGCTCTCCTCCCTCTTGGCATTTCCGTCCGTCTTTCTGGCGAGCTGGCTGGGGTCGACGTCGACGGCGTAGCTCCCTCATTTGGAACATGTGACTGTGCCGCCTGGCAGGAGGATTCTCTGACGCTGTCTCTCAACGGCGATGAATTGAGAGGCCGTCGCGGATGCAAAGGTGACGGAGGCTCCGATTGCGATTGTGGTAGCCGGGGCGTGTCAACGGCGGTGGCGACGGCATCAGGCGGCGGCGAAGATGGGGACGGCAGTGGCGGCGGCGACGTCTGCGGCGGCGGCGGCGTCAGTGTCAGCGGTAAGTGTATATCTGCGTTCTCTGCTTTGTTGTTCAGAACGCTACCTCTACCTTTATGTACTATTAACTGATTTACATGACGTATATAACTATTTGAGTTCAAAATGTCTTTAATTACGTATAACACTTTTCCTAGTTTTTTCTTAATTATACCTTTACACCATTTATATTTACCATTGTTAAAGAAATTTTTGTACAATATAATATCATTTAATTTTAAATCTTTTGTTTTTTTTCTATCCTTAGTTTGCGAACACTGTTTGTTTTGAATGCGGTTAGATGCGGTTTGTGACAAGGAAGACGACGGCACCGGATAAAAATTAATTAAATCTAAACGTGATCTCATCTTTCGACCGAAAACTAGCTCAGCAGGTGACAAACCGGTGATGCTATGAACCGAATTGCGGTAATCCATCAAGTATTTGAGCAACTTTAACTCGGCACCCCTTACAGAACAGTTACTCAATATACAAGATTTCATACCCTTTTTCACAATTTTAACGAAGCTTTCGGCTTGGCCGTTACTGGCTGGGTGATAAACCGGCGAAGTTTTATGTGAAATACCATTTGACGTACAAAAATTTTCAAAAGACATTGAACAAAAAGATGTACCGTTATCACTTACGATAGTTTTGGGTACTCCGAACCTTGACATGAAATCGCATAGTTTATCTATTACGGCATTAGATGTGGTGGAGTGTTTCATGTTGTAGATTTCAACCCATTTACTGTGGGCATCCACTATAACTAAATATACACAGCCTTTGATCGGACCTAGAAAATCAATGTGAATTCTCTCGAACGGTAGAAGTGGGAATTCCCAGTGCGCAGGTGGAACTTTGGCCGGTGCCGACCGTAGTTGAATACATATTTCACAGTCGCTAATCATTTTCTCTATGGCCTGATCAATGCCTGGAAACCAGAATCTAGACCGGGCTTCTGCTTTAGTTTTTACGATACCTAAATGAGAAGAATGCAGTTCCCTTAGAATTATGTCATATAAACTCTCTGGAATTACAACTTTGTGACCTCGCATCACACACCCACTCTCGATAGATAATTGTGACCTACAAAGATGGAAGGGTTTCAGTCGAGCGTCCTTAAGTTTAGTGGGCCAACCAGAACAAGTGTACGAGATTACACGGTTGAGAATAACGTCTTTCGTAGTTTCTTCCCGTAACTTACTCAACGTCACCGGGATACTATTATCCAAAACGAAACAAACGTACGTTGCTCGGTCATCTGGTCCGTCTGAGTCCACGAGATGCTTGGAGTTGGAACCAGCAGCGTGGTCAGAATGCCCGAGCATAGGCGCGGGGAGCGCGCGCGGTGCTACCCCCCTCCCGCTCGCTCCTGCGGTCGCCGCAGCCGGTGAACTTACGCGAGACAGATAATCAGCATTATTATCCGCGCTACGTACATACTCAATGTTGTAGTTATAGCCACTTAAAAATATTGCGTACCTCTGCAACCGGTTAGCGGAAACTTCCGGTATTCCTTTGTACGGTCCAAAAATAGATACCAATGGTTTATGGTCAGTACGTAATGTAAAAGGATCCGATCTACCATAAAGATACTGATGAAAACGTCTTACCCCATAAACTATTGCAGTCGCTTCTTTTTGTATTTGCGCGTATCTCTTCTCGGCACTAGTCAAAGTACGTGACGCAAACGATATAGGTCTTTCGACGCCGTCGGTACCGATCTGTGATAAAATGGCCCCCAGCCCGGTCGGTGAAGCGTCGACTGTTAAAATGAGTCGAGATTTTGGATTATAGTGCGCTAAGACTTGATCGGATGTTAAAACTTCTTTAATTTTATTAAAAGCTATGTCGTGGTCTTTGTTCCAGCTCCATTTACTACCCTTTTTTAACATATCGTATAATGGGCTAAGTATCATAGAAGCGTTTGGTATAAAATTGCGGTAGTAGTTTACAAATCCTAAAAATGACTGTAACTGACTAATATTTGACGGAATCGTCGCGTCCACCATAGCTTTAACTTTCTCTGGTGACTTTTTTAACCCTTCTTTCGTAATTACAAATCCTAAGTAGTTAATTTCATTTTTGAAAAAATCACATTTTTCTTTTTGTACCACTAATCCTGCATCTTGCAAACGACTTAACACGACTTTTAATTTATTCAAATGTTCATTTTTATCCTTTCCAGTTACTAAAATGTCATCTAGCATGCATAATACCCCATCTAACCCTAATAACACACTTTCGATTGCTCTTTGAAAAATGGCAGGAGCAGAGGCTAAGCCAAAGACTAGTCGCGTGAATTTAAACAAACCACGATGAGTATTAATGCATGTCAGCCGTTGGGACCCTTCATCTAAAACGCACTGATTGTAGGCCATTGATAAGTCTAGTTTAAAAAACTGCTCACCTCCGTGGAGCTTAGAAAATAATTCGTTGACAGTAGGAAGTGGGTATTGTTCAACGACTAACTGTTTATTTATGCTCACGGAATAATCAGCACATAGCCTAATAGACCCATTTCGTTTTAGCACTGGTACTATCGGTGACGCGTACTCTGAATACTCCACTGGTTCTAAAATCCCTATGCTGACCAATCGGTCGATTTCTTTTTCGACCTTATCTCGCAGCGCAAATGCTATAGGACGAGCTTTAAAGAAAATAGGTTTTGCATTATCACACAACTGTAATTTGATTTTATATTTATTAAAAGTTCCCAATTTGTCCGAAAATAATTCTGGATACTCGCGTTCAATATTTTCTACTGAAAACTCATCGCTTTTACAATAATTAACAGGCACTAAGTGTAATTGAAACTTAGAAATAAAATCCCTGCATAACAGTGGTGGGCCCCCATCTTGAATAACGAAACATTCGAGAACAGATCGTTTGGCCGCGTATGTTATCGTCAGACGACACACACCAACACAGCCAATGTTTTTACCGTTGTAAGATCTCAACCGTTTACTCGTCTGTAATAATGGTATATCTTTGAAATGCCTATTGTAATAGTTTTCAGAAAAAACTGAAACCGCGGATCCGCTATCAATTTCAAATGTAAATGGCTTATTTCTAATGTGAACGGTTTCCAACATAGGTTCGCCCCTGACTGAACGAATAAAAAAAACATTACCGTCATCATCGTCCTCGCCCTGGTCACAGCCGTCCAACTCCGCGTAGTTCACTTTCGTGCACATCCTACGCAAGTGGCCCTTAACGTGACACTTTTTACATTTATAATTAGAAAACTTGCATTCGGCCTCTTTATGGTTGGTATACCCACAAACACTGCACTTCACTTTCTTCTCGCTTTTGTCCTTACTATTTTTTGTCGCAATTTTAAAGATCTCCCCAGCAGATGTAGAAACGCTCGCGCTTGCGGCTGCTGCTTCCCGAGCGCCACACAAGCTTTCAGCTAACTCCACGGCCTTCGCAAACGTCAGGTTACTCAGGTCTTGAGCGTATAGTTTCTCTTTTTCTGTGCCTGGTCGCAGCCCCATGATGAACTTATCGCGGAGTGCCTCTTCTAGGTTCAAGAACCCACAGTGAGCTGTCATGCCACGCAGTCTAGCTGCCCACTGTCGATGCGACTCACCGGGCTGTTGTGAGGTAGCATAGAAATTATGGCGCTCGCTAAATCCGATGCGTTTTGGCGTAAAGTGTTCGTCTAAGAAGGTGAGAATATCTTCGTAGGGCACCTCTCCAATCCCTTTAGGTAGCACTAAGTCTTCTACAAGCTTGTACGTTTGATCGGTGAGTGCGCTCAGAAGAATAGCTTTCCGTTTCTTGCCCGTCGTATCAGCCTTGTCGTCAATATCGTTCGCGATAAAATATTGTAATAACCTATTTTTATAAGTATTCCATATTTGGACATTGTGGTCAAAACTATTTAAAATACCGAATTGCCCGGCCATAATACTATTACGCTATTACTATATTGGGTCGGTCAAGACACGCGGAGACGCAGTTATCTCGTCGCCAATGTTGGGTACGCGGACAAGGACAATTGAAACAGCCGGTGGTTCGTAACGCACTGTTTAATTAGAACGAATCCCATGTGAAGGACGCGGCCCGGGAGGGGCGCGGGGTATGCGGGGGCGCAGCCTCGCAACGCTCGGACACTAACATACTTAACAGAGTTGTGAAAAATGTTTCGTAATGGCGGGAAAAATTAATCAGTTTTCCTATGCGCGCGCATCGGCCATAGACTAAAAAATGAGGTTTCTTTTTTTTGGGCTTTTCGCGGATAGCTTTTTAGCGCAAATGTAAGCGTAACTCAACCAATAATATTAAAGAAAGAAAGAAAGAAAGAAAAATATTTTTATTTGACATGCACATAACAAACAACAACAAGAAGCTTAAACAATAAAAAAAAAATAAAAAAAAAAATAGACAAATACAAACAGTTTATACTTAACAATAAGTGCAGTCAACAAGGCCCTATCTCAGCATAAAACTTTTGCGACATTATAAAAAACGTCGCAGAAGCGCTGTTATTATGATAGGGCCTTGAGCGTGACTTTGGATTTTAAACTACATATACTTACACATATACATAAATACAAAAAAATACATATACTTACACATATACATATAGATAAGTGACATAAACTCAATCACATCAGACATGGCTGTATGGGCATTAGTTCCTTTTGCCTTCCCATTACAGGGAGATTTAACAACAAAAAAAGGAAACAAATATTTATTGGCAATTTTAATTATTAAAAAAAAAACTATTACTCACTAGTGAATAATAGTAATGAAAAAGTCACAGTTTGATTATAGGTGTCATTATGTGCCTAATTGCCATGGGATTAGAGCCACTTTATGAGGAAGTGTGTTGAAAAGATTATTATTATTAAATTAAATGTTTATTTTCTATATACAACATTTAAATTATTAAAATAAAACTTTCTGAATTATGTAAATATATCGAGCTGCTTTTGATATGAATTGTGATACCTATAAATATATTACTACGGGGACCATTCATTTGCAGTACGGGTACAGTACGGGTTTCGGCCGAACCGGTCAACGGGTGATCTTCTAGCGTATTTAATGCATGTCTGGGGTGAAGCTATTGACAAACGTGGTGAGTCACTGGCAGTTAGCCTTGACATTGCCAAAGCGTTCGATCGGGTCTGGCACAGGGCTCTTCTCTCCAAGCTCCCGGCATACGGTCTGCCCGCTCAGCTCTGTAACTGGATTGCCGGCTTCCTGCATGAGCGAAGAATCCGTGTCCTCGCAGATGGATGCGCTTCGCGGTTCATGTCAGTGAATGCTGGTGTACCACAAGGCTCTGTTCTATCCCCCACACTCTTTCTTCTTCATATCAATGACATGATTCTGAAACATTCATTGCTATGCAGATGACAGTACAGTCCATGGGGGATATTACGGTCGCCCAGGGGCTGGGCGCGCTGAAACCGAGAGGGAGAGAGAGAATCTTACCATTGAGCTCGACAGGGTGTTGAACCTAGTATCTGAATGGGGATCTAACAATCTTGTTGAGTTCAATGCTAAGAAAACACAGGTGTGCGCGTTTACAGCCAAAATGTCGCCGTTCCTTCCCCTTCCGTCTCTTCAGGGCACGACTCTTTCGGCACAGGGCTCCCTAAACTTGCTAGGTATGGAGATATGTTGCGATCTGAATTCCAGGAACTACATCGAAACCGTGATAAAAACAGCCTCACGAAAGCTCGGTGTCCTGAACAAGGTGCGTCGATTTTTCACGCCTGACCAATTATGCCTGCTGTATAAAACTCAGGTCCGGTCTTGCGTGGAATATTGCTCGCACTTGTGGGATGGCTCCGCCAAGTACCTACTCGATGCCCTGGACAGATTGCAGCGTCGTGCTGTCCGTATCATTGGCGATGTAGAGGTCACGAACAACCTTGAGCCTCTGCAATTGCATCGAGACATTGCGTCGCTTAGCGCCTTCTATCGGCTATATCACGGAGAGTGTTCTGAAGAGCTATTTGACCTTATCCCACCTTCCCCATTCCTACTCAGGAGCACGCGTGCCGGTCTTTGGAGTCATCAATTCACTGTCTCCACCTCAACATCACGTACAAAGAAATTTAGTAGCTCTTTTCTTTGTCGAACTTCCAGAACTTGGAATTCTTTGCCAGCACATGTGTTCCCTCCTTCCTATAACATGGGTTTCTTCAAAAGAGACGTGAAAAAGCACCTTTCGGGCCGGCAAGATGAAGGCAGCTAGAGCAGTGTCTGAACTGCACTAGCTGTCTTCGCATATGGACTCTTCTTACCGCTTCACATCAGGTGGTGTTGAGTCATTTGTCGTGCTTTGTATAAAAAAAAAAAGTTTAAAAAAACGTCAAAAATGTTTGTTGGTCAGTGGAAAATACGTTCCCATAGTAACATCTTTGAATCTAAATGCTGTCAAAAAGCGCCATACAAATTATGCTCAATTGAACGCTTATGGTTTTGCTTTGGTAAATACGTTGTAAAATAGTGCGATCGGAAACTGGACTTGTAAACGAGTATAAGTCTTTTTGTCATTATTAAAAAATCAGAAGATAATAAGTTTGGTCAGTTCTGCAAATATGACTTCAGAATTTTTTTTTTTGTGAAATTTTTCTAGTTTTATTTTATTTTAATTACTAAGTAATTTTTCAAACATTTATAATAATGTTAAAATCAAAAATTAAGAATATGACTTTAGAACTTGAATATTTTGCATGTCTATAGTCTTGTTACAAAAAGTATGTTCCATTTTGCATACACGGAAATAATAATAATAATATTCATACACTCACACCTATTATCTAGCCCAAAGTAAGCATTGTGATATGGATACTAGATATCGGAGAAATAATGATAATAATATGTATATAAATATTAGAAATATACTAAATAAACATATAAACTTCCATGACTCGTGAACAAATGCTCGTAATCATCATGCAAACATTTGCTCCAACCGGGATTCGAACCCCGTACCCTCGACCGCAAGTAGCCTGTATAGCAGGGCACAGACCACTCGGCCAGCCGGTCTTCAAAATTATGTTTTTTATTCAACCTGGAAACGTAATTATTTCAATGCATTACGAGTACAAATAACATTATAATTCTACGGTAAAATTCACACAAAAAAGTTCAAAACAAACGAAATGATTTAGTAGCGAGTTTAGAAAAGCAAAGCTTTATTTCATATTCGCACCCTCAAACTTTTACTTTAAAGTACTCCAGTCAACTTACAAAGGTTCCAAGAAACCTTCTAAGGTACTTTTGTAGAATTATACCTAAAGAGAGAGCGCTCAAAATAATTGCCTTTATTTGCCTAATCTACCAGGAAATGTTATACACCGTTTGAGATACACCTGTCTGTTCTAGCTATTGCAGGCTGTATGAAAATAATAAGTACACGTGACTGATTAACATTTTTTCAACAATATAAAATTCAATGTTTTTTTATTTATTTCAAATGTGGTGTAAATACACACAAGTTTGCAAGGAGGGCATGACATTAATCTGGATCTTGACACCCAGCGAATAGGTGAGCAATGAACAATGATAAATTTTTTGGCTTGAGAGAAACATGAAACGATATCAAAAAACTCAAGATATAAAAAATAACATCTTACGTTAATAATTATTTATTAAAAATAAAAAGACCTTGAATAACACAGACTTTAAAAAAATAAAACATAACATCCAGAAAAAAAGACTTCAAAATATTATAGACACTTATATTAAAAGATGTGAAAATTAATAGCGTATACGTTTAAAAGAAACAATACGTAAAGGATATATTTTTTAAGAATCATTTGCTACTTAAAATGTTAAAATAAGAAGTAACTGAAATCGTTTATAGTGATTTATGCTGACAGATTGGTATGGAATGATAGGTAGATACTCGTAGTAATTTAGCAAACTTCACAATGATGAGGGGTAGCAAATAAGCTTAAGTAATGACAGGAAGCATTCACCGTAGCTTAACAATGGGCCGTATATAGCCCGTAAGCCAGTACTTACTATTTTAGGTGCATATAGAACAACGTGAATTTCAAATAGTTTTGAAGTAGAATCCCCGGTGTTCATACTATCTATCAAACTGAACATCTCTCAGTGTGGAAACAACTAGGAATCCCCGGAAAACATACAAAAGTTCAATTTAGAGCTTACAAAAATAAATAGCTGCTCTAGCCGCGCTAGTAACCGCGGCCGCCTCGGATGTAGCATCGCTGGACTTTGCGGCATACTGACGACCGGTACCCTTTGATATGCAGGTTATTCGGTCAAGAGGTCCCGGGTTCGAAACCCGGTAGGAGCAAATGTTTGTATGATGAGTACGAGCATTTGTTTACGAGTCATGAATGTTTATATGTTTATTTAGTATATTTCTAATATTTATATGGGTACATATTATTACCAATATTTATCCGTTATCTAGTATCCATAACACAAGCTATAATAATGCGTAATTTGGGATAGATAATAGGTGTGAGTGTATGATTATTATTATTATTAGTAGTATACTCACTTCGCCCGCCCAGTTTGCGCTTTGTGGTCACAGTTTTAAACTAATAAATAAAATTTTTAGATACCGTTGTTACCTTTTTACACTTATTAAATATAACACGATAGCATGCATAGTTTTATTAAATCAGCGAATGGCTTTGTTTGTTTTTATTAATATTATTTTTCACTACCTGTGGTACAATAAATAAATTACCTGAGAGCAATAAATCACTGAAATAGAAAGTTTTTAAAAGAGTTCTCATCAATTGGTTGCGAGATAAATGTTGATATAGTGTTAATGAATATTTATATGACTAACTATTATACTACTTTAAGGATTCCAATGATTTAATTTAATGTATTTAATAATTTAAGATAATTTGTCATTTTTTTAATGACTATTTTATTAATTTAAGAATTTTAATAGTTTAGGATTGAATTTATTTGGTGGTTAATAATTTTTGATGAAGATTTGCTATATGATAATTTGAACGTTTTTTAATATAAAAAATTTGCAGGCTGGATACAAAACACAGCAAAATGTTTTACAATAGCAATAGGAATAGCGGTGGACGTACCTAACCTACGCCAGACAATAATAGTAGGGGTTAAAGTAAGAAGTTGCCGTTTTATTGTAATAGGTACTTCGAATTGACATAGAACCTTCATGGTTTGAGATTTTGGAGTGAAACTTTTTTTTAAATAGTACCTATGAGGTTCTTCTTTTAAAAAATGTGCAACATTCGATTATCAACTTTCAGTTGTTTTTTTTTATTCAGTTTAGACAAAAAAGACGGATACTTCGAAATTCGAGTGATTTTTGAATACGAGTTCCGACGCGGAACTAACACGGCAGAAACAGCTCGCAATATCAATGTTGCGTTTCGAGAGGGGACTGCTAATGAACGCACCGTGCGATTTTGGTTTAAACGCTTTCGTGATGGAAGTTTTGATTTGAAGAACGAACCACATGGAAGACCGCCCACACAGGTGAATAACAATGAATTGAAAGAGATGGTGGAACCGATCCGAGCCAAACTACCCAGGAATTAGCGGCACGGTTTAACGTTACCTTACCAACAATATTGACTCATTTGCGACAAATCAATAAAATAAAAAAATATGAAAAATGGGTGCTTCATGATTTGACTGATCTACAGAAAGAAACGCGTGTTGAAACTTGTGTTGCCTTGTTGAATCGATATAGAAATGAAGGAGTATTGGATCGAATTATGACGTGTGATGAAAAGTGAATTCTTTACGATAACCGTAAGCGAAAAATGCAATGGCTGACCCCAGGTCAAACGCCGCAACAGTGTCCTAAATCGAAGCTTACCAATAGAAAGGTAATGGTAACTGTTTGTTGGTCTCAGCATGGTGTTATTCACTATAGTTTTCTCCGATCTGGTCTAGCAATAACGGCAGATGTCTACTATGCCGAACTTCAAACAATGACAGCAAAACTTGCAGTGAAACAGCCCCGACTCATGAATCGATCTTAACCGTTTTAACTCTACAGGAACTGCAATTAAAAACCATTCGTCACCCTCCGTATTCGCCAGACCTTGCTCCAACGGACTACCATTTTTTTTCGTGATTTGGACAATTTTCTACGTGATAAAAAGTTTTCTTCCCAGGAGGCAGTACAAAATGCTTTCACCGAGTTTGTAGAATCTAGATCACCAGAGCTCTATAGCAAAGGCATAAATGACCTTCCTATTAGATGGCAGCAATGTATAGATAATAATGGTAGATATTTTGAATAAATATGTTAAATTAAAAAAAAAACGAATTCAAACATTCGTAAAAACAATTTTTCTTTACAAATCGGCAATTTCACACTTTAAACCCTAATATTAAAGAAATGAAGAAGATTTTTTTTTATACACTCACCTATTATCTAGCCCAAAGTAATCGTAGTAAAATAAGATTAAATAAATATTATAAACGTCGAATTTTGTTGCGACTTATATTTAAAAATAATCAAAGATTGATAAATCAAAAAGTCTTGCATAAAAAAAAAGTATATGAACCGTAAGAACCATAATACAAAATTATACCAAAAGATATCATAATTACCTAAAGCTTTGCTAAGCATTATATCAAACTTTGTTACGAATCAAGGGAACATCATGTATATATACATTTAATACACTTATTGATTTTACAAATAAAGCGGCATTTTATTTATGATATAACAAACTCTCGAGAAATTCCAACTGACATTACGTGAATAGCAACGAAAAACATGACTATTGTAATCTTTGACATGAGCACAACAATACAAACAAAGAGGATTGTTTATCATATTTGACAGAAGGCTAGATATTCAGAGGCAATTCTTTTTCAGCACCTGTCACGGAGGTTTCCATTGTCATCTCCACAACATGGACAGATTGTATTTTGGAATGTAGGCAATTATCTTTAACGCACTTCAAAAACGGAGGTTATCAATTCGGCTGTAGGTTTTTTTTTGTATGTTTGTTTCCTCAGAACTTCGTCATTTATTTGGAAAATTATTTTTATCAATTGAAAGAGTATTTATTACTATTAGATGGTTCTATATATATTTTTCTCTAGTTTTGTTTTAAAATCAAAAATAACTGGTATAATTAAGTCATCTTATAAAGAAAATAATATGACTATTGTACTGTTTTCATGCAAATCTGCTGAAAAGCGTTTTATGACACACGTGCGGAAATTGGTATTTACAAACTCATGACTATAGTAAGCCCTTGACTTCGTCTCGGCGTTTACATTTATCTACTCGTTAGTAAAAACTAACTTACCGTACTAGTATCATAAATAGCAATTATTAAAAATACGTATAAGGTATTATATTTTCGTGTTTTATTCTGGTTTGGTTATCCAAATATGAATTAAACACGAAAATAAAAATACCTCCGCAATAGGCGTTGATTTTAACTACCTACCACGTTAAAAGGTCTGTTTACGATATCTAGCACTGACAGTGAAAAAAAATAACTGCTTCAAGGCAGATTAGTAAGGATTAGTAAACGCAACCACCTACTAAGATAAACCCTACCAAAACGACTATAGGTCTACCAGAATCTCATGGCATTAAAAAAATAAATATAATCATGATTTTGATATGGCAACGTCAACTGTTATCTGTTTAATCAAAGTACAACGTTTGTCAAAAGCTGAAAGATTTTTGTGTATTTTCTCAAAACATAATTTGTTATTGTGAAAATGTCGAAAAAACCACTTCGATCTCAAGCGAGAAATATTCTTCTCAGTATGTATCGTAAAATACGTGAAGAAGAAGGTGTAAATAAATCGCAATCTTCGATTATAAAGCGGTCGTTGACCGGTAAGTTGGGTTATACCAGTTATACCATCTTGATACTATTACCTATATTTTTACTATTTGTTATTTATATTACAACGTCTTTGAAGGGGTTCCCAGTCTTTGTACGGCGAATCATAGGCGAAAGAGCATCGAATCATGGTGCTTCCTGTTCTAATTGAATATATTGAATCTATTGGTATAATTATTACATAAAATAATTATGGAGGATCTCATTCTGAGTGTAGAAAAAAAATATTTTTTTTAATGTTACTTATAAAACAAATAGTGCAGATGACAATAATGATGTACAAACTAACATACAATGATTCTGTGCTTTATATTCTTTGTTTTATAGATGTTTTTGTCCATTTATTTCAACCTACGTACAATAAAGTTATAGGTACCTAAAATTTTTGTTTTCAATAAATTTATTTTGTTTGCTTAAGGCCCTCTTGCAGTAACGTTGGAAGCTGTCAAAACGTTACCTCAACAGTAGCAAGACAGGACAGAATGAATGACAGCTCCTACAAGCACTAGTTCTAGCTTGCGGTCGGGCAAGCCACAGTGTCGAAAATGCTTAAAATATGTACAATTACCTATGTCTACTGATATGTCTGAAAAACAAATAAAAACTAACAAGTATCAAGACAGTTTAGTCCAATTTCCCCAGTATTGCAATCTACGATTTTTTATTCCCCAATTTGCCATGAGATTCTGGTAGACCTATACCACCTAAATTTTTTAATCTTACTTTTTGCGAAATGTATCCTATCCGCAGAAATAAAAACGGTGTTATTTTCGACTTTATTTCTGAAGGTAGTGTTTTTTGCAACCCCTATATAAGAAAAAGGACAAAATAATTTTGTTCTTTTTCTCTTCAACAAATAAACAAACAACAAAAAATACAAAGTCTTACGTCTACATATGTATAACGCAAACGATTAATAAAAGTTATTCGTTCATTCGTAAGCCACCTGCTTCACAGATTTGATTTATTCTACTCCAAATTATAAGAAATATCATAGATTTCCGTAGTCTTGCTTCCAAGTCCTACATACACCTACATTATCACTGTTCTTTTTTTTACTTGCAATTAAATGAAAAAACTGGTACTTAGTTGTCATCCTTAAAAACAAACTTTTTTCTGTCAGGCATTTCGTCACTTGGGGAATCTGGTGACGACATTACTGGTCAGGCCCCTGGCGTGTCTTCTTGTTAATGAATGCTATTATGCGATATCGACATAGAACGGCATCTAAACGTAGGTACCTTTCGGAATATATAGTAGGAAATAGAGATCGATTTCTTGGGTCAAGCACTCTCATGAGGAAACTATCGATGCTAGAAAACGGTGCAAGCATACATAGGGGTTTTTTATATTTTTCTAAACCTTTCCTAAGCCTGGTGATTCAAATAATACTATCAACCTGGTGGTGTCCAGAATACCCAAATATAAGATGTTACATTCTATGGCCTCTTTGATAAAATAAGGTCAACATTAATTGAAAAACTTACAGTAAGACTGTAAGTTTTAATAAGTATTAAAAAAAAATTTTGACCTGGAATGTTTGAATACACACCGCATATTACAACAAACACAGCATTTTTCTGTATGAACGAAACTATAAACTTTATTTCTTGGAAATATTTAATGTTTAATGTAATCAAAACCTATTCATTTGAACTTAATATATAGGACGCATTAGAGCAACATTCGTTTTATAAGTATAATAATCAAAATTAATTTTCTTTCTAACCCTCCTCATCATTGTTAGACAATAAATATTCTATTTTTGCTTTACTTAGCGGTCAAGCAATTATTACCTAAAGTAATAAATGTAGCTACTAAAACCATGCCAAACATAAAAACAACTAAAAACCAAGCAAAAACAAAGAGAAAATATTTCTAACATAAAGAATATTCCTTACAATTTTAAGACGCAGTGAGGCCGGTGGGGTCTGGTAGGTAGGTAGATTTTGATAGGAATGCACGGCACACAAATAAAAAATCAGCTACTGAGAATTCTATAGGGCTAACCCACCAGGCTTACGAAAGTTTAATAGTTTGGGTTCAAATAAGCATAAATTAGTCGAATAGATTTAGCTCTATTTGATTTTGTATCCTAGTTTAGAATGGTAATAATAATGATATCAACTGCTAGACACAGGGAAATATAACATTGATAGAAGAATGACACTACCCTAAAAATAATAGGGAGAGTATTTTACTTAAATTGATAACATTATAACCACTAAGTAATTAGCCAAATAATTAAACTTGTTTACGATAGCAAAACGTGATTTTGTAATTATTTTATTGTGTTGTGCTGTAATATTTTTTTTTTAAATACATACATATAATAATATAATTTGGATAATAATAATTTAGCAACTAAAAAAATACCAAGTGGGCGACAAAAATCGTGACGTGGTATCTAATCGTTGAATAGATGCCCAGATCGGATTTTTTAGTTGCCCACTTAGTATTTTCGTTGTTTAGGTTAGGTTAGCATTACGCTCGAGGGAAGGGGAGGGTCCCTTTTACAGGTCCTTTTTCTTCCCCCTCTTTATATTTCCCTAACGAAACTGCAAGTAGGGATCGGACCAAACCGCCTTGACGACACAATGGCGAAATGTCTTCGGGCCATCCCATGATCTCGTCAGGAAGCGGTTAGGAAGGTGTGTCGCTTCTAGAACCCTTACTTTTCAATGCATTTTTTTAATACTTCAGGATGGTTTTCAAGATAAGAAATCAAATATTATATTTGTAAAAAACTATCTTTGCTGTATTTTCCCTTATATGAATTATTTTAATCGACTCTGGATTTTCGGTTCATATATTCTTTGGCATTCTCCTTTACTCAGCTGCTACCAATCTAATCTAAAGAAGTCATTATGATAAAAAAATCCTTTTCCAAGGATACCTTAATTTTATTGTCTATGTATTTATTAATATATTAAATTCATGTACTGAAACAAAATTAAAAAGAGACTCTTTATACAGAATTATAACTAATAAGTATGTAGTTTTATTTCTGTAGAATCGATGTAACATAGAATAAATGTTACATCAATAATAACCTTTCTGTATAAATAGTAGGTAGGTACACTCCTTATTCATTCCAGAACCCCCCAATAGCTATTATCTTTCAAAACATTTATTCCCACTATTCGAAATTATGTTTGAATTTCTGTTCTACCGTTCCCATTAGATGCATATATTATAGCCTGATTATTCAAAATTATCCTAAAATTCTAACATCTTTGTTCGTTAAGATAACATTATTAATATACTTTTCCTTCCTTGTGTTTTTAACCTTCTTTTAGATAAAAAACTGAAAATTGTTTTCGAAGTACTTGGTGATCATAAAGTTTTAATATAAAAGGGTCAGAAATCAGTACGGAGAAATAATGTGGCAGTGTAGCTAGACGGCGTAGGCTGTAAGGAGTATATGCGGAAATGTCAAGTATTTAAAAGTTCATTGGAACTTATCTTAGAAAAGTTCTAGGTAATTACTTATTTTTCTTACTTTTGTCAGGAATCTTACTCCAACTCAATTCATTGAAGAGGATTGCGATATGTCCCTGATTGAAATAAGATCAAATAAACTATTAGGTACAATTCAATTATCTCTTTCCCCTCTTCCTCACTTTATTAATTTTTGTAAAGGTAGTAAGCACACGAACATAAAGTGCAAAAGGGAATAGATAAAATTAACATTCATCATCATCATCATCATCAGCCTATATACGTCCCACTGCTGGGCACAGGTCTTCCTAGATGGGCGAAACACGTGAGGAGATTGGGACATAACACCACCACGCTGGCCGAATGCGGGTTGGGGGGTTAAAGAGGTTGCAGTAACAACCGGGACCAACACCTTAACGTGCCTTCCGAAGCACGGAGGAGCTCGAGTTTATAAATTTGATTGACTCATCCTGGGACCAACCATGGCGAAAGTTGCTTTGTTTTCGTAATCGAAACCGGAGCGCTCAAACCACTACGCCACCGAGCTCCTCAAATGGATGGGTTTTGGGTTTCAAATTAACATTGTGAAACCGAAAAGACTCACATGAGCTGTGAGAGCGTCGGCATAAAATGTCTGAAACGTTACCGAGTCAAAAAAGCGGCGCTTGCTTGAGTGACATAAAGATACTTTTATGGACTTTTTATTAGGTAAATTTCGGTTTATTATACTAAAGAGCAGTAGGCATCCAATGTTTATTTAATAGACATCTATGAATAATAATTTTGACTGAAGAATTATTTTCGGGTTCCTTCTATCTGGCAGAATTTTGTTGTTCCGAATTTTATTTGGCATAACACATTTGGCATAATTTTCTTTAAACGAATATGTTGAATGCATAAAAATAATTTAGTATAATTATCATTTGGTCGAATGTTTATATGTCCGAATTCCCAATGGCATACTTTTAAGATTGCAGATTTTCACTAGGCATAATTTCATTTAGAAAAATTTCATTACGCATAATTTCGTTAAGCATAACACTTATTTAGTGCGACGATTACTCGGTATAATTTCACTTGGCATACTACGATGGTGGCAGATTGTGATGAGATGAGATCAGAGATGATTCTGAATATACTTTCTGCGATATGATAGTTCTGCCTCTTAATTATTATGGATATTAAATATATGCTTAAAGATGATTCTGATTTCATTAGTGACTGAAACGAATCGCTGCATAACCGACTCCACGTAGTCGTCTGCTCTACCCCTAGAGTGTAATTTAAGACCGCGAAGGCGCGGAGGGGCGAGGCGGCCCGCGAACTGAGGAGCAGGTGGTTTTGACGACCACCGCCGCGGCTGAGGCTGACCGGCGTAGCCGGCCAGCAAGCTGCGCAGGTGGGCGAAAACCATCCATGACAGAAACCTTGCATACTGCATGCGTGCATGGTGGATGCTAGTATTGCTTCTAAATATTGACTTTCTGCGATATGGTGGTTCTGCCTCTTAATATTGTGGATATCAAATTTATGCATAAATGATTCTGAATATATACTTTCTGCGATATGATAGTTCTGCCTCTTAATTATTATGGATATTAAATATATGCCTAAAGATGATTCTGACTTATAAAATTATGAGTTTTGAATGTATTAGGTTGGGGGAAAAGTCTTTTCGCATTATAGTATGTATGAACTTGTTATAAAATCTCTTTGGCTGTACTATTTGTATCTGGCTGGTTTTGTTATCATTAAAAGTTTCTATTTTAAAAAAAGGTTATTCCAAATTTAAATTAGGAAAATGTGTGTTTTTCATTAGTTTTTCGTACTGTCAAGATGAGTAAATCTAATGAAGAAATTCGATACATTTTAAAATTTTACTACAAAAAAGGTAAAAATGCAACGCAAGCCGCGAAAAAATATTTGCGATATTTATGGACCTAGTGCAGTGTCTGTGAAAGTAGCACAAATTTGGTTTAAGCATTTTCAATCCGGAAATTTTGGTGTCAAAGATGCACGTCGCTCTGGTCGCCCTATTACGGATAAATATGATGCCATTTTTGAAAAACTGGAGCAAGATTGGCATATCAGTAGTTACGACGTAGCTGAAGAACTGGGAATTGACCACAAAACAGTTTTGGCGCATTTAAAAAAAATGGGTACACAAAAAAGCTCGATATTTGGGTACCCCACGAGCTCACTGAAAGGAACCTAATGAACCGTGTACTCATGTGTGATTCTTTATTACGACGTAATGAAACCGAACCATTTTTAACCGACTTCAAAAAAAGGAGGAGGTTATCAATTCGTCTGTATGTTTTTTTATTTTTTATTTTTTTTATGTTTGTTACCTCAGAACTTTTGACTGGGTGAACCGATATTGATGATTCTTTTTTTGTTCGATGCGGAATAGTTCCCATTTGCTCCCATAATTTTTTTTTTGGAAATCCATTGGGTAGTTTGGTTTTTAAATCAAAAAACTGGAAAAATTAAGTCGTCTACATATGCGAAGTTGTGGATATTTGCTTTCCTATGAATTTTTAGTGAAATGATACGATAGTAGAAAACAATATAAGCTCACGGTCACCCATCCAGCTTTGACCTTCAAAAGTTATCACTAAAAATTGTGAAAAAAAATTTAAATATAAAATAAAACCGACTCCAAAAAACTGAAAAGAATAAAATAATTAAATTTTAGTAAATAGGCACTCATCCCCTAGGAACATATTTTTGGAGTTGGTGCTAAATTGTTTCCAGAAACCATAGATAGTGAAGCACCGACTCCAAAAATATGTTCCTAGGGGATGAGTGCATATTTACTAAAATTTAATTATTTTATCTTTTCAGTTTTTTGGAGTCGGTTTGATTTTTTATTTAAATTTTTTTGAAGAAGCTGATAACTGGTGATGAAAAGTGGATCACGTACGACAAGAACGTGCGAAAAAAGTCGTGGTCAAAGGCCGGTCAGGCTTCACAGACTGTGGCGAAACCCGGGTTAACTCGCAACAAGGTGATGCTGTGTGTGTGGTGGGATTAGAAGGGCATTATTCTATGAGCTGTTACCACCAGGCAGCACCATCGATTCTGAACTCTACTGCGAACAACTGATGAGACTAAAGCAAGAATTTGAGAAAAGCGGCCGGAATTAATCAACAGAAGGGGCGTGGTTTTTCATCATGATAACGCTAGACCTCACACATCTTTAGCCACTCAGCAAAAATTAAGAGAGTTTGGCTGGGAGGTGTTAATGCATCCGCCGTATAGTCCTGACCTTGCACCTTCAGATTTCCACCTGTTTCGCTCTCTTCAGAATTCTCTAGGCAGTGTCAGGCATCACGAGAGGACTGCCAAAACCACTTGTCGCGGAATTTTGATCAGAAGCCCCAAAATTTCTATAGCTATGGGATCATGTCCCTACCTACAAGATGGCAAAAAGTTATCGAACAAAATGGTACCTACATACTTTAGTTAACTGTAAATAAACTATATTAAAAAATGTTTTGAATTTTCTTAAAAAATGCGAAGAAACTTTTCCCCAGCCTATTATGATTAATAAGTGTATGCCAAATGATTTTCTGCCAAATTAAGTTTATGCTTTCCGCTGTTATGCATAATAAAATTATTACATAAAAGTTCTGCGAAAAAAGGTGTACCCATTATTTTCCACTTTCATGACGCATAGCGATATTTATAGGTACTAATGTTAATTTAGTAGCTAAAATTACAAAATCAGAACCATCCGTCTGTCTAAATATCTGTTCTCTTATTGTGACTTAACGTTTGTGTCTTTTTCGAATCAGGACCAAATGTCAGCTTTCGAATTTTGAGCGGGCGTTAACGATACGATTACGATTATAAATATTAAAATGTTCAAGTTTACTCACGTTCTTCAATTGATTAATTAGCCTCATTATAATCGTATTTTGCCTTTTAATAGGTACTTTTAGTCAATTTAATTTAAATGAAATGGTATTTTAATAAAAATAGCTTTGCCATTTACGGAACTCCAAAATGACTTAATAACTCAAGTCCTCAAGTGTACTTACCTTGTGCAACCAACGTTATATTTTAAATTACCAAAAAAAAATTCTGTTCCTTTGTAATACTTTAACCCGCTTTATTATAAGAACAGGTGAAAATAATTTAAACCGTCTTGTTATTCACCCTTGTAGCTAAATGAAATAGACAAAACAGTGTTTTAAGTATAAATATTATGTATCATATCTATAGGTTGGTATATGTGGTTTGCGTCAGTATCTACCAAGAGCACTATAAGATCCTTATTCCTAGACACGAGGACGCACTTTATGATAAGCTCTTCACAGAGCTCAAAGTAGAATACAACATGTCTGACATTGAATGGATTTCTAGAATTTCACGTCGCATTGCCATACATGCTCAGTCGCTCACAATAATGTCAACCTCTATCATTCTTAGTCACGTAACCGATTATATATTTTTTGAGCTACAAGGTAAAGCGAAAGAGAAGTGGACATAGAACACATACATATTGGATTACTATACCTAAGTTGACTTTTTATACGTCCAAAGATTTCTTAGGTGCTTTATAAACTCCTTCCTATGGATTTTTATATGATAATATAGAAGAGTGTCTTAAAAATAATAATTTGCTCAATTAGATTTTTTGTGTCAAAAACAACATGAAAAAATTGTCAATATGTCGTTTTGCTTGATTCGATCTGCTATGCGATTTTCTAAAGTCAGCATCCATAAATTGGTGGTTGTGGCAGCGCTGTCATACTTTTTGGCATTTGCTTGACAACCATTTTGACAACCGTTTGCGACACTAGCATTTCGACATCGAGCACGGCGTGAGCCGAAAGTAAATAGATGTAGCATCATCATTATCATCAGCCTATAATATACGTCCCACTGCTGGGCACAGGCCTTCCTACACGGGAGAAACATATGAAGAGATTGGGCCACGCTGGCCCAATGCAGGTTGGTGCGTTAAAGGGGTTGTAGTAACAACCAGAACCAACGGCTTAACGAGCTCGATATTATAGATTTGAATGACACATCCCGGGACCAGTAACGGTTTGCAGTAGCAACCGGGACCAACAGCTTAACGTGTCTTCCGAAGCATGCAGGAGCTCGAGTTTATGAATTTGATTGGCCCATCCTGGGACCAACCATGGCGAAAGTTGCTTGGTTTTCGTACTCGAAACCAGAGCGCTCAAACCACTACGCCACCGAGCTCCTCAAACGAGCTCTGAACAGTTGTTTATTTTCATATATTTATGTAAAAGACAATGAAATAATGAATGAAGTCATTTTAAACATATGAAAAACTAAATCGAAAAATATTGATTGTACTTCATGTCATATCTCTAAAACAGCGACCAAATTACACAATCAAGAGCTCGACGTAGAGAAATCAATGAATACACTTACGCGCAGCACTTTACTGAATCGTCAAAATTAATGGCTGTTCGTCGTCAAGCTCGATGTCGAATATTTCTGTGCCTAAACACGATTTGAATTTCAATATTAGAGTGAAATCGAAAACTAAGGACAAGCGGTTTGACAACTTTATTTCAGCAAATCAAATAATTTAAAATCTTGGCGTTTTTGCAAAACATGCCACCAACAATAGGAAATTTCTCTGAGTTTTGAGGACAAAATTTACTGAGGAGGAAAAATGTAAATTTCCATTAAATTTTCTTGTGATTTAAGCTTCAGATAGTTACGTGATCAACTTGCATAATTAATACATGGTTCTGCTTTTACTTTTTTGAAAAGTTTTTAATTTATGAAAATATTTATGTCTATACCTACAAATTTTCAAAATAAAGCCACATTGGCAGTCTTTGGGCATAAAATAATAAATTAACATAAAATCTGAATTTGTCTGCTTTTAATTTGATGTTACCACATTATTTTACTCGACGTTAGGATTACTTTACAGCAATCTTGGTCACAGAGCAGACAACTCCCAACATCGGCCGGACCCCACGAGACGCGGGTTTGATTCCCGCCTGGAGCATATAATTTTTTCATCGTTTTCTTTCTTTATTTGTAATTGTTACAATTAAGTTTTAAGAGAGGTAGGGCATAGCGTTAATTCGAACTCCACCTTACAGAAGTTTGCAGCCAAATGACACTGCTTGTTTAGTGTCGTGTTCCTGCGGTGAGTAAGGTTGTCTGAGCTCCTCAAGGAGTCTCCGTATTGGCAGCGGGTAGACCTGTGGTGCTTTAAGCACTACCATGTGGTCGTGTGGGTGCATCCTGTTGGCGGTCAGGGAGACCCAGTGAAACGGCTGTCCGCTGGCCGCCTGCAGGCTGAACGGGTTCCCGATCCCAGGGACTACCAAATATCCGCCCTGGGAGGCTGAACCGCCAGTCTGTGAAAAATACCTGTGGTAGTTGCCGTTCTGGAGGAGGAGACCGGAGTGGACCCGACTACTGCCACAGGGCGACTCGGGGCTCTTCCGCCCGCCGCGCCAGCAGACTGCAATCCCTGCGCAGTACCTTGGCGGAATATGACCGCATTTTTGTCTATCATGCTGCCGATTCAGAGACTCCTTCTAAAAGGCCTTTTCACCCTTAATTTTTTTTATATACCACTAGATTACAAACAAGCTGACGGTTGTCATCCTGAGGCCTAAGATAAAATGCTGTCTATGCCCAGTAATTACACTGACTACCTTTCCCTTAAATCCGAAACACAGCGAGCTGTTTCACGGCTGAAATAAGAAAGGCTGTGGTGGAAACCTACTCAGGCGACCCTACATATGGGCCTACGTTTCTCTTTTTTCTTTTTATGGTTATATAACCATTAAAAGAATAAAGAGAAAAGTTTTTTCAGCGGCATCCCTATCCACATTGGAAGTGGATTTTTGCAACATCAGGGGATTTCACAGTAATGTCAACACAGTCCACCAGCACCTTAAGACTGCGCAGCTGACCCTTTTTTATTTTATTTTTTGGGGAGAAATCCGACTACAGACCTAACCGCCACTGGCTAAGTGACGGGCGTGTGTGGGGGTCGCCCAGCGCTTATAAGGCACTGGGAATACCCACTAAAACTCCCCGGTAACTCCACTGCCCTTCACGGAGGTAGCCTGAACTCTACCTGCATGGCTCCTGGAAGCTCCATCGAGATTCCAGGACCAGGCCGAGGTACTTCAAATGCATCTCGACGGGGATCCGAACCCTCTCCACTTGGACTTCTAGCCCCGGTGGGGTTCTGCGTCTCGGGGCGTGTAAAGACATAGCTCTCGTTTTGCTGAGAGCCACCTCCAGCCCCAGGAGGCGGATGCGCCGGACGACCATGGTTGTGCCGTCTGATGCAAGGTGGACATCCTCCTCCCATTCACGCGCTCCTGCAACGATCAGGGTGTCGTCCGTAAAGCAGACGACATCCATCTGCAGCAAAAGTTCGGCACGCAGTACCCAGTTGTACCCCAGGTTCTACAGTAAGGGACCTAAAACAGACCCCTGGGGTACACCTGCCGCCATCGGCCACGACTGGACTTGGCCCTCCGCGCTCTCGTAGAGGACCTGTCTTCCACGAAGGTAGTCCCCCACGAGGAGGCGGAGGTAGAGAGGCACTCTGTGGAACTTGAGTGCCTCCTCTATGCATTCGTGGGGGAGGCTATTGAACGCGTTCGCGATGTCAAGAGACACCGCGATCACAGCATCCCCTCGTGCTGTGGCCGCCTCAGTCCACCTTTTGAGGCGGACCACCGAGTCCATCGTGGACCGTCCGGTGCGGAAGCCAAACTGGCAATCTGCCAGGTCCGGCCCCTGCTTTCAAAGTGCTCGGTGATCCGGGAAGCGAGAATTTTCTCAAAAAACTTCCCGGACTCATCGAGCAGCACCACCGGCCTGTAGCCCGACGGTGAGTCGGCGGGACGGCCCTCTTTCCTGAGGAGGCACAGCCTCCCCACATTCCATCTCCTGGGGATGCGACCCGATGCAATGCAAGTGTCGAGCAACGAGCGGAAACGCTCCTCCAGAGGGCCGAGAGCAATCCCCACCACCTTTGATGGGGCGCCGTCCGGCCCCGGTGCTTTGTTTTTGCACCGTAGCCTGTCCCTCCCCATGATGAACTCGATGTCTGACACGGGGGGACCATCAGTCCACACCTCCCTTGTCCACTCCTGTGGAGTCGGAATGGGGCATCCTGGGGGGTGTGAATGGTCCGGGGCTTGGAAACAAAGACCCCAGTACCCTTCGCATGAGCAGCTCCGGTTCCATACAGGATGTGTCGGGGGCGGCGTTGGCGAATTTTACTCGCACCACCCTGTATGGTTTTCCCCAGGGGTCGTCGTCCAGGAGCGCGATGAACCACTCCTGGGCGTCGACCTTGGCCCGGCAGATTGCCGTCCGCATTTTGAGCCTCCCTGTACACTCGGTGACACTCTTCCTCTTCACCGGGCGTAGCTGAGGTGCGCCTTCTACACCTATGGTAGGCGCGCCTGGCCGCCATACTGGTAGTCCGCAGGGTGGATATTTCGTGTGTCCACCAGTATACCTGCCCCCGGCGGGGACGGCCCCGTATCCTCGGCATGGCGGCGCTGCAGACAGCCTGTATGTCGCCTTCAGCGCAGCCGACCCTACTTTTCCTCACGGAGACTCAAATCTCCTGCCCGCCTGACTCATCGTACTTACTCTACCCCGGGTGCAAGCTCGAGCACAATTTTGTGCGTCGTGGCGGGGTATGCATATAATGTACGTCTGGGAGGATGTTTGTTGTTGTCGTCGTCGTGAACGAACGCTTTCAAGTGTATATGTGAAAACCGCACCGCTAACCTACCACCCACGAAACCCTTAGCATCCCGGAGCGCCGCCGCGTCGCCAGTACCATCACTGCTGATCTCCATTCTCCGATCTCCAATTTAAGTAGGTACTCATCCGCTAGAACATATTTTTTGGAGTTGGTGCTAAGTTGTTTCCAGAAACAATAGATAGTGAAGCACCGATTCCAAAAAATATGTTTCTAGGCGATGAGTACCTGCTTAAATTAAATTATTTTATCCTTTACAGTTTTTTAGAGTCGGTTATAATTTTTGTTTAATTTTTTTTATATAAAGAATGTTATTTTACGCATTCACTATATTACCACCCTGCACGTACGCTTTGTGCGACATCGCTATGAAAATGAACATTGAATGTCTTTTTGTTATTTTGTGTGTAAATAGGCAATCAATGCAATGTTCAATGTTTAATGCCTTTCAATGCGGTTGCTTTCAATTTCATTGAACCGTCTAATATCAGCATAAGCCGTCGCTGGTTTAGAGATACGACATGAAGTACAATAGATATTATTTTTATTTAATTTTCCTTGTATTCAAAATGCACTGCAATGATTTTATTTAAGATTTGACTGACTTTTACATAAAGATATAAAAATAAACCACTTTTTAGTTCCGGCTAACGCCATGCTCGCCGTCAGAACCCTAGTGTCGCCATACCGGTCGTCAAACAAACGCCATAAGGTATCAAAACGCTGCCCACAGCCACGAACCCAAGCCTGCTGACATTAAAGAATAACATAGCAGTACTATCATCGACGAAATTTCACGTTAAAATGTGTCACCATGCAAATGAACGCAATGCCCTTCTGCGCCTGGACAACGGACGCAATCAATTCAACTAACTAGCTAATTGCGTGCTTATAGATGAACGTGGATAAGATTATGCAACGTTTTTTAATATCACTATATTTTAATTCCGTACGATACGTATGAAATTAAAAACATACTTGCTACATTGCTACATTTTAAAACTAGCATTTATCGGATTGCCTTTACTTTAATACAATGATGTACAGGGTGGGTTTTTGAAATGGGACAGAACGGGCAGGTACCGTCACCGTTATAAAGAGAAACGGTTTTAGAAGAACTTTTATAGCTTTTTGAGATATTCTGAACTGCATTCACAGATTTTGGGAAAAAATGTACAGTCAGCGAAAAAAATGCTAAATTATAAAAAAAAAAATGCCTATCGATCCTATCCTAAAGACTATGAGACAGGTACTAGAAACGACAGATATTTCCAAGAACTTTCCCCATAAATTTCATTATTATTATTATAAGGAATAACTCTAAAACAACTAAGAAATAATATAGAAATATTATTTGAGCTATTTATTTCATAGATCACATTTTATTTGCTTTTGCGTTTAAAAATACATGTATAAATTATTTCGTTTGATTTTTTTACTTCTGATGTAGAAGACTATGCCTGCGTGTTAAGCCGGAGTTGTGACTTACCAGTTTCAATACTCTTATTTCAGTTGGCCTTAAAGAGTTTTTTTTGATCACAGTAAAAATGGGATCGTTTGGCAATAAAGAATACCTACTTATTTCGAGTTAATTTATTGTTTTTCCGTACAAAATGTATGGGAATTTTATTGGCGATTTCTGTTATTTGTAGTACTCTGGCTTTCAATGGTCCCATATCGTATTTTGGAATTTTGGTCAAATAAAAGCACTAACGTGGGTCTATCTTTAACTAGTGGCACCTGAACTGGCAGTCAGAAATGAGCAAATACATATTTGTACCTACTGTATAAAAACCGAAAAGCTTGTAGGCGTTAACAATTTGTAACTTTTAATATTATTATGTCTGGCCACTTATTTTATAGCTATGAAGCATTCTGCTAATTATTTAACAAAATACTTTTTTTCTAAAAGAAATGAGTATAATACGAGGGGCCTTACCTTGAGCGCCTCTACTCAATAATTATTTAATCAGACTTCTAATTTGATTTATTAAAAAACAAAATTTTGTAAAAAATAAATTCAATGAACCAAATTTTTCAGTTGGTATGATGATTTTGAAGGTTCTGGAGCTCGGTGGCGTAGTAGTTCGTGCGCTCTGGTCACGATTACGAAAACGAAGCATCTTTCGCCATGGTCCATCCCGGATGGGTTAATCAAAATTGATTTCTCGAGCTCCTCCGTGCTTCGAAAGTCGAAAGATACTAGAGTATCCGAGCCGTTGGAGTCGGTTGTGACTGCAACAACTTTAACTCCAACCCGCATAGTCCGCAAACTCCTCGTGTGTTTCCCCCATGCAGGAAGCCCTGTGCTCAGCAGTAGGACGTAAATGTATGGTGATGATGATGATTTGATGGCCTTGTTCTCGACCTTAGACCTTTCTTTAAGTAGGTATTATGTGCACTAGATTCTAATAAATTCGAAATACATTTTGATGCTTCATTCTTGCATAATGTAAGCACTCAGAAATAAATGTATTATGCTATATTGAAACATTCAGTGACGGTAGCTCAGTGAAGCCTTTGGATTCTATTGACATCAATATGACTTCGTTTCGATTTTTTTTTATTGTGTTTGTCGGCTTTACAGGTAAATAGCTTTTTATAACTTTTTTATAACAAGACAAAATTTCATATTTAGAAGGTGTATAATTAGGCATTGATTTCAATGGTTAAATTGCGTAGCGCGATTTCAATAATTCTATTAATATCACGCTACACTTTTACATTTTATCCTATTCGTGGGGTTGAAGAACGTACACGAACGCTTTAATTATTGTATATTATAATATAATAATATTGCAACTAAAAATGCAAAATTCCAATTTTCCAGTTTGAAATCTTATTTATTTTAAATCTTTTGATTAAAAACCATAATACGAGGCCGATGTATAAATTTTTGATATTTCATCTGTACTACCTACTTTCATTCAAATAAGATAAATAAGAAAACCTAAATTACCCTTTTAATAACTAAACAGAACTATAAATATTATTGAATGAACTACATATAACTAAGCAAATAAACAAACAGCTTATGCAGAAGTAGTAATAATAAAATATTAATAATTACCACAGATTTCTAACTTGCGAATTATTGTAACATAAATTTGAAAATAATATTACTTACTATATTCTTACACTCAAGGCGGCCTCGGTGTATTCTGGTGGATATAACCTGAGTTCGTTTTTAAGCAGCTACAAGTCCTTTCTTCTGGGTAAGATTTCTAAATCCCCTTACCTACCCTGTACTTGAGAGTGAGATCATGATCAAACCAATTATAATAAAAAAAAAAAAACACACACACAAATTATCTAACCCAAATTGAGTTTGTGCTTTCTGTACTAGGTTACGGAGAAGTGTTCATAATAGTACCTACCGAAATAAATATAGGTAAGAAATTTACCTAAATAAACATGGAAACAACCATGAAACGTGAAGAAATAATTGTATTTAACATTTAAAGTTTCAACCATTAAATACGTAAAAAACGGACACCAAATTACCTACATATATTCGTAGGTTTCTTTTAAAGAGGTAATTTATTATTGAAATGTAGGTACTAATAAGTGCTATTCATACCGAATGCGAAAATGTTTTATTTAAATAATTATTTATTTTAACCACGATAGACTGTATAAACTTGACGGAAAGTTTATCGTACGCGAAAATGAGATGGAATAATAAAGTCGGAAATTGAAATTTTCTTCAAGTTGAAACGAATTTAAAAATAAATCTATTTTCACGAAGAAATAAATTGTAACGTTGATTGGCATTTTTAAATGAATAGTATAATTTTGTGCTTCACGTAGCTGCATAAAAACGTGATGACCTTGCCAAGTCATAACCTTAATTACTTCCAAATTAAGGTTCATGCTACCAAAAGTGACGATTTACTATAGCTGTTGATGTAAATAGCAGACAATATATTCGGTGTATAATATGTAGGTAGGTATATACAGCAAGAAAGCCTCATAATGCTATTCATATTGAATGCCAGTGAGAGTTTGAGGATCGGATCATAAATTTGCATGATTTTCCCACCTTTAGTATGAAAACATTATACTTAAAGTTTCCCAGAAACATAACATACCAATTTCATGGTACGTAAGCATTTTGCAGCAAGAACTCAACTGTTATTAATCTGAACTCAATATGAATTCTGAGAAACGGCTTACAGCCCTTATTCACGACTGTCAAAAAATATTCGAGGAACGGAAATTCTATACCTGTCACTTGTCTTGCCCTGTTTCAAAGCGAAACGAGTGTGAGTACAAAAAACGGTGTTGACTTCTTGTCTATGAAGCGTGAGATATGCTTACAAAAGCCTACAAAAACCTACTAAAATTAACCGCTAACTTATTTTGACAGTTAAAGTGAAAATGACTGAGTAAATTGCCTATCCACTGCTGAGTAATAAGGCACGATATTGATATAGTAGTGGATTTGCAATTAACTCGGCAGATATCATTATGTCTGGAAAAAAACAGCATCAGCTTTTATTGTAAATGCCGGCCGGCTGGTCGGAGGTCTGTACCCCTTACTATACAGGCTACTTGGTCAAGAGGTCCCGGGTTCAAATCCCGGTAGGAGGAAATATTTGTATGATGAATACGAGCATATAATATATTTATGAGCCATGGATGTTTATATGTTTGTTTAGTGTATTTCTAATATTTATATACATATTATTATCCGTTATCTAGTATCCATAACACAAGCTCTTAATGATGCTTACTTTGGGCTAGTTAGTAAGGTGTGAGTGTATGAAAAAAAAAACAAATATTTATTCTTATAATTATTCAATAATAAAATTAAATATACATAAACACATCAACATGTTTAATATTTGTACATTTATAACGCCTACTTTACTGTAAGAAATTGTTTATTTTTCATCGTGTTCTGTCTTTATTTGTATTTCTTAAATACAGGGCGTCCCACGGCCATGCCACACGGAGGGAAAGTATATTAAATATTGAACGTAGGATATTTTACTAAAACAAGACGGCGTTTTATTTTTAATAATAAGTAGAACTGCATTCACAGATTTTTTAAAAATCGCCTACCTCAACCGGGAATCGAACCAGCCAAATGTGATAGAAAAATTACTTGTATTTAACCGACTTCAAAAACGAGGAGGTTCTCAATTCGGCCGGTATGTTTTTTTTTTTTTTTCTATGTATGTACACCGATTACGCCGAGATTACTGATCCGATTTACGTGATTCTTTTTTTGTTCGATGCGAAATAGCTGCCATTTGGTCCCATAAATTTTTTTTCAAAAACAGTTGGGTACTTTGGTTTTAAATTTAAAAAAACTTAAATTATTAAGTCGTCTACATATGCGAAATTGCGAATTTTTGCTTTTCAAATGACTTTTTAGTGAAACGATACGATAGTAGGAAACAATATAAGTTGACGGTCACCCATCTAGCTTCGACCGTAGAAAGTTACCACTAAAAATTGTGAAAAAAAATTTTTAAACAAAAATTAAAACCGACTTCAAAAAACTGAAAAGGATAAAATAATTAAATTTTAAGTAGGTATTCATCCCCTAGAAACATATTTTGGGAGTTGGTGCTAAGTGGTTTCCAAAAACAATAGAAAGTGAAGTACCGACTCCAAAAATATGTTTCTAGGGGATGAATACCTACTTAAAATTTAATTATTTTATCCTTTTCAGTTTTTTGAAGTCGGTTTTAATTTTTGTTTAAATTTTTTTTTATAATAGCGTTTGAAAGGGCTACTCATAAGCATTATTTTTTCCTAAATAACCTAGCATATTAAATGAAACTAAGATCATAAAATTTTTCATTTTATTTAAAATTTTGTTCAGGGAAATTTCCTCTGACTTGGCCATGCTTCCAACAATTAACATTATCATTTCTAAGACCTACCCACTTGAGATACGAGATTTCTGTGGTGTAAGTACATGATAATAATAAAGCGATACATGAAGTGTAGTAGGTACTTGTATGCATTTCTTCATGAGCTCACAATTACCATGCGACTGGCTGATATTAGTAAAAATAAATAATTCGAAAATGGAACACGTAAATTTTCAAGCGTCTGTTCTTTTGTTTATTGTGAGTTTCATTTTCGTTTATTAGCAATTTTTGTGTTAATTTACTTACCATGGCGTACCAAAATAATTTGGATTTAATAGAAGCATACTTTTTGAATCACAAAGACATTTCATTAGCTTTGCGGTGGTACCGCGAAAGATATCCCGATAGACGCACACCATCTCGATATGTGTTGAAAAGAATGGTGGATAATTTAACAAATTTAGGACGTTTTGATCATCGCTTACAGCAACCACAGCAGCAGATAATAAACGTCAGCGATGATGAACTCAACATTCTGATTTACTTTGAAGCGTACCCGAAGAGTTCAGTGAGGGAAGGTGAAGAAGAAATTGGACTTTCAAAGAGTAGAATACATCGCGCTCTGAAAAAATACAAGTTTAAAAGTTATGTTGAAGGGCGATTAGTGCAAAAATTACGGCCGGGAGATGCTGAAAGACTATTTAATTTCTGCCAACATATCGAGAGACTCATCCTTGAGGATCAAAATTTTTTGAACACCATTATTTGGTCAGACGAGTCAATCTTTAGTAACAACGGTATGTACAACCGGCGTAATAATCGCATTTGGTCCAGACAGAATCCCTTACGAATCCGCGAGACTAATGATCAAGTGCGTTTTTCTTTCAACTGTTGGTGTGGGATTGTAAGTAACCGGGTTCTCTTAATAGATTTTTACGAAGGAACTCTGAACACGGAAAGATATCTAGAAATACTTGAGATTTTTAAAGAAATGAGATTAATAATCTTCCTGATGCAGATCGACGAAGTCTCATATTCCAGCAAGTTTAGGCGATTTTTAAAAAATCTGTGAATACAGTTCTACTTATTATTAAAAATAAAACGATGTCTTCTTTTAGTAAAATATCCTACGTTCAATATTTAATATACTTTCCCTCCGTGTGGCATGGCCGTGGGACGCCCTGTATACTTATGTCCACAATGAAGTATTTAGATTAGTCTTTGGTGAATATGTCATTTGAAAATGTGAATTTAATCACTTTAGTTGTCAAATTATAATATCGTAGAACATCATGAATGCAACGAAGCTGATCTCCTTAATGCTAGTTCATAGGCGATTTACCACATACCATTAGGTGAACCATTATTTTGTATGAGATTTGTTGGATTCAAAAAAGAATCAAAACCATAACTTTCAGATATATGTTTATGACTCCAACTTGAAATATGTTTTATTATTAAGCTCCGTCATATTGAACTTACATACAGCCTTACATACTGAATTGATTAGATAATATATTCCTATGTAATTGTTGACTTAAGGTGAGGGTTAATTATTTTGAGCCGCAGCGGATTGGTCCACACCGCAGCGCACATTTTGATAATAGACATTGTGGATAGTTCAGACAAAAAACTAAGCCTTTCATACCTATTAATTCAGATGAGGCTGAAAAGTGTGTAAGACAGTACCTACGCACAAGCATGAGGTTTTGGCATCTCAAAAAATTAAAATCTAAGAGGTCATATTTAAATTGACTCATAGGTACTAAGTTCTATTAAATTGTCAAACCTTTTTTTGACGCTGAGCAGAAGCTCTACCAGCCGACCCCCCAACCCCCTTGTGTGGGGTTGTCACCCACCAAACTCCTCAGCGACGCACCTTCTTAACCGCTTCCCGACAACATCACGGAATGGATGGCGCGAAGACATTTCACCTTTGTGCCGTCTCAAGGTGGTTGCACCGCGGACCGTTCCTACTCAAAGTTTCGTTGGGGGGGAGAAAAGGGAAATTTAACCTCGCCAGTTTTTTGAGGAGCTCGGTGGCATAGTGGTTTGAGTGCTTTGCTCGTGTCGTTGACGAAAACAAAGTAACTTTCACCATGGTCGATCTCGGGATGGGTCGATCGAAAGTGACGTTACAAAAATGTATTGAGACCCGGACATGTCTATACACACTATACTGAAATTAGTGAAAATATGCAGAACAGTGGTACAGAACAAATTTTTTTACAGAAAAACTGCAACACAGACAACAATATTCCTCATGGCGTGTATGTCACTTTGATGACGTTTTGTTGACTTCTATTGACCTTTTGTACAAACAAACTAGGCATGAAAACGAATTATTAATATTTTTCGTGGATTAAGGAGATTTTTCCTAATTTTTTAAAATAGTGTGCATATACCTGGCCGGATATGAAACATCTCCTTTATAATCTCGAGCTCCTCCGTGCTTCGGAAGGCACGTTATGCCGTTGGTCCCGGTTGTTACTACAACCGCTTTAACCCACCAACCCGCATTGGGCCAGAGTGGTGATAGTGGTGTTTGTACTTTATTGTTGTTTTATTATATTATTCTATTGTATCGTCTTTGAGCACCCCATGCTTTAGTATCAATAAAATAAAGAGTAATTTTTTTAAGCTTTTCTAAACAGTTTCCCTTTGAATCTTGTTTCAATTTAGTAATTCTCTAATTCTCAACTTGCCTGTGCTACTTGTATATGTACAGTCGACCGCGCATCAAGCACAACAGTTTGACCTTGAGACCACCGTTTCCGTTTATAATAGAGGCATCTTTCGTAGTGCAACTGTTACGCTTGATGTGCTGCCGTCTGTACTAAATGTACTTACATTTGATATAAGTAATTATTTTTGATGCACTATGCACGTAAGCGCATAAATTATAACGACAAAATTAAAACATTTACATTTATAATAATATTAAAATTAAAAATTAGGGACAAAGCTATCATTAATTTCGACAATGCGTCCATCCATACCACTGCATGCTGCCATGTGACCATTAATTGCGGATATATTATTTCTTTCGCAATATTTATTTACTATCAAGATAGGTACTTTTTTTATATAGGAAATAATAAAATTGTCAAATACTCAATTTTTTTGCTATTTGAGCGGATTTTCAGGCGCGCGCCCGAGCGATCCGTCACAATATGCGCAAGCCCTTAATCTGGGATATCATAGTAACTAGGTTTGTTCAGGGTTAACTGTATTCAACTAATCCTTAGTTTGCCTAGTGTAAGCTCGTGAAGTAAACAGTAATGTTAATGTTCATTGTGATATCGTACACCTACTTTCTAGGGTGTCATACTTCAAATAAAAAATTTATACCTACATAGGATCTCTTTGTTTGCCTGTCTGTTAAAAGACCTTTTTTCTCAGAGACGTCAATACGTTTAATACCTCAATAGGTATTAAATAAAAAAATAATATAATCAATATCTACGGTCTCTTGGAGTTGCAAAAATAAAGTTTCACGCAATCAAAAATGACAGAAATTTGTGCCCCATATTTTGACACTTGCTAATTAATCTAAGCTTGTTCTTGCTGATGACGTGGGATTATGAATTTTGTTTAATAGCAGGGTCTTACAGGGCAGGGTCATAATCTCTCAACCCGTCAAGCATCAAATCCTAGACAGAATTGATTTTTCAACTGTCCTAGTCGTCCGGTGGGTTAACGCCCCTTAAAAAGATTAAACAAAATTTAACCATAATGTCCTAATCCGTGCTGTTAGTAGTAGATTTTTTTATACAACTAGATGACAAACAAGCTGACGGCCCACCTGGTGGTAAGCGGTTACCGCCGCCTATAGACACCTGTAATAACAGGAAAAAAAACACTTGTTATTGCAGATGCGTTGTCATCCTGAGGCCTAAGATGAAATGCCTAGTGAGTAAAGAAAGGTACTAACATTTTTAGAAATAAATTCTATATATCTATCTATTTTTATAAAATGCCTATTTCAGCCCTAGAATACTTGAGTTTTAGATTGAAGGGAAAGGTAGCCTCAGGATGACTATGCACCTGCTATACCAAGTTAATTTTTCCTTGAAATTCCAGGCGTCTATATATGTGACGGTAGCCACTTACTAACAGGAAGGCCGTCAGCTTACATTTCATCGAAAAAAAAATACAACATCTATTTTTAGAGTAGTGTAGGTACACATAGTGAAAATCCGTAATCTCAATTTTATGTGACTAAACAAAACCACCTAGAGTCAGTTTTTTCTAGTTCATAAGTGTATCCAATGTATTTTTCACCACTTTGCCGGCGCGGCGTCCCAACAACAAAGTAAAATTTTCCGATAGAAAGAATAAGTAACTTTATCCTGATTTATAGCTTGTAAATCTTTCTTCTGCACCCTTATTTGATGTGAATCTATTTATGATCTTGCTAGTCTAGATTTATTTGAGACCGTATTTGTGTAGTTTTTTATTTTATCGCTGTCAAATAAGGACGGCTCTCGCCCTAAAGAACCGATATGCGGGTATTTTTGTGGAGCGGATAGTTATAAAAATTTGGTAGTAACTTGTTTGATACCTTTGAGACTCTTGAAAGGATAACCTTTGAAGCCCGATAAACCAGACACAATTGAATTTTAATTGTCATGTCAACTTAAGTTGCCGTCTGGGTATTAAAGGATTAAGTAGAGAAATGTCAAAATGGAAATATTTCAAATAATAGAAACAAATGTCTTTTAACTTTAAAAGTTCTGTCAACGGAATAAACGTAGGAACGTGCCCGTTCCTACGTTTATTTCCGCTTCTGACAAGAACTAGCGCAAAAAAAAATTGATAAAGTAAAAAGTTACTGATGCTTTATAAATTTAATTTGACAGAACTTTTAAAGTTAAAAGACATTTGTTTCTATTAATTGAAATATTTCCATTTTGACGATTCTACTTAAATCTTTTCAACAGTCTCAAAGTAACATTGTGACGAATATTTTCTAACTGAATTTATATCTTAGCATTTTGATAGTTACTTATGTAATGAGATTCATAAATTATATGTCGATTAAATAGTATTTCGTATGACAAAGTTTCTACAATGTGTCGGTAAAGCTGTTTTCGACAGGGTGTCGGGAAATCATGTCGCCCAAGTTAATCCACTATGTTTTAGCGTTAGGATCATGTATCTGTCACCTATGGACTTCATTGATGGTAGCGTGGCGTGAAGTCATTAATTTCACGTGATAGTGACGCAAGTTAAGTCTACTGTAGCCGACGCTCGTTCCTATTATTTATGACCCTCTCTATACATTTTCATACACTTTTTATACAGCGCTATAAAAACCAAGTTATTTAACATGATTTTACCAATATTGATGTATTTTGAGATAAAGATTAGTTGTACTTCAAGACGAACACTTCGAGGAGAACTTATATTAGTAACGTTATTTTTTTAACGGTATAGCTCAAAATTAAATAAAGCCACATATCTCCCTTACTTATTTCGCATTATGTTATTTTAATACTTGTTTTAAAGTTTTTGAAAAAAAAATCATAAGAAATTTTTTTACACGACTATTTTATAGCGCAATGGTAATAAAAGGCTAGATTGACCATTTTGAACTACTTATTTACTAACTTGCTTACTTATTTATTAACTATAGGTTAATATTTTAAAAATATTTTATTATTTTTATTATTATTTATTTATGTATTCGAGTAACAAAGACTCATAATTGTTAGAAACAAAGTAACTTGAAAACTAGGATAATACATATTCATCAATTCATTAATAAAGTTAAAATAAAATTAAATAAAAATCAACAATTATAGTTAACATTATTAACAGATTAAAAAGTATCTAGGTAATGTAATAAATATCATCATAAATATATTATTTCTGTTACTTAACCAACAAACATGTTCTAAAATTAATATTCTCGTAGAATAACTCATGAAAATGAAATATCATGATATTATCAAATGAATAAGATGCATTAGAAAGTTGCAATACATTTCTGTGAACTAAATGCCCATGTTTTAATTTATGTCGTTTTGTCGTCACCATCCTGTATGTAACAATATATTATGTCGCCGCCATCTGGTTAAATTCGCCGCTTAATTGGATGCCTAGCCCGTTGATTAGCCGCCGGCACTAAACTATCGGGCTAGGCATTCAATTGGATTGAATGCCTAGCCCGATAGTCAATTGAACTACACCCACTTAACGTTTAACGACTTGGCGTATTGAGTGGATCGTCTTGTAGGTACTGAAAAGTTTTGGTTTGATTAGTAGGTTCAAGGTCATTCGTTTTGGTTCTAAGTGATCATAAAAAAAACCATGAACCTACCAATCACTGAAACAGTCACACAAAAGTTCTCCGATTTAAACGCCTGCCTAGGTATACATTTGAATGGCTTATTTAAACCAGACGGCTGACATAACGTTCAGCCATCTGGTTAAACGTTGCGCTCAATGACTTGGCTCGTTCTACTTCAGCCGATTCAACCAGACGGCCGCGACATATATAATATGATCTTTATGGGCAATACTTTTGCTAGTTAAGTAATAGAAATATCTATTCTTAAGCGCTCTCCGTGTTCAATATAACAACGTGTTTAGGATGTTGTTGGGATTGCCACCGTGATGTAGTGCGTCGGGAATGTTTGCTGAAGTCCGTACGGATGGTTTTACGGTGATTATGCGCAAAAGAGTAGCGTCTCTGATGCGTCGTGTACGTGGCAGCTCCAATAGCCTCCTAGAAGGTGAATGCTGACAGAGTGGATAGTTCCATCTTTATAAGTTGTGTCAAATTACATGTAGCATAATGTTTTATTACTAACATAGAATAAGTACCATTGTTACCAGCTAATATGGACCATTCATGTACCTGATAAATAAATGAATTTAATTTAATTTAACTCTACGAAATATCTATTACTTATCTAGCAAAAATAATATTCTCGTAGAATCTTTACTTGATAATGTATTCCTCGTTAGCTAAGGGGACATTCAAGCGTGCCCGGCAGACTAGAGAGATTTATCGTCTAACTCTCGCATTCCCTGGAGCATCAACACTGCTACTTGGTTTCTAATTAAATAATCATGTTGCAATAATTTAATATCTGTGTGGGTCATGAACTCCAGGGGGCTCAGTCTAAGTTTTAAATTGTATCATTAGTTCTGTGTTGCGCCTTTGTGTTTAGTGATATTAAAGCTATGAAACAGTTTTATTATATTGATTGTATTTATATTTTTGGAGTATTCCTGAAATGGAGTGGATACGAATATTTATGTAATACTGATTTTTCATACTTTCAAAGAAGACTACTTTTCATATTACAAGCTTAGTACGGTCGCTTACCTAAACAGCATCGCGCACAAAGAAATTTTGTGCCTCGTTTCTTTGTCGTGCTTCCAGAACTTGGAATTCTTTGCCAGTATGTGTGTTCCCTCCTTCATGAAACATGGGTTCCTTCAAGGGAGGCGTGAAAAATAACCTTTTGGGCTGGCAAGGTGGAGGCGGCAGTGTCTAAACTGCACTAACTGTCGTCGCATACGGACTCTTCTTACCGGTTCATCTCAGGTTGTGTTGGGTCAATTGCCGTGCTTCGTATAAAAAAAGGTAATAGGTGATAGGATATAAGCAAACTATTATTGAAACTAAATTAAAAACATTTATTTAGTGTAAAGATATGACAAAATAGGAAAAAACAAAACAGAAATAAAGTAAGACTTAACTAATCTGCAAGTAAAATGATCACCACTCAGATTAATTTCACGGCAGCAGCTAGGGAGCAATGACGATGGTTTTCAGTGGCATTTTTTTAAACAAATTATTAATTTGTAAAGATGACGGACAAAACGTGTTTTTACTTTGACTTTATTAGCTACGGAACCCTGAAAACTGAATAAAAAAAGAAATTGCTGAGACCTTTAGATAATTATGCTTGTGACCCAATAATAATCACGTTTGACTAGGCATCACGCGTTGATTAGTTTGGGGAAAGTTATAAGTCAAACTTCGTTACGGTAATAACGCAATTTCATAGAAAAAAACCGACTTCGAAACACTAGGCAAAAAGTAACTATCCACTTTATTATGAACTTTGTTTTGTTATTTTTTCTTAATGTCTGTGATAAATTAATAAGGTCAGATATAAATGGGTGACCTTTAGGATTATAGACTTTTCTGTCGCTGGTTCGAAAACTAATTACTAATTAATTATTTGACTCCAATAAAGGCAGGGGCCAGACCACTGTGGGAGGGCCGAAAGCACAAGTTGCAAGAGAGTGCCAACCTGGCACGTCCAAGGAGGGGTCCTATCCAAAGCAAGGGGGGTCTTGGAACCTACGGAGGCCGAGCCAACCAAGCAGAGGAAGAGGAAACCAGGGGAGGGGTGCCCACTGGGACTGGGGGGCGGCACAGTCATCGCCTCGGATTGGCCCTGCGACGTCGAGTAGTGGATTTGGCCGCCCACATGGGCAGCATCCGCTGCGAAACGATAGCGGGCTGCGGGGTACTGAAGGTGCTGCACCAAATGTCAGGGAGGAAGAGGCACCATTGAGGGGGACTCTCCAAGAGGATCAGGCGGCGGGGTCACTGACGGCTGCACCTACGGGGGCGGTAGTTGGAGAAACCATGTCTGGACCTGTTGAGGAGAACCCCAGAAAGAGACAAAAGAAGTCAGGTTCCCAGAGGCGTCAGAGAGCAGAGTTGCGTAGACAGGAAGCTGCTGATGCCTCAGTGGACCGGACCAAGAGGCCCAGGGAAATCAGTGATGAGGGCCAGACTGAAACTGAGGCCAAAAGTGTTAAAACCCATGGCAGCATGGCAGGCATAAGGTGTGTGCAAATTAATGTACATCACTGTAAGGCAGCCTCCGCCCTATTGGCACGAGAGCTGCAATATGGAAAATATGACATTGCTTTGATTCAAGAACCGTATCTTTACCGGGGACAAATCAAAGGACTAAGGGAAACAGGTGGCACATTGTACTATTCATGTTCTACTAAGGATATGAGAACTTGCATTTATGTCAGGAATGGCTACAATGCGGTGGCTCTATCACAGTTCTGTTACAGGGACCTCACAGCAATTAAAGTCTATTCAGGGGAGGGAAGGGATAGGCGGACGCTCATATTGGCATCAGCCTACCTTCCATATGAAAAAGCTGATCCGGTTTCAAAGGAACTGCGAGATTTGATCAGCCATGGCAGTCGAGATGGTGTGGATATTATCATCGGCTGCGACGCAAATGCACATCATGTCGTCTGGGGGAGCTTGGATGTCAATGCAAGAGGAGAAAGGTTACTGGATTTTACATGCAAATACTTAACAAAGGCAGTAAGCCCACCTTCTTTAATGCTCGGAGGGCTGAGGTAATTGATATAACTGTTGCTTTAAATAGGGCAGCTAGATATATTACGGACTGGCATGTATCAAATGAGGTCTCACTTTCAGATCATAATTATATATGCTTCAGGTACGGTAACATCGGGCAACCGATAACTGTACAACGTAAGAACCCGAGACTTACTAACTGGGATAATTACAAACGCGATCTTAGGATTGAATTAGGGAATCAAAACGGCAACCTCAACTCAGTACTTGATATCGAGTTCGAAGCGGAGAGGTTGACAAATGCTGTACGGACAGTGTGGCAGCAAAATTGCCCAGACAGTAAAACGGTAGGGAAAAAGGTGCCCTGGTGGACACATGAAATAGCTAAAATAAGAAAAGAGACAAGGCAAGCGTTTAACATTGCAAAGGCTAGAAACGACTATAGTGATTATAGGAAGGCGTTAACACGGTATAGTACTGCAGTTAGGAAAGCAAAGAGAAAGGCTTGGAGAACTCATTGTGAGAACATAACTTCAATCCCAGAAGGGATGAGGTAAGCCAAAGCAATAGCGACGACCAATGCGATTCCATTAGGAATAATTAAAACCCCAAATGGTGAAAGCACAGATACAGGGAAGGGGACTCTGGAGGTTATGTTAAGTACGCACTTCCCAGGGTCAGAAATCATAGAACAGGAGCAAGACCCTATTGAATTGGAGGAACTAAGAGAGAAAACCTCTAAATTCGACTGGGACACTGCTAAAAGGGTAGTAGATGAGATAAAAATAAAATGGGCCCTGGCTAGTTTTCAACCTTTCAAAGCACCAGGACCAGATAACATCTATCCTATACTACTACAACAAGGTATCTCCTACCTTGGACAGCATCTATGCAGGCTATACAAAGCATGTATTTCCTTCGGATACATTCCCAGAACATGGAGAAAGGTCAAGGTAATCTATATTCCAAAGCCCGGAAAATCAGATTATGAGGAACCAAAAGCATTTAGGCCTATCAGTCTCCAATCCTTCCTTTTAAAAACTCTGGAGAAAATGGTGGATAACTACATACGGGAGGGGCCATTAAGGAAATTCCCCTTACATAGACTACAGTGTGCATATCAACCTGGCAAATCCACGGAGACAGCCCTGCACTATGTAGTAAGCAGGGCAGAAGCAGCTTTGGATAATAAGGAGGTGTGCATTGGTGCCTTTGTAGACATTGAGGGTGCCTTTGATCGCACAACTTTCGAATCCATCAGAATAGCTGCCAAGGAGCATGGAGTTCCCCACACAATTAGAAAGTGGATTAACTGCATGCTTAAAGGCAGAATCATTTACTCTGAAATACTAGGGGAAAGTCTACTAGCAAGGACCACAAGGGGCTGCCCTCAGGGAGGGGTACTATCCCCATTACTGTGGAGCCTTGTGGTTGATTCTATAATGGTTAAACTGAATGAAGGCCCGCTGCATACAGTGGGCTATGCAGATGAATTAGTCATAATGGCCAACGGGAGATTCCCTGGCACTGTATCGGAGATTATGCAGAGTGCGCTGGGAAAACTGGAAGAATGGTGCAATACTAACCATTTGTCAGTAAACCCCAGTAAAACGACGTTGATCCCCTTTACAAGGCAAAAGAACCTACTCAGGCTCAAAACGCTACAACTATACAAATCGGAGCTGTCAAGGTTCAGCGAAATGAAATATCTTGGCATTACGCTAGATAAAGAGCTGACCTGGAAACTCCATATGGAGAGAACTGTGACAAAAGCTCAAAGAGTCTTTGGTATGTGTCGCTCCACCTATGGTAAAGCATGGGGTCTGAAACCAAAGATAATAAAGTGGATTTACACAACCATGGTGTGGCCTCTATTAACATATGGCAGTATCGTATGGTGGCCTAGAACAAAGCTGGCAACTTGCAAAACTGTTCTTAGCAAGTTGCAGAGAACAGCATGTCTAGCGATCACTGGTGCGTTTAGAACCACTCCAACGGCAGCGATGGAGGTACTCCTAGACCTACCTCCGCTGCACATAGTTATTGAAACAGAGGCGAGGAAGGCTCTACATAGGCTTAAGATTTCCAGTCTGTGGGACAACACCAAACCTCTGCTTAAATACACAAAATGGGCAGGAGCATCTGTCTTAGACGGGTATATGGAAATGGGATGTGATAAAATAAGTCCCAAATTCATATTCGACAAAAAATTCAGAATTAGCATTCCTACCAGGGAGGAATGGAAATGTAGACCACCAGTTCCTGAAAAAAATAGTCTCATTTGGTTCACAGACGGATCCAAGATGGACACAGGAACGGGTGCTGGTGTCTTTAATAAAGATATAGAACTATATCAAAGCATGGGCAATTTAGCAACGGTTTTCCAAGCGGAGATGTATGCTATTATCCTATGTGTAATGAAAATTATAAAACAACGGACTAAGAATAAAACAATATACATTCTTAGTGACAGCCAAGCAGCTCTCAAGGCACTTAGCTCACCGCGCATCAACTCAGATCTGGTCCTGAATGCTGTTCAAGCTCTTAACAGACTTGGTAGGCATAACAGGGTAAGACTGATCTGGGTGCCCGGCCATGTGGGAGTGATGGGCAATGAGAAGGCTGATGAACTGGCAAGGAAGGGCTCGGAAAACACTTACGTGGGTCCCGAGCCCTTTCTAGCACCTTCACAAAGTTTCATAAACACAGCCATTAAAGAGCATGTCAAAAGTAGACATAAATCTGAGTGAAATAAAATACCGGGATTAAAACACTCCAAACCCTTCCTAGGGGAGGAGGTAGGAGGATGGAGTAAATACATCTATGCAAACGGTAGAACAAAAGCTCGCTTCTTGATTGGGGCGCTCACAGGGCATTTTGCTACTAACCACATGCTACATAAAATGCAACTCTCCCCAACACAACTTTGTCGAGCATGTGGTGAATGCCAGGAATCAATGATGCATCTCTTGTGTCATTGTGATGCCCTTGCTAGAACCAGAATGAGTCTTCTGGGAGTGGCATATCCAAAGCCAGAAGACTACAGGCTCTTTCTGCCTAAAGATATAGTAAGGCTAATGGCATCTATATTCTGGACACAGGAAGAGTAAACGCAGGGGAGGCACAAAAGATCCCAATGGGTCGAAGTGCACTGTGACTTAGTCATGGCCCCACTATAAGATAAGATAAGATAAGATAAGAGGTCCCAGGTTCGAATCCCGGTAGGAGCAAATGTTTGTAGGATGAGTACGAGCATTTTTTTACTAGTCATGGATATTTATGCGTTTATTTAGTATATTTCTAATATTTAAATACATATTATTATCATAATTTCTCCTTTATCTAGTATCCATAAAAGAAGCTCTTAATGATGCTTACTTAATAGGTGTCAATGTATGAATATTATTATAATATTATTATTATGTTTGCTATTTGAAATAATCAATATGAGCCATCCAAAGAATGAGAGATTTAGCCTCATAAAAAACCTATATGAGACCAAATCAAAATGATACACGATTTTATTTAGATTTTGTATTTTTATTTATACAGCTATTATAAGATAAAATTCATATAATTCAGCATATCTTTATAATTAAATTAGGTTTCAGATATTAGTTGTAAGTTTATCAGCATTAACCATAAGAAAGTGGTAGATTTTCTATTGTGTGTGAGCACCGGGGCAGGCTTACATTTGTACGAAAAGTTATTGCATGTTCGACACTCTCATAGGCAGTTATTATTAATAGCACTTTAAACCCCTAAACATAATATTATAATAATTATAACAATAACCTCTATCTTCAAAGACATGTAAAATCAATTTTGTCACTCAAAGCCTAGCAATTAAGAGGTATATATAATATTAGTTATAGGCACGTCACTCAATACACGGTATATGATAATATGTTTTGAAACAACGTAAGACTTTTATCATCATGAAACTGTAAATTGAATGTGAGAATAATAAATAATGTTGATGGCGTTGCAGTGTGTTTACTTATACACAAAGAACGAAGGGCAGATATAGTAACGCCTGCCCGCCTAGCATGACCACCGAAACGCGATATGATATTATCGCTTTGAACTGTCAAAAATCATTGGATATAACCGCCATCTTGAAATTTTATCGAAACTGCGAACTTGTATTGTATTTAGACATGTTCACAGTTTCGATAAAATTCCAAATTGGGGTATATATCTAATGATTTTTGACAGTTCAAAGCGATAAATGGCTTTAACATATCGCGTTTCGGTGGTCATGCTAGGCGGGCTGGCATTAAAAGTACTCTAATAATTATATAGTTTGATATGCACCGTTCATCATCATCACCAGCCTATATACGTCTCACTGCTGGTCACAGGCCTTCCTACATGGGAGAAACACATGAGGAGTTTGGGCCATAACACCACCACGCTGGCCCAATGCGGGTTTGATGGGTTAAAGCGATTGCAGCAACAACCGGGACCAACAGCTTAACGTCACTTCCGAAGCACGGAGGAGCTCGAGATAAGAAATTTTGGTTTACCCATCCCAGCTCGACCATGGCTAAAGTTGCTTTGTTTTCATAATCGAAACCAGACCGCTTAATCCACTACACCGCCGAGCTCCTCTATGCACCGTTACACTGAATTTTTTTTAAATCAAACTATTTCGGCTATATTTGTAGCTAATAACCAAAATTTTGCGAGGTGTAATTACAGTTAATTTGATTTAACAAAACGGTGCAACTTTATTTCCAGCTAGGTGCTACCAAGTAAGTAGTCACTTTTTTGAGCTACAAGTAGTCAAACGTTCTTTTGTCAGTTTTCTGTGTAATTTGAGAAAAACGTTTTTTTTATACAAAGCAATTGCACTAGCCGTAAATCGTACGTCGTCGTTGTCGTCGTCGTCGTAATCTACTAATATAATTCTTTATTTTCGCTCGACTGTACATCCTTTAGATTTATCAAACACTACTCGTCAAAAGTAGGTAGGTACCCGACTGTCTTAATATCAAGTAGTGGATGATCTTACTAAAAGCGCGCAGAGAGCTAGTTTAAGAGTCTAGAACCTAGGATATTTGAATTTCGTGCAATGAACGAGCAAGAGATTATTAGCTGAGTGTTGCGACTTCGGTGTTCCTTTAGAATTCTTGCGAAATGTATTTTCAGCGAACTGTAGCTTATTTTTACAGCTTCATTATTTTAACCTTTTTAATAGTTTCTTAATTCTACACAAAAAAAGTAAGTCGCAATACTTCCATTCTTTTATTGGTCCGTAAAACATAATTGATCTTATTTTTCTTCATAAATGGCGCTCATAAGTATCATCATCATAATCACTTTCACCTATTATCTAGCCCATAGTAAGTAGCATTAAGCTTCATTAAGAGCTTGTGCTATGGATATTAGATAGCAGAAAAATTTATTTGATATTAATATACAATTTTTTATATTAGAATTTTGGAAGGAAACCTAAATAAATATAATTATCAACCACGACCCGATAACAAATATTCGTGTTTAACAACACAAACATCTGCCCCGGCCGGGGCTCGAACCCGGGACCCCTGGTCGAATAGCCCGCAGTAAGTGGGTACTGACCACTCGTCTAATTATAATTATTACTTATTGGATATTAGGTTTGCAATAAAAAATTATAACTTAACGAGTGAATGTAAACGTATGCTAACTCGCTATGGTATTCTGTAAATTAAAAATAAAAAAGGCTTGGCTAAACTAAATAAAATTGTTAAATAATCAATTCAAGAATAAACCAAATATATGTAAAACTAATTTAAGATATATTCTGTGGGGATCAGAAAGCCATAATATTTTTGATTTATAAATTGGTTTTATCTTTGGGCTAGCAAAAAGGTGTGGTAAGGGTTTGTAGGCCTCTAAAAATACTTTGTGAATTTGAGATTTTCTTTTACAAAATACGCCTATTCCCAATTCAATCTGTATATAAATTTTAGGTAAAATCTAATTATTGTAAAAGAAAGATTTGCTAAATTGAAAGCATCATAATACGCCTGCACTTAATCAAGTAAAGTTGTCCGTAAAATCTCTTTACGGGCAACTTGACTTTGCAAAGCATGCCGGGTGCAGCTGGTATATCTAATAAATAACATATACATACTCAATGGATGGTATTTCGGTTTAGTTATTTCGTCCATAAAACATTCTTGACTTAGATACGCTATAAAAACTCACCCTATTAAATTTTCCTGAAGAGCTTTCTCGTCTTTTTCATGTTTATGTGATGCTAAATAAAGATTTATACTATTTTATTATATTCTGTAAGTAAAAGACTTAGGGTATTTTCATCAGGACCCTAAATGTAGGTACTTAAATTACACATATTTTTAATTTGTAAAGTTTAAGAGAGGAAAGTCACAGTGGTCTTTTTCCACTCGTATTTATAGCGCCGATAATTTGCGTTCGTTCCCCTTGTCCTTGACTTTTCTCCTGTGTTTTCCTTGGACATACTATCAGCGAAAAGATAAATAAAGTACTAAAAATCGATATAAAACACTAAAAAAGGCAGAAAAAAACAATTCGTCTTGTATAAACCGTTTCCTGAAATAATAGATAGTGGAACAAAAAGCCCAAAAATAAATCCTGCTTAAATTTTTCCTTTTTTTATATTTTGGGGAAAGTTTTAGTTTTGTTGAATTAATAATTTTGGGTACGTTTAATCTAAGTTTAATAAGCTATATTTCCACCTTTTAATACTAAAGCAATGTTTATAATTAAATCTGTTAGTGTTTACTAACCATTCCAGTTTAAAACTATCATACATATAATTAAATTACAGTTTTAGCTTGTTAAGTTCCCTAAATTTTTATTTTGGTTATAAGCGATTTTTATTTTATCTTACGAATATGGAGAAAACATCTCCCTATTCATTAGGGAATACATACTAGGTACTTTACAACAATCAAGCTGCAGAAAGGTCTTTGTAAAGTCAGCAATAAAATAACAGAACCCCAAGCACGAACATTTTTAAATTTCGAATCGTATTCGTATCGTTAGCGCACGCTTAAAATTTCAAACAAAAGCCAGACCAAAGCTAACGTAACTACTCTATACGATAGTAATTCGAAATATAAAAGTGCTCGTACTACCCCTACAGAAGCTATTAGCTAATGTCCATTAAGCTGCGTCCACATTAATAAATTTGCGGTATGCGTACTGAATGCAACTGAAGGGCGGATGGTACAAATATTTCGATACTTACATGAAAATTAAATTGGTGTTGGAAATATTACGCAAATGATGATTATCATTCATTAAGCTAAATGAGTTTGTTAGAAAATAATTAATATATATATTTATGTGCTCATTAAATCAAAACGGCAAATGAAAAATTAAAGGAGCTGAGAAGCATTTGAAGCATATTATTAAGGGAGATCAGGGTAGCCCTCAAGCAACTTAAGAACAACAAGGCACCGGGGGAGGACGGAATTACTGCAGAGGGCACTGTTTCTGCTGTATATATTAGGTTGACGAAAAAGTCTTTTCGCATTATAGTATGTATGAACTTGTAATAAAATATCTTTGGCTGTACTATTTGTATCTGGCTGGTTTTGGTATCATTAAAAGGTTAGATTTTAAAAAAGATAATTCCAAATTCAAATTAGGAAAATGTGTGTTTTTCATTTGTTTTTCGTACTGTCAAGATGAGTGAATCTAATGAAGAAATTCGATACATTTTAAAATTTTACTACAAAAAAGGTAAAAATGCAACGCAAGCCGCGACCAAAATTTGCGATGTTTATGGACCTACTTCAGTGTCTGTGAGAGTAGCACAAATTTGGTTTAAGCGTTTTCAATCCGGAAATGTTGATGTCAAAGATGCACGTCGCTCTGGTCGCCCTATTATGGATAAAATTGATGCTATTTTTGAAAACTGGAGCAAGATCGGCATATCAGTAGTTACGACGTAGCTGAAGAACTAGGAATTGACCACAAAATAGTTATGGCGCATTTTAAAAAAATGGGTACACAAAAAAGCTCGATATTTGGGTACCCCGCGAGCTCACTGAAAGAAACCTAATAAACCGTGTACTCATTTGTGATTCTTTATTACGACGTAATGAAACCGAACCATTTTTGAATAAGCTGATAGCTGGTCATGAAAAGTGGATCACGTACGACAAGAACGTGCGAAAAAGGTCGTGGTCAAAGGCCGGTCAGGCTTCACAGACTGTGGCAAAACCCGGGTTAACTCGCAACAAGGTGATGCTGTGTGTGTGGTGGGATTGGAAGGGCATTATTTATTATGAGCTGTTACCACCAGGCAGGACCATCGATTCTGAACTCTACTGCGAACAATTGATGAGATTAAAGCGAGAAGTTGAGAGAAAGCGGCCGGAATTAATCAACAGAAGGGGTATGGTTTTTCATCATGATAACGCTAGACCTCACACATGTTTAGCCACTCAGCAAAAAATAAGAGAGTTTGGCTGGGAGGTGTTAATGCATCCGCCGTATAGTCCTGACCTTGCACCTTCAGATTTCCACCTGTTTCGCTCTCTTCAGAATTCTCTAGGCAGTGTCAGGTTAACATCACGAGAGTACTGCCAAAACCACTTGTCGCGGTATTTTGATCAGAAGCCCCAAAATTTCTATAGCAATGGGATCATGTCCCTACCTACAAGATGGCAAAAAGTTATCGAACAAAATGGTACCTACATACTTTAGTTAAATGTAAATAAACTTTATAAAAAAATGTTTTGATTTTTCTTAAAAAATGCGAAGAAACCTTTTCCCCAACCTATTAAATAATAGTCTGTCTATTGACGGAATATATTGATATGTGGATGAACATACTGAGACGCTTTCTATACCCTCGGTCTACATTGGAGGTAAGACATAGTCATGCAACTTGTACCTGAAATAAAGCTTAGTCTATTTTAATGCGGCTTAATCAAATAACATATACTACGAAGATGGTCTACACGAGAATAACACCATGACCACTGATTCTACTTATTAAAAATGACAAATAAATAAAATATACTTAGTTTGGATTTGTATACTTTAGACACATATAATGCCTTGTCAGCCACATATGGCTGACAAGGCATCTGTGACAAGCCATATGTGGCTGACAAGGCATTATACGTGTTAATAAACTTTACCCTAAAATTTCTTTCACTATAATTACAATAAAATATATGATATTCGCCCTAATCGTCACAACTAGATTTTTATGTAACTGAGATTTACAAGAAACGTTCAGTTACATAATTATTTGATTGAATATTTCTTGTAACATATATTAGACATGTTACTATAAAAAGCAGAATCATCATTAAATGTGAAATTTATCGCGTAGATATTTGTTTCATTTCAAACAAATAATTTTGCATTCCGCGTCATTTTCTTCATTGATTCCTAAATACGCTGAACTTGATTGTTATTGGAAAATATGTCCTTACATATTTCCCAATAACAAACAATGGGTGTCTTTGAGGTCCATGTTCAACAAAGATGGGATTTAAATGGAGCATCATGGTTCGTGATTGCGCGATTGCAATTATGACACTTTTTAGTCATCGCGCAAACACGCGAGTTATTGATTCTTTTGTATGTAAAGTACTCTCTCTAGATCAGTCCGAAAACGCATTACAGCCAGCTGAAAACATCTCTAAGTCCTAGAAAACTGACTTCAAAGTTGCGCAAGGCCACCACGCTAGGTACACACCATAACAATACAAACATATGGGCAATAAGCTCCTTTGATTTAATTCCCCAATTACCAAAACTCCTCCTGTGTTTCTCCCATGCAGTATATAGACTGGATATGAATTATCTAATGTATTGAATTTAGTTTTTCAGACAACAACAGCACACTGCACACTAACAGCCTGCGACGTTTTCGAAATGCTGACTCGAGGTTCACGAAAAGAAGAACATCCCGTACGTAGCTCATGCACAGCCGATATTCACTGGAGGCAATTGGATAGAAGATTGCGAGCTATAGAACAGCCTAGTGAGTTTAATATCTAGGGAAATTGGAAAGTTTTTTTTTTATATTACTGTTGAAATTGATATTTTGATTGCCAAAGAAAGACTTGCTCAGCAATATGCCCGAGGGTGTCGTTTCTCGAATATTCTAAGAAAATTTTATTTACGTGCGACCTTTGTTTATCCTATTTATACCAGGTTTCGTATTTTCCGTCTTTTGTCAAGTAGGAATAAGAATTGCCTTGTGCGCGTTGCACAGATTTGTTACGCTAAGACACTACCAAGCATGCGTACTATTTACACCATGTGACTTTCCTTGTAAATAGTTTAAAACATGAGTAACTAGTAGAAGTAAAACACTTTATTTCAGCCAAATTTTATTTTTATTGAAAGTCCGAAATTTTCAGAATACTTTCTTTCTGTCTGCGTTAATTGAGTTGTGAATAAGGCTGTTAGAAAATATCCAAAAATATTTTTAGTTTTCTTTGACCAAAATGGCAAAAACTGAACCCCGATAATATGCTATTAGTATGCCATACACAGCTAAAGAGCTAAAATGTAATACTTTTACTGAGCCGTAAACGTGAGGCAATAATTTATTGATGTCTATTTTAAACTTTAACCAGAAAATCAAGATATTTATCTTGTATGTATCAGACATCTGCTTTACACTTTGTAGAGTTTTATGTTCATGCCATATTTATCCTAAAATGTCAAAACACTGATTTTGTTTCTTTGAAACTTGAAACACTTCAGTGTTTAAAGAACTTGTTAATTAAAAAGATGTACCAAAGTATGTTTCTATTTTTGAGTTTTATCTAGATTTATCTTACAACCACAGAGACAGCATTTGAGGATTAGTTAATAGCTCTGATGAACGAGCTTTCAAAGACGTTAATTACAAGCATTAATAAAAATATTACTTACTTAGTCATTGAAATATCTTTTGCACACTTACCTACGTATATTTAAACAAATTTAGTTTAGGTAGATTTAGACTTTCAATTTACGCTGTGATATCATGCCCATCTCGACGATTGAAGGAAAGTTTGTTTGTTGCATTCGCTCGGGTTGGACCCGTTCCATTCTCAATACACTTTTGTTGTGCTCTGATAAAGGCTTGTCGATTTATTTACCTTCCCAGCAACTTGGGGTACTGTGGATCCCACCCACTCAAAAAATACTCATATAAGTAATTCGCCTGTGTCTGACTTTGAAATATAAATTAAATTTCTTGTTCCAAAGTAGGATGCGTAACACAGTTCCAAAATATTAAAAACAATTCTCACTGTATGTTTGGGTCCAGTACACGACTTTTGTTAATTTTACTTCGTATTTTTTCCAGCTTGGACTATAAGCTTCGGCCAGTCAAGATGGCGACAGTGCTCAAAAGGCGTATGCCAATGTGATGCCGCGCGGCGCTCCTTGAACTGCTGGAGAGCTGGTCTGTCCAGTCTCACATCAGATTTAATCGTTCCAGCTGACCTGATCACGATGTAATATGTATTTCAAACTATGAAATTTATTAGCAATCAACATTTGACAATGTGTTGAAATTGATATCTGTAGCCTATGGAACCATGTATTATGAAGTTTTGGAGCAAAATTAATCGTGTTTCATAACATTTATAAATATTTCAAGGAACCCTAATATTTTGTTCGCCTCATTTATGTTCTTTATTTGTCTAAATATAAGGTTCAAAATCGAAACAAACCTCATGGTAGCTTTAGATTGGTTCATTTAGGAAAATCCATTTTCATACAATGACGTCTAAAGGCTAATTTTCATAAAATTGATCAAAGGTACTATAATTAATTTTAAGTAGAGACGGAATTTCTTAACATAATTTACATTTCCAGTGACCTGGGAACTAACAAATTGCGGACTCTGCACAAGATGACATTCAAAGGCATGCGCTCGCTCGCTGAACTAGATATGTTCGATAACCACGTGGAATATTTGCCGTCGGGTATATTCGACCCGCTGATCAACTTGAGAATATTGTAGGTTGCATTTACTTAAAACAAAGAAATACTTGCATTGTTTATGTGAATATTTAAAGGAATCATATCTTTTTTAGGGTACCATAAACAAAATATCGTATCAAAAACAGAACTTATCATAATTTTGTAAGTTGACCCTTGAAGCAACAAATCATCAGATTTGTTGCTTTGTTTTTCGACTTAAACCAAAAACAGGTCAAGCTTACTAATAAGGTGGTCAGGCTTAGTAATTGAAATTTGTCCCCCTTCCTGTTGAAAGATTGATCTGATATTTTCTACACACCTTAAGCTCTGATGACAATACAATTAAATACATTGTTTATCATTGAGAATCCAAGATGGCTGCTGCTACGAAATGGCGGAATACATATTTTTTCAATATAGGTATTAAATAAAAGAACTTGACTAGTAGAATAGAGTTCACCATGAAAAAAATTGAAAATCCAATATGGACGCCAATTAAATGGCAGGTTACATAATTTTCACAACCCCTCAATCAAATGTAAATGCTTGACAAGTAGAATAGTAGTATGTAAACTTTGAAAAAAAATGCTTATCCAATATGGCTGCCAATAAAATGGCAGATTAACTAAAAATATGCAATAAGTAGGTATGGGTATCAAATGAAAGGGCTTGAACAAAACTAAAAACTTTAAAAAAAGTTCAAGTTAGACGGTTTTATTGAAAATAAAGATGATAATGATGTAGATAATGTACTTAAAGCTATAAAGTAATTCGGTGCGTCCTGGGTACCAGTCATCACACCACCTCTCCTCATCAATCTAGGGAATTGATCAGACAAAAAATAAAATCGTTCGGCGCGTGTTTCTATGAATTCAACCGCTATATCATTACAAATGCTATTTACATATTTACTCAGGTAGGCCCAAAGATTTTATATAAGCAAAGATTTTATTATACTTAATTTTTTCCCCGTTATTTTATGGTAAAAAAATTGCCCAAAACCATTATTGAGAACCTACCACTTTTTTTCCTAGATCTGGTCCCTCCCTTAAGTTGTTATTGTTTCAATTGTATTATTAAAGAGGACTTTAAAAATGAAGCCACCTAAATTTATCACTCATAAAAACCTATTTTACAGTGGGTACAGTTTTATTGTCAAACTGTTTTATATAAAATTCTTGGAAACCATAAATGCATTTCTGACACCTTTTTTTTACTTTCATACTCTCATCTATTCTCTTCGCTTTTAGAATAGAGGCTTGAATGTGAACACAAAAATATCAAAAAAAAACTATTGATATTCCTGTATTATTTTATCTACCTATCTTGATATGCATATAAAACCAAATATATATTTTCAGGCGGTTGCAAAGGAATTATTTGGAAGAAATAGATAGCGAAGCCTTTCGTTCAACAAAGAAGCTATTCCATGTGGACCTATCTAACAATTACTTATACACGCTCCCGGAAAGGGTGTTTGCTAACAACTCATTCTTAGAAACAATAGATGTATCAAACAACCAAGTAATGTACGTTCCATCAGATAGCTTTGTGGGCCTTGACTCCCTAACAATATTAGACCTCTCAAAAAACAAAATTCAGAGAATCGAAAACGGAACTTTTTCAATTAAATCACTTCAAATTTTAAAGCTATCAGATAATAGAATTAATAACATTACCGAGAATGCTTTTGAGAGCCTAATTTCCTTGGAAACTTTACTACTCGACAGAAATAAATTGGATAACATACCAAATCGTCTGTTTTACAATTTGAGATGTTTGACATATTTAGACGTGTCAAATAATAATTTGATCAGTGTAAGTAGATCAATTTTGGACACAAATTACTAAATAGAATAGAAGCATTTCTTTTAAAGGCTTTTATGCTTGTTATGATTGTTTGTTAAAACTTTATTTGTGGACATATCCCCACAAACAAAGCTTAAATACCAAGTATAAAACCCTGTCCGACTTGGAAACTGCAATCCCTAGGGAAGAGTCACAACAGTTCTTATTAGGAGGCGGTGACTTCTCTCTGTGGCGGTCCTAATTTAAAACTGCTCAATGAAATATAATCAAACTTCAAAAAATAATAATAATCTCTTTTGCAGCTCACAGGAGTTGAGTTTGAGAATATGAAAATGTTACATAATCTAGATCTAAGGGAAAACTCTTTGACTGAGATACCGGATTACACGTTCTCAAAATGTATTAATCTTGAGAAATTAGATTTGTCTAAAAACAAATTACGCTTTTTAAATTTCACCGCTTTTCACGGATTAGATAATCTCACATCGCTTCTACTGTCAGACAATAAACTACATGAGGTACATTTCAAAACATTTTCGACTTTGAAGAACTTGACAACCCTGTGAGTAAAACAATTCGTATTGTTGAAAAATAATTCGTATTTTTGTTTTTTTTTATAACTGAAAAGTATGATTTTTTTTCAGATATATGGATGGTAATATGTTCCCTTCCTTGCCTTCGAGAACTTTGGACTATATGCCGAAGCTGGCTATAGTTAAATTGTCTGGTAATCCCTGGCACTGTGATTGCCATGCTTTGTACATATCAGCGTAAGTTTACTACGAAGTAATTAACAACAGAATATACATTTAGTGAGGTACACGTATATAGCACAAACATCTTTCGATCGAAATAAAGATTATCGAATGCTCATTCATTTTACAAAAGTTTGTTAGACTGATTGACATCACATAATAAACATTCAATGAATTTAGAGGCTTTTGTTAATTTTCAGTCCCAATTCCCATCAAGAGTAGAAAGGACTATCATTCAATTTATTATCTTGGGCCAGGACCTTAATTTGAAGTTGTGAATTCTGAGTAGATAGATACTTGTAAGAAATCCATAATTTTTACAAACTACTTAATTTAAATGGTTATCTTAAGGCGTATAGACAATGAAAAGCGTATTTAAGACAGTTGTAATTTTAAATAGGTAAAAGCTAGGCTCACAATATTTTGCAAATAAATAAAAAAAAATGTTTCATAGCTGAAAAGTTAAGAGCTGAATTAAAATTAGTTTTATATGATTTACTGCAGTTATTTCAAGAACGACTTGAAAGGAATAGTAGATAAAACGTAGATAAATTGATAAAACCTTATCATTAATTATCTCTCTGTAATGTTTAATAAACTGGCTGATAATGACGTAAGAATTCGCAATGAAGCAAATGTGACTCATGTAATGATTAACAGTAATTCGATTCCATTACCACATTACAATAAAATCAGAGCATAATACGTAATAAAAGAAAAGCTATGATTATAAAACTACAATTATAAGTTACACTTGTTGAACATTACGGAATTTATTCAAGTGTTATAGTTCCGATCACATCTATATACCTTTATGATTAGTTTGCCCTTTAAATAGATATAGATAGATAAAAGATATATTTTTGGTTCTTCATCACATACACAAAAACAAAAATACACAAAACCTATGCAATTGTTTGGTCAAATTTATACTTTTTTGTGTACAACGCACAATACATGATTAATGTAGTTTAATGTTTAAACTACATTAATTAATGTTTAAACTACATTAATTATGTGCGTTGTAGAAGTGCAAAAGTGTCACAACTCAGTGACTGGATTTTGTTTACACCACGGGATGTCACCAAAGCACTGGTATTCTGCTACAACCCGAGGGCTCCTTGCTTTTTAAATTTAACAGACATACATAACACACTAAATAAAGTAAGATATGTAATATTAATAGAGTAACTAATACGCAGACGAGTGTCAAATTCGAAATAAAATAAGTTTAATTAAATTTGTGTATGCATATGGTGATATACCTATCTACAAAACAATGTGCTGTTCATATGTAATATAAAAATAAAAAATAGTAATATGTAGAATATGTAGTCAATTATATAACAGGGGCAAACAAGGCCATACAATATGTATCTCTCTATTCAGATGGCAAAGTCCGCCACCAAGTACCCCCTTGGAATACCCAGACATTGCTTTTGTAATATATAGATTTAATGTTTTTAAAAGAAATGTTTAATGACAACTGTCTTATAGGTGAATGTATGTTGTTCCAACATTTACTAGCTTAGTAGCGAAAATAGCGAAAACTGCCAGTGAAAGCAACAGTCCTATGGGGGTGACATTCCAGAAGACGCCAGCAGGCTCTGGCATATATGTGCTTAAAACATTTTTTCGTCAGCACCTATAGGGGACTGTTGTCTACGGGTAGAGTAAATACTACTCCACCACTACTACTCTACCAGTTTTAGTTCGTACTCTACCAATGCTGTCTACATTGGTATACTTTGAATTATAATAGTTAGTAACTCTACCGTGCTTCTATGCGCTTCGTCGCCGTTGCTGTTTACTCTACCCATGGACAGGGGTCTTATAGTCAAATTTATTTTAGGTGGGTGCGTCTAAATGAAATGAAGATATGGGACTATTCCCCGACGTGCATTTCACCTTGGTTTCTGGAAGGTCACTTTCTAAAGAAACTGAAGTTCCCTGAGCTATGTGCTGGGCAGTGGGCAAGCATGGTCAACCTATCGCCTCGATTACCGATACAGCAATTGCTAGCCCTTGACGTATCTGTGAACAGGAAACCACAAGCCAGCATGGAACAAAATCATGATGTTACGACAGTCGACACGTGGCATTAGTTTGGACTCTAAAGATCTGGAATTGTACTGAAAAAATATCTTCATAACATTTTGCCACCTTACATGTATTATAGCATACTATTGTAAATTGAAGATGTCCGATAAATATTTACTTATAACCTGAAAATACTTAGTTTACCATATTTTGTAAAATTAGTAATTGGTAATATTTCTAAAATTATCTTTATAGAATTACCTTTTTTTCTTAAAAAAATAAAGACAACCATTTACTTATTAACTTCTGTTTTATTATTTTATATAAAAAATATAAACTGAGTTTTGTTGAAATGCGAATTTTATGTTAAAATTATCATATTAAAGGTCTATTCACACATATCAGTGAAGCCACAGTTCCGGCACAGTACCGGCACAGTTCCGTATCAGTGCTTCAGTGTTGCGTCAGTGATTCAATTCACACATGTCAGTGCCTGCTCAGTTCACGGAGCTTCAGTGAAAACGTGTCCATCGTCAATCGTGATTGTATTTCGTATCCATATACTTTGCATGAGATAAATCATATAAAACTCTATTTTCACGAACCAATTCTATTAATCGCTCGTTATTTTGTTTTTGTTGATGCCGGCGTCCGTGATCTGTCCGTCCGGCAAAAAATATCGTTGTCGACGATCCCTTCCGTGCTTGCCGGTGCCGGCACGGACATTGAGAGCACTGTGCCGTCACTGACACGGACAAGTGGAGATACGTTCATAGATAATGTATGAAATAATAATTCGCACTGATACGGAACTGTGGCTTCACTGATATGTGTGAATAGACCTTTAAGGCCAAAATATACTTTGTCTTTTTAATTTTTTGTATTGAGCCATTCTTTTGCCATGTCTACACAAATAACTATAATATCATCATCATCAGCCTATATACGTCCCACTGCTGGGCACAGGCCTTCCTACATGGGAAAAACACATGAGGAGCTTGGGCCATAACACCACCACGCTGGCCCAATGCGGGTTGGTGGGCTAAAGCGGTTGCAGTAACAACCGGGACCAACGGCTTAACGTGCCTTCCGAAGCACGGAGGAGCTCGAGATTATAAATTTGACTGACCCATCCAGGGACCGACCATGGCGAAAGTTGCTTTGTTTTCGTGATCGAAACCAGAGCGCTCAAACCCATACGCCACCGAGCTCCCCTAACCGAGCTCCCCAACTATAATATTGTAACCAGGAAATATTCCTCCCTCACCATAAACTTTAATAGCAATATGATACATTTTTATTTGAAAACTTTACAGAAAATAATATTATAAACAAGATCATATGAAAAAAACAATTTTTATTTATTTATTATCAGTAAATTACATTAAAATAAGATATAATTCTTTATAATTCATAAAGTATCTTTAACCACTAAGTTAATTACTTACCTACACGAGAGTTTTGGTTCCATATGCAGCACATTATTATCATGTAGGTACATTTATCAGAATAGTATTAAAATAAATATCAATAATTAAATACAACACAAGAGAAATAAGTAGACCATTACCTTCTTATCTTTTTCTTATACTACTAGATGACAAACAAGCTGACGGCCCACCTGATGGTAAGCGGTTACCGCCGCCTATAGACACCTCCAATAACAAGGAAAAATCACTTAACATTGCAGGAGTTTGCCATCCTGAGGCCTAAGATGAAATGCCGTCCGTGCTTCAATCCGAAACATAACGAACTGTTTTACGGCTGAAATAAGAAAGGCGGTGGTGCCTACCCAGACAACCCTACATACGGGCCTACAAGAAAATAATTAAAACAAAGGAATGATGAGTAGAATCACAGCTTTTGTTTTTAACCATCATTTCACAGAAGTGCTTAAGTAAATTGTCTTTCTTTTATTGTCCCACTGCAGGGCACAGGCCTTCCTTCATGGGAGAAACACATGAGGAGCTTGGGCCATAACACCATCACGCTGGCCCAATGCGGGTTGGTGGGTTAAAGCGATTGCAGTAACCACCGGGACTAACGGCTTAACGTGCCTTCCGAAGCACGGAGGAGCTCGAGATTATTTTGATTGACCCATCCGGGGTCAGACCATGGTTAAAGTTGCTTTGTTATAGTAATCGAAACCAGAGCGCTCAAACCATTACGCCACCGAGCTCAAATTGATAGTGATCATATTAATAGTACTAGAATTTGTCAATTGACAACCGTTAAACTAACTGATAGCTTTTTCTACGCTCAAGTACGTACCTACATTTAGATGAAGAAATTTCATCTCTATAATTTCTTAAGAACTATTATGGATATCGTTACATGTCACTTATTAACAAATATGTCAGGGAGCTAGAAATACAAAAGATTAATATATTCGTCGTTGGTCTGTATGTTGCTCCCATAGAGAAAGTAATTTTCGGGTATAGAACACTTTTCTTCTTATCGAGTTCAAAAGGTTTCATCAGATCGTTATCAAATATTAGAATGCGATCAAATCTCCGCCAAATTTTAGACGAATAATATCCGAAAAATACCTGGGCGATGAATAACAAACTTCCTTCGTTGTTTGAAGTTAGTTAAAAATATCCTTAGATTTTTTATACTTTCTTATTCAAAACAATTTACTTTTGTGATATCACCGAACAAAAATTATTCAAATTTACGATAGCACTTGTTATCAATAATACGGCTTAGTATGATCGATAATAATTTTACATTTATCACATTATTTACCAAGATAGTAATCAACAGATAAAAATAATGATAATCGACTCTTTTAGTTCAGTTGAGTTGTTTTGTGTGACACATACTTACATTTAAATTAATTTACCTGGTGAAATTACTACGTTTATTAAGTGCATACCTTAATTTAAAAATTTGAGTGCTGTTTCTTGAATTTATTCAGTTATTATTGTAATTCGGCTCTAAGCATGTCAGGAAGTTTCAGTTTATGTCATTGTATTGAATTGACATAACAATGGAGTGCAAATACAAGACATATATAACTATTTTCTGCATATATGCATGTCTTTTCCAAGTCAGCCATGGTAAGTTAAAATTAATTAGTCTATTATATAAAAGAATTGTCCATATGATTCTTCAAATGTAATGGATCAAGGTATCGAAGTTTAAAGGCTTTAAAAGTTAATATAGCGATATATAAAAAAAAAGAAAAAAAATCCAAATTGATGTATATTAGTTTTAAATTTGGATAAAAAATTATATTGACAGTGACATTATAAGGTAATCTTTTTGCACTTTTTAAAAAACAATGCTTGTTCTTTAAAATATTTTGGGGTGTTTATTAATATTAGGGGTAGAATGGGGTAATTATGAACAAAGTGGAACCCCAAACGAGGCCATTTATATTATGATAGAAAAGGATAAGGATAGAAGATGAGAAATTCGGTGACGCGTGGTTTGAGCGCTCAATTAAACAAAGGCCTCCCTTGGCAGACAAAGACTATTATTTTTCTATCATAATATAAATAGCCTCGTTCAAAATTACCACACGATTCGAATCACGCCACACTCCCCTACTTATGTAAATATGAAGAATGTTAAAAAACCAAAAATCTATAGAGTATGAATATAACTAAACAGAAACATGTGCTGTTTAATTTGATATAAGTAATAGTATTTGTGGTTTATTATTGTGTCAATTTCACCATTTAGTGAAAACCTAAATAAAATTGTCAGGAAAATAAGATTTTACGTATTTTATCTAGTATGAAATACAAAACCTATTTGTCATAATTCCAGATTGTCTTTATCAGATCACAGAGATAATGACAATCCGAATAGTCAAATCTCCTTTTTGCAGCAAGTCTTTACAAGCATTAGATACTCTGACGGGTCTAATCTAATAGATCTCTACATCTCAGCAGCTCTACCCGTACTTCACAGTCATTTTGTTCCATCGGCCATCAGTCCAACGATTTTTAACCCTTAACCCACCTCCTTATTAGTCTACCCCCCTAACCCACCTCCTTATCAGCCTACCGGTCATCTGTCGTAATGAAATCTAACAAAAGAGATAAAACACTATGTAACCACAATGTAACAATGTACGGTTCAAACAATGTTTATCAGTAAGGTGAGTGTGTAACAAAATGAGCATCAATCATACCCTTTTACAGGATGTCAAATAGCCGGCATAACGAATTGGATTATACCACAAATTTTGGAAATTCAAGACATTTACAGTGGAGACATCTTCAGAGGGGCAGCCACAGATGTTCTAGGTAAATTCCACTTTACACTCTGTTAGATTATATAACTTTTTTACCTATGTACTTTACTAAGCCTTTTTTACGTAAAAGGTTTTAGGACAATAGCTAGACGATTTTAAAAAGAACAAACAGTAAATCTATCCTAATCTACACGCAGAAATTTTAAATTTAATTTTTAAAGAAATTATAAAATTTATAATATTTATTAAGTACCGAAAACTATCTAAACAATCACCTCAATTTAGTATTTCACGTTTTAATCATATTTTAATGTATTACTATCTACATTGCGATTATTGGTAAATAATCATTTACGTATCTGAATCCGCAATCGACTGGTATTTTTGTATGAGCGCATACTACATAATATTATTCAAAAAAATATCATTAAGAATAAACATTGCATTCCATTTACCATTCCCAATGCTGTAGATTGTTCTCCCTGTGGACGTCTTTCCAAAAAAAATACAGCATGGGCTACTTCAAAAAGGGTGTGATTACAGTTTTTACTGAGTCGGCTACACCTAGGTGTTGCAAGCGTCCATAGTCTAGGGTTTACCATCAGGTAGGCCGTGTGCTTGATTGTCACCTAAAAATTAGTGTGTTACAGTGAACACCGTTATTACTTTAAACATGTCCAAACATGAGTCAACAAATAGGAAGTAGATGTTTAACAAACAAATAGCTCACCAATGAATATGACAATTCTCTCTATAGTCATTAAGAAAGCTGTAATAGATACGTATGTAAACCATAATGTGCAAGCACACTGGGACCAATCTTTTATCATCGCTCAGCCTAACAACTTTTGTGTGAGTACCCTTCTCTCTACGGAGCCATCGGCGCAAGAGCCTCGCTCCGCCATGTCCCTGCTGAGCACGACAAACGGGGTCGCCGTCCCTATGGACCTCATCAATGCCGCTATACCAAAAGCCTGGCATAGTAATTCAAACACAGACACGTAAAACTTAATTGTCAGACCCCATCTTTGCCGCCCTAAAGAGTAACTAGCATTATTATGTTAATCGACTTATCTAGGCGGCCAACGGCACCGACCAGTAGTGTGATTTACTGACAGAAATATTCGACATCGAGTTTGACGACTGACAAGACAACGATCCGCCATTTATCTTGATGATTGAACACAGCGCTGCGCGTAAGCGTATTCACTAAACTTCACATCGATTTCCTGACTGTGTATGTTCGTCGCTCGTTTAGTGATACGACAAGAATTACAATTTATATTTTTTTTTATTTCGTTTTTCTTGTATTTAAAATGTGTCGCAAAAACTCCATCTAATATTTGATTGACTTTCACATAAAGGGATACGATACGACGACTATACGACGATATTTAACGACTGGCTGTCCGAGTGGTCTGTACCCCTTGCTATGCAGGCTACTCGGACAGAGGTTCCGGGTTCGAATCCCGGTAGGAGCAAATGTTTATATGATGAGTACGAGCATTAAAATTTTGAAGTCAAAAATATCTTAAACGAATCTAATAACACTTTACATGCATAAGCAAATCAGGATAGTCTAATTAGAAGGAGGAGTAAGAGGATTTTTTGAAAAGTCTAATGATAAAGAATTTATGGGCGATTTATGGTTTGTATATAAAACTAAAAAATTGCTCTTTCTCTCTCCAATATTTAATATTAATAACGTTTCGAAAAATCCTCTTTCAACCAAGTGTGGCCTTAGTAGATTCGTTTTGTTAACAAAAGTGTTTTAATGAGATCTATTTACCTAACCTTGAGGAGCTCGGTGGCGTAGTGGTTTGAGCGCTCTGGTTTCGGATGGGTTAATCAATATTTGTTATCTCAAGCTCTACCGCTTCGGAAGGTACGCTAAGCCGTTGATCGCGTTTGCTACTGCACCCGCTTTAACCCACCAACCCGCATTCAGCCAGCGTGGTGTGGTGATATTATAGCCTAAGCTGCTCGTATTTTTCTCACATGTAGGAAAGCCTGTGCCCAGCAGTGGGACGTCTATAGGCTGGTCACGATGATGATGACGATTTATCTAACCTCCACCCGCGAGGAATCGCGACAGTGGGTAGCCTTTCCTTTTTCAGGAAGTCGTCTATCTACATGCCTTTAATCCAAATCGGTTTTGCAGCGTAGAAGTGGAAACGTAGCAGACATACAGAGTTATTTATATTAATAGACTAGATTCTAATTTTATATTATTAGTCTAGGTTTTTTAAATAATATTTTTGACAGGTATTGTAAGTGTAACCTTTACCGATGGAATGGGCTATGGTCCGTATATGAATGTTTCACTCGAAGACTCAGAGTTTGTCCTGGAGACGAATGAAAATTACGAATTATATGAAGAATATGAAACCCTAGATCGTATGAGTGTTACTGTAACGATGTCTTGCGTTGATGGAGTAGAAAGATCGCTGGTAAAAATATTTTTACTTTAGTTTTCATTTGAATAAGTTTTTTAAGTATGGCTTTTCTTTTATTTTTGCGTTACTACACCACATAACATCCTTTTATTTTGTTAGCCCTATTTATAATATAATAATAATAATAAATAATACAATATAATAATAAAATTTTTCCACGAGAAATTTAAAAATCTAATACAAAATTCTTAGTAATGTAAACAGCTCTGTTACGGTGGTAGTCAATATCAACTTCTATTTTTAATATCGTGGTTTATTCTTGTTTATCTAACCCAGGGGCACAAATTACTTTTATTAGGGGTCCGTTTTTTAAAATAAAGTGACCATCGCTGTCCAGAAGGGGTAAAAACCTAACAACCCCCACCCTTGTATTTCGTAAGCGCGCACCCCTCCGCACCTCTTGGTCTGGCTCTTGATGACCTTTCGCTCCGCCATTGGCGAATCGACGGCAACAAATACAAAGCGCGAGAAAAATTATCAAATTACGTAGTAAAGTTATAGTTACCGAAAACTAAACAAAAACTACATTACCTCTGACATGAACTATACTTACAAATTATGAACTAGCAATAAGAGCATTTTTATTACATAACTATCAAAGTGAAAATATGTTTCCTTAATCATCTCCTAAGATTTATGGTTATGGTTTGTTTTATTCTTGTTTGGTTAGGCTAACCAAGACACAATAGGTTTTCTGTTTTTAAGGACAAGCTGGTGGGTACCAGCTTCTCCTTAAAAACAGAACACCTATTGTGTCTGTTTTGTGGGCACGACACAAATTAAATATCCTTATTATACTACAAACTTCTAAAATTAATTAATTTAAGATCACTCAAGCAAGAAAGATAGTAAAGTTTCATAAATTTCCTTGCAGGTATTTTTTGTGTCGGTGACGGACACAAATAACAATGACCCGATTTTCAGACCGGATGACGAATACGAATTCGAAGTCTTACCTCCTTTGCCTCCAGGATATCAAATTACTAACGCTTTAAATGAAATTAAAGTCGGAGATATAGATCTTACAACACAAAGAATAGACTTTGAAATTATTGACAACCCGACCTTCGAAATAGCTTTTGACGCAGCATTATCCACAACACCAAAGGAATTTGGGGCAGTTTTACGAACAACAACGTTCATCAGAAACATTCCGGAACCATTAGAAATCAGGATTAGAGCAACGGTAAGCTTCAAGTGATAAGTGCATCAGTAAACACATCGATAAACATAGTAATTTAATTCCTATCTATCCAAGTGTAAGAAATCATTATTTTTCCTATAGATTTCTTTTCAAAACGCTACCTCAAATTGTTCAGAACTTTATTAGAATGAATTTTTGCGTATAGTTTTCGGAGAACAGTTTACTTGTAATGTCAGGGTGAAAGAAAAAGAACACTGGTGCATCGCGAATAGCTTAGATACGTACAGTACCAAATCAGTTTTAACATTAAGACATGCAGAGATAGTCTTGGAATCTATTTAGTCAAACATCTATCTTGTGTCTAAGATAACGTCACGGTGCACATCGATCCTTCGGGATCTTTTATTCCTCTCCTGCTTTTACTCTTCCTGTATCCAGAAGGTAGCTGATATTATCCTCACTATTAGCACTGGGCAAGAAAAGCTTGTAGTCTTCTTCTTTTCGCTATGTCACTTTCAAAAGGCTCCTTCGAGATCTAGCCAGGGCATCATATTAACATAAAAAATTCATTGGCTCTTGGCTCATACTTGACATGATTAAACACATATTTCTGACTCATTTTAAATCATTGTTTTTTCAGGATGTAGACCTAACTGGCGTTCCGCCTCGAAGTAGATACGCAACAGTACGAATAGTGAGTAACGGTGAATTCGAACTACCTGAGGAGCTAGCTTTTACACAGACATTCTATATGGCCAATTATACTGAAAACAACGAAATTATTTTACAAGAAGAAATTTTCCTGCGGCAAGGCTACCATGAGGAAGTAAAATTTTCTTTACAAACTACAGGTAAAATGGCGCTTTCTAATAATATCGACGTTTGTTTAATTTTAAAAAAAGGTGTTTTATTTTAAATGAAAGGATGCTACTACGACGTAAAGCGAGGTCCAGAAGTCCATGTTATAGGGCTAACAATTTTATTTCAAATGATTATTCGAAATAACGCACATTATAAAACAAAATACCTAGAACATGCAAAATTAGGAAATCCAATTAATATAGTACCTACCTACCTTATATTATGACAGAAAATATTAAGAGCTAAAGACAATCAGGTAAAAGGAAATTTCGAATATTCGAACATTATGGCTACTGAAGCTTAGAGCAAACGAGTTATGGTTATGACTGATGGTTTTCAGACAAACAATTTTTAGGAGAAGAAATGGAGTATTTTTCCCTGGACTGTCAGGCTTTAAAGTTTTAAAAATTCAGTATGGCAAATTTGTTTACATATTTTTAGTTTTTTCTTACATTCAGTTGGGATTTCTGGTTTTTAACATTAATTTAGAGCCTGCTTTCAGATGAATATACGCAGTACTTTGATGTTACATCAAACGAAAACAACGTGATTCTGCGCGTCGTAGCGCCGATTCCCGTTGAAGCGCTGTCACAACGAAAGCTGTTTTTAGCAATAAGGGCTGACAGAGAATTTACTACAGGAACCAGTGCCACTGTTATCGTCCAACTACCCGAAGGTATGAATGATTATCGCTTTAACAACTTCAACGTTTTCTTATGCAACTAATGTAAACGTTAACTTAACAAAACAGAAAAAATACTATAGTTGTTGGTTATCTCGCCATGAGGTACTAAGTCTTTGTCCTTTTTTAGGATTTAATCTGTCTCCATGTCAATTTTTTTCTAAATCGGTTCAGCGGCTTAGGAGTGTTAACGTAACAGACAGACAGCGTTACTTTCGGATTTTAATATAAGTTAATTAGTATTTTGTCTGACTTTAGCCATTTTACATTCCAACACCAACCCTAGGGAGGGGTATACTAACCCCTAACTTAGACACTTTGTCCTTCTCTGATGTGGAAGGAAACCGTAATAGATTACATATTAAGGACAAAGTGTCCGACGAATAAGGGGTAGACGTAGACCCCTTGGTAGAACTTTACTTTGATAACCTCATTTACCTTTTTTTGTTTCAAATAATAAACTGTGAAAAAATAAGCATGGATAATATCGTAATTGTAACAAAACATTTTATTGATTGTCCATTTTATTACTAAATAAACTCTAGGTAAAATTGAGGACTTTTATCTTTATTTTCTATTGCTTATATTTTATTAAATATATTTACAGAAGTAAAACTAGAATTTGAGAAGCCAATTTATGAAGGAAAAATCGTCGACAACGTATTAGAACTTCCGCAATTACTTTTCACACAGGGTTATGAATTTCAAGATATTTCTGTCGAAATTGATAACGGTAAGCTTTTACTAAAATTTACATTATATGTACCATTGGGTTGTAAAATAACATGGCTGTCACGAAGCTGTCACTTCTCTGCATCTTGTGCAGCGAAGCGACGGCCTCGTCTACGTTTATAATATTCTTCACGGGCACACTTGGATTTAATCTGTCAAGTGGCCTTATCCCTTCGGTGAGCTATGACAATTGAAAAATGAATTGTGTCTGGAATCTTAAATTGATACCACATTGGAATTTTAGAGTTTCTATATCTTAGAATTGGTAAAACTAAGTATCATAAAAGTTCTCAAGAAATTGTAACTGTGACATAAACTCAAAACTTACAATTCTTAATGTAATAAAAAGTACAAGTAGATTAAGGACAAATATTGTTTTTACCTGATTTTGCAGGCGTCGGTATGCTACTGTAACCGCTTACCACGAGATAGGCCGTGTGCTTTTTTTATACACCTAGATGACAAACAAGCTGACGGCCTACCTGATGGTAAACGGTTACCACCGCCTATAGACACCTGCAATGACAAGGAAAAATCACTTGATATTGCAGGTACGTTGTCATCCTGGGGCCTAAAATGAAATGCCGTCTATGCCCAGTAATTACACTGGCTACCTTTCCCTTCAATCCGAAACACAGGGAGCTGTTTCACGGCTGAAATAAATAAGGCGGTGGTACCTACCCAGACGACCCTACATACGGGCCTACCACCTAGTAGTGCTTGATTGCCAATGTCACTTTACTATCTTAGAAAAATATATTTAGATTAATTAATCTTTGAGGTATATAGTCGCCTAGTTAGATACCCTTTCCTATTTCAGCCATAAACAGTTCGCTCTGCTTCGGATTAAATGATGACAACGCACCTGCAATACTAAATGATTTTTTCCTTGTTATTGCAGGTGTCTATAGGCGATGGTAGTCACTTCAGGTGGGCCCTCAGTTAGCTCGTTATCTAGTTGTATAAAAAATATATATCAGACTAAATTTTCGTAGAAACGAAAATGAAGACTTTCAAATCATCATAAATTGACTGGAATTCAGTTACAAGAATCAGAACAGAAAAATTACAATAATTACTAACACAAATAATATAATTATGTAAGCTAAGTTTACGAAAGATTGCAGGATATTTTTTTTCAATGCATTATAAAAATATTCGGTACCTATGTAAACTTAAAAAAAAGAAATAAAGTTAAGTCACTACTATGTATAAATCATTCCGTGTCATGTCACTCACCCTTAATTAATTTCAATGATGAATTATACGTATTTTCCACTATTTTTGCGTTCTTATGGAACAAATACGACCCGCATAATATTTGCCATTTTTTTAAAAAAAGAAATAGTTTTTTTTTCGGCTCGTAATTACTTTGTTTGTTATTAGAACGTACATTTTTATTGTATGTATATATCAAAAAGCGAGTATGTACAGACGACAGCACATCAAGTTTAACAGATGCACAAGGAACACCGCCTCTATTACCAATGGAGTATACTCAAGGTCAAACTGTTACGCTTGATGTGCTGTCGAACGTACAACGAGTTTTCACAAGTTATTTTCGGAGACAATACCTTATTACGATAATTTACAAAATTTAACAGTAAATTATAATGTAAGAAAATAAATAAGGAAATAAGATTTAAGATGGGTATGGATGGTACTTCATCTTACGCCTCAGAATGACAACGCACCTGCTGCAATACCAAGTGATATTTTCCTTGTTTTTTTAGTGTCATTAGGCGGCGGTAACCACTTACCACCAGTAAAAAAAAGATAAAATAACTTTTATTATTTATGAAACTACTTTAAGCTTTTTATTTTTAATGTAAATATGAGTAAGTGTGATTACTGTTTTCTATAAATATAAATACATCACAATTGAAGGTGTTGGTTATATTCCCCACTTCTTACTTTCAGAACACAGCTCGTATTTCAACTACACAATTCAAGAAAACACTATGACTATTTCAATGTCCCCTCTGGACCCTAACATTATTGACATAAATAACTTTTTGAATTTACAAATAGTTGCATCTACTAGTCGCAGTTCCGCTAGCACTATAGTGACACTTGAGATAGTCAAACGTGACAACGTGACTCCTGTGTTCAACCAAGCCGTGTATAGTGGCACTTACGACCCTGAACTTGGTTTGGCAATTGAGCCAATGGTGCTTGTTCAAGGCTATGATGATGTTGAAATATTTTTGGAGGGAGGTAAGTTTTTATTGCTAATTAGTTATACTTTGATACCTACTATCGCCCTTCGTTAACTTTTCGATTGTTTCAAGCGATCGGTAGCACCATGCCAACTTTATGGAATCTTCATACATAAGATCGCACTATGTCTACTTTTTTTATGTGTTTATAACGCTGCCTACTTTATTGTAAGTAATACAAATAAGGAAAAACGCCAATGAGACGCGGGTTCTATTTCCGCTTGGAGCATTCAATTTATTTTTAATCTTTTTTTTTGTTTGTTTGTTTTTCTTACAATAAAGTAGGTGTTATAAACGCACAAAATCAGACATATAAATGTGATTAAAATGGTTAAGGTAAACGCTGGTAATGTCGACAGTGTCCCGGTACCCGTCAGTTTATAAAAAATAACGAATATTTCTTTTTCTCCCGTGGCAGTGTAAGAACTTTCTATGGCATCATAATCTTTGTTATATACTACAAAATCAGAACCACAACAGTTAATTAAAAAAGCAATGGCGACGGAAAAAAATTGCATCAAAGTATAACACTCCCAAATTTTGATGTTTTTTGCTAGTTTAGGTACTGAAAGTGAACTCTAGTATAGTACATTAGATTCTAATTCTTGCAGAATCTATCGACAGTTCGATGATAGTGATTATTTCTTAATGTAGCCAAGTGAAGTATCTAATGAATTTTAACCTTTCAATTAATATTTTTTATTTATTTTGTGGTATTTACCTGTGTGACATTTATTGGTTCCTAAAAATCCCTCAGTGACCCAATCCTCGTCAATAATTGACGGTTACTGGGCCAAGCGTGGAAACCTGCACCAATTACCGCCATTTCGTTAAATTTCGCCTTTATCTTCATAAAGCTAAGGTCGTAAGATAGTATCTCGTGCAAATTCTTAGAGTGAAATATGATTCCTTGGCGGTATATATTTAGTCTGGCCATAGATACTGTTACAATTAATAATAAATAAATATTGCGTTTGAATTTGGAATCTGTCATTTTTTATATGATTGTTCATTGAGTTTTCTTATTTTAGCGCCAACACATTGTAAAATATTTTGCGATATTAAAATGGAGTGGGGTGATAAAGAGAACCGAATCGCTGTGACTGCATTACACAAAGTAGGTATGGAGCCATATGCAATTTTTAAAACTCTCCATACGCTTGGTATTAGTAAAATGTTTGTGTATTGGGCTATTAATAAGTACAATGAGACCTCCTCTATTTGTGACAGAAAAAGATCTGGCCGTCCACGTAGTGTTCGTGCGAAAAAGGTGGTCAAAGCAGTAAGGGAAAGAATTCGAAGAAATCCTGTCCGAAAGCAAACAATTTTATCTCGGGAGATGAAGATAGCACCTAGAACCATGTCGCGTATGTAGACGCGCGTAAGACTAGGTATATTTATTTACATATATGAGTACACATATACTCTTCAATTCCAAGCCCCGTTTATTCCCGTGGCTCTCGCAAGGGGCGACTAAGCTATCAACTGCTTCACTGGTCGTGGTAGGGTCTGAACACCATCTTGTTGGTGACCACCATACGCATAGGGTAAAACCAAAGCTTGAAGAGACCTTGCCGCAATGCATGCGGTCAGTGATGCCTTCCGTCTGACAGTGCCAGGTGGAATGCATTGACTCGCCTGCAGGAAGACCCCAAGAAACAGCTGCTCCGCTGTCCGCTGAAAGCACACTATAGGGGCCCAATTTAACCCAAACAGCTCGTGGAGCTCTCTTTCCACCATATGACGCAATATCTTGGAGTGGTTCGTCGTGCAGGTTTGAGACCGCGTGACTTGGGGTACACGTGGACCAGATCCCACGACGGTGACATGAAGACAAATCGACTATTTGAACATTTTAGTCAGAAGGCAAATGTCACGCAGGAGCAGTTATCAACCGCGGAAGTGGTATTTTTGGGGGACTTCAGTGCTCACTACGAGTTGTGGTTAAGTTTCTCTAAAACAGACCATGCTGGTAGAACAGCCCAAGCTTTCGCTATCACGCGTCACCTAACTCAACTGGTTAACCAGCCCACCAGGATGCCAGATATTGTCGTAAGCGCGGGACCATCTGCTGAGAACTTGCCTGGCTGTATATCGGATAGAAGTCTGAGCTGCATTGGGAACATCGGACCACAGCTTAATAACCGACGAGGTGTCATGAGCGTCGCCTTATTAGAAATGAGATACTACACATCCCGCATCCGATCTCCTCAGGAAAGGTAGGCGTAACTGGTTTATTCGCGAGTGTCTCTTAGATGTTGAGGCAAAATAATCGTCATACCATGCTTGGATCAGAGGCCGAGCTTGTCGGGATTCAGTTATTGATTCAGTGTAAACAATGCTATCAAGTCCTGCAAAAATGGCCTTCATCAGAGTGCTTGCACAGCGTATTTCACGAGTTGAGCAATAATTACTTACGCATCAAATCCCACAGAATTTACGGAAAGCAGTAGCTACTGTTGTTTATCCAAAGCCATGCAGTTCAACTTCTACCAACTCTCGCTGCCCCTGTTAAGATGTTCTGACTAAACGCTAGCTCATAAGCCGCAACATAAAGTGGATCTTTTGATAAAATTCTTTGTTGGTCACTCAGCTCACTCTCAAATCGATGACTGAAATTCATAGACACTACCTCTATACCACTGCCAAAAAATATGTCAATTGACGTTTGAAAAGCTAGTGGACCTGATGGCATCGCAGCGATAGTTCTCAATAAATGCGCAGTGGTCTGAACTGCCCTTGCTTGCAGTTCTCCCATTTTAACACAGCTATACCGCCTTTCTTTTGCTCTTCTAACAGCTGACAACTAAATTTTTTGCAAGATCAAGGAATGAATCTTAAATACCTAGAAAAAAGTTTATCAATTAATGATCGCTAATACGGGTTTCTTTTGGATAAAACAGACAATGGGTGATCTTCTAGCGTATTTAATGCGGCTCTGGAGTGCAGCTATTAACAAACGTAGTTAGCCAGTGGCTGTTATCCATGACATTGCCAAAGCCTTTGATCGGGTCAGGTACAAGCCTCTTTACACTCAGCTATGCAACTGCATCGCTGGCTTCCTGCATGGGCGGCGAATCCATGTCCTCGCAGATAATTCTTATCAGTGAACGCTTATCAATGTACCGCTGGTCTCTTTCCTATTCCCCTCACTCTAAGTTTTGCATAACAATCACATATTATGCTTCTTTTAGGAAACATTCATTGCCATGCGGATAACAGTACAGTGCATGAGAAATATTATGACCGCCCAGGAGTCAGTTGCGTTTAAACCGAGAGGAGAAGAATGAAACTTAGCATTCAGCTCAACAGGGTGTTGAACCTCATACTTGAATGGGGATCTATTATTCTTGTTGAGTTAAAAACACAGGAGTGCTTGTTTGTAGCCAAAATGTCCCCTTCCCTCTCTTCAGGGCACAAACCTTTCTTCGGCATAGCAAATGATTCAAAACCACCTGATAAAAATCGATAGAAGAGTCCCATATGCCGAGACAGCTAGTGGAGCATAAACATTCAATTCTAGGCGCCTCCACCATTGCCAGCCCGTGGAGTGCCTTAATCTTTATCGTTTTTTTTTCGGGGAGTAATCTGAATACAGACTTATCCGCCGCTGGCTAGGCCCAGCGCTAATGACACCGGGAACATCTACCCACTAAAACTACCCGGTAACTCCATTGCCCTTCGCGGGGGTAGCCTAGATTCTAATAAAGCAATTTCACCAGCCCACCCCCAGGCAACTTGCCTACGGCTAAGGTTTCGCACCGTTGGAGACCCAGCGTCACTAGGATAATTCAAACCGTGGCAGCCTGTGTTATGCGTGCACAGTCTTGCAGAATGTGGCATGGTCCTTACCATGGTTGGCAGCGAGGAAAGACCGCGACTGAGGGCCGCACGAAGTTGGCGGCGCTCGTGTCATCAAGCCGGACACTTCACAAGATTGTGCTCGGCCGTATCGTTCGGGGGAGTCGCAGTGATGACAATGCGGCGTTTCCTTCTGACGGGCGATACGGTACAGTTAGTGACCGAAGCAACCATTTCTCGTCAGTAACTGTATAATACTGTCAGTGAGGCTGCCCAGCCGGCGCCCAACCTACCCCTCCAATATCGGGCGAATCAATCATCCGGTAGCTGGTTGTTGGAGTGACACGAGCCTCGTCCCATTGGCACAGAGCCTCCCTCTACACCAGGGTGCGGATCTACCTCACTTCATCGAGGTCGGATCGCTCCCCCCGCTCTCTTGCTGCTACCGTGTTTGCGGTGTTGATGCACTCTGGCCAGCACCCGGGCATCAATCTGGGCATCGACTAACTTTGAGGTAAGTCCACATAGCACGGATCGCGATGACCCTCTGCGGCTGCCGCAAGAGGGCCCGTGCGCGGAGGGAGAGGCACTCTGCCCACATCGAAGTTCCATACAGTACCATACACTTTACCACGCCGAGGTAAAATCGACGGCACGACGATGCGCTGGACGCCCACGGTCGTGCCGAGCAACGCATGGTGAACCGCTTCTCCCATTCACGTGCCCTAATCCGCTAAGTAGACGACATCCATCTGCGGCAAAAGCGCGCCGCATAGAACCCAGACGTATTTAGCTTAGTAATGGGCCTACTACGTGGGCCCTAGGGCACACCTGCCGCTATTGTCCATGACTGGATGTGGCCCTCTTCGTCTTCGAAGAGGATCCATCCACCACCTTCTGTCCACCTGGCAGGGGATACCTTACACTACGTTTGCTGAAACGTGGTCTCCATTCGAGACCTACTTACTTCACCGATCATCAGTTGTACGAGAGTGTAACCGTCATCTATCCAATGTCAACTGCTTAGATCTTTAGGCGAATAGCAACATTTCCACCATTGAATTGATAACGTGGAACTTCATGTCACTCAGCAAGCAATAGAGAGATTTGCTAAGCGACATGAAGGTCCTCGTTTTGGCTCTATTAGTCATAACAAGTACGACGAAATTCCCACTCTGCAGATTTCTGCTGCCTTCTCCAGTACACCAGTCCTCCATTGGTCCAGTACTTCCTGCTCTCCAGTTTTAGGAGCAGTTTATCTAACTCAGTTATGGTAGACTTTACTGCATCTATACCAATGTGTGATTTTTTAAATACAACTTGCCACCGTCGTTTATAGACACTTGTAATAACAAGGGAAAAATCACCTGGTATTGGTACGTTGTCATGCTTACTCCTTTTTTTCGGGGAGAAATCTAATAACAGACTTTCCCTGTTCCATGTGTTGAGGTCGCTCAGCGCTGAAGATGCTAAACACACTTAAGCACTGCAGTAAGTCCACTGCTCTTCGTGTGGGTAGCTTAGGCTCTGCTGAAGCAATTTCACTAGCCCACCCCCGACATGCTGTGGCCTAAAATGAAATGCCTTTGATGCTCAGTAATTATACTTCTAACTTTCCCTTTAATTCGAAACACAGCGACTACAAACACCGTGAAAACAACGTCTAAGGATATTCAATTACGAAATAAAATCATTATGAACCTTAAATATACATAAAAACGGTTCAAATTACATTATGCTTAAAATGTGTCGAGTTTTGGTACCATTTGCCGATAATTAGGACATATCTGTCGAATACTGGTACAAATGGGTGTTTCTTCAATTTATTATTTATTTGATTTTTTCCTTATTCTTCTTAATAAAACGAATCATTATGTCTAATAGAGGAATAAATTCTGTACCTCATGGTGTAACTACAACTTCGTAAGAGCAATGATGTTTGTGTGATAAGTCGTCAAAGTCAGCCAAGTTCAATTTCCGACGAGTATTGGGACGTTTACCTTATCTCATCTTTACTCAAAGTTTAAAATGCTTGGTAAGTATTCTTTCGGATCACTAGACGTTGTAAAACTTCAATGAGTGGTGAGATGAACATTACTATAAAAACGTTAAAAGTAGAGAGCGGTGAAGAAATTGGTAGGTTACACCTAGTGCTCCTGTGGCGTAGCTCTTCAGGTAAAGGCAACTAAAAACAATGCACATCGAAAATAAAAAGTAACTAACAAGAAAAATCCATAGCGTGATTTGTTTCTTGTCGGACTCATTTCGCTCTACGAGTACTTGCTGAGTAACAGATCACAGAGCATAAAACTGCACATTGTGCACACCTGCGAAAAATTAATCTAAATTGCCAAAGAACAAAAAAACATAAATCTATCAGCGTACACTACACGAATGTGAGTGATATATTTGCTAGATTTGCCAATGTCGGTAAAAAAATGTTGTGCCTAAAAGTTAACTTTGGATTACTTAGTTACGCCACCTGTAAAAAATTGAAACTCAATAAATCTAGCTATTTTATTTTTTTATTCATCAAGCAAAGTAAAAAACTGAATTGACTGATAGATTAGTTCAAATAAATTCAGTCACACGGATAACCCAGATTGGCTGCTTGAATAAAAATCATACGAGAAGGAAATCAGAAGGTGTCTCGATTAATAAAGTGTCTTATGTGACAAGCACAGCTGATTTATTTATTTCTTTAATTAAAGCAAGTAAATAGTTCTTATTTTACTTCTCAGAGCCAAGAATGATGTCGCACCTTTATCTTACACTTCTATGGTACTTTTATACATAATTATTATTTTTAGAACACGCAAATTTGTTTGATGCTGCACCGTCCGGACAGAACGTAGACTTAACAGTGTCTAATATACCTACAGGCTTATTTAGTGAAGGAACATTGCTGATAACAATTAGAGCAACTAAACTAAGAACTGTTGGTGCGAATGCTGCAATCTCTATCTCCTTACCAACAGGTTGTACTATTTTCATAATAATAGAATTATCACGAGAATTAATTACCGTCCACTAGATGACGTTTATGCAAATGTTTGGTTAGTTTAATTACATTAAATTCAAGTAAAATATTTAACCATATTTTCAAATTTTGGCCATTATAATCACTTTTATTTTATTAATAACGTTTATTTAATTATTCACCACTACAGCCAGGGAATTAGGATTTTTAGAAGACACTTATAAAGGAACAATACAAGAAACTACATTATCACTTGGCACGATTTCATTAAGTAGTGGGTATGCAGATGATGTGACCTTTAATTTAGTTGGAGGTAAGTTCAATGCATTTATTATCATAATAAGATATATTATTTCCGAAACTATCGCGAGAATTGTCCAAGCACTTCAAAACATTGTTTGACTGATTTAAAAGGCCCGCTTTTCACACCGCTGATGTTCGTGTGGTCTCTCTATTGAGGGAATGCAGCATGATTGAGCCGCTTCGGTTGATGCCAGAGCCTAACCAAAATTTGCCTGGTGGTAATTTCTAATGACTTTATGGTACTGTATCTATGTATTGGAACAATTACAAGTAAAACCTCATAGAGCGACACACTACACGGCGCGTGGATACAGGTTTTTAACGGAGAAAATTTTATTAACGGAGACAGAAATATTTATTAAAATAAAATTGTATATCAATACCCTGTCAGGGATTGAAAAGCTCAATAGCTAGCTTGAGCGTTTTGATTTCGAAAGGAAAGCAACCTACTATTTGAATAACCTCGAACAGGGCAACAAAATGTGTACTTAATCTCAATCTCCTAGGTGCTTCGAAAGAGACGTTTAGAAGTTAGTCCTGTTTCAATTGCAACTATTTTTACAACCCGCACAGCTCCACGTGTATTTCTATTTAGAATATCTGTGGCCAGCTACAGCAGTGAGACTGATAAAAGCTGTTGTTGTGATGAGAATTAGTTCAGAATAAAATTCAATATTTTACGTGCAAACAAAGACATGCCTTAATTGTACTGTTCGCTTCTTTGTTCACAGTTTATGCAACTTATTTCGAGGCTGTAAACAACCAGAATGAAATATCGATCTCTTTACTGTCACAGTTACCAGGCAGTGCTATCTCAGAAAACAATTTCCTGCTTTTAACACTCATAGCATCTGCACCACATGCAGTTACTACATCTACAACTATAGTTCTGGAGATCGTAAAGGAAGATGAAGCAACCCCTCTCTTTAGTCAAAATATATACACAGGGATATACACAAGTTCCAATTTCAGTATCGATACTATTAGCTTAACTCAAGGCTATGATGAAAGTGTTATTTTTCATCCTGAAGGAGGTAATTTAAACAACATTTTACTTTACATAATAAACCTTTTACGGTTTTTGTCAACTTTTCCATGACCAAGATTCTTATCTTGGTCATTGGAAAAATTAGCAAAGGTTACTCTTGTAACCTTTGCTTCTTACTATGGCACGAAAGTTAAACTGAAGGTTTTTAGCAAGTCAGAAACTGAGCAATGTTATTATATCTTTGGATAATAGTGTCCCTTCACATCAATACATCCTCGCATCCGATGGAACCACTGAGAAAAGCATCGGATTGAAGAGAAAGGTAGCCAGTAACTATAATTACTGGGCATGGACGACATTTCATCTTAGGCCTCAGGATGACAACGCACCCAATACGAAATGATTTTTCCCTTGTTATTGTAGGTGTCTATAGGCGGCGGTAACCACTTACCACCAGGTGGGCCGTAAGTTTGTTTGTCAGCTAGTTGTATAAAAAATGTAACCAACTGTTTGCTCTTTAAAAAAGAAATTTTATGTTGTGCCTTTGCTTATGTCTTCTTTATTTATATTACAGATAATAATGAATATTTTGACCTGAACCCTGTAGGCCCCGACGTAATTGTAACGCTACGATCTCCCATACCAGATGAAATTATTTTTAATGAAAAAGTTTTGGTATTTAATATAATAGCAGTGAAACCGTTTACTGTGGGCGCAAGAGCTGCTATATCAATCAAATTTCCGTCGGGTAAGTAAAATATATCAAATAATTTGACTACGGGACGAATCCTTTTTGATTGCCCGACATCACTATCGACCGATAAGACCTTACTCACCGCAGGAATACAACTGATAGTCTGTTAGTGAAGTTTTCAGGGTTTGATGCGTTGGATAATTATGTAGTCGACATGGAGCATTATTTTGCAGCACCACATCTCAAATGCGTTTCCAGTTCACCTGTTTTAAAGTCCAATACTCAGCTCCGTACAGTTAAATGGATAATATTGTGGTGTTGACAAGTTTGGTTTTGATTATCGTAGATAAGTCCTATATTTTATTAATCTGTGACATCTCTATACATCTACGAAAATAGTCATAATAATACACAAAATGTCAGAATCTATTATAGTTACTTTACTGAATAATTATACATCATAATGATCACACAAAACTTTACCAAAAAAAATAACGTAATCTGTGTAGGGTATTTTATTTACCCATTTCGAATACAGCTGTAGAATGAATTTTAGTCCAATTTATAATCAACATTTCAAAATTGTCTCATATATGGTAAGTGTGAAGGATGATAAGTAAGAAACTGAGTGAAGTCTTTGTTCCAACAAAGACTTCATACACTTCAATGTTCATTCATTAAAAAATTGGAACTATATAATTAAATTTGTAAGCATTCTTTAGAAATACTACGAATCCGGTAGTAAAGTACCTTGGGTAGATTTCAGTACTACGATTACTCATTTTATTTCAGAATTAACCGAACCAGCTCCTCTGGCATTCTCACAAAACACGTACAATGGTTTACTAAATCAAGATGTTTTGACGCTGGAAGAAATAATTCTTAGCGTTGGATTTACTGCTGATACTGAATTCAGCCTGGCTGGAGGTAGGTTAAATGATTTAAGCCCGTCGAGCATCAGATTCCAGACAGAATTGAATTTTCAATTGTTATTGACCTCCAGAGGTATAACGCCGCTTGACAGATGAACTCTTATTTTACTTTGCCGATACGTACGGTCGACTGTAGATAATAGAAAATTGACGTGCGCCACGATTTTATTTCAACCTGATCAATTATTCTAGATTGATGAGGAGTATAGTGTATGACTGGTACCTGGTAGCTACCTAATTATTTTAAGCTTTTAATACATTATCTGGAACATATTTCTTTACAATAAAACCGTTCGACCAAAAATTTTAATCACAACCTCAAATACTCAGGATGTGAATATTATTAATAAGCTTAATCAATTTTATTGTGCTAAAAAGTCTAATAAAAAAATCTCGTCGGTGGCTTGTAATATTCCAACAGTCCCAAAACGATTATTTGAATTATTAATAACAAATTTTTCGAATGAATTTTGCTTAGTAATTAAAAATAATTACTAAGCAAAATTCATCATCATGACTTGAAACATAACATATCAAAGTAGAAAATAGTTTCGTAAAGGTTTTAGTACCAGTTGGCAGCGGCAGGTTATAAGACCGAGGAGCATAACTGGACATTTTGCCAGGCGTTTGTGGACTACGAGATAGCCTTCAATTCGATCGAAACATGGCCACTTTAGAGGTACCACATTGACTATCGGTATACCAAGGTGATGAAATGCTTGTACGAGAGCGCCACCATGACGGCCGTGTACAAAATCAATAAACGAAACCTATCCGACCACAGAGAGTGGTAAGACAGGGATATGTAGTACCTCCGAAACTATTAACGGGCGTCTGTTAACAACGAGCCGGGCGTTGGAAGACGTTTTCAAACTACTAGGCTGGACAGGACTCGGCATCAACATTAAAGGCGAATACATCACTCATCTTCCATTTGCCAATGATATAGTAGTAGTCATGGCAGAATCCTTGCAGGAATTGAGCATAATGCTCGGCGACCAAGACAGAACTTCCAGACAATGAACACGGACAAGACAAAGGTTACGCCGAATATACATGCCTGTGGGGATTTTGTAGGTGTGCAAGCTGTCATGTTTACCAGTTACAGTCGAAAGTTCTGTTCTGAGAGTTCTTGACGAGTACGTTTAACCTAAGACAAACGGTCCTGCTAGATAGGTAGTTTTCCACCAAAATTCCTTAGTGCTCGAAGTCGAATGTCTTCAACCATTATGTGTTGCCAGCGATGTTATACGACTGTAAAGCGTGGTCGCATACTAAGAGCCTTATTCTGTAAGTTCACAGTCACCCAACGAGCCATGAACAGAGCCTTTAGGTGTTTCTCTGTGAGGTAGGATCAGAAATTAGGTCATCCGTAAGAGAACCAAAGTCACTGACATGGCTTAGCTCATAGAATTAGCAAATTGAAGTAGCAGTGGGCAGGGCACGTTGTACGCTGAACAATAAGTAGCACTCCGCGCTAAAGTTCTAGCATGGCGACCACATACCGGAAAGTGCAAAGGACACCCTACTTTGCACTTTCTCCGCAAAGATGAACTGACGACCTGTCAGGGTTGTGGGGAGAATTATTATGCATATGCGTGGCTTAGATACGGCGTGCGTGATACATATTATTAATAATAATTTCAAGTGTTCTTCCTCTTTATTATTGTTGTGCCTGACAGGATCCGTAGTGATTCATAGTGAGTATGGAATGTGATATACGATTGAGTACCGAGTATTAAGTATGTGTTGTAGAGTTTGTCAGAGATATACACGGTGGTGGTGCTTACAATATGACAATAAATTAAAACACGGGCTGTATTAGTTGATAGTAATGGTTTGTCACATTTAAAAACATCGTATTCATTTAATAATTTCGTGACATTTGTATGAAATAATATTATTATAACATTGGCTGCGTTATTTCATAGAAGTTTCATAGAAGTGTCATGAAATTATCAAATGAATACGATGTTTTTGAAAGTGGCAAACCATTTCTATGAACTAATATACGCCATGTTTCAATTTACTATCGTATTGACAGCAACACTCTGTATATATACTCCTAAGCAACATCAAGAAGACTACTCAAATCTCAAGTGAGAGAGACGCTTGCCATTAATGTTGATACCCCGACCGTTCCAGTCCAGTATCATGAACATATAATATCCTCTAATGCATTTGAAAACTACTGGAACGATATGACGTCCCCTTGTCTTACGCTACCTATTGCCAATCAACTTGGCATCACTGCAAGGATTTCAGAACTGCCCAGAACTTGATAGAGTCTAAAGATTTTTTATAGTCACTGAAAGCTAAGCACAAGGGCAGATTATATTCTTCGGTCTTCTGTATAACGTATAATCTGCAGCACTGTGTGAACTTGATCTGTGGTGCCATATCCTCTCCGAAACCCAGCTTGGTCTAAATCACATCTTGATCTTGACGTTGATCTGTACGAATTTCAGCCTCTAGAGGCTAAAATTTATCCAGTCTTCGCGCAAATCTTTGTAAATCCACAAAACGGCTTCTAGAGGTACCAGTAGTGATAATTAAATTATGTTATACTTTTTCATTCGATCTTTTCACAGTTTTAATTATTTTTATTATTAACATAGTATTTGAAAACTTCCAATTCTAATCTCAATGATATTCGAATAGTAAATGAGGTGAATATTCGAATACCAAGCCCCAATTTATTTCAATCCTTTTTGTTTCAGAATATTATGAATATTTTACTTTCACTACTGCAGACAATACTGTAACTATTTCTATTAATAGCACTCTACCTTCAGAAATTTTCGGTTATAAATTCATAGTACTAGAAGTGGAAGCTAGACGAGCCAGAGCAACTCCAGCATTTACAACTGTCATTATTGAGATTGTACAACCTGAAGTTATAGTAACTCCTGCTTTTGACCAAGCCTTCTATAGAGGGGTATATACAGTAGCCAATGGGCTACAATTTGAAGCAGAAATCGACTTAATTCAAGGATTCGATGAAACTGTTCACTTCGAATTACAGGGAGGTAATAAAAAGCTAGTTCCTATAATCAGTTCCACTAATATTTTTTAGCATTATTAATAAATTTTAAAGTTTATTAGGATAAAAATATTACTAAAGTAGTGTTAATTGACAGCAAATTTATGTTTTGTAAAAGTTTCTCAGTTGAGCGTCCCAACTTGATTGTGTGTAAAATACCACTTTGTCCTACATTTCCTGTAGACTATTATTTATTTAATAGATACCTTGTAAACAAATAACAAAATTTGAAGGTTTTTATGAATAAATATAAATTTCAGAATTTGCGCAATGGTTCGAAGTAACATCTAATGCTAATCCAATAACCATTACTGTCAACGAATTGCCAGAAGATGTCTTAGAAGCAAATCATCATTTGGTATTCATTGTAGTTGCATTGAAGCCTGGCGCTGTAAATGGCTTAGCAACTATAGTAATAGATTTACCAAAAGGTGCGGTCACAGAAATTACTTTGGATTTCATATTCAACTTACTCATAACAGGGCTTCTTTCGAAAATAAAATATTGGAACTTGAAATATATCGTATGTAAAACTTAATTTTTAAGTCTTGTTTTATACTTTATAAGCTCATACATAGCCCGATTACATTATTGAAAAAATATATATATTTGAACGAAGATAAAAATTCTAATTATAAAATATTTTATTCGTATAATATTTCAAAATCAAAATTAATTTTTCAGAAGCACCTGAGGTGGTAGTACTACGTTTTACTCAACCCAGTTACATAGGTAAAATTGAGAACAACACAATGTCACTTTTTCCCGTGCTCTTAGACGGAGTATTTGATATAGCTGTCCAACTGGATCCAACAGGAGGTATTCAAAATATCTAAAAGCAATCTTTGAATGCTATAGAACTATAGGTAATTATTTATTTATTAGGAAAATACTAAATTTTGTAAAAACTTTCAGAATACGCTTCCTATTTTTCTGTTACGCGACAGTCAAGCGTGATTTTAATCGAATTAATTGAGGACTTGCCATCACAAATAATGTCTGATAACACTTTTATAAGTTTCGATATACGAGCATCATATCCTGAAGCAATAAGTGGATTCACGTCTATTGTCTTAGAATTAGTAAAAGAATCCGACGTTCAGATTGTAACATCGGTATTTGAATTAGCTTACTACACTGGCCAATATTCAGAGCAAGGCGGATTAGTATTTGAGAGCGAAATGCAGTTGATCCAGGGCTTCGACGAAACTGTATCATTTCGTCTAGATGGAGGTGAGTAACACACACAAAAATAGCTTCAATTATTTGTACAACCTACCCTGAAAACATGTTTATCTGATCCTAAGACAAAATACTGACTGCTTTAACGTACAATAAAAAGCATAAATGACACAAAAAATATAATGGAAAAGCTTATTTAAAGAAAATAGTTTACTGTCCTGTTGTTGTGTTTGGTGTTTGTGTGCTTTAAATAATATTTACTATTATGGTTTTATTTCTATTTCAATAGAGGAGTTATGTTAATACCTAATTATCTATTTTGCTTTACAGATGACTCGACACATTTCCAGTTAATTGAAAAGGAACAAAATAGTCTGAGTTTATCATTGTCAGATGACCCGATTCAGCAGACCAATAATAAATCTAATTTGGTATTCTCTATAATTGCCGAGAAACCTGAAAGTGTTCCTGGAGAAGCTGCTATAGTTATTACTCTTACAGGTAAGAAAATTATCTTAGCTAATAAAAGAAAATATAAAAACTAAGGATAGTTTACAAACTACGTACGTAATAGGTACTAATTTCGTAGTATACTGTATTCGTTTGAAATAAAATATTTGGTTCATGATTCATCTTCATCATTCAAAATGCAGTTAAATAAGCCCCTGGTTGCTAGTCTTGACGTTATCCAAGGATAAATTTATTATCAATAATTGTACATAATTGCTACCATTTTTGTATTCAAATCGTATGAAAATTATATTTAACGCTTCCTGCACATTATTGGAAATTATTTTATAATTCGGAGCCCAATTGATGAACGCAGTAATTACTTCTGACGTAAAATATACACTTTTCTTAATTTTGTTGGTATTTTGTAAAAACGATAATGACCATATATGACTCACATTCTTTTTTTAATCCAAAGTATAAACAAATAAGGAAATGTTACTAGAACGGATTACTAACCAGTATAGGCATTTTACCTGGAGTCTAGTTCAAGGCATCTACACTCATTTTATGAATTTCCAATGATAAGAAAAAAATTAATAAATTAAATAAAATAGAACAAAACCACACTCGTCACAAAGTTTTCATATTTCTCACCTATTTAACCTGGAAACTAGAGTTGTGCCACATTTAACAAATTGAAGGAGGTGTTTCAGATTTATATGGATTTCCGGCTATGAGCATGTACAGTGGCTTTTAAGTTACGGAAATAAAAATAAAACGTTATTTTTCAATTATTTTCACTGTTTTTTTTTGTATAAAAGATAGCAAAAAACTTTATTGATCTGTCTATCCGACTACCGAGTGCTTAATTCCATATTCCTAGACTAATAATTGCAAAATTAAAAAATTTAAGTAACCCCCGGCGTCATTAATCATCTATCTAGCACCATCTCATTAAGGCTATTCATAAGAGCCCAAATACGCTATATCTGCTTTAAGTTTCTGAAGAATTAAACATGTCGCAGACTTTTTGATGGTATAGGATCAGTTCTAAGTTAGTATGTCATGGGAATGCCATCGACGGGGAAGTGACAGTACACGAAATTTGAAATCAATTGGATCTGTAAAAGTTAGTAAAATCCTAATATCATATAGAAAATGAGCTGATAGTCATCAAACGCCTGAACGATCTTCATAAATTATAGCTAAGAACCATCGTAGTGACATCAGCTTTCAAACAAAAAAAAATCAAAATCGGTCCATTCGTTTAGGCGCTACGATGCCACAGACAGACACACAGATACACAGACAGACACGTCAAACTTATAACACCCCTCTTTTTTCGTCGGGGGTTAGAAATAAACGTTATTCCGAACGTTTTAAAAATATGGCCAGAGACTATGACTTAATATGGTCTCCTATTTCTCATTTTTTAATGTACTGTATACATGTTCTTAGCCAAAAATGAAACATATCCTTTCTTGATTCAAATACAATTTAAAATGTTTTGGGTTTATCAAACTTGTCCGTTTGTGTAGATTTTATTTCAGCATGGCCTTTACATTTTGCTCAAGAATATTATGATGGGTCCATTGATGGAAATAATCTTACAATAAATGCAATAACGTTAGAAGAAGGATATTCAACAGACGTAGAATTTTCTCTATCCGGAGGTAAGACTTATGGAAGTAGGTTTGAGAGCATTTTATGACTTATCTTTATTGTTTAGAAGCTAAAATAATTCCTAACGCTCTAAAATTTTTTTTTTATAGAATATCAGCATTATTTCCAGTTAACTAATCAAAATGAAATATTAGAACTTCAATTATTGGCGACACTACCAGCTGATGTAGTTGGTAGTCTCAATGTTATAATTATGACACTTCATGCCCGGCGTGGAACTACAACAACCCACACAACAATTGTCCTGGAAATAATAAAGCCTAATGATGAAATAGATATTCTTAGTTTCCAAGAAACTTATTACGTCGGCTCATTGTATCAGAGCGAATTAATATTTGAAGACAGAATTTCTTTAAACCAAGATTTAAGTGAAACTGTAGATTTTTATTTGGAAGGAGGTAAGATTGTGTTTCATATTACTGTTATCTGCGAAACCATTAAATAGGTAAAAAGAAATATGTCGACCTTTACCAATCCGCCTGCGTGTCCTCAATGATATCTTTTGTATGGTTTGTGAGTACTTCACAGATTAATTATATTTTAAGTCAAAAGAAGCAGGAATGTTATTCCTAGGGTTGTTCACGAGTTTAGTCAGTGCGCAAATTTTGAGATTATGAAATATGAGGTTCTTTGAAAATAAAAAGAGACCAATTTTTTTGTTTTAAAAAAAAAATTCAAACAAGCTTCACTCGAAAATATCCACAGCACTGCGGTAATCATAGTCGCCCGGTTTTCCTTGATCTTGTTACAAAACCATTAGTAATTAATACAAGAATATTTTATCAGACTGAAACTTCGATTCTCCTAAAAAATAGTTAACCGTACAAATTAACAATTAAATTAAAAAATTCCTGTTAATTTTATTACTATTTCCTCGATTGCATAAAGCTTCATTCACAAACTGTTGACTGATGACTCTATCTCAGCATATTCAATCTACTCTATGGTTGTGCTGACTGATTCAATATCACTAAGCCCGCATCGCACCGCGCTTATTGTCTCACCCGCGCTTCCTCTAACCTAGCCCTTTCACTATAGTGTAATTAATAATAATATTGATATAGACAAATAATGAAATTAATTAATTTGAAATTGTTACTTATGCATTATATTTGCATGCTTGATTAAGTGGCGTAGGTGCCTGTGTGACTTATTTTTATTTGTAACATCATTTGTAATATCGTATTCTTGCAAAAAATATTATCTTATCTTATTACCACCAAGCTTGCTTGAATTTTGTAGTCGATAAAATAAAAAAATACAAAATAATAATAATAAGTATTATTTTATTCTTAAAATATAGTATATTAACGATACTGATTAGGTATGTAAAATAAAAATGCGCATTGTCTTCGAGGTAATCCTGTATAACTTCTAAGGATCATCGATAATTGACGACCGGCTGGCCGAGTGGTCTGTACCCCTTGCTATACAGGCTACGTCAGGGGTCCCGGGTTCTAATCCCGGTAGGAGCAAGTGTTTGTTGTTTGTATTGTGAATAAGAGCATTTGTTCACGAAGACATGAATATTTGTATGTTTATTTTATATATTTTTAATATTTTCTCTATAGGTATACATATTTACTATTATCAATATTTATCTGTTATCTAGTATCCATATTACAAGCTCCTAATGATGCTTACTTTGGGGTAGATAATAGGTGTGAGATATGGTGTGGTGTATATGTGGGTGTGTGTATGAATATTATTATAATATTATTATTTTTCTGGACTATCCAACACAAAAATATATTTTTTTCAATTTCAACCAAAGAAACAAACAAACTCTTCAACTTTATAATGTTAATATACATAAAATAGCATTGACTGTTATAATATAACAAATCGATAAAAGTTCCTAATATCATAATATTTTAACATAAATTTTAAAATTTCAGAAAACTCGCTATGGTTCGATTTAGTTAGAAGTGATAATTATGTCACAATTATACTTACTAGCACAATCCCGCCAGCAATAGTGGTTACCAACAATCAGCTCCTCTTCGTCATTACTGCTCAACGACCTGGCAGTGAGACTGCTCGGGCCACAATCGTCGTACTCCTTACCGATGGTAAAGACTACATCCTTTTTCTAAAATATACTATTTTTATGATTAGTTCCGTATTCTTTTTTACTTTGCGTCTTTTGCCTCGTAGATATTATAGAAGATCAGATTCTTGGATTTGAACAAATCAGCTACCTGGGTACAATCGAAAATACCACAGTGAATCTCATGCCAATAATTCTTAGAGAGGGATACACACCAGCCGTCATATTCTCACTACATGGCGGTAAGTATGCTACATACAAATTATTTACTTTATTCTGCATGATAAGTCAACATGTAAAGAATATAAGCAACTTTCAGAATTAAACACCTACTTTGCACTGGGCATCCAGGGTGCGACAGTCACATTGTCTTTGGTGAATGCTATTCCAGTAGATGCTATACCATTAAACGGTATCATTGTGTTGGAGATAGAAGCATCAGCTCCTCAAACGATGTCTGCATTCGCTACAATAATATTAGAAGTCACCTCAGCCGATGACACGCCAACACTGACCGAGCTCATGTTTGAAGAAACGTTCTACGTCGGAACTTATACCTCACCGGCCACTCTAACATTTGACAAGCCGATAATGTTAACCCACAACCAGACGGATCCGAACGTTGAATTCGCTCTAGAGGGAGGTTTGTACAAGACAATTTTGCCTTAGTAATACAACCAGAAACTAAAAATCTTATAACCATAATATAATTATTTATTACCGCAAGCTGGGTCAATGTACAATTTTTATTTATTTCAGATAACTCTCAGTGGTTTGATTTGGTTCGAGGTGACAATGACGTCACAATTATAATTACTAGCACAATCCCACCAGCGATAGTGGCCAGCAATCAGCAGCTGCTCTTCGTCATTACTGCTCAACGACCAAGTAGTGTGACTGCTCGGGCCACAATTGTTGTTATCCTTGCAGATGGTAATAGGTTTCATCCATTTAATTTTTCGTAAAATACCAGCTGGTTACTATTACTGCCATATTTATTTGCATAATATCTGTTGTCCCGTTGCAGACATTACGGAAGTTCAAACTCTAGGCTTTGATCGAATTAGCTATGTAGGATCAATCGAGGATACCGCCGTCAATCTGATGCCGATTACACTCCGAGAAGGATTTACTCCGGCCGTCGAATTCACGCTTCACGGCGGTAAGGGTACAACATGAAAGTCCAAAACTTTCCCATGTTTATAAATTTTTTTTCTTCGTTTCTGTTAATATTGTTTAAGTTAATGTATATGTATTATAGTAGAATTTTAGAATGTGTAAGTTTTTAAACTACACGTAAATAATGTTTATATTTGCAGACCTAAGCACATTCTTCACCCTCAATGTCCAGGATGCGACTGTCACATTGTCCTTGGTGAATGCTATTCCAGTAGATTCTATACCATCTAACGGTATCATTGTGTTAGAGATAGAAGCGTCAGCACCTCAAACGATGTCTGCATTCGCTACAATAATATTCGAAGTCACCTCAGCCGATGACACGCCAATACTGACAGAGCTCATGTTTGAAGAAACGTTCTACGTCGGAACTTATATTTCACCGGCCACACTAACTTTTGACACGCCGATAATGTTGACACACAACCAGACGGACCCGGACGTCGTATTTGCTCTAGAGGGAGGTGTGTACAATACACTTTTGCATTAGTAATACGTGACCAAATAATAATAACCTTATAATTGATATATAGACATTTTGTCACACGCGCCTGGTTAATGTACAAATATTTTTAATTTCAGATAACTCTCTGTGGTTCGATTTGGTTCGAGATGAAAATGAGGTCAAAATTATAATTACTAGCACAATTCCACCAGCAGTAGTGGACAACAACCAGCAGCTCCTCTTCGTCATTACTGCTCAACGACCAAGCAGCATGACTGCTCGGGCCACAATTGTTGTTATCCTTGCAGACGGTAATAGGTTTCATCCATCTAATTTCTCCCAAAATACCAGCTAGTTACTGTTACTGCCATATTTATTTGCATAATATCTGTTGTCCCGTTGCAGACATTACGAAGGATCAAACTCTTGGCTTTGAACGAATTAGCTATTTAGGGACGATCGAAGATACCACCGTCAATTTGATGCCGATTACACTCCGAGAGGGATATACATCGGCCGTCGAATTCACGCTTCACGGCGGTTAGTAAGTGACATGAAAGTCCAAACCTTTCCCATGTTATTTGTTTTTTTTTCTCTGTTTCTGTTATTATTGTTTGAGTTTATTTGCATGTTACGGAAGGTCAATAAAGATAAATTTTCTATGCTCTGTAGAACAAAACTACAAGTAAATAATGTTTATATTTGCAGACCTAAGCACATTCTTCACCCTCAATGTCCAGGATGCGACTGTCACATTGTCCTTGGTGAATGCTATTCCAGTAGATTCTATACCATCTAACGGTATCATTGTGTTGGAGATAGAAGCGTCAGCACCTCAAACGATGTCTGCATTCGCTACAATAATATTCGAAGTCACCTCAGCCGATGACACGCCAATAGTGACAGAGCTCATGTTTGAAGAAACGTTCTACGTCGGAACTTATACTTCACCGGCCACACTAACTTTTGACACGCCGATAATGTTAACACACAACCAGACGGACCCGAACGTCGTATTTGCTCTAGAGGGAGGTGTGTACAATACACTTTTGCATTAGTAATACGTAAAAAGATAATAATAACCTTATAATTGATATATAGACATTTTGGCACACGCGCCTGGTTAATGTACAAATATTTTTAATTTCAGATAACTCTCTGTGGTTCGATTTGGTTCGAGATGAAAATGAGGTCAAAATTATAATTACTAGCACAATTCCACCAGCAGTAGTGGACAACAACCAGCAGCTCCTCTTCGTCATTACTGCTCAACGACCAAGCAGTATGACTGCTCGGGCCACAATTGTTGTTATCCTTGCAGACGGTAATAGGTTTCATCCATCTAATTTCTCCCAAAATACCAGCTAGTTACTGTTACTGCCATATTTATTAGCATAATATCTGTTGTCCCGTTGCAGACATTACGAAGGATCAAACTCTTAGCTTTGAACGAATTAGCTATTTAGGGACAATCGAAGATACCACCGTCAATTTGATGCCGATTACACTCCGAGAGGGATATACATCGGCCGTCGAATTCACGCTTCACGGCGGTTAGTAAGTGACATGAAAGTCCAAACCTTTCCCATGTTATTTGTTTTTTTTTTCTCTGTTTCTGTTATTATTGTTTGAGTTTATTTGTATGTTATGGAAGGTCAATAAATATAAATTTTTATCTTTTTTTCTATGCTCTGTAAGTCAAAACTACAAGTAAATAATGTTTACATTTGCAGGGCTAAGCACATTCTTCGCCCTCGATGTCCAGGGTGCGACTGTAACATTGTCCTTGGTGAATGCTATTCCAGTAGATTCTATACCATCTAACGGTATCATTGTGTTGGAGATAGAAGCGTCAGCACCTCAAACGATGTCTGCATTCGCTACAATAATATTCGAAGTCACCTCAGCCGATGACACGCCAATACTGACCGAGCTCATGTTTGAAGAAACGTTCTACGTCGGAACTTATACTTCACCGGCCACACTAACTTTCGACACGCCGATAATGTTATCCCACAACCAAACGGACCCGAACGTTGTGTTCGCTCTAGAGGGAGGTTTGTACAATACTTACACTTTTGCGATATCTAGAAATAACCTTATAATCGATATAGTCATTCCGGGAAGCGCACCTGGTTTATGTACGAATATTTTTAATTTCAGATGACTCTCAGTGGTTCGATTTGGTTCGACGTGATAATGACGTCACAATTATAATTACTAGCACAATCCCTCCAGCAGTAGTGGCCAACAACCAGCAGCTCCTCTTCGTCATCACTGCTCAACGACCAAGCAGCGTGACTGCTCGTGCCACAATCGTCGTTCTCCTTGCGGATGGTAATGAATTTCATCCATTTGAAGTTCCATTAAATGCCAATTATTATTGTTGCTGCCATATTCGCTTGCACACAAAATATATTTTGTCTTTTAGCAGAAATTACGAAATATTTGACTCTAGGCTTTGTATGATTTAGCTACGTAGGTTCCTAATTCTACATTGATTACATTATTTAATATTTGTATCACTTTAGAGGGTGAAACAGAAGCTGGCGTATCTTTTGATAAAATTCTTTATGAAGGAAGGGTAGAAAACGGAATAACACAACACGAGACAATCATATTAAATGGATATACAGGAACTGATATCGAAATTATAGGAGGTATGTTACTTTCATTTTTCATTTTATAAGTAGATACAAAGGAGATGGCCTAGCATCTAGGTACATTATTTTGATATTTCTCGGTGCTATTCGCTATGGGTAAATTTAACCCAGATAAATAAAATATATTTGGCCATATTTTTGTCTATCAATCACAGCGCGCCGAGCTTACCTTTGACTTAAGTCAATGAGCTCTCTTTCCCTGCTCAACAGTTAGTAATGAAATGTAGCCATGGTGCAATAAAAATATCACAATATACTTGAATACAGGAATTATTGTAATACTAAGCGATAATAAGCGTTTATCGCTCAACTAATTGTACACACAATTAGTTTCATATAGATACATAAACCTCCTTGATGAACCGCCTGTTCAATTATTCGTGTTGAATTATTCATCTAAAGTACATTGCTATTCAAAACATTCAAGGATCTGAAATCAGTTTTATCTTGAGAATATTGTTATAATTTATTTTCGTTCAATTATTTTTGTGACTGTTACATCAAATAAAACTAATTATTTGCATAGTTTTGAACAATACCCGATACCTATTTAGTGATTCGCGGCCATTTCATTTAACATTAATTATGCAAAATACATCGCGTTTTTAAGCAAAATACAATATTTATTTTATTTATTTGGCACTAATTACTTTTACAATTTTGGTTGTTTATTATTAATCAACTGATATAAATCGCACCATTCATTTAAACAAAAAAGGTATTGACCTGATTGTGTCCTTATTTTTTCCATTTTGTATTTCAGTGTATAGCACAATATTTAGCGCGAGACACACGGATGGAGTTGTATCAGTCGAGACTATAGGTTCATTGATACTGCCACCAAATACTCAACATTTAGGCTTAGAACTTCGAGCTGGAGATGCTGGAGCAGTACTGCTTCTGGAAGTGAACGACACAGGTCAGTTTTGAGTAAGAAATGGGTATTTCATATATTTCATTTAAGTTACTTTATACTTTGCTTACAAAATACAAGTATACGCCCTAGCTACCAAAAAACTATTGCTTTTTTACCAGAACTTTCAAATATCGCTGCAAAAGGATTCGATTTTGTCGGCAGAATTGGCGATCGGCTTGCAAGATACCCTTCTGGGAGTCGTGCTTTCTGGTCACTCGCCAAAGCTGCCGAAGGAAACTTTTGTAGGTCGTCATTGCCACCACTCCGTAAGCCTGACGGAAACTTGGCCCACAGCGCTAAAGACAAAAGCCGATTTACTGGGTGTTCTCTTTGCCTCGAACTCGACTTTGAATGACGGAGGTGCTGTACCACCTACCATACCCTGGTGCGGCAACTCTATGCCTGAGATCTCCATTACGCAACGGGAGGTACGGCGTGAGTTGTTATCTCTGGATAATCATAAGTCGAGCGTGCCAGACGGTATACCGGCAGTGGTACTGAAGCAGTGTGCTCCTGAGTTGTGTCCTATTCTGACGCGCCTTTTCGCGCTTTCGTACTCCACCAGGCAAGTTCCGTCTTCGTGGAAGACTGCCCATGTGCATCCTGTGCCCAAGAAGGGCGACAGATCAGATCCATCGAATTACAGGCCAATCGCTATAACCTCCCTTCTCTCAAAGGTGATGGAGCGCGTCATAAATACGCAACTCCTCAGGTACCTAGAAGATCACGACCTAATCAGCGACCGCCAATACGGCTTTAGACATAATCGCTCGACGGGTGATCTTCTACTGTACCTAACACACCGCTGGGCTCTTGCCATTGAGGGTCAAGGTGAGGCATTGGCTGTTAGCCTAGATGTAGCGAAGGCGTTCGATCGGGTCTGGCACAGGGGTCTTCTTTCGAAGTTATCAACTAACGGGCTACCTGAGGGGTTCTGCAAATGGGTCGCTAGCTTTTTGTCCGGCAGATGCATAAGAGCCGTCGTTGATGGCAGTTGCTCGGATAGCATGGACATTAACGCTGGCGTCCCGCAAGGCTCGGTGCTGTCTCCAACGCTGTTCTTGCTGCATATCAATGATATGCTGTCTATTGACGGACTACATTGTTATGCAGATGACAGTACTGGTGACGCTTACTATACGAGTCGTGCTAATACCCCTCGGTCTACTGTGGAGGAAAGTCGCGGTCGACTTGTGTCTGAAATCGAGAGTTCTCTAGTCAGAGTCTCCGATTGGGGCCGACTAAACTTAGTCCAATTTAACCCGACGAAGACACAATTCTGCGCGTTTACCGCTAAGAAAACCGCATTCGCTGTGTCTCCACAATTTCTTGACACACCCCTTTCCATCTCTAAGAGTATCGGGATCCTTGGTGTCGATATCTCTAGTGACGTGCAGTTCCGCGGACATTTAGAAGATAAAGTCAAGCTGGCATCCAAGAAACTTGGTGTGCTCAATAAAGCGCGGCGGTACTTCTCTTCGGGGCAAAGACTGTTACTGTATAAGTCTCAAGTCAGGCCCCATATGGAATACTGCTGCCACCTATGGGCGGGAGCACCTAGATACCAGCTTGGACCGTTTGACGCAGTTCAAAGACGCGCTATGAGAATTGTCGACGATCCCGAACTCACAAGCGGTATTGAACCCTTAAGCCTAAGGAGAGATTTTGCTTCCTTATGTGTGTTCTACCGGTTGTATAACGGAGTGTGTTCTGAGGAATTATTTGACATGATGCCCACGGCCTCTTTCTACCATCGCACCGCTCGCCATCGGCAGGGAATTCATCCTCGCACGTTGGAACTAAAATGGTCTCGTACTGTGCGGTTTCAGAGAAACTTTCTCCCGCGTACGCTCAGGTTGTGGAATGACCTCCCTGCAGAGGTTTTCTCGAACGAGTACAGCATGGGGTTCTTCAAAAAGGGTTTGAAAAAGTTTTTACAGGGTCGGCAACGCGCAAGTGATACCCCTGGTGTTGCAAGCGTCCATAGGCTACGGTAACCGCTTACCATCAGGTGGGCCGTATGCTTGATTGCCACCTTAGTGGTATAAAAAAAAAAGGGCCTTCATCCGAGCGGGTTTTCTTAACGGGGAACTTCTTAAGCTTTGGTCTCTTGATCGTAACGCACAACGCTGCGGTATATACGGTATGCGGCGCACAGTGGTCCAGATTCGCATGATACTAAAAGTAAAATATACTGTCAAGCTAAGACTCTTTTGTCTAGGACCACTATTTTCTGAATCCGGACCACTGTGCGCCGCATACCGTGTACCGCAGCGTTGTGCATTACGATCAAGAGACCCAAGCTTTACGCATCCTATGGGAAGCCGTAGCCACTGGCGTCTGGCGGAGCGGAGAATTCGCGTCCTCGCAGATAGAGGCGCTCCGCGTATCATGTCAGTGAATGCTAGTGTACCACAAGGCTCTGTTCTATACCTCACACTCTTTCTTCTTCATGTCAATGACATGCTTCCCATGTTACATACATTGCTATACGGATGACAGTAAAGTGTATCGGGGATATTACGGTCGTCAGGGCTGGGCGCGCTAAAACCTAGAGTGAAAAAGAGAGATAAATTAAGATAAGACTTACCATTGAGCTCAACAGGGTGTTGAATCTAACAATCTTGTTGAGTTAAGAAAATACAGCGTGTTTACAGCCAAAATATCGCCGTTACTTCCCCTGTCCTCTCTTCAAGGCACTACTCTTTTGACACAGGGCTCCTTAATCTTGCTCTATATGTTGTGATCTAAAGTTGAGGAACTCAGTGCCCTGAACTTGGTACGTCGATTTTTCACGCCTGACCAATAATGCCTGCTTCATAAAACTCAGGTCCAGTCTTGCGTGGAATATTGCTCGCACTTGTAGGATGGCTCCACCAAATACATCCTCGATGCATTGGACAGATTACAGCGTTGTGCTGTCCGTCGTCTTCGGAGTCATCAATTCACTGTCTCCGCCTGAACATTACGCACAAAGAAATTTAGTACCTCGTTTCTTTGTCGTTATTAATAATTAAAATATCATAAAATAAAGAGCAAAATACGTAGGTACGCTCAAGACATTTAATTTTGATAGACGTAGGGTCGCCTGGGTAGGTACCACCGCCTTTCTTATTTCAGCCGTGAAACAGTTCGCTGTGTTTCGGATTGAAGGGAAAGGTAGCCAGTGTAATTACTGGGCATGGACGGCATTTCATCTTAGGCCTCAGGATGACAACGCACCGGCAATATCAAATGCTTTTCCTTGTTATTGCAGGTGTCTATAGGCGGCGGTAACCGCTTACCACCAGGTGGGCCGTCAGCTTGTTTGTCATCTAGTTGTATAAAAAAAAAAAAAAAAAAGACGTGTTTTTAAAAAATCAATTGCTAAGGAGTTTCCAAAAGTCGACTTCAAGAACTTACCTTCCTGCTCAGGAGCACGCGTGCTGGTCTTTGCAGTCATCAATTCACTGTCTCCATTTCAAATTCACGCACAAATAAATTAAGTATCTCGTTTCTTTGTCGTACTTCCAGAACTTGGAATTCTTCCTATAACATGGGTTCCTTCAAAAGAGGCGTGAAAAAGCACCTTTTTTTGGGCCTGCAAGGTGGAGTTGGCTAGAGCAGTGTCTAAACTGCACAAGCTGTCCGTCTTACAACCACATAAATTTGCGTGCTATATGTATAAGAATCCGATATAGAGTTTCACGTCATCCATACATGTTTCATAAAAGAAAATGTTTTAGAAAGGGAAAGATATACTTAGCTGAGTAGGTACTGCAATTTCTAATTCAAATATTTTGGGTGGTTTTTGGCAAAAGTCAATTTTGTTTTCAACAATTAGCAGTACCTATAACTTGACGATGTTTTTTTATTAATGTATTAAATTTTATTTTTTAATGAATTATTCTCAATTGTCTTTAAACCTACCTGTAGTAAAGATATTATCAATAGAAAATCTCTTTTAAATAAAAGAGATTTCTTTCTTCTTTGTTTGTCTTTTTTTTCTTATTTATGATAAATCAAAAAGAGATCGAGGTAGGTACAGAAATAATGTAGTTTTTTGTTCATACAAAAAAACATCTTACCTCTGAAGGAGTTCTTGTTTACTTCATCATCACCAGCCTATATACGTCCCACTGCTGGACACAGGCCTTCCTACATGGGAAAAACACACGAGCAGCTTGGGTCATAATAGCACCACCACGCTGACACAATGCGGGTTGATGGGCTAAAGCAGTTGCAGTAACAACCGGGACTAACGTCTTAACATGCCTTTCGAAGCATGGAGGAGTTCGAGATTATAATTTTGATTGATCCCATCCCGGGCTCGACCACAGCGCAAGTTGCTTTGTTTTCGTAATCGAAACCTTTTTTAGACATTACCTTTCGAGTCCCAGCTGCCCGACATCTGATATTGGTTCCTATTATATCATAAAACAATGAGGTTATTGGTAATGAAGGGTTGTAACATTATTGTCCTAACAGAAACCCCAATAGTACCGATTGTATCATTCGAGGCGGCTTCCTATGTGATTCGCGCTGAGACCGGCCAATTTGGGCTAGTGGGCCAGGTCCAAGCTACAGCAGACAATGGCGAAACAGTCACTTATACATTGAGAATTGACAATGGTAAGCATGAAATTTAAAAAATGGAATTCATTAACTCTGTGATAGATAAAAATATTCAGGTAAGCACTTATGTCAAACAAATATTTTTTATGTAAGATACCAATTAAATAGCGCTTGAAAAAGTTGTCTTAGCTATTTACCTAACTTTTAAATCGCTGTCTTGTCAATAATAGGTACCCAAGTTACCTGAATATTTATAAATATCAATGAACAGTCAGAGGTATTTAAATTTTGAATTTTTAACGCCAAATGTAATTACGTCTTTTTGGAAATTGAAAAAATAAATACTTATGCCGATATTATTTAATAGAGCTCACCTACTGTCGTTAGCGAAAAGAACTCGAATAAGCAGTTTTTTTAAATACTTAAAGGTTCTCATGGCTTGGTTTTTTCTTACTCAAAGTCTTTATACTATTGACTAATTTAATAAGTAAATAGGAACAACAATATGTCATTGCTTTGAATCTTAATTTTGATAGATATTTAAAATAAAATAGAGTTTTGTGATATAAAATCAAGTAAATAACAATATACAGAATGGTGACGACAATAAATTAAAAAATGGGGTTTATTAGTTCATAGAAATGTTTTGCAACTTTCAAATACATCGTATTAATTTAATAATTTCATGACACTTTAATAAAATAATGCAGCCAATGTTATATTATTTCATTGAAATATCAAGTCTACTCTTGTAAAATGAATAAGATGTACATATTTGAAAGTTGCAAAACATTTCTATGAACTGACATAGCCCATGTTTTAATTTATTTTCGTATGTCGTCACCACCTGAAAACTGCGGGAAAATTAATATTGACAAAATTATCCGTGTAGGTCTATTATTATAAAAATCTAAAAAGGATGGAAAGGTAGATAATCTCTTTCACAATCGTAATCCACGGTAAAAGCATCCTATTATACCCAAGGAATAAGTTTCTCAGGAATACGATTAAATGAAACTTAACTTTATGTGCTTATTCAGAGCATCTACAGGCCCGATTGTCAGTAAATAATGATGGAGAACTGCGACTGTCGGCACCAGCAGACAGTGGTGTTTACAACTTCCAAGTTATTGCGACTACTATTTTCTCGCAAGCACAAGGCACTGTCCCGGTATGAGCTTTTATTCACCTTTTATGTAAATGAGTAAAATCATAGTATATTTTGGTAACAAATAAATATTTAATAGTAGCTACTCTCATATAATAATTTCGCTTGTTACATATTTTAAATTATATTTTAACAAAATATAACGTAAATAGCCCTATTACGGCGGTAGTCAAAATCAACGCCTATTACGGCGATATATTTAACTTTGTATTTTTTTATATACAACTAGATGACAAACAAGCTGGCAGCCCACCGGATGGTAAGCGGTTACCGCCGCCTATAGACACAAGCAATAATATGGAAAAATCACTTGATATTGCAGGTGCGTTGTCATCCTGAGGCCTAAGATAAAATGCCGTCTATGCCCAGTAATTACACCGGCTACCAGCTGGATTCTTGTATAACAAACAAGAATAAAACGTTGATTTTGAATACTGGCGTAGCTGGACTGTTTATATTATATTGGTTTTGTATTATTAAGGTAACTTTATAATATTAAGGTATCAAAATACATTTTGCGATATTAACAATAGTTAATAGAAATAAAATTCACAATTGCTACAGATTTATTTCTCAGTGGAAGCTGTAACTACTTGTGGAGGTGATGATATTGTGACTGCACCGCTGATTGTCATAGATAGAGATGAAGAACAGTCCCACCGGGATTTAGTTGTTTTGGACTCTACGCAACACGCAGGATGTAGCTACAGTATAACAAACAGATGGCCTGCTAATCAACAGTGGTTGTACGTTGACGATACTGGATTGCATGCCAATGCTATTGATAGAGAAGACCCTTCTATTGCTTTTATGGCTCTTTCTCAAGTACAAGTTGAATTAACATTAGAGTGTGAAAGTGATACTAGACGAACTAAGAGATCAATCGGCCCAATGCTTGATTCTCTTGGGCCATACGACTATGGTACCAATGCCTGGATTATCGCTAACACAATCGATTACAACTCTCGACAGACCATTGTAAACCTTATCGTGAATGATATTAATGACAATCATCCAATTTTTGTTGGAAAAGATATTGAACCCATCGTTGTTGGCTATCCTGTATCAGACCTTCAACCAGTAGTTCTTCCACGATCCCTTGTCGAGTTGCAGGTATGTATGTTAAGCTTCATAATAAATATTTAATAATCTAAGTAATTTCCGGATTACTTTTTAAGCATTCCCGAAATTTTCCTAACCCATAAATACGAACTAACAACTTTCACTATACCACCAACTGCGAAAAGATAAAAAAAGATATGTTTTTCATACAAAAGTTCAATATCGACTCAGACTCGACGAAAATGTATAAAACAGCTGATTTTTTTTTTTGTAATTTCACAGTTGGTCTCCTAGTGAAAGTTATTTATATTCGTGGGTAGAACACATTGCGAAATTTTCGGCCGATGTAAACTAATAATATATTCAATGTTGAACTGTCAAGTACCCACATATTAGACACATGTCTGTGAGCGCCAATGGGCTGACAAGGGATGAATGGTTAATTTTTTTAATTTCAATTCACGTCGAATAAACGAACGGGCCTATTTCATGTTTGTGATAAGAACTTGTGCTACCCATTTTACGTAATAGGAATACCATATTATGAATAACTAATGTAACAGTTCTAACTGTTTATTCTTCAATTCAGTACTAAATGAAAATAGCACTGAACTCTGGGGCTAGGTGGTCTATGGGCTCATATGTCCACAAAGGGTAGAAACGGCTTTAAGCAGCAGCATAAATAAAAACCTAAAATTGTTCCAAACAGGCGGTGGATGCTGATGTTGGCGAAAACGCAGCAATAGTTTACTGGAGCTCAGAGCCTCAATTAGCAGTTTCTTCGACAACTGGATTTGTTCACGTAAAAAATGATGTAGAATTGACTGACAATATGCATTTAGTTGTGAGCGCTACAGATCTTAACGGACAAGGACTCACTGGAACTATATCACTCACAGTAAATTTTACTTATTTATTAATAATGGCTAGGAATGATAACTGGCAAGGTTTTTATTTCATTGTGGAGTAAAGAATTAATTCATGGCGATTTAATATAATATATTGTAATTGTAATTCCCACTGCTGGGCGCAGAGCGACGTATATGGGAAAAAAGATGAGCAATTTGGGTAATAGCACCACAATGTTAACCTAATGTGGGTTAGTGGGTAAAAACGGTTATTAAGTGAGGCCAATGGCTTATCGTGCCTTTCAAAGCATGGTGGAGTTCAAATTTTTTATTTTTTATTCGGCCTATCGGGAGTCGGCCATGGCGACAGTTACTTGATTTTTGTTGTAGAAACTAAAATCGCTTAAACAACAACACAACATCACTATGATTTCAGGTGAAACTGTTAGATACGACTAATATTGCCGTATTGAGCGTTAGTGAAGCTTTCTTAGAAGATGAGAGTCGTATTCTAAGTAATATCAGTACTTCAATTGGATATGAAGTCAAAGCCCTGAGATCCGCAGTAATAACAGCTTCTGATGAGCAACAACAAGAAGCAAGGAAGAAACGAAACATCCTCGGTACAGGAGCAACCTTAGAAATCTACCTTTACGGATTGAGAGAAGGAGAACCAGTGTCTGTTGACACACTTTCAAAGTAAGTAAAAATGGGAATTTAAAAAATCATTCCTTAAGTAATACTTAAAAGTAATGCTTTGCAGTCTTAATCCCGGAAAATAACGCACAATGAGTCTGTATCATACCTATTATTTTATTTTAAGAAGACTGACTAGTTGTTCTGTAGTCATATAGATAATTGTTAAAATTAACTAACTATTCAATAAATAAGTTTTTCAAGTGGCTGTCACCTGTTTCTTCCATGAAAATTTAAAAAGACAAAACCACCATTTTCGGAGAAAGCCAAAGCCAACGACGATAGCGCGTGAAAGATCACTTTCATGCATTTCAATTGTGGAATACTAGTTAATTTAATAAAGAAAATATAAACAAATAAACAAACAAAACGGAGCGTAAAAGAAAAGGACTATTTTATTTATTTAATACGAAAGTGCTTACCGCCAGACGCTCACTAGAGTTTCTGTTAGAGCACCAACCATTTAATTTTATTTCATTAAAACTTTATTTCTATGCTTCGAAAGAACAATCATTATTTTTTCTTAGAAAGTACCTGGTGTTAATAATAATCATTGGGTTTTTAGTGACATAAATGAGCACACTTCTATTATACCGATCGATATATCAAGTATATTGTCATTGGAAGAGCATCTAGACGGCCAGCGACTTCCAGGAGTGCCAGGAAATAATACAGCATTATTAGCAGCTACAATAGTTTTAAGCATACTGCTATTTACTATATTAGTAGCTGCAGTGGTGTGGATTCTTCTTAAGAGGTAATCTTAAGCTTATAATATTAATACCGAATTTTACACGTTTCTTATATCTTATAATACCTTCTTTCTGCAGGAGAACCGGTCTAAGCTACGATAATTTTAAAGATGACAGTAGTGAAAGATCTGAAATAGAAAGATATAGATTGAATATGGAAGAATTGAAAAGAAGTGAAAAGATGCTGCAGGAAATGTTAAATACGCCAATCGAAGAAGTTACCATTGAACCTTCTACTTCAGTGAATAATACTGAAACTATTTCTTTACCAGACACTATTGTTGCACCAATTGTTATACAAGATAAACTAAAAGATGCAGATGAGTCAGATGATGATGAATTTGGCGAAAGAAAAGATAAAAGAAGGAAATCAGTTGTAACTTTCAATGAAAATGTAGAAAAAATTATTCACGTCCAAGATACTCCTGACGATGAAACAAACGACAGTGATTATGAATTTTATAAGTTTTAAAGTAACTTACTAGCTAATAATAAAATGTAAATATTGTACCTACATTTTAATTTATTTGATAATATACTCATATTAAATCTCTCATGTTAAGCAACTTAGCACTATTAAAACTATTTGATTTTCACAACCTTTTTTCTCAATTGTATGTTTGACTATTCTACCCTTACCAAACCGCCGACGCGAGGCCTCCACAACAAATAGTTTGTAGATATTATACTTCAAAAAAGTAGAAAGATTTTGAAGTCAACTGACTCAATAAAACTTTTCCAAAACTTAGAGACCTAACAATGTTAGCCCAAATGTCTATTTTACTCAATAGAGTCTTAGAAAATTTTTATACAAAACGTTAGCTCATAAACGCAAATACAAAATAGACTAGAAGAATTTCACAGGGATATCCCAAGTCCTGGGTGGCTCAGTGGTCAGAGCAGTCGCCCGGATTGCGAAAGGTCGCGGTTTCGATTCCTGCCTCAGGACGTGAAATTTTTCTAGTTTTATTCTATTTTAATTACTAAGTAATTTTTTAAACATTTATAATAATGTTAAAATCAAAAATTAAGAATATTTGAAAGCACTGCCGAATCGTCGGTATTTGTAAAAATACTCGTTTTGGATGTTGAAATAGAATATTTCGACATTGTAGGGTGGACGTTAGCTCATAAACGCAAATACAAGATAGACTAGAAGAATTACACAGGGATATTCCAAGTCCTGGGTGGCTTAGTGGTCAGAGCAGTCCCCCGGATTGCGAAAGGTCGCGGGTTCGATTCCTGCCTCAGGACGTGAAATTTTTCTAGTTTTATTATATTTTAATTACTAAGTAATTTTTTAAACATTTATAATAATGTTAAAATAAAAAATTTGTAAAAAGACTCGTTTCGGATGTTGAAATAGAATATTTCGACATTGTAGGGTGGACGTTAGCTCATAAACGCAAATACAAGATAGACTAGAAGAATTTCACAGCGATATCCCAAGTCCTGGGTGGCTCAGTGGTCAGAGGAGTCGCCCGGATTGCGAAAGGTCGCGGGTTCGATTCCTGCCTCAGAACGTGAAATTTTTCTAGTTTTATTCTATTTTAATTACTAAGTAATTTTTCAAACATTTATAATAATGTTAAAATCAAAAATTAAGAATATTTGAAAGCACTGCCCCAACTTAACCGAATCGTCGGTATTTGTAAAAATACTCGTTTCGGATGTTGAAATAGAATATTTCGACATTGTAGGGTGGACGTTAGCTCAAAAACGCTAATACAAGATAGACTAGAAGAATTTCACAGGGATATCCCAAGTCCTGGATGGCTCAGTGGTCAGAGCAGTCGCCCGGATTGCGAAAGGTCGCGGGTTCGATTCCTGCCTCAGGACGAGAAATTTTTCTAGTTTTATTCTATTTTAATTACTAAGTAATTTTTCAAACATTTATAATAATGTTAAAATCAAAAATTAAGAATATTTGAAAGCACTGCCCCAACTTAACCGAATCGTCGGTATTTGTAAAAATACTCGTTTCGGATGTTGAAATAGAATATTTGGACATTGTAGGGTGGACGTTAGCTCATAAACGCAAATACAAGATAGACTAGAAGAATTTCACATGGATATTCCAAGTCCTGGGTGGCTCAGTGGTCAGAGCAGTCGCCCGGATTGCGAAAGGTCGCGGGTTCGATTCCTGCCTCAGGACGTGAAATTTTTCTAGTTTTATTCTATTTTAATTACTATGTACATATATTTCTTTGTGTTATTTAGGAAGACGATTAAAAATCCAATGTGAATCATAGCCATATTGTTACATGATAACAATTGCTTAACTAACAACATGTTATCGTGACCGTATCAATATTAGATATTTTGATTTTTTTAATATACATACAGAATGACTTAGCAATCGCACACAACGCTATACTCGTACTCGTATAATGCTTAAATTGTATGTGATTAGGGTTAGAACTATGTCATTCTATAATTTAAGAAATATATAAATATCTAATATTGTTACGGTTTAGTAACCGTGTCAATTACATATTCATATTTTAATATTAAATATTTAATACGGTCTAGTAACATGTTGACAGTCAACTATAATAGCAAATCTTGATTCTTGAGTAATTTATACTTCTGAAAATTTTTTTTTTTTTTTTTTTTTTATACTACTAGATGACAAACAAGCTGACAGCCCACCTGATGGTAAGCGGTTACCGCCGCCTATAGACACCTGCAATAACAAGGAAAAATCACTTGATATTGCAGGTGCGTTGTCATCCTGGGGCCTAAGATGAAATGCCGTCCATGCCCAGTAATTACACTGGCTACCTTTCCCTTCAAACCGAAACACAGTGAACTGTTTCACGGCTGAATAATTAATTTTTTTAGAAATGCTATTTTAATAAAATTAATCTGTAATTATTATTTCGCGGTAAAAAGTAATTTTCTGCGAATATCTAAGCTAGACATACTTCATGTCCTGAAGCAGAAACTGATCCTGCAAACTTTCTTAATTCGGGTCAATGTTAAAATCCTCTTTCGGGTGTTGAAATATCTAACTGCACAATGAATGTTTATAAATACCTATTGCCACGAGATATCCATAGAGTTAAGCGAGGTCATTGGTAGTTCAGTAGGCAGAGCAGTCACCCAGATTGTGAAATCTTGAAGGATCGGTTTCCGACATATTTCTTTCTAGGTTAGATATATTTCAAAATATCTTTTAAATATTTATTTTAACGTTAAAACGTCTGGCTTCGATTTATGCATAATCTTCGTAATCGTAATCGCTTGGTTAATTTCCCTCTAAGCAAATTAGAACTCCACGAAGCTCTATTGGTAATCGTAAAGTGTACACAGTCACTTCACTTAGGTGAAGAACTGATTCGATTGAAAGAGGGCAAGCCTCTTTCGAAACCGATGAGGAAACTCAATCTTTTTGTCGACGACACTGGGGTTCTCAGGGTTGGCGGGAGACTCGCGCGCTCTGGACTGGAGTACTGTCAAAAACACCCAGCCTTACTTCCACGTCAAGCTAAACTGACAGACATGATCATAGATGCCATGCATCGTGAGAATTATCACCCTGGAATCAATACATTACATTATTTGATAGCCCAACAATTCTGGATATTATCCGCTAAACGTGTTATTCGTAATCGAGTTTCAAAGTGCGTCCAGTGCTTTAAAACAAATCCGACTCCACTTGAGCCTTTCATGAGTGATTTGCCTGCGGCTCGCGTTAATCAGGTGAGGCCATTCTCGATTGTAGGCGTAGACTACGCAGGTCCTTTCCGTATAAAATCTGGTAAATATCGCGGTGCTAAAATTAGTAAAGCCTATCTATGTCTCTTCGTGTGTTTCACAACGAAGGCTGTACACCTCGAAGTGGCCACCGACTTAAGCACTGACTCGTTTATCGCCGCCCTTAGGCGTTTTGTAGCACGTCGTGGACGCGTCTCAACCATTTATTCAGATTGCGGGACTAATTTCGTGGGGGCGTCTAGAGAACTCTCATCATTAATGAAGAACGCGGCTCACAATGAACAGATCGAGTTTAAATTTAATCCACCCTCAAGTCCACACTTTGGTGGTATTTGGGAGATCCAAGTCAAGGCAGTAAAATCACACTTCTATCGTATCGTTGGTGCGCAATCTTTAACGCTGGACGAACTCTTCACATTGTTTGTTCAGATCGAATCTGTGCTGAATTCGCGGCCACTGTATCCATTGAGCACTGATCCAAATGACTTTTCCGTGCTTACACCGGGCCATTTTTTAACTCTTGAGCCGTTAACGTCAGTTCCCGAAGAGGATCTGTCGTCGCTGAACGTTAATCGACTAGGAAGATGGCAACTCATACAACGCTTTCAAAGAGACTTTTGGAACCGTTGGAAAAATGAATACCTTCAAACATTAACTCAACGCGCTAAGTGGACTGCACAATCGAAACCATTAGAAGTAGGTTCTGTGGTTATTATTAAAACCGAGAGTCCACCGTTACACTGGCCTATCGCTCGCGTTGAGGCTCTGCATAAGGGCCCGGATGGAGTGATACGAGTTGCAACCATTAGACTACCAAACGGTTCTTTACTCACACGTCCCTTGACAAAGGTTTGTCCTTTGCCAAGTCAGTCCATTTAAATAAAACTCGTTACATTCCTCAAACCTTAGATTTAGTATTTTATAAGTTTAAGAAATCATTTCGTTGTTGTTCATATACTTAATAGAACATAAGCTTCAAATAAATTCTTTAAAATACAGTGTATTTTGGTGGGCGGTATGTATTGTTATCGTAGTTCTTTTCTAAGTCAAAATTCAAATATTTGCCACCATAATATGAACGTTCTGGGTTCGCGGTTTCGTTGAGCCAATAGCAAACACGCAACGACAATTGTGTGTGCGAACCCCGTATCGGGTGAAGACGAGACACGCGGAAGAAGACCGACCTGAATACGGCGCGGACGAAAGATATCGGACGATAGATCAAATTCATAATTATTAAACGGTATCCGAAAGCAGTGGTGACATTCGTGGGTGAACTAATGATGTGCTACTGTACCTATTCAATATAGCAATCGTTTGTTGTGCAATAACGTGTGCCGGCCGGCTCATGAAACGAGGAGTTGGAGAAAGCAGACCGAGGTAGGTTCGCATGTATTTGTTATTGTCCCTTAACGTTAGTCGTGAACCCTCGAACCTTTGGTTACTCGGCAAGTACTCTGCTTCACGAGAACTTGACCCCATGTAGGTAATGCTACAGGTGTAATTACAGTTAATTTGATTTAACAAAACGGTGCTACTTTATTTCCAGCTAGGTGTTACCAAGTTAAGTAGTTACTTTTTTGAGCTACAAGTAGACAAAAGTTCCTTTGTCAGTTTTCTGTGTAATTTGAGAAAAACGTTTTTTTTATACAATGCAATTGCACTAGCCGTAAATCGTACTTGAATCTACTAATATAATTCTTTATTTTTGCTCGACTGTACATCCTTTAGATTTATCAAACACTACTCGTCAAAAGTAGGTAGGTACCCGTGGACCTTGCACGTGTCTTAATATCAAGCAGTGGAGGATCTTACTAAAAGCGAGCAGAGAGCTAGTTTAAGAGTCTAGGACCTAGGATATTTGATTTCGTGCAATGAACGAGCAAGAGATTATTAGCTGAGTGTTGCGACTTCGGTGTTCCTTTAGAATTCTTGCGAAATGTATTTTCAGCGAACTGTAGCTTATTTTTACAGCTTCATTATTTTAACCTTATTAATAGTTTCTTAATTCTACACAAAAAAAGTAAGTCGCAATACTTCCATTCTTTTATTGGTCCGTAAAACATAATTGATCTGATTTTTCTTCATAAATGGCGCTCATAAGTATCATCATCACAATCACTTTCACCTATTATCTAGCCCATAATAAGCATCATTAAGCTTCATTAAGAGCTTGTGTTATGGATATTAGATAGCAGAAAAATTTATTTGATTTTAATATACAATTTTTGTATCAGAATTTTGGAAGGAAACCTAAATAAATATAATTATCAACCACGACCCGATAACAAATATTCGTGTTTAACTCACAAACATCTGCCCGGGGCTCGAACCCGGGACCCCTGGCCGAATAGCCTGCAGTAAGTGGATACCGACCACTTGTCTAATTATAATTATTACTTATTGGATATTAGGTTTGCAATAAAAAATGATAACTTAACGAGTGAATGTAAACGTACGCTAACTCGCTATGGTATTCTGTAAATTAAAAATAAAAAAGGCTTGGCTAAACTAAATAAAATTGTTAAATAATCAATTCAAGAATAAACCAAATATACGTGAAACTAATTTAATATATATTCTGTGGGGATCAGAAAGCCATAATATTTTTGATTTATAAATTGGTTTTATCTTTGGGCTAGCAAAAAGGTGTGGTAATGGTTTGTAGGCCTCTAAAAATACTTTGTGAATTTGAGATTTTCTTTTACAAAATACGCCTACTCCCAATTCAATCTGTATATAAATTTTAGGTAAAATGTAATTATTTAAAAAGAAAGATTTGCTAAATTGAAATCATCATATTACGCCTGCACTTAATCAAGTAAAGTTGTCCGTAAAATCTCTTTACGGGCAACTTGACTTTGCAAAGCATGCCGGGTGCAGCTGGTATATCTAATAAATAACATATACATACTCAATGAATGGTATTTCGCTTTAGTTATTTCGTCCATAAAACATTCTTGACTTAGATACGCTATAAAAACTCACCCTATTAAATTTTCCTGAAGAGCTTTCTCGTCTTTTTCATGTTTATGTGATGCTAAATAAAGATTTATACTATTTTATTATATTCTGTAAGTAAAAGACTAAGGGTATTTTCATCAGGACCCTAGGTGTAGGAACTTAAATTACACATATTTTTAATTTGTTTAGTCTAAGAGAGGAAAGTCACAGTGGTCTTTTTCCACTCGTATTTATAGCGCCGATAATTTGCGTTCGTTCCCTTTGTCTTGATTTTTCTTTGACTTTTCTCCTGTGTTTCTCTTGGACATACTATCAGCAAAAAGATAAATAAAGCACTAAAAATCGATATAAAGCACTAAAAAAAGGCGGAAAAAAACAATTCGTCTTGTATAAACCGTTTCCTGAAATAATAGATAGTGGAACAAAAAGCCCAAAAATAAATCCTGCTTAAATTTTTCCTTTTTTTATATTTTGGGGAAGGTTTTAGTTTTGTTGAATTAATAATTTTTGTACGTTTAATCTAAGTTTAATAAGTTATATTTCCACCTTTTAATATTAAAGCAATGTTTATAATTAAATCTGTTAGTGTTTACTAACCATTCCAGTTTAAAACTATCATACTTATAATTAAATTACAGTTTTAGCTTGTTAGTTCCCTAAATTTTTTTTTGGTCATAAGCGATTTTTATTTTATCTTACGAATATGGAGAAAACATCTCCCTATTCATTAGGGAATACATACTAGGTACTTTACAACAATCAAGCCGCAGAAAGCTCTTTGTAAAGTCAGCAATAAAATAACAGAACCCCAAGCACGAACATTTTTAAATTTCGAATCGTATTCGTATCGTTAACGCACGCTTAAAATTTCAAACAAAAGCCAGACCAAAGCTAACGTAACTACTCTATACGATAGTAATTCGAAATATAAAAGTGCTCGTACTACCCCTACAGAAGCTATTAGCTAATGTCCATTAAGCTGCGTCCACATTAATAAATTTGCGGTATGCGTACTGAATGCAACTGAAGGGCGGATGGTACAAATATTTCGATACTTACATGAAAATTAAATTGGTGTTGGAAATATTACGCAAATGATGATTATCATTCATTAAGCTAAATGAGTTTGTTAGAAAATAATTAATATATATATATATATTTATGTGCTCATTAAATCAAAACGGCAAATGAAAAATTAAGGAGCTGAGAAGCATTTGAAGCATATTATTAAGGGAGATTAGGGTAGCCCTCAAGTAACTTAAATACAACAAGGCACCGGGGGAGGACGGAATTACTGCAGAGGGCACTGTTTCTGCTGTATATAATAGGTTGACGAAAAAGTCTTTTCGCATTATAGTATGTATGAACTTGTAATAAAATATCTTTGGCTGTACTATTTGTATCTGGCTGGTTTTGGTATCATTAAAAGGTTAGATTTTAAAAAAGATAATTCCTAATTCAAATTAGGTAAATGTGTGTTTTTCATTTGTTTTCGTACTGTCAAGATGAGTGAATCTAATGAAGAAATTCGATACATTTTAAAATTTTACTACAAAAAAGGTAAAAAAGCAACGCAAGCCGCGAAAAAAAATTGCGATGTTTATGGACCTAGTGCAGTGTCTGTGAGAGTAGCACAAAATTGGTTTAAGCGTTTTCAATCCGGAAATTTTGATGTCAAAGATGCACGTCGCTCTGGTCGCCCTAATACGGATAAAATTGATGCCATTATTGAAAAACTGGAGCAAGATCGGCATATCAGTAGTTACGACGTAGCTGAAGAACTGGGAATTGACCACAAAACAGTTATGGCGCATTTTAAAAAAATGGGTACACAAAAAAGCTCGATATTTGGGTACCCCACGAGCTCACTGACAGAAACCTAATAAACCGTGTACTCATTTGTGATTCTTTATTACGACGTAATGAAACCGAACCATTTTTAAAGAAGCTGATAACTGGTGATGAAAAGTGGATCACGTACGACAAGAACGTGCGAAAAAGGTCGTGGTCAAAGGCCGGTCAGGCTTCACAGACTGTGGCGAAACCCGGGTTAACTCGCAACAAGGTGATGCTGTGTGTGTGGTGGGATTGGAAGGGCATTATTTATTATGAGCTGTTACCACCAGGCAGCACCATCGATTCTGAACTCTACTGCGAACAACTGATGACATTAAAGCGAGAAGTTGAGAGAAAGCGGCCGGAAGCGGAAGCGGAAGGAACAGAAGGGGTGTGGTTTTTCATCATGATAACGCTAGACCTCACACATGTTTAGCCACTCAGCAAAAAATAAGAGAGTTTGGCTGGGAGGTGTTAATGCATCCGCCGTATAGTCCTGACCTTGCACCTTCAGATTTCCACTTGTTTCGCTCTCTTCAGAATTCTCTAGGCATTGTCAGGTTAACATCACGAGAGGACTGCCAAAACCACTTGTCGCGGAATTTTGTGAATTTCGCGAAAAATGTTTTGATTTTTCTTAAAAAATGCGAAGAAACTTTTTCCCCAACCTATTAAATAATAGTCTGTCTATTGACGGAATATATTGATATGTGGATGAACATACTGAGACGCTTTCTATACCCCTCGGTCTACATTGGAGGTAAGACATAGTCAACTTGTACCTGAAATAAAGCTTACTCTATTTTAATGCGGCTTAAACAAATAACATATACTACGAAGATGGTCTACACGAGAATAACACCATGACCACTGATTTGACTTATTAAAAATGACAAATAAATAAAATATACTTAGTTTAGATTTGTATACTTTAGATTCTTAATAAACTTTACCCTAAAATTTCTTTCACTATAATTACAATAAAATATATGATAATCGCCTAATCGTCACAATCAGATTTTTATGTAACTGAGATTTACAAGAAACGTTCAGTTACATAATTATGTGATTGAATATTTCTTGTAACATATATTAGACATGTTACTATAAAAAGCAGAATCATCATTAAATGTGAAATTTATCGCGTAGATATTTGTTTCATTTCAAACAAATAATTTTTCATGCCGCGTCATTTTCTTCATTGGTTCCTAAATACGCTGAACTTGATTGTTATTGGGAAATATGTCCTTACATATTTCCCAATAACAAACAATGGGTGTCTTTGAGGTCCATGTTCAACAAAGATGGGATTCAAATGGAGCATCATGGTTCGTGATTGCGCGATTGCAATTATGACACTTTTTAGTCATCGCGCAAACACGCGAGTTATTGATTCTTTTGTATGTAAAGTACTCTCTCTAGATCAGTCTGAAAACGCATTACAGCCAGCTGAAAACATCTCTAAGTCCTAGAAAACTGACTTCAATGTTGCGCAAGGCCACCACGCTAGGTACACACCATAACAATACAAACATATGGGCAATAAGCTCCTTTGATTTAATTCCCCAATTATCAAAACTCCTCATGTGTTTATCCCATGCAGTATATAGACTGGATATGAATTTAGTTTTTCAGACGGCAACAGCACACTGCACACTAACAGCCTGCGACGTTTTCGAAATGCTGACTCGAGGTTCACGAAAAGAAGAACATCCCGTACGTAGCTCATGCACAGCCGATATTCACTGGAGGCAATTGGATAGAAGATTGCGAGCTATAGAACAGCCTAGTGAGTTTAATATCTAGGGAAATTGGAAAGTTTTTTTTTATATTACTGTTGAAATTGATATTTTGATTGCCAAAGAAAGACTTGCTCAGCAATATGCCCGAGGGTGTCGTTTCTCGAATATTCTAAGAAAATTTTATTTACGTGCGACCTTTGTTTATCCTATTTATACCAGGTTTCGTATTTTCGGTCTTTTGTCAAGTAGGAATAAGAATTGCCTTGTGCGCGTTGCACAGATTTGTTACGCTAAGACACTACCAAGCATGCGTACTATTTACACCATGTGACTTTTCTTGTAAATAGTTTAAAACATGAGTAACTAGTAGAAGTAAAACACTTTATTTCAGCCAAATTTTATTTTTATTGAAAGTCCGAATTTTTCAGAATACTTTCTTTCTGTCTGCGTTAATTGAGTTGTGAATAAGGCTGTTAGAAAATATCCAAAAATATTTTTAGTTTTCTAAAAATATTTTTGACATACCCCGATAATATGCTATTAGTATGCCATACACAGCTAAAGAGCTAAAATGTAGTACTTTTACTGAGCCGTAAACGTGAGGCAATAATTTATTGATGTCTATTTTAAACTTTAACCAGAAAATCAAGATATTTATCTTGTATGTATCAGACATCTGCTTTACGCTTTGTAGAGTTTTATGTTTATGCCATATTTATCCTAAAATGTCAAAACACTGATTTTGTTTCTTTGAAACACTTCAGTGTTTAAAGAACTTGTTAATTAAAAAGATGTACCAAAGTATGTTTCTATTTTTTGAGTTTTATCTAGATTTATCTTACAACTACAGAGACAGCATTTGAGGATTAGTTAATAGCTCTGATGAACGAGCTTTCAAAGACGTTAATGACAAGCATTAATAAAAATATTACTTACTTAGTCATTGAAATATCTTTTGCACACTTACCTACGTATATTTAAACAAATTTAGTTTAGGCAGATTTAGACTTTCAATTTACGCTGTGATGTCATGCCCATCTCGACGATTGAAGGAAAGTTTGCTTGTTGCATTCGCTCGGGTTGGACCCGTTCCATTCTCAATACACTTTTGTTGTGCTCTGATAAAGGCTTGTCGATTTATTTACCTTCCCAGCAACTTGGGGTACTGTGGATCCCACCCACTCAAAAAATACTCATATAAGTAATTCGCCTGTGTCTGACTTTGAAATATTAATTAAATTTCTTGTTCCAAAGTAGGATGCGTAACACAGTTCCAAAATATTAACAACAATTTTCACTGTATGTTTGGGTCCAGTACACGACTTTTGTTAATTTTACTTCGTATTTTTTCTAGCTTGGACTATAAGCTTTGGCCAGTCAAGATGGCGACAGTGCTCAAAAGGCGTATGCCAATGTGATGCCGCGCGGCGCTCCTTGAACTGCTGGAGAGCTGGTCTGTCCAGTCTCACATCAGATTTAATCGTTCCAGCTGACCTGATCACGATGTAATATGTATTTCAAACTATTAAATTTATTAGCAATCAAGATTTGACAATGTGTTGAATTTGATATCTGTAGCCCATGGAACCATGTATTATAAAGTTTTGGAGCAAAATTAATCGTGTTTCATAACATTTATAAATATTTCAAGGAACCCTAATATTTTGTTCGCCTCATTTATGTTCTTTATTTGTCTAAATATAAGGTTCAAAATCGAAACAAACCTCATGGTAGCTTTAGATTGGTTCATTTAGGAAAATCCATTTTCATACAATGACGTCTAAAGGCTAATTTTCATAAAATTGATCAAAGGTACTAAAATTAATTTTAAGTAAAGACGGAATTTCTTAACATAATTTACATTTCCAGTGACCTGGGAACTAACAAATTGCGGACTCTGCACAAGATGACATTCAAAGGCATGCGCTCGCTCGCTGAACTAGATATGTTCGATAACCACGTGGAATATTTACCGTCGGGTATATTCGACTCGCTGATCAACTTGAGAATATTGTAGGTTGCATTTACTTAAAGCAAAGAAATACTTGCATTGTTTATGTGAATATTTAAAGGAATCATAACTTTTTTAGGGTACCATAAACAAAATATCGTATCAAAAACAGAACTTATAATAATTTTGTAAGTTGACCCTCTGATGTTTTGTTGCTTTGTTTTTCGACTTAAACCAAAAACAGGTCAAGCTTACTAATAAGGTGGTCAGGCTTAGTAATTGAAATTTGTCCCCCTTCCTTTGAAAGATTGATCTGATATTTTCTACACACCTTAAGCTCTGATGACAATACAATTAAATACATTGTTTATCATTGAGAATCCAAGATGGCTGCTGCTACAAAATGGCGGAATACATATTTTTTCAATATAGGTATTAAATAAAAGAACTTGACTAGTAGAATAGAGTTCACCATGAACAAAATTGAAAATCCAATATGGACGCCAATTAAATGGCAGGTTACATAATTTTCACAACCCCTCAATCAAATGTAAATGCTTGACAAGTAGAATAGTAGTATGTCAATTTTGAAAAAAAAATGCTTATCCAATATGGCTGCCAATAAAATGGCAGATTAACTAAAAATATACAATAAGTCGGTATGGGTATCAAATGAAAGGGCTTGAACAAAACTAAAAACTTAAAAAAAAAGTTCAAGTTAGACGGTTTTATTGAAAATAAAGATGATAATGATGTAGATAATGTACTTAAAGCTATAAAGTAATTCGTTGCGTCCTGGGTACCAGTCATCACACCACCTCTCCTCATCAATCTAGGGCATTGATCAGACAAAAAATAAAATCGTTCGGCGCGTGTTTCTATGAATTCAACCGCTATATCATTCCAAACGTTATTTACATATTTACTCAGTTAGGCCCAAAGATTTTATTTATACTTAATTTTTTCCCCTTATTTAATGGTAAAAAAATTGCCCAAAACCATTATTGAGAACCTACCACTTTTTTCCTAGATCTGGTCCCTCCCTTAAGTTGTTATTGTTTCAATTGTATTATTAAAGAGGACTTTAAAAATGAAGCCACCTAAATTTATCACTCATAAAAGCCTATTTTACAGTGGGTACAGTTTTATTGTCAAACTGTTTTATATAAAATTCTTGGAAAACATAAATGCATTTCTGACACCTTTTTTTTTACTTTCATACTCTCATCTATTCTGTTCGCTTTTAGAATAGAGGCTTGAATGTGAACACAAAAATAACAAAAAAAAAACTATTGATATTCCTGTATTATTTTATCTACCTATCTTGATATGCATATAAAACCAAATATATATTTTCAGGCGGTTGCAAAGGAATTATTTGGAAGAAATAGATAGCGAAGCCTTTCGTTCAACAAAGAAGCTATTCCATGTGGACCTATCTAACAATTACTTATACACGCTCCCGGAAAGGGTGTTTGCTAACAACTCATTCTTAGAAACAATAGATGTATCAAACAACCAAGTAATGTACGTTCCATCAGATAGCTTTGTGGGCCTTGACTCCCTAACAATATTAGACCTCTCAAAAAACAAAATTCAGAGAATCGAAAACGGAACTTTTTCAATTAAATCACTTCAAATTTTAAAGCTATCGGATAATAGAATTAATAACATTACCGAGAATGCTTTTGAGAGCCTAATTTCCTTGGAAACTTTACTACTCGACAGAAATAAATTGGATAACATACCAAATCGTCTGTTTTACAATTTGAGATGTTTGACATATTTAGACATGTCAAATAATAATTTGATCAGTGTAAGTAGATCAATTTTGGACACAAATTACTAAATAGAAATAGAAGCATTTCTTTTAAAGGCTTTTATGCTTGTTTTGATTGTTTGTTAAAACTTCATTTGTGGACATAGTCCCACAAACAAAGCTTATATACCAAGTATAAAACCCTGTCCGACTTGGAAACTGCAATCCCTAGGGAAGAGTCACAACAGTTCTTATTAGGAGGCGGTGACTTGTCTCTGTGGCGGTCCTAATTTAAAACTGCTCAATGAAATATAATCAAACTTCAAACAATAATAATAATCTCTTTTGCAGCTCACAGGAGTTGAGTTTGAGAATATGAAAATGTTACATAATCTAGATCTAAGGGAAAACTCTTTGACTGAGATACCGGATTACACGTTCTCAAAATGTATTAATCTTGAGAAATTAGATTTGTCTAAAAACAAATTACGCTTCTTAAATTTCACCGCTTTTCACGGATTAGATAATCTCACATCGCTTCTACTGTCAGACAATAAACTACATGAGGTACATTTCAAAACATTTTCGACTTTGAAGAACTTGACAACCCTGTGAGTATAACAATTCGTATTGTTGAAAAACCAATTCGTATTTCTGTTTTTTTTTATAATTCAAAAGTGTGTTTTTTTTTCAGATATATGGATGGTAATATGTTCCCTTCCTTGCCTTCGAGAACTTTGGACTATATGCCGAAGCTGGCTATTGTTAAATTGTCTGGTAATCCCTGGCACTGTGATTGCCATGCTTTGTACATATCAGCGTAAGTTTACTACGAAGTAATTAACAACAGAATATACATTTAGTGAGGTACACGTATATAGCACAAACATCTTTCGATCGAAACAAAGATTATCGAATGCTCATTCATTTTACAAAAGTTTAGACTGATTGACATCACATAATAAACATTCAATGAATTTAGAGGCTTTTGTTAATTTTCAGTCCCAATTCCCATCAAGAGTAGAAAGGACTATCATTCAATTTATTATCTTGGGCCAGGACCTTAATTTGAATTTGTAAACTCTGAGTAGATAGATCCTTGTAACAAATCCATAATTTTTACAAACTACTTAATTTAATTGGTTATCTTAAGGCGTATAGGCAATGAAAAGCGTATTTAAGATAGTTGTAATTTTAAATAGGTAAAAGCTAGGCTCACAATATTTTGCAAATAAATAAATAAATGTGTTTCATAGCTGAAAAGTTAAGAGCTGAATTAAAATTAGTTTTTTATGATTTACTGCAGTTATTTCAAGAACGACTTGAAAGGAATAGTAGATAAAACGTAGATAAATGGATAAAACTTAGATATTGTATCATTAATTATCTCTCTGTAATGTTTAATAAACTGGCTAATAATGACGTCAGAATTCGCAATGAAGCAAATGTGACTCATGTAATGATTAACAGTAATTCGAGTCCATTACCACATTAGAATAAAATCAGAGCATAATACGTAATAAAAGAAAAGCTATGATTATAAAACTAAAATTATAAGTTACACTTGTTGAACATTACGGAATTTATTCAAGTATTTAAAGTTCCGATCACATCTATATACCTTTATGATTAGTTTGCCCTTTAAATAGATAAAGATAGATAAAAGATTTATTTTTAGTTCTTTATCACCTACACAAAAACAAAAATACACAAAACCTATGCAATTGTTTGGTCAAATTTACACTTTTTTGTGTACAACGCACAATACATAATTAATGTAGTTTAATGTTTAAACTACATTAATTATGTGCGTTGTAGAAGTGCAAAAGTGTCACAACTCAGTGACTGGATTTTGTTTACACCACGGGATGTGACCAAAGCACTGGTATTCTGCTACAACCCGAGGGCTCCTTGCTTTTTAAATTTAACAGACATACATAACACACTAAATAAAGTAAGATATGTAATATTAATAAAGTAACTAATACGCAGACGAGTGTCAAATTCGAAATAAAATAAGTTTAATTAAATTTGTGTATGCATATGGTGATATACCTATCTACAAAACAATGTGCTGTTCATGAGTAGTAATATGTAATATAAAAATAAATAAATAGTAATATGTAGAATATGTAGTCAATTATATAACAGAGGCAAACAAGGACATACAATATGTATCTCTCTATTCAGATGGCAAAGTCCGCCACCAAGTACCCCCTTGGAATACCCAGACATTGCTTTTGTAATATATAGATTTAATGTTTTTAAAAGAAATGTTTAATGTCTTATAGGTGAATGTATGTTGTTCCAACATTTACTAGCTTAGTAGCGAAAATAGCGAAAACTGCCAGTGAAAGCAACAGTCCTATGGGGGTGACATTCCAGAAGACGCCAGCAGGCTCTGGCATATAAGTGCTTAAAGCACTTTTTCGTCAGCACCTATAGGGGACTGTTGTCTACGGGTACAGTAAATACTACTCCACCACTACTACTCTACCAGTTTTAGTTCGTACTCTACCAATGCTGTCTACATTGGTATACTTTGAATTATAATAGTTAGTAACTCTACCGTGCTTCTATGCGCTTCGTCGCCGCTGCTGTTTACTCTACCCATGGACAGGGGTCTTATAGACAAATTTATTTTAGGTGGGTGCGTCTAAATGAAATGAAGATATGGGACTATTCCCCGACGTGCATTTCACCTTGGTTTCTGGAAGGTCACTTTCTAAAGAAACTGAAGTTCCCTGAGCTATGTGCTGGGCAGTGGGCAAGCATGGTCAACCTATCGCCTCGATTACCGATACAGCAATTGCTAGTCCTTGACGTATCTGTGAACAGGAAACCACAAGCCAGCATGGAACAAAATCATGATGTCACGACAGTCGACACGTGGCATTAGTTTGGACTCTAAAGATCTGGAATTGTACTGAAAAAATATCTTCATAATATTTTGCCATCTTACGTGTATTACTATACTATAGTAAATTGAAGATGTCCGATAAATATTTACTTATAACCTGCAAATACTTAGTTTACCATATTTTGTAAAATTACTTATTGGTAATATTTCTAAAATTATCTTTATAGAATTACCTTTTTTTCTTAAATAAATAAAGACAACCAATTATTTATTGACTTCTGTTTTATTATTTTATATAAAAAATATAAACTGAGTTTGTTGAAATGCGAATTTTATGTTAAAATTATCATATTTAAGGCCAAAATATACTTTGTCTTTTTAATTTTTTGTAGAGAGCCATTCTTTTGCTATGTCTAAACAAATAACTATGATATCATCATCATCAGCCTATATACGTCCCACTGCTGGGCACAGGCCTTCCTACATGGGAGAAACATATGAGGAGCTTGGGCCATAACACCACCACGCTGGCCCAATACGGGTTGGTGGGTTAAAGCGGTTGCAGTAACAACCGGGACCAACGGCTTAACGTGCCTTCCGAAGCACGGAGGAGATTATAAATTGGCCATTGACCATGGCGAAAGTTGCTTTGTTTTCGTGATCGAAACCAGAGCGCTCAAACCAATACGCCACCGAGCTCCCCTCACCGAGCTCCCCAACTATAATATTGTAACCAGGAAATATTCCTCCCTCACCATAAACTTTAAATAGCAATATGATACATTTTTATTTGAAAACTTTACAGAAAATAATATTTTAAACAAGATCATATGAAAAAAACAATTTTTTTTCAATTATTATCTGTAAATTACATTAAAATAAGATATAATTCTTTATAATTCATAAAGTATCTTTAACCACTAAGTTAATTATTTACCTACACGAGAGTCTTGGTTCCATATTCAGCACATTATTATCATGTAGGTACATTTATCAGAATGGTATTAAAATAAATATCAATAATTAAATACAACGCAAGAGAAATAAGTAGACCATTACCTTCTTATCTTTTTCTTATACTACTAGATGACAAACAAGCTGACGGCCCACCTGATGGTAAGCGGTTACCGCCGCCTATAGACACCTCCAATAACAAGGGAAAATAACTTAACATTGCAGGAGTTTGCCATCCTGAGGCCAAAGATGAAATGCCGTCCATGCCCAGTAATTACACTGGCTACCTTTCCCTTCAATCCGAAACATAACGAACTGTTTCACGGCTGAAATAAGAAAGGCGGTGGTACCTACCCAGACGACCCTACATACGGGCCTACAAGAAAATAATTAAAACAAAGGAATGACAAGTAGAATCACAGCTTTTGTTTTAAACCATCATTTCACAGAAGTGCTTAAGTAAATTGTCTTTCTTTTATTGTCCCACTGCTGGGCACAGGGCTTCCTTCATGGGAGAAACACATGAGGAGCTTGGGCCATAACACCATCACGCTGGCCCAATGCGGGTTGGTGGGTTAAAGCGGTTGCAGTAACCACCGGGACTAACGGCTTAACGGCACATTCCGAAGCACGGAGGAGCTCGAGATTATTTTGATTGATCCATCCGGGGTCCGACCATGGTTAAAGTTGCTTTTGTTATAGTAATCGAAACCAGAGTGCTCAAACCATTACGTCACCGAGCTCAAATTGATAGTGATCATATTAATAGTACGAGAATTTGTCAATTGACAACCGTAGAACTACTTAATAGCTTTTTCTACGCTCAAGTACGTACCTACCTTTAGATGAAGTAATTTCATCTTTATAGTTTCTTAAAAACTATTATGGATATCGTTACATATCACTTATTAACAAATATGTCAGGGAGCTAGAAATACAAAAGATTGATATATTCGTCGTTGGTCTGTATGTTGCTCCCATAGAGAAAGTAATTTTCGGGTATAGAACACTTTTCTTCTTATCGACTTCAAAAGGTTTCATCAGATCGTTATCAAATATTAGAATGCGATCAAATCTCCGCCAAATTTTAGACGAATAATATCCAAAAAAACATGAGCGATGAATCAAAAACTTCCTTCGTTGTTTGAAGTTAGTTAAAAATATCCTTAGATTTTTTATGCTTTCTTATTCAAAACAATTTACTTATGTGATATCACCGAATGAAAATTATTAAAATTTACGATAGCACTTGTTATCTATAATACGGCTTAGTATGATCGATAATAATTTTACATATATCACATTATTTACCAAGATAGTAATCAACAGATAAAGATAATGATAATCGACTCTTTTAGTTCAGTTGAGTTGTTTTGTGTGACACATACTTACATTTAAATTAATTTACCTGGTGAAATTACTACGTTTATTAAGTGCATACCTTTATTTAAAAATTTGAGTGCTGTTTCTTGAATTTATTCAGTTATTATAGTAATTCGGCTCTAAGCATGTCAGGAAGTTTTAGTTTATGTCATTGTATTGAATTGACATAACAATGGAGTGCAAATACAAGACATATATAACTATTTTCTGCATATATGCATGTCTTTTCCAAGTCAGCCATGGTAAGTTAAAATTAATTAGTCTATTGTATGGAAGTATTGTCCATATGATTCTTCAAATGTAATGGATCAAGGTATCGAAGTTTAAAGGCTGTTTAAAAGTTAGTATAGCGATATACAAAAAAAAAGAAAAAAAATACAAATTGATGTATATTAGTATTAAATTTGGATAAAAAATTATATTGACAGTGACATTATAAGGTGATCTATTTGCACATTTTAAAAAACTATGCTTGTTTTTTAAAATATTTTGGGGTGTTTATTAATATAAGGGGTAGAATGGGGTAATTAAGAACAAAGTGGAACCCCAAACGAGGCCATTTATATTATGATAGAAAAGGATAAGGATAGAAGATGAGAAATTCGGTGACGCGTGGTTTGAGCGCTCAATTAAACAAAGGCCTCCCTTGGCAGACAAAGACTATTATTTTTCTATCATAATATAAATAGTCTTGTTCAAAATTACCACACGATTCGAATCACCCCTCACTCCCCTACTTACTCATGTTAATATGAAGAATGTTAAAAAACCAAAAATCTATAGAGTATGAATATAACTAAACAGAAACATGTGCTGTTTAATTTGATATAAGTAATAGTATTTGTGATTTATTATTGTGTCAATTTCACCATTTGGTGAAAACCTAAATAAAATTGTCAGGAAAATAAGATTTTACGTATTTTATCTAGTATGAAATACAAAACCTATTTGTCATAATTCCAGATTGTCTTTATCAGATCACAGAGATAATGACAATCCGAATAGTCAAATCTCCTTTTTGCAGCTAGTCATTACAAGCATTAGATACTCTGACGGGTCTAATCTAATAGATCTCTACATCTCAGCAGCTCTACCCGTACTTCACAGTCATTTTGTTCCATCGGCCATCAGTCCAACGATTTTTAACCCTTAACCCACCTCCTTATTAGTCTACCCCCCTAACCCACCTCCTTATCAGCCTACCGGTCATCTGTCGTAATGAAATCTAACAAATGAGATAAAACACTATGTAACAATGTACGGTTCAAACAATGTTTATCAATAAGGTGGCTGTGTAACAAAATCAGTATCAATCATACCCTTTTACAGGATGTCAAATAGCCGGCATAACGAATTGGATTGTACCACAAATTTTGGAAATTCAAGACATTCACAGTGGAGACATCTTCAGAGGGGCAGCCACAGATGTTCTAGGTAAATTCCACTTCACACTCTGTTAGATTATATAACGTATTTACCTAAGTACTTTACTAAACCTTTTCTACGTAAAAGGTTTTAGTACAATAGCTAGACGATTTTAAAAAGAAGAAACAGTAAATCTATCCTAATCTACACGCAGAAATTATAAAAATTATAATATTTATTAAGTACCGAAAGCTACCTAAACAATCACCTCAATTTAGTATTTCACGTTTTAATCATATTTTTATGTATTACTATCTACATTGCGATTATTGGTATATAATCATTTACGTATCTGAATCCGCAATCGACTGGTATTTTTGTATGAGTGCATACCAAATAATATCATTCAAAAAAAATATCATTACGAATAAATATTGCATTCCATTTACCATTCCCGATGCTGTAGATTGATCTCCCTGTGGAGGTTTTTCCAAAAGAGTACAGCATGGGGTACTTCAAAGAGGGTGTGATTACAGTTTTTACTGAGTCGGCTACACCTAGGTGTTGCAAGCGTCCATAGTCTAGGGTTTACCATCAGGTAGGCCGTGTGATTGATTGTCACCTTAATGGTACAAAGCCACCACAAAATTAGTGTGTTACAGTGAACACCGTTATTACTTTAAACATGTCCAGACATGAGTCAACAAATAGTAGTCAATAAGTAGATGTTTAACAAATAAATAGCTCACCAAAGAATATGACAATTCTCTCTTTAGTCATTAAGAAAGCTGTAATAGATGTGTTTTGACGACCGGCTGGTCGAGTGGTCTGTACCCCAGGCTACTCGGTCAAGAGGTCCCGGGTTCGAATCCCGGTAGGAACAAATGTTTATATGATGAGTACGAGCATTTGTTTACAAGTCATGGATGTTTATATGTTTATTTAGTATATTTCTTATATTTATATACATATTATTATCATTATTTCTCCGTTATCTAGTATCCATAACACAAGCTCTTAATGATGCTTACTGTGGGCTAGATAATAGGTGTGAGTGTATGAATATTATTATTATTATTATTATTATAGATACGTATGTAAACAATAATGTGCAAGCACACTGGGACCAATCTTTTATCATTGCTCAGCCTAACAACTTTTGTGTGAGTACCCTTCTCTCTACGGAGCCATCGGCGCAAGAGCCTCGCTCCGCCATGTCCCTGCTGAGCACGACAAACGGGGTCGCCGTCCCTATGGACCTCATCAATGCCGCTATACCAAAAGCCTGGCATAGTAATTCAAACACAGACACGTAAAACTTAATTGTTAGGCCCCATCTTTGCCACCCTAAAGAGTAACTAGCATTATTATGTTAATCGACTTATCTAGGCGGCCAACGGCACCGACCAGTAGTGTGATTTACTGACAGAAATATTCCACATCGAGTTTGACGACTGACAAGACAACGATCCGCCATTGATCTTGATGTATGAACACAGCGCTGCGCGTAAGCGTATTCACTAAACTTTACATCGATTTCCTGACTGTGTATGTTCGTCGCTCGTTTAGTGATACGACAAGAATTACAATTGATATTTTTTTATTTCGTTTTTCTTGTATTTAAAATATGTCGCAAAAACTCCATCTAATATTTGATTGACTTTCACATAAAGGGATACGATACGACGACTATACGACGATTTTTAACGACTGGCTGTCCGAGTGGTCTGTACCCCTTGCTATGCAGGCTACTCGGACAGAGGTTCCGGGTTCGAATCCCGGTAGGAGCAAATGTTTGTATGATGAGTACGAGCATTTATTCACGAGTCATGGATATTTGTATGTTTATTTAGTATGTTTCTAATATTTATATACGTATTATTATCATTATATATCCGCTATCTAGTATCCATAGCACAAGCTCTTGATTTGATGATGCTTACTTTGTGCTAGATATTATCGAGAGTGTGAATATTATTGCTATTAAATTTGCAAAGCCAAAGTTGTTAAATTTTAGTGTATCTGGTAAACTCTTATATCCAACTTAAATTTTACGCAACCCTAGTAATAAAAACTATCACATGTTTAATACTTCATCCCTTATTCGTTGTGTCTAGTATAAGCCCTCAATATTTTAAAAAATTTTAAACAAAAATTAAAACCGACTTCAAAAAACTGAAAAGGATGAAATAATTCAATTTAAGTAGGTATTCATCCCCTAGAAACATATTTTTGAAGTCGGTGCTTTACTTTCTATTGTTTTTGGAAACCACTTAGCACCAACTCCAAAAATATGTTTCTAGGGTATGAATACCTACTTAAATTGAATTATTTCATCCTTTTCAGTTTTTTGAAGTCGGTTTTAATTTTTGTTTAAAATTTTTTTTTCACAATTTTTAGTGATAACTTTCTACGGTCGAAGCTAGATGGGTGACCGTCAACTTATATTGTTTCCTACTATCGTATCGTTTCACTAAAAAGACATTGGAAAAGCAAAAATTCGTAATTTCGCTTATGTAGATGATTTCATAATTTCAGTTTTTTTGAATTTAAAACCAAAGTACCCAACTGTTTTTGAAAAAATTTTTATGGGACCAAATGGCAGCTATTTCGCATCGAACAAAAAAAGAATCACGTAAATCGGATCAGTAATCTCGGCGTAATCGGTGTACATACATAGAAAAAAAAAAAAAAAAAAAAAAAAAACATACCGGCCGAATTGAGAACCTCCTCGTTTTTGAAGTCGGTTAAAAAACCTTTTCATCGATACCTACACGACGTTTATTCGTTTAAAGAAAAACAGTTTCAAAAAAATCAGTTTAATAGTAAGAATATTTGAAAGCACTGCCCCAACTTAACCGAATCGTAGGTATTTGTAAAAATACTCGTTTCGGATGTTGAAACAGAACATTTCGACATTGTAGGGTGGACGTTAGCTCATAAACGCAAATACAGATAGACTAGAAGAATTTCACAGGGATATCCCAAGTCCTGGGTGGTTCAGTTGGTTAGAGCCCGGATTGCGTTTTTTCTTTGTCCATTCCGTGATAAATAAATAACACAAAACTTCCGCGCGCCTTTTCATAAATATTTTGAAGTCGAAAATATCATAAACGAACAAACCGAATCTAATAACTCTTTACATGCATAAGCAAATCAGGATAGTCTAATTAGGAGGAGGAGAAGAGGATTTTTTGAAAAGTCTAAGGATAAAGAATTTATGGGTGATTTTGGTTTGTATGAAAAACTAAAAAATTGCTCTTTCTCTCTCCAATATTTAATGTTAATAACGTTTCAAAAAATCCTCTTCCAACCAACTGTGGCCTTATTAGATTCGTTTTGTTAACAAAAGTGTTTATTGAGATCTATTTACCTAACCTTGAGGAGCTCGGTGGCGTAGTGGTTTGAGCGCTCTGGTTTCGATTACGGAAACAAAGTAACTTTCGCCATGGTGGATCCCCGGATGGGTTAATCAATATTTGATATCTCAAGCTCTACCGCTTCGGAAGGTACGTTAAGCCGTCGATCGCGGTTGTTACTGCAACCGCTTTAACCCACCAACCCGCATTCAGCCAGCGTGGTGTGGTGATATTATAGCCTAAGCTGCTCGTATTTTTCTCACATGTAGGAAAGCCTGTGCCCAGCAGTGGGACGTATATAGGCTGGTGACGATGATGATGACGATTTATCTAACCTCCACCCGCGAGGAATCGCCACAGTGGGTAGCCTTTCCTTTTTCAGGATGTCGTCTATCTACATGCCTTTAATCAAAATCAGTTTTGCAGCGTAGAAGTGGAAACGTAGCAGACATACAGAGTTATTTATATTAAAAGATTAGATTCTAATTTTATATTATTAGTCTAGGTTTTTTAAATAATATTTTTGACAGGTATTGTAAGTGTAACCTTTACCGATGGAATGGGCTATGGTCCGTATATGAATGTTTCACTCGAAGACTCAGAGTTTGTCCTGGAGACGAATGAAAATTACGAATTATATGAAGAATATGAAACCCTAGATCGTATGAGTGTTACTGTAACGATGTCTTGCGTTGATGGAGTAGAAAGATCGCTGGTAAAAATATTTTTACTTTTGTTTTCATTTGAATAAGTTTTTTTAAGTATGGCTTTTCTTTTATTTTTGCGTTACTACACCACATAACATCCTTTTATTCACAATTTTTCCACGAGAAATTTAAAAATATAATACAAAATTCTTAGTAATGTAAACAGTCCTGTTACGGTGGTGGTCAATATTAACTTCTATTTTTAATATCGTGGCTTATTCTTGTTTGTCTAACCCAGGGGTCACCAATTACTTTTATTAGGGGTCCGTTTTTTAAAATAAAGTGACCATCACGGTCCAGAAGGGGTAAAAACCTAACAACCCCCACCCTTGTATTTCATAAGCGCGCACCCCTCCGCACCTCTTGGTCTGGCTCTTGATGACCTTTCGCTCCGCCGTTGGCGAATCGACGGCAAAGACAAAGCGCGAGAATTATTATTATATTGCGCAGTCAAGTTATAGTTACCGAAAACTAAACAAAAACTAAATTACCTCTGACAGGAACTATACTTACAAATTATGAACTAGCAATAAGAGCATTTTTATTACAAAACTATCAAAGTGAAAATATGTTTCCTTAAGCATCTCCTAAGATTTATGGTTATGGTTTGTTTTACTCTTGTTTGGTTAGGCTAACCAAGACACAATAGGTTTTCTGTTTTTAAGGACACGCTGGTGGGTAACAGCTTCTCCTTAAAAACAGAACACCTGTTGTGTCTGTTTTGTGGGCACGACACAAATTAAATATCCTTATTATACTACAAACTTATAAATTAATTAATTTAAGATCACTCAAGCAAGATAGATAGTAAAGTTTCATAAATTTACTTGCAGGTATTTTTTGTGTCGGTGACGGACACAAATAACAATGACCCGATTTTCAGACCGGATGACGAATACGAATTCGAAGTCATGCCTCCTTTGCCTCCAGGATATCTAATTACTAACGCATTAAATGAAATTAAAGTCAGAGATATAGATCTTACAACACAAAGAATAGACTTTGAAATTATTGACAACCCGACCTTCGAAGTAGCTTTTGACGCAGCATTATCCACAACACCAAAGGAATTTGGGGCAGTTTTACGAACAACAACGTTCATCAGAAACATTCCGGAACCATTAGAAATCAGGATTAGAGCAACGGTAAGCTTTAAGTGATAAGTGCATCAGTAAACACATCGATAAACATAGTAATTTAATTCCTATCTATCCAAGTGTAAGAAATCAGTATTTTTCCTATAGATTTCTTTTCAAAACGCTACCTCAAATCGTTCAGAACTTTATTAGAATGAATTTTTACGTATAGTTTTCGGAGAACAGTTTACTTGTAATGTCAGGGTGAAAGAAAAAGAACACTGGTACATCGCGAATAGCTTAGATACGTACAGTACCAAATCAGTTTTAACATTAAGACATGCAGAGATAGTCTTGGAATCTATTTAGTCAAACATCTATCTTGTGTCTAAGATAACGTCACGGTGCACATCGATCCTTCGGGATCTTTTATTCCTCTCCTGCTTTTACTCTTCCTGTATCCAGAAGATAGCTGATATTATCCTCACTATTAGCACTGGGCAAGAAAAGCTTGTAGTCTTCTTCTTTTCGCTATGTCACTTTCAAAAGGCTCCTTCGAGATCTAGCCAGGGCATCATATTAACATAAAAAATTCATTGGCTCTTGGCTCATACTTGACGTGATTAAACACATATTTCTGACTCATTTTAAATCATTGTTTTTTCAGGATGTAGACCTAACTGGCGATCCGCCTCGAAGTAGATACGCAACAGTACGAATAGTGAGTAACGGTGAATTCGAACTACCTGAGGAGCTAGCTTTTACACAGACATTCTATATGGGCAATTATACTGAAAACAACGAAATTATTTTACAAGAAGAAATTTTTCTGCGGCAAGGCTACCATGAGGAAGTCAAATTTTCTTTACAAACAACAGGTAAAATGGCGCTTTCTAATAATATCGACGTTTGTTTAATTTGAAAACAGCAGTTTTATTTTAAACGTAAGAGTGTTCCTACAACGTGAAGGGAGGTTGAGAAGTTCATGTTACAGGGCTAACAATTTTATTTTAAATGAATATTCGGAATAACGTACATTATAAAATAAAATACCTAGGAAATGCAAAATTAGGAAATCCAATTATTATAGTATCTACCTACCCTATATTATGACATTAAGGCAATCAGGTAAAAGGAAATTTCGAATATTCGAACATTATGGCTACTGAAGCTTAGAGCAAACGTGTTATGGTTATGACTGATGGTTTTCAGACAAACAATTTTTAGGGGAAGAAATGGAGTATTTTTCCCTGGACTGTCTGGCTTTAAAAATTCAGTATGGCGAATTTGTTTACATATTTTTAGTTTTTTCTTACATTCAGTTGGGGTTTCTGGTTTTTAAAATTAATTTAGAGCCTGCTTTCAGATGAATATACGCAGTACTTTGATGTTACATCAAACGAAAACAACGTGATTCTGCGCGTCGTAGCGCCGATTCCCGTTGAAGCGCTGTCACAACGAAAGCTGTTTTTAGCAATTAGGGCTGACAGAGAATTTACTACAGGAACCAGTGCCACTGTTATCGTCCAACTACCCGAAGGTATGAATGATTATCGTTTTAGCAACTTCAACGTTTTCTTATGCAACTAATGTAAACGTTAACTTAACAAAACAGAAAAAATGCTATAGTTGTTGGTTATCTCGCCATGAGGTACTTAGTCTTTGTCCTCTTTTAGGATTTTATCTATCTCCATGTAATTTTTTTTCTAAATTGGTTCAGCGGCTTAAGTGTGTTAACGTAACAGACAGACAGACAGCGTTACTTTCGGATTTTAATATAAGTTTATTAGTATTTTGTCTGACTTTAGCCATTTTACCATTTTACATTCCAACACCAAGCCTAGGGAGGGGTATACTAACCCCTAACTTAGACACTTTGTCCTTCTCTGATGTGGAAGAAAACCGTAATAGATTACATATTAAGGACAAAGTGTCCGACGAATAAGGGGTAGACGTAGACCCCTTGGTAGAACTTTACTTTGATAACCTTATTTACCTTTTTTTGTTTCAAATAATAAACTGTGAAAAAATAAGCATGGATAATATCGTAATTGTAACAAACCATTTTATTGATTTTCCATTTTATTACTAAATAAACTCTAGGTAAAATTGAGGACTTTTATGTTTATTTTCTATCGCCTATATTTTATTAAATATATTTACAGAAGTAAAACTACAATTTGAGAAGCCGATTTATGAAGGAAAAATCGTAGACAACGTATTAGAACTTCCGCAATTACTTTTCACACAAGGTTATGAAAATCAAGATATATCTGTCGAAATTGACAACGGTAAGCTTTTACTAAAATTTATATTATAGGTATAGGTAGATACTGTATACTTTGTGAATATATCTTTGGGTTTTAAAATAACATGGCTGTCACGAAGCTGTCACTTCTCTGCATCTTGTGCAGCGAAGCGACAGCCTCGTCTACATTTATAATATTCTTTAAATAAACACTTGGATTTAATCTGACAAGTGGCGTTATCCCTCCGGTGAGCTATGACAATTAAAAAATTAATTGTGTCTGGAATCTTAAATTGATACCACATTGGAATTTTAGAGTTTCTATATCTTAGAATTGGTAAAACTAAGTATCATAAAAGTTCTCAAGAAATTGTAACTGTAACATAAACTCAAAATTTACAATTCTTAATGTAATTAAAAAGTACAAGTGGATTAAGGACAAATATTGTTTTTACCTGATTTTGCAGGCATCGGTATGCTACTGTAACCGCTTACCACGAGATAGGCCGTGTGCTTTTATTATACACCTAGATGACAAACAAGCTGACGGCCTACGTGATGGTAAACGGTCACCATCGCCTATAGACACCTGCAATGACAAGGAAAAATCACTTGATACTGCAGGTACGTTGTCATCCTGGGGCCTAAGATGAAATGCCGTCTATGCCCAGTAATTACACTGGCTACCTTTCCCTTCAATCCAAAACACAGGAAACTGTTTCACGGCTGAAATAAATAAGGCGGTGGTACCTACCCAGACGACCCTACATACGGGCCTACCACCTAGTAGTGCTTGATTGCCAATGTCACTTTACTAGCATAGAAAAATATATTTAGATTAATTAATCTGTGAGGTATACATATAGTCGCCTAGTTAGATACCCTTTCCTATTTCAGCCGTAAACAGTTCGCTCTGCTTCGGATTAAATGATGACAACGCACCTGCAATACTAAATGATTTTTTCCTTGTTATCGCAGGTGTCTATAGGCGACGGTAGTCACTTCAGGTGGGCCCTCAGTTAGCTCGTTATCTAGTTGTATAAAATATATATCAGACTAAAATTTCTTGGGTGTGACGCCGACAGCGGGCTGGTAAGCGAAATCAGCCCTTTGCGTCTACTGAATGAAAAAACAAGCAAATATAATTAAGGTAGTCCCTCAATCTATCAAGTAACAATTGCGTATTGACAATTGATGATTCACATCGGGCCCACGTTATCGATAGATGGATAATATGTTTATTTCTATTATTCTTCACACAGATACAACATACTAAAACATTTAGCTTAAAATAAACACCACTTTGAATATATAAAAAAAAAAGTAGGTAGACCACGTGGCCAGAGGAGGTAATATTATTATCGGTTTTTACTTTCTGCAATTAATTATTGTTAACTCGTCATTACGAAAATGAAGACTTTCAAATCATCATAAATTGACTGGAATTCAGTTACAAGAATCAGAACAGAAAAATTACAATAATTACTAACACAAATAATATAATTATGTGAGCTAAGTTTACGAAAGATTGCAGGATATTTTTATTCAATAGCCATTATAAAAATATTCGGTACCTATCTAAACTTAAAAAAAGAAAGAAAGTTAAGTCACTACTATGTATAAATCATTCCGTGTCATGTCACTCACCCTTAATTAATTTCAATGATGAATTGTACCTATTTTCCACTATTTTTGCGTTCTTATGGAACAAATACGACCCGCATAATATTTGCCATTTAAAAAATTAAAAAGAAATAGTTTTTTTTCGGCTTTTAATTACTTTGTTTGTTATAAGTACCTACCTTTTTATTGTATGTATGAAAAAGCGAGTATGTACAGACGACAGCACATCAAGTTTAACAGATGCACTAGGAACACCGCCTCTATTACCAATGGAGTATACTCAAGGTCAAACTGTTACGTTTGATGTGCTGTCGAACGTACAATGAGTTTTCACAAGTTATTTTCGGAGACAATACCTTATTACGATAATTTACAAAATTTAACTGTAAATTATAATGTAAGAAAATAAATAAGGAAATAAGATTTAAGATGGGTATGGATGGTACTTCATCTTAGGCCTCAGAATGACAACGCACCTGATATTTTCCTTGTTTTTGCAAGTGTCATTAGGCGGCGGTAACCACTTACCACCAGGTGGACCGTCAGCTTGTTTGTCATCCAGTTGAGTAAAAAAAGATAAATAAGTTTTATTATCTATGAAACAACTTTAAGCTTTTTATTTTTAATGTAAATATGAGTAAGTGTGATTACTGTTTTCTATAAATATAAATACATCACAATTGAAGGTGTTGCTTATATTCCCCACTTCTCACTTTCAGAACACAGCTCGTATTTCAACTACACAATTCAAGAAAACACTATGACTATTTCAATGTCACCTCTGGACCCTAACATTATTGACATGAATAACTTTTTGAATTTACAAATAGTTGCATCTACTAGTCGCAGTTCCGCTAGCACTATAGTGACACTTGAGATAGTCAAACGTGACAACGTGACTCCTGTGTTCAACCAAGCCGTGTATAGTGGCACTTACGACCCTGAACTTGGTTTGGCAATTGAGCCAATGGTGCTTGTTCAAGGCTATGATGATGTTGAAATATTTTTGGAGGGAGGTAAGTTTTTATTGCTAATTAGTTATACTTTGTTTTCACATTAACATGCTTGATTTGATTTTGTATACGATACCTACTATCGCCCTTCGTTAACTTTTCGATTGTTTCAAGCGATCGGTAGCACCATGCCAACTTTATGGAACCTTCATACATAAGACGATTAAAAAGTAGACATAGTGCGAACTATGTCTACTTTTTTATGTGTTTATAACGCTGCCTACTTTATTGTAAGTAATACAAATAAGGAAAAAAGCCAATGAGACGCGGGTTCTATTTCCGCTTGGAGCATTCAATTTCTTTTTCATCGTTTTCTTTGTTTATTTGTTTTTCTTACAATAAAGTAGGTGTGATAAACGCACAAAATCAGACATATAAATGTGATTAAAATGGTTATCTCATCTTTACTCAAAGTTTAAAATGCTTGGTAAGTATTCTTTCGGATCACTAGACGTTGTAAAACTTCAATGAGTGGTGAGATGAACATTACTATAAAACGTTAAAAGTAGAGAGCGGTGAAGAAATTGGTAGGTTACACCTAGTGCTCCTGTGGCGTAGCGGTTATCGCGTCTAGCCGGACCCCAGGAGACGCGGGTTCCATTCATGCCTGGAGCATACATTTTTCTCATCGTTTTCTTTCTTTATTTGTATTTCTTATACTTTGATAGTTTGGTATGATCTTCAGCTAAAGGCAACTAAAAACAATGCACATCGAAAATAAAAAGTAACTTACAAGAAAAATCCATGGCGTGATTTGTTTCTTGTCGGACTCATTTCGCTCTACGAGTACTTCTTGCTGAGTAACAGATCACAGAGCATAAAACTGCACATTGTGCACACCTGTGAAAAAATTAATCTAAATCGCCAAAGAACAAAAAAGCATAAATCTATCAGCGTACACTACACGAATGTGAGTGATATATTTGCTAGATTTGCCAATGTCGGTAAAAAAATGTTGTGCCTAAAAGTTAACTTTGGATTAGTTAGCTACGCCACCTGTAAAAAATTGAAACTCAATAAATCTAGCTACTCTATTTTTTTATTAAAAAACAAAGTAAAAAACTGAATTGACTGATAGATTAGTTCAAATAAATTCAGTCACACGTATAACCCAGATTGGCTGCTTAAATTAAAATTAGACGAGAAGGAAATCAGAAGGTGTCTCGATTAATAAAGTGTCTTATGTGACAAGCACAGCTGATTTCTTTATTTCTTTATATAAAGCAAGTAAATAGTTTTTATTTTACTTCTCAGAGCCAAGAATGATGTCGCACCTTTATCTTACACTTCTATGGTACTTTTATACATAATTATTATTTTTAGAACACGCAGATTTGTTTGATGCCGCACCGTCCGGACAGAACGTAGACTTAACAGTGTCTAATATACCAACTGGCTTATTTAGTGAAGGAACATTGCTGATAACAATTAGAGCAACTAAACTAAGAACTGTTGGTGCGAATGCTGCAATCTCTATCTCCTTACCAACAGGTTGTACTATTTTCATAATAATAGAATTATCACGAGAATTACGTGACCGTCCACTAGATGACGTTTATGCAAATGTTTGGTTAGTTTAATTACATTAAATTCAAGTAAAATATTTAACCATATTTTCAAATTTTGGCCATTATAATCACTTTTATTTTATTAATAACGTTTATTTAATTATTCACCACTACAGCCAGGGAATTAGGATTTTTAGAAGACACTTATAAAGGAACAATACAAGAAACTACATTATCACTTGGCACGATTTCATTAAGTAGTGGGTATGCAGATGATGTGACCTTTAATTTAGTTGGAGGTAAGTTCAATGCATTTATTATAATAATAAGATATATTATTTCCGAAACTATCGCGAGAATTGTCCAAGCACTTCAAAACATTGTTTGACTGATTTAAAAGGCCCGCTTTTCACACCGCTGATGTGCGTGTGGTCTCTCTATTGAGGGAATGCAGCATGATTGAGCCGCTTCGGTTGATGCCAGAGCCTAACCAAAATTCGCCTGGTGGTTATTTCTAATGACTTTATGGTACTGTATCTATGTATTGGAACAATTAAAAGTAAAACCTCATAGAGCGACACACTACACGGCGCGTGGATACAGGTTTTTAACGGAGAAAATTTTATTAACGGAGACAGAAATATTTATTAAAATAAAATTGTATATCAATACCCTGTCAGGGATTGAAAAGCTCAATAGCTAGCTTGAGCGTTTTGATTTTGAAAGGGAAAATAAAGCAACCTACTATTTGACTAACCTCGAACAGGGCAACAAAATGTGTACTTAATCTCAATCTCCTAGGTGCTTCGAAAGAGACGATTAGAAGTTAGTCCTGTTTCAATTGCAACTATTTTTACAACCCGCACAGCTCCACGTGTATTTCTATTTAGAATATCTGTGGCCAGCTGCAGCAGTGAGACTGATAAAAGCTGTTGTTGTGATGAGAATTAGTTCAGAATAAAAATCTATATTTTACGTGCAAACAAAGACATGCCTTAATTGTACTGTTCGCTTCTTTGTTCACAGTTTATGCAACTTATTTCGAGGCTGTAAACAACCAGAATGAAATATCGATCTCTTTACTGTCACAGTTACCAGGCAGTGCTATCTCAGAAAACAGTTTCCTGCTTTTAACACTCATAGCATCTGCACCACACGCAGTTACTACATCTACAACTATACTTCTGGAGATCGTAAAGGAAGATGAAGCAACCCCTCTCTTTAGTCAAAATATATACACAGGGATATACACAAGTTCCAATTTCAGTATCGATACTATTAGCTTAACTCAAGGCTATGATGAAAGTGTTATTTTTCATCTTGAAGGAGGTAATTTAAACAACATTTTACTTTACATAATAAACCTTTTACGGTGTTTGACAACTTTTCCATGACCAAGATTCTTATCTTGGTCATTGGAAAAGTTAGCAAAGGTTACTCTTGTAAGCTTTGCTTCTTACTATGGCACGAGAGTTAAACTGAAGGTTTTCAGCAAGTCAGAAACTGAGCAATGTTATTATATCTTTGGATAATAGTGTCCCTTCACATCAATACATCGCCGCATCCGATGGAACCACTGAGAAAAGCATCGGATTGAAGAGAAAGGTAGCCAGTAACTATAATTACTAGGCATGGACGACATTTCATCTTAGGCCTCAGGATGACAACGCACCCAATACGAAATGATTTTTCCCTTGTTATTGTAGGTGTCTATAGGCGGCGGTAACCACTTACCACCAGGTGGGCCGTAAGTTTGTTTGTCAGCTAGTTGTATAAAAAATTAAACTATCTGTTTGCTCTTTAAAAAAGAAATTTTATGTTGTGCCTTTGCTTATGTCTTCTTTATTTATATTACAGATAATAATGAATATTTTGACCTGAACCCTGTAGGCCGCGACGTAATTGTAACGCTACGATCTCCCATACCAGATGAAATTATTTTTAATGAAAAAGTTTTGGTATTTAATATAATAGCAGTGAAAGCGTTTACTGTGGGCGCTAGAGCTGCTATTTCAATCAAATTTCCGTCGGGTAAGTAAAATATATCAAATAATTTGACTACGGGACGAATCCTTTTTGATTGCCCCACATCACTATCGACCGATAAGACCTTACTCACCGCAGGAATACAACTGATAGCCTGTTAGTGAAGTTTCCAGGGTATGATGCGTTGGATAATTATGTAGTCGATATGGAGCATTATTTTGCAGCACCACATCTCAAATGTATCAATGCGTTTCCAGTTCACCTGTTTTAAAGTCCAGTACTCAGCTCCGTACAGTTAAATGGATAATATTGTGGTGTTGATAAGTTTGGTTTTGATTCGCGTAGATAAGTCCTATATTTTATTAATCTGAGACATCTCTATACATCTACGAAAATAGTCATAATAATACACAAAATGTCAGAATCTATTATAGTTACTTTACTGAATAATTATACATCATAATGATCACACAATCATCGAAATGTATCAATCGAATGTATCAATCGAATACAGCTGTAGAATTCTACAGCTGTATTCGAAATGGGTAAATAAAATACCCTACACAGATTACGTTATTTTTTTGGTAAAGTTTTGTGTCCAATTTGTAATCAACATTTCAAAATTGTCTCATATATGGTAAGTGTGAAGGATGATAAGTAAGAAACTGAGTGAAGTCTTTGTTCCAACAAAGACTTCATACACTTCAATGTTCATTCAGTTAAAAATTGGATCTATATAATTAAATTTGTAAGCATTCTTTAGAAATACTACGAATCCGGTAGTAAAGTACCTTGGGTAGATTTCAGTACTACGATTACTCATTTTATTTCAGAATTAACGGAACCAGCTCCTCTGGCATTCTCACAAAACACGTACAATGGTTTACTAAATCAAGATGTTTTGACGCTGGAAGAAATAATTCTTAGCGTTGGATTTACTGCTGATACTGAATTCAGCCTGGCTGGAGGTAGGTTAAATGATTTAAGCCCGTCGAGCATTAGATTCCAGACAGAATTGAATTTTCAATTGTTATTGACCTCCAGAGGTATAACGCCGCTAGACAGATGAACTCTTATTTTACTTTGCCGATACGTACGGTCGACTGTAGATAATAGAAAATTGACGTGCGCCACGATTTTATTTCAGCCTGATCAATTACTCTAGATTGATGAGGAGAATAGTGTATGACTGGTACCTGGTAGCTACCTTATTATTTTTAAGCTTTTAATACATTATCTGCAACAATATTATATTTCTTTACAATAAAACCGTTCGACCAAAAATTTTAATCACAACCTCAAATTCTCAGGATGTAAATATTATTAAGTAAGCTTAATCAATTTTATTGTGCTAAAAAGTCTAATAAAAAAATCTCGTCGATGGCTTGTAATGTTCTTCTGTTTTTACCATTCGAATATTTCCAACAGTCCCAAAACGATTATTTGAATTATTCTAAAATAACGAATTTTTCGAATGAATTTTCTAAATTGATCATCATGAGTTGAACATAACATATCAAAGTAGAAAATAGTTTCGTGAAGGTTTTAGTGCCAGTTGGCAGCGGCAGGTTATAAGACCGAGGAGCATAACTGGACATTTTGCCAGGCGTTTGTGGACTACGAGATAGCCTTCAAATCGATCGAAACATGGGCACTTTAGAGGTACCACGTTGACTATCGGTATACCAAGGTGCTGAAATGCTTGTACGAGAGCGCCACCATGACGGCCGTGTATAAAATCAATAAACGAAACCTATCCGACCACAGAGAGCGGTAAGACAGGGATATGTAGTACCTCCGAAACTATTAACGGGCGTCTGTTAATAACGAGCCAGGCGTTGGAAGACGTTTTTAAACTACTAGGCTGGACAGGACTCGGCATCAACATCAAAGGCGAATACATCACTCATCTTCGATTTCCTTAGATATAGTAGTAGTCATGGCAGAATCCTTGCAGGAATTGAGCATAATGCCTCGGCGACCAAGACAGAACTTCCAGACAATGAACTCGGACAAGACAAAGGTTACGCCGAATATACATGCCTGTGGGGATAGTGTAGGTGTGCAAGCTGTCATGTTTACCAGTTACAGTCGGAAGTTCTATTCTGAGAGCTCTTGACGAGTGCGTTTAACCTAAGACAAACGGTCCTGCTAGATAGGTAGTTTTCAACCAAAATTCCTCAGTGCTCGAAGTCGAATGTCTTCAACCATTGTGTGTTGCCAGTGATGATATACGACTGTAAAGCGTGGTCGCTTACTAAGGGCCTTATTCTGTAAGTTCACAGTCACCCAACGAGCTATGAATAGAGCCTTTAGATGTTTCTCTGTGAGGTAGGATCAGAAATTAGGTCATCCGCAAGAGAACCAAAGTCACTGACATAGCTTAGCTCATAGAATTAGCAAATTAAAGTAGCAGTGGGCAGGGCACGTTGTACGCTGAACAAGCAGCACTCCGCGCATGGCGACCACGTACCGGAAAGTGATGAACAAAGATGAACTGACGACCGGTTAGGGTTGTGGTTAGAATTATTATGCATATGCGTGGCTTAGCTACGGCGTGATACATATTATTAATAATAATTTCAAGTGTTCTTCCTCTTTATTATTGTTGTGCCTGACAGGATCCGTAGTGATTCATAGTGAGTATGGAATGCAATAAACAATTGAGTACCGAGTATTAAGTATGTGTTGTAGAGTTTGTCCGAGATATACACGGTGGAGGTGCTTACAATATGACAATAAATTAAAACACGGGCTGTATTAGTTGATAGTAATGGTTTGTCACTTTCAAAAACATCGATTCATTTAATAATTTCGTGACATTTGTATGAAATAATATTATTATAACATTGGCTGCGTTATTTCATAGAAGTTTCATAGAAGTGTCATGAAATTATCAAATGAATACGATGTTTTTGAAAGTGGCAAACCATTTCTATGAACTAATATACGCCATGTTTCAATTTACTGTCGTATTGACAGCAACACTCTGTATATATACTCCTAAGCAACATCAAGAAGACTACTCAAATCTCAAGTGAGAGAGACGCTTGCCATTAATGTTGATACCCCGACCGTTCCAGTCCAGTATCATGAACATATAATATCCTCTAATACATTTGAAAACTACTGGAAGGATATGTCGTCCCCTTGTCTCACGCTACCTATTGCCAATCAACTTGGCATCACTGCAAGGATTTCAGAACTGCCCAGAACTTGATAGTCTAAGGATTTTTTATAGTCACTGAAGGCTAAGCACAAGGGCAGATTATATTCTTTGGTCTTGTGTATAACGTAGAATCTGCAGCACTGTGTGAACTTGATCTGTGGTGCCATATCCTCTCCGAAACCCAGCTTGGTCTAAATCACATCTTGATCTTGACGTTGATCTGTACGAATTTCAGCCTCTAGAGGCTAAAATTTATCCAGTCGTCGCGCAAATCTTTATAAATCCACAAAACGGCTTATAGAGGTACCAGTAGTGATAATTAAATTTTGTTATACTTTTTTTTCGATCCATTCACAGTTCTAATTATTTTTATTATAAACATAGTGTTTGAAAACTTCGAATTCTAATCTCAATGATATTCGAATAGTAAATGAGGTGAATATTCGAATACCAAGCCCCAATTTATTTCAATCCTTTTTGTTTCAGAATATTATGAATATTTTACTTTTACTACTGCAGACAATACTGTAACTATTTCTATTAATAGCACTGTACCTTCAGAAATTTTCGGTTATAAATTCATAGTACTAGAAGTGGAAGCTAGACGAGCCAGAACAACTCCAGCATTTACAACTGTCATTATTGAGATTGTACAACCTGAAGTTATAGTAACTCCTGCTTTTGACCAAGCTTTCTATAGAGGAGTATATACAGTAGCCAATGGGCTACAATTTGAAGCAGAAATCAACTTAATTCAAGGATTCGATGAAACTGTTTACTTTGAATTACAGGGAGGTAATAAAAAGCTAGTTTCTATAATCAGTTCCATTAATATTTTTTAGCATTATTATTTTATTTTAAAGTTTATTAGGATAAAAATATTACTGAAGTAGTGTTAATTGACAGCAAACTTCTGTTTTGAGAAAGTTTCTCAGTTGAGCGTTCCAACTTGATTGTATGTAAAATACCACTTTGTCCTACATTTCCTGTAGACTATCATTTATTTAATAGATACCTTGTAAACAAATTACAAAATTTGAAGGTTTTTATATATAAAAATAAATTTCAGAATTTGCGCAATGGTTCGAAGTAACATCTAATGCTAATCCAATAACCATTACTGTCAACGAATTGCCAGAAGATGTCTTAGAAGCAAATCATCATTTGGTATTCATTGTAGTTGCATTGAAGCCTGGAGCTGTAAATGGCTTAGCAACTATAGTAATAGATTTACCAAAAGGTGCGGTCACTGAAATTACTTTGGATTTCATTTTCAACTTACTCATATCAGGGCTTCTTTTAAAAATAAAATATTGTAACTTGAAATATATCGTATGTTAAACTCAATTTTTAAGTCTTGTTTTATACTTAATAAGCTCATACAAAGCCCGATTACATTATTCAAAAAATATATATATTTGAACGAAGATAAAAATTCTAACTATAAAATATTTTATTCGTATAATATTTCAAAATCAAATTTAATTTTTTCAGAAGCACCTGAGGTTGTAGTACTACGTTTTACTCAACCCAGTTACATAGGTAAAATTGAGAACAACACAATGTCACTTTCTCCCGTGCTCTTAGATGGAGTATTTGATATAGCTATCCAACTGGATCCAACAGGAGGTATTCAAAATATCTAAAAGCAATCTTTGAATGCTATAGAACTGTAGGTAATTATTTATTTGTTAGGAAAATACTAAATTTTGAAAAAATTCCAGAATACGCTTCCTATTTTTCTGTTACGCGACAGTCAAGCGTGATTTCAATCGAATTAATTGAGGACTTGCCATCACAAATAATGTCTGATAACACTTTTATAAGTTTCGATATACGAGCATCATATCCTGAAGCAATAAGTGGATTCACGTCTATTGTCTTAGAATTAGTAAAAGAATCCGACGTTCAGATTGTAACATCGGTATTTGAATTAGCTTACTACACTGGCCAATATTCAGAGCAAGGCGGATTAGTATTTGAGAGCGAAATGCAGTTGATCCAGGGCTTCGACGAAACTGTATCATTTCGTCTAGATGGAGGTGAGTAACACACACAAAAATAGCTTCAATTATTTGTACAACCTACCCTGAAAACATGTTTATCTGATCCTAAGACAAAATACTGACTGCTTTAACGTACAATAAAAAGCATAAATGACACAAAAAATATAATGGAAAAGCTTATTTAAAGAAAATAGTTTACTGTCCTGTTGTTGTGTTTGGTGTTTGTGTGCTTTAAATAATATTTACTATTATGGTTTTATTTCTATTAGAGGAGTTATGTTAATACCTAATTATCTATTTTGCTTTACAGATGACTCGACACATTTCCAGTTAATTGAAAAGGAACAAAATAGTCTTAGTTTATCATTGTCAGATGACCCGATTCAGCAGACCAATAATAAATCTAATTTGGTATTCTCTATAATTGCCGAGAAACCTGAAAGTGTTCCTGGAGAAGCTGCTATAGTTATTACTCTTACAGGTAAGAAAATTATCTTAGCTAATAAAAGAAAATATAAAAAACTAAGGATAGTTTACAAACTACGTACGTAGGTACTAATTACGTAGTATACTGTATTCGTTTGAAATAAAATATTTGGTTCATGATTCATCTTCATCGTTCAAAATGCAGTTAAATAAGCCCCTGGTTGCTAGTCTTGACGATATCCAAGGATAATTTTACTATCAATAATTGTACATAATTGCTACCATTTTTGTATTCAAATCGTATGAAAATTATATTTACGCTTCCTGCACATTATTGGAAATTATTTTTTAATTCGGAGCCCAATTGATGAACGCAGTAATTACTTCTGACGTAAAATATACACTTTTCTTAATTTTGTTGGTATTTTGTAAAAACGATAATGACATATATGACTCACATTCTTTTTTTCATCCAAAGTATACAAATAAGGAAATGTTTCTAGAACGGCTTACTAACCAGTATAGGCATTTTACCTGGAGTCTAGTTCAAGGCATCTACACTCATTTTATGAATTTCCAATGATAAGAAAAAAATTAATAAAGGAAATAAAATAGAACAAAACCACACTCGTTACAAAGTTTTCATATTTCTCACCTATTTAACCTGGAAACTAGAGTTGTGCCACATTTAACAAATTGAAGGAGGTGTTTCAGGTTTATATGGAGACCCGGCTATGACCATGTACAGTGGTTTTTAAGTTACGGAAATAGAAACAGAACATTATTTTTAAATTATTTTCACTGTTTTTTTTGTCTAAAAGATAGCAAAAAACTTTATTGATCTGTCTATCCGACTACCGAGTGCTTAATTCCATATTCCTAGACTAATAATTGCAAAATAAAAAATTTAAGTAACCCCCGGCGTCATTAATCATCTATCTAACACCATCTCATTAAGACTATTCATAAGAGCCCAAACACGCTATATCTGCTTTAAGTTTCTGTAGAATTAAACATGTCGCAGACTTTTTGATGGTATAGGATCAGCTCAAAGTTAGTATGTCATGGGAATGTCATCGAAGTGACAGTACATGAAATTTTAAATCAATTGGATCTGTAAAAGTTAGTAAAATCCTAATATCATGTAGAAAATGAGCTGATAGTCATCAAACGCCTGAACTGATCTTCATAAATTATAGCTAAGAACCATCGTAGTGACATCAGCTTTCAAACAAACAAAAAAATCAACATCGGTCCATTCGTTTAGGCGCTACGATGCCACAGACAGACACGTCAAACTTATAACACCCCTCTTTTTTCGTCGGGAGCTAGAAATGAACGTTATTCCGAACGTTTTAAAAATATGGCCACAGACTATGACTTAATATGGTCTCCTATTTCTCATTTTTTAATGTACTGTATACATAGCCAAAAATGAAACATATCCTTTGTTGATTCAAATACAATTTAAAATGTTCTGGGTTTATCAAACTTGTCCGTTTGTGTAGATTTTATTTCAGCATGGCCTTTACATTTTGCTCAAGAATATTATGAAGGGTCCATTGATGGAAATAATCTTACAATAAATGCAATAACGCTAGAAGAAGGATATTCAACAGACGTAGAATTTTCTCTATCCGGAGGTAAGACTTATGGAAGTAGGTTTGAGAGCATTTTATGACTTATCTTTATTGTTTAGAAGCTAAAATAATACCTAACGCTCTAAAATTTTTTTTTTTTAGAATATCAGCATTATTTCCAGTTAACTAATCAAAATGAAATATTAGAACTTCAATTATTGGCGACACTACCAGCTGATGTAGTTGGTAATCTCAATGTTATAATTATGACACTTCATGCCCGGCGTGGAACTACAACAACCCACACAACAATTGTCCTGGAAGTAATAAAGCCTAATGATGAAATAGATATTCTTAGTTTCCAAGAAACTTATTACGTCGGCTCATTGTATCAGGGCGAATTAATATTTGAAGACAGAATTTCTTTAAACCAAGATTTAAGTGAAACTGTAGATTTTTATTTGGAAGGAGGTAAGATTGTGTTTCATTATACTGTAATCTGCGAAAACCATTAAATAGGTAAAAAGAAATATGTCGACCTTTACCAATCCGCCTGCGTGTCCTCAACGATATCTTTTATGTATGGTTTGTGAGTACTTCACAGATTAATTATATTTTAAGCCAAAAGAAGCAGGAATGTTATTCCTAGGGTTGTTCACGAGTTTAGTCAGTGCGCAAATTTTGAGATTATGAAATATGAGGTTCTTTGAAAATAAAAAGAGACCAATTTTTTTGTTTTAAAAAAAAAAATCAAACAAGCTTCACTCGAAAATATCCACAGCACTGCGGTAATCATAGTCGCCCGGTTTTCCTTGATCTTGTTACAAAACCATTAGTAATTAATACAAGAATATTTTATCAGACTGAAACTTCGATTCTCCTAAAAAATAGTTAACCGTACAAATTAACAATTAAATTAAAAAATTCCTGTTAATTCTTAATTTTTGATTTTAACATTATTTTAAATGTTTGAAAAATTACTTAGTAATTAAAATAGAATAAAACTAGAAAAATTCCTGTTAATTTTATTACTATTTCCTCGATTGCATAAAGCTTCATTCACAAACTGTTGACTGATGACTCTATCTCAGCATATTCAATCTACTCTATGGTTGTGCTGACTGATTCAATATCACTAAGCCCGCATCGCACCGCGCTTATTGTCTCACCCGCGCTTCCTCTAACCTAGCCCTTTCACTATAGTGTAATTAATAATAATATTGATATAGACAAATAATGAAATTAATTAATTTGAAATTGTTACTTATGCATTATATTTGCATGCTTGATTAAGTGGCGTAGGTGCCTGTGTGACTTATTTTTATTTGTAACATCATTTGTAATATCGTATTCTTGCAAAAAATATTATCTTATCTTATTACCACCAAGCTTGCTTGAATTTTGTAGTCGATAAAATAAAAAAATACAAAATAATAATAATAAGTATTATTTTATTCTTAAAATATAGTATATTAACGATACTGATTAGGTATGTAAAATAAAAATGCGCATTGTCTTCGAGGTAATCCTGTATAACTTCTAAGGATCATCGATAATTGACGACCGGCTGGCCGAGTGGTCTGTACCCCTTGCTATACAGGCTACGTCAGGGGTCCCGGGTTCTAATCCCGGTAGGAGCAAGTGTTTGTTGTTTGTATTGTGAATAAGAGCATTTGTTCACGAAGTCATGAATATTTGTATGTTTATTTTATATATTTTTAATATTTTCTCTATAGGTATACATATTTACTATTATCAATATTTATCTGTTATCTAGTATCCATATTACAAGCTCCTAATGATGCTTACTTTGGGGTAGATAATAGGTGTGAGATATGGTGTGGTGTATATGTGGGTGTGTGTATGAATATTATTATAATATTATTATTTTTCTGGACTATCCAACACAAAAATATTTTTTTTTCAATTTCAACCAAAGAAACAAACAAACTCTTCAACTTTATAATGTTAATATACATAAAATAGCATTGACTGTTATAATATAACAAATCGATAAAAGTTCCTAATATCATAATATTTTAACATAAATTTTAAAATTTCAGAAAACTCGCTATGGTTCGATTTAGTTAGAAGTGATAATTATGTCACAATTATACTTACTAGCACAATCCCGCCAGCAATAGTGGTTACCAACAATCAGCTCCTCTTCGTCATTACTGCTCAACGACCTGGCAGTGAGACTGCTCGGGCCACAATCGTCGTACTCCTTACCGATGGTAAAGACTACATCCTTTTTCTAAAATATACTATTTTTATGATTAGTTCCGTATTCTTTTTTACTTTGCGTCTTTTGCCTCGTAGATATTATAGAAGATCAGATTCTTGGATTTGAACAAATCAGCTACCTGGGTACAATCGAAAATACCACAGTGAATCTCAGGCCAATAATTCTTAGAGAGGGATACACACCAGCCGTCATATTCTCACTACATGGCGGTAAGTATGCTACATACAAATTATTTACTTTATTCTGCATGATAAGTCAACATGTAAAGAATATAAGCAACTTTCAGAATTAAACACCTACTTTGCACTGGGCATCCAGGGTGCGACAGTCATATTGTCTTTGGTGAATGCTATTCCAGTAGATGCTATACCATTAAACGGTATCATTGTGTTGGAGATAGAAGCATCAGCTCCACAAACGATGTCTGCATTCGCTACAATAATATTAGAAGTCACCTCAGCCGATGACACGCCAACACTGACCGAGCTCATGTTTGAAGAAACGTTCTACGTCGGAACTTATACCTCACCGGCCACTCTAACATTTGACAAGCCGATAATGTTAACCCACAACCAGACGGATCCGAACGTTGAATTCGCTCTAGAGGGAGGTTTGTACAAGACAATTTTGCCTTAGTAATACAACCAGAAACTAAAAATCTTATAACCATAATATAATTATTTATTACCGCAAGCTGGGTCAATGTACAATTTTTATTTATTTCAGATAACTCTCAGTGGTTTGATTTGGTTCGAGGTGACAATGACGTCACAATTATAATTACTAGCACAATCCCACCAGCGATAGTGGCCAGCAATCAGCAGCTGCTCTTCGTCATTACTGCTCAACGACCAAGTAGTGTGACTGCTCGGGCCACAATTGTTGTTATCCTTGCAGATGGTAATAGGTTTCATCCATTTAATTTTTCGTAAAATACCAGCTGGTTACTATTACTGCCATATTTATTTGCATAATATCTGTTGTCCCGTTGCAGACATTACGGAAGTTCAAACTCTAGGCTTTGATCGAATTAGCTATGTAGGATCAATCGACGATACCGCCGTCAATCTGATGCCGATTACACTCCGAGAAGGATTTACTCCGGCCGTCGAATTCACGCTTCACGGCGGTAAGGGTACAACATGAAAGTCCAAAACTTTCCCATGTTTATAAATTTTTTTTCTTCGTTTCTGTTAATATTGTTTAAGTTAATGTATATGTATTATAGTAGAATTTTAGAATGTGTAAGTTTTTAAACTACGCGTAAATAATGTTTATATTTGCAGACCTAAGCACATTCTTCACCCTCAATGTCCAGGATGCGACTGTCACATTGTCCTTGGTGAATGCTATTCCAGTAGATTCTATACCATCTAACGGTATCATTGTGTTGGAGATAGAAGCGTCAGCACCTCAAACGATGTCTGCATTCGCTACAATAATATTCGAAGTCACCTCAGCCGATGACACGCCAATACTGACAGAGCTCATGTTTGAAGAAACGTTCTACGTCGGAACTTATATTTCACCGGCCACACTAACTTTTGACACGCCGATAATGTTGACACACAACCAGACGGACCCGGACGTCGTATTTGCTCTAGAGGGAGGTGTGTACAATACACTTTTGCATTAGTAATACGTGACCAAATAATAATAGCCTTATAATTGATATATAGACATTTTGTCACACGCGCCTGGTTAATGTACAAATATTTTTAATTTCAGATAACTCTCTGTGGTTCGATTTGGTTCGAGATGAAAATGAGGTCAAAATTATAATTACTAGCACAATTCCACCAGCAGTAGTGGACAACAACCAGCAGCTCCTCTTCGTCATTACTGCTCAACGACCAAGCAGCATGACTGCTCGGGCCACAATTGTTGTTATCCTTGCAGACGGTAATAGGTTTCATCCATCTAATTTCTCCCAAAATACCAGCTAGTTACTGTTACTGCCATATTTATTTGCATAATATCTGTTGTCCCGTTGCAGACATTACGAAGGATCAAACTCTTGGCTTTGAACGAATTAGCTATTTAGGGACGATCGAAGATACCACCGTCAATTTGATGCCGATTACACTCCGAGAGGGATATACATCGGCCGTCGAATTCACGCTTCACGGCGGTTAGTAAGTGACATGAAAGTCCAAACCTTTCCCGTGTTATTTGTTTTTTTTTCTCTGTTTCTGTTATTATTGTTTGAGTTTATTTGCATGTTACGGAAGGTCAATAAAGATAAATTTTCTATGCTCTGTAGAACAAAACTACAAGTAAATAATGTTTATATTTGCAGACCTAAGCACATTCTTCACCCTCAATGTCCAGGATGCGACTGTCACATTGTCCTTGGTGAATGCTATTCCAGTAGATTCTATACCATCTAACGGTATCATTGTGTTGGAGATAGAAGCGTCAGCACCTCAAACGATGTCTGCATTCGCTACAATAATATTCGAAGTCACCTCAGCCGATGACACGCCAATAGTGACAGAGCTCATGTTTGAAGAAACGTTCTACGTCGGAACTTATACTTCACCGGCCACACTAACTTTTGACACGCCGATAATGTTAACACACAACCAGACGGACCCGAACGTCGTATTTGCTCTAGAGGGAGGTGTGTACAATACACTTTTGCATTAGTAATACGTAAAAAGATAATAATAACCTTATAATTGATATATAGACATTTTGGCACACGCGCCTGGTTAATGTACAAATATTTTTAATTTCAGATAACTCTCTGTGGTTCGATTTGGTTCGAGATGAAAATGAGGTCAAAATTATAATTACTAGCACAATTCCACCAGCAGTAGTGGACAACAACCAGCAGCTCCTCTTCGTCATTACTGCTCAACGACCAAGCAGTATGACTGCTCGGGCCACAATTGTTGTTATCCTTGCAGACGGTAATAGGTTTCATCCATCTAATTTCTCCCAAAATACCAGCTAGTTACTGTTACTGCCATATTTATTAGCATAATATCTGTTGTCCCGTTGCAGACATTACGAAGGATCAAACTCTTAGCTTTGAACGAATTAGCTATTTAGGGACAATCGAAGATACCACCGTCAATTTGATGCCGATTACACTCCGAGAGGGATATACATCGGCCGTCGAATTCACGCTTCACGGCGGTTAGTAAGTGACATGAAAGTCCAAACCTTTCCCATGTTATTTGTTTTTTTTTTCTCTGTTTCTGTTATTATTGTTTGAGTTTATTTGTATGTTATGGAAGGTCAATAAATATAAATTTTTATCTTTTTTTCTATGCTCTGTAAGTCAAAACTACAAGTAAATAATGTTTACATTTGCAGGGCTAAGCACATTCTTCGCCCTCGATGTCCAGGGTGCGACTGTAACATTGTCCTTGGTGAATGCTATTCCAGTAGATTCTATACCATCTAACGGTATCATTGTGTTGGAGATAGAAGCGTCAGCACCTCAAACGATGTCTGCATTCGCTACAATAATATTCGAAGTCACCTCAGCCGATGACACGCCAATACTGACCGAGCTCATGTTTGAAGAAACGTTCTACGTCGGAACTTATACTTCACCGGCCACACTAACTTTCGACACGCCGATAATGTTATCCCACAACCAAACGGACCCGAACGTTGTGTTCGCTCTAGAGGGAGGTTTGTACAATACTTACACTTTTGCGATATCTAGAAATAACCTTATAATCGATATAGTCATTCCGGGAAGCGCACCTGGTTTATGTACGAATATTTTTAATTTCAGATGACTCTCAGTGGTTCGATTTGGTTCGACGTGATAATGACGTCACAATTATAATTACTAGCACAATCCCTCCAGCAGTAGTGGCCAACAACCAGCAGCTCCTCTTCGTCATCACTGCTCAACGACCAAGCAGCGTGACTGCTCGTGCCACAATCGTCGTTCTCCTTGCGGATGGTAATGAATTTCATCCATTTGAAGTTCCATTAAATGCCAATTATTATTGTTGCTGCCATATTCGCTTGCACACAAAATATATTTTGTCTTTTAGCAGAAATTACGAAATATTTGACTCTAGGCTTTGTATGATTTAGCTACGTAGGTTCCTAATTCTACATTGATTACATTATTTAATATTTGTATCACTTTAGAGGGTGAAACAGAAGCTGGCGTATCTTTTGATAAAATTCTTTATGAAGGAAGGGTAGAAAACGGAATAACACAACACGAGACAATCATATTAAATGGATATACAGGAACTGATATCGAAATTATAGGAGGTATGTTACTTTCATTTTTCATTTTATAAGTAGATACAAAGGAGATGGCCTAGCATCTAGGTACATTATTTTGATATTTCTCGGTGCTATTCGCTATGGGTAAATTTAACCCAGATAAATAAAATATATTTGGCCATATTTTTGTCTATCAATCACAGCGCGCCGAGCTTACCTTTGACTTAAGTCAATGAGCTCTCTTTCCCTGCTCAACAGTTAGTAATGAAATGTAGCCATGGTGCAATAAAAATATCACAATATACTTGAATACAGGAATTATTGTAATACTAAGCGATAATAAGCGTTTATCGCTCAACTAATTGTACACACAATTAGTTTCATATAGATACATAAACCTCCTTGATGAACCGCCTGTTCAATTATTCGTGTTGAATTATTCATCTAAAGTACATTGCTATTCAAAACATTCAAGGATCTGAAATCAGTTTTATCTTGAGAATATTGTTATAATTTATTTTCGTTCAATTATTTTTGTGACTGTTACATCAAATAAAACTAATTATTTGCATAGTTTTGAACAATACCCGATACCTATTTAGTGATTCGCGGCCATTTCATTTAACATTAATTATGCAAAATACATCGCGTTTTTAAGCAAAATACAATATTTATTTTATTTATTTGGCACTAATTACTATTACAATTTTGGTTGTTTATTATTAATCAACTGACATAAATCGCACCATTCATTTAAACAAAAAAGGTATTGACCTGATTGTGTCCTTATTTTTTCCATTTTGTATTTCAGTGTATAGCACAATATTTAGCGCGAGACACACGGATGGAGTTGTATCAGTCGAGACTATAGGTTCATTGATACTGCCACCAAATACTCAACATTTAGGCTTAGAACTTCGAGCTGGAGATGCTGGAGCAGTACTGCTTCTGGAAGTGAACGACACAGGTCAGTTTTGAGTAAGAAATGGGTATTTCATATATTTCATTTAAGTTACTTTATACTTACAAAATACAAGTATACGCCCTAGCTACCAAAAAACTATTGCTTTTTTACCAGAACTTTCAAATATCGCTGCAAAAGGATTCGATTTTGTCGGCAGAATTGGCGATCGGCTTGCAAGATACCCTTCTGGGAGTCGTGCTCTCTGGTCACTCGCCAAAGCTGCCGAAGGAAACTTTTGTAGGTCGTCATTGCCACCACTCCGTAAGCCTGACGGAAACTTGGCCCACAGCGCTAAAGACAAAAGCCGATTTACTGGGTGTTCTCTTTGCCTCAAACTCGACTTTGAATGACGGAGGTGCTGTACCACCTACCATACCCTGGTGCGTCAACTCTATGCCTGAGATCTCCATTACGCAACGGGAGGTACGGCGTGAGTTGTTATCTCTGGATAATCATAAGTCGAGCGTGCCAGACGGTATACCGGCAGTGGTACTGAAGCAGTGTGCTCCTGAGTTGTGTCCTATTCTGACGCGCCTTTTCGCGCTTTCGTACTCCACCAGACAAGTTCCGTCTTCGTGGAAGACTGCCCATGTGCATCCTGTGCCCAAGAAGGGCGACAGATCAGATCCATCGAATTACAGGCCAATCGCTATAACCTCCCTTCTCTCAAAGGTGATGGAGCGCGTCATAAATACGCAACTCCTCAGGTACCTAGAAGATCACGACCTAATCAGCGACCGCCAATACGGCTTTAGACATAATCGCTCGACGGGTGATCTTCTACTGTACCTAACACACCGCTGGGCTCTTGCCATTGAGGGTCAAGGTGAGGCATTGGCTGTTAGCCTAGATGTAGCGAAGGCGTTCGATCGGGTCTGGCACAGGGGTCTTCTTTCGAAGTTATCAACTAACGGGCTACCTGAGGGGTTCTGCAAATGGGTCGCTAGCTTTTTGTCCGGCAGATGCATAAGAGCCGTCGTTGATGGCAGTTGCTCGGATAGCATGGGCATTAACGCTGGCGTCCCGCAAGGCTCGGTGCTGTCTCCAACGCTGTTCTTGCTGCATATCAATGATATGCTGTCTATTGACGGACTACATTGTTATGCAGATGACAGTACTGGTGACGCTTACTATACAAGTCGTGCTAATACCCCTCGGTCTACTGTGGAGGAAAGTCGCGGTCGACTTGTGTCTGAAATCGAGAGTTCTCTAGTCAGAGTCTCCGATTGGGGCCGACTAAACTTAGTCCAATTTAACCCGACGAAGACACAATTCTGCGCGTTTACCGCTAAGAAAACCGCATTCGCTGTGTCTCCACAATTTCTTGACACACCCCTTTCCATCTCTAAGAGTATCGGGATCCTTGGTGTCGATATCTCTAGTGACGTGCAGTTCCGCGGACATTTAGAAGATAAAGTCAAGCTGGCATCCAAGAAACTTGGTGTGCTCAATAAAGCGCGGCGGTACTTCTCTTCGGGGCAAAGACTGTTACTGTATAAGTCTCAAGTCAGGCCCCATATGGAATACTGCTGCCACCTATGGGCGGGAGCACCTAGATACCAGCTTGGACCGTTTGACGCAGTTCAAAGACGCGCTATGAGAATTGTCGACGATCCCGAACTCACAAGCGGTATTGAACCCTTAAGCCTAAGGAGAGATTTTGCTTCCTTATGTGTGTTCTACCGGTTGTATAACGGAGTGTGTTCTGAGGAATTATTTGACATGATGCCCACGGCCTCTTTCTACCATCGCACCGCTCGCCATCGGCAGGGAATTCATCCTCGCACGTTGGAACTAAAATGGTCTCGTACTGTGCGGTTTCAGAGAAACTTTCTCCCGCGTACGCTCAGGTTGTGGAATGACCTCCCTGCAGAGGTTTTCTCGAACGAGTACAGCATGGGGTTCTTCAAAAAGGGTTTGAAAAAGTTTTTACAGGGTCGGCAACGCGCAAGTGATACCCCTGGTGTTGCAAGCGTCCATAGGCTACGGTAACCGCTTACCATCAGGTGGGCCGTATGCTTGATTGCCACCTTAGTGGTATAAAAAAAAAAAAAAAAAGGTCTTCATCCGAGCGGATGTACAGCGCGTTGCACGAGTAGGACAAGAACTTCTTAAGCTTTGGTCTCTTGATCGTAACGCACAACGCTGCGGTATATACGGTATGCGGCGCACAGTGGTCCAGATTCGCATGATACTAAAAGTAAAATAAACTGTCAAGCTAAGACTCTTTTGTCTAGGACCACTATTTTCTGAATCCGGACCACTGTGCGCCGCATACCGTGTACCGCAGCGTTGTGCATTACGATCAAGAGACCCAAGCTTTACGCATCCTATGGGAAGCCGTAGCCACTGGCGTCTGGCGGAGCGGAGAATTCGCGTCCTCGCAGATAGAGGCGCTCCGCGTATCATGTCAGTGAATGCTAGTGTACCACAAGGCTCTGTTCTATACCTCACACTCTTTCTTCTTCATGTCAATGACATGCTTCCCATGTTACATTCATTGCTATACGGATGACAGTAAAGTGTATGGGGGATATTACGGTCGTCAGGGCTGGGCGCGCTAAAACCTAGAGTGAAAAAGAGAGATAAATTAAGAAAAGACTTACCATTGAGCTCAACAGGGTGTTGAATCTAACAATCTTGTTGAGTTAAGAAAATACAGCGTGTTTACAGCCAAAATATCGCCGTTACTTCCCCTTTCCTCTCTTCAAGGCACTACTCTTTTGACACAGGGCTCCTTAAACTTGCTCTATATGTTGTGATCTAAAGTTGAGGAACTCAGTGCCCTGAACTTGGTACGTCGATTTTTCACGCCTGACCAATAATGCCTGCTTCATAAAACTCAGGTCCAGTCTTGCGTGGAATATTGCTCGCACTTGTAGGATGGTTCCACCAAATACATCCTCGATGCATTGGACAGATTCCAGCGTTGTGCTGTCCGTCGTCTTCGGAGTCATCAATTCACTGTCTCCGCCTGAACATTACGCACAAAGAAATTTAGTACCTCGTTTCTTTGTCGTTATTAATAATTAAAATATCATAAAATAAAGAGAAAAATACGTAGGTACGCTCAAGACATTTAATTTTGATAGACGTGTTTTTAAAAAATCAATTGCTAAGGAGTTTCCAACAGTCGACTTCGAGAACTAACCTTCCTACTCAGGAGCACGCGAGCCGGTCTTTGCAGTCATCAATTCACTGTCTCCATCTCAAATTCACGCACAAATAAATTTAGTATCTCGTTTCTTTGTCGTACTTCCAGAACTTGGAATTCTTTGCCAGCACGTGTGTTCCCTCATTGGGTTCCTTCAAAAGAGGCGTGAAAAAGCACCTTTTTTTTGAGCCTGCAAGGTGGTGTTGGCTAGAGCAGTGTCTAAACTGCACTAGCTGTCCGTCTTACAACCACATAAATTGGCGTGCTATATGTATAAGAATCCGATATAGAGTTTCACGTCATCCATACATGTTTCATAAAAGAAAATGTTTTAGAAAGGGAAAGATATACTTAGCTGAGTAGGTACTGCAATTTCTAATTCAAATATTTTGGGTGGTTTTTGGCAAAAGTCAATTTTGTTTTCAACAATTAGCAGTACCTATAACTTGACGTTTTTTTTTATTAATGTATTAAATTTTATTTTTTAATGAATTATTCTCAATTGTCTTTAAACCTACCTGTAGTAAAGATATTATCAATAGAAAATCTCTTTTAAATAAAAGAGATTTCTTTCTTCTTTTTTTGTCTTTTTTTTCTTATTTATGATAAATCAAAAAGAGATCGAGGTAGGTACAGAAATAATGTAGTTTTTTGTTCATACAAAAAAACATCTTACCTCTGAAGGAGTTCTTGTTTACTTCATCATCACCAGCCTATATACGTCCCACTGCTGGACACAGGCCTTCCTACATGGGAAAAACACACGAGCAGCTTGGGTCATAATAGCACCACCACGCTGACACAATGCGGGTTGATGGGCTAAAGCAGTTGCAGTAACAACCGGGACTAACGTCTTAACATGCCTTTCGAAGCATGGAGGAGTTCGAGATTATAATTTTGATTGATCCCATCCCGGGCTCGACCACAGCGCAAGTTGCTTTGTTTTCGTAATCGAAACCAAAGCGCTCAAACCACTACGCCACCGAGCTCCTCAGTGTAGTTAGAAATGTGGGTGTGTACTTTAGAAATAAATCGAAACGGCCCACAGGGTATCTTATATCTGATGTCATCTACACAATAGGTATTTAGTGTGTTAATTATGCGAGGTTCGTTTACCTTTCGAGTCCCAGCTGCCCGACATCTGATATTGGTTCCTATTATATCATAAAACAATGAGGTTATTGGTAATGAAGGGTTGTAACATTATTGTCCTAACAGAAACCCCAATAGTACCGATTGTATCATTCGAGGCGGCTTCCTATGTGATTCGCGCTGAGACCGGCCAATTTGGGCTAGTGGGCCAGGTCCAAGCTACAGCAGACAATGGCGAAACAGTCACATATACATTGAGAATTGACAATGGTAAGCATGAAATTTAAAAAAATGGAATTCATTAACTCTGTGATAGATAAAAATATTCAGGTAAGCACTTACGTCAAACAAATATTTTTTATGTAAGATACCAATTAAATAGCGCTTGAAAAAGTTGTCTTAGCTATTTACCTAACTTTTAAATCGCTGTCTTGTCAATAATAGGTACCCAAATTACCTGAATATTTATAAATATCAATGAACAGTCAGAGGGATTTAAATTTTGAATTTTTAACGCCAAATGTAATTACGTCTTTTTGGAAATTGAAAAAATAAATACTTATGCCGATATTATTTAATAGAGCTCACCTACTGTCGTTAGCGCAAAGAACTCGAATAAGCAGTTTTTTTAAATACTTAAAGGTTCCCATGGCTTGGTTTTTTCTTACTCAAAGTCTTTATACTATTGACTAATTTAATAAGTAAATAGGAACAACAATATGTTATTGCTTTGAGTCTTAATTTTGATAGATATTTAAAATAAAATAGAGTTTTGTGATATAAAATCAAGTAAATAACAATATACAGAATGGTGACGACAATAAATTAAAAAATGGGGTTTATTAGTTCATAGAAATGTTTTGCAACTTTCAAATACATCGTATTAATTTAATAATTTCATGACACTTTAATAAAATAATGCAGCCAATGTTATATTATTTCATTGAAATATCAAGTCTACTCTTGTAAAATGAATAAGATGTACATATTTGAAAGTTGCAAAACATTTCTATGAACTGACATAGCCCATGTTTTAATTTATTTTCGTATGTCGTCACCACCTGAAAACTGCGGGAAAATTAATATTGACAAAATTATCCGTGTAGGTCTATTATTATAATAATCTAAAAAGGATGGAAATGTAGATAATCTCTTTCACAATCGTAATCCACGGTAAAAGCATCCTATTATACCCAAGGAATAAGTTTCTCAGGAATACGATTAAATGAAACTTAACTTTATGTGCTTATTCAGAGCATCTACAGGCCCGATTGTCAGTAAATAATGATGGAGAACTGCGACTGTCGGCACCAGCAGACAGTGGTGTTTACAACTTCCAAGTTATTGCGACTACTATTTTCTCGCAAGCACAAGGCACTGTCCCGGTATGAGCTTTTATTCACCTTTTATGTAAATAAGTAAAATCATAGTATATTTTGGTAACAAATAAATATTTAATAGTATCTTTTTTTATATAGTAATATCGCTTGTTACATATTTTAAATTATATTTTAACAAAATATAACGTAAATAGTCCTATTACGGCGGTAGTCAAAATCAACGCCTATTACGGCGATATATTTAACTTCGTATTTTTTTTATACAACTAGATGACAAACAAGCTGGCAGCCCACCGGATGGTAAGCGGTTACCGCCGCCTATAGACACAAGCAATAATATGGAAAAATCACTTGATATTGCAGGTGCGTTGTCATCCTGAGGCCTAAGATAAAATGCCGTCTATGCCCAGTAATTACACCGGCTACCAGCTGGATTCTTGTATAACAAACAAGAATAAAACGTTGATTTTGAATACTGGCGTAGCTGGACTGTTTATATTATATATATATGGTTTTGTATTATTAAGGTAACTTTATAATATTAAGGTATCAAAATACATTTTGCGATATTAACAATAGTTAATAGAATCAAAATTCACAATTGCTACAGATTTATTTCTCAGTGGAAGCTGTAACTACTTGTGGAGGTGATGATATTGTGACTGCACCACTGATTGTCATAGATAGAGATGAAGAACAGTCCCACCGGGATTTAGTTGTTTTGGACTCTACGCAACATGCAGGATGTAGATACAGTATAACAAACAGATGGCCTGCTAATCAACAGTGGTTGTACGTTGACGATACTGGATTGCATGCCAATGCTATTGATAGAGAAGACCCTTCTATTGCTTTTATGGCTCTTTCTCAAGTACAAGTTGAATTAACATTAGAGTGTGAAAGTGATACTAGACGAACTAAGAGATCAATCGGCCCAATGCTTGATTCTCTTGGGCCATACGACTATGGTACCAATGCCTGGATTATCGGTAACACAATCGATTACAACCCTCGACAGACCATTGTAAACCTTATCGTGAATGATATTAATGACAATCATCCAATTTTTGTTGGAAAAGATATTGAACCCATCGTTGTTGGCTATCCTGTATCAGACCTTCAACCAGTCGTTCTTCCACGATCCCTTGTCGAGTTGCAGGTATGTATGTTAAGCTTCATTAGAAATATTTAATAATCTAAGTAATTTCCGGATTACTTTTAAGCATTCCCGAAATTTTCCTAACCCATAAATACGAACTAACAACTTTCACCATACCACCAACTGCGAAAAGATAAAAAAAGATCTGCTTTTCATACAAAAGATTAAAATCGACTCAGACTCGACCAAAATGCAGCAGAAACAGCTGATTTTTCTTTCGTAATTTCACAGTTGGTCTCCTAGTGACAGTTATTCATATTTGTGGGTAGAATACATTGCGAAATTTTCGGCCGATGTAAACTAATAATATATTCAATGTTGAACTGTGAAGTACCCTCATATTAGACACATGTGTGTGAGCGCCAGTGGGCTGACAAGGGATGAATAGTTAACTTTTTAAATTTCAATTCAAGTCGAATAAATGAACGGGCCTATTTCATGTACAAACATACAACAAACAACAAACATACAAGCTAAGAACTTGTGCTACCCATTTTACGTAATAGAAATTCAATATTAGGAATAACTAATATATCAGTTCTAACTGTTTATTCTTCAATTCAGTACTAAATAAAAATAGCACTGAACTCTGGGGCTAAGTAGTCTATGGGCTCATATGTCCACAAAGGGTAGAAACGGCTTTAAGCAGCAGCATAACTAAAAACCAAAATTGTTCCCAACAGGCGGTGGATGCTGATGTTGGCGAAAACGCAGCAATAGTATACTGGAGCTCAGAGCCTCAATTAGCAGTTTCTTCGACAACTGGATTTGTTCACGTAAAAAATGATGTAGAATTGACTGACAATATGCATTTAGTTGTGAGCGCTACTGATCTTAATGGACAAGGACTCACTGGAACTATATCACTCACAGTAAATTTTACTTATTTATTAATAATGCCTAAGAATGATATCTTTTTATTTCATTGTGAAGTAAAGAATTAATTCATGGCTATGTAATATAACATATTGTAATAGTAATTTCCACTGCTGGGCGCAGGCCGACGTATATGGGAGAAAAAGATGAGAAATTTGGGTAATAGCACCACAATGTTAACCTAATGTGGGTTAGTGGGTAAAAACGGTTATTATGTGAAGCCAATGGCTTATCGTACCTTTCAAAGCATGGTGGAGCTCAAATTTTTTATTCTTTATTCGGCCTATCGGGAGTCGGCCATGGCGACAGTTACTTGATTTTTGTTGTAGAATCTAAAATCGCCTTAACAACAACACAACATCACTATGATTTCAGGTGAAACTGTTAGATACGACTAATATTGCCGTATTGAGCGTTAGTGAAGCTTTCTTAGAAGATGAGAGTCGTATCCTAAGTAATATCAGTACTTCAATTGGATATGAAGTCAAAGCCCTGAGATCCGCAGTAATAACATCTTCTGATGAGCAACAACAAGAAGCAAGGAAGAAACGAAACATCCTCGGTACAGGAGCAACCTTAGAAATCTACCTTTACGGATTGCGAGAAGGAGAACCAGTGTCTGTTGACACACTTTCACAGTAAGTAAAAATAGGAATTTAAAAAAATCATTCCTTAAGTAAGACTTAAAAGTAATGCTTTGCAGTCTTAATCCCGGAAAATAACGCGCAATGAAGACTCATTGCGCGTTATTTTCCGGAATGTTTTATATTGTATTTTTATACAGACGTATTATACCTATTATTTTATTTTAAGAAGACTGACTAGTTGTTCTGTAGTCATATAGATAATTGTTAAAATTAACTAACTATTCAATAAATAAGTTTTTCAAGTGGCTGCCACCTGTTTCTTCCATGAAAATTTAAAAAGACAAAACCACCATTTTCGGAGAAAACTAAGGCAAACGACGATAGCGCGTGAAAGGTCACTTTCATGCATTTCAAATGTGGAATACTAGTTAATTTAATAAAGAAAATATAAAACAAATAAACAAACAAAAAGGACTATTTTATTTATTTAATACGAAAGTGCTTACCGCCAGATGCTCACTAGAGTTTCTGTTAGAGCACCAACCATTTAATTTTATTTCATTAAAACTTTATTTCTATGCTTCAAAAGAACAATCATTATTTTTTCTTAGAAAGTATAGGTGTTAATGATAATCATTGGGTTTTTAGTGACATAAATGATCACACTTCTATTATACCGATCGATATATCAAGTATATTGTCATTGGAAGAGCATCTAGACGGCCAGCGACTTCCAGGAGTGCCAGGAAATAATACAGCGTTATTAGCAGCTACAATAGTTTTAAGCATACTGCTATTTATTATATTAGTAGCTGCAGTGGTGTGGATTCTTCTTAAGAGGTAAACTTAAGCCAATAATATTAATACCGAATTTTACACGTTTCTTATATCTTATAATACCTTCTTTCTACAGGAGAACCGGTCTAAGCTACGATAACTTTAAAGATGACAGTAGTGTGAGATCTGAAATAGAAATGCCTGATTTCGAAACAAAACCAGATGTCACCCCAAGATCTAGATTGAATATAGAAGAATTGAAAAGAAGTGAAAAGAGGCTGCAGGAAATGTTAAATACGCCAATCGAAGAAGTTACCATTGAACCTTCTACTTCAGTGAATAATACTGAAACTATTTCTTTACCAGACACTATTGTTGCACCAATTGTTATACAAGATAAACTAAAAGATGCAGATGAGTCAGATGATGATGAATTTGGTGAAAGAAAAGATAAAAGAAGGAAATCAGTTGTAACTTTCAATGAAAATGTAGAAAAAATTATTCACGTCCAAGATACTCCTGACGATGAAACAAACGACAGTGATTATGAATTTTATAAGTTTTAAAGTAACTTACTAGCTAAAATAAAATGTAAATATTGTACCTACATTTTAATTTATTCGATAATATACTCATATTAAATCTCTCATGTTAAGCAACTTAGCACTATTAAAACTATTTAGTTTTCACAACCTTTTTTCTCTATTGTATGTTTGACTATTCTACCCTTACCAAACCGCCGACGCGAGGCCTCCACAACAAATAGTTTGTAGATATTATACTTCAAAAAAGTAGAAAGGTTTTGAAGTCAACTGACTCAATAAAACTTTACCAAAACTTAGAGACCTAACAATGTTAGCCTAAATGTCTATTTTACTCAATAGAGTCTTAGAAAATTTTCACAAATATGTCTTTGGTATAATGTACATATATTTCTTTGTGTTATTTAGGAAGACGTTTAAAAATCCAATGTGAATCATAGCCATATTGTTACATGATAACAATTGCTTAACTAACAACATGTTTTCGTGACCGTATCAATATTAGTTTTTTTTTTTTACTCGTATAATGCTCAAATTGCATGTGATTAGGGTTAGATAGAACTATGTCATTCTATAATTTAAGAAATATATAAATATCTAATATTGATACGGTTTAGTAACCGTGTCAATAACATATTCATATTTTAATATTAGATATTTAATACGGTCTAGTAACATGTTGACAGTCAACTTTAATAGCAAATCTTGATTCTTGAGTAATTTATACTTCTGAAAAATAAATAATTATTTTTTTTAGATATGCTATTTTAATAAAATTGATCTGTAATTATTATTTCGCGGTAAAAAGTAATCTTCTAAGAAATATCTAAGCTAGACATACTTCATGTCCTGAGGCAGAAACTGATCCTGCAAACTTTCTTAATTCGGGTCAATGTAAAAATCCTCTTTCGGGTGTTGAAATATCTAACTGCACATTGAATGTTTATAAATACCTATTGCCACGAGATATCCATAGGGTTAAGCGAGGTCATTGGTAGTTCAGTAGGCAGAGCAGTCACCCAGATTGTGAAATCTTGAAGGATCGGTTTCCGACATATTTCTTTCTAGGTTAGATATATTACAAAATATCTTTTAAATATTTATTTTAACGTTAAAATAAAGTAACTTTACCTGTTATAAAAATAGGTTATCATCTTCAGTAAACCGTTAAAAAATTTAGTGCAAAATATCCAGAATTTTTCTGAGTCAATATCATAAGCCTCTCTAAAGAGATTATATTACAGTATTTTTAAGGAAATATTCTACTGCGGCGACAAAATATATCTGTTGGAGTTGCAAACGTATAATATATTGTGCAGATTTATATCTCCACAATTTAAATCTCTAAACCTCAAACTATGTCGCTCTTATCGTGTTTGGGTTTTTCTGAGAAACATTCGTATTAATTCACTAACGAGGGGTGAAGTACACATCCTGTTTTGAAATCTTTATTACATTATCCTTTGTTTTTATTCACGAAAGGCCATAATGATGTGCTAAATGTTTTGTATTTCATTTAACCTAAGTGAATAAGAAAAAAAATCACTTTAGCCATATAGTGCACCACCTAGTGCTGCACCTAATGCATAGTGCTCCGGTGGAGTAGCGGTTATCGCGTCTGGCCGGACCCCAGGAAACGTAGGTTCAATTCCCGCCTGGAGCAGACCGTTTTCATCGTTTTCTTTCTTTATTTGTAAGTGTTACAATAAAAATCACTTTATTAACGTTTTAACAACGTTTTTTGATAGTGATGGATAATAAATAACTAATTCTCTTTACAGTGAAAAAAACGCATGATATTTTATAAGCTAATTTCTAACAAGAGACTAATAAAACAATATTGAAATAAAATTTATAGGCAGGCATGTACATGCTCGGTATGGAGACATGCTGCGATCTAAATCAGGGGAATCACATCGAAACCTTGATCAAAACATCCTCACGGATACTCGGTGTCCAGAACAAAGTGCGTCTATTTTTCACGCCGGACCAATTATGCCTGCTTTAAATGAGTCAGGTCCGGTCATGCGTTGAATATTATTCGCACCTGTGGGATGGCTCCGCCAAGTATCTTCTCAATGTACTGAACAGATGGCAGCGTCATGCTGTCCGTATCATTGTCTAGGTCACGAACAGACTAGAGCCTCTCCAAATGCGTCGTGGCATTGCATCGCTTAGCGCCTTCTATCGGCTTTATCATGAAGTGTTTTGAGGAGCTTTTCCACCTTATCCCACCTTCCTCTTCCATCAGGAGCATACGTGCCGATCTTCGGTGTCATCATTTTACTGCCTCTACCCTCAACATCACGCACAAAGAAATTTAGTAACTCGTTTCTTTGTCGTACTTCCAAAAATTGTAATTATTTGCCAGCACATGTGTTCGCTACTTCATGAAACATCTCAAGAGACTTGAAAAGGCACCTTTGTGCCGGCAAGGTGGGAAGGCTGGAACAGTTTCAAGCTGCACTAGCTGGCTTCGCATATGGATTCTTCTTGCCGCTTAACATCAGGTGGTATTGAGCCATTTGCGGTGCTTTGTATAAAAAGAAACTAAACTAAAATACAAAACTGTTTATAAAACGAGACTAATGAATTACTCTCAGCTTTGTTTTAAAAGACTCAAAAGGCGGGATATTAGTCTAAGAGGTCACGGGATTTTTCATAACGATCATGGATATGGTTAGATTTACTTTTATAGTTTGTAGAGTAGTCCCCTAAGGTGAATGATGTCGGTCTGCCTGCTCTCAGTGGTTGCAACTTCAAGTTATAGAGCTTACAAGAGGGTTAATTGTTACGAAAAAAAAACGATCAGGGAAATGGTCAGTTTTAGTACATATTCAAAGTATAGCATCTCCGCAGATGAAACAAGTTGGTCTGGCGGCTCTCAGTGGTTGCATTTCAGAGTTATGATGCGCGCAAGTCACAGCATTGTTGCGAAAAAAAAACGATAACAGAAATGGTCAGTTTTAGTACCTTTTAGAAGTATGGTGTCTCCACAGGTGAAACGAGTTGGTCTGCCTGCTCTCAGTGGTTGTATTTCAGAGATATCATTGTGTACGCAATACTCTTATATATGGAAAAAGCTTAAAAAAATAGCCAAAAACGGGACAATCGACAAATTTTTAAAATTCCCATTGACCGCTGCTGTCGTGTCTCGACTTGACACACACAGCACTCTTCCTCCTCCCGCGCCCGCGCCCGCCCCCGCGTCAGTGAGCGTGGAATAATCGTTGTTGGGGGGTGCGCTTACGCTCGTTTTTGGTGTTTTTAAATAGAATTCAACCGTTACTAGCATTTTTACAATAATTTCGAAAATAAATACTAAGTGCCTGTTTTGTGAAAGTAAGACGGACAAAAAAATGATGCCTTTTAATAAAAAAAGTTTGGAAAAATGTTATGGTATATTAACAGTTCATATTAACGGTAATTTAATAACCAAGATCAACAACAGGGGTGAGTTATTCCATGACTTCATCTTAACGAACTGTCTTCAGATACTTAACAAAGGCAGGCAGCCTTTTCCCACCTTTGTTACGAGATCTAGGCAGGAAGTTCTCGACGTAACTCTTGCTACTAACCAATCTAGCCAGGACGATCAACGACTGGAACATTAGCAATGAAATATCTATGTCCGACCAACGACAGATAAGATTCGTAATTGACACAAACAAAACATACGAAAATATAACCTTTAGGGACCCCTAAACCACAAATTGGAACCTATATAGAAATATGTAAGGGATAGGGATAATGTCCCTAAGAACATAAGGTCTCCTGAAACTCTAGAATATGCCGTCCACCTTATTTCTCAGGCCATCACGGCATCCTATGAGATGAGTTGCCCTCTCAAGACCAAGAGGGACAATAAAGTAACATAGTGGCACCCCAAACTAGACAATCTCAGGAAGAAAACACGTAAACTATTCAATAAGACAAACTCCCGAGGACTGGGAGCGATATCACAAAGCCTTAACTGAATACAATAAAGAAATACGGAAGGCGATAAGACTTCCGTGGCGGAAGTTCTGCGAGGAGTTCAAGAATACTCCTCAAGGGGTCAGAATTCACAAAATCTTAGCGAAATCGCCAGCCAACCAACTGGGACTTTTAAAGAAACCAGATGGAAATTTTACTGATACAGTGGAGAAGACCCTGGAGCTCTTAGCGACAACACACTTCCCTGGATCAGAAACATTATCGAGTACCGAATATAAACCTGAGTATCAGCACTGCCTAACCAAGCCTAAAAACGAAGACTGGAGAAGAGCAGCAAAAATGATCAGACCAAATAAAGTGAAATGGGCTATCGAAACCTTCAAACCATTTAAGTCTGCTGGGGAAGATGACATTTTCCCAGCACTGGTGCAAGAAGAGAAAGACATTCTCACACCGCTCCTAGTAAAAATATTTCGTCTGAGCTACGCATGGGGATACATACCAGAAAACTGGACATTGGTCAAGGTATGCTTTATACCTAAAGCAGGCAAGAAGGATTATTCACAACCAAAATCCTTTAGACCAATAAGCCTAACCCCTTTCCTGCTAAAATGTATGGATAAAATCATAGACGAATGCATAAGGGAGGACCTTTGAAGGAAGTCCCTTTACACTCCAAGCAACATGCTCATAAAAAAGGGAAATCCACGGAAACTGCTCTTCTTGAGCTTACGGACAGGATCGAAAGAGCTCTGGAAGACAAGCAGATAGCTCTGTGTGCTTTCCTCGATATTGATGGAGCTTTTGACAATGTCACTCCCTGACCAAAGGTATGGGAGCCAAAGGGATCGATGACACAACGACCCGGTGGATAAAGTCAATGCTGCTTAATAGAACCGTTAAGATAAATCTAAACGGAATAACAAGAAATTTTAAGACAACAAGGGGGTGTCCGCAGGGGGGCGTACTGTCTCCATTGCTATGGTCACTTGTTGTGGATAAACTCTTTACAAAAACAACTCAAATGGGTTTTGATGTGCAGGGCTATGCCGACGACGTAGTGGCCTACGTTATAGGTCCTTGCCAAAGCACTGTATTATCAATACTACAAAGAGCGCAGATTATCAAATGTCAAATGGTGCGCATATAACCAACTGGGGGTTAACCCCTCCAAAACAACTATAGTGCCCTTTACTAGGAAGCGCAAGCTAAACAGGCTTGCTACACTAACTATTAAAGGAACATCCATACCTTATTCCCAAGAAGTCAAATACTTGGGCATATCAATTGACAAGGCACTGACCTGGAAAACACACTTAAACAACGTAATCCAAAAGGCAACAACTGCCTTAGGAATATGTCACCGCCTTGCAGGGACGAGATGGGGCTTAAACCCCAAACTCGCCCTATGGCTTTATACCACCATCGTAAGGCCGATGCTAACGTATGCCTGCGTACTCTGGGAGAAAAAAGTCATGCAAAGAACAACCATCAATAAGCTTACCAGCTTGCAACGCACCACGTGCTTGATGGCAACTGGTGCAATGCGCACAACCCCGGCGGCAGCCCTTAATGCACTTCTTAACCTACCCTCCTGTGTTTCCTTAGCGATAAACTTAGCAAGATTGTTAGACCCCCATTCAGATATAAGGTTCAACACTCTGTTGAGCTCAATGGTAAGATTCTTTCTCTCACGTTTTCAGCGCGCCCAGCCCCTGGGCGACCGTAATATCCCCCATGCATAGCTATGAATGTTTCCTAACGGAAGCATGACATTGATATGAAGAAGAAATAGTGTGGGAGATAGAACAAAGCCTTGTGGTACACCAGCATTCACTGACATGAACCGCGAAGAGCATCCATCTGCGAGGACACGGATTCTTCACTCATGCAGGAAGTCGGTATTTATAGAAAGGGCAAACAAAAACCTTACATTATCCTAAGTAAAAACAAGAGGCTCTAATAGATACTAAATTTCTTTGTGCGGGATGTTGAGGTGAAGACTGTGAATTGATGACTCCGAAGAACAGCACGCGTGCTCATGAGATACTTAGGAGCACGCGTGCTGTTCTTCGGAGGGTGAAGGTGGAATAATAAGCCGGCGATCCAGTTGCAGAGCTGAGCGGGCAGACCGTATGCTGGGAACTTGGAGAGAAGAGCCCTGTGCCAGACTCGATCAAATGCATTGGCAATGTCAAGGCTAACAGCCACTGACTCACCACGTTTGTCAATAGCTTTACTTCAGACATGCATTAATTTCGACCGAAGCCCGCACTGTCGATTATTAATTAATGGTTGATCTTCTAAATATCGGATCAGCTGGTTGCTTAGGATCCTTTATCCGTCTCCCTTTATGGGGACCGGTTGCACATTGACCTCTCTCCAAGATTCCAGCACATACCCAGTAGAGAAAAAAAGACGGTATAGACGCATTAAGACGGCAGACAACTCCGCTGCGCATTTTTTCAGTACTATTGGTAGACCTGTACTAGGTGGTAGACCTGTATGTAGGGTCGTCTGGGTAGGTACCACCGCCTTTCTTATTTCAGCCGTGAAACAGTTCGCTGTGTTTCGGATTGAAGGGAAAGGTAGCCAGTGCAATAACTGGGCATGGGCGGCATTTCATCTTAGGCCCCAGGATGACAACGCACCTGCAATATCAAGTGACTTTTCCTTGTTATTGCAGGTGTCTATAGGCGGCGGTAACCGCTTACCATCAGGTGGGCCGTCAGCTTGTTTGTCATCCAGTTGTATAAAAAAAAAAAAAAAAAAAAACTATTAGGGGGAAGATTCTAAAGATGACGAAATCTAAATTAAAAAGAATGCATGAAGAATCTGTGATTTTACCTAAAAATTATTAGATTATATATCAAGCTAAATATTAATAAAAAACTGGATTAAATACTTTATATTGTGGTTTAGTATAGATTTAACGAAAAACTAATGAAAAAGGTCAAAAAAATATTAAAAGAATATTTGAAGTAAGTAAATATTTAACTCTTTAGGCGTTTGCAATATTCTACAAAGTGATTTATTTGTGGCTTTACTCAAAGATGATTAGATTATGAAAGTTAGATTAATAAAAATTGGACTTGTTCGATTTATTTTTTTATTTTATTGTTTACTGTTATTTTTTTTCTTCTCTGAAATACAACTACTGAGAGCAGGCAGACCAACTCGTTTCACCTGTGGAGTCACCATACTTCTAAACGGTACTAAAACTGACCATTTCTGTTATCGTTTTTTTTTCGCAACAATGCTGTGACTTGCGCGCATCATAATTCTGAAATGCAACCACTGAGAGCTGCCAGACCAACTTGTTTCATCTGTAGAGACACCATACCTTGAATATGTACAAAAACTGACCATTTCTCTGATCGTTTTTTTTTTGCAACAATGACCCCTCTTGTAAGCTCTATAACTCGAAGTTGCAACCACTGAGAACCGGCAGACCAATATCAATCACCTTGTGGGACTACTCTACAAACTATAAATGCAAATTAAACCGTATCCATTATCGTTATCAAAAATCCTGTCACCTCTCAGTCTATATTTTACTCTCCAAAATCATTATAAAACATTTAGGTGGAATAAAAAAACATTGCGTCTTCAAATTTAACACAACGTTGACTAAAAATGCTGCTTTTTAACCGACTTCAAAAAAGAAGGAGGTTATAAGTTCCACTGTATGTATTTTTTTTGTATGTATGTTCACCGATTTCTCTGTCAATTGTAAACCGATTTACAAAATCCTTTTTTTATTCGATAGAGTATACTCCAGTGGTGGTCGTATTGTCACCAAGTCAGGATCTGATGATGGGATCCCAGGAAAATCGAGGGCAAACCTCAAATTTTATTGGCACGTATGACATGTTTTACTTTTTTTCAAAGCTATTCAAGTATTTGCTTCTGTTAGTCATCATCTCATGTTAATGAGCTGATGATGGAAGGTACAACTCCTTAACGGTTAGGAGTTAGAAGATAATTCTTTTACTGTGTATTTCAACCAAGGACTGAGAGACAGACAAGTCAATAGTGCTGACGGTCACCCATCTTGCTTTGACCTTAGGAAATCACTTAAAAATGTGAAATTAATTTTTTTAACAAAAATAAAACCGACTTCAAAACACTAAAAAGGAAAAAATAATTAAATTTCAGTACTTACCTAGGTACCTACTTAGCTCCTGAAATGTATATTTTGGAGTTGGTGCTGTGCTGTTTCCAGAGACAGAAAGTGAAGCACACCAACTCCAAAAAATACATTTCAGGAGCTAAGTAGGTACCTAGGTAAGTACTGAAATTTAATTATTTTTTCCTTTTTAGTGTTTTATAATCTAAGACAAATAACACCCAGACGCTGTTTGATTTCTCATAAACATTTCTTCTTGACAAAAGGTAATATTGCATCAGTGTATCATCGTAATATTTTATAAACATATCGCCTAAATTTAACTACTGCCGCAATAGGAGTTTTACCTTACCTATGTGTTTATTATCTGTTATATCTATAAATTGCTTAAAAGCTATTCAACAAATTTACTAGACTAAATAATATTCTTGGTACAAAGCACAAGTTCGATTGATTTAAACATTATTAAATTTTATTTAGGTACCTACTTTCCAAAAACATTAATATATCTGCAGTAATAACGGACAAGACGAGCAGGCATATTATCAGTAAGAGATGATCTAGAAGGCCAGCTGATATGTGACAACTCAGGACGTGATGGACTCTTGTTAACCGCCACAATAGTTCTACACATACAGCTTTTCATACTAATTTGTGGTTGAGGTAGCATGGTTCCTACCTACAAGGCAAGCTTAACCGTTACCTAAATTACTTTTTCTTATCTCCTGACCATAAATAAATCACTTGTTTGCATTGTTTTAGCAGGATAAAGCGCAACTCTAGCCATTTTAGCGTCGGGGCTAGTTGACGGAAATAAATCATTTTGATCTGTTAAACTTGCTTTGTTGGAGTATTGTCAGAATAATTAAAAAATTAAAATTAAATGAATCAAAAAACCAGTTACAAAAATGATCTCAGCTAGTTCAAGGCCTTTACTTTAAGTTCTTAAAAACAGAGTTTTTCTAAATAAATAAGGCATATTATACATAGACAGGTTCTCATAGATATCTAAAAATAATAAATAACAGTTTTTTTAACAATAATTAAAAAGTTTATAATTAAAATAATACCGAATTCACTGTCGTCCAATATGCACAGTATAAATAGCAAATGGGTCAATCTTAAATTATTTGGGAATACCTACGTGATACTACTTTTATTGTAAAGTATCACCAAGGATGATATTTTGATATCATCTTTGGTGATACCTCAAATGTAATAGTTGCACTACGAGAGTCGCCTCTATTACGAATGGAGTAACGACGGTCTCAAGATACGCTATTCAAACTGTTTATGTGTATATAATGTGCTTTCGGCGACTGTATACAAAGCGTTATACTCAACAAAAACCCCAACTTCAATGTAACGGGAACTTTACGAGAAACCCTTTAAATGTTATCTGCCTTCCAATAACATAACTTTAATGTACAGTCGACAGCACATCAAGCGTAACAGTTTGACCTTGAGACCGTCCTTACTCCGCTCGTAATAGAAGCGGCTTTCGTAGTGCAACTGTTATACTTGATGTGCTGTCGTGTGTACATATACATTCAAGTAAAGTATTAGTGCACCAGTACCTTGTTAAGAGTTTACTGCACTTTAAATACAACCGTAGCATACACTGCATTTTTATCGTTGTAAATTTATTACACCAGAGTCAGCGGTGAGTCGAATGTTCAGTACACCTATCTACAAGCCAGAGATCCCGGGTTCGAATCCCGGTAAACTGGTGCTTTTTTGATGAGTTGGAACGTTTTATCTCGGGTCAAAGATGTTAGAATGTTATTTTGTTTATTATTATTTTTGAGTCGCATTAGGCTATACGTTTAACCAGATGGATGAACGTCATGTCTGCCGTCTTGATATCGAGTTTTTAAGGTGGAATTTCCAACTTTAATTGAAAGAAGTACTGTCCACTTCTTGCCTATCTTCCGGGCCATCATCGACCCGTTTGCCAGTTTAACCTGCCTTGCCCACGCATAGATCCCGCGTCGATCTAACCATTGTTATACAGGATGGTGTTTCATGACATTTGTGTGAAATAATCTATAATTGGCTACATTATTTCATAGAAATGTCCTGAAATTATCAAATGCATGAGATGTTTTTGAAAGTTGCAAACCATTTCTATGAACTAATAAAGCCCATGTTTTAATTTATTGTCGTATTGACGACACCATTCTGTATAATATTCTTTTTTTATATTTATAATAAAAATGTTGCTTGGAAGAGATCTCCACTAGGGCTAACTACTGCATGTTTGCATTGAATTTTCTTATCCATTTGGTGCAATAGTATTAAGTATATTTAGCTAAAAAACGGGCATCTCGGCAAGCTGTACAGCTATATTCCTACACTATACAGGGTGGTGCCGTCAATACGACAATAAATTAAAACATAGGCTATATTAGTACATATAAATGGTTAGTCACTTTCAAAAACATTTTATTCCTTCAATAATTTCATGACATTTCTATGAAATAATGCAGCCAATGTTGTACTATTTCATACAAATGTCATAAAATTATCAAATGATGAAGCTGTTTTTGAAAGTGGCAAACCATTTCTATGAACTTATGTATTAGCCCATGTTTTAATTTATTGCCGTATTAACGGCACCATCCTGTATATCAGGCCACCAGTTGCAATTGTTGAGAAAAAAAATAAGCGCTAAGTACTTCATTCATTTATAATACCTACACACTGACTTAAATGTTCACTAAATAATGTAAAGATTTAATTTTCATGTATCATTCATTATAAATAAATAAATAATGTATATTCCGTATTTTGGGGTTTTTTTTGGAGATGGGCCACTATGGCATTAAGTATTAAAAATTTCTATAGATTACGAAACAATGAACAATGTTTTAGAGTCTCATTGAGTACTGATATACCATTTAGCTTTCTAATCTCTAGCTGGAAATTGGAAGTGTCTTCGGAAGTCCTCTTGCTAAAATTTATTGCAGTGAAAAGTGTCTTGATTATTGGAATATTTATAGAAAATGGAAAATGGATGCGTTTAATTGTAAATCGTCTATTGCATCCACATTCTACAGTTAGAGTGTCAGCTTAGGAACAGTTAAGTAGTTATAGTATTACGACACAGAATAACAAATATTCTAACTGAAGTTTCACTCTCGAACAAGTGTCAAGTTCAGGTATAGATAAAAATTTGCCTACTTTTACGACCGTTTCCTACTTACCTACACCCGAAATTAAAACTTATCGTGTGACTCGAGCGTTTATATTGGGCACCGTTCACTGGAAACCGGTTTAGCGGCAAGAACACAGGGTTCTCGGTTTCTCATCCACTCATTCCGATTCCTTGTTCTTTGTTCAATTTAGACAACCCTGTGTGATATTTTTCATATGGATTATAAGATCGTTTTGAAGTCATTGTTCTTTGCAAAAATCACGGAAAAGATGCTTAGCTACGCGCGAGATGCAGTGAGCTAAGAGTCGAGCGGCAACTTAATATACAGTCATACCCCGTAAATCTTGCTCAATTCCATTAATGTTTACTACCCCCATTGTTCTTGTGGTATCCAGTTGAATATATGTTAAATATTGTATTGAAAGATGTAAACGTGAAGACCTTCCTTTAAAAAAAAATTTACTGAAATTCCTACCTTGCAAATTCTTTTTAGCAGACTTTCATTCTCACCCATCTATAGAAAACGTTAAACAACATTTTCGTTATTAAATTAAAATGTTAATTTTTATTCACAACTTTTGCGAAATAGTTTTCGCGGAAAAAAATAGCTGACATTACCCAATGCCAAAGTGGCTCAATTTGGGTGTGATTTTAGCCACTATTTCCTCTTACTATATACAGAAAATAAACTGCCAAAATGTCTAAAAGCGAAAATTTTGCATTTGGGTGGCCCAAATGCTAAATTTTCGCTTTTAGACATTTTGAGTTACTCTGGTTCTGGTGGCCTCTATTATATCTTTCCTACTGAGACTTTCCTATCATCATCATCATCACCAGCCTATAGTATACGTCCCACTGCTAGGCCTTTCTCCTGGCAGAAACATAACACCATCCACAACGCTAGCCCCACGCGGGTTGGTGGATGAAAGCGGTTGCAGTATAACAACCGGAATCAACAAGTTATCGTGCCTTCCGAAGCACGGAGGAGTTCGATATCACAAATTTGGATTGACCCATGCCGGGATCGACCATACCGAAAGTTGCTTGATTTTCTTATCGAAACCAGAGCGCACTACGCCGCCGCACTTTCTTCTTATCATTATTAATCATCACTAGCCTTTATACGTCCTACTGCTCTTGGGAGAAACACACGAGAAGTTTGGGCCATAACATCACCACGCTAGCCCAATATGGCTTGTTAAAGTAATTAAAGTAAAAAATACAAATGATGATTGGCTCATTCAACATAACGAAAATTGCTATGTTATCGTTACCGAACTCCTCAACTTCACTATTATTATCATGAACCTAATATCTTTTGTTTTTGTTGTTTATTTAGTCAAGTATGATAGCCGTAGTAACTGATTCACGAAATGTGGGTACTTAAAGTGAGGTATTTTCCAAAATACTAATTCTCTGGATGAATTCCATAAGTACTTGCAGGTGTAATAGTTAACCCCGAGCTGATAGTTGAGGAAACCTTGTTGAAACTGAGTTTCCTACTCCTTGAGTGGGAAACTCGGTTGCGGCGCGTTGAAGCTTAACAGAACATAGGAGTTCAAACGATATTGAATTGATGTCGAGTCGGAGTAATGTGCTTGAAACATTTAAACAGAATTATCTGCTCACATTGAAACGAGTTTTAATTTAATTAGATCATTTCAATTACTACAAGTAGGGTATATTAGTAGGGACATGATATATGGAATGGGTTTTTTACCTTATTAATTACCTACTAGTAGCTACTCATAGCTTTCTTAGGAAGCCCTCTCTTTTCCAACTTTCATCGGAATCGATTCAGTAGTTTCGAATTAAAAACGTAACAGACAGACAAACAAACAGAATTACTTTCGTATTTAAAATGTTAGTATGGATTCAATCATCATGATGATACTTCATAAAGCACATAGACTTATATGTACCTAGTTGTCCAATAAACCGTCTATTTTAAAATAATATCATAATATAACACTTAAAAATACAAATTTGTATAAAATAAATACATATATAAAAATGTGAGCTTTTTTAAAAAGTACAGAATTGGAATTGATGTTCAAGCTTATGCAGGGATTCCTTTTGTTTGATAGAGCCTCTCTCTAAATATAACATACCGTTTTCACTTAACGGAATCACTGAAGCGAATGATATTAATTCAGTATGGACTGGTCTCAATCATGAAATATTGCCAAGTACATTTTTTGAATAAAATATTCTCTGTAAAATCATGCCCGGTGTTATTGTTAAAGATAGATATATTATTAGGCTTATCAAGGTCCGTTTTGAGCTAAAAACTTTTAGAGTATTATGTTTCTGAAACTGCTGAATAGCAAATCAGCTGGTCTTCAACTTTTATGGCTTTTGTTTCTTGGAGAAAACGGAACTGTTCAGATAAAAAAATGAGAAAATAAATAATACCATCGAGGTAGATTTCCACCTTTCAATTGGAAATTTGCTGGGTGGTTGATATAAAATATTGTTTTTTTTTAATACAACTAGATGACAAACAAGCTGACGGCCCACCTGGTGGTAAGCGGTTACCGCCGCCTATAGACACCTGCAATAACAAGGAAAAGCACTTGATATACAATTACAATAACATTGCTTATTACTTACCAAGAGTGCGAAAATAGGGAGTATTCTTCAGATGTTTAATTTAAAGACATCACATTAGAAGTTCAAATAGACAAGAATATTAATTCTATGGATCATAATACTGATATAATCTCCAATATATAATTTAAAGCGAGACGCGACGCCGCTTTTGGTCACAAATGACAGATCCACAGAACTGGATTAAACAGTTAGCTACTCGGACGACTTTAAAATGCTATAGGACGTATAGGATGTTGGTATTCAAAATAAGAGCGATACCATCTCGAGCACGCCGTAATTATGCTGTCCCCAACATCGAATACCCACGCAAGTTTTTGCACTGCGCTTGATAAATTATTGAGCTTCCGAAATCACCTGGGTGATTGATTGTAGGTACGATAAACTTACTGAGTTGCAGTCACAACTAACAACTATCAATCAATAGGCGTATATAATGAGGGTGATATAATAAGACAGTACAATAGCGGTCCAAGACTTTAAATTTTGGTCGATTAGCGAATAACGAGTTGAGCTAGTGACTAGTAACAAGTGGACAAGCAACGATATGCGAGTGTGTGGCTATGTTGCTTTCGTCGCTGGCTTAGGGGCGAGTGTTTTTTTTCATACCACTCAGGTGGCAATCAAGCGGTTACCATAGCCTATGGACGCTTGCAACACCAGGGGCATCACTTACGCGTTGCCGACCCTGTAAATGAGAGACTACTCAACTAGTGCTGAGTCCCAAGCAAGTGTTATTAATAAGCGAGTCGCTGAGCTAGATATCAACTTTAGTTCAAGAGCTCTTGCCGACGAGGTAATGTGAATTAGGGTTGCCAACCCTACTATATAATAATAATAATATTCAATTTCGAAATAATATTCGAGCATTTCTTTACGAGTCATGGATATTTATATGTTTATTTAGTTTATTTCTAATATTTATTTTAGGAGCTCGGTGGCGTAGTGGTTTGAGCGCTCTGGTTTCGATTACGAAAACAAAGCAACTTTCGCCATGGTCGGTCCCGGGATGGGTCAATCAAATTTATAATCTCGAGCTCCTCCGTGCTTCGGAAGGCACGTTAAGCCGTTGGTCCCGGTTGTTTCTGCAACCGCTTTAACCCACCAACCCGCATTGGGCCAGCGTGGTGGTGATATGGCCCAATCTCCTCATGTGTTTCTATCATGTAGGAAGGCCTGTGCCCAGCAGTGGGACGTATATAGGCTGATGATGATGATATACATATTATTATCATTATTTCTCCGTTATCTAGTATCCATAACACAAGCTGTTAGTGATGCTTACTTTGGGCTAGGTGTGAGTGTATAAAAAAAAAACTAGTAAAACTACTATATTTTATGATAAACCAATCAAAAAATTGCATGACATTAGTACCTAGTAGTAAAAGTAAAATTTAAACTTATCTTAAATTTGACTTCTAAATACTAATAAGGCCATAAATTATGAAATTTAAGTACCTACTTAAAGGAAGGAGTCGGTGCAGAACTTTCTATAGTTTGCGGAAACAGCCCATCACCAGTTTTGGACTCAAACAGATGAAGGATCGACTCTAAAAATACCTTTAAATCAGACAGCTAGGCACATTTTCATTCTTTTGTAGGCTAAAAGTTTTACTTTTAGATTTTCATTACACACTATACCGCATTGATTATAAAAAGTGGACGGCCCTAGTGTAAATGAACTTCAACGTGAAAATAAATTGTCGATCGCCAATCGTTTCCTCGTCTGCGACGCGGTGGGTGGGGCGGAATACAGTACTTATAAATTGCGGTTGTTGCTAATACAGTTTTTTTTAATCCGGCGTGAAAATTGTTGGTTTTGTCAACTTTTCTTGTAAAGTTAACGCAGTATGTAGTCACCCGGATCGTAAAAGGTTCCGGGTTTTATTCCTGGTTCTAGTTCTCAGTTTTATTTAGTTTAGATGCGCTTATAAAGATTTTACTAACATTTAAGTACTATAATGTTGACAAAGTTAAGAAAAAAAGATAGAAGTCTGTAAAAAAAATTCTTTTTTCTTTCTTTTTTTTAAACTATGATAATAGTGTAATGTCGTATTTAGATACGTGAAACACTTTTTATAATTTACACAAGGTATTTACAAGTCCAATTAAAACAACTTGATGAAACCTTTGAAAATTAAAAATACACAAAAGACAAAAAACAACACAAAAAATTACAAACTATTGTGAAGTAAAGTGGAACAAATTCAACAATGAAAATATAAAGCAGAATGGAAACCTTTTTTAAAAAAAAACGGCATCTATTCTCAGACACACCTCATTACTTTCAGGAGGGTGTTGTTCGGGAAAATAACTCTGCTTGGCTCGGCTGCAGCGTTGCATTTCGCATTATTATTACCTAGAACAGCTCGAAAAGAAACTGCAAAATTCACAATTTTAATCTACGTGAATAATTGCGCGTTTGTAAAATTTACAAATGATTTTCATATTGAAATACAATCACAATTTTAAATGAAAATAAACTATAATTTGGGTTACAGTTGCTTTTCAGTAATTACGCTTTGGACTTAAATTCCAGAGGATCTGCATTGGCTCAGTTGGAGCATTCCCAAAAAAAGTTGGCAAAAATAAGATAGCTAATTTGAATATCCATTTTGGGTTTCTTGGAACACTGCTCTTAATAAAATTATTTTATTTATAGCACTGGTGGACTTTCTGCTCAATTGTAAATTATCACACTTGAAAATTATTTACTTATTCAAATTACGGATATATTAAACGAGCAAATAGGGCTATGGTAGGCACCAAAATAATTAAACGGCCAATAAAATTTCTACTAACTAATAAATTATCTGTTTAGTATTTTGATATTTTTTATCATCAATGGTGACGTAAAATGGTGCAATTATGTTCTGTGTATTTTTTTTAAAGTAAGTTAATCTAAAAACAACTTATATCTCAAAATTAGGACTGATTCAGTTATTTTACGGTTTTAAGTAGCTGAAATTGAATTTTATTATTGACTGTCTTCTACCCGCGCCTTCGCCCACATGGGCTACAGGAATTAAATTACTTTTTTAGAAACTAACACTATAAGCGCTCTCACTCCTATTCAGTTAAATAAACAAACTGACAATATCCCAGACAAAGCAATAAGAAAGAAGTTCTACATGAAACCTGCGCTACCCTGCGCGCCGAGCACTTGGCTGCCGATGCCGTGTAGGATTTTCGAAGCCTTATTTGACTCTATTGGGGGATGAATTAGGCAAAACTGTGATAAGTGTGCATATGTTTGAGTCCATCGACGCAGAGAATAAAAAGTTTCACTGAAAATTCAATCTCCCATTGCACTCTTTTAGACTTTCGAAAATACCCTTTCTTAGAGGATACTTACACTTCACATAAAAAACACATCCTCGAAATTGTATGTTTCTAGGGCTAGGACTAGCGGTTTAGATTGTGCGTTGATTATACTTATCAGTCAGTCAGGACTTCGAATTTTATATAGCGGTATACCTGCTGATTACTACGTGACAAATATACTTCAAAAGAAAGAGCAATTGAAATATTAATGGTAACGAAAAATAAAAGAAGGTTTGTGTCCGCCAGGTATTTTATGATTGAGTGTATAAAATATCTGCGACAAACGAATGTAATATGCGATATTGCGATTCACTGAATTCCCAATTTACACTAATGCGAATTGCCGAAGTGCGACGCCAATCTACTGCGACAAACAATTTATTGTGCGATATAATGCTTGTGCGACACTGATAAATCTTAATATCTAAATTTAAATAATATGTACGTAGATTGACCGATTTGTTTTCTTTTTATGTTAACAACAACTTATATAAAAAAACAATAGTTTTATAAAGTGTACCTACTCTATATACAGAATGTTTGGTACTCACCATAACATGCGGGTACCTACTCATGTTAATATAGGTAGTCATATAAACTCTATAGTGTGAATAAAAATTCAAAATTATAAAATAAAATTAAAACTTCATACAAATAGTTCGCTCAGTTAAACAATATGTACGGAAAATTTACAAAATTGATTATAGAATTTTTATCTTTAATAACACCTTATATCCGGACGTTGCTTTACCTTGCTTGTTATACTGAGTACCAAGCACTTTGTATAGAGTGAAACATTTTGTTTCTGGCGCTCGCATGCCGCTGCCTCGACACTTTAATTGCTACTAAAGTCGGCTTACTTTAATCCTAAAAAAACCCGATATCGATAAAACTTGCAGCCACTCCTATACGGAAAGAAAGAAACATAAATTACAATGATATTTCTCGAATAGACTTTTATCTTACACTGCACGCGAATCGAGCTCGTGATTTATAATGTATTTAAGCACCATTTTAATTTTATATTATGTTCAAGTTTTAAGCGCTCTGAGCATCCCGTTTTCCGCTTTAAAATAGAGTGGAAAATACCACTTCTTTTCAAAAACAAAAATTAACAAATGCATAAAAACACAAAATACAAAAAAAAAACACAAAATACATAAAAAAACAAAACATAAAAAATACATAAAAAAATATCTAAAAGAAAATTGTAACATTATTGTGGACAGAACCCGATACTTACGTAAGAAACGAAACGAAACCGATACGAAACTAGGTAAGCCTAGTTTCTCATTAATATATTTTGCAAGTGCAAAATAATTTTCATCGCAGAATAGAATCCGTGGGTTTAATGAGCGTTTATAACGTTGGTTCAGACGAATTATATTATACTAGAACAATATAAATTAAAAATTAATCCCTCAAGCGGAGCTATCCCAAAGGAGGGCTATGACTATTAAAAAATCAATTGTGTCTGATTTAGCAAAACGGCCGCCCAATTGTACAACTTTACCTTGTGTTTAATTTGTCTCTTGTGTGGAACAAATAATATAAATAATATATACTATTTGGTATTATTGTTATGAGGAGCTCGGTGGCGTAGTGGATTGAGCGCTCTGGTTTCGATCACGAAAACAAAGCAACTTTCGCCATGGTCGGTCCTTGGATGGGTCAATCAAATTTATAATCTTGAGCTCCTCCGTGCTTCGGAAGGCACGTTAAGCCGTTGGTCCCGGTTGTTACTGCAACCGCTTTAACCCACCAACCCGCATTGGGCCAGCGTGGTGGTGTTATGGCCCAAACTCCTCATGTGTTTCTGCCATGTAGGAAGGCCTGTGCCCAGCAGTGGGACGTATATAGGCTGGTGATGATGATGATTATTATTATGAACTGATGCCCACGGCCTTTCTCTATCATCGCACCGCTCGCCAACGGCAGGGGTCATCCTCACAAATTGGAACCAAAATGGTCACGTACCTACTGTACGGTTTCAGAGAAACTTTCTCCGACGTACGCTCAGATTGTGGAATGAGCTCCTGCGGAGGTTTCCTCAAATGAGTACGGCATGGGGTTCGTTAAAAAAGGCGTGAAAAGGCTTAAAGCTTCGGTGTAAACGCAACGCAAAACGCAGGTGATGTCCCTGGTGTTGGAAGCATCAATAGGCTACGGTACCCGCTCACCATCAGGTGGGCGGTATGCTTAATTGCCACCTTAGTGGTATGAAAAAAAAGAACTATCCTATTTTTATCATGATGTTAACGGCCTCGTCGGGATTCGTAATTACCCCACTGTCGCCTATGTTATGAATGCAAATTACTTTTTTGCATGGAACGATACTGAAATCTCGAGTCAACCGTGTAACGTAAGTATGCACGGCCCGCATTATATCTGCTTTGAACTCGGGACACGTCTGTCACCGTATTACGGATTTGTCTTATTTCTTGAGTTGTTTCGACCCGCGAAGCGTGTGTCAAACGCTACGTGTAGATGATAAACGGAGTGCTAGCTTCTTTTTATAGAAATTATATGACACATTTTTTCTTATTTTATTTTAACATTAGACTATTTATTTTTAATTTTATTACTAACAAAAATGTTTCAAAGGTTAAATTATAGAAAATCCTGGTGCGGGGACTTAAATATTATAAAAGGCTAAACTTTTAAATTATGGCAAAACTGTAGAAAAGTGAAATTTATTGAAAGTAATGTTACTTAAATATATTAAGTACTTATACCGCATCTAATAAAACAATGATGGACGTCTTATTTATGACTATTAGTTACTAATAAAAACCGGCCAAGTGCGAGTCGAACTCGCGCACGAAGGGTTACATACCATTATCTATAAACAAGCCTCTACCTGTTGCCGTTATCAATATCAAGCAAAAACAAGCAAAAAATCACGTTTTGTATGGGAGCCCCCTTAAATATTTATTTTATTCTGTTTATTAGTATTTGTTTTTATAGCGGCAACAGAAATGCATCATCTGTGAAAATTTCAACTGTCTCACTATCACGGTTCATGAGATATAGCCTGGTGACAGACGGTCGGACAGCGGAGTCTTATTAATAGGATCACGTTTTACCCTTTGGGTACGGATTCCTAAAAATGTATACCCTTAAAATAATTATTCTATGTGTATATCCTATTGCGAGTACTGGCGTCGGTAGAATGGTACTATTGCGACTGCATTAATCAAAGGGCTAGGCATCCAATCAAGCGGCGAATTTACCCATATGGTGGCGACATATACACAACATTGGTTGAAACATATGGATATAAGTATTTAAAATAAGAACATGGAAAGGAAACTATGTTAAAACATAAAAAAAGAAATTAAAATGTTTCAACAGTTTTCTCCGAAAAGTTTTGTAGTCATCGTAAAATTTGGTATTCGCGTTAGTACCTGATGCATATTCTAGAGATCGGTTGGTGTAAACCAAGATTAGTTCTACTCTGTGGTACATGAAACAATTTGAAGATCGATTACGTGGATATCTACTGGGAACATTTTAAGAGATTTTGTTCGGCAGGTGGTTTCACCAAACCGTTGACCAATTTGAAAAGAAAGAGCAGATCCGAAACAGAGACACGAACATGTAAGTTAAAATATTTAAGTCATAATAATTAAAATAAAATCGTAGCAATTAAAAGAAAATCTTAAAAAATAGTTACAGGGCCCAATTTTTTTACAAGGGGCAAACAATCCACTACCACTTTTCGTCCATCTATATTAAGTAATAAGTTCACCTATATGGTGTGGGATGTTTTCGGATAGGTCGGTCGGTCTTTTTTCGATTCATGAATCCGTTTGCACATTTTTGAAATAAAATAAAAGAAAAAAAGGGATAATTTACTTTTTACTTGATTATTTTATTTTTTTAAGTTTACGACATAACGCCTAAGCGGAAGGACGCACGCTCTTAATAAAAGTTTTTTACCCCACCCGCAATCACTATGGTCGTTAATAAATGTGTAAAATGCAAAAAAAACTATAACTAAAAAAGTGCCTGGATTGGAGTGTAGTAGGTGCGAAGTTATTGTACATGCAGATCCTGCATGTTCTAAGCTATCGAATAAGCAGTTAAACACCATCAGGAACTCGCCTGGGATAGAGTGGAGTTGTCAGGACTGCCTGAAGAACAGTTCGCGCAGGTCATCATTCGTAATCCCAGACGATGATGATGATGAATGTGAGACGGGTGTCACCGATTTCGCCCATGCCATCGATGCTAAAAAGCTGGTGCAGGACATAAGTCGTGAGATAAAAAAAACTTTTCGCGAGGAAATAGGAAACCTCGAGAACTCGCTCGATTATCTTAGTGAACAACTCACTACCATGGAGCAGTCTATAAAAACACAGGACAAGAGAGTCAAAGAGTTGGAAAACCAAAACCTTGATCTGTTGAACAAAAACAAGAACCTGGACATGCGGGTGACCGTCTTGGAACAGGAGCTTAAAGATTTTGAACAAAAGTCTCTCTTGACCTCGTTGGAAGTTGCTGGATTACCAGAGATATCACCCAGCGAGGTGAGTACAATAATTGAGACAATTGCCTTAAAACTAGATGTCAATAAAAAAGATGTTCAGTCAATGCAGCGCCTGCCGGGGTCAAAGGACAAACCGACGTCAATCCTCGTAGAACTAAAAACTAATATTTTACAACAACAATGGATCAACGCTGCCAAGGACAAGTACCTCACAGTGGGGCTGGTAACGCCGGACGTCCCGAAGGAGAAAGCAGATAGACGAATTTTTATTAGAGAAGCCCTAACAAAGTATCAGAAAACTATTTTATATAATGCCAAGGTGCAATTATTAAATAAGTCGTGTCAATATGTATGGTGTAAGAACGGTAAGGTATATGCTCGAAAAACTGGCAATAGTAAAATTTATTATATACGCTCCATGAATGATATTAATTTAATTTTAAAACAAACTTCAACTCAATCTGATAAGCAAACTAAGACCATTTAATTTTAATACTTACTGAACATATAGCTTATTTACCCTAGTCTTAGGTATAATCAATGGAAAGACATATTACTGAAATATTCAATTGCAGTTCTCCTAGTCGCTTTTTTCAAAAGCTACCTTCTAAAAGTAATGTAAGCCTTTCTTGTTTACACTTTAATATTAGGTCACTCATAAAAAATTTTACTAAGTTGCACGAAGTAATCCATAATTGTAGCTATCCACTGGATATGATAGTAATTACAGAACCCGGTATCTCGAAAAATATAGTTCACTTATATAACTTACCCGGCTACAATCTGTATTCACAACTACGAGAGAATAAAAGAGGGGGCGGTATTATTATTTATGTCCGGAACCATATAAAATTCACTACAATTCAACATAAAACCAAAACGTTTGAAAGTCTCTCAGGCACTATAAAAGTAAACTCGAAAACTAAATGCGGTTGTGTGTGCAGTTTATAGGCCACCGTCTACTAACAAAAACCTGTTTGTTAGCGAGCTGAGTAGATATATTTCTAAGTTTCAATTAAAACAGAATTTACTTTTAATTGGTGATACTAACATTGATCTGAAAGCCATAACGTCAATTAAGGATGCATTCGTGGAGGCGCTCAGCGAACACGGATTGATGGGTGGAATATCAGATTACACAAGAATCGAAACCAAACAAAACATCGTCACCAAATCTTGCATAGATCACATTTTTGCCCGCTTCCCAACATTACATCCGTTTTCGGCGGCGCTCGACGTCGTACTGGCCGATCATCGGGGTATCATTTTTACGTGCATAGATGACACACCCATGAAGCCGAAGCGTATACAGCATGTTACAAAACGTTTGATAGACTACGAGATTTTTTATAAGGAACTTAAAAATGTAAAATGGGTAAAGTCTAAAAGTATGAATTCCCCAGACGAAATTCTTAACTTCATACGCAGCTCGTTTCAAATGGCGAAACAATCCGCTACTGATATAAAAAAATGTAAATCGAGTCTATCAAATTCTAAACGGTTTAGTTCGCCCTGGGTCGACGATAATGTCACTAGGCTTTGTGAGAAACGAAACAAATTATATAAGGATTGGAAAAATAGTCCAAATGATATTAAATTAAGACTACAATATAATAAAACACGGAATAAAGCGAATAAACTCCTCGAAACTAAAAGAAATGCATATTATTTAAAACAAATCAACAATAATTTTAAAAACATAAAAAAAGTTTATGCTGTTGTTAATGAAATGATGGGAAGGGGAACTTTGTCTATTGATGCAGCTATTCTGAGGGCATTTGACGCGCAAGGATTGACTCCTAAAGCTATAGCGAATAATTTTGCGAGCAGTTTTGACAGTGCAGTAAAAAATATAATTCCTAATTGTAAAATAAAATTAACAAACGTAAATAATTCATGTGAACCTTTAGACTCAAGTATTCTGTTTCAAAAAGCGACTCCTTGTAATGTTTATAAGATTATCAAAAATTTAAACTCAAATAAGGCACCGGGCCTTGATAGTATTATGATTTCAGATATTAAACTGATAGGAGAATATATATCCCCAACTATTGCTGACCTAATTAACCGTAGCATTAAAACTGGCTTGTACCCAGATAAATTAAAAGAAGGATGTGTGAGACCAGTGCATAAGAAGGGGAAACGGGATGATTATGCAAATTATAGGCCAATAACATTACTCTCCTCAGTTGATAAAATCGTAGAAAAATTTATATGTCAGCAAGTACACAATTTTTATAAAAAACACTCTGTAATTAACAAAAATCAATTTGGGTTTCAGCCAGGCAAGAGTACAACTGGTCTTTTGTCTAAATTTACCGATGAAGTGAATAGTCATCTTAATGATAAAAGACAGGTGTTAGTTTTGTTTATTGATTTTTCACGTGCTTTTGACACTCTGGTGCATAATCGGTTGATAGATAGGTTGGACGACTGTGGAGTACGCGGCCCTCTACTTAACTGGTGTGGAAATTATCTGAAGAACCGGACCTTCTCGGTGAAAGTCGATAATGCCTACAGTGAACCCATACACGTAACGGAGGGTACGGCACAAGGATCAGTACTCGGACCATTGCATTTTTTATCTTATGTCAACGATATGAGCAGCTGTATAGTAAATAGCACGTGTTATCAGTTTGCAGATGATACTTGCCTTGTGATCGGTGGAAACAATCTTCAAACGGCCTGTGATCTTTTACAGTCTGACCTAGATGCTCTAATAAAGTGGTGTCATGACGCTGGGCTGGTTCTTAATGCAAGCAAAACTAAACTGCTAGTAATAAAATCACCATATGTAAAGCACTCTCCGGTAAAGAATCTGGTGGTGCATGATCACGTTTGCTTACATGCTAACAGAGTGTGTCGCTGCCCACAAATAGAAATAGTTGATAAACAAACCTATCTTGGATTAGTTATTGACAGTAAATTTAATTGGATCCACCATATTGATCGTGTCTGTACCAAATTAAGACAGTTTCTGGCGAATATTACTATTCTTAATAATCGTATTCCCTTTAAAGTTAACCTACTATTATATAACGCTCTGGCAGAATCTTACATCCAATATGGCATCAGTAGCTATGGCCGAACCTATAAATCATATCTTGATCAGATTAACAATTTAAAATATAAAATACTTAAAACTATAGTTTCAAACAAAATTAAAATTAAATTCCAGGACGATGCTAATGGTCTTCTTAAACACTGTAAGACGTTACCAATACATATGCAAGTTCAATATTCCTTATTAAAAGAACAATTTTTTAACGAGTCTTTAAAAATTCCAATTGAGCATGCTGTATACACTCGAGCAATTGCTAATAACCGCCTTTGCAAGCCGCGCGCGAACAACGCGTACGGTGAGCGAACAACTAGTTACCTCCTACCTCGACTTATCAATAAATTGCCATCCGAATTATTAAATAGTGTTACGCAAAAAAATATTAAACATAAACTAAAGCAGTATTTTCATACATTAATGTAACAAGTGATGTTTAATGTTATCTTTCTAACAGGTACATTACCTGTCTTGTTTGTCTACCTACACACAAAAAAATAAGTTTATGAGAAATTGTACTTAAAAGTCTAATTAACAATACCATAGTGTTCTATTAAGATATTTAGATATTATGTAAACTCTCGATAGCAAATGTATAAACCTTAGTGGTTTTAAAATGTTATCGCAAACAACACTTTGTATAACTTTGTTTAAATGTTAAATAAATGAAAAAAAAAAAAAAAAAAAAAATTTATTTATACATATATCTGATAAATTGTGAACTAAATTGGCTGGTGTTTTGAATACTTATGTTTTAACAATGCTTGATGGGCTTATATTATTTCATGACATTTTTCTTCCTTTTTCTAATGTGGCAATCAAGCGTACGGCCCACCTGAGGGTAAGCTGTTACCATAGCCTATGGACGCTTGCAAAACCAGGAGTATCACTTCCGCGTTCTCACTCTGTAAAAACCTTTTCACGGCCTTTTTGAAGAATCCCATACTGTTCGAGAAAACCTCAGCAGGATCATTCTACAACCTGAGCGTACTCTGAAACCGTACAGTATGCGACTACTTTGGTTCCAACATGGGAGGATGAATTCCTTACTTACTTTTGTTACTTACTTACTAAACATGTGGTTACCGTTGCCTATAGACACCTGCAATGACAAGAGAAACTTGGTATTGCAGGTGCGTTGTCATCCTGAAGCCTAAGGTGCAATGCCATCTATGCCCAGTAATTAAACTGGCTACCTTTCTCTTCAATCCGAAACACAGCGAACTGCTTTACGACTGAAATAATAAAGGCTTTAGCTATCTACCCAGACTACCCTACATACGGGCCTACCTCCTAGTAACCTAATATGACAAAATTTACATTTGATTTTGTACCATGAAAACTTCCTGTGCCTTTCTCTACTCTTCTTTATTTTTTTCTCCTGAATAAACAGTCTATTTGTAAATATCGGTTTTATTTTCAGTTCCCTTGAGTGTTGTACGTAAAATTAAGGCGGACGTGAAATTATAATGATATTATTTCATATCCGCGGCTTCAAAGAAATTTTGACTGTAATAGGATGTTATGATCAAAATAAACATTCGGAGACGTCTAACCATACACAACTGACTGTTATAACAATTTAAACAAACATTACTTAATCGAAACAGTTCCGTTTTGTGTTGGAGTTGTATAATTATACTGAAATAGAAGAAGTTTACTTCATAATTAACAACTGTCGATATTTCTCAAATTCATTTCATAGAGAGAAGTAAGAATAGTGGCATTTCCACTCGACTTTAGAACTCTGATCTGAGATATCACTCTACATAAGATCGCAGCCAAACAAAACTACTTTTTTTAAGTGCTATGTTCTTGCGGTGATTACCGTCGCCAAAGCTCATCAGGGAAGCATTTTATTGGTAGCAGGGGGACTCCGTCTTAAACTGTCAATTCAAAGCTTTAGATATTGGTATATGTTATTGTCGTAATAAAAATATTGCATTATCATTGTCGTATGTTTGGGTTTTATGTTACTTTTGCAAATATTAAACGTTTAGAGTTTTTGTTAGAATATTAATTTATTTATTGCATTTCTCAAAACAGTACTACCAATTTAGTAAGTCTCGTCAACAGTTGAATCCATATAAAATAACAGCTATATATTGGAAAATGGCGACGATTATTCTCCGCACGATGCCGACTCTGAAGAGGAAGAGTGTGTATTTGTGTTTGCGTAGGCAAATCAGGCAAACAGGCAAGAAGAGGATCACTGGAACCCTGACTTTTCTTCAGAAGCACCTAATCTTGAGACTGCGTATAAGGACTATTTTGTTTTCAGTTAAACTATTTACTATTGAGAAGAGCTGACTATAAGCAAGTATAATTCTAAAACAAAAATAATTATGGTTATTTTAACCATTATCTACTGATTCATTTGAAATCCTATTTGTTTCCTAATTGAATAATTTTACTATGTAAAGTAGTGCATAAGTATCTTATTTGAAGCAGCAAGTTTCAAAGAAATAATATACAGTATAGTTGACGTGCTCTCAAAAGATTTTTTTAATTATAACCAGGTAGGTATATAAAATGCGTCCAGTAATTAATTTTTTGCTTTGAAGCATCTGCACTTTAAATTCACGAGCAGCTGCTGTAAAATTCTTAAAAACATGAGCATAATTATGTGGGCTGGAATGAATTTTAATGGCCTCGAATTTCTTAGCGTTAAATAAGTTAAGCTATTACCTACTAGGAAAGTGATATAAAATTCTCTCGGCTCTTGAATACAGCATAAATCTTGTATCTATATCGTAATCATTGTGTTGCGAGCTCTCTTTACAGTGTTGGTTTACCTATTTACTGGTACTCAGATAAATATCCAGAAGGATGTGACTTATTATCATAATGTCATAATCATTTAGAATAGATACTATTTTCTTTTATACAACTAGATGACAAACAAGCTGACGGCCCACCTGGTGGTAAGTGGTTACCGCCACCTATAGACACCTGCAATAACAAGGAAAAGCACTTGATATTGCAGGTGCGTTGTCATCCTGAGGCCTAAGATGAAATGCCGTCCATGCCCAGTAATTACACTGGCTACCTTTCCCTTCAGTCCGAAGCCCAGCGAACTGTTTTACGGCTGAAATAAGAAAGGCGGTGGTACCTACCCAGGCGACCCTACATATGGGTCTACCACCTAGTAAACCACTAACTAGTAACTATTATCCCACTATTACTCCTAAAACATTAAAGTTTGAAATTTTGGTTGATTGTTACTCAATTACGGCAGAATGGCTGACGGATCTGGGCAACATAGGCTATAAGTAGCCGATATAAGTATCGGGATATAAGTAGCAACACGTTCCCATGGGATAGCGCAGAAATCGCGAGCGAAAGCTAGTAAGTCATAAATATAACACGGCATAAGTGTTACCATGGTAGCTTGGTACACCTTTACCAAACTACAACTATGAAGATACTAATGAGGAATTTAGAAAACGGAAGAGTTAAGTAAATAAGAAACAAAATTATTAAAACAATTAAAAAATATTTCTACAAAATTGAGTAACTAAATTATTATTAAAATTTATTCTGTAGAGACTGACGGATCTTTTCCCTGGAGAGTCACCTTGCTTTAAAATTTTCTATTTCACTTTTGATTTTTAAAGACACTATAAATGGTTTATTTTTTAAATTTATTCCAACATGGAAGTTTGAAAGATTTAGAAAAAAAACATTTTTAGACTGAATACAATGCCTTCACGATCCGGGTGACTGCTCTAACCAATAAGCTACTGAGAACTTGGTAGAAACCTATGGTTTTTTTTGTCTTTCTGTTCTTACGTTACAGCTATAAGTAACAATCTTCACAGTATAAAATTATCCCGTACTAGAACATATCTATTTTTCAGTTTATTTTATAACAATATATTAAATAGTTACTAGACGAGAATTAACGTGCTGCTCTTGCATTGCAATCACAAAGCAATTTATGTTTTGTGTCCGAAACAACATCCCGGAGTGTCACAGCATCGCTGTGTTAAGTGCTTTTTATTGGGTTGTTCTTTTCAGAATTTCACATGATATAGTGCAGGTACTTTTTATTCAGAAACAACATATTTTCTCAACATTTTGTTCCCGCACGAAATGTAAAAAGATTGTACTGTACATACTGCTTGTTTAACCTAGTCCGTTTGGATTGTGTATGTACCAAAAATACAAAAGCATAGATTGGCGCCTTCCATAATGCATTTTGAAAAATGCAAATATTTATACACACAGACATGAATGTGATGTTACTTTATTGTTTCATTCGTTATATTTACATCACATCCAATAAAACCTTTTAGAGACTATCGCTATATATATTTTTTTATACAAATCACGGAAAATGACTCAGCACCACCAGAAGAGTCAGACAGCTAGTGCAGTTTAGACACTGCTCTAGCCGCCTCCATCTTGCCTGCCCAAAAGATGCTTTTTCATAATTTTTTGGGACTGACTTTTCTACTGGCCGCAAATGGCCTTTGTGACTCTTTCAGAAATTAAATACTGTAAAGTATTTAATTTCTGAAAGAGTCACAAACTAGACACAGTAGATATTCAATTGTTAAAGAGAAGCCGGCATGCTACTGAGGGACAAAACGTTTAGCTGCGTAACGCTCTCAATTGTCATAATTAAAGCTACTATTTGACAATTTAAAACCGATTGTGTCTGGAGCGTGTGGCTTAAGTCTCCAGGGTGTTCAAGCCAGGAGGAGGTAAAAACCTGTCAACTCTTTATTAAATGTTATCATTTAGACATTTACTTACTGTTTAAAATTTTATATAAGTATCTTGCAATAGGATAAGTTTTTTCGTTTCACATTATCTAGTTACAAAGTTTCATAAGAAAACATTTTGTAAAAGACATCTAAAAAGAAAATCTTAGTTTCACCTTATCGCGCTAGTAAAGTTACATTAACCTTTTATTGTGACTCCATATAATATTAGGACATTATAATTATTTCAACAGAAATAAACTTTAACGCTGCACAAACTTACAAAGTGTTAAATGCTCATCATCATCATCATCACCAGCCTATATACGTCCCACTGCTGGGCATAGGCCTTCCTACATGGGAGAAACACATGAGGAGTTTGGGCCATTACACCACCACGCTGGCCCAATGCGGGTTGGTGGGTTTAAGCGGTTGCAGGAACAACCGGGACCAACGGCTTAACGTGCCTTCCGAAGCACGGAGGAGCTCGAGATAACAAACTTTGATTGACCCATCCCAGGATTGACCGAAATGTTGGCGATGGCGAAAGTTGCTTTGTTTTTCGTATCGAAACCAGAGCGCTCAAACCAATACGCCACCGAGCTCCTCAAATGCTTCGTTAAATGCTCACATCACAGTATATAAGTAACGCCTTAGTAGATTAATTAACATAAAATTATTTACGATCTACGAAACAAGACAACTGCTGGATTTTATTAAGTACTTAACGACGTAATTTAACGAAATAATAAATTTGATCAGCATTCGTAAAATCCGGGAGTTAATTTTAATTGCCGTAGTTGTTCCAACTTTTAGATACACACCGAATAGGTATATTGCCCGTTATAAACTGATTCTTAATTGGACCATAATTATAGATCGCACTGAATTCATATTCATACTTTTTGAATTGTCAAGTCTCAATTGGCACTCATCCTAAAAAAGGAGTTAACTTTTGAGTGTTAATCTCGCATGTATTTGAATTTTGAATGAACAATTTGTTTGTACGATGAGTCTACGACTTTGAACGACAAATGATATTGAACATAATATCAAACATTATTTATTTCAAAATATACTAACGAGTTTGTCAATATCGATATTTGAAGATAAATTAACAAATAAACTTTATAAATTTTGTTTTATTTCAAAATAAACTAGCCAATCCACAGAAACCACAGAACCACCTACAGAATCCACTCAAATTATTTTTTCTGTTGCTGAATCATTAGTAACATCTTAGTGGACCTTCACAGCGCCCAATAATTCTGCTATTGTACTATTGCAAGTTTTAACTTTGCAACTTCATCCAAAGCTTTTCATGTAAGCATAATTTTTAATTTACAAGTTTAAATAATGAACATTAAGTTTCTATTTATGCACACGTCTTATCTGTTGAGTATCCAGAAATGCCTCTCAATCACAAATTTGTCCGTAATATAAATATCTTTCGATACATATCATTCAAAATAAATAAAAATACAAATAACCAATCGTAAACTAGATAAAAAGCAAATAGTTTCCATTTCAGTAACAAAATGTTTAATAACTATGTAAATCAAGATTCGTTCAACACAAAACCCATTCGTATTCTAATGCAAAAAAAAGCTCAAATATTTAGATGTACACTATTAGACATTTTTAACGACTCGAAATTACTGCTATAAATATGCCAAACGATTTATATTTAGAGATATTAATCTAATAGTTGGTAAAAACATGACCACGTTTGATATAGAGTTCGCGATTTAAAAATTTAATAGTATTTGGTTAGTTCATCATAAATAAGGGAGTCATGATGTTTCTCAGTTGAATTTTAAATGCAAAACAACACGTAGGTGGTATAGAGTTACGTTTTGTAAACTTAGGTCGTTGACTTTGAGCCTGCACCGTTAAATAGCTCTGGTTAGATATTAATGCGACATTTAATTTTTATATAACTACTTTTAAATCCGTAGTTTGTTTTTAAAGGTTCGTTCACTTAAAGCGCAATAAAAAATTTATTGTCTTGTGGAAATAAAATAAATTGTTGTTTTTGCACTATAAATAGTTTTTTTGTTACCTTATAAGTATATCTAAATATTTAAAAAGGAAAACTGACAGATATATCAACGCACAACCCCAAAATCACTGGGGCTAGAGATTCCAAATTTGGCAGACAAGTTTCTTATGGGGTCTAGAGGTGAACTTAGAAAGGATTTTTCAAAATTCACCCCCTGAGGTGGAGTGAAACGAGAGTCCAAAGTTTGCATGGGAAAACAAGATTAGATAAACTACCTATATTTTATTCCAATCTTCACAGGAGTACTCCTATAAATAAATAAAGAAAGTATTTCGGGTTTTTTTTAGAATTCAACCCCTTAAAAGGTAAAATTGGGTGACAGACTGAAAATCAACATGGGTATTTTTGTTTGATTTATCGGGTCGCTGATTACAAAAATAACAACGATTTTGTGAAATCCAACGTGGCGGACGTGATTTCACGTCCGCCCTCCGGATCATCCCCTATAAGGGTTACATCCTTTTATTTTGAGGTATGGCACGAGACTCGCGCTATCCTAATGAGTTTTTTAATTTGTATTTGGTGCCATCTCGATCGTCGTCAATCGATACTTGGAAAAAGGAGGAAATGGGAGAAGTACTCATCGAGAATCTTTCACTGCATCCGTAATTAGTAGAATTCAAGGTGCTGCAGGAAGGTGATTGCCGACTTTCTTTTATAAGTTTAGGTTTGCATTTTATCTACAATGCAAAATAAGCACGCAAAAATTAACTTCAGTGGTGTTTCTTTCAAAAGGAAAGTTCATCTATTTCGATAAATTAAAACTTTACAGCCACTTTCAAGGTCTCCTCCTAGGCCGAGGTCTACTTCATACTCGTGTGGCTCTGTATGTTTAATTTACAAACAGAGTTTACCTGATAACTAAACTGAGGAATATATTCTCTATTTGAATTTTAATATTAAAAGTCACATAAACATATTTTTCATTTTCAATTGTAATATCCTTTTTTATTAATTTTAATAACATACACACAACATAAAAATAACTGAAAATTTCAAATTAAAATATAAAAAAATAAAAATAATAAAAATCTTTTTATTAAAATATCAGAAGAAAATTTATTATCACCTAAATTATCACCTGTATTTCGATCTTACACAAATGAGTTATAGTTTTATTACTAAGTAGGTAGTCATGGCTAGTTTTTCATCTCACTATTTTTCCTCTACCTAGTTTGAGTAAGATGAAAGGTTAGTGTAAGAATATTATGTTATTATTTAAAGCAACACCGTTGTTTTACTTTACATTTTTGCATATTCATTAACCCCATAAATTAAGTAATATATACAGAAGCGGGTTATATGGAGACTTGATAAACGACTGCTGTCTTGTTTACTTACCAAGTTTATGACACTGATATAAAATATTATCAAAAAATACTGCAGTATGAAGACGTTGAAAACGAAACGGTGTAACTTAAGATACCGTGACTAATTTGGTGAATCACCGTCGAAGAGACTTACTTATATGGTTTGTATTAAAATTTGGCACGAAGAATGTCTGGAGATTTTTTGGAATACTAAGTAGTTAGAAATATCACAACTGTTTTATGTGTCTAGCTAGCCAGTTTAGTTGATTAGAATATAAATCACAATCAGCTGGGTTTATGTTTGTTTTTGCTTGAATCTCATTTTGGGGATACTCCTCCCATCTTTCTCAGGATTTTTAGGCAAAATGACAAAACGCTCCAATTAATTAGATGTAACCGATCTGTAATCGATCTGGTGACTGCTTTGACCATTGAGCTACCGGGGACTTGGATGAACCCATGAATTTCCAAAGTGAACACACTTTGAAACTTGTACAATGTCGATCAAGACCGATCGGATGTTAACATCCGGACGAATATTTTTTATAGTATGCACTTGATTTTTGAAGTATATTGTACTTAGTTAAATGGTATATTGCTTTTGTGGTAGAGTCATGGACAGCCAAAAGGGATCAAGATACTTTTGCTGATGACTATACTTCGATCTTAATGGAACCTTCAACATCATTATATCAGCTGATAGACGCCGTCTGCTCGGTATGGGCCTTCCTTCAAACCGATCTCTCCTGCGCTGCCCACAACGATTAGCTTGCCGCGATACTTACTAGCTCCACCGCCACCGGTATACCTTGTGCGTCTCTCGATACGAGGCCGCCACTCTTAAAATAGTGGTGTGCCATTTTACAACGTTTCTTTCCAACAAAATACCTCCATTAGTCCTTTTGCTTCTCATACGAATACCTAAATAAACTTAACTAACCATAAGAGCATTTTCATAAGAAGTAAATCTCCACTTTATCTGAACCCAATTTAAATATTAGTAACGCATGTTATTATTTTAAAGTGAACCTTATCCGGATAATAAACCAACAATGTGTGGTATAAATAACAATTATCTCCATATGCAAAGCATTTGGGTTACCTTAATTTGTTCCAAAAGGGGATAATTATTCTGTAGTTCATTACATAAATCTGCGTGATTGCTTCGCAAATCAATAAATGCAAATTCTTTACCTACCTAAGTTCAATGAATTATAATTATTATATGTTAAGAAGGTAATGTAGTTATTTGAGATTTCATTTTTATTTATTTATGGACGGAACAGACTGTAGAAAAGTTAATAAACAAGTGTAATATACTTACTACTTACTTACCTACAGACTTGGTGCGGTGTTATGAAATTTATATTTTAATTAAAATCTCTATGAGAATAATGAGAACTAATATAGTGAGTGTCTATAAATATTTCAATATACTACCTACAATAATAATTATTTAAGGACTGCATAGATAAGTTTCTTGAAGATGTTATAATTTGTGATGAAAGGCTGGGATAAATCGTTTAAAGGCGATTGAATCGTAGAAAGGACATATTAGTGATGTCACAAAGCTCTTTCCATATATGGATTAACTAGTGGACAGACCTGCCCGCCACTAGCAAAAAAGCGGCCAAGTGCGGGGCTCGCCCAGCGTCTAAATTGACCCTGGGAATACCCGCTAATAACTCCTGGATAACTCTCGTGCCTTTCGCGTAGGTGGTCTCAGGTCTGCGAAGCAAATTCACCAGACCACCCCCAGGCCCGTTTATTTTGACTTACATTTATGCATTGTATTACAAGTAGGGTATCTTTTCCCCTTCATTCATCCATCCTGCTGGCCCGGAGAAATAAGAAGTGAGAGATGGTCCGGTCAACTGACAGTGCAATAAGGTATCGGAGTTCGTGCCACTCTTACAGACTGTCAGAGATGTCTAAGTTACCTTGAATCACAATGGACAGCAGTGAATGACAGATTGAATAAAAGCCACATCATACTTACATCTAATTGCTTAAACATTTATTCCTTTAAAATCAACCATAAATAACAACACCAACAAAACACAATAATCTTTAAATTCTACATGCTGCATCATACCTACAGTTACAAAATCTATGAAAGACTAAATGTGATAATTGTCTATTCGCTTCTTCGTGCACCTACATTACGCCTGTCTAGACATTGATTTACCCTATAGTAATGTAAACATACCTGTGATTTTTACATGATATCAAAGTAAATATACTATTTATATCATGTAATCATATAATGTCAGTGGAAAAACGCGGAATATCTGAGGTAAAGGAATACTCTTACCTCAAATACTAAACATACATAGATATTCTTATTCCGTCTACGTGCACACTGCCCGATGACCTGCGAAACTGCCTAAGAGCATCAGAAAATCTCGGACATTATGAGTCCTTCACGAAACAAGTTTAAAACTCATTAACTCATTATCTGCATACCTGTCTATAAGTAGTTGCTATTGTACTATCTTGATATCCTAAAATATTAACATTAATAAATGTCATCTTCATCGCCGGCCTATACAGGATGAGTAAAACTTATGCCCCCTAGTGGGAAAGTATGCTAAATATTTAAGTTAGCAAATTATACTCAAAGGAAACATTCCTTATTTTTTAGGAATAACAATTGTATTCAATGATTTATTTAAAGTCACTCAGGAATCAAAACTGCCAAATATAGAAAATATCATCTGTATTATAATTATACCGATCGATAGGTGTCCATCTTATAGAACTTTCTCTGTAATTAAAATAATATAAAACTAGAAAAATTTCACGTCCTAAGGCGAGAATCGACCCCGCGACCTTTCGCAATCCGGGCGACTGCTCTGATCACTGAGCCACCCAGGACATGGGAAATCCCTGTGAAATTCTTCTAGTCTATCTGGGTTTGCTGTTTATGAGTTTTATATTATTTTAATTACTAAGTAATTTTTCAAACATTTAAGTATAATAATGTTAAAATCAAAAATTGAGAACTTTCTCTATTAAACATCATCTATAAAATAATGAGATGACCATAAAATTTTACAATGAAGAAGGTTTCGTGAGGCACATCGACATACTACATTAGTGCTTCGTCATGTCTGTGCTGCATTGCATCTAACTATTAGATTACTCAAGGGTTCTATTTTACATTTGCGACCAATAGCGAGTCAAGTTTATTTATAAGCAATCTAATTGGCTCTAACATATATTTTCTATTAAGATTATAAAGAATTAGGTACTTACATCAGAGAATTGCAGTTGTTATATTAGCTCGTATGTGTAAAATTCATGAAGCGTACGTTTTCTGTATTTTACTTTTACTGTTTCCTTCTCGACTTTTGATTAGAGAGATTTGTTCATTATGATGGACCTATCGCAGTGTCATAATAATACACAATGTTTATTTTCTACATTTAGTGGGTTCATTTCCCAACTCAGGAGTTTTGATAAATTTTTCAATGCAGTTATTATTATTTCTAAAAATAAAGGAATGTTTCCGTTGAGTATAATTTGCTAACTTCAATATTTAGGTAGGATACCAACATAACACATCCTCTTGATTTTTGCAGGGCCTGCAACCATTTTGGTGCCTATAAGAAGCGTCTATGGGCTACGGGAGGAGTTCGGTGGCGTATTGGTTTGAGCGCTCTGGTTTCGATACGAAAAACAAAGCAACTTTCGCCATGGTCGACCCTGGAATGGGTCAATCAAAGTTTGTTATCTCGAGCTCCTCCGTGCTTCGGAAGGCACGTTAAGCCGTTGGTCCCGGTTTTTCTTGCAACCGCTGCTACCCACCAACCCGCATTGGGCCAGCGGGGTGGTGTTATGGGCCAAACTCCTCATGTGTTTTTCCTACGTAGGAAGGCCTGTGCCCAGCAGTGGGACGTATATAGGCTGGTGATGATGATGGGCTACGGTAACAGCTTACCATCAGGCGGGCTGTTGTTTCGCACCCTTTCGCAAACTTCATATAAAAATACCAAATTAATGTTGCATGCAAGCATTACAAAATGTCAAAAATATTTATTCTGCAGCTTTATTTTGGATTAATTTTGAATCAAGGCCTGTCAGTGGACCCTCGTCACTGCTACAAAGATTATTATAATATAAATTGGCTTTTCAAATTTTTTGGCAAGTATTGAAACCTTTTGTCTGTGGTCCTCCGCTAGAGCCTGCGTGAGATGTAGATGGTTTATTACCTATAGTGAACAATATGGGTAAGATACAAAGACTATATAACAGAAAAACTAGTGATATCTTCTTCCTTGAAAATTACGAGGTTTGGTAGGCAGCAGATCAAACCAATTTTGAAATTTCTATGTACAGAGCAGTCGCCCGGATTGTGAATGGTCGCGGGTTCGATCCCCGCCTCAGGACGTGTAATTTTTCTAGTTTAGATATTTTTATAATTTCTATGTACCTAAGTGTTTATTTGTAAAAAAAACAGTCTTAGAATGTCGTAATAAGCTTGTATACTTTTCAGAGAAATCTTATTCCAATCCACGAATTCAAATAAAAGTTAGCTTTTCACAATATATAAAAATGTTACAGTAATATTGCATTGAGCGAAATGTTGGAATAATATCGAGCATATAATACAAAGCTTTCTATAGATAATAGATGCAAAATTCTATAGATAATAAACGTAAATAAACTGTTATTATTGAGTATATGCTTGTCCCTTTGCTTGCTTATCGCTCATACCAAAATGACAGTTGCTTATTTACATTTGTTCTTTATCTATTTAATCTCAAGTATTGTACCCTCAATCGATACGATGATGATAGAAAAAATACTCATTTACTTTTTGCTCAAGTGTTATGTGACATATTCATAATAAAATAAGTTACGTATCTTCCATCGCGCCTCCAATAAACCAGACTGTCGTCGGGAGCTTTTAGACCTTCCTTTTATCATCGAAAGATTTATCAAGTTAATACTAATGGCACTCTTGAAATGAATGCAAAAAGACAATGCATCATTCAAGACAACGTAAGCATATAATAAAATGCTTTATGATAAGAATTTAACAAAAAATATAACTTTATTTGTGTTCGCATTAATTTGAGAAGTATTCCTTACTCATAAGCCAGACACAATAGGTTTTTCATTGTTGAGGAGACGACAGAGGGCTAGTAAAGGTTCATATATATGTAAGTATTATGCATGCTGCAAAGACTAGATAGTCTTTGATTGTATCTATTATTCATAGCACAAGCTCTTAATGACGCTCATTTTCACGCATCAATTTTGGGCTAGATAATAGGTGTCAGTATAAGAATATTATTATTATTGTATTTTCATTTTTATTTATCTTGGAATCTTTCCTGGAGTGTATGAAGACACGTGGGCGAAAGCCCAAATGTGATCATTATATGTTTTTTTAGTGACATGAGATAATAATAATAAAGATTTTCTATACCAGGTCCATTGACAATCAATGTACTACTTCCTTTAAGTTCCCTTTTATAGGTGTAAACCTTTTCTTAGTCTATTGTCTGTTTTGTGCCGACATGTATGTTATTTATATTCAACTATCTAGTTAAATATAAAATGGCCACGCTGACCGGCATGGTGGTGATATGGCCCAAATTCCTCATGTGATTGTCCCATATAGGAAGGCTTGTGCCCAGCTGTGGGCATATATATAGGCTGGTGATGATGATGATGATGAACGAGGAAACAAGCAAGCTGGCTGCCCATCTGGTGGTTATGTAGCGTCACCTATAGACACTTGCAATAACAAGAAAAAAAACAGAATACAGTCCTAAGATGAAATGCCTTCCATGTCCTGTAATTACACTGGTTGCCTTTCTCTTCAATCTGAAACATATCGAACTGTTTTACAACCGACATAGGAAAGGTAATGTAGTAGTATTTAGCCAGATCACCTAGTTAAATCTAAACTTTTAAATCTATGACATTTTTATTGGGCGCATTTGACAGCAGAGGATGCAAATCTTTAGCATCCTATGCTGTCAAAATGACGCTGCCTCTTGGTTTCATAGGGTGAATTATTTACTAATAAAAATATCTAAACTAGAAAAATTTCACGCCCTGAGGTGGATAGAGCAGTCGTCCGGATTGCGAAAGGTCGCGAGTTCGATTCTCGCCTCAGGGCGTGATTTTTCTCTAGTTTTAGATATTTATATTAGGAAAAATTTTTTTCAAACATTTATAATAATGTTTAATTTTTTTTGTTCAATACAATCTAGAATTGTATGTTCTCCGTACTACAAAAAAACCTGTTAAAAGTTAAAATCTTTTTGTTCCATTTCAATATCTAATTTATTCAAAAGTTATGGGACTGAGTCATTCCTGATAATCCTCTATACTGATAGTTTAGATTTCAGTACTTGCTCTGTCATTTTTTATTTATTATTAAGAAAACCATTATTTTTTTTTACACCATAAATCTTTACTTTTGATTACATAGCTGCAAAAGACACTTGGTAGCTGTATATTTTAAAAAATCTGTAGCACCGTTTATTTACCTGTTGAAGGTTAAATTATAAAAGCGTTACAGATGATACGAAGGTTCAGGCAAGGCTGATGATCAGGTTAAAATTTAAAATATAAGACGACCAGGTGGCCGAGCGGTCTGTGCCCCTTGCTATACAGGCTACTCTGTCAGGGGTCCCGGGTTCGAATCCTGGTACTTTGGGCTAGATTAAAAGTGTGAGTGTAAAAAAAAAACTTTTATTTTTGTCGGTATAATTACTCATTTAATAAAGATTGTGTTTGTGAATAAAAGAAGACTTTTAACATATTATAATATCGGTCTGGAAATTATCACTATTTTTCAATGCATATAGGTTCTTATTATTGTTTATTATAAAATTACTGTAAGTGTTACCCTATATCTGTTACGTTTTCAATCCTAAAAGGCTTTACCGATATAAATGAAATTTGGCAAGGACATCCAGAGAGAAGAAATAAGCTACCTTTGTTGCGGTACCTGACATTCACAAAAGCAGCCACTAGTAACAATTAATGTTCGTTTAAATTTTAACGTATGTTATTTAATTCAAAGAAAAACGTTCACATTAGTAACCATTTTTATATTTTTTTACTTGAAAACACTTGAACAGTTTGTGACTTCCAGGATTCTAATGACAATTAATAACTAATTGTGTCTGGAATCTGTGGCTTGACAGGTTAACGAATTTCTATTAAATACGCCTCCGTCTTTTGCAGCTCTTCTATAAAAAAGTATTCCTACTATTAATTTATTACGACCACCTGGCCGAGTGGTCTGTACCCCAGGCTACTCGGTCAAGAGGTCCCGGGTTCGAATCCCGGTAGGAACAAATGTTTGTATGATGAGTACGAACATTTGTTTACGAGTCATGGATGTTTATATGTTTATTTAGTATATTTCTAATATTTATATACATATTGTTATCATTATTTCTCCGTTATTTAGTATCCATAACACAAGCTCTTAATGATGCTTACTTTGGGCTAGATAATAGGTGTGAGTGTATAAATATTATTATTATTATCATTATTATTATTACAATAGAATGTATTTTATTAATTTCCATAAGCAATTTAAATTTTTGAGTAGCATACTAAGGACATTCTTTACTTCAAAGGTTTGTTAAGTTTTCCTCGTAAAATGAGGTATTTTTGAGTAAACACGCAACTACTGTTAAAACGGTAGTTACTCTTCCTTACGTGTACAAAATCATACGAGCGCTACAATGTATGTTAGTACATACAAAACATACAGACATACTTGCAAATATTTTTGCTTGCAGAACACCGTTGTCCCTAAAACGCTGTTTGTTTTTAAATGTACTAAAGAGCGTAATACTTTCCGTACCGACTTACTGTAAAAACTTTAACCAAATCCAACATGCTAATTTGATAAAAATGAATTTAAATACACAGTACAGATGAGTTGGTATCTTTACGTATGCTATTTACTTTAAAGGAAGTTTTGATAAAGATTACAAAATAAACTAAATATATGTATTTTTTTTCGGGGGAAAACCACCTCTGTGGTCTAGTGGTTGAGACCACCTACCTCAGATCTAGAGGTCCGGGGTTCGATTCCCTTCGGGGCAGAAATTTTCTGGTCGGTTTGGTTGGCGGTAGGGCTTTTCTAAGTCCGCCTGGCTAGGTACCACCATCTTACCTAAGTCTGCCGCCATAGCAATAATGTTTGCATTGTTGTGTTCCGGTAGTTGGAGGTAAGATAGCCAGATCCTATGTAGTTGAGGAATCCGAGTCTAACTCGCTTCCATCGTCGGCCTTATCTTCACTTAACATCAGGTAAGATGAAGGCCAAGAGTTACCCCGTTAAGGTTAAAAAAACTTGATCCAATCGAGTGCTAGCTCTCCAGGGCCAGTAGTCTCCATATAGATTACGAAAGTATTCTGTCGCTAAGTAGGAATGATGATTTAATCACAGATTACTTAGATATCACTCTAGAGATTTTTGTTTCGAAATTAATAGCGAAATCGAATATTAACGATTTTCATCGTTATCAGAATACCGAAATAACTGCTAACTTATGAATTTCTTAGCAACCAAATCTGACAGTCCGCGTCCTTTAATAAAGACGCGGCCTTTCCGTTATGATTTTGCGATCGTAATCAACGTCGATATTGCTTGCACAGTGCTTTAAAGAAAACCGAAATCTGAACAGTAAACAAGACAGTTATACTGAAATGGCATTAGGGATAAAAACATTAAAAGTAAAAAAATAAGGGTGCCATCTCTTTTGACGTTTCTATACTTTCCAGGACTTGTTACCTTACCACCCAATGTGGATGGAATAGTGGAACAGTTGTACTAAGCTTTAAAAGTTATGATCTATTTAACAGCTGATAACCCTTGTTTTAACCGACTTTAAAAAGGAAGAGATTCTCAATTCAGTTGGTATGTTTTTTTATGTATGTACACAGATTACGCCGAGATTTCTGCCCGCCTAGCATGACCACCGAAACGCGATAGGAAGAAGCTATTTATCGCTTTGGATTGACAAAAATCATTGGATATAACCGCTATCTTGAAATTTTATCGAAACTGCGAACATGTATATATACAATACAAGTTCGCAGTTTCGATAAAATTTCAAGATGGTGGTTATATCTAATGATTTTTGACAGTTCAAAGCGATAAATGGCTTTATCATATCGCGTTTCGGTGGTCATGCTAGGCAGATCCGATTTAAGTGATTCTTTTTTGTTGTATGCGTTGCCATTAAGTCTAAATTACAATTAGTAGTTTGGTTTTTTAACCAAAAGAACTAGAACAACTAGAACAATTATGTATGCGAAATTTAGGATTTCTGCTTTCCTATGAGTTTTTGGTGAAACGATACGATGAGTGGAAACAATATATGCTGACGGTCACCCATATCACTTTGTCCTTAGAGTTATTACTATATTTGTGAAAAAAAATATAACCAAAATGAAAACCGACTTGAAAACACTGAAAAGGATAACAGAATTCAATTTAAGCACTTATCCCCTTCAAACTTATTTTTTTGGAGTTGCTGCTAAGTTGTTTCCAGAAACAATAGAAAGTGAAATCCAAAAAATATTTTTCTAGGGATGAGTAGGTACTAAAATTTAATTATTTTATCCCTTTTAGTATTTTGAAGTCGGTTTTATATTCGTATTTAGAGTGACAACTTTGATCTTTGACTTTTGATATTAGTTTCTGCGAAATTTTAAGGCTGTTGATAAAGAAGTACTAAAATATTATTAATTATCATTTCATAAGGCACATGAGATGTCAAAAGTGTATACATTCTAGTGCTGGTGACTGTACAGATATAAAATATAAAGTGTCACAAATTATTTTTTTGTGAAGTACCCGCAAATCAGATACAATAGATTTTCTATTGTTGAGAATATGCCCGCGGGCTGTTAAGGGACGAAAGGTAATAAAATAAAGCACTGGTATATTATTTATAATATTAAACTATTCAATAGTTACATGTTTCTGTCTCCGCCCCTTTCATGTTTCGTAAGGGAAGTTTAGTCGCAGGTCGTGTTGTTATCGTACGAATAACAGCCGCTAAGTAGCACCCGCCACACAAATAAATTAGTTTACAAACTAATAAATTAATACGGATTTCTGACGCTAAAGGTCCCCGTGTATGCGAAAAACTTTAGTCACAACTTCTCGCTATCTCATGTAGCAGTAGGGTTCGCAAACTTTGGATGATTAGTTTTTAAAACTTTAATGGGTTAGTGCCTAAGTAACTAGGTGAGCTTGAAACAGATTAAATTCTGAAAGCTTTAAATTTTACTCCTCAAATATATTAAACGTACGTAACGGTAACTTGTGATAAGTGATTTTGGTTGCCTTTTCGAGCTTTAATACTGTTACGGATTGTCTCACAGGTCGTTGTAGCATTACCTAATTAGTTGTGAGACTTTTTGTTTTATATTAATGTTTTAATTCTTATATATAAAATTGTCGTGTCACAAATTTAGTTACCATACTCCTCCGAAACGGCTTCACCGATTTTCATGAAATTTTATATGTATATTCAGTAGGTCTGAGAATCGGCTACTATCTATTTTATTTTAAAATTCTTGACTCAAAAAATTTAGTAACCATGCTCCTCTGAAACGGCTTGACCGATTGTCGTGAATATTGGCTACTATCTATTTTTTTTGTTTTTGGAATAATTTTTTTTCATAAAGGCAAAACAACGTTTGCCGGAACAGCTAGGATATTAAATGTATATTCAGTAGGTCTGAGAATCGGCTACTATCTATTTTATTTTTTGGAAAAAAATTTTATGGCAAAAAATATTAAAACAAAAATTAAAACCGAGTCCAAAAAACTGAAAAGGATAAAATAATTAAATTTTAGTAGGTACTCATCCCCTAGGAACATATTTTTGGAGTCGGTGCTTCACTATCTATGGTTTCTGGAAACAACTTAGCACCACCTCCAAAAATATGTTCCTAGGGGATGAGTACCTACTAAAATTGAATTATTTTATCCTTTTCAGTTTTTTGGAGTCAGTTTTAATTTTTGTTTAATTTTTTTTTTCACAATATTTAGTGATAACTTTTGAAGGTCAAAGCTAGATGAGTGACCGTGAGCTTATATTGTTTTCTAATGTCGTATCATTTCACTAAAAATTTATAGGAAAGCAAATATCCGCAACTTCGCATATTTAGACGACTTAATTTTTCCAGTTTTTTTCATTTAATAACCAAACAACCTAATGGATTTTCAAAAAATTTTTATGGGACCAAATGGAAACTATTCCGCATCGAACAAAAAAAAATCATCAATATCGGTTCACCCAGTCGAAAGTTCTGAGGTAACAAACATAAAAAATAAAAAAAAACATACAGACGAATTGATAACCTCCTCCTTTTTTGAAGTCGGTTAAAAACAACGTTTGCGGGGTCAGCTAGTCTTATATATAAAATTCGCGTGACACAAATTTAGTTACAATACTCCTCCGAAACGGCTTGACCGATTTTTATATGTATACTCAGTAGATCTGAGAATCGGCTACTATCTATTTTTTTTTTGACATTTTTTTTATGGCATAACAACGTTTGCCGCGACAGCTAGGATTTTTATATGTATATTCAGTATGTCTATCTATTTTTTTTTATGGCATAAAACCGTTTGCGGGGTCAGCTATTTAGTATAAAATAAAATCCATTACCCTCAATCAAATGACGTATAATAATTTGACAGATACAAAACTAATATTAAAAAACATAAAAAAGAGGTTTCACCGACCTGAACACACAAAAGAGTCTGCAACAAATAGGTACTACTAGTCTTATTTTAAATTAAATGACAAATTATTGCCCTACTTAACAGAATCGTTGGTATTTATAATTTCGACATCGTAAAAGTAGACGTAAGCTTATAACGTAAAAAAACATGAAGATTAGAGTAAATTCTGGGTTCTTCCAAACCCTTGGTAGTTCAGTGGTTTGTTAAATAAATGGGATTGTGGAGGGTCAGTTCGTATACCGCGTATACCGCCCCAAAACATGTCCTTTTTTCTAGGCTAGTATTTTTTTATGAAAAAGTTTGATAAGTAATGAAAATTGAAAATTATATGCTTTAGAGTTAGACGGAGTCGAGACAAACATTATAACTAAGTCCGACCTTAGCGTGACACGTTTCTAAATAGTTTGATTTTTAGTTCAGATAATCTCTCTACTTTTTTTTTCGAATACGAAATAAATAAACAAAAGCTAGGGATATATGTAATTAAATTAATGAAAATAATTGATTACTTAGTGAAAATAATTTCAAAGTATTCTTGCTTTTCCACCAATTTCTCTATTTTTCATGTCGACTAAGGGTCAAACCCATACAGCCATATCTGATGGATTTTTTACATTTCGGTAATTATTGCTTTGAAATGCGGGTGTATCTAGCACACTTTAATTCATCTTGGTAGAGTTTGGTGACAAATATTTAATGACAGTTTCTATGATGCTAATTCGATGAGGTGGACAACAATGATTATTATAATTCATAACGCCTTGCCCACCAAAATAGCGATTTTTCCTTTAGCTCGACAACGTCAACACAAACACTTTCAGAAACTTACACCAGTGTCACCAATTCAATTCCTTTTTTTATCTAGTTTTACATTAGTACCTACATTTGTTAGCGGGTTCTTAGTGCGAAATACAAATCAATGCTTATTATTTGTATAAAAGAATCGATATGATCATTTTGACTTAAAAATAGTATTGTTTTATTTTAATCTTATTAATAATAGAGTTCAGAATAATTATAAAAAGCCCAGAAATATAATTATGTTTTTTCAAGTGTGGTTATAGATTTATAACGTAGTTCAATAACAAAATGAATCACTAAGTTTTTTAAATACTTTTTCGCCCTAGGGAACAAATGTATTACTTTCAGCCGCGTCTTAGTTAAACAATGACCAACTTTCAGAGTATGCGTAATGAAAAATTATTTCATTGAACATTCTTGGCTAACATTAACAAATAAGCAAATATAGCCGATAAAACTTGATTTTTACTATCCGGTTTCATGAAAACATTCGTGACTTAATAACTCAAACCAGCCACGTACATAACAGTTGAATTTCAGCAACTAATGACTCATATTTCGATGCTTAGAAAACACGTAGAGAACGTTCATCTGCAGTCAACTTAATAATAATCATTTTATGAAATGAATACTACGAAACAACGTTTTTCCACAAGCATATATCCTGTATAAATATCGAATGGCAGAAATTCGCAACTAAAATAAAATAAGACGAAATAGTATTGTGGGACGATATACCTACTACAAAGTATCTTGTGTACCTATTAATAATTTAGGTACACTTGTTCACTCAATAGATACTTACTATCATAAATGTTGTGTCAGGCAGAAACGTGATAGCTTTTTACTTTTTCATTTCAACATACATATTTATTATACATAGTGGCTCCCGTGTATGGAACTCTGAATACAAATTGAAGGATTTAGTATCAAAATCAAACGTTGTCGTTAAGTATCATAGCGGCCATGAACTTGATCTCGATCGACGAAATGTTAATGACACAACGCTTTTAATATGGATATCTTTAAACGGACTAATTTAAGAAAGTATTCAAAAAGATATTCGTTTTTTTACAAGGATAAAAGCACCGGATTCTTGAATGCACGATACGGTTTATAATGGGTCATTGAACCTTAAGACCACAAGGAAAAAATCTTTTCATTTAAGAAATCCCTGATCCTTCGAAGAATGAACGGAATGTTTGTCACAGATTACCGCTATCTCACGCTGTGGTCCCGTAATAAATATTACGGAGGTACAACAGGTACAGCATTTTGTCTGAAAGAATTGGCAATAAAATTCACATTTCAATAGACGCAGTCAGTTATTTGACTGAAACAACCAATAGACCGGCTTTTACAATAAAAATGCCAAAATAAATGCACTCAAGAGACTTTAATTAATAAGCCAGCGATTATAGTAAGATCAACCTGTCGTCCCTTACCAGCCCGAGCCAGCGGCGGTTGCACACAATAGAAAATGTATCGAATCTAATTATAAGATTAAACAAACTTACCTAAGTGAAGTTCAATCTTAATTATACGAAGCTCCTTGTCCAGTATGTGGGCCGTTCACAGACTAAATTCTGTACCGGTGTTTCGAGCATGGCGGACGAAATTTTAAGAGGTGTTTATGTACATAATTTTCTCACCTCATGTAATTACGTTTCAAGCCACACATTCCAGGCACTTGCTTTTAATTGTGAATGCTCCCGAGAATCTTGCGTGGCTTAATAAATTATGAACAACTTTCTCTATAGGGACATTCTGAAATCATGAAAAATATCTCGAATCCTAGAAATGTAGAATGATCGAAATCTGCATATAAGATACAAAAAATAGATAAGGTTGAATCAGACGATTTCGTTTACAAATACATAATAATATACTAACCATATCCAGCTTAGAAGTGCGCGCCGAGCCCCAATTTTCCGGCGGCGGCGCGCCGACCATTCACGGTCGGCGTGGCGACGCCGCGCCGGCGTGGCCGTATATTTTGCCGTCATTTTAAGAGGTTTCGTTCTCCAGGATATTCATACAAAATTTCAAGTCCAAATTTTTCGGAATTTAATAGACTGTATCTAATAAAACTTTATACGCATAAGCAGGATACAGAGATCTAGAAAGTTGTAAGAGAATATTTTCGAAAAAGAGCATAAGAACTAAATTAGAGCGAGTAAAAAATAGAAGTGGAATAAAAAAAAATATTACTTGAAATGCTATCAAAACTGCATCTCAGCATTAGTAGGAAAGGAAAGAAAGAGAAGGTGAGGTAAATAACTTAAAAAGTACAGTCTTGTTTGCACAATATATAATTCCAATACCCAATTGAAGAATTATAGACCCATCGCGCTCCCGAGTCATGTTTACAAGCTGTATTTAAGAGTTGCAACGAATCGTCTCGCACGCAGATTTCACGACTTCCAGCCTCCGGAACAAGCCAGATTCCGAAAAGGCTTTAGTACCATAGACCACATACATACGCTGCGGCAGGTTATACAGAAGGCCGAAGAGTACAACCTGCCATTATGCTTAGTGTTCGTAGACTAGGAGCAAGCCTTCGATTCTGTTGAGACCTACCCCCTTATTCTCGACTGTCGAAAAGAATTCGAATTTCGGAAACTCTATACCTGTTACTTTTTATCGCGCTGCGTCAAAGCGAGACGGCATGTGACTTTTCGAATCGAATCCGTGATCCGACAGTTGAGAATAAGGGGGCTAAGCCGTGCTTCAGTCACTACAGAGATGCCAAATAGACTATCGGTACATCCAAGTGTTGCAGTCACTCTACGAAAACGCCACTATGTCAGTCCGCCTTCAGGACCAAACCTCGGAACCAATACGTCTTCAGCGAGGTCTGAGACAGGGCGATGCTATATCGCCGAAACTGTTTACTGCCGCGTTGGAGGATGTGTTTAAGGTTTTGGACTGGAGAGGAGTACTTGGCATCAACATAAACGGCGAGTACATGACTCACCTTCGTTTTGCTGATGATATCGTAGTCATGGCTACAAACCTTAGGCACTATGCTCGACGACCTTTGTAGAGTCTTCCAATAAGAGGGTCTAAATGGATAAGACGAAAATTATGTCGAATTCCCATGTCGTACCCACTCCTGTAAAGGTTGGAAGTTGTTGACGAATATAATTTACCTGGGACAGATAGTCCAACTTCCAGAAAGAGTTTAATCGACGTATCTAACTCGGCTGGGCAGCGTTCTGGGAAGCTTCGCAGCATATTCTTGGCCCAACTACCGCAGTGTCTCAAGACGAGTCTTTAATTCGTGTGTGTTACCAGTTATGACTTACGGAACTGAGACGTGGCCGCTTACAATGAGCCTCATAAGAAGGCTTAATATCACCCAAAGGGCAATGGAGAGGGCTATGCTCGGGGTTTCTCTGCGTGATGGAATCAGAATTGATGACATCCATAGGACAACTAAGGTTACCGACATAGCCCGAAGAATTGCGAGCCTCAAGTGGCAGTAGGCAGGCCACATTGCAAGGAGGACTGACGGCCGTTGAGGCGGAAAGGTTCTCGAGTGGCGGCCACATACAGGGAGACGCAGCGTTGGTAGGCCTCCCACGAGGTGGACCGATGATCTGGTGAGGGTCGCGGGAAGCCGATGGATGCGGACAGCGCAGAACCGATCGGTATGGAGATCTTTGGGGGAGGCCTATGCCCAACAGTGGGCGTCTCTCGGCTGAAATGATGATGATGATGAATACATAATTGGATGAAAATAATTTGACATGGATTGGACATTGTCATGGATGAAAATAATTTTATCCACGCGTAGTGGACTTCGTCGCGATCTTTTAGCAGTTACAGTTAGTCCTGCTATAGGAAAAACTCGCTAATTTGGCGTGCTAGTGGCAGGAATTGCCAATATAGCCCTTGTGAGTTCGCTTAAAAGCACAACACAAAAGCTTGCAAAAACAGAACCTTGACTTGATCTTAGCGTCGTATCGTATAAAACAGAGATTGGAAACTGTTTGGATTAGTCTTGTTAAATGTAGTCATTTTCTATGCGCACTATTATCAAGTGATCGCATGAAATGAACCGATAAAAATGGACGATCGTGCGAGCGAGTGGCTGTTCGTTGCTTCCCCTTCCCCGCCTCCGGCGCGCCGAGCCGCAGTCGCGGCGGCGGCGGCGCGGGCCGAGAGCGGCGCGGCGCTGCCGCGCCGGCGCGGCGCGCACGTCTAATCCAGCTCTATACAAATTTATCGTCTAACAGCCGTCTCTACATAGAAAAAAATACATTTGTAACTCTAGCTGAGCTTTACCAGAATACTCAATATATTACAGATATAACAACTACATTTTTAGTTAGCACCAATGTCAAACTTAAACTTATTATCGGCTTAGTAACAAAAGATTTTTGTCAAAGAAATGACCATTCTGCTGGAATGTTTTATTGTGTTACATATAACGAGACAATTTTGTTGGACAATTAACACGCTTCGTTGGTCCAGCGCAGTAACGTACACCATTAACAGAGCAATGGCACATTTGTTTTCACAACGCGTTTTATCCCACATAAGCATTTGTAGTTAAAAAATATAAATCACGAATAAAAATGTAATGCTACGAAAATAAAAAAAATTTGTCACAATCATAAAGGGAGTTTTCTTGGTAAGTATCTATATTCTCGGCTATATTAAATGGTTTTGTAACAATTTAGATTAGAGTAAACACAATTAACACTGCTCTAGACTGACGGACATACATAACGAACCCTGAAAAATGTTATAACAAAATAATATTTAATTTTTCATTCCTACTCTGCTCATCGGTGGGCGTCTCGTTAACAATAGAAAACCTATTTAACAGGTGTATCGGTAGGCACTTTATAAATTACTGTAATTTTTAGACACAAATTGATGTAGATGATTTTTTTAATATCTTATATCTCTATCCTACTAATTTATTTGTAAATGCGATTTTTAAATATAGACATCCGTGGTTAGGTATACAAGGTAATAATAATTTTTTCATCCCCCCATCTCGGAAAGAGTATTTTTGCTCTTCGATATTTGAGTGCAAAAGCCGTTTTTATCTGCTAGACGATAAAGTAAAATTGAATTTAGAACATGGTGTGCACTAAGTTTGTGAATTCAAAACATCATTAAACCTCTTTACTTCTACCTCCATGGTGCCGAATTTATCATACAACCTTTTTTAACTTGTTAAAAACTCAGACTCGGCTCCTTCTTGGTGTACTTTCTGTTTAATTTACTTTGCGCGCGCCATATTTTTTTCACGACATATTTGTTAAAACCATAGGTTTAAAACAAAAAACTTGGAAACAAGTAAAAAACCTAAAATGAGTAATTCTAGCGTCGTAGATGTTTATTTGACGCCAACAGAATTGACTGCAACTGTTTATAATGCGCCAATGTTTTTTTTTTGCATTGAGTCATTTCCTCGTTGAGGTGGGATGAAAAGTTACGTGTTGCACTCTAGCGCAAAGATTTTTCACCTCGTGCTCTTTTCATTCCCTCGCTGACGCTCAGGATTCTAATTTTTAAATCACTCGCTGCGCTCGTGATTCAATTTTAGAATCCTTCTCTTGCTAGGTGATCAAAATTAAGCCCACGATTAAAAAGCAACTTTGCACTATTGTATAACAAATAACTATTTCATCCCTCCATCTCGGAAAGAGTATTTTTGCTCTTCGATATCTGAGTGCAAAAGCCGTTTTTATCTGCTAGACGATTAAGTAAAATTGAATTTAGAACATGGTGTGTACTGAGTTTGTGAATTCAAAACATCATTAAACCTCTTTACTTCTACCTCCATGGTGCCGAATTTATCATACAACCTTTTTTAACTTGTTAAAAACTCAGACTCGGCTCCTTCTTGGTGTGCTTTTCGTTTAATTTACTTTGCGCGCGCTATATTTTTTTCACGACATATTTGTTAAAACCATAGGCTTAAAACAAAAAACTTGAAAACAAGAAAAAAAACCTAAAATAAGTAATTCTAGCGTCGTAGAAGTTTATTTGACGTCAACAGAATTGACTGAAACTGTTTTGAAGTTTTGAAATAATGCGCAAATATTTTTTTTTGCATTGAGGTGGGATTAAAAGTTACGTGTTGCACTCGAGTGCAAAGATTTTTACCTCGTGCTCTTTTGATTCCCGCGCTGATTTTTCAATTTAATAATTCATTTTAGAATCCTTCGCTTGCTCGGTCATCAAAATTGAGCACGCGGTTAAAAAGCAACTTTGCACTCTTGTATAACAAATAACTATTAAATACCTAATAACTCAATAAAAATGATAACGTCCTAATTTTTTGATTTTGACCTTATTATAAATGTTTGACATAACGTCTACTGACGTTCGTTGTTTAATCATAACGTCTCTAAATAAATTTTTAAAAAAAATCTTAATTTTTGATTTTAACATTATTATAAATGTTTGAAAATGTTTGTTTTGTTTTGTTTGTTTGTTTTTATTATATTTTAATTACTAAATTAAAAATACTTTGGAAAGGCAAAAAGTTATATGCAAGTAAAATATAAATATACATGTCACTGAAAGTGATCACTAATACCCCGTTTAATGACGAATAACAGGTATTTTACTGAAACATATTATATTACCGAAACAATGACAGCTATATTCAAATATCTAATTTCATAATAGTTGTTTGACTACCTAATACTTCACCTTTAATCAGAGAGTGCGTTTTGTTTTTTTTTATGATCAAGATTTCGATAATATTATAGATAGGTGAATAGGATATATTAGATAGATAAGATTCAGATAATATTTAAATTCACATTGATTATACCTGATTGGCTGGAAATCAGCGATTCTCTATGTAAAATTACTGACTGAATTTCCGCACTGTTTAGTCAAAGGGTAATATGAGGTTAATTCTGGTAATGACAATCTAATTTATCATTGACCACATACTCTGGACATTTACAGAATGAAATCGTGTTTTCTAATAATTTTAATTCAGTTTTAAAACTTTAAACTCCCCAAAGCTATACTTAGGCCCTCCTACATGAAAAAAATACTCCAAGTGCTGGATCAATTTTTGTTTTTGTTCAGGAGCTGGGTTGTTAGGACCATTTCAGTTATACTCGGACAAGTGCCTTCCAAAGACACACGTGATCATATATTTTTATTGACCTATCTAGCACCGGCGTCTAGCACCAATTAGGGTAAAATGCAGTGTTTTTAAAAGCTTTTATTTAACTTGCTTATGTTTGGGTGGAATCTTGCTACTTGATTTTGAAGCAGATATCTTCAACCGATTGAGCTGAAATTTTGTATACACGTTTAGTTTGGATGACAATACATGATAAGCTGTGTGATGTCATTCTAAATCCAATATGGCGGACTATCGAAGATGGCGGAATAGTTATTTTTAATGCATTTCTGCAATATGGGTACCAAATGAAAGGGCTTGTTGAGAGTAAGTCTAAAAATAATATGAAGTCATTCTAAATTCAATATGGCGGACCATCCAAGATGGCGAAATAGTTATTTTTAATGCATTTCTACAATATCAGTATCAGATGAAAGGGCTTCTTGAGATTAACTCGAAAATAATGTGACGTCATTCTAAATCCAATATGACTGAACATCCAAGATGGCGAAATAGTTATTTTTTATGCACTTCTGCAATATTGGTAATAAATGAAAGAGCTTGCCGAGACTCAGAAACCTAGCCAGCGATAACTAAAAAGTAAAAAATTAATTAAAACCCAAAAACCTTTTTTAAAAAAGCTTTTATTTAAATGCTTTAAAAAGAAAATAAAATGTTCCTTTAAAATTTTCACTATAAACTAATAACCTCATTATACACAATTCATATAATTATAAAAGCTTGTCGCGCGATTTACTTGTATTAATAAACTGGTACCTATTTAATTGAGCGACGAGCTTTTATGATCATATAAATTGTGTATAATGAGGTTATTAGTTTACGGTTAAAATTATAAAGGAAAATTTTATTTTCTTCTTTTTAGAGCATTTAAATAAAAGCTTTTAGTTTTTCAATTTAGAAACCAACTCGATTCAATCACTCCGCAAGTGCCTTAGTAAGTTTGAAATGCTGACAAGAAACTTTAACATCAACGATCTAAACATCAATCTTTCGCATATAGCTTTTAAAACAAATGTTATAGAATGATGTTAACCAAATGCTGCGTGTAAAGAAGTTGAGTCAATGATTAATGACATTTTAACGATCTAAGTCTACCAAATCACACTTTGCTTCAATAAGCACAGCTAAGTAGGATCTGAAATGCTTGGCCACTGAAAACATGAAAGTATTCAAGTTCGAGTAGAAGTAATATGTTATTTACTGACATATTATGTCTTCAGTATTTCTTACCTTTTAAAACTAAAGTTATGCTTGCTCAGTCACTGCTACTCCCTATTCTAGACTATGCCGATGTATTTCAATGCAACAGAGGCGATGCTCAATAAGCTGGAGAGTCTGCAGAATCTGGCTATTCGGTTCATCTTCGGCTTGAAAATTTCGATCATGTTTCTGAATACCGCTCTAAGTTAAAGTGACTCCTTATTCGGCATCATCGCAATGTGCACATCCTTTGTCTGTTATACAAAATCCTTAACAATCCTCAGCTTCCTAATTATATCCGTGTCCGGTGCCAGTATCTTCCTCCCTGCTCCCGTCTCAAGCGCTCTTCTGTCACTAATACCCTTGTTCACTCTCCCGCCAATTCCATTTTTTTCGGTGGTTCTTTCACTTTGCATGCTACTCGTCTCTGGAATAGATTGCCGATGCCGAGAGAGATTCGTCAGAGTTCATCAGTAATAACTTTTAGACAAAAAATAAAATACTACTGGCTTTTTAATTTATAGTGTGTGAGTATTAGGTATCTGTCTATTATAAATATACAGGATGGTGCCGTCAATGCGACATTAAATCGAAACATGGGCTATATTAGTTTATAAAAATGGTTTGGCACTTTCAAAAACATGTTATTCATTTGATAATTTCATGACATTTCTATAAATAATGCAGCCAAAGTTATACTATTTCATACAAATGTCATGAAATTATCAAATGAATAAAATGTTTTTGAAAGTGGCAAACCATTTCTATGAACTAATATAGCCCATGTTTGAATTTATTGTCGCATTGACAGCACCACACTGTATATACAGTGTGTTACAAAAGTTCGAAATAAAATTTAAGTGGGTGGATGTTGTTACCCCTGAAAGTTTAGCACCTTTCAGACCAGTTTTATTTTCCGATAAATTAATAAAAACATTGTCCTGTTCGTGAAAACCCTAAAAAACGCGTACTATTGCGTACGTACTATTGTGTACACACAAACTGCGAATATACTACGACATCGAGCCCCCGCAACTCCAGAATTCCAATATTATCAATCTTGAGCTCGCGACTGGGATAACACTACTTGTAGTGTGGTGCTCCTCCGTTGAGTATGGTCGGTAGAACTCATGAAAGAGAAAGCGTAATGTTGACTAGTAATTAATAAAAACATAGTAACACTTGATCATGACAAAAAAATGGATACTATCGTGCCGTGTACTCGTGTATCGTAGGACACACTACAGTTATACCACGCATAAGAACACACAACCCGCGCACATGGTACCATATCGACCCTCGCAACCCCAGATTTTTATTTCATAAGTCTGTAACACCCGGTAAGTATATTGTATATTTTTTAAGATAGTATGTATTAAATATCTAACGTTATTTAGGGATATGAGAATTTATCAGGTATATATTATTATACTGCGTGTTGTTGTTTGCTGTACTAGGTGGTAGACCCATATGTACGTACGTAGGGTCGCCTGGGAAGGTACCACCGCCTTTCTTATTTCAGCCGTGAAACAGTTCGCTGTGTTTCGGATTGAAGGGAAAGGTAGCCAGTGTAATTACTGGGCATGGACGGCTCAGGATGACAACGCACCTACAATATCAAGTGCTTTTTCTTGTTATTGCAGGTGTCTATAGGCGGTGGTAACCGCTTACCACCAGGTGGGCCGTCAGCTAGTTTGTCATCTAGTTGTATATAAAAAAAATATTATTAGATGTAATATTTTCAATTTTTTCGTACACAATATCCCGGCTTGTACGTAATATTACCAAGGCTACGGTTCGCTGGAAGAATTCCCTTTTAGAGACAAGCTCACCCTTGTGTTTTCGTATATGTTTATTTCTGTTTTATGTATGCAACAAAGGATATTTATATATTATCAGACACAATAAATTTTCTATAGTGTGTGAGCGCCGGCCAACCGAGGGCTGGAATGGGACGAAAGAAAATGTTCGCAAATCAATATTCATATTTAATTAATAAATATCCTAAATTTACACTAAGTATAGCAATTCAACCTCGATGACTATTACAATTTCTATTAAAGTAACGGCATTGTATTAAATTAATAGTATAAATATACACCTACTCATATGATAAATTGATTGTGTTTAAAAGTTGTTAACACTTCGAAGGTCGTCGTATATCTTATTTTAGTAAAATATCTAATAAATAACTGTGCTTCAGGTTGGAATTGATTATGTATTCCTTTAGCTGCATCTTAGATTTCTTCAAACACAGTGTTACTGGTTACGGTGTGTTGTGAGTACTCTTGAGATGATAGCATATAATATTTAGGTTCGCTGAACTAGATACTATTTTTTTTTACTTTAAAAAACAAGTTACTCATTCTGCTTGGAATTCACATTAAATCCAAATGATAAAATGGTGACATTATGTGTCTAATAAATATTTCTATGATTATAATTATGAATAGTTCTTAGTATTGATGATATAACTACAACATTTTTTCTTGTAAATTTTTCTTATTTAACTACTATTTACAAATCCACTAGTCTTACTTATAATAGTTAAAAAGTTTGTATCCTTCATTCAATTATTATGATATCGGCATAAGATAACGAATTATTTAAATAACAATCAGAAAGATCACTTACGAGTAAAAAAATTTAGTAAGTGTCATAATATGGTTGAGCGGAGCGATGGCTGGCACATGCGTCATACCTGTGAACAGGTGCCACTAGTAGAAAGGGTCATCTCTAAGCTGCCTTGATTTTGTAATAATTTACATACCTATTGTTGCGGACAGACCTGCCTGAAGAGGTGCAAGACGTGTAGCACATAGTGCGAGGTGCGTACATGGACTGTGCGGTGTTTAAAAACATTATAGTGAAGTAGATATATAGTGAAATAAGTCAATAAGTAAAGTAAATAAGTGAGTGCGCGCTATGTAATGTTTTAAAGTGTCGATCTATATCGCATAAAGTTAAAGAGACAAGCTATAGAAGGCTTATGTGATTAGTATGTGCATCGTAATAACTGTATCGGTTAAAAGTAAATGGTTATTGCTAAAGGATGTTTACATAGTCTAGTTCGCGTTGTGTAATGAGCTATGTCGGTTAGAAGCATATAATGGTTGCTAAATGATGTATAGATAGCGTAGTTAGCGCTCCATAAGGTTTTAATGCCTAGATATAAAGTAAATAATGTTTAAAGTGTTTGTTATTGCTGTTAACATGAGATATTTAAGCTATAGCGATAAGCTTATGTAAATGAATGAAATATATAAGTTATTGGTTAAGCTTGTAACATGAAATACTTAAGTTGATTAAAATGATATGTTATGATAGACTTATATGGAAATAAAGTTGATAAGTCGTTAGACTATTATGTATATAACATGCTTAGGATGTGCATTTGGTTAAGTTGTGATGCATTATGGATTAAACGATGAGTAAGCGTTATGTTTTATTCCCCGATAACTATCTATTAGAATGTCATAAGCACTACGGTGCAGTACATAGGGGCTAGGTAGATAGGTTATATGTACTACCTAGATATGTGATGTCCAATGTAAGCTAGGTAGATAGGCTAAATGTACTACCTAGATTTGTGATATGTCTTATGTAAGCTAGGTAGATAGGCTAAAGGTACTACCTAGATGTATAATGTTAGTTCTTAGGGGAGGCAAGTGCAATTGATTATGGTAAACAGGATTAAGGGGATAAATGCCTTGTCTATCCTAAGGAATAGGGAAATAGATAAATATATAAACTTTTTCTATTTACCCGAAATATTTTTGTAAACAGGGTGAGTCATCTGATTAGAGGGAGAATACCGGGGGGAAAGGGACAGGTGACCGGGCTATGACAGGTCACGCCTTCTCGTCAGAGGCTCCAAGAGTTGCGATATGTATTTTTGGTGTATTAGACCGACCGTCGGGACGCGGTTTCGTACGCTCTCCGGTATCGATATATTTTATGTAACTCGCGGTCGGTCATCCAGATGTGAATAAAGAAGAAGTATTGTTTTAACTCAAGCAATCGCGTTTAAGTATACAGTCCACTACCTTTCGATCTTCAGTACGGGAAAATCTGTTGCCTGCGGGTGCATGCCTGTGGGTAACAGTCGAGGTGGTCCATCGAGCCAGGATATTCTTCGCTGATCGAGCCCGGACAGTCTTCGGATCAAGCCGGAAGGTCGGGAATCAAGCCTTAAGACTGAAGATCGAAGCCATCAAACCGTAAGTACGCGGGTGGACCGCGGGCTGGTGCGATACGCTGCCTCACGGTGCCAACAGCGTTCGTATCAGTTAACGCCGGTCAAGGCGGTGCAGTGTACCGGGTGACGCTGCCAGGACGTCTGTATCAAGACGGACTGAATAGCCCGACTACGCCGGTAAGGTGTGCACGGCGGCGGGGGTCCTCCTGGAAGGCACTGCCCAAGCGACCGGAGCTTCCAGCCGGTCGGCGAGCGCCCCGTTCGCTGTGTATGCCCTCTGCTGGGTAGTTCCTACCTTCCTTTCCTGCACGACCCTCCATTCCCGGAACGGTTCCCCTACGTTAGTGTACCGAACTGGGCTGATAGGAGTAGGGTGGCAACCATGCCGAAGACACGAAGCCAAGCGGGAAAAGAAGACGAAGGCAGAAGAGAAGAAGCAAGAACATTTCAAGACCCACCTGCATCACCGTCGACGATGGCACCACCCACAACGGAAGGCGAGGGCGAGCAATCAAGCGCTCAGCCGATGACTACACGCACGGAGCAGGAAGTCAGAGAGCCTGGAACTAGGCCGGCTTCCGTTTGTTCAAGAAGCTCAAGCGTTGCCGCTAGGGTAAAACGGGCGGAATTGCAAGCAGAGGAACGCTTGGCTGAGATAAGGAGAAAAGAATTGAATTTAGAAGCTGAATTAATCAAGAAAAGGTTGGCCTGGGAGATAGCCACCATAATGGAGACCGACGAAGAGAGCGTACCCGTCGAGGACACACAGGGGAGGGTAGCAGATTGGATGGAGAGAAGCACTGGTCCTCGACGTCGGGTTTTAACGGAGGGAACACACCTCGACCTACCTCAAGAAATAGAGAAAACTGAAATGACACGTCGCAGGCAGGAGGCGCGTGCGAACGAACTGGACAAAGGGCGACATATAACGGATTCTCCCTACCATACTCCGAACAATGGGCAAAAGGAAGCGGAGATGGCAGGAGCGACGGCAGACCGAGAGCCTACTAAGGTTATGACGGAGGACTCGGGAATGATGAAGCTAGCCGGAGTTTTAGAGAAGATGGTGTTGAAAAGGCCGGTGCCGAGACAGGCACAAGAGTTACCCAGCTTCAGTGGCGCACCCGCAGAATGGTTGCCGTTTAAGGCCGCAATGCGAGATTCAACGGAAGTGTGTCGTTTTACAAGGGCGGAGAACTTGGCCAGGTTAAGAGCCAGCCTCAAAGGTGATGCGAAAGAGGCAGTTTCCGCACTATTGTATACCGCGACCGACCCAGGTGTGATCATGTCAACACTAGAACAGTGTTTTGGGCGGCCGGAAGTAATAATAGACAGAGCACTAAGTGATATCCGAAGTTTGCCGAGACCCGGGAACACGGCAAGTGATTTGAACACGTTCGCAATAAAGTTGCAAAACATCGTGTGCATATTAGACAACATTGACAATAGAGGTTATCTGAGAAACCCAATGCTCACTAGAGAGATAGTAGAAAAGCTAGGCCCACACTTGAGGTCGCGTTGGTGTGATTATGCAGAGGAAAACGGAACCTATTCGGAACCGGAAGTGGTCACATTGTCGCGATTTATGATGAAAGAAGCCGACAAAGCGCTTAGGCACGCTTACAGTTATGACCGACGTGAACTTAGAAAAGAAGCGTTCGAGTGTGTACCTCGTAATAGAACATTTACAAAGACGCGACAAGATAAGAGGCGAGCGGTCGCAGTATACAACACTACCGGGGTGGTAAAAAATCACACTGAACAAGAGATAAGGCGATGCTTCTGCTGTGGTGGCGACCATGACGTGCCACAATGTAAAAAGTTTAAAAATATGTCACTGCCTAAGCGATGGGAATACCTCAGGAACGACCGGATATGCTTCCGGTGTCTGAAATATAGGCATAAGCGTATGTACTGTCAGGCGAAGCTATGCGGCATCGATGGCTGCAGGTACCCGCATCATGCACTATTACACGAGGACCGTTCAAAACAACAACAACAACCGCCGAAAGACAACACCGAGACGGTCGCGTCGGTTAATCACTCAGCCGATGCGTCCGAGGTACTTCTTAAAGTATGTCCCGTGCACATAGAGGGTCCTAGGGGCGTCGTAAAGACATACGCGCTACTAGACGAGGGATCGACAATTACAGTAATCGACCGGGACTTGGCGAGAGAAATCGGCGCGGACGGCCCCGTGAAAGAGCTAAAAATAAATAGTGTGAGTGCACAGACGACTGTGACAGACAGTAGAACGGTAACGCTGAGAATCAAGCCAAAGAAAGGAAACAAAAGATATATTATAACGGCGCGAACGATTCCCGACTTACAACTAAGTAAGCAAACTTCAGATATAAAATGTAAAGAATATGCTCATCTCAGAGGGCTGAAAGAAAATGACGTGTGTCATAAGGAAGCGAGGCCGAGAGTTTTAATCGGAGCCGACAATTGGCATCTCATAGTCACGAGAAAGTTATTGACGGGAAAGCGGCACGAGCCAGTCGCATCCCTAACTAAACTCGGGTGGATTATTCACGGTGCAGCACCCAGGAGCAAGGGGCTGAACAAGGGTGAATCGGTGATGTATGTGAACACACCGACGGCGACGTGCTCGGATATAATGCACACTCACCCACGTGACGAAGAGCTGAACAAACTAGTCCGGGAACACTTCGAGATTGATTCCTTAGGGATAGGTAAAAAAGAGAGAGTAAATCCCGAGGACGAATACGCGATCGAGCTATTTGAGAAAACGTCCAGGTTAAGGAAAGGACGTTATGAAGTAAGGCTCCCATGGAAACGTGATGACGTCACTATGCCACCGAGTTATGAGGCGGCTATGAAGCGACTAAGGTCGCTCGAGCTCCGTATGGACAAGAGTGAAAATTTCAAATCGCAATACAACGCTCAGATAAAAAACTTATTCGAGAAAGGATATGCAGAAAAGGCCACAGAGGATGACATGGAGAGTCCCAAGCAGTGGTACCTACCTCACTTCGCCGTTACAAACGTTAATAAGCCCGGGAAGCTAAGACTAGTCTTCGACGCGGCGGCGCGATCAAATGGCGTCTGCCTTAACGACGAGCTACTAGAAGGGCCCGACAAGCTGAGAGATCTAGCGGGGCTGCTGTTGAGATTCCGGGAGCGGCCAGTGGCTGTAACTGCTGACATCCGGGAGATGTTTTTGAGGATAAAAATATGCGCGGCTGATCAACCGGCGCAAATGTTCCTCTGGCGCGGCGATGACCGAAAGAAACCACCAGTCCAATACAAAATGACGTCGATGATTTTTGGAGCCAAGTGTTCGCCGTTTTTGGCACATAGTGTGCGAGATAAGAATGCGTACGTCAATAGGGAGGAGTATCCATTGGCCTATGACGCAATAACACGCAGTCACTATATGGACGACTACGTGGACTGTTATGAGAATGAAAAGGATGCGCGTGAGGCGCTGCATCAAGTTATAAAGGTGCACAGTAAAGCAGGGTTCACACTAGCGGGCGTCAATTCAAATATGTCAAGTGTAATAAGTGAACTGCCACCGGAGGACCGTGCCACCTCGCTCAAGCTATTGGGAGCGAACAGTGAGGGCCGGGATAAGACGTTGGGCCTGCTCTGGAACGCGGGCACTGACGAGTTGAGCTTCAATACAAATATGGTGCGCGTTCCCGATGATGTAAAGACATGCAAGCGAACGGCAACTAAAAGAGAAGCGCTGAGTGCGGTAATGTCAGTGTTTGACCCACTGGGACTGCTCAGTTATTTCACCATTCGTGCGAAGATTATGTTGCAAAAGATATGGAGGTTGAAAGTCGAATGGGACGACCCACTGACCGAAGAAGAGGCTATAGATTTCCAAGATTGGTTGGGCGATATGAATAAGTTGCGCCATTTAAGAATACAAAGAGTGTACCTGAAGACGGGGGGAGCGTCAGCAAGTAAAGAATTGCACTGTTTTTGCGACGCGAGTAATGTCGCTTTTGCTACCGCGGTGTACTGGCGAACTCAGAGCGACGACGGCGGCGTGCGCGTGGCGTTAGTGGCGGCCAAGGCGAGAGTAGCCCCAATAAAAACCCAGAGCGTACCGCGATTGGAATTGCAAGCGGCCCTGATCGGCGCCAGACTGACGGCGACAGTAGTAAGAGAACACAGATGGCAAGCTGAACGCATCGTATACTGGACAGACTCGCTCACCGTAATAAAATGGTTAAAAAACGACAGAGTGCGATACGACCCTTACGTCGCACATCGACTAGGTGAACTGGCGGAAATCACCGAAGTAGCACAGTGGCGATGGGTACCTACACATCTTAACGTAGCCGACGACGCGACACGCGACTTTAAAGAAACTAAAGATAGCCAAGACAGATGGTTCGTAGGCCCTGAATTCTTATATGAAGACGAAAAGGAATGGCCGACGTGTGACGTCACGGATGACGCTATAGAAGCGGTGTATCACACGGGAATAGATACGGCAGCATATACGAGGATAATCGACGTAAAACGATTCTCATCATATGAAAGACTAATAAGAACGATGGGGAGAGTGTTATATTTCGTCGATAGGTGTCGCCACCGAGCCGACGAAATGAACTTAAGACATATAAACGACGCTGAACGACGCCTGATAATTGAATCGCAACGGGACAGTTTTGGAGAAGACATAGATCGATTAAAGAATGGGACCAATCTACGACGGGGAAGCAGAGTATGGAAATTTGACCCCTATGTAGACGAGGACGGCGTACTACGGGCGCGGGGTAGAATAAGGGCGGCGGGTGTGTCTGCCCCCGCTACTACCCCGGTAATACTGGACGGCAGCCACCCGTACGCGAGACTGCTCCTAGAGAGGGAGCACAGGCGCGCCCATCACTCGCACAACGAAAGAGTAGTTAATGACGTCAGACAGTACATATGTATGTTGAGGCTGCGACCCGCCGTACGCACAGTGGCATACAAGTGCGCCCTGTGCAGGTTAAGAAGAGCTAGACCAAGAACACCCGTCATCGGAGACCTGCCGCGGGCGAGAATCGAACCTTACACCAGACCGTTTACGAACTGCGGCGTCGATTACTTCGGCCCTATAACAGTGACCGTGGGCAGACGACATGAGAAGAGATGGGGGGCTCTGTTCACATGTTTAACCACCAGAGCTATTCATATTGAGCTGGTGACTAGCTTGCCCACAGATTCAGCAATTATGGCGTTTAGAAGAATGGCAGCACGGAGGGGGTGGCCGGCGGTCGTTTATAGCGACAACGCCACCAACTTCAGAGGAGCGGACCAGGAGCTGAGGCGGGCGGTGGAAGAGTGGGAGCCGGCGCTGAAGGACGTGGCGCTCACACACCGCATCGACTGGCGATACATCAGTCCCGGCGCGCCCCACCAGGGTGGCGCGTGGGAGCGCATGATCCAGTCAGTGAAGAGGGCATTGCAAGTTACATTGAACGAGAAGCACCCCCGCGAGGAGGTGCTGGCAACGCTGCTGGCGGAGGTCGAGTACACCATGAATGCTCGACCTCTCACACATGTTCCTGTCGACGAGGGCGCCCCAGAGGCGCTCACACCCAACCACTTCTTGTTGGGCAGCTCGGGCGGCCTACCTATCACTGGGCCGTGCGAGCAGCAGCAGGCGACGAAGAAGACGTGGCGGACGGCGCAGGCGCTGGCAGACGAGTATTGGAGGCGCTGGCTGCGGGAGTACCTTCCCGAGCTGGTGCCGCGGGGCGGCGCACGCTCTGCTGGCGAGCGAGCGATCAAAGAAGGCGACTTGGTGGTGGTGGTGGACTCCAGTCTACCACGCAACGTATGGCCGCGTGGTGTGGTCACGCGGACATTCCCCGGACCTGACGGCGAGACGAGGAATGTTGAGATACGGACGAGGGGTGGCGTCTTCCGACGCCCGACGACGAGGCTGGCTGTCCTCCCGGTGGAAGAAGAGGTGGCGCAGGGCGACACCGGGGGGAGACTGTTGCGGACAGACCTGCCTGAAGAGGTGCAAGACGTGTAGCACATAGTGCGAGGTGCGTACATGGACTGTGCGGTGTTTAAAAACATTATAGTGAAGTAGATATATAGTGAAATAAGTCAATAAGTAAAGTAAATAAGTGAGTGCGCGCTATGTAATGTTTTAAAGTGTCGATCTATATCGCATAAAGTTAAAGAGACAAGCTATAGAAGGCTTATGTGATTAGTATGTGCATCGTAATAACTGTATCGGTTAAAAGTAAATGGTTATTGCTAAAGGATGTTTACATAGTCTAGTTCGCGTTGTGTAATGAGCTATGTCGGTTAGAAGCATATAATGGTTGCTAAATGATGTATAGATAGCGTAGTTAGCGCTCCATAAGGTTTTAATGCCTAGATATAAAGTAAATAATGTTTAAAGTGTTTGTTATTGCTGTTAACATGAGATATTTAAGCTATAGCGATAAGCTTATGTAAATGAATGAAATATATAAGTTATTGGTTAAGCTTGTAACATGAAATACTTAAGTTGATTAAAATGATATGTTATGATAGACTTATATGGAAATAAAGTTGATAAGTCGTTAGACTATTATGTATATAACATGCTTAGGATGTGCATTTGGTTAAGTTGTGATGCATTATGGATTAAACGATGAGTAAGCGTTATGTTTTATTCCCCGATAACTATCTATTAGAATGTCATAAGCACTACGGTGCAGTACATAGGGGCTAGGTAGATAGGTTATATGTACTACCTAGATATGTGATGTCCAATGTAAGCTAGGTAGATAGGCTAAATGTACTACCTAGATTTGTGATATGTCTTATGTAAGCTAGGTAGATAGGCTAAAGGTACTACCTAGATGTATAATGTTAGTTCTTAGGGAAGGCAAGTGCAATTGATTATGGTAAACAGGATTAAGGGGATAAATGCCTTGTCTATCCTAAGGAATAGGGAAATAGATAAATATATAAACTTTTTCTATTTACCCGAAATATTTTTGTAAACAGGGTGAGTCATCTGATTAGAGGGAGAATACCGGGGGGAAAGGGACAGGTGACCGGGCTATGACAGGTCACGCCTTCTCGTCAGAGGCTCCAAGAGTTGCGATATGTATTTTTGGTGTATTAGACCGACCGTCGGGACGCGGTTTCGTACGCTCTCCGGTATCGATATATTTTATGTAACTTGCGGTCGGTCATCCAGATGTGAATAAAGAAGAAGTATTGTTTTAACTCAAGCAATCGCGTTTAAGTATACAGTCCACTACCTTTCGATCTTCAGTACGGGAAAATCTGTTGCCTGCGGGTGCATGCCTGTGGGTAACACCTATACACCAATAGTATCATTTCTGAGGGATGTAGGTATATGGCATTATGGGAATTATTTAGAACAATACAATTATTATTGTAATGACGTGTTCTGACAAGTGTTTAAAATTAATGAAAGATGTTTGGCTTTATCAGGCCTTTGTATATTAACTGTTTACCTTTGTGTATTATAATACCTTCCTATATTGTGATGGTGCATTGTCGGACAGCCTTTAAATAAAGTAAATAATCTTGTTATTAGGTACTTCTTGGTATACGTTTATTTACCTATTTTTATACTCTGTGTGACACTGCACTGCTAAATACTATTACTATGTAACTAAATATTGTAATTTAATAATTGAAAAGAGTGACTACACGAGTTTGTTGCCGGAATCTTCTCGGTAGTTCAACTTTTGGAACCGGTGTAAATTCAGACAGACTGACATACAGACAGACAGACTGACTGACACAGACTGTCAGGCTGACAGATGGACCGACAGACAGATCGACAGACAGACCGATAGACAGACTGACATTATAACATTGTTAGCTTACGTAGATCCAGACAAGACAGAAAGACAAACATTATGACATTGTTAGTTAATATTATTTTATGTGTTAGACATGAGGGTTTTTTTGACGATTCGAAAGTGCTTCTTGGGGGGCCTAATTCAATAAAGATATTTTCATGGAAAATCAAATGAAATCGTGAAGTTTGAAGTCAACTAGGATACGAACAGCTTCTGTCAATGCACTTTTTACAGCTTACATAATTAATAGTAAGCTGTTAATTAAGTTCCGTCTACGGCCATCTGCCAACTTTTTTCTTTTTTGATAATGCCTTATGATGAATGAAAGAAATTTATTTGCCTAATACTGTGTTACATTTCAGATGGTAAGTGACAAATTTTATTTATAGTTTCATCAGTATCATATGAAAGCAATGGACTGTATGTGGGATAGAGAATGATAGCTAAATAAAAAGAAGGTATTCTAATATATTAATATAATGAAATAAATACAAAACAATAATAAAACTAATAACTAATACCGAACACCTCAACCTCCTAGCCGTACGTAACACACGATCACCATGGCAACGCAATAACCACCATGACTTTCCGTCACATCATAATCATACCTTAATTTTTGTAGGCATGCAATTTAATATTAACTGTCGTAGGTACACGATACTTAATTAAATATTAAGTATCTTATCTACCTTACTTTGTCCCTATCACTAACTTTCCCGTTTTTTTATTATTCTGTCTAAAGCAATAAATTTCACAAAAGTTTATGACATAACATTTAGCATATGGAATATGGGCATTCGGACTAATGTTTATGTGGGTGCCAGACATAGTAGGTACCTATGCATTTCTGGATTGATATCTGAATTATTTTGTTGTTTCGTTCTTTTTAGACCCCATTTTTACGTAGTCGGGTTGTAGTTTTTTAAACTTTATTTTTGTATCTACGAATTTATCTACTAAAACTAACTTGCCTGGTTGATTTTTCTCTTCGCTAGAGGATCTTAGGCATTATAATTACATTAGGTATGATCCCAAAGTGAAAGAGGCTAAAGCCTGAGATAGGTTAAAGAACCGTTAAAGTTGGTTGATTATAGAAATATACTGTGGTAGTTAGTGACAAACTGAGTTAGATTGAAAACTGCAAACGGATTATGAGACAAAATCAGCACCACCAATCAAAATACTGGAGTATATTAGAGGGACTCTAAAATACGTGCACGGTTAGTAGTAGACGCAATTATAATAATGGGTATTTAAATATAAAATTGCTTTTTTTTCAATGCCATTTTTCCCAAATCATTTTAAATGAATGTCTACTGAAGAATAACAGTTTATATTCATAGTGCAGCATACAACCAGGACTTTACACATGGAATTTAAAAAAATTGTTAAAATTTATTAGGTGAAAATGGAGGTCAACTAAAGTTTGCGAACCATAATATACTAGATAGCCGATTTCAATATTTAGATTTGTTGTAATTATTTTCTATTTTTATTATAAAAATGTTATTTTAACTGCATTTACTTAACGATTAATATCTTAAATTTTCCACAAAGTTTTAAAAAAATCAGTCAAGCCAATTTCAAATTAAATACAAAAAAAATATAGTAGGTATAGAAATTCCAGTTTGCACAAAATACTTCATACAAAACGGCAATTTCATTCCAAAAGACCCAAAAATATACGCTGTAAAGTAATCTATATATTTTGAATTCTATTTTATAGTAACAAGCGTGCTCGAGTGAATTTTGTAGAACATCCCATAACTATATAATCAAGTTATTAATTTTTCTGCGCCACAGGCAGTGAACTCGTATTTCCGTCCAAATAGGTTCAATACACCTATTATTTCATCTTGTCATTACTTAATTTTAGTTTTAGGAGTTTTAATCATAGAAATTTAAATTAATGTTTGAGACTTGAGTTATAGAAGCACAGTTGTTATACTTTAAAGCTCTTGTTTTTCATTTTAGCCGTTGATAAATCCATACTAATATTGTATCGAAAGTAACTCTGTCTATCTGTGTCTCTGTTCCTTTACACGCTTAAGCTGCTGCACCGATTTAGATGAAATTTGGTATGATGATATTTTGAGACCCTAGGAAGGAATAGGCTTAGCCGCGGGCAGCCAATAGTCTCAAATAAATCCCGACGTCTTCTGTAATGTAATGTGATGTAAATTATGTCTAGTTTTTGGGTACGTCACTAATGAATGTAATTTAACTAACTTTAGCTTGTCTTATCTTATTAAAGATTCTTATAATCAAGAATCAGGTTGATACCTCAGATCATAGAAATGTTGATACTCACATTATAAAATACACACCATTCCAATGTAATACAATCTAAACATTTCCAATACATTTACAATTTAGTGACGGAAGGAAATTATAAATAATTTTAATTCAGTCGTAATAATACCTACCACATTATCACTGAGACATAGTTATAAAACGGTTACCTTAGAAAAATCACAAATAGTAGGTAAATAAAACTCTAAGCGGTACAAACTACCCACTTGCTGGATTTCCTAACGCGTTATGAATAAATTTTATATGAAAATTGAATCAAGTAGACATGGTATGACTAGCTAAGCCACGCTTATCTCAGAACTCGGAAATTTTGGGAATGAATACGAACGCTAATAAGTACAATAAGTTATAAAATAGCCTTAAGAAAATTATTATATACTTACCTATAGAGAATTTTTAATTAAACCATTTAAACTGTAAAGATCGACTGCTAATGTCATTAACCTAAAATTGAAATCGTAATTATTTATTTATTTATTTATTCCATAACAATATTGATTGTGTTGGAAGTTTTTATATCATTATTTACACACACATTTACTTACACTAAATTCAACAATATACTTAATAAAATAAAAATAAAAATGTCTTAGAATCTAATGTCCAACAAATTCGCTGTTTCGTAAAAACATTTTTCCAACAAGAAGCTCTTCAAACGTCGTCGAAATAAATTGGCATGGGCAATGGATGTTAAACCAGAGGGTAAGCTATTGAACATTCTGATAGTCTGCCGATACCTGACGCTATGAGAGACAACATTTTAGCGACTTTAAACGCACCAAAGCTTACTTTGGTGCGTTTAAAGTCGCTAAATCCTTCCTGCGAGTCTGTAAGCGCTGAACTCCATCCGAAGGCATTTTATAGTTATCTAGATTTTTAATAAGATTTGACAGTAGTACAAGAATGTAGAGACCAGGGACAGTAAGAATTTTTAATGTTTTGAAATGTTCCCTGTAGGATTACTATTGCGGAATACGCATTATATATGACAACTGAAATAGTATATAGTTATTTTTTATGATATCCTAAATAATGTTATACAATACTGCAAGGTTTTCCAAATAAACTAAAATAAATAAATAAATGAAATAGTTCTAACCGACCTCTTTTGAAGCAGAAATGCTCTATGTATGTTATACTTATACCCCAAAATCTTATACTATATCTTAGGTAAGACTCCACTAGAGGATGATAGACCACTTTTAGTTGATCAATTGTGATCTCTTCTAAGAGCAAAGCAAGCTGAACTTATTTTACTGTCAATTTTTTTTAGTTCTAATTTCCAATTTAGATATGAATCAATATGAACTTAACTGAATCCACAAGACTTATATGTCCTTATTGGTTATGTCTAAGCTAGCCTTTTTCCTCGCTGTTGTTTTAAATAGCATAATCTTAGTCTTTTCGGAATTCAAGATTAGGTCATTAGCATCAAACCAAAAGTTAAAAACTGATTAAGCTTTTTCCGTATTAGCATTTAGCTCTTCAAGACTGCTGCCCGAGACTATAGCATTTGTGTCATCTGCAAAAAGAGTCAATTTTATACTGTCAACATTCCTGTACATATAATTTACCAAGTCATTTATAAACAAAATAGGTCCCAATATCGACCCCTGAGGCACCCTCTTCTTAACACTTGTCAAATTAGATCTACAATGAAGCAGCACTCCCTTCTTTGTAACTTACTTCAACAAATTGAGACCAATTTTTTAGATAATGTGATCTAAAGAGTTTTAAGGTTTTGCCTCTAATATCATAGTGTTCAAGTTTAATTACAAGCATTTCATGATTAACTGAATTAATCAATAACTAAATATATATCACTGACTATATACTTTCTGAAGGGTATAATTTTCAAAATATTTGTTGGTGCCTTCGTTTCCTAAAGTGCTTGCTACAGGAGTAGTGAAAAAGGTAACTATTAGTAGGAGGTAAATTCTTCAAGTGAGGGTAATAAACTTATAATAGAGCTATAATGCTGATTATTTTATTTTGTTCTTAAAAATAATTAATTTCTCGGCAAGTAATAATGTTATCTTATGATAGTCATACTATCTTGGCTAAGACTATGAACTCTAACAAGCAACCCTTAAACAATATTTCCGCTTGAAGGGTATTTTTGTATCACTTTGTATAATAAAACACTAACAGTAAATTTTACAATCAATAAATTCTATTGTTTAACATTATACATTATTTTTCATGGTTTTCCTTTTTTCCAAACTTTGTTTGTTTTCCTAATATCGGATTTCACGCGTGTTTGCCTTTATTGCGTATTTGACATTTTGCGTAATGGACTTTTTGCGACTCTGGCTATATTGCTGTGTATCTTTGGTAAGCTTATCTTTGATATTCAAGTTCCAATATTATTATGACACTAATGCTTGTTCTCATTAACATTTGCTTAGCGTAAAGAGTCTCTTAGCGATTTCCATCTCAGTTTATCTAAAGGAGATAGAAAGAGACAAATGGCGTTAAGAGTCACCTAAGCCAAGGGAATGGTTACTGAATACCTATTTGCGGTAGAAGAGTGGTACAATTATCAGAATATGTTTGTATCTGAGACTAATTTCAGGCCATGATTTGTAATATGACCTTTATAGATTTTCTATATTCATCAGTCCGTCTCTGTCATTCTATTCCGAGACTTTAGAACTGTGGTGATGAAGTAACATACTTCAGCAGTATGGATAGCTAAATCTGCTACAAATATATGAAGGAGACTCTATTAATAGGGGTTAGAAAAATAATACCCACTAGATGAGGCAAGGAGTACAGTTGAAAAGCCCCCCTGAAATTTTCCGTCCCAACATTTCGATGATCAAAAATTTGCGGCGATATTGTGACGTAATGTCTGTCTGTCTATGCTCAAAAATAGCGGTGCCAAATAGGACATACTATACATTTGATCTAATTCCGAAAGAAAATTTGGAATTCTGGGGTTGCGGAGGGTTAATATCTTAATATGTTTTTTGCACAACGCACGACAAATGACTCAACACCACCTGATCTGAAGCGGTAAGAAGAGTCCATATGCGGAGACAGCAAGTGCAGCGTAAAACACACTTTTCTAGCAGCGGCCCCCACCTTGCCGGCCCATGAGGTGCCTTTTCACACCTCTTTTGAAGGAACCCATGTTATAGGAAGGAGGGAACACATGTACTGGCAAAGAATTACAAGTTCTGGAAGTACGACGAAGAAATGAGATACTAAATTTCTTTGTGCGTGATGTTGAGTTGTAGACAGTGAATTGATGACTCCGAAGACCGGCACGCGTGCTCCTGAATAGGAAAGGGGAAGATGGGATAAGGTTAAAAAGCTCTTCTGAGCACTTTCCGTGATATAGCCGATAGAAGGCGCTAAGCGACGCAATTTCTCGACGCAATTGCAGAAACTCAAGGTTGTTCATGACCTCTACATCGCCAACGATATCGGACAGCACGACGCTGCAATCTGTCCAGGACATCAAGGAGGTACTTGGTGGAGCCATCCCACAGGTGCGAGCAATATTCAACGCAAAACTAGACCTGAGTTTTCTACAGGAGGCATAATTGGTCAGGCGTGAAAAATCGACGCACCTTGTTCAGGACACCGAGCTTCCGTGAGGCTGTTTTGATCACGGTTTTGTGGTATTTCCACAAATTCCTGCCCTGTGCTGAAAGAGTAGTGCTTTGAGGAGAGGTTAGAGGAAGCAACTGCGACATTTTAGCTGTGAACGCGCACACCTGTGTTTTCTTTGCATTGAACTCAACAAGATTGTTAGAGCCCCATTCAGATATGTAAACACCATGTTGAGCTCAATGGTAAGGCTCTCTCTCTCTCTCTCTCTCTCTCTCTCTCTCTCTCTCTCTCTCTCTCTGTTTCAGCGCACCTAGCCCCTGGGCGACCGTAATATGCACTGTACTGTCATCGGCATAGCACTGAATGTTTGCTAACGGAAGAATGTCATTGATATGAAGAAGAAACAGTGTGGGGGATGTGCGGTGCGCGGGTTGTGAATGTTTGTGTGTGTATGTGTGTGTGTGAGAGAGTTTGTGGGTGTGGTATAACTATAGTGTGTCGTACGGTACGCAACAAAACGCTCTATTGTCGCAGACATCAGTTGCAACATCGCCTACGCTCCAAAAACGTTTCTGTAATAACCCCAAAAACTATGTGAATATTTGATTACATAACCTAATTTTCAAAAGAAATTTTATTGGAACTCGCTATATAAAATATACGTCGGACAAAAATGAAATACAAAATATGAAACTTGCAATAACATCACGTCTTCTGTGTCATTGTGTGGGCGTAGCTGTCAAGTCAACTGATTTTATATAATCACAACCCACTTGTCACCTGATCGTAATTTATTTCGCGACGGCCGACAGCTGTACGGAGATAATTCTAAACCCTGGAAGAGATATCCAAAATATTTCGAAAGGCTATAAATTACCTAAATAATAAATAACTAAGATCGTGCAATAAATGAAATCAATTAAGATACTTAGAGACTGAGATATTTATTGTTCATTTGTTTATTTAACATTTCATTGCACACATAATTCAAATAGAGAAACAAAGATAACAATAAGTCTGCAATGTTAGTACAGCAGTCGGCCTTATCGCTAAGAGCGATCTCTTCCACGCATAAAATAAATACATACTGTATGTATGTATTTATTTTATATGTATAATTTTAACATTTATTCAAGTTAATTTTCCGTAATTATCATACTTTCTTTCTAGTTGAAAATCTTGTCCAACTACTTAAAAACTACTTAAAAATAACTACTTAAATACACAGATGTCGAAATAAATAGTTATACTTAGACACTGCGATAGCACAGTAATACGAATAACACCCTAATACTGTAGCGATAACAAAGAAAACATCACTTGGTATTACAGGTGCATTGTATTCCTGAGGCCTAAGATGAAACGCCTTTCATGCCCAATCAGAAACACAGCGAATTGTTTTACGACCGAGTTATGAAAAGCGGTGGTACCTACCCAGAATACGAGCTTACCGCCTAGTGTTGATGAAGATTGCGAAAATAAAGTAACTATTCCCATGGTTGATCCAGGATGGGTCATTCATGACTTTGTAGTCTTGAGCTTTTCCGTGCTTCGAAAAGCACGTTTAAGCTTTCACTCACAACACACTTTGCGTGATGGTGTTATAGCCCAAGCTTCTCCTGTGTTTCTCCTATATCAAAAAGCCTGTGTCCAGCAGTGGGGCGTGTTTAGGCTGTTGATGGTGATGATAATAATGATGACGTAGATTTGCAAAAGAAACAAGGATTATAAAATGTAATTGTGGTCGTTTGCTTTTGCTTATTCCCGTACGAATTGTATGCAAATGGACCCTTCAAGAGCCTTTGATAAAAAAATAACACAGAATTATATCACAAAATTCTCTGAATGCAGGCAAATACAATATTTCATTTTCAATCGTTAATCTTGGAACCGGAACAATGCATTTAATTTGAAGGCTGATTTTCGATATGTGTTCTGACTTAGCAGAAAAGCTTAAAGCAAAACATTTTATATTATTTTAAAACTCTTTTATTTATACCTCGATTGAATGGAGATAAACGGATACTTTGTAATAAAAACAATCAGTGCATGATACTATAATAAACTCAGAAGTATTACAAAATATGAGCGTTATACTTGTAAACAATAATAATATTCTAACACTGTGAGTGTACCTATTATCCAGAGCAAATTAAGCATCGCTTAACGGAGAAATATAGATTATAATATGTATCGCATAAGATACATACTAAATAAACTTACAAACAGCCATGACTCGTGAAGAAAATTTAATACTCAATCATACAAACATCTGCCCCTACCGGAATTCGAGCCCTGGATTAGTATACAGGTGGTACTGACCGCTCGACTAGACGGCTGTCAAATTAATGGTAAGGCTTAAGTTTTCGACAAAATAGTCCATATCATATACCTGGTATAAATGATGACAAGCAATAGTTCATACCTTGATGAGCGATAGTCTTAAATAAGTAGGTACTTGTAATACCAGGCAGTAGGTAGGCAGGCATCACTCTCGCATTGCTCACTCCGTAAAGAGAATAATATATCATGAGTTCATTACCCACATAAAGCTTCCTTGAGGGACTTTGGTAACCTTACTCGACAAAATTAAGAGTTTTGTAAAGCTATTTAATGATCGCTATAACTGATGAAATATTCCACTAAACTAAACTATGTCTGCTATGTGGCCTACCTACCTGGTGTACCTACCAGCCCGCTGGAGCTCATTTACAATAAAAATCCTATTGTGTCTGAAATTTAGATGCTTCAAAATCATGCTCCAAGTTCCGGGTGCGAGAGACATTTCAGAATCAGGTAAGTTCCAAAATGATTTTAAGTATTTGGTCATGACTTTGAAATACCTCCATGCTCCAACTACACTCGTGGAATGTATGATAAGCTCGTGTGACATCTAAGCGAACTATTAATACTTGATACAAAAAGTCATAATTTCTCATATAAATATCCCGAACACATAACATTTACGTAGCTTGAATAATAAAGAGGAATTTGAAGTCAACTTCTTAGATTATTCTCAAAATACATTTAACGGAAGTTTTTAACGTAATTAAATAATCTAATAGAGCCAAGATTTTGAAAAGTTTGCTCATTAATAAAAAGGATTTCGTCTAAAACACGAGGACAGGCATGGTCTCGCATATAGGGTCCAGCCATTATCAGTTGTCGTCAAAACCACACACGGCCAAAGTTCACACACACGCGAATAGGTATATGCGAAATACGTTGCGGTATTCGACTTAACGTAAGAGGTAATATAAGAGGCGCATCTTTGAGTTTGCACATTTTAGTTTTAAAAGCCGGCCGCTGGCGAGCGGGTGACGTTCGCGAATTTGATCATTGGCGGTGTTTAGCGGGTCCTTGGCCTTCCTTGTAGTGTTAGGAAGTGGGCATCATTTGAAGGCAGCGAGGGCCGCAGGGCCGCCTCCCGCCATCCCGACATGGGGACGGGACTTTTATTTTATTTTTTGGTAAGTCAAGCTTTTATTATTAAGTTACATGCATTTTCATATAAAAGTAATTAAACCCATATTTTGATGACACGATAATTGGTTTTCTTTGTTTAGAAACCAAAATATTTTTTCTTTTTTTATTACGTATTTTTCAATTAATTTCTTTTAAAAAATGTAGGTTTCACATGTTTAATCACGTATTACTATACTTAAAATTGATTAAGCTATGCGGAAATAATATTTTTCTTCAATCCATACTAATATTATAAATGCGAAAGTTTGTACGTCTGTCTGTTACCATCTTCGCGCCTAAACCGATTTAAATGAAATTTTGTATAGAGAATAGAGATAGTTAAAGTTTTTCCAAAGGACTTTGTAAACTTCTTGGAGCGATAACCGACATTCATGCGGGCGATTACTAGTTTTAAATATAATTCAATAAGTGTTTATATCCTCGGAGTCAAATACATCATTTTACATTAATCAAACATTAAAATCTGTAAATATTTTTAACTAAATAAGTTGAATCACGTTACCAATAAATATAAACTACTAGTGACCCGCCCCGGCTTTGCACGGGTGCAATTTTTAAATTGCACCCGTGCAAATTGTACTGTGAAAATTGTAAATATTATGCATGTATTATACATATAAACTTTCCTTAATAACTACTCTATCTATTAAAAAAAGCCGCATCAAAATCCGTTGCGTAGTTCTAAAGATCTAAGCATACATACGGACAGACAGACGGCGGATAGCGACTTTGTTTTATACTATGTAGTGATATACGCACCTACCTTATCTGTGACGTAATCATTAAAATTAGTTGACATATAAATTTGAATTTTTCTTATATAAGCATATAAGCACAAAACAAATTTATGGTTCTGTTTGTGTGACTAAAGTCGAGTCATTAGCCTCTTAGAGGATTTTAACAACACCTACACTATAATATAATGGTATTTTCAGGCCCAAAAAAGAATCTTGTCTTGAAATTAAGATATACTCTAAATGAATATTAATCGGTCTTCGTAGCTGGTCCTTCGATGATGATGATGTTAAAAATATCGATCTGTAATAATTATAAATATAAAACAATCAACGTTATTTTGAATCGATCAGAAAAGCTAGGTTTCCATATTGATACGAATTTTAAAATAATAATGTTTCGTTTTCAGCTTTAATGTATCTACTTGAAAATAATAATGTTCCCAGAATATTGTTAATGCCTTAATTTTAAAATAATGATGATAATGAATATTCAATATCTATTTTTGTTTCAAACAAAAATTTTATGCAACTCTACTATCACAAATTGTGAAACAAATAGTAATGAATGTCTAAGTACGGTAATTAACCTTGAGAATAAATCTTGAACGTCGGAAAATAGAAAGACAGTTCCGATTGAAGATTTTTATACAATCAAAATAAAGTTTTATTGTCAATAACATAATTAATATGATAATTTATTTTAAATAATGTAGTATTGTATCATATTTATTTTTAAGCCTTGTTTATCTCCTTGATTGCCTTCTATATTCAGTAAATCCGTAAAGTACCTTGATATTGTCAGAGAAATAGATTTTTAATTGTGTATGAATGCAGGCGAGCTGCTAATATCTAGATTAAGTATATCTACGTCTTGAGAAATTTAGTTTATGTTAATGAATATTTCTTCAGCACTAAACCATACAATTTTTGTTTGACTGTATGAAACGTAACACTTAAAAAAATGACACTACAACGGTGTAAGATCCAAGTGTATCAAGTTCATGTCGATGAGTCTGTCTTGTTGTATAATTACAAATAAATATTACTGGTAAAAATGGGTTCTAGGCTTTTATCCATTTTTTTGCAAATGTTATAAACTTTAAAAACTATAAAAAGGATGATGAACTAAATAAGTGGGGTCAACAAACTATCGTCTATCAAGTATTTTAATACAAAAGTGCTCATATTATACGCCCTAAATAAAGTAAAAGTTCCGCTAAACTTTAGAATGCTACTCAATTTTCATGTAGCTGTGAATTTTCGTATACAGTTGTAGTCCCAAGCTTTTAGTTTCCTGTAACCAGCGTACCGTACACTTAATTGTTCTTAATTGTATTATTTTACTTGTAACTTTGTAAAATTAAATGCAGATAACTTATAAGTTTTGTGCTTATTTTAAGCAAGGTACTTACTTTTCTAACTCGGTAGTACGAATTTTTTTTGTGAGTGTTGCGCTCGTGGGTTTATTATGAACATAGGTTAATAGATCTTATTGCAGTCATTGTTGATACGGGTCGGATTGGGTTGGCCTCTGTAGGTGCCCCCCCATGACGACGGGACCAACAACGATCAGCCTGCTCTGCCGGAAACGGTCGCAGTGTGTACGGCATCCTGTGATTTTTTTATACAACTAGATGACAAACAAGCTGACGGCCCACCTGGTGGTAAGTGGTAACCACCCCCTATAGACACCTGCAATAACAAGGAAAAAATAACTTGGTAATGCTGGTGCGTTGTCATCCTGCGCCCTTTTTTTCGGGGAGAAATCCGACTACAGACCTACCCGCCGCTGGCTAAGCGACGGGCGTGTGTGGGGTCGCCCAGCGCTTACAAGGCACTGGGAATACCCACTAAAACTCCTCGATAACTCCACTGCCCTTCGCGGGGGTAGCATGGGCTCTGCCGTAGCAATTTCACCAACCCACCCCAGTGTCATCCTGAGGCCTAAGGTAAAATGCCTTCCAAGCCCAGTAATTTCACTGGCTACCTTTCCCTCCGAAACACAGCGAACTGTTTCACGGCTGAAATAAGAAAGGCGGTGATACCTACCCAGACGACCCTACATACGGGCCTACCACACCCACTAGTATGTCGACAAAAAGCAGGAAGAGGTGCATCGGTCAGGGGTTTAGTGGGTGACATCCCCACACACCCTTCCCTCCTCACCGGGAGTTGGGGGATGGGTTGGTAGAGCTTCCCGTCAGCGAAAAATTTTGCTTATCCTGGCAAGCCATAGATTCCCCCCAAGTGGGGAATACCTCCCCTGCGTAAGAACGCAGCATGACTATAAAATTTATGTAAGTGTGAAATAAGGAATCCGATTTTAAACACAAATACAACCAGTAGGCAAGTATTCAAATGAATAAGTAGGAAACCTATCGTAGAAGAAATGTCTCAATCCGTGCCAATGTCACAGTGTTACACAATTGAAGATGGATGTATAAATCATAAATCATGTTCGTTATTATTCTTAAGCGCTATAATATGATAATGTACCGAAAATCAATGAGTTGAACGACCTAATAAATATCATGACGTTATTCGTATGCACTAATTAGGGGCGATTGGTTAAGAAGCATCTGCAAACTTCTGCGTGGGTTTTACATTAAAAAACTCAATTTTTTGCTTATATTACAATTACATAATGAATATCTAGAATCCAATTAATTAGAAAAATCATTTTGTTATTATAGGAAGTAAACCATATCGGGAAATATGGAAAGTAAGTTAATTTAATGAGAATCTAATTGCTGGTATCTATATTTTATGTTTGAGTAATTCCCTGGACTGTTACACAATATTAAGACCAATAAGCAATGATTCGACAGACGAGAGTGGCTTTTCTCAAAAGGACCAACTTTTTTAAAATTTCCAATAAGTAAATCTCAAATATTAATTAAGAAGATTAATCACCATCGACGTTCTTAGTAATTTATTAATAAAAATACTAGTTCTCGGCCTTTTAATCTACTTAAATAGTAATAGGGTTAACTTTTTTCATGCTAGATTAACTTCTATCAGTCGAGACAGAAGGAAAAGAAGTTAGTCTGCGCACACACCGCAGACTCAGACGGTATTATCACTACGCATTGTTTAGTTTACATAACAAATGAGGGATAGTGAAGCGTATAGAAACAGATTAAGTGACAAAGGTGGCCCGTTACTGGATGAATGAATCTCCAGTGTGACGTCTGGCGTGAGTCAGGAGACGATGCAAACCTGTGAATTGTTGCTAAGCAATTAACTTATGGTTCCTCCCATTGATGAATGTACGTGAGTAATTAAGCTTGCCTCCTTTATTGTTATACTTTATTAGTTTCACGTAGTCATTGTATAGAATGTAGGTGACATTGTCTCGTATTTATATTTGTTTATTGTCAGTATTTAAAATTATTGGTCATTTGCAAAAGGTTTAGAATCTCGAACCTTGAATGAAATCTATTATGAATATTTTTATTTTTTGCTATGAATTTAAAATCTTCGAAATTAACTTTTAAATTACCTACTTATTTAAAAAATATTATTCAATTCCCTGCTGCTAAATAATCCGCTTACAACCAAATCTTGGTAAATTTTTCTTTCATTTTATCAACTTAACTTACATTGAAACCGCATTCAAAACCTGATTTTGGCTCCGTCACTATTTATAGCGTCGGTTACCAAATCGATTGATATTTCATGGAAATTCAATAAGAACTGTCTTCTAAAGCACATTAATCATGATTCGACTTGAATACTGGATTGTGTCAAACCTTTTTCTACTCATTAGGCTTAAATTTTGTAATTAACTTTAAGATGATTATTAATTTCAATGAAGTTACCTATATGTAATGCCGTAGGCGTTGCAAATAAAATAAATGAAAAGAAGTTTTTGTCGCATAGGTCATGCATCGTTATTCTTGCCTTTTTCACTAAAAAGAGATGTTTAAAAACTATGTGGAGACCCGGCTATGTACACTATACTAAAAAGTATGCATGACAGTGTTTAATTGTCCATTTTCTTCTTATTCGGTACATAACAAGAATTTTCATACAAAAAACAGCAACACAGCCATATATTCATCATGGCGCGTATTTAAGTTTGGTTACGTTTAGTCGACTTCTATGTCTCCGTCATATTGCCATAGTAAATAACGGTAAAATCGACGAAAAATTTCAACTTTTGTGCAAACAAATTATAGATGAAAATGAATTATTAGTATTTTTCACGGATTCAAGAGATTTTTCCTGATTTTTTGAGATATGGTACATATACCTGGCCGGATATGAAACATCTCCTTTCCTAATAATATTTTTAACCACGGCATCAGTCTAAATTTTAAAGTTAAAAAATATAGTGATAATAGAATATCCGTGTAGATACCAACTGACAAGATATTTTTCTCTGGGTATTTACAGCAAATAACAGTTATGCTAAAAAGTCAAAGCCTAACTAACCGTACGATAGGGCGTGTTTGACAAATATTTCACATGGTACATATGTTTTGTGTCAAAGTCCTTTGTTTTGTTACAAGAATAACGGTGTACTTGACTACAGTTTGATAATAATAGGACATTGACTTTAGAACACATGTACATCTATATGGACAAGGTGGTGTAACATGTGATAGTTTTATTTGTACCATTGTCCTGTCAATCAAGTTGGCTTTAAGCGTTATGGGCGTATTATGACTGTTCTAATAACAACCCTAATCAATTATCTGTTAGCATCAATGTCAAGAACATAAATATTTATTCAAATATATCAACTGACATTTTTATTATTAATTATATTATTTTAATCTGAAAATACTTTGGGCTAGATAATAGGTGTATAAAAAAGGTTCTGCTTTTTTATACACCTATTATCTAGTATTCCCAAATAAAGTATACCTACATTGTACGTAATAATTACGCGTTATAGCAGTACCAAAATAATAATGATTACTTCGTATTTAGATTACAAAGTTAGACGTGGTAGGTACAAACAATGTGGGATACCAGATGTGGAACGGCCGCTACGTTACCATCACAGAAAAATAATGTTACATTAGAAAACGCGTTTCCGTAATTAATTCCACGCACAACCTTTTAATATGCTTAGTGTGGAATGTCACTATGACTCACGTCCACATTTAAGCGGAGATACAAACAAAGACACAGGTATATCAAGATGAGAGGTGCAGAGATTGTGCAACTCTGACTAGAGAAGAATAGTTTAAAGGTTGAGGATGCAAGCTAGCTCACCTCTGACTGGCTAGCTAGTAGCTACATGCATGACGTAAGCATTGATGTGATGCGACTAACCTTTCAAAAATATAGATGGTTTGGGAGTTTATATTATTTTTTTTGATAATCAAACAGAGGGAACTTCAGAACCGTCATAGCGACATGATGTCACGACGTCAACGTAATTTTAGATTAAATAATAAAATGTGGCCGTAGCATTATCGCAACGGAATAACATCTGAATTGCTGTTTTAATAGCAAAAGTTCTGACTAAAATCATAGGTAACATCATCAAGCAATGAAACTTTGAATCAACATTAAAATGATGAATTATTTTATTAACTTTTATACGTACGTATTATATTTAATGTCTAATAATAATTAGACTAATTGCTCTATCTGGGTTATTTTATTTTAATGACTTTAGCTCACTTACGATTTTTTCAAAATTCTGCAATATACTACTATATTCTACTTTGAAAGTTGTTTTACCTACAACTTTAACAGTAAGTAAAAGTAGCGGTTACTTTATCTGGAATTGTTCGAAACTATACTGCACACACAAGACAATACAAATATAATTACGCGATTATATTAGGGATAATAGGGTAATTATGCAATTCGTTCCCATTCTCACGCAAAGTCCGAGATGTGCGCGTCGACCAATAAAATTCTCCTTTTCTTTGCCCCAATCGCCTATTGAGCCACACGATTACTTAGAAACAATGTAAATTTTGTAGGACTACGCTGTAATGTCGAGCAATCTCGTCTGTTACCTAAAAAGATAGCCGTATTTCGAAATTTAATTCTAATGCACTGGAGTCTGATGCTTTAATAATATGTATGTACTCAATGAATTTCAATACAATTACACATATTAACTATATTTACATCATCAATCATTGTCATGCAGTCAAAGGTCCAAGAGAGCCTTTACACTATAAGAGCTAAAATGATTTCACACTTACTAAAACCTTTTAAGTTCAATAGGTTAGGTAAATAAGTTACGTAATAATACTATTATTATATACTTAGTGATAAAAAGTAGAATATCCAGTTGGTATTAGAAGTGGAATCTTAAATATTTTATTACATATATTTGTCTAGGTAGGTAGTTACCTCAAATAAATATTTTTCTTTCTTTAAAACAAACGACCTTGTGTTCACGTCCACTATTGGTGTCGATTTAGTTGTGATCCATAGAAACGTAGTTTTAACTAAGTTAAGTTATCTGCCTTTCTTTTATTCTACTTCAATAACAAAGGGATTTAATAATTTTAAGAAACGCCAAGCTACTTGACACATAGCCGAACCACATAATACGACCTATCACCATTTATACACATACATTGCTGTTTCACGCATTGAAACCATTCATTGTAACGTGAAACATAAACATTAGTGTACGTAAAAACACCGAATATTTTCTTCACCAGCACTTGTCGTTTGAGTTAGCGAATAAGGAGGCTGGTCTGCTTTAATTTGTCAAGCCGCCAAAGACTCCCGGGAGTCTTATAACAAATACACGTACCTATTGTGTCCTAGACTCTTAGCTTGACAGGTTAAAATTATAATATAATATTAATACACTAACACCTAAAAATTTTTTAACAAAAATAAAACCGACTTCAAAACAGTAAAAAGGAAAAAATAGTTAAATTTATTTATGTAGGTACTTACCTCGTAAAATGTATTTTTTGGAGTTGGTGCTTCACTTTCTGGAATGTCTTTCTCTGTAACAGCTAAGCACCAACTCCATAAAATACATTTTAGGTGGTAAGTACCAGGTAATTAAATTTAATTATTTTTTCCTTTTTAGTGTTTTGAATTCGGTTTTATTTTGTTAAAAAACACAATTTTAAGTGATTTCCTAAGGTCAAAGCTGGCCAAAGGGGACCGTTAGCACTATCGACTTGTCTGTCTCTCAGTCTTTAGTTGAAATACATAATATTGTTTCATATTATCGTATCGTACCACTGATAAAGTATCACCTAACTCCACACGCCGTTACGGTAACCGTTACCTTCCATCATCAGTTTACCCGAATAACCCGATAGAAAATATGACGTTATCAGTGGCACTGAACTTAAACTTCATTTTAGTCCGTATAATACAGAATCAGACCAAAGCGGAGATAATGTTTTGTAACATATTATTATTTGATATAAACAAATAAATAAAATGAAAAGAAATTTAAGTATGTAATTATAAAATAGTTCTTTTTTTTGTTCCGTTTCTGTCATTTAGTACACGATACCACTGTCTCAAAAGCTTTTCAATGCCTAATAGCTAACGGGAACGGTAGTTAAAATAAAATTAGCAGTAAGATTTTTTCCTGTTATGTTGTTACTATAATATTTTAGACAAAAATGTTATTCCTAATATCGTACCTAGGTATTTACTGGTTAAATATATAAGTGCAAAGTAGGACTTATAATTTTATACTTTGTTTACCTATGTAAAATATAAATAAATATCTATCTATTTTAAAAACTTTATTTACTTTAGAAGTTAGTGTATGTATTCTTTGCTGGACAATTTTACAATGCCAATTTAACCTAATAGCTTTGACAGGGTGACATTTCATCTCCATGTATAAAATCTGTGAAACGACAAAAATATTTGTCGAATACAAAATGTGTGACAGTTGTCAAATCGCTTCTTATAAGCTTAAAATCATTTTTTATCCAGACAAAATAAGTAGCAACTCTCTTGCATCTTCATTATAGAGTCATTCATTCGTCACGAGAATTATACAAACAATAATTATGGCGATTTCTAAATTCTAATTGTTCCAATTATCAATATAGAAGTAGTGAATGATGCTCAATGTCGAATGTCAACGGGTCACTATCGCACCCAGAACAATATTAGGAAATAGGTATGACATAAATGTAGAGTTAGCATTGGAGTATTATTCAACTCACACGAATGCATCCCACAATGTATTTGCATGGCAAAATTAAAAACCTGCTTTGCGAATCCGAGATACCAAAGCTTCCACTTTAAGCAACTCTGTTAATGTGAATATGCTGCGAAATACTTACAACATATTCAAATCCAAGCACATATCGTAATTTAACTTAAACTAAGTATTAAAAGCACACATTTGACCTATTCAAATTTCAGTCATAAAAATTTAACAAAAGGTTAAACCATCTATTTACTGAAGAGTTTTCGTGTATTTTGCAACATAAATGTTGACAAGTTACAATGGCTCTAATCGGCAATGTTTGAATGTGATTCTATTCAATCTTGACCTAGAAAACGGTCAGTTGATATCAGAAGTGGTCAATAGCAAAGATAAGTTCCACTTTCGCTGGCATAAGGCGCGTGACACTGCGACTGCCGGATGCGCATGACCTTCGCCTGCGTGTGCGGCTACTTACCGCCTTGATTAGAACGAGCGTCGGAAAGTGTGACATAACATAACCTGTCCGCCGCTGGCGTCATCGACCGCGCCTTGACATAATAATATACATCAAACCAACAAATCTGGATAATCAGTAGAATGTTCCATCAACCCCAAACATGTTAAAAAAAATAGGTAAAAAATAACAGATCGCAGGATCATTATTTACCTGATGTTTATGATGATGTTTACAGACCTGATGTTTACAGAATTTTGTAATAGAAATTGGAGCCTCCCTCGTATGACAAAGTGAGGAATACGAAAGATCGAAATCAGATATGACGTAGATAAATCTGCAGTGCGTAATGTACTAGAGCTTTTCAATGTCTTTGTTGTATTCGCCGCCGCGACATTGCATCCTTCTAACCCCGCGCATCTAGTATTGCACGGTTAGTGGCGCTTTTTAAAAAAAATTAAATAGGGATGGCAAATATAATCTGAGTGAAACATGCCTTACTTTTCTTAATTTATTCGATTTGATTATTTTTATTATTAAAAATCTAAAAGCTAAATATAAGCACATATTTTATGCACATAATAGAAGATCATAAACTAACGTGGAACGCAGCCGGGTAATGCAATTACTTTTAACAAGAAGGCTCTGCAATTGACATGCACCACCTTGAAATATATCAAGGCAACCTATCTTCAATAATTACGAATAAAATATTTACACGGTCTAAGCAAAAAACTGTTATTCCAATAAATAGTCCTATGGCTTTCGCGAAATTTTATTGCAACTCTCATTTAAATTTTACTATCATCTGTTACAATGAGTGTCTAATAAGATAAAAGCTCCTAATAGAGTTTTAGTTGAAATCGGCTCCAAATAAGGTGTTTAATATTCGTGTTTTATTCTCATAATTATATTCATGATACTCGCGTTAGAAAATTGATATGTGAATAGGCCCTAAGAGATGAGTAAATTACATTTTGATGTATTTAGCTAACACAAACGAAAATAAAACACCTCCGTAATTGGAGCCGATTTAAACTACCGCCCACGCCGTATAGGAGCTTTTAACTTACCTACGATAAACGCTTATTTCTCATGGGCTGATTCATTTGTTGTAAGTCACTCATGACTTATAAATTAAGGTTCAAACAAAGTTTCAATAATGATTTCAAGTTTAAAACATCTAAAGTGTTTTTTGTAAGAAATCAAAAAATTAAATAATATTTTTATAGTTTTTTTTAAATGTAAATATGTCTGTAGTACTAAACGCATCGTGGCATTTCCTTAATGTCAAAGTGCTCATACCATATTTATCTCCGTTTGCATAACTAATACAGATTGAGTCATCTGATATTTTTAACCACCCCCATTTTTAGGATCCAGTAACTTGTGGGCTGATGATGATATTGTTTTCTTATTACAAGATAACCAGTGAAAAAATGTTTTAAGCAGTAACTTTTGCTTCCATTGGAATAAAGATGTAAGATGCATCCTGTAAACGATTAACTACAAGTAAAATGTTACAGACTTCGAAAATCAAAAAATATAATAGCTTATATTGTAAAAATTATTGCAATCGTGATATTAAATAAATAATAATATACATTTCAAATTTTTGAGATGCTAATGAAAATAAAGCCTTGATATTGACAAATAAAAATGACTTCACATTAGCAAATAGATTTTGCTATTTACTTACGTTTTTTTTAACTCTTGACCCGTTAGATTGATGTATAGACATTAACGGTCTTATTTAAATATACGGTCAGTAATATGTGAAGTAAATACATATGAGACACAATAGATATTATATTGTGTATGAGCTCTTAAGGGACGAAAGTTTAAACCTATTGTATGTTAAGTTATATCAGTTTGCAACATTATTATCAATACTAACTTAATGCTACAGAAAAAGCTACAAACCGTACAATTACAACACTATCTTATCTTATCTTAAAGTGGGGCCATGACTAAGTCACAGTGCACTTCGACCCATTGTGATCTTTTGTGGCTCCCCTGTTTACTCTTCCTGTGTCCAGAATATAGATGCCATTAGCCTTACTATATCTTTAGGCAGAAAGAGCCTGTAGTCTTCTGGCTTTGGATATGCCACTTCCAGAAGACTCATTCTGGTTCTAGCCTGGGCATCACCATGACACTAGAGATGCATCATTGATTCCTGGCATTCACCACATGCTCGACAAAGTTGTGTTGGGGAGAGTTGCATTTTATGTAGCATGTGGGTAGTAGCAAAATGCCCTGTGAGCGCCCCAATCAAGAAGCGAGCTTTTGTTCTACCGTTTGCATAGATGTATTTACTCCATCCTCCAATCTTATTACAACACTAAATATTCTTGATGATATCTTACTTTTTCAAAATATTGATAGTGCCTACTTTTATAATTTATAGCGTCTTTCAAAGGTTAACACACTTTAGTAAACCAATAAATTAAATACTTAAACGCAACTTCAATGTTGTTAAAATTATAACTGAATAAAAACGTCGAGGTAACGTTGTACAACGAAACAAAATAATATATGCGACGTTATATTTGAATGTTTCATCACTTCTCGTTGTTTATACGTGGCACAGATGGCCTTATCTTACAACACAATAAAGTATGCAAATCCTTACAGGGACAACCACGGCATCATTGGCGAAAACTCTACATAAATTTTATTATGAAAAGGATGAACTCTGTGTGATACAAGATTAAAATTTATTATTCGTTCTGGTATATTCAATATGATAATCAGATAAAAATGTTTATAATCGTCTCAATGCTGCCATACTATACTACAAGCGTCTGCAGTGGTCTCGCACATTGTGGTGATAGCGCAAACTCACCACGTGTTTGTTCAACAGTACGTTATTCTCTAAATGCAATATTAAAAATTCACTGTATCTACATACACTGTAGTCGATTCCATCGATTCCATTGACTGTCGCCTGAATGGCGTAGTAAATCCGTAATTTTAATAGCGCATCGCTGATCAAACAAATGATGAGTTTGCACTATCATCACATTGTGCTAGCCCATTGCGTGCAGATAAAGTTGATTGCAATTGTAATAAACGGCACCAACGAACTAGTGGTAGGATATTTGACATGATATTTAAAATAAAACCAACTCACGTTATTTATGTGTATTGCTCGCGAAAAAATGAAACAATACTACATGTAATGATAGTAAAAAAAAATGTCATACTTTATGTCGAGAAAATCGTTGCCCCGCTCACGCACTGTTTTTTAAAGAAGGCTCAAGCTACATTATCTTGTACCTACGTACATCATTATGAAATAGCTCATATTATTCGGTACTTAGTACATTACTTTATGTAACATGAAAATAAACAAAAAGGTATAAAAGTATTTACTAATTCACTACAGATGTAGCTGTTTTAGATGCTCAATAAATGATTATTGTATTATCAGTTTAACAGTAACGATATATGTTTTTTTTCATACAAAGTACGGCTAATGAGTCAACACCACCAGATGTGAAGCAGTAAGACGATTCCATTAGCAAAGCAGCTATTGCAGCTTGAAACATGCTGCTCTAGCCGCCTTCACCTTGCCGGTCAAAAAGGTGCCTATTTTAGTCACATATTTTCTATGGCCAACCATACCAACCAAACGCCTCGCGTTTTATTATAATCAAACACTCATTATCACATGTTTATTGAATTAAATGAAAATACACATCACATATTAAAAAGTCGTTAAGATGTCTATATTAATAATCATACCATATTTATAAGTATAAATACAGTAGAAAACAATTAAATGATTATTTAATAGCACTAAGCAAGGGCAGGCAAACATGAACATAAGATCCGCTTGGAAATATGAATAACATATACTTAATTAATTACGTATTTGCAAATTTATACAGATTCAGGGATATTGACATTAATTCTCAGTGAATCACTAACCATTTAAAATGGAAAAGTAAATATTACTCGGAATATGCAAGGCTTAGTTAAATAAAAATGCTAAAAATACTACTAGGATGACCAATAACTCTTATATCATGAGGCTACATTAGATAGCATGCTGTATCCTTCACACTAACTACATAAAACACACACACTCAAAGTTCTCAATTTCAGTTTCGTTGCATTTTTGTTTTATTTTAGTGATAATATAGAGTAAAAGCTTTACTGTGAGCTTTCGCGTTCGTATAATGTTTCTTCGACGTCTGCGTTCTGCTGTCAAATCGTATGATGACGACAGCATTGCCTGTGTTGTGAGGTTTTGGAAATGATATTGTAATACGAAGACCATACGGCAACCCCGAAAGTTACGCTTGACGTAGTACTCACAATAAAGAAGTAGGATAGACTAGACACTACCTTTTTCAAGGTAGTGAAAATATTTTTTAAGAACTCTTTACGATTTCTTTTCTATCTATTAAGAAAACTAATATACTAAAGCCCGTATAAGAACTAACATTAGTTGAATTGTATAATCTACTAATACTAAGATATTAATATCATAGATTAGAAATATAAATGTATATTTATATTTGCATGCTATCAACAATGTAGCGTTCAGGAGCTCGGAGACGTATTGGTTTGAGCGCTCTCTTTTTTTCGATACAAAAAACAAAGCAACTTTCGCCATGGTCGATCGCAGGATGGGTCAATTAAAGTTTGTTATCTTGAGCTTCTCCGTGCTTCGGAAGGCACGTTAAGCCGTTGGTCCCGGCTATTCCTGCAACCGCTTTAACCCACCAACCAGCATTGGGCCAGCGTGGGGGTGGTATATCCCAAAGTTCTCATGTGTTTCTTCCATGTTTTATTTTTTTTATCTTAACGGGGTAACTCTTGACCTTCAACTCACCTGATGGTAAGTGAAGATAAGGCTGACGATGGAAACGATCTACACCCGGATTCCTCAACCACAGACGAACACAACAATGCCGTTAACATTATTGCTATGGCGGCAGACTTAGGTAAGATGGTGGTAGCTAGCCAGGCGAACTTAGAAAAGCCCTACCACCAACCAGCAGAATCGAGCGAGCAGAACAGCCCCCACGGGAATCGAACCCCGGACCTCTAGATCTGAGGCAGGTAGGTGGTCTCAACAGAGGCGGTAAAATGTAGGAAGGCCTGTGCCCAGCAGTGGGACGTATATTAGCTGGTGATGAATGCAGCGAATGATAAGTGCACGTTAATTGTTGCATTTTTTGTTTGAAGCAAATAAATAATACACTTATATTGGTTATCCCAGAAAATGTAGGTTTATAAATCAGATTTCAAAAGCAGGTGAAGTAATAGTATGACCAAATTCACAAGGTGTTGCTGACTGATTCCAATTTATTCTACACCATGCTTCTAAGCCAGTGTTTTAGCTTTGTATGTTAAGCTTTTGTGTCGCGAATTTTGGCGTTTGACATCCTTCCTTTGCTGTTTTCGGGCCATGTCCCAGATCAAAAAACAATTTACTTTGATGCTTGTCTCGAACGTGAGTGCGAAACATAATATGTGAAAGGTTACGGCCACGGAATCGATAAGAAATATTGGAATGCATTATAAAACTGTACCTATTTGGGCATGTAACAAGTGCGTATTGATTCCTGGCTTTGTGACTCGTGTAATGAATTATATCTTGTACTAAATCTACGAAAATGCTTCATGTCAGATACCGATTTTTTATTGTGTGTAAACTCGAACGGTACTGTCAGCAAAATAAGTCGATGAGCAATTTTCATTAGATCATATTGGCATACTTTTGACTACTGGTATGAACACCGTAAATTACGTAGTGTGACATGGTACTAAAGTGTAAATCGACTTCTGTTGCTGACCGTACGTAAGGGAAGAAAGGTTAAGTTATAAATTTTCCGAACAGCTGTAGAAGTGACAGCGAAAACTTCTGAACACTTAAATGGCTTTGGTATAAAAATGGGATTTATTGTTAATATTTAAAAGTGCGCAATAAATTTTACATATTTTTTTTTTAATAGTATAAATAAGGGATCCGTTAATAATACTTTTTAATAAATTTTATAATAAAATGGAGATATAGTAACTTGGCGTGTTCAAATATATTTAAATCCTCAATGATACCGTAAATTGTAATACAAATAATTTTATATCTATATAGCAATTCAACAAAGATATACATGTATATCGTTTAGCTTATTCAAATTTTTATTTCCAATGTTATTAAGATTAAGTAGCACCAAATTTGTTATGTAGTGATTAGGTGGCGCAGTTTAAAGCATCTTAATCTTATAAACAACACGTATAAAAATATGTGGCATCTGTCATCAATTTAAAATTTTCTAATCATTATTATTTTATGGAAAAAACGGAAGGCAGTGTACTTTTAGACTATGTATCATACTTAACCCGTTGTAGTTTATATTCGTTTTCTGTTGACGTGTTACGCTTGATGTGCGGCCGTCAGTACTTAAACATTAGCACGATTGTCTACTACAGTAAATTATCCCGCAGCCAACAAACTGTTTTTACCTAATTAGCATTTTAGAATATTACTAGCCAGACGTTGAAAATATACTTGCAAATAACTAGATTTGACTATTAAATTAACCAAGCACGTCTAACAAAAAACTTGTCTGCTTAGCAAATACCAATTGCTTTGGTTAATCATGTCATTTATATGACTAAATATATTTTAATACCTTCCTATGATTCACATCAACAAGAAGACGAAGGAAGATTCAAGTTTATGTCATCATCATTGTCACAAACTATGACCTCTTTTGTATTTTGAATATTATTTCTAAATTCCTTAATTATTGCTCTTTGCCTGTCAGTTGGGTGAGATTTAACTTATAATTGACTAAGCTCAATACTACGTAAAACCGTATACAGGATGAGACACACCAATGCCCCCCGAAGGGAAACTTTTTTATTCAACTAGATGACAAACAAGCTGACGGCCCACCTGGTGGTAAGTGGTTACCGTCTTCTATAGACACCTGCAATAACAAGGAAAACATCACTTGGTAGGTACTGCAGGTGCGAAGTCATCCTGAGGCCTAAAGTGCAATGCCCACACATTACACAGGCTACCTTTCCCTTCAATCCGAAACACAGCGAACTGTTTCACGGCTGAAATAAGAAAGGCGGTGAATATTTATTTAATGTTTTTTTAAAGAGCAATGTTTCTATTATATTCACAACATAACAACTAATGCTAATTCCACCAACCATATTTATGAGAAATTAAAAAAAAAATCCAATATTTTGGAACATTGGAAAATTCCAAATTATCTGAAACTTTAAAATTGATGTTGGACTATTTAACAAAATAAAGTCAAATAGAATTTTTTTTGGAGTATTTTTCGTTAACAATAGCATAATTCTTTAAAAAAAATCCAGTGTAGATTAGATTTGGAATAATTGTCAGCCTTCACGTCATTTAACTTGCCTTCATAAATAAAACATTCATTCACGATTTCCACCTTTAAAAATATTAAGATTTACAAGATCAATATACATTCACGACTTAAAAACAAGCGGTTGGTTTTATAATTCTTAATTTATATATTGTTTCGTAATAGAGAAGTATATTAAACATATCAATATTATTATATTTCGACTTACTAAGTGCCTCCTTGACAGTCTTGCATTGCGATACTAAATTAATTTGTTTATTGATAAAGGACGAAGCGAATGTCATCACGACTTTTGACGCTCTCTTGATCAATAATACTGAAGAAATGAAATAATAACTATAATAAGCAAACTATACGTAAATCAACGTATGAAATGACTAGAACAGAAATTAAAATGTTCAAGCGTCCATAGGCAACGGTAACCGCTTACCATCAGGTGGGCCGTATGCAAGACTGCCATCTTAATGGTTTATTTTTTTTATATTAAATAAGAGTAATAAATGCTGTATTGCAAGACTTATGAAAAGTTACTGATTAAACATACAAACAAACTGAGAAACTAGAATTAAGACAATTTAAATTAATAATACAAGGTGTTAGGGGGACGCTCTCGAAAACAAAGGCAGGTGGCAGGGCTGGTCACCCTAAACACGACTTGCAAAAAATTAATTTAAAATCGTGAAAAAAAATCATCAGTTTCATACAAATTATAAGACCTATTTGTATGGAACAGCTGCTTTTTTTCGTGATTTCAAATTTATTTGTCAGCAAATCGTGTTTAGTATGACCAACACTGCCACCTGCCTTCGTTTTAAAGAGCGTCCCCCGAACATCCTGTATAGGTGATGCTATTTCTAAAGAAAACTTATTTCTGACAAAGGCTAATTGAGTAATTAATATCAAAGTAATTATTTTTCTGCTTAATATTAGGTACAACATTAAATATTACATGCATAATTTTAAAGCAATAATGTAATACACAAACTTTACAAGGGTAAACTTACGAGTAAATGTAGGTATGTGATAATCTTTCTACGGATTATTATTTAAATCTCAGCATAAATCGCACTCCAGGCTTTAACAAACACAGATTAGAATAGTTACGGGAAATAATCCTACTTATTTGTTTCTGACTTGTTTACAATACATATAATGCTATTATACTTTTTTTTTTTCAAAAGAATAAATGATAATCATATTATTTTTTAGGCATTTCAATTACTCAAAAGTCATTAATGAAATATTAAACATTTTTTTTCTTTTTTGTACTAATTGCACTCACGTGCAAGTGGAGACATTAAACAAAACTTTATCTACACATCACACGACAAAATAGCAATATTATGTAAATTATTATAAAAAAACCTATTATTAATCGCTATTTGTTTATTACACAACATAAGACATTGTATTCAAGAGAGAAGTCTGTAATATTTTTAATACTATTTAAAGGTGTGCCCAGGTCTAGCATTAGACAATGTATTTAGTAATCGGTTGTGTAAAATGCCCAACCCAATATGCATTGAGCAACAGCAACTAACAAACTCTGATTTAAATTGTCAACGACGTACAGTTGCAACCAAGGTTGTCGTAGTCCATCGTCACTTTGTTCTATTGACATCTTTGCAGTAATAAAACTCAAATGAATTAAAGATCAACAGCAGATGAAATGCACTTTAAATTTATTTAACTTACATAAATTACGATACATAAATAAGAGAGATAATAATAAGAGAGATTGTATATCCGAACAGTAACGTCGTGTATAAGTTTATAATCTGGCAAATATTGTTATACTTAATTTAAAACTCGGCAAAATTCTTATATTTTTTATTTTAATAATAGTTTAAGTTTGTATAAAACTATAAAATTGCAATACCTTATAATCAACCCCGTATAAGATTTAGAAGGCAGCTGTGAACAAGTTCATATGGACATTTCCCGGGGCATTATTGTTTGATAATGCAGACATCCACTTAAGAATAAACCATTTATTGTGTTTGGTTTGTTACTACTTCGCTAACTTCTTCTTCTACTAAATATTTAAACTCAAAAACTATTGTTGATGGGGATATCCGATAAAAAAAACCATAAATAATACCACCCCATGCTCCAAATAAGTCATTTCCGCGCAAACAAGCCATCAAAAATACAATAATGTCTTAGATGCACGTATTGGAAAGCTAAATAAATTTCAAATTGACCAAAATTTATTCGATATAGAGAGGGGCCAAAGATAGACAAATTCTTTTACTAAACTTTGTACTGTTAGATTCATACATCTGTTTGCTACTATTTACACATTGCGTCAATGTTGGCTCTAAGAGGCAGTAGCAATACAATAAACATTAGAACAAGAAAGAACTCATAGGACATGCACACATTCAATATTACTTCTTACAAAATCCTGCAAAGTACGAGTCACACTCGTAATCGCACACTAAGGTATCGCCACACACAGTACACCTACAACCACTAATAAATAATTGTTAACAGGCTAATTTTAATTCGTAAAGCTGATATTACCTATGTTCATTATTTATAGTATAGTATTCCGATGTGCAGGAAAAAACTAACTCCGTTTTTCTTTTTGATAAAAAAACCATTGTTCTTCGTGTTTTAAATAAGCTGTTATACCTACGACTAAAAAGTTAATATATTTATTTAACAATTTATGTACAGACATACAGTATAAAGTGATACATAATAAATGAAGAGAGCGTACAAAGGTGCTTCTAAAGAAATCTCATTTAGTAGGCACGCGAAAGGAAAAGGAGAGTTTTAAAACAAGGGCAAACTTCTTTGAAAATATAAAGTGTCTAACAAACAGTAGAAAACACCACCATTAAATTCTCTTTTCTATGATCTTGCTCTGATATCTCTCAAGCAACTAACTGTTATTACCTTTATGACAAACAGACGTACGATCATCTCTGGATACTGATACTCTTCCTTGACAAGAAAACTTTCAAAAAAATAACAGTGTGAATTTTAATTGCCCCTTTTCGTAATTATAGAACTTAATTGAGAATTGAGTCGTTTAATTTGTCTGCCGCTTCTATCAAAGTTCGGGGCGAGTAAATGCGTCATTTTATTAAAATTGATGACGGGCGTTGTTATTATCTAAGTATTAGTGAGCTAAACGACGAATGTTCTCTTAACTTTTCATTGATGCTCTTAATGATGCTTACTTTGGGCTAGATAATAAGTGTAAGTGTATGAATATATTTATTTTTGATGTTTACTGTCAATTAACAAAAATTAAAGACAAATGGATTTTAATCCACCTGACCTAGGAGAGAATATTATCCTTACCAAATCATTCGGCCACCAAAATTTTACACCATAATTTAAAAACAAATGACAAAGAGATGCGCTATAACAAGCGGGCACCTGCTTAACATAGGTACCAAACATCCTGTATATTTTATAACAAACAAAAACAAAAAAAAATATTTAATTTGCAAACAAGTATTTTGTTCCATTTTTAAATTATGAAATTAGTTTTTAAATATTGTCAATGTAAGCGGCCAATTCCAGAAATTTTTACTGCGTCCTATGTATTTCTAAAGTGACCACGAGACAGTATTCTTTAATTTGCACAGGTACTTCCATCCATCTGTCACGTACCTACGGGAATCTTGCCTGGATAATGGCATTAACTCTGCCAAATTGTAACTTATTTTGTGCAACTAAAGATTACATAAATAAATAAATAACCAAACAAACTTAAAAGACCAAAATAAAAATGTACCACTTACTTGGAATGCTAAAGGTATTTTTTTCTGGTTTCAGGCATCGCTAGTATTAATACAAGCTAGCGAAGAAAAGCCAAAAAACGTTACGAAGACTGAAAACCCAAGTACGGAAGCGAGAGGGGGACGCCAGTATATCCCATACGGTGGACCTTACGGACAAGGAGACAACGAAGTCGTGGTCGATATTCAGGACGATGAGAAATCACAGTACTATGAAACCAACTATGATACCAGTAAGTTACCTATAAAATACTGTCGCAAAACTGAAGTATACGTAGCAGCATTTTTTTGTGTTTATTGCCTCAGAACTCTGAATTTTGTAAGTTGAGGATTTTTTAATTGAAAGAATATGCTTTTATATGTGTCCCATAGAAATGTTATCAAAATCGATTTGGTAGTTATAACTGGAATAATTAAGTCGTCAATGTATGCGAAATGCGGATTTATGCTTTCCTGTGCTTTTCAGTGGGACGATAGGATAGTAGGAAACAATATTATGATGACGGTCACCCATCTAGCTTTGCTAGCTAGCTATTATCACCGGTTTCAACACTAAAAAGGAAAAATAATTTAATTTAAGTAAGTGCTTATCCCCCAAAAAGATATTTTCAGAGTTCAGAACTTCAGAGTTCTAAGTTGTTTCCAGAAACAATAGAAAGTGAAGCACCGACTCCTAGAAATATATTATTAAGGAATCAATACCTAATTATATTTTTATATTTATATACCTATTCCTTTTTAGTGTTTCGAAGTCGGATTTTATCTCAGATGATTTTATTTTTGTTTAAGTACTTCGATTGTGGGTAGAATTAATCATCTGCTTGTTCACCTCCAGTTAGCGCGCTTTAATAAGCGAATGTTCAAAAGGGCACGAAATCTGTGCAAATATAATGCAATTAAGAAAAAATTGGCAGGCATGGTTGAGTGATCCATCTATAATAGCATGCCATGGAACAAAGTCTGTTCTGGTCAAGATGTTTGTGTGATGTGAATAGAAATTCTTATAATTATTTTATACCATAAAATATAACTATAAAATCATTAAACATAAGTTCTATCTTGCTAGCAAGATAAACATATTTTGCAAAATTATCTGATCTTAATTTATTTTCTTCCTTCAATTGAAATAGATCTGATTGTGAACTAACATTTCAAGCAACAACTGCGTGAGAAATTACAGAAATATGTTCATTCGACATAAATGATTTCGCAATCCCAAAGTTATTATTTTTTTTCGCTCGATGAATCCTTTAGAATTTCTCCAGACAATAGCTCGGCTTCATATCCATCAAGTTTCAGTTACATCGCATTTATAATTTTTTCTATGGCACTATTCCCACCTTTACCTATTTTTTATCAAAATATTTTAATACTTTGACAATAACGTTACTGACATATTTGATGGCCATCTTTTAAAACTTAAGTAAATCAAAATTGCAGATGCCAAGCATTTTTATTGGAACATCAAGCATGCCAGTTTCAACTCCCATTATCGATAACCAACGTATGACCTATCCCTTCAAGGGAAGATTTAAAGATAAAGTACTGCCTACCTGTTAGAAAGTATCTCTATAAACCAGATCCATCCGATAAAGTTTGATTTTGCTGCACTGTATTTTTTAGTTTTAAACGCGATAGATGAGTTGCTAGGAAGGGAATAGGTAGGCTATAAAAACATAATTTCTTTCTTTTATATTCACATCAAAATTCAGTTTAAACAAAATTTGTTTTGTCTAGAACAACTTTACAGAAAAAATAAAATTTTATTTGAAAAACTTCTAAGAATTTTCGACAAAAAGATAATCAAAAAGCCACGCAACATAACGTTATTTATAATCGATTTTAAATGTCTATTCGAACACACACTGAATAAATCGTCCCCTATGCCCTATCCGCATGAGCGCTCATGAGATTCTATTTCCGAACCAATGATTAGATTTCGTTTAATTGAGAATCACGTACATACCTGCCTACACACATACTGGCACACCATAAATAAATTGTTTTTCATGTTTTTAGGTGCATATGGTTTTGGTTACGATGTCGGTCCAAACGGACAGTTCCACCACGAGAACCGAGGTCCGGACGGCGTGACGTACGGTTGTTACGGCTACGTGGACCCCGACGGCTTTCTCCGCGCTACACACTACGTCGCTGACAGCCACGGATATAGGGTCGTGGAGCCAGAGAAGCCCGTCGAAGTATTCCCTGATGAGAAACATGAATATGACGAAGAGTGAGTGTCTATCATAATGATCAGCCTAGCTGACCACTTGTGCATACTGTTAAGTACTACTTGTACTATTAGATACAATAGTGTTATGATTTCTAATTAGTACGTTTCTATACGGCAAGGGTGGCAAGTACAAGCAAGCGCACAGCCTGCCTGATGGTAAGCACCTTGGGCACTATCATTCTCGTTGCCCTGAAAAAATCAAGAAGAAGAAATATGTTCGCAGCATAAAAAACTAGTCCCCCATGCTTCCGATATAATGGTATCTAAATGAACCCTAGCGACCTTGCTCACTGCGGGAACAGAATACCTTCCCCTTTTCTTTGCATACTTACATAAATGAATTTAACTCGTTGATTTAGTCAAACGTCTCTACTCTGAAGTCTGAACCAATTCTACCATTAATGGTACAATTGTCACTAGTTTTAGACTCAATGGTAGTTACTTATTAGCCAGGGCTACTTATACCGTATTCTGTTAGAAGCAATTAAGGTTTTTTTTCCTGGCAATTCTTTGAGGAAAAGAAAATATTATTATATTAAATTATTTTTTCAACATAAAATATATGTATGTAATTACTGAGCATGGACGGCATTTCATCTTAGGCCTCAGGATGACAACGCACCTGCAATATCAAGTGCTTGTCCTTGTTATTGCAGGTGTCTATAGGCGGCGGTAACCGCTTACCACCAGGTGGGCCGCCAGCTTGTTTGTCATCTAGTTGTATAAAAAAAAATGTTTTATACAGAACATGAAGCGTTAACTCTAAGTAACTTTTGACCTTGCATCCTTACAGATCTGGTAACGAAGTGCCCGTGAAAATACCCGGGCAGACCATACCTTGGAAGAAGCTCTACTTCCCCAAAGGCTGCGGCCGGACACCCGGCGGTATCCCCCCCAAACCACCACCGCGACCACCAACACGCCCTCCAAAGCCGAGACCACCCATAGACAGCTCGGGGCAACCTAATAACCCTTCGCCTGGAGTAACTTACCCAGGACATGGTAAGAAAAACGTGAATCCTACTATCTACTAAATTACCTATTTTTAAATCTAGCAATAAATAGATTTATAGATTTCTTGAACTCGGTGGCGTACAGGTTTGAGCGCTCGGGCTTCGATTACGAAAACAAAGCAACTTTTCGCTGGTCGATCCCAGGATGGGTCTATCAAAGTAATCTCGAGCTCCTCCTTGTTTCGTAAAGAGTTAAGCCGTTGGTCTCGGTTGTTACTGCAACTGCTTTAACCTACTAACACGCTTTAGGACAGCGTGATGGTGAATGGCTCAAACAGTGGGACGTTTATAGGCTGTTGATCATACGTGACTGCTTATTTTACTAACATTGTAAGCCAGTGTATTTTTTTGTTATACGACTAGCTAGGGTAATAAACAAGCAAGACGCCCGCTTGGTTTTAAGCGGTTACCGTAGGCTAAGACGCTCGTACCACCTAGTTCACTGCTTACGCGTTGCCGTGTACAAATCAATAAAAAAACCTTATGTTGACAGCATTAGAATCTATTCCCGTTGACGGAACGTAGCACTTTCTCAATGAGCACTGGCGACCATGCTTACCGCTGGAATACAACACTACAAAGTTGGTGATATTCGACTACGATCTTCTGTAAGGTGGGGGTGTAGCCCTACATCTCTCAAATTGCTTTTTTGGAGTTATGCCATAATGTACATAAATAAAATCAATATTTTTGTACTCTTAATTTTTGATTTTAACATTATTATAAATGTTTGAAAAATTACTAAGAAATATTATTAAGAATTTTTTCTAGTTTTATATTATTTTAATTACTAAGTAATTTTTAAAACATTTATAATAATGTTAAAATCAAAAATTAAGAATATTTGAAAGCACTGCCCCAACTTAACCGAATCGTAGGTATTTGTAAAAATACTCGTTTCGGATGTTGAAATAGAATATTTCGACATTGTAGGGTGGACGTTAGCTCATAAACGAAAATACAGATAGACTAGAAGAATTTCACAGGGATATCCCAAGTCCTAGGTGGCTCAGTGGTCAGAGCAGTCGCCCGGATTGCGAAAGCTCGCGGGTTCGATTCCTGCCTCAGGACGTGAAATTTTTCTAGTTTTATATTATTTTAATTACCAATATTTGTACGTTTGTCCCCTATGCGCTCCGAAACCATTGATCAGATTGTGATAAAACTTTGGTAGGGTGTTGTGGGGACACCCGTAAAGGTTCATTATTATACAAACTTTTTTTATTATAATACCTTACAGTTTCTCTTTACGAACATTGAGAATGCATGCCGGGTGCACGTAATTATTTATAATTATAAACCCACGTAAGGATAGTAGACATAAAAATTACGTCAAGCAGGCTGCTACAAGTAAATATTCTTTAGGTTTTTAGTATTCTTTTTTTCTGTATTCTGAATACGCGACAGCTTTTATAGTACATTTCAATTTGAAAAGACATTGTAATAACAGTTTTCAGTACCTATAATTTTCAGCTCAAAGGAATCCCACAAAGGAGAAAACCCTTAATTGAGTCTAACAGAATACGCTACAAAAAGTCTTGGATAATGAGTACCTAAATTACTGCATTCATATAGTCTCCAAATTATCATTTTTTTCTTTTATTTTTTTAATATACTACCATTGATGGTGAGAATAATAGGTTATAATATTTATATAGCTACCACATGTGACATGATTAACGCAAATCTTTATAAGATGTTAAAGTAAGTACTCGTTAATATTGATTCTTATAAGCAATATCAACACTATAGCAACAACAAAGAAATCGCAAAAACATCATTTATTTCGTACATTTTAGTGCAGTGAGTAATAGTGAGTTCTCATTAGTTCTCAAGTTTCTATGTCAAGAAAATTAAAACCAATTTGGTCGGGAAGCTGTGGCTTAAGGGTTGTTCACGTGGTACGTAAAAATACTTTGACAGGCTTTCAGGAAGTGCGTTAATTACGTTACACGTTGTAGGTACCTATTGTAGCCTGAAAAATAAACCGGAAAACCAATAATGTAGTTACCGGTACTTTATATTGGCGCCTACGTAAACATTACAAGCAATTATAAGTATTACACCCTTCACATCTTGACACAAAATTCTCAATGTGATGTAGCTCTATTTGATGAAATAAACACCAAAACACCTACAATACCCAAATGAATGAGTAAAACGATAATTGTTTAGAAAAGAAATAAGTACAAAGTAATATTGTTGAATTATTAACGCCTACAGAGATTGCTACTGCGGATTTTTATACGTTTTCAGGTGGGATTCGCACGCCTACCGACCTACTATATAGAAAATCCAATAATTAATTTCCACGTTTTAACATCATTTTCGAAGTAAGACAATTTGGGTAATTAATTTTAAAACATTAGATCTCAAAGCACTAATTAAGTTAAATAGATATCAAGTTCAGCAAAAAAATATACAATTACTTTACGTACATAATGAATTATATTCATCAGTCTATTTGCGTCCCACTCATGCAGTCATGCTGCTACAGGCCTTTCCTACATGAGACAAAGAGATGAAGAGTTTTAGCTATAACACCACCACGCTCGCTGTCTCAATGCAACAACAAAAACAATGTGGGTGCGGTTGGGTACACTTGCTAATTTAGACCACAACGTAACCGAAACTATTAGAATTAATAAATGCGTGAGTGCATGTTTTCCCCTTAAAAACGGTTTTTCTAACTCCTTGGTACCTAAATGCTCAGAACAGTCACTCCGATCGTGAAAATATCGCAATTTCGACTCCCGTCACTGGTACCCATTTCCGTAAGTTGACTAACGACGTATAAAACGCACGGTTTCTTTATATGCTTGATTATAACTAAATGCGATGCGAAATCGTCAGTTTACGGCCAAAGTGTATTTAAATCATTTTTTACCTATTATTATAGGTACCGGCGGACAAGGTGGCTTAGGACCTTCAGGAACAGGTGGACCTTCGGGACCAGGTGGACCTTCAGGACCAGGAGGACCATCAGGACCAGGCGGACCTTCGGGACCAGGTGGCCCATCAGGACCAGGTGGACCTTCGGGACCAGGAGGCCCTTCAGGACCAGGTGGTCCAGGTGGGCTATTATTAAATTATTAATATCAATTTCACTTTATTTAATTATAAAACACCTGTAAATAATTATGCTTTTAATAAGTCCAATAAATTGTATAAAGTGTGGTTTATCGGTTTACGTGTATCCTGAAATGTAATATAATTATTTACAATAGGTTACTACCCTGGACATCCTGGCCAACCTGGAACTCCCGGAACTCCCGGTACTCCAGGTGGTCCTGGCGGACCCGGTGGACCTGGTGCACCCGGTTCTGGATACTACCCAGGTAATTGAAATAGATCAAAAATTATTTAACAAAAAAAAATATAGATGTCTATATCAACCACCTACTCTGTATGTACAGTTTTAAAAATAAAAGAAAAAACATGCCTAAAAATTTAACTTGATATTTATGTATTGATAAATTATTTTATAGGACAAGGTGGTTATTACCCTGGTACACCGGGTTCTCCGGGTTCTCCTGGCACACCAGGTAGTCCTGGAGGCCCCGGAGGCCCTGGAGGACCAGGAGGTCCTGGCAGCCCCGGCTCCGGCGGCTCAGGAGGCCATTACCCAGGTAATTTTCGTAACAAAATCCCTTAACATCTAAATATTATTGAAATACAACAATTACACTCTTATAATAATAAAGTTTCACAACTTTCACACTCATGTCGTTCATTTAGTCAAATTGCTTCCTTTAGGGCTATTACATATATTTTTTTATACAGTGTGTTTGGTATAAAGCATTACAAGTGGGTACTTACTGACTTATATTAACAAAGTCATATAAATACTAAAATAATGTTATCAAAATTCAAAATGAATTTCAATTACCTTCATACAAATAGTTTGGTCAGTAAAACAAAATGTATTGGAAATATTAGAAATTTAGTCAAATTGGTTAAACAAAAAATAAAAATGTGTGCAGAGACTGTAGACTTACCAACAAAGTGATAAACAGGTTGGTGAAGTTTTGAACCGACTTCAAAAACGAGGAGGTTCTCAATTCGGCCGGTATGTTTTTTTTCTTTTTTCTATGTATGTACACCGATTACGCCGAGATTACTGATCCGATTTGCGTGTTTTTTTTTGTTCGATGCGGAATAGCTGCCATTTGGTCCCATAATTTTTTTTCCAAATCTGTTGGGTAGTTTGGTTTTAAATAAAAAAAAACTGAAATTATTAAGTCGTCTACGTATGCGAAATTGAGAATTTTTCCTTTCATATGACTTTTTAGTGAAACGATACGATAGTAGGAAACAATATAAGTTGACGGTCATCCATCTAGCTTCGACCTTAGAAAGTTATCACTAAAAATTGTAACTAAAATTTAAACTAAAATTAAAACAGACTTCAAAAAACTGAAAAGAATAAAATAATTAAATTTAAGTAGGTAGGTACTCATCCCCTAGAAATATATTTTTGGATTTAGTGCTAAGTGGTTTCCAAAAACAATAGAAAGTGAAGCACCGACTCCAAAAATATGTTTCTAGGGATGAGTACCTACTTAAATTTAATTATTTTATTCTTTTCAGTTATTTGAAGTCGGTTTTAATTATTGTTTAAAATTTTAAATTAACCCGTCAAACGTCAGATTCCAAACACAATTGATTTTTCAATTGTTATAGCCCTACGGAGGGATAACGCCACTTGACAGATTACACTAAGACACTTTTTGTTTAACCAAAGGCAGGTATTTTTCAATACTTACTTTTAAATATCGTTCTTTGGTAATAATTACATAATTATGTTTTACTTAGCCGAAATATTGCCATATACATTCTGTGTTATTCGAGATTAAATTAATATTATCTGTTTATCTGTCTACCCGCTGACATGCTAGGCGAGTCGATTACACGCTTACCTAACTTACATTTTTACGAAATTATTATCAGGTCAAGGCGGTTACTACCCAGGCTCACCAGGCACACCAGGCACGCCTGGTTCTCCTGGAACACCAGGTGGGCCTGGAGGACCTGGTGGACCAGGCAGTCCTGGTTCTCCTGGAACACCAGGTGGCCCTGGTGGACCAGGAAGCCCCGGTTCAGGGAGTTACTACCCTGGTAAGTCATATTAAAAATATAATTAAAGCAATCAAATTAATATTCCTAGCATTTAAATCTACCCTCCTTTAACTATAGGTACCAACCTCAGAAGTAGGTAATGAACTAGGTAGATTATTGTTTTACAATATAACAAGAGCGGCAAACAAATACTCAATATTCAAATTCTTTATTGCAATCATCTGTATACAATACGATCTTACGTACAGCCCGCCTAATGATAAGCGGTTACAGTAGGTACCTTATAGCTGACGACACTCCTAGTACTTACCTTGGGCACTGATGTTCTTAATGCCTAAGGTACTACTTAATGAAGGTACTACTAAAACCTAGATTTATTAATAACATTCACGTTCTGAACGTTTTTACCGTATTGAATTTGCTATTGAAATAATAATTCAATTCAATCCCAAATTATTCTTATGTCGCCCACTTTTACATCATTTTGTATGAAACCATATTTTACTAATACGATAAACAGGACAAGGTGGTTACTACCCTGGCACTCCTGGCACTCCTGGTACTCCTGGCTCTCCGGGTACACCTGGTGGACCTGGTGGACCTGGAGGCCCTGGCGGTCCCGGCGCTGATGGATCTGGCGGTACGATATTTTGTCCTGTTACTATTAGATATATAAACTATAGCGGCTCAAGTTGGTATTGATAATAAACTTAATCTTAACAACCTTTTAAACGAAACTAGCTTTAGCCGCCTAAAGTTGTTTGTTTGTTCGATCGTTTCGTGTCGTCCAGATCCAGACTCGCTACAGAAATGTTTACCGAAGCCTATAGATAGACGATCGCTAGTAGTACTTTGGGCACTACCTACACGTTTACGCGTGTGTTTATGTTTGACGATAAAAATTTTAAAATTATATTTATTACTAACATTCATTTTGAAACTTTTTTTTCGTAGGTACCTACTTAATAATATTTGCTTTTGAGATAATAATTTAATCGTAAATTACTGATAATCTTACGTCGCCCAACTTTTAACTTACTTTTGTATGAACCCGTATATTACAACGATGATAAACAGGACAAGGCGGTTACTACCCTGGCACTCCCGGCACTCCTGGTACACCTGGCTCGCCGGGCACACCTGGTGGAGTATGGTGTTATCAAAAGTTTAAAATTCTAAAATAATCTTGAAATTTATCTTAAGTACATTTTGTTTAACAATGTACTTAAGATAAATTTCAAGAATTATTTTTGAAATGTTTTTTCCGTGGGTACTTAATAATATTTGCTATTGAGATAATAATTTAATCCCAAATTACTGATATTCTTACGTCGCCCAACTTTTACTTATTTTTGTATAAACCCATATTTTACAACGCTGATAAACAGGACAAGGCGGTTACTACCCTGGCCCTCCCGGCACTCCTGGTACACCTGGCTCGCCGGGTACACCTGGTGGACCTGGTGGCCCTGGCGGTCCCGGCACTGGTGGAACAGGCGGTACGATATTTTGCCTATGTTTGGTACTCGGTACAACAAGCGGGCACCTACCCGTGTTAATAACATATTTATGTGTATAAATACTATGGTACGGTGTTTTAAAAACTTTTAAATACTAAAATTAATCTTGAAATTTATCATAAGTACATTTTGTTTAACCAACTATTTGTATCAAGCAGTTTGAAATCAATTTTACTATTTTGAACTTTTGATATTAACCTATTGTACGAATACGATAGTTTTAGCTGACTAAAGTTGATTGTTTATTCGATCGCCTCAACCTGACTTTTACTGATGGATCAGGCGGTACGATATTTTTTTCCTGTTCCTAATAAATATATAAATTATATCGCCTCAAGTTGGTAGTGAAAATAAACTTAATCTTAACAAGCTAAACCTAAGTTCATATTTTTTGATCAAAATTAAAACTTAGATTTATTGATAACATTCACGTTTTGAACGTTTTTTATACCGCATTGGAATGAATTGAATGAATGGAATGAATTGAATTGAAATAATAATTCAATCCCAAATTATTAATTATTATTATATGTCGCCCAACTTTTACATTATTTGGTATGTAACCATATTTTATACAACGATAAACAGGACAAGGCGGTTACTACCCTGGCACTCCCGGCACTCCTGGTACACCTGGCTCTCCGGGTACACCTGGTGGACCTGGTGGCCCTGGCGGTCCCGGCACTGGTGGATCAGGCGGTACGATATGTTGCCTGTTTTTAAGTCTATTCAAGATGTTTTGTACTCGGTGTAACAAGCGGACACTTACCCGTGTTAATAACATATTTATAAACATACTATGGTGTTACCAAAAGTGTAAATTCTATAATTAATATTGAAATTTATCATAAGTAGTTACATTTTGTTTAGCTGACCAAATTTTTGTATCAAGAAGTTAAAAATTGTTTTTCAATTTAGAATTTTTGTTAACACTATAGTATTATATATGTCTATGTTAATTTGGGTAGTTGCGGCGCTTGGTATGGTGAGTACCAAACACCCTATATAAATTAATTCGGCTCAAGCTGGTAGTGAAAATAAACTTATTTTAGCAAGCTAAACCTGAACCCTAACCTGATATAACCTATTGAACGATAGTTATAGCTGGCTAAAGTTGATTGTTTGTTTGATCGCCTCGACCTGACTTGTAATGAAACTGCTGTTTTCAACGGATAAACCTAGAAAACATGAATCTATCCCATGTCCTCAACTCATAAACAAAAATGGTAACTTGGTGGAGGGGCACTCCTCTTCACAGACTAACGAATTTATATGCGTTATTATTTATATACTAACTACATAATACACCGCAGGACAAGGAGGTTATTACCCTGGCACTGCCGGCACCCCTGGCTCTCCTGGGACACCTGGCACTCCTGGCTCTGCCGGCACACCTGGTGGACCCGGAGGTCTGGGTGGGCAAGGAGGACCTAACGAAACAGGCACAGATGGCTCAGGAGCTTACTATCCAGGTTGGTTTAAAAAAATATATACATGCAGCCGCACACAAAACGTTATACGAGGGGCAAACTGAAAGTTCATCGACAATCAAAAACTGAAAAAACTAGAAAATAATTATTGGGGGTTGTTTCGATGGCCTTGTGAAACGCAATCAATGCTTCATCGGTATCCGTAAAACGTTTTCCTCGAAGTTTTTCTTTTATTTTCGGGAATAAATAAAAATTGCAAGATGCGAGGTCGGGGGTATATGGGGCGGGTGACTCAGTAATTTTACGTCTGTCGTCACCAAATAGTGGATCGTTCGCCTGGCCATGTGCGACGAAACGTTGTCGTGGTGAAGGAGGATCCTATTGCGAGGTCGTTTCCCCCGAACTTTTTCTAAGACAAATGGAAAACAATTGTTAGTGTATCACTCTGCAGTAACTCATTTTTGATCCTCTTTAACAACTGTCGGGTAATGACCTGTCCTTCCGAAGAATGAGACCACCATCTTTTTACCCAGGCTTCTCGTCTCTTCACTTTACTTGATAACTCCTCGGAAGGGAACACCCACTGAGCAGACTGTCTTTTGGTTTCGGGATCATAACCGTAAATCCAGCTTTCGTCACCCGTAAGGTGGTCGAACACAGCGTTTGAGTCACTCCGTTAAACATTTGAACCATTTCACGGTACCAATTAACACCACGGAGAGTTTGGGTCTTGGTCAAATGCCTAAGCTTGTTCGAATCTGCTGAGACCTGCACACCGTCGCACAACACTGATGTTATCTTCAGTCGTCAAAGTAGAAGGCCGTCCCTCACGCAAATTATTGATAAGATTATTTCGACCACGTCTAAACTCATTAAACCAGTTGTAAACAGTGGCACGAGATGGTGTTTCATCATTTAGGGCCAATAGAAGTCTGTCATCACTTTCTTGTTTACTTAAATGACAACAAAAATCTTAAATAATCATTCCACGAAAATTTTGACACTAATGTGACTCAGACAATTTTCAGTTTACCGCCAAATGGTAAACAAATGAATGTAATACTGCTCAATAATAATAATAATAATATTCATACACCCACACATATTATCTAGCCTAAAGTAAGCACCATTAAGAGGTTATGTTATGGATACTAGATAACGGATAAATATTGATTCTAATAATATTTATTAGAAATTTACTGAATAAACATATATAAACATCCATGACTCGTGAACAAATGCTCGTATTCATCAAACAAACATTTGCCCCTACTGGGATATTGGCAGAGTCAAATTTTCAAAATGTAAACTAATTTTTTTATTGTATTGCTTAGAAGTAACCAGTTCTTAAAACTTTCAATGTCGCCCTCGTATACTTAGCTCTAAAACTTGACTCATATAATAATGTTCATAATATAGGTACAGTCAGCAACAAAAGTCTATTAACACTTTAGTACCTTTTCATAATAACCAAAGAGCATACTCTTGACAATTTGTATGAGTAGCGTGAATGACGTAGTGTGACATAGTACAAAAATGTTAATCAACTGTTGCTGACTGTACCTACTTACTTACATATAAATGTCATAGTGCTTTGCATTATAATTATACCATACCATTTATATACTAGATATAAAAGCGGAAGTAATTTTGTCTGTTTGTTTCGATAACAATCGTAATATGCTGAATCCCCTCCGGGGTGTATTGGCCCAAAAATGTCAATATGATTGCATCCTCAGAAAGCTACACAGGCGGGCGGAGCAGAGGACAACCACTAGTACTTTATAAATGTAAAACTGTTAATAATATTTCACTACGAATCATTATCTTTCCCATTTCCCTCTTTTAGGTATTATATTAAATTGGCAGGTTTCATAGCAGAACAGAGTAACTTTGCCGAAGTATCATGTAAAACCTAAAATTATTGCCTAGGGTGGAAGTACTATTAAGTATTTATGTTAGCTTTAAAGAGGTCGGTATTGGTAGTAATAATTGTGATTCATTAACAGATGAACAATAGTCATAATACATTTTGAGTACCGGCAAAACTATTGAATTTTATTTGATTTCGGCAAATATAAGGATCGCAGACTTTCATCGTACTTTTCCGATAGGCCCAAGGGAAACGTGCGGATGAGATAACAGCGTGATGTTTTTGTATTTTAGATAGATTGCAAGCTTATACTTATAAAAAACAAACCGGCAGCCACTTTCCTGCAGCACCTTGAATTGTACGAATAACGGACGCAGAAATTTTCCCGGTGACTTCTCCTGCCGTCTTGCCGCGCGCTCGCCTAGGTACCGATTAAGGACGATCGTGATGGCACCAAATACAAATTTAAAACCCTATTAGAATAACGCGAGTCTAGTTCCATTTCCATATCCCAAAATGAAAAATTGGTCCTTTACCTATAAGTTTTTGTACCTACTTCAGGTTCGCCACGTTAAAATTTATAAACGTTGTTAAATTCGTAATCAGCAACCCGATAAACCATACAAAAATGTTGCATCATTGGAATCCATCCAATGATGATATAAGACAGTACTTTCCAATGATGCAGTTTTTGAGAACTTTTCGCTATTCCTCATAGTTTTGGATTTGGCCATGATGATGGCCAAATCCAAAACTATGAGGCGATGGCCCACTTAAAAAAATTACCTCTATATAAAATCTACAGGGTAATTTTTTCAAGTGGGCTTGGATAGAAGATAGATAATATTAAAAATAACGATTAACATAATAATTTTATGTCCTCAGTTTTGTCTTTCTTAATTTTTAAAAGCACTTTGTTGTTTTTTTTCATACAATTCTGCTTCTGAGATGTTAGATACCTACAAACTTTGTTGATAAAAGATATTCTAAACAATATTAACAGATAGTTAACTTGACACTTTACCCAATGAGATTTTCTTTCACTTAGGTCTCAAGATAACTTCTGTTTAATAGCACAGAGTATAGAGAGGCAATTAAACAGGCACATAATTATTATTTTAATTATCATCATCAGCTATTTATTGTCTCGACAACCTTTGCAAATTCTGTTATGCAGTGTTAAGCTACTTACCTATTCTGTAGTCGGGGTCTGGAATTGCTTTGTATCTAAATATGATCTATATTTAGATACAAACAGATCAGATAAGTACATAAAATTAGTATTTACAATAAAAGTATTTAAATCCCACAAGCAGATAATAATATTGGAAATCTCGATTAGAACGACTTGATACTCATATTTCATATTACACTTATCCACAATTGCTTAGAGCTCTCTTTTTTATCTCTGAATAAATTAATTTTCTTTTGCGGCATAATTTACGTGATAAATGGAAGAAAACTTTGAAACAAACTAACGCTTTGTAATGTATGAACATAAAATTTTGAAATTGAAGTTAAAAATTAGCCAAAGCTATGCCTAAGACATAAATAAAACACGAATGAGTTAATGAAGGTGACTTAATTTAACAAAGGTGGTCAGGCGAAAAAATAAATGTCCTGGTAATAGTTAATTCGTTAATTTTACGGTAAATGGCTTTTCAGATACCCAAAGATGTTACGGATTGTTAATTATAACAGTATATTAACAAATGTATAATTTGACATGCCTTTCAGAAACTGGGTGTTAATCTCTTAAATTGTTTCATGCTATTCTTGCAGCTAGTTCATTTCGGTCTAGTTTTTACAATTCCTAAAACAAGGTTCTTTTTTTAAAAAAAGAAAATATAGAAAACTAGAGAAAAGAGAGAGAGGAGCTCGGTGGCGTATTGGTTTGAGCGCTCTGGTTTCGATACGAAAAACAAAGCAACTTTCGCCAAGGTCGATCCTGGGATGGGTCAATCAAAGTTTGATATCTCGAGCTCCTCCGTGCTTCGGAAGGTACGTGAAGCTGTTGGTCCCGGTTGTTCCTGCAACCGCTTTAACTCACCAACCTGCATTGGGCCAGCGTGGTGGTGTTATGGCCCAAACTCCTCATGTGTTTCTACCATGTAGGAAGGCATGTGCCCAGCAGTGGGACGTATATGTATAGTGTGGTGATGATGAAGGTTGTTTAACAATTAAAAACCCATTGTGTCTGAAATGGCTGAAATTTGTGACTTGACAGGTTAAGTAAGAAATTTAATTTAAAATATTATTTAAATTCACTGATGTCCACCTGCGACTCCGCCCGCAATTTCACACATAGGCTATCGTGCCAGATAAGTAGCTTATGTCCTTTTTCAGGACGTAATCTATCTAAATGCCAAATTTCATCTAAATCCGTTCAGCGATTTAGGAGTGAAAACGTAACAGGTAGACAGACAGACAGAGTTATTTTCACATTTACAATATTTGTATGGATTAATGTTTTTGTTATTGTTAAGGAACACCTGGTTCTCCTGGAACTCCTGGTTCCCCTGGAACCCCCGGTTTCCCTGGTACCCCTGGATCCCCTGGAACACCCGGCACTCCAGGCACACCTGGTGGTCCAGGTGGCCCTGGAGGACCAGGAAGTGCTGGCTCTGGAAACTACAACCCAGGTAAATCACTTGTCAAAAGAAACTTGTTCGCATTATAGTAAACATTAAACCAAAAGAAAGCTGTAAACCAATTTTTCAAAAATATAAAATACTTTCTCTTCTTTGCATATACATTTTTGAGATTTGCAAATTTGTCAGGAAATATATTGAGTTCTATATAAGGCGTGAGGATCTACCTACAAAATATTCTATAAGGCATGAAAATAAGCTGATTGTTCCATCTGCTCGGCTAAATCTGTGTTCATCTAGCACCTATAATATGTCCATCAAGATCTATAACAAACTACCAGATAAACTACGTCAAGAAAAACACGATAAAATATTCCTAAAATGTTTAAAAGAAGTTTTATCTATTATTTATATGTTAACTGTTATACACAAATACATGTACACAAAAAAAAAGTTTAAATAATTGGTAATTTTAAAATGAGTAAGACGTCGCCCTCTCCTCTACCCATTGCGATGCCATGGGTAGAGGAGAGTAGTACTACCCATTGGTCCATAATCTGATCTGTATAATTATGTGTGACATCTATGTACTACATTATGGTTGCAATAAATGATTGAGTATTAAATCAATATATGTATAAATCAGCAAGCGTTAATTTGTGAAATTGATCGTTTAAAACTATTAAGTCAAAATTAATTGCAGATCAAAGTGGTTATTACCCTGGTACGCCAGGCACACCCGGAACACCGGGATCTCCTGGTTCTCCAGGTAGCCCTGGAGGACCCGGCGGTCCAGGCTCCAGTGGCAATTATCCAGGTATGCAAAACAGTAAGATCCTATACTATATTTACATTTAAAAGTTAATTATAAATATACAAAGTTACAATTCAATATTTGTATTTAGGTGGCCCCGGAACCGGTAACTATCCAGGGCAATCTGGAAGTCCTGGATCACCAGGAACACCTGGATCTCCCGGCAGTCCCGGTACGCCCGGATCCCCTGGAACACCAGGGACTCCCGGATCGCCCGGTTATCCTGCTATTCCTGGACAACCGGGCTCAGGAGGTTACTATCCTGGCCAAGGTGGCTCAGGTGCGTTTCACAAATTTAAATTTATTGATTATAAAATGGAGCTTTGTTTGACCTTATTTATCTATTAGACGGATTTTTTTGTTAGTAGTTTTGACAACATTTTCATCTTAATTCATTTTGACAGGTGGCCCAGGAACAGCGGGACTACCTGGACAAGCAGGATACCCAGGACAACCAGGACAGCCAGGGAAACCAGGACAGCCAGGTCAAGCAGGACAGCCTGGTAAACCAGGCCAACAGGGACAGCCAGGACAGCCCGGCCAGCCAGGATACCCAGGACAACCAGGGCAGCCAGGGAAACCAGGACAACCAACTCAACCAGGACAGCCTGGCAAACCAGGGCAGCCAGGATACCCTGGGCAATCTGAACAGCCAGGACAACCAGGACAACCAGGATACCCAGGACAACCAGGCCAACCAGGATACCCAGGACAACCAGGTCAACCAGGATACCCAGGACAACCTGGATACCCAGGACAACAGGGACAGCCAGGACAGTCCGGCCAGCCAGGATACCCAGGACAACCAGGACAGCCTGGCAAACCAGGGCAGCCGGGATACCCTGGGCAGCCTGGACAACCAGGATACCCAGGCAAACCAGGTCAATCAGGGCAACCGGGAGAGTCAGGAAAACCAGGACAACCAGGACAACCTGGTAAACCAGTACAACCAGGACAGCCTGGTACACCAGGACAGCCAGGTCAACCAGGGCAACCAGGATACCCAGGACAACCAGGCCAACCAGGATACCCAGGACAACCAGGACAACCAGGGCAGCCTGGCAAACCAGGACAGCCTGGACAGCCAGGCCAACCAGGATACCCAGGACAACCAGGGCAGCCTGGCAAACCAGGACAGCCTGGACAGCCAGGCCAACCAGGACAACCAGGACAACCTGGGAAGCCGGGGCAACCAGGATACCCAGTGCAACCTGGTCAACCAGGATATCCAGGACAACAGGGACAGCCAGGGAAACCAGTACAACCAGGACAGCCTGGTACACCAGGACAGCCTGGTACACCAGGACAGCCAGGGCAACCAGGGCAACCAGGATACCCAGGACAACCAGGCCAACCAGGATACCCAGGACAACCAGGACAACCAGGACAGCCTGGCAAACCAGGGCAGCCGGGATACCCTGGGCAGCCTGGACCACCAGGTAACCCAGGCAAGCCAGGTCAATCAGGGCAACCGGGACAGCCAGGGAAACCAGGACAACCAGGACAGCCTGGTAAACCAGGTCAACCAGGATACCCAGGACAACCTGGTCAACCAGGATACCCAGGTCAACCTGGTCAACCAGGATACCCAGGTCAACCTGGTCAACCAGGATACCCAGGACAACAAGGACAGCCAGGACAGCCTGGACAGCCAGGCCAACCAGGACAACCTGGGAAGCCAGGGCAACCAGGATACCCAGTGCAACCTGGTCAACCAGGATATCCAGGACAACCAGGACACCCTGGGCAGCCAGGCCAACCAGGACAACCTGGGAAGCCGGGGCAACCAGGATACCCAGTGCAACCTGGTCAACCAGGATATCCAGGACAACCAGGACAACCAGGACACCCTGGGCAGCCAGGACAACCAGGACAGCCAGGACAGCCAGGACACCCCGGGCAACCGAGCCAACCGGGACAGCCAGGAAAACCAGGACAGCCAGGGCAGCCAGGTAAGCCTGGACAGCCAGGATACCCTGGTCAGCCTGGCCAACCGGGACAGCCAGGAAAACCAGGACAGCCAGGATACCCCGGCCAACCAGGTCAACCAGGGCAGCCAGGATACCCCGGCCAACCAGGTCAACCAGGGCAGCCGGGACAGCCAGGATACCCTGGGCAGCCAGGCCAACCGGGACAGCCAGGACACCCCGGTCAGCCAGGACACCCCGGTCAGCCAGGATACCCCGGTCAGCCAGGACACCCCAATCAGCCAGGCCAACCGGGACAACCAGGAAAACCAGGACAGCCAGGATACCCAGGCCAACCAGGTCAACCAGGGCAGCCGGGACAGCCAGGACACCCTGGGCAGCCAGGCCAACCGGGACAGCCAGGAAAACCAGGACAGCCAGGGCAGCCTGGTAAACCTGGACAGCCGGGATACCCAAGTCAGCCGGGATATCCTGGGCAGCCAGGACAGCCAGGATACCCAGGACAACCAGGTCAGCCAGGATACCCAGGACAACCAGGACGCCCCGATCAGCCAGGCCAACCAGGACAGCCAGGAAAACCAGGGCAGCCTGGATACCCAGGCCAACCAGGTCAACCAGGGCAGCCGGGACAGCCGGGACAACCAGGGTACCCAGGACAACCAGGTCAGCCAGGACACCCTGGTCAGACAGGACACCCTGGGCAGCCAGGCCAACCGGGAGAGCCAGGCATACCAGGACAGCCAGGTCAGCCAGGCAAACCAGGACAGCCAGGACAGCCAGGATACCCAGGCCAACCAGGGCAGCCGGGACAGCCAGGCCACCCAGTTCAGCCAGGCCAATCGGGACAGCCAGGAAAACCAGGACAGCCAGGATACCCAGGCCAACCAGGTCAACCAGGGCAGCCGGGACAGCCAGGATACCCAGGACAACCAGGTCAACCAGGACAGCCAGGAAAACCAGGACAGTCAGGACAGCCTGGTAAACCTGGGCAGCCAGGATACCCTGGGCAGCCTGGACAGCCAGGATACCCAGGACAACCAGGTCAGCCAGGACACCCCAGTCAGCCAGGCCACCCTGTTCAGCCAGGCCAACCGGGACAGCCAGGAAAACCAGGACAACCAGGACGCCCCGATCAGCCAGGCCAACCAGGACAGCCAGGATACCCAGGACAACCAGGTCAACCAGGATACCCCGGACAACCAGGACAACCAGGTCAATCAGGGCAGCCGGGACAGCCAGGATACCCCGGCCAACCAGGTCAACCAGGATACCCTGGACAACCAGGTCAACCAGGATACCCCGGCCAACCAGGTCAACCAGGACATCCTGGTAAGCCAGGCCAGCCGGGATACCCTGGTCAGCCGGGACAGCCGGGACACCCAGGACAACCAGGTCAGCCAGGACACCCCAGTCAGCCAGGCCACCCTGTTCAGCCAGGCCAACCGGGACAGCCAGGAAAACCAGGACAGCCAGGATACCCAGGTCAACCAGGGCAGCCGGGACAGCCAGGATACCCAGGACAACCAGGTCAACCAGGATACCCCGGACAACCAGGTCAAACAGGGCAGCCGGGACAGCCAGGATACCCCGGCCAACCAGGTCAACCAGGATACCCTGGACAACCAGGTCAACCAGGACAACCAGGATACCCCGGCCAACCAGGTCAACCAGGACATCCTGGTAAGCCAGGCCAGCCGGGATACCCTGGTCAGCCGGGACAGCCGGGATACCCAGGACAACCAGGTCAACCAGGACACCCCGGACAACCTGATAAACCTAGCCAGCCAGGAAAACCAGGTCAACCAGGTCAACCAGGGCATCCGGGACAGCCAGGATACCCAGGACAACCAGTTCAACCAGGGCATCCGGGACAGCCAGGATACCCAGGACAACCAGGATATCCAGGACAACAGGGACAGCCAGGTCAATCAGGACAGCCAGGCCAACCAGGACAGCCAGGACAATCGGGTCACCCTGCCCAGCCAGGGTACCCTGGACAACCAACACAACCAGGTTACCCTGTGCAGCCGGCCCAACCTGGACAACCAGGATACCCAGGACAACCAGGATACCCTGGACAGCCAAGCCAGCCTGGTCAGCCAGGAAAACCAGCTCAGCCAGGACACCCAGGATACCCAGGGCTGCCCGGTCAACCAGGGAAACCAGGGCAGCCAGGACAACCAGGCCAACCTGGCCACCCAGGACAACCAGGCCAACCTGGCCACCCAGGTCAACCAGGACAACCTGGGCATCCAGGACATCCAGGATACCCAGGTCAACCAGGACAACCAGGACAGACTGGTCAATCCGGTCAACCTGGACAGTCAGGATACCCTGGACAACCAGGGCACCCGGGACAACCAGGACAGACTGGATACCCTGGCCAACCAGGATATCCAGGACAACCAGGATATCCAGGTAAGGAAAGAAATTATTTTAGATACTAATGTTCTACTTTTAGTCCAAAAATAAACTATATAGTTTAAAACCAATACCGCAGCGAAATCCCTTTTTTTTATATATATATACAACTAGATGACAAAACAGCTGACGGCCCACCTGATGGTAAGTGGTTATCGCCACCTATAGACACCTGCAATAACAAGGAAAAATCACTTGATATTGCAGGTGCGTTGTCATCCTGGGGCCTAAGATGAAATGCCGTCCATGCCCAGTAATTACACTGGCTACCTTTCCCTTCCGAAACACATCGAACTGTTTCACGGCTAAAATAAGAAAGGCGGTGGTACCTACCCAGACGACCCTACATACGGGCCTACCACGTAGTAAGTAGGCCCGTATGTAGGGTCGTCTTACAAATATTCCCTTCAAATATTCCTTAATTTTATATACTAATATTATAAATTCGAAAGTACTTGTTTAACTACCCACATTATTAATGGTTTCTCAAGAAGAAAAGAAAGTGTACTTTCCTCCAAAACGAGAAAAAAACTACAGATAAATGTACTACAGTTGGAGATGAGTACGATATCTATATCAATAAACAGAAGCGTTTCCTATCACCAGACCATGTTTTTAATAAATTTTTGTTTTACCTACCTAATTGCTTTTAAAAGTCTATATATATGTCTGTTACGTGTCCCCACTCCCAAGCCAATGTACAGATAGGTGAAATTTGGCATGAAAGGACAAAGTCTATCTTGTGGCGTAATAACAGACAACCATGGGCCCCCCATCAGTATGTCTATTTAGCAAAATATCCTGATTTACAATATTGGTGTAGTTACCTACATACCTACTTTCTTACTTTCGCTTTGTGTCAAATGACCCAGTTTAAAGTATTTTTATTAAGAAAAAAGTGTTCTACTCTGTAACAGTATAGTTAAATTGAACACTGACGAAAGAACGATCTTTTTTTTATTTATTCTTAACGGGTTAGCTCTTGACCTTCATCTCACCGGATGGTAAGTGATGATAAGCCCGAAGATGGAAGCGAGCTACACCCAGATTCCTCAACCGCAGAGGAACTGGCTATCTTACCACAAACTGCCGGAACACAATAACAATGCGCTTAACATTATTTTTATGGCGGCAGACCTAGGTAAGATGGTAGTAGCTAGCCTGGACCTCTAGATCTGTAGTATGTGGTCTCAACCACTAGACCACAGAGGCGGCTAAAATATAAGGAAAGACAAATATTATGCTCCTATTCTCGAATCCAATTTCAATCATTTCAATAACTTAAAAATAGTTTGCATACTTTAAATAATAAAAAAAACACATGATTACATGCAATCGTTTTTAATCAATATGTTTGTTCTTTTCTAGGAGGTGACTCAGTCGGAGAGCCTACAGGCACTGGCGTCCAGCCTCCTTACTACCCTCCACCGAATAATCAAATGCCACCGTTCCCAATTTACGTCATACCATACCCAATACCGATTGTTCCAAATCCAGGGTCTTGCCCGTGCTATCTTGTAAACCCAGGAAAAAATGATTCAACAACAGCCCAGGGTAATATGCAAACTCCTCCTAACTATTACGCTCCATACGGTATTATTGGATTTGTACCCGTGGTATTTGTACCTTATTGTCCAGGCAATGCGTCAGGAATGAACACTGCACACCAAAATTTTCCCAATGCCGTTTCAGTGCCATACAACTGTGCCCAGTGCCAAGCAAACAAGGATATTTATCGATACATTGGTAGATTAAATGGTGGACGCAGCACTAACTTGGGAGATTTGAAAGAAATTACATCGCTTGAAGAATTAGGAAACCTTTTGAAAAATCAAATTAAACCTATGAGGAAGAGCTTGCGTAGAATATCAGTGCACCCGAAAATACTTGATGACGAAACGAACGACAACAATAAGTCTATAATTAAAGAAAATGTAGAGAAAAATGAATAGGAAAGTTAATATTATGATAATAGATGATGTAAATGTTTAGAATTTAAGTAGAAAGAATTTTGAGACTGTCTGATTAGTAAACAACTTGGACGATCTCAAAATTCAGTGGAATGACACGAGACTAAAGCCTTTATTTATGTTAATGTCAAAAGTCAATTAAGTCTTAAGGACTTTAAAATTATATGTAAGTGCCTTTATAATTAAAATATAATCTTGATAATGTTTGTTTTTCAATGCGTATGTAATATTTACAAAAAGGATTGTCTCAACATTGTATTTTATGTAACGTTTTTATTGTTTATGTAATAAATTATAGTAGTGGTGTAAAAAATCAAATTGCATTGCCATTTTATTAAAAATATTGTCAAACAATAAATATTATTAAAATATAAAGACTCTTCCTTTATTTTATCATATCCTTAAGACCAGGAAATCAGCCGTTAAATCAGTTACATCACTAACAATAAGCTCTTGAATGCGACCCTGCGCCTTATGGGGTTTCTTAGATGATCACATAAACATTCACATTGTTAAACTCAGTGGACTGAACGTGTGACATGCATTGTAATTACACTACTATATAAACATTCTATACAGTAAATTTTGAAATAAAAAAAATACATGTACCTACACTGACTTTGCTTAATTAATAAATACATTTGTACCTTTTTTTTTATACAACTAGATGACAAACAAGCTGACGGCCCACCTGGTGGTAAGCGGTTACCGCCGCCTATAGACACCTGCAATAACAAGAAAAAGCACTTGATATTGCAGGTGCGCTGTCATACCTATACCTACCAAAACGTCGCTTAAATCTTTTTCTACTCAATAAACCATTACATTTTTGATTTCTTTTAAATGAGTCGCGGTAAGCCGATGGACGCGGGCGGCGCAGGAACGATCGGTTTTGAGATCCCTGGGGGAGGCTTATGCCCAGCAGCGGGCGTTTCTCAGCTGGAATGATGATGTCTCAATCTACCTATGCGTAATATGGAATAAGTATGTATCAAGTATAGAATTGATGAGATGACGACGTTACCCTATAAACGAAAAGATAATTATGCTAAAGTAGGTACACCGAAATAGAAAAAAATAGATACTAGAAAAATAGTTGATTTCCCAAAAAAGTTGTTTACAATTTGTTGGGAGAATTCTCTCTTTATGTTTTTATAAAACTGTACTGAGAAGATTCCACTCTTTAATATGTTACATTGATGTGCTATAAAATGGGTGTGCAATAATAAACATGTGTGAATGGGTTTATGGGGTAAACATGTACCTACCTAATCTCTGAGTACATCATTACTTTATCTAAAATTATCTGCGTCTAAATAATGATATGAGCAACCCATCTAAATAGTATAGAAATATAATATATAGGTGCACATATTATGTAGTCTTATCTTCTTACACGACAATACGTAGCGCGGGTGGCCGTGACTCAATTGCGTCGTCACGGGTCAGTGCGAGGCCCCGCATGTTCTTACGCCTTACTAAATCTTATTATTCCGACGTAAAGACACAATAATACCTTGTAGGTTGACATTCTATCGAGTGCGTTACCCCAGCAAGAAAATATCTGCTAGCTGAAATTGAGTTATGCCAATAATTAGAGTGTAATGTGGTGTAAATGTGACCCAAATAAAAAATTTGTGCGTGCTGTAGTTTTGGAGAAAAAGAAAAAAAAACCGTTCCTGCTGGAGTAACGCTGTTCCAGCAGGAAGATTCTAAACGAATGATCGGAGGGAAAAGTAAAGTACATGAGCAGGTAGGTTATATTTGTGCATGAATGTGCGCCAAAAATGAGATTTGTGCGTCTTAAGGTCTTAGAGATATTCGGTTTCCTGCTGGAGTAACGTTTTGCAGAATCCGGTATCTCGGAAACCTTTGATTGTGCGCACGTAAAATAAATGTATTTCAGTAGCTGTTGATTTGTGCGTATTTGTGAATCAATAAGTTATTAAAATATATTTATCGTTTTAAAGTAATCATACATATCTTAAATAACAATAAAAAATTCTAGCGCTTAAATGAGCAAACGTATAAGCCAACTGAAAATGGGATTCGCTTCTTCTTGTTAATCTTCTTGTCCACAAAAAGTTTCAAAACTAAATATACACACGTTTTTGAATAATTTAACTTTAATTCAAAACTGACAATGACATAACTCCAACTTCAAATTACAAGAACCAGTATTAACCAAATACAATTTGGTAGTAACACACAATTAGAGTATTTCGTGAAATATAAATGCTGAAAATTTCAGCTTCATATGTCTCGTATTAATGTAGATATAAACAAAAAACCAAAATAACCGCTAGATTACCGATAATCCGACAGAATTCAAATGACAACTAAAAAGCGACCGTTTCATACATTTTGAGGACCTCTTTGAAAGAACAGCATTATATTATTCTATTCTCCATACAATCGCGTTCATAACGTTTACAGGCAATCGTATTGTTTTAGTAGTGCATTATGTTCAGTAGTAGGTACCTATCCTTATTTTAAAATTAACTATAATGTATTTATTAAATATTGATAATGTGCTTAGAGTATATTTATTAATTGTTACAGAGGGGTGTTTTAAGCCCCACTTATAATTAGTATTAAGAGAACCCATTTTTTTTTTAAAGAAAAACATTTACGTCCTGGCTACGACTATTGGGTAGGGGCGACCGACGACGTCCAATCCAGTAGGGTCAGTCAGTAACGTTTAGCGGCAACGATGGAGATGGACGTAGTTAGACATTTTTTTAAACTCAGTAGTGGTAGCTATAATTTGGCGAATCGAATATTTCGTAATTATATTTTTTTTACACTTTCGTGTTTTTACATTAGTAGGCGACAAGGTATAAGTTAGGTCAGATTGGGTTAGATCTGAAAGATAATTCACTCTTTTCTTCACAGTGAATATGTTCAATACAGGGTGGTGCCGTCAATGCGACAATAAATTTAAATATAGGCTATATTAGTCCATAGAAATGGTATGCCACTTTCAAAAATATCGTATTCATTTGATAATTTCATGAAATTTGTATGGAATAGTGTAACGTTGGCAGCATTATTTCATACAAAGGTCATGAAATTATCAATTGAATACGAAATTTTTGAAAGTGGCAAACCATTTCTATGGACTAATATAGCCCATGTTTAAATTTACTGTCGCATTGACGGCACCAACTTATAAACATTATTTTGTTTATAAGTCGCCGCTGAGTCGCCGCAGCCGCTGTTGAGTCTTAAGCATGATTGCACTTCATCCGCCATACATTAGTTCTCGCCGCTCGCCTTCCCGCGCGTCAACCCTGCAGCGAGAGTCCGCTCTGTAAAAACAGCTCAGGCGGCACCAACTCCAAATAATTTACAAGCATGGTAGGTATAATAATTAATAAGAGTATCTTTGAAACAAGTACTGTTTTTATTAAAAGTTTCTGTATAACCAGCATTAGGCACTTATAATTACATATAATTACTCATGTTGTGACTGAGAAAAGGTCTATGAAACAGCCTCCCAGTAGTTACTCGATGTGATTTATATCATGAAAATTGCATCTCAAACCTGGATGAATGACTGATGTAGTATTCCGCCTTGCTGCTGCCATACAATTACATTGACTAGGTATTCATACGACCTGCACCCTTATTCTAAACTGTCGGAAAATATTCGAATTTCGGAAACTCTATACCTGTTACTTTTTATCGCTATGCGTCAAAGCGAGACGGCATGTGACTTTTCAAATCGAATCCGTAATCCGACAGTTGAGTATAAGGGGGCAGAAGCGTGAACTCGGACTCACTTTAGATAGCAAGAACTCGTTTAGAGCTGTCAATTTAATTTAGACAGATTTCAACGGAACCATTGACAATTTTAGACGGCATGTACGGAGGTGCCTCCTAAACACTGCATTTTATCACGTTCAATAAAGTCGAAAATTGAACGCACGTTTCTAAATGTCAAATTATATGACAGCCATCCTTTTCGTATTCATTTTGAGAGAAAGAAATAGACTGAACTTAAATTTAGACTTAGCATGTATTCTCCAGAATTAGGGCCATTGTCACATACCAGCATAGGTAAAGTACTTTTTATATAAACTAATATGCATTTTAATAACTTTCTCTAACAGTTTTGTGCTTCAGTGTACCCAGGAACCAAATGTTCACACGTGTTTGTGAGCCAATTTATGAAGGTCATCAATATGTATGAAACGGTCGCTTTTTAGTGGTCATTTGAATTCTGTCGTATTATCGGTAATCTAGCGGTTATTTTGGTTTTTTGTTTATATCTACATTAATACGAGACATATGAAGCTGAAATTTTCAGCATTTATATTTCACGAAATACTCTAATTGTGTGTTACTACCAAATTGTATTTGGTTAATACTGGTTCTTGTAATTTGAAGTTGGAGTTATGTCATTGTCAGTTTTGAATTAAAGTTAAATTATTCAAAAACGTGTGTATATTTAGTTTTGAAACTTTTTGTGGACAAGAAGATTAACAAGAAGAAGCGAATCCCATTTTCAGTTGGCTTATACGTTTGCTCATTTAAGCGCTAGAATTTTTTATTGTTATTTAAGATATGTATGATTACTTTAAAACGATAAATATATTTTAATAACTTATTGATTCACAAATACGCACAAATCAACAGCTACTGAAATACATTTATTTTACGTGCGCACAATCAAAGGTTTCCGAGATACCGGATTCTGCAAAACGTTACTCCAGCAGGAAACCGAATATCTCTAAGACCTTAAGACGCACAAATCTCATTTTTGGCGCACATTCATGCACAAATATAACCTACCTGCTCATGTACTTTACTTTTCCCTCCGATCATTCGTTTAGAATCTTCCTGCTGGAACAGCGTTACTCCAGCAGGAACGGTTTTTTTTCTTTTTCTCCAAAACTACAGCACGCACAAATTTTTTATTTGGGTCACATTTACACCACATTACACTCTAATTTTTGGCATAGCTCAATTTCACCTAGCAGATATTTTCTTGCTGGGGTAACGCACTCCATTCTATCTTGATCAATATTTAAAGCTCTACCATAAAAATTATACAGAATTTAATCTTGATTTATGATGGATTAATAAGCTGCAAATAGCTTTTTTTCCTTGCCTTTTGAACTGTGGTGAAAATTAAAACTTTTTTTTGGGTGCCTAAGCCTATAAAATAAGATTTCGTGAAGGAATTAAATAATCCTTAATTTTATTTTAACATTAATTATAAATATGTGAAAAATATATTTGCATAGAAAATACATTCATATACATTGAAAGTCCTTTGTAACTCAGATGTTAGAGCAGTCACCCGGATTGTGTAAGGTCGCGGGTTTGATCCCCGACCCAGGACGTGAACTTTTTTAGCTTATATATTTTTCTATGTAAATAAAAAATCATCAATCAAACTAAACACCTATTGTGAAGGTGTTTACCCACTACAATGTATTATAATCATGAGGATTGATTGTATAAGGTAGCGGGTTTGATCCCCGCCCGTTTTTTTTGCTTAGATATTTTTCTATGTAAATAAAAAAACATCAATCAAACAAAACACCTATTATGAAGGTGTTTACCCACTACCTGTTTACTTATTTCAGCCGTGAAACAGAAAGGTAGCCAGTGTAACTACTGGGCATAAACGGCATTTCATTTAAGGCCCCAGGATGAAAACGCACCTGCAATATGAAGTGATTTTTTCTTGTTATTGCAGGTGTCTATAGGCGACGGTAACCGCTTACCATCAGATGGGCCGTCAGCTTGTTTGTCATCTAGTTGTATAAAAAAAAACTTTATCATCACCAGCCTATAAGTATACGTCCCACTGCTGGGCACAGGCCTTCCTACATGGAAGAAGCAAATGAGGAGCTTGGGCCATAGCACCACCACACTGTCGTTATAATATGTATATTATAGGATCCTCTAAGATATTACCACAGGATCAATCTAAATTTCTAATATCGAGCTACACTCCGTGCTTCGGAATGCACGTTTAGCCGGTTGTAACTGCAACCTGTGCATTGAGCTAGCGCAGTTCTGTTGCCCAAAATTCCTTGTGGGGACAAGAAAAGCCTCTGCCCAGCACTGAGACGTATAGACTGGTGACAATGATGGGATCAAGAACTCCCTACTAGTTTTAATTATCATGATAAAAAATCAGTTAGGTTATTACCTAATATCATTACAATTCAAAGCATCTCCAGGTATTAGATCAACATCCTGAATTTCTTCTAATTCCGGCTTAAGATCAAAATTCTTTTTATCACAATCCCTCTACATTATCCAAGTATGTATTCTATTTTGCTCTGTGCAACAACGTGACAAGAAATACTGCAAATAAGGATGTTTTCTTTAAAAATTGATACTTTTTATCCTTTAAAGATGAAAAAAGTGGCCAACACTTTTCTCTCAAAAAACCTCATAATATAGAGTTCTCGTTTTAAAATTGCGACTTTTTGATGTACCTAGTTGTAGACCAACGTAGTGTATCTTCTTTGGAGCAACGTATAGCCGCTTCGTAAAAAAGAATGTTATTTGTTTTGAAAAAAACAGCATAAATAAATTCTTAATTAATAAAAACGTTGTATCACGAAAAAGGTCAGTAAATAAGATAAGGTTTCAAAACAATCAGGATTATTAAACGATTTTCCTCAATTATTTTCTCAACTCTGGGAGATTCTCAGCAGGTTTACATACCTACCTATGTATAATCTCACTGAATTGGAAAAAATTGCCTTTTTTCGTAAGATACTTAGGTTTCCTCAAAAGTTACGAGACTAACTGCTAACTAACATCAACGCTTTATCCGTAGCTCAAGGAATAACTAATCTTATACAGGATGGTGCCGTCAATACGACAATAAATTGAAACATGGGCTATATTAATTCAAAGAAACGGTTTGCCACTTTCAAAAACATCTTATTCATTTGAGAATTTCATGACATTTGTATAAAATATTAAAACATTGGATGCATTATTTCATAGAAATGTCATGGAATTATCATGAAAGCCGCAAACCATTTCTATGAACTAATTTAGCCTATGTTTTAATTTACTCTCATATTAACGGCACCACCCCGTATAGGTACCTACGTTAGTTGTATGTAACAAACTCAGTCAAGCCTTAAACGCTTTTCTTGTACCACTGCAATTAGTGGATACTACTGAGTTGAGTTGCGAAAATTACTTAACTGTCTAGTTAGTCTAAGATTGGTACATAAGTTTCCTAATTTCCATTCATTATTGTTAGTCACAATATGGAAGTAGCTACTAGAAGGTGATGTACGGAATTTCATTTTGTGTCTAGGTAGATATGACGCGGCCGTCTGGTTAAATTAGCCGCTTAACTGGACGCCTAGCCCGTTGATTGAACGCCGACATCCAATAAACCAGCTGAAGGACAACTAGCCAAGTCATTGAGAGCAAAGGTTAACCAGGTGGCTGAAAGTCATGTCAGCCGTCTAGTTTCTAGTTAAATTCGACAATGGACGATGTCGACCAAATCGTGGCCCTAACTTTGCCTGATTATGTCATTTTATACTTTAATGCCGTTATTTGAATTTAGCCATTGGCTGCGAAATTTCTGAAAACTGTCAGCAATATGATGGATTATTTTCCATTCCTTATCGTCGTACCATGAAGCAACATATTTACCCTTTGATAACTTTTAATGAGATATGTATACAACAAAATACATTTTTTTAACTTATTCCACCTTTGCCCTTCGTATTCCTATGGGATTATTCTTTGGGGGAATAGTACAGATGTAGCTGACCTCTTTATACTCCAGAAAAAATAATTAAAACAAAAATTTAAACAAAAATTAAAACCGACTTCAAAAAACTGAAAAGGATGAAATAATTAAATTTAAGTAGGTAATTAAAATATAATAGTTTATAATAATATAAATAATAATAATATAGTAAATATAATATTTTTCTAGTTTTATTATATTTTAATTACAAAGTAATTTTTCAAACATTTATAATAATGTTAAAATCAAAAATTAAGAATGTTTAAGTAGGTATTCATCCCCTAAAACATATTTTTGGAGTCGGTGCTTTACTTTCTATTGTTTTTGGAAACCACTTAGCACCAACTCCAAAAATAGGTTTTAGGGGATGAATACCTACTTAAATTTAATTATTTCATCCTTTTCAGTTTTTTGAAGTCGGTTTTAATTTTTGTTTAATTTTTTTTTTTCACAATTTTTAGTGATAACTTTCTACGGTCGAAGCTAGATGGGTGACCGTCAACTTATATTGTTTCCCACTATCGTATCGTTTCACTAAAAAGTCATTGGAAAAGCAAAAATTCGCAATTTCGCTTATGTAGACGATTTCATAATTTCAGTTTTTTTTAATTTAAAACCAAAGTACCCAACTGTTTTTGAAAAAATTTTTATGGGACCAAATGGCAGCTATTCCGCATCGAACAAAAAAAGAATCACGTAAATCGGATCAGTAATCTCGGCGTAATCGGTGTACATACATAGAAAAAAAAAAAAAAAAAAACATACCGACCGAATTGAGAACCTCCTCGTTTTTGAAGTCGGTTAAAAATTAAAACCGACTCCAAAAAACTGAAAAGAATAAAAAAATTAATTTTAGTCGGTGCTTCACTATCTATGGTTTCTGGAAACAACTTAGCACTAACTCCAAAAATATGTTCCTAGGGGATGAGTACTTACTAAAATTTAATTATTTTATCCTTTTCAATTTTTTGGAGTCGGTTTTAGTTTTTGTTGAAATTTTTTTTTCACAATTTTTAGTGATAACTTTTGAAGGTCAAAGCTAGATGGGTGACCGTGAGCTTCAATTGATTTCTACTATCGTATCATTTCACTAAAAATTCACAGGAAAGCAAAAATCCGCAATTTCGCATATGTAGACGACTTCATTTTTCCAGTTTTTTTTATTTAAAAACCAAACTACCCAATGGATTTTCAAAAAAAATTTATGGGACCAAATGGGAACTATTCCGCATTGAACAAAAAAGAATCATCAATATCGGTTCACCCAGTCAAAAGTTCTGAGGTAACAAACATAAAAAAAAACATACAGACGAATTGATAACCTCCTCCTTTTTTTGAAGTCGGTTAAAAATGTATAAGAATTATCACAAATATCAGCAGCATGGACTCATGCAAGCCTCACTTTATAACTTATCCTGACGTCTATGTACATTCTCGAAGTATGTAAATTTCTTAAAAATAATCCAAATATTTTTGATAACTCGCAATGGAAAGGGATGCATTCACCTAGATTTAACAATAAAAATAAATACAAACTACCAAATAGCCATATGGCGATGTTGACGAACTCAAGCCCCTATTTCAGTACAATAAAAATATATAATAAACTGCCAATTGAAATCAGAATTGAACCTAAAATAAAAACTTTCCTTAAAAAAATTAAAAAAATGTTAATTTAAAAAATCATATTATAATTTAACGGAATATTTCCAGAAATATAAATAAAATATATACACTATTTAAATCCGTAATAAATATTTAATGAATAGGAAAATGAAAATATAATTGAATATTATGTACAATAAAATTAAGTTATCATAGTATGAATATAATTTCTAATCATTACATAGTCCGTTACACTTTTATCTTGATTATGCTATGCCCAAATGGGTAACATGTTGTACGGGTATTATTTGTGAACATCTATTATTTACATTCATGAACGCAATAAATTATTTGTTTTGATTTGATTATTCAAGAGCAGCAGTGTGATTCACAAACAAAGATATTCGACATCGAACTTGACGTCTGACAAAAACGACGAGCTGCCATTGGTTTTGACGTTTGCGCACTGCGCTGCGTGAATCCGTATTCACTAATCTCTACGTCGGTCTCTTGGCTGTGTACGATTGTCTCTGTTATGTTTATACGACATGAAGTACAATCGATATTTTTTGATTTCTTTTTTGTTGTGTTAAAATTGTATCGCAATGACTTCATTCAATATTTGATAGATTTTTTACATAAAGATATGAAAATCAACCAATTTTTAGTTCCGGTTCACGCCGTGCTCGACGTCGGAACGCTGGTGTCGCCAACCGTTGTCAAACAAACGCCAAAAGTATGACGGCGCTGCCGACAGCCACGAATTCATGGCTGCTGACTTTAGAGAATCGCATAGCTGCGTGCCGCTCTACGCCTATCTCCACCTCAACATCACGCACAATGAAGTTAAGCAACTCGTTTCTTTGTCGTACTATCAAAACTTGAAATTATTTTCCGGCCCATGTCTCTCCTTTCTATAACGTGGGTTCCTTCAAAAGAAACGTGAAAAAGCAACTTTTGGGCCGGCGAAGTGGAGGCGGTTAGAGCAGTGTGATAGCCGCCCGTAAGACACCTCGGACGGTAAACACACGAATTGTTTTGCTCCGCGTTAAAATTCTGTTTACTCCAAGTTATAGTTACCAGTTCTAAAAGTGATTATCATCAATACTTTGTGCGTGAAATATCGAACAAAAATATTGTACAAGTGAAAGAAATCTGTGTAGAAATAGATAAATATTGTGAGAAATAATCTCGCAAACTACGATTGATGGCCGCTGTCACCCGAAGAGCGCTTACTATAAACCCGCTAAGCGCTTGAAGCAACTTAATGTGTTACACGTTCGTACGCTTGCAGATACAGTCGATCGTTTTAAAGCGCTTTAGCATTGGATTGCGCACACACACGGTACGTGACCCGGTGTTTTTTGTTACTTAGTGCTACCGATAAATAAATAAAATTATATATAATGTCGTCGTATGGAGTGTGTGCGGCATGCCACAATAAATTAATGAACAGACTTTTCTTGTCTTGCTGTTTATGTCACGAAAAATATGACATAGAATGTATGAACATTAGCGAAAAACGTTTTCTCCTGATGGATAACGAAAGAAAAGCTAAATGGACATGCCAGGCATGTAAAAATCGGTTGCCTAAGTGTGATAACAAAAACACACCAATACGCGGACCCGGATGTGTATCCGGAGAAGAGAACACTTTGGCTAACACAAATCTGACCGAGATAACTTTCAATAAAGACAAGATACCGACCCAAGTAATACATTCACCACATAATAGCAGCAATATTACTATTAGAAAAAGAACAACCAACACTAAAAATGACACCGCAAGCTCAGACGACTTAACTTTGCTAGGTGATACATTAAACACAGAAGACAGAGAAAAAACCTTATTGAAAAATATTAATGAATCAATAGCACAGCACCTGAAAGACAATAACAACCTAATAATTACAGAGTTAAGAAATACAATTCAGACGGAGATACAAAAAGCAATTACACAATTAAGAGAAGAAATGGACAAAAAAACAGACGCCCTATCAAAGCAAAATGAACAGACAAAAATAGACATAATAGAGATAAATACTGAAATAGAAAAATTACACACAGAAAACGAAAGGCTGAAACGAGAAATAAAATACTTATCAAGCAAAGCAATACCGTCTGAATTGCAATGCAGTGAATCGAATGACAAAAAAATTGTACTGTACGGCTTTGACGAATATTATAGAGAGTCTGAATACGACTTACATAATAGACTTGTCGACGTGTTTCGCGATACAATGCAAGTAGACCTAATGGGCTACATAGAGAACATGTATAGGATTGGAAAATACTCCCAGAATAATAACAGGCCACTGGTCATTGAGCTACTGAGTAAACGTATGGCTAAATATATCGCAAATAACAGTCAATATCTCCGAGGAACCAGATTATCTGTATCAATATTCTTGAATGAAAAAGCACGTAATGAAAGACAACTACTGCGAGAAGAAATGATCAAAGCACGAAAGCAGGGCTTGTTCGCCATAATCTACAACAACGAATTGTTTATTGAGGGAAAAAAGGCAAACACTAAAAATGATTTTAACAGTAACCAACGCAATCACAACAATACGAACGAACCTAAGGAGTACCAGAGAAGGAACCATAACAGCACCAAAACCTACCAATCAGAAGCAACCCAAAATAATCAAAACTATTCCTTTCGAAAATACAGACCTACAATTTAAGATATTGTTTCAGAATATACAAAGCCTATACAATAAACAACATATCCTAGAAGCTTTCATAGAACAAAATCCAAAATACAAAGCTATATGCCTATCTGAAACCTGGCTTTCACCTGAAAAGTTAAACAATATACAAGTTGCTGGCTACAAGGTTGCGTCTTCCTATTCCCGAAGCAACCGAACGGGCGGCGGAGTGTGCATTCTGCTACAGGAATACATAGACTTCAAGGAAATAACCGCTGTTACTGATATGTCCATCGAATATGTGTTAGAAGTGTGTGCATGTGAATTAATTAATGAAAACATTCTACTATTAACTATGTACTGGAATAGAAGAGAGGAGGAAGTATTTCTCAACCAATTAAAACTAATCTTAAAATATATAAACACCAAATACTCAAAAACAAATATAATAATAGGAGGCGATTTTAATATTAACATATTAGATAACAATTTAAAAAATAATATTTTTTTGGATATAATGTTAGAATATAAATTCATACAATATATAAAATACCCCACTCGTATCTCACCTACCACATCCACTTGTTTAGATTTAATTTTCACAAACTTTAACCATTATAAGTTTTTAACAACAGTTGAAGAATTAGGTTTTTCAGATCACAGTGGAACAGTAATTCATCTAAAAATACCCTGCAAATCTAAGCAAATATCCTGGTTCACGAATAAAAGAATGTACAATCAGAAAAATATGCAAAGCTTTCAATCTAAACTTAGCGCAATAAATTGGCATGAAATTATACTAACGAATAAAAATATAGAAGAAAATTATAATGCATTCCACAAAACATTATTAACTATTTTAAACGAATGTATACCGATGAAAAAAATTAAATTAAAAACACACTTTAAAAAATACTGGTTAACAGCTGGTATAAAGCTGTCTTGTAAAAACAAAAGGCTGTTAAAAATTATTTCACTAAAAACGAATAACCCGATAATTAGACAATATTACAAAAATTATGAAAAAATATTAAAAAAGACTGTAGCTACGGCAAAAAGACTTCACTATAAAAATAAAATACAAAAATCTAACAATAAAACTAAAACCATGTGGAATGTTATAAATGAACGAACGAATAAAAAACAAAAAAAGAATAAACAAAACATAAAACTACAAATAGATAACAACCTTATCGCTGATCCAAGGCAGATAGCTAACTATTTCAACACCTTCTTTGCTTCTATTGGAGAGAAAACTACTCAGCCATTCGGCGGTAAACCAACTGGTGCTTCGGTGATTCATCGTACCGAAAATACAATGTACCTTGGCTCCGTGGATACTCAGGAAGTCAATAAAATACTGAAAAACCTCAAAAGTAAAAAGAGCCATGGAATCGATGAGCTCCCACCTATTTTGTTTAGACACTGTGCTAACGAATTAACTTTCCCCTTCTATAAATTAATAAATCAGTCATTTAAAGAATGCGTTGTGCCTAATCAACTAAAACAGGCTTTAATAAAACCGATCCATAAAAAGAACTCTAAATCGGACCCAAATAACTACCGCCCCATAGCTCTCTTACCAACCGCCTCAAAAATCTTTGAAAAAGCCATGTGTGACAGAATATATTCTTTTTGCGAAAAATATAAAATATTTGATGAAAGACAAAATGGCTTTAGGAAAAATAAATCCACAACCTTGGCTGTTTTTAAATACATCCAAGAAGCCCTTAATATTATCGACACAAAACAATACGCAATAGGAATTCTTCTAGACATGACCAAAGCTTATGAAAAGGTAAAATTTGAAATTTTATTGGATAAATTATATGGGATAGGTATACGCGGAAAACCACATACATGGCTAAAATCTTACCTAACGGACAGAAATCAAGTGGTAGAAATAGAATATTTTAATGACAATAGAAATATAATAGAAAACATCCGATCAAATAGTCACAGTTTAAATGCTTCTTTACCGCAAGGTAGTGTGATAGGATGTCTTCTTTTCCTTATATATATAAACGACCTGCCTAAAATCATAGAGGAACATAGTGTTTTGTTCGCGGATGATATATCCTTGCTGGTCCCGTGTAAAACTAACTTAAAAATAGAGGAAAACCTAAACTCTGTACTTACAAAAATTGTGGATTGGATGAATAAACACAACCTGGAAATAAATTTTCAAAAAACTAAATTAATGACCTTTCATCCACACCAAAAGCCACCACTAAATATAAATTTCACTTTCGAAGGCATACGGGTACAAGTAGTAAATGAGTTCAACCTACTTGGACTACTAATAGACAACAATTTAAATTGGAAACCACACATAAACAAAGTGAGGGCAAAATTGTCTAGCTTTTCATATGCCCTACGTGAAGTCAAAAAGACCACAGATTTTTCTACTGCTTTAGTCACCTACTACGCTTATGCATATTCATGGCTCACCTATGGCGTAATCTTGTGGGGAAATAGCACGGACGCGCTGACAATTTTCACTTTACAGAAGAAATTAATTAGAATATTGGTAAACATTGAACACACAGATACTTGTAAACCACATTTCCAAGAACAAAATCTATTAACTTTTCCCTCCATCTATATCTTGGAAATATGTAAATTTGTCCGAAAATATCCGGAATTTTATACAAAACGAGAGAACATACAAACAAAATACCAACTTAGAAATAAAAATAAATTAAACTTACCAGTTTCCCGGCTGGCAATGCACTCATCCGGTCCTCTAGTCATGTCCATAAAAGTATACAATAAGCTACCAGAATATATAAAAAATGTCAATAAACTCAATTCATTTGTTAATAAATTAAAATACTTTTTAATGAACAAAAGCTATTACAGCATAAAAGAATATCTCGATGACAAATTTTAATTATTACTCACTAAATAATACTATAATTAAATTATAGCACCCTAGTGACAAATATATTTATAGGAAATCCATATATTTTTAATAAGTAATAAATTAATAATAATGATAATACATATATAAATAATTTTTCTAGCATACTATTTTAATTGTTGTTTGATTCTTGATAATAAACTAAATTTTAAAGATTAGTACATAAAATAATGGTAATTAATATAATATACTCTTAGTTTTTTTTTCTTTAGGAAACAAATAATAATTCCACATATTCCGCATAAATACATAATAATAATTTAATTATCGTAATGACAAATTTTAAAAATATATTAAAGTTGAATCATACTCTAATAAAATGTCATAGCACTCTTCCTCTCTCCTATCAAATTTTGCTGTGCCCGCCAGGGTCCATAAATGTTTCCGATTCAAATTTTTACCACCTAAATGTACTTATGGAACGCAATAAAGTATTGAGTATTGAGTATTGAGTATTGAAGATAAAAGTCCATATTCATATGTCCTATATATATTTATTTCAGCCGTGAAACAGTTCGCTGTGTTTCGGATTGAAGAGAAAGGCAGCCAGTGTAATTACTGTGTAATTACTGTAATTACATGGATGGCATTTCATTTAAGGCCTCAGGATGACAACGCACCTGCAATATCAAGTGTTTTTCCTTGTTATCGCAGGTGTCTATAGGCGGCGGTAACCACTTACCACCAGGTGGGCCGTCAGCTTGTTTGTCATCTAGTTGTATAAAAAAAATGCGAATATGTGAACTCTTCACATCAGGTTGCACCAATATTTCACTAGTTTATTTCAGATAGACCTAATCATAAATTTAGCTACATACTACGAGCGAAGGTGGAATAACTTATTACTTGTCTTGTGGCTCATCGAGGAATTTTCATGTCGAGAGCCAGAAGCCAGAGAAGAGAGCCAGAAGAAGGAAATGTCAGTAACAGATCCGATGCACGCGCAGATCCTGGTATTACAATCTAGGCCTGACAGCTATAATACCTGCTAGTAGCGGATGGACTGATTGTGTCGAGTACTCTTGTTACATACACTTAATAATTTTAGAATTACTTTAGCACCTATAGCTCTACAGTAATATTTTCTATATGCCTGAATTATTTTATGCCCTATGGTAAAAAGGGATTTACTTTTTTATATTTACTATTTGACATAAGTATATCTAATACCTACGATCTCATAAATATGGAGCTGCTGCCTTAAGTACTTATAAAAGACACTATGTAGTTTGCATTGTTGAATTTAGTGAGTAAGAGTGCGCTAGGGAAGTGTATGTTGGACATAGCCAATTGACAAGCCTGAAGACTGAAGATGTCAGTGTCGTCTATGCCCGAGGTGACAAGGGAGGTCGAAAGGTTCCATGGAGTTATATACCATCTCCAGGAATCCGCTATCAGTTCGGACAAAGACCCGACTGATCCGACACTAAACCGAAGATACCCCGGACGTCAATCTGTACGAGATAAGGGTGGCCCTCAAACAACTTAAGTAACAAGGGACAGGGAGAGGTCGGAATTACTGCAGAGCTTCTGAAAGCTTGTGGTATACCGGTACTTAAAGTCTTTCAGAGGCTTTTCCGCCATCTCGAGAGTACAACGCCACAAGCGTGAACCAGAAGTCTAGTGGTACTGTTTTTCAAGAAAGGTGTCAAAGTCTTAATGCAGAAATACATACCCATCACGCTTCTGAGCAACGTTTACGAGTTCTTTTCGAGGGCTATTGTAAATGGTTTCGCGCGCAGGTGACGACTTGACGACTTCCAACCTCCTGAGCAATCCGGTCTCCGTAAAGGCTTTATGTCCGTTTTCACTAACCATTCCTTAGGCTTCGGTGACTTGTCTCTTTCTATCTCCTTTAGATAGACTGAAATATTAATGTGAAGGAAAATATAAGGTAGAATCTATAATAATTAACTTAAACTTTTATTACTTTTTGTGCAAAACACAAAACGTTCCTATTACTATTCTTCTCTACTTTTTTAACCCATCATCAATTTTTAACCGATATTTTCAGACTGTAAAGTTGTTAATTTCCTACTCGCCATAGCTCGCCCCTGATGGTGTAATAAAGGTCAATTTCATCTGGCTTGTAAACGATTGTTCGATGTTCGTGGCTATGATAAGTAACATAGAAAATTCCGCTATGTTACCTAACATAGCGGAATTTTCTCCCTTCCGAATTTAGAGGAGCCTTTGAAGCAAATAAGTTCTCCTTACAGTACATGGAAGGTCGGTCGCATAAATAATGATAATTCTTGCAGTGCTTTGTTACTTCAATGCTTATAGCTAAGGTCATTACAATTCGGACTTTGAGGAAACAATGAAAATTTTTAAATTTGGCAGGATGGAAGGACTTCATTTCTATAATTAATATATCTCATTATACATGGTCGATACTCTTTGACACACCACTTTTTTGACTTCATAGTATAAAATAGTAAGTAGGTATACGTCAACAGTAAAGAAATAATTCAAAAGCATTCTAATCTTTCAACATTTATTATAATGTTGAAAATAGAATTATCATTATCATATCAGCCGAGAGACGCACCCTACTGGCCAGCCTCTCCAAATGCGACCATCACCAGATCGTCGGTCCACCTTGATGGGGGCCTACCAACGCTGCATCTCCCGGTCCGCGGCCGTTACTCGAGGACCGTTCCTTCCGCCCCAACAGCTGTCAGTCCTCCTTGTAATGTAGCCTGCCCACTGCCACTTGAAGCTCGCAAATTTTCGTAAAATACATCCCTATTATTCTATAATACAAAAACTATATTTACTATGGTACTAGAATTAACATAAATATGAAAACTTTAAACAAGAAAAAAATAATTTAAATAATATTTCATAAAATATACCGTCGTAATTTGTCTAAGTAGAAACCCGTCTACTGACATCATTACCCTTTTGTAACTTACCAGCCCTCATAGAACATCGAATGCCTCTCGTTTGAATTATTCCCGATGTAGCTACCTACTTCACAAATTTAGATTTACTACTATTTATATTGTTATAGTGCACAATCAAAATGGTATCTACTTAGTTGAGGATGTTAAAATAGCGGCCTTGTATAGCGACCTTCAGGTAGCGCGTAGAGTAATTCTGCAATCCAAGACGTCACCGTAATCATTTCACCGAATTTGTCATACCCACAAACGCTTCCGGTTAAGAATACAAACAGTAGGTAGGTATATTATACGGTAAGTATAATTACAACTGAACTACTGGCGTATCTTTATACCTACAGATAGGTAGGCACAGTCATTCAAGGAATATTCCCGGAAGAAATTATCCCATGAAAACCGACTTCAGAAGACTAAAACGCAAAATATGGTAAAAATTTTCGCTTTTTTAATTTCTCTTTAATGTTGAAGTATTTTTATACTTGTTAATTATTTTTTCACCGTTTTTTGTGGATACGTTTCCAAAGGCAGGCGTCCGGTCGCTGGTTAATATACAATAAAATATTTTGTTTTCTACAATCACTTGACTGTTAAGGAGTTCCATTCTCTACGCCGATTTTATTTTAATCTTTCAAATTTAAAAACAATGAAAAACATCTAAAATTGACCGTATGTAGGGTAGGTACAACTGTCTTTCTTAATTCAGCCGTGAAACAGCTCGCTATGTTTCAAATTGAAGGGAAAAGTGTTATTACTGGGCATTCATCTTATAAGTCTCAGGATGACAACGCACCTGCAATACCAAATATTTTTTTCATTACTATTGCAGGTCTATAGGCGGCGGTTCCCACTTCATCCATCGGATTCCCACGACCCTCACCAGATCGTTGGTCCACGGGTCCGTCGGTGAAGAATGCAAAAAAAATATTATTAAAATCTTTTTACATTTTATGAAGATAATTAATTATATCTACCCAAAAAATATTCTCCTCTTTTTTATAACCGACTTAAAAAAATGAGAATTATTTTTCTTGTCAGTATTTTTTTAAATTGAAAATTCCTTTTTTGTTTGAAAGGATCTACTTACATACTTTCAGATTGTTCCAATGAAAATTCATAAAAATCGGTTTAGTAGACTGATTTTTTAATCAAAATATCTAACTGGAAAATGCATGTTGTTGCTTTCCTGTGATTTTTATGAAGTTTTTTAAAAGGTCTCAACTTTAGTGTAGGTAGGTACGACATGGTTCTACTGGATTAGTCTCATTTTAATTTAGTATATATAGTAGTGATACGAAATCTTCGAATATAGATTTCGAAACTCTTCAATGGACATCCAGTCAAGCGAAAGTAACCAGCGACTGACAAACAGACAATAAGTCAATAATGCTGACAGCACCCTCTTAGCTTTGAACTTAATAATTTATCACAAAAAATTGTAAAAAAATTCTAATGCGAACTGCCAAGGAGTGGAACTCTTTGCCAGCTCAATCTGTTTCCGAAACCTACAATTTGGATGTCTACTTCGAGATAGTTATACCTATGAACCATCGTAGGCCATATCGTTACTTAACATCAGATGTGATTGTGGTCAAATATTAGCATATTAGTCATAAAAAAAACAAAACAATACATTTTATGTTCTTACTAATCACATTCAAAGGTATTTTTTGGAGTTAGTGCTAGACCATAAAAAGTGAGGCACCGGTTTAAAAAAATATCCTTAAATTAGATAGGTGAGAAAGAACATAGGTACTTAGTAATATACTGTTTTTTTATGAATAATATCCATGTTTTGCCTTTTTAATATTTTGAAGTCAGTTTTTAGTTTGTTTAATTTTTTGTTCATTTCGATTAAATAAAATTCAAATCTCATTAACTTATGTCATATACAGCCCACGATACATACAAATACTATCATATCCCATTTATTAAGCGATAGGTATCTGTCTCAAAGTCTCAAAAGGAAAATGACAAATATTAATGTTTATTGATGTTTTTTTTATAATTCTCGATTTCGATTGCGTTTAGCTATTAAATCCGAATTAAAAAGTAGACATACATGTAGTACTTTTGACGATTAGAACGAGTCTTTAGGTCTACTCGAATAAAGATATTTTAATTTGAGATTTCCAATACTTCACAATAGAGGCGCTGCTGTCGTATTCATGCTATTTGATATGAAAATGAAAATATCTTTATTCAATTAGGCCCCCCAAGAAGCACTTTCGAATCGTCAACAAAAAAAACCTTATGTCTATCACATAAAAATAATATTAACTAACTAACAATTTCATAATGTTTGTCTTTCTGTCTTATCTGGATCTACGTAAGCGTAAGTAAGAATGTTATAATGTCTGTCTATCGGTCTGTCTGTTGGTCCGTCTGTCCGTCAGTCAGTCTTCTGTCTCTCTGTCTGTCAGTCAGTCTGTCTTTCTGTCTGTCAGTCTGTCTGAATTTACACCGGTTCCAAAAGTTGAATTACCGAGAAGATGCCGATAGCTGAATGCAATCGTGTTTGAGCTGTTTCGATTCGATAGAAACTTAAGTCCACTTAGGTTCATGTGCCCAATCGCACTAATAAAACTTTGACCATAGGTACCAAAAATTAACCACGAGGAAATTCCTGTCATAGGACAGTCGTACCTTAGGGAAGAGTGGGATAATTTCGGACGAGGGATAACTCCGGACAAAGCTGTTTACATCATGATAAATAATAATACTTGATAATTTATTTCTGCCTTGATTTACGGTAGTGATTAACGCACGCTGCACGCATGCACTCACACACGCCCGCACGCACTTACAACCAGCGAACATACTACGATATCCACCTAACTTTATTAAGGAATTCTGTAACACCCGGTAGAGGTAGGTGGGTCCACCCCAAAGAACCCATGCCTAGTGCCTGGCATTGAGCATAATAATAATTATCATTATAAAAACGGCCTTGTCCGGGCTTACCCCGCGAAATTACCCCACCCTCCTCTATTTTGGTTCCCTATACATATAAAAAAAAAGTACCCACATAGGGAATACTAATTATAAGCTCGAACTCACGCCTACAAAAAACGTTTAGTTAATAAAATAAAGCGAATGGTCCTAAAATCAAAAGATTAGTATTCCAATTATTATGTAGTAGGTACCAAAGATGATAAAAGATCCATGATAGTACCGTGCGTTACTCACACGAGCTCCAAGTGTGAAGCCGTTATAGGGTGATAATATATCGCTGCGTCGTCAATATGTTAGAAGGCCGGTGTGACTACAAACAGACTCATTACCTCCCCAGTGAAGATTGTCAATTACAATACAAAAACTCTCACGGTTTATAAGGTTTGAACGCACGCGAGCGCACGCAGAGCGCATCTCCGTTCGCGACAAACAGTGTCGGTGCGCGTGATTTACCTACTTGCAGTGACACATAGTTTTGTACAGTTTCTCAGTAAGTGTTCAATGTAAGTCTAAATATCATTTTCTATTATAAGAATTTAAATAAGGAGTCACATTTTTTAATTATAGTAAATAAGCTTAAACTATTTTTAGTAGGTACCCACCTATTTTAGTTCTACTGAAATTTTCTCAAAACCTTTAACATTTTTGTTAGTTTACTAAAGCTAAATAAATAAAATAAAAAAATTGAGGCAATAGGGCAGTTGACAACTTTTAGAAGTTTATATAACTCATGAAGAAGTATTGCAAAAGAAATAGTATGTTTAATATCAATAGTTTCAAAGATCATTTTTGATAAATTTTGGAAAAAAAATACCATTTTTATAATTTTTTCCCAAACGGTATAACTTCAAAAATATTTCATAACTTTGTTTGCGTTGTTTTTATGAGTAAAAACAACCTATATTTTGAGAATTTTTCAAATTTGAAAGTTATAAATCAAGAAAGTGGTAAAACTTAAGTTACTGATAGTTGTTTTTAATTATCAATGGCAAAATTTTTTGAACAGATGATAGAGTTGCAATTACTATCGAATCTTTTTTTATGATATACCTATCAAAATTACAAAAGAATTGAATTCGTGTACTAAGCGCGCACTTGTTAGCTCTCATAGAGACGAATGTTCGTTAATGCAATATTCCTTACAGTTTCCATTAAAAATTAACATTAAAGAAAAAGTGAGGATTTATAGGGCCTTTCCGTTATTATTCATTATATATCCTATAATAAATGTTATGGCTCCTCAATTATCGTTTATACAGGGTGGTGCTGTGAATACGACAGTAAATTCAAACATGGGCTATATTAGTTCATAGAAATGGTTCGCCACTTTCAAAAACATTCATTAATTTGATAATTTTATGATTTGTATGAAATAATATAACATTGGTTGCATTATAATAAATTAAATCATTATCGCGTATCAATAAACTGCTTTCATTTCGCTCAAGAAGTAACAGCTATATGTTTATTAAAGCTTATTGTTTAATAAGCTTATTGTTATTTGACCAATAGAATTTAAAAGTTGAAAACTGAGTCTTCGAGTGCGCCTGTGCGTATGAGCGTGCCTCAGGGATCGATATTAGGGCATTCCTAATTTATATCAACTTATGCTTTGCGCTTTTCTTAATTTATATCAAGGTAAGGGATATTATCTTCTATTCAAAAAAAATTAAGACGGTGTTTGAAATAAAACCAATTTACCGGATTTAATTTGTGTTAAATTCAATGTTACAATATTATTAATATTATTCTTTGGTAAGATTATAAGTTAACTACCGTCACTTTGTGTTATATTTTGAACAAAGTGCTATCATGGTTGAAGATAATAATTCATTGTGAAATTCAAAGAAAACTAAGTGTACCTAAGTAGGTATTAAATTTACTTTACCAAATGTGAGGAAGGTTAGGACATATGTTAAAATCAACCAAGGAAATATGGCATGTGCTGACTCTACGTTAGATTCACGTTTACAATCGTATCCTTATATTTCGTCTCTATCAAAAAGACTCAGTTCAACTTGTACTATTTATTTAAGATGTTTCAGTAACGACTGTTATTCTAGGTAATCTTAATTATCGTTTATTATCGTATCTTTGTAATTTTTAATCTTAGTAAGTAGGCACACTTATTTTCTATATTATTCCCTATTGCACTGGTAACAATGTTTTATCAACACATAAGTACAACTAGTACTTCCGGCCGGATAAAATTTTTCGTGCCGTTTTACTTTCATAAAATGTTCTACAATAAAAAAAAATGTCTCACTATTACCAGCGGTAATATCGTTTTTGGGCTTTTTTAAATAAGCACTGTTAAAATATGTCAGATTAATTTTGAGGTCGCCGTTCCCAGATCGATCTACCCTAGACCCAGATCGCAAATCCAGAATTGGATATTTTCCATTCTCAAGAACTTCAATTAACGACTGCGTCCCTTCCATTCCCTAAATGTAGCGTGCATTAGAATTGTAATGTTATACAAATGTTGTACCAGTGGCCGGAATATATTCACGTAAAGAGTAACATTAGGTAGATAATAAGATAAATTTATTTTCTCACCCACTAAACCCCTTGTACCCTTACCTCAACATAACTCTTCCTCAATGAGTTCCGGCGATCTTACTCACCGTAGGAACTGGAGAATACAAGGTAGTGTTATTTGCCTCCGATCGTCTGTAAGGTTGTTCTTGAAGTGGTCTTGAACTATGATAATGAATGTCTGAACACACGTAAGAATCGTAACGATGTAGGCCAAGCTATTAGCGTGGGAATGGTCTGTCGGTTATTTTTGTGAGGGTCAACAATAAAGGTTCCCTTTAGGAAGTTTATTCATTGTTATGCATGATGCGTTCAGCTTACTCGTAGGTACGCAACATTGTTCTAAGAGCAAGGTTTTGTACATCTACCATATATAGGGATTGAAATGTGTTCGGCCGTATCACGGTACCTATTACGATATTCGTGATACTGTGATCGTACCTACCTAACTAACTATATCAAAAAACACTTAATTAAGCAGGTACCTATAGAAGGAAAGAAGTTAATAAGAGAAGTACAGCGTGCGCCAAGCTTATAGTTCGCACTGAACACGAGTTGATTCGCTGCGCTCTATCAAAATATAGAACGGCGGAACCACGCGGTATAGACGGTATCTGCTGGCAGATGCGCAATGCTGCGCGATGCAACATGAGAGCAAGCTAAATGGCGGCGCGAGCTCCAGCTAGGATATAGTAGGTAGTATTTACCAATCGAATTATGACAACCCCTCTAGCACCTCCGTCTACCTTACAGATCGTAGCTGGATAACAATGCCTGGGGTAAGGTCGCAGGAACATTGAATATTAGGGTGATAACAATAATAAGCAGTCTTTATTTTTATCACACTAAGGTGATACCTAATAAAAGGAAGCAGGTTGTGGGCGCCGGTAACCTGCTTCTTTATGTTATACCGACTATCTGATCCGGCTGTTATATGCAGGTAGTCGTGACATTATTTTGTTTGAACACTCAATCCGATCCGATCCTACATATCCAATCCGATGGTCGAATCGGTCATCCAATTCGGAAACAGAGCCGGGGGATTACCTACGATCAGTTGACTCATAGAGTTTTACTGATGATAGACCCGTATGTAGGCTCGCCTGGGTAGGTACCACCGCCATTCTTATTTCAGCCGTGAAACAGTTCAGTGATTCGGATTGAAGGGAAAGGTAGACAGTGTAATTACTGGGCATGGACGGCATTTCATCTTAGGCCCCGGGATGACAACGCACCTACAATATCAAGTGATTTTTCCTTGTTATTGTAGGTGTCTATAGGCGGCGGTAACCGCTTACCATCACAGGTGGGCCGTCAGCTTGTTTGTCATCTAGTTGTAGATAAATAAAAAAAACTATACTCTTTTACGGCCATTTTCTGAACCACAACAATGCGTCAATGTTACCTATACCTACATACCCACGCTAGTGTCAACTGAGCTTTAAGGACCTATTTAATCTATTCTAAATTTCAGTTTACTCAGTTTTATACAGTGGCACATCTAGATCGGTCAGTATGGGAAAGTCTGAAACTACAAGAGATGCAAAAATCTCTTCTTAGGAACCATGTCGATTTTAGTATTAAGAAAAACTGATGCATTCATGCATTTCAAAAAAACGTGTACTCAGCTCGGTAATCGAACCTGGACGTTTTGAAAAATAAAACTAACACTATTTCTATTTAAATATAGATTGTATAGGTCTTAAGCAGTAAACGTTACTATGAAACTGATGTCTAAAATGAATAAAATGCATTATTTTTCTAGATATCAATTGAAAAGCCCACTTAGAATAACTATGTAGATATAAAGACGTGATAAACCTCATTTGAAAATGGAACGTCTTGGTTTGAACAGAAACGTGTTATAATACCTCACTTGAAAAATGGAACGTCAATTTTACACACTTAAACGAGTTAAATGTTGTATTGAAAAAAATGGTGGTAATTTCGAACACTTACTAAATTATACTAAAGGATATGAAAACAATGCATTTTATTCATTTAAGACATCATGTTTCATAGTAACGTTTACTGCTTAAGACCTACACAATCGATATCTTAATAGAAATAGTGTTAGTTATATTTTTCAAAACGTCCGGGTTCGATTACCGTGCTTAGTAGGTACACGTTTTTTTTTAATGTATGAATTTCTTGACTCTTAGACCGCTTTACATCCGATGTTTTTGAGTCATGGTGGTGCTTTGTAACAAAAAAAAACTCATTTTATTCATGATTTCGCTACAGATGAAGATCGGCGCCTTGATGTTTGTTCTCCTCCTGGGCTGCGCAAACACAGCACCCGCTAATGAAGCCGCGCCAGTTAATTCAGTTTCCAGGCAGACGTTACAAGAAGACTCTGATGACCTAAAAGTGGACGCCAGCTCATGTAAATATTTGATAGATATCTAAAGACATATCTAGACTAAAAAAAATATCGAGAACGAAACCGGCGACCTTTCGCAAACCTGTAACCGGTGACTGCGCTAACCATTAAGCTACCGAGGACTTGGGATCACCCCAAGAATTTCTTGTAGTGTATGTTTTTGCTATAAGTACTGTAAGTTACATGCAGTTCCCTCCCCCGGATATACATTTTTTAATTTCGATACTTTATTATTGTTAGCAAAATTTAAAATACCTAACTGTGAAGACCATGCACTCCTTGCATTTAGCCCATTTTTTACATTTATGACCGTTAGGCTAATTTAAAAAATAATACCGCATAATGTAAATAGCCTAAGAATTTCATTGACTCATCTCCATCCAATTTTGAGCTAGCAACAGCAATATTTGTTATTGAAAAAAACTTTAAATACTTATATTAAAGACTGAACCCACCACTCACACGCCACGGCGTTTTTTAAGACGACGCGCGTTTTTGATATTAAGCGCTTACTGTGTGCGTGTGTTAGCACAAGTTAGCGTTCATTTACTAATCAAAGTACTCTGTGTTTACTAACGCGCCTCTGGCACGAGTCTCTTTTGCGTTTCTAAAGGGTGGTGCCGTCAATACGACAATAAATTGAAACATGGGCTATATTAGTTCATAGAAACGGTTTGCCACTTTCAAAAACATCTTATTCATTTGATAATTCATGACAATTGTATGAACAAATGTAACATTGGATGCATTATTTCATAGAAATGTCATAAAATTATCAAATGAATAACATGTGTTTGAAAGTAGCAAATATCATTTCTATCAACTGATATAACCCACGTTTTAATTTATTGTCGTATTGACGGCACCATGTATAGGTATAAAACAAACGCCCGTCGTTTTCTCGATAAAAAAAACCATCGTGTGAATCGTGAATTGGCTTTGGGTTATTCGCCATCTCGCCTGACAAAAACTTGCCCGATAGGGCGACTTGGCACCTTTCGAATTTACCTAATATTTCTGTCGTCAACTCGCCCGACCATAAAAATTTGAGGTAACGATCATAAAAATGTACAGTCAACTACTCTGTAGCTTTATTTTAGGATTAATAATGTCGTTTTATTCAAAGTCGTTTCTGAAATTTAGTTTCAAATTTTTTTACCTGGCTGTACTTTGTAATGAGCGTGCGAGTTGACGACAGAAATATTAGGTAAATTCGAAAGGTGCCAAGTCGCCCGATCGAGCGAGTTATTTTCCGGCGAAATGAATAACCTTGGCTTTTATGTCGCTAGAGATTATTGAGAAAGCTTTATGTTGGCAGCAGGGTGACTTGTCCCATATGCCGTCAACTTGCTTGTTTTTGTTTTTTCAGGGCAGGCAACGCACGGAGTCCTATATCTACCTAGTGCGTGTAGGTACCTAGTGTAGTCATTTAATTTTGTTCTTGCAGTGAATGAAAGCGGTTGCAATAACTATTGGAAACAAACAGCTTAGGTAACGTGTCTTTTGACAAGAAAGTCGAGAATACAAATGTTGATCAGATCAATAAGGTGCGGTGTTAAGTTTCGGAATCTATCAAAGTAGCCTCACAGAATCAGTAACGAAACTCGAAACATTTTTTGTTTCAGATGGTCGCCGATATTCCGACTGGGCTGGATACCCTGCCTCTGGTTACAGTCCGCAAGTCACTGGATATGGATTATTAGAAGACAACAGATACAGTCCATATAACAATGGCGTCTACGATAACATTGGATACAAGGGATATGATAGTGGATACGCCGGAATAAACGGCTACGCAGGCTATGGAGGTTATGGACAAAATGTTGGCAGTGGGTATGGACAAAGTGCCTTTGGAGGCACCGGTGGATACGGTGGTTATGGCGGAAACGGCGGAAACGGCGGTCTAACTTCCTATTACGGATACAACAATCCACCATATTATCAAAGCGCACAACATCTTGGATACGGCTACCATAACAAAAAACTCGGATATGGTAATATTTACAATGGGATTACACCAAGCCTTGTTACTGGATATCGGGGTTATTCAAGACGATAAAACTAGACATTCATAATGCATACTTATTATACACCTAGAATATCTACAATAGAATTTAAATGTTAAGTAATCTGTCATAGAATACAATTATTATTTATATAAACTAGATAAGTTCCATAGTCATTTTCAATAACCGTGATATAAGGACAAAATATAATTTATCTTAAGTTAGGTACCTATTTTTTTAACAATAAGTTAACCAAAGTACCTTCCAAAGCTGTATTTTATTTAAATTTTAAGTAGTTTTAAAAATGTTTGTGAATTATTAAATAATGTTATTTAAAAAAATGTTTACTTTCAAATCTTTATTTACTAACAATGTGACATACACGTAATCTTATCCATATGCTAGTTCATTTCAAAAATGTTTAATAACATTTAGTTAAAAATTAAAACATTGCATAATATTAAGTAGAGAAACTCTACGGTTTATTTATTGGTGGACAGTAAGTAAAACCGGTGTGACACATGGGAACTAGTCAGAACCAGACGCACTAGTTTGCTTTTTCATGGATTTTAGTGCTCTTTCACGAAGTTTTTTTTCCAAATCCTCATTATTGACCTTTCCATCTTCTTCCTCTTCTTCCATCTCCTCACTATCTGAAGAGTCATCCTTCTTTTTAGAAGATTTTTTGTGTTTCTTATGCTTCTTATGTTTCTTAGAGTGTTTCTTATGCTTTTTGGCCTTTTTGGACTTTTTAGGCTCGTCACTGTCCGATTCCGATTCAGATTCAGATACCTTCTTCCTAGCTTTCTTTTTAGACACTTGATCACTGTCTGAAGAAGAATCTTCCTTCTCTCGTTTCTTCGCCTTTTTATTGTCACTCTCTTCGCGTGACTTACTTTTATGTTCTTCTTGCTTTGGTTTTGCCTTATCATCTCCTTTTTTAGGTTTTGCTACCTCGGGAGACAGCTGTTTTTCTTTCGACGGATCCCCTTTCTTACTACGCCTTACGTCTTTTTCCGAACTAGAAGAGTCACGTTTTACACTCTTCTTTTTACTGGATTTCTGATCACTATCAGAACTGTCATCGTGTGACTCTTCTGAATTCTCAACCTTCTTTGACTTTGATTGTTTGACTTCAGTTTTCTCAGACCTAGACCTTTCCACACTAACATCCTTACTGCGTTTTTTAGATTTTTTATCATTGTCAGACTCTTCCGGAATGTTTTTCTGCTTTTTAGAACTCTTGTGTTTAACTTCTTCTTCCGAACTAGATTCAGAGCTTGAAGAGCGTGCTCTCTTTCTCCTGGATTTCTTTGCAGGTTTCTTCTTTGAATTCTTCTTGCTTTTCTTCTTCTTCTCTTCCTCAGAGTCGCTAGAGGAAGACTCTTCAGACTCACTGTCACTTGTAGAACTTTCTTTTTTAGTTTTCTTTGCTCTCTTTGATGTGACCTTTTCTTTCCTTTTGAGTTTAGATTTACTCTTAGACTTAGAAACTTCTTCGCTACTTTCACTTTCAGACTCAGTATGATGCGCTTTTTGACGTTTGCCTTTTTTGACCTCTTTGCCTTTGGTGTCTTCTTCTTGATGTTCTTTTCCAGAGGCATCATCACAAGACCGCTCTGATTTTTTAACATTTTCCATTTCATGTTTCCTTAAGAAAGGTGATGGTGTGCGAGAAAGACTCTTAGAAAATTCTCGCAAAGTTGGAATAGGAATAAAATCTTCCTTGCCTTCATCTTCAGATGTGTGAACCGTTTTAACTGGATTTTCGTCCTGAACAACCGATTTATCATTGGCCACTGAGGACTCTCTACTGGTACTAGAAATAATTCTTTCTTTGGAGAGTTCTTCACGTGCTGCAGATACTCGTTCAGACGACTTCTTGGAAATATTCTCTATAAAAAAAAACAGAAGATAATCATGGCCCTTATTCTGGAGAGCACACGCTAAATGTAAATTTAAGTTCAATGCATCTCTCACTCAATATGAATACAAAAAAGGATGGCTGTCATATAATTTGAGATTTAAATACCTGCAGTTAATTTTCGACCTTATTGAATGTGATGAAATGCAGTGTTTAGGAAGCTGTTCTCTATATGCCTCCAAATAAAAAGCCCTCCAAATTTGTCTATGGTTTTTGTTTTCTAAACAAATTTTTGCTACCTTTTTCCTATTGCATATTGCGAGAAAGAGATATAATGTATTAAAATTTTGATTTTGGGTGTATTTTCTGAATTAGGCCCAATGCATCTTTCTAAAAAATTCCTTTCATCTGATATTATTAAAGATTAACTACGCACCTTTTCTTGGTATAGATACGGACTTCTCTAAACGTTCCTTAATGATGTCACTAGATCTCTTATCTCGAGATCTCCTGTCTCTGGATCTTCTATCCTTGGTTCTGTCTTTGGACCTCCTGTCTTTGCTAAAATATAAATAAAATTAAAGTGTTTCAATCAATTCAGACAACTATTGATCAAATCGAAATAGTAAGTATGTAGAGTGTATATAAATGCAAAAGTAACTAAATTCACCTGGATCTATCTCTGGAGCGCCGTTCTTTAGACCGGTTATCTCTGGAACGCCTTTCACGAGATCTTCTCCCGGAGCGACGGCGAGACCTAGAGCGCCTGCGAGACCGCGACCGACGGCGATCACGAGATCTGATATAGCAAAATAAAATACAATCTTAGCTAAAGTAATTGATTAATTAAATATAATAAATTGGCAGAGCCTCGAGGAATATAAAAAGCATTATTATTCAAAAGAAAATTATTATTTTTTTGGCTTATAAGCATTTACTCAGTAAAATTATAATTTGACTCTCTTAAATCTGTGTTCATGAGGATGGTATTTGATTGATTTTGGGAAAAGAATTGTTTCCAGATGTAAACCTGAATAATTTGACATATTGATATTGTAACAAAACTGATAATGTTTATGGAATATATTTGTATGACTGTTGATTGAGTATAGTATTAATATCAATTATGTGGTACCCTTATTTGCAATAAATAAAATTGAGTTGTTGTCTTATGAGGCCGATGTGGGATAGCCAAATTGTCAACAACTATTGCCAATGGGAGGCTGTTCCAAATACTTGTGTTAAAAAGATTGAAAATAAGAAAAATATAATTATATGTCAAGGGGTTTTCAAATAAGTGCGTGGAATAGACTTCAGGGATCCTTGAGCCCTATGAACATGTACCTAAATAACTCTCTTCCAGAAACGTGGGTACCATAAAACTACTGGTATCCATACTGCAGATATGGTGAGAAAATTGACAGTTCTATTTTCATTGGCCGAACCATGTTACTCAGTGACAGTTTTCTGTTTATTTTTTATGGTTTTTAACATCACAAAAACAGAATAGAAAACCTCCTTGTAAACTAAAAAATATCTTATAAAACCGTCATCAGCATAACACAAGGTATTAACATAGTGATGATAATACCTATTATTCAGTATCATGATAAAAAGGCTGTACTCAAAAAGCAGTAAGTATTAGTTCTGATGAAAATATAAGTTTAGCATTTGAATCATAATTTCCAATTAGATAGCATGCTCGTTAGTAATTTTGTTTTTAATTGTACTATAACAGTAGGTAATTTACCTTTCTCTTGAACGTCGTCGAGATCTTGAACGAGTTCGTCTACGTCTTTCAAGCGACCGACGACGTTCACGCGACCTGCATTGAAATTGAGACCCCATTTTAGGCAAGCTTTGGTTTTCAGGAAGTTTATTATAGCCTGAATGAAATATTTGTGATTAATGGAGAAATTGTCTTTCTTTGTTGTTTATTAAACATCTCAAACATTATCCTTAAAAAATACAAATTAACTGATTCAACATATTGTTTTTGTCAACACAGTGTGTCGATTATTAATAGCATTTGTGTTCATGGGTAGTTGGTTTATCAATGTTTATTTTAAAATTATTTCACCTCTCCCTTCTCTCTCTTTCGCGACGTCGGCGTTCCCTTTCTCGCTCACGCTCTCTTTCACGTTCGCGTTCCCTCTCACGCTCTCGACGATCCACAGATCGTCGGCGGCTGGTACGCCTTCTGGACTTACTTCTGAAAATAATTTCTTTCTTGATAAAAATACAACATTAACATTATACTAATGGTCCAATATAGGCATTGGAGAGATTACAATTAGTAATAGTTCCACGTAACACGTGTTGCATGTCAACATCTTATTATGAAAACTAAATATATAAATTATCACTTTTTAATGTTTTTGATGCGTTTAAACGTCTACTTTATTGTAACAATTACAAAGAAAGAAAGAAAACGATAAAAAAATGTATGATCCAGGCGGAACTCGAACCCACGTCTCCTGATTTCCGGCCAGACGCGATTACCAGTACACCACAAAATTATGTGCCAATGATATGATGACATGGCTATTATTGACGGAGTCGGTGGCCCGCAACATTAAACGCTTTGGCCACTATTCAAAATTTCTTTACAGTATGAAAGAACTACTAAATGATTATAAACTCTGTTTACCTCTCTCTGCGGGAACTACGCCTAGGACTGACACTGGTGGAAGAATCACGATTGGAGCGATATTGACGCTTCTTATGCGACGATCTCTTCTTTGCACTTCCATCTGGAAATTTAGTCGAAATCCCATCTATGAAAACTATAAGAAAGTAGAGCTTAAATAAATATACGATAAGTGAGTAATAACTAAAATAGACTAACGTGATGACGCTGAAGATGACCGCCTTTCGCTTGAGGAATGGCGAGTTTTGTCAGCTGGTTTATCATCTGCAGGTTTTTCTCCTGCAGCGGATCTACACGAAAATAAAATAAATAATTAGATCTTAGATAACGAATAATATGAATACAATATGAGTTTCTGCAATACACTGGTTGTTTATTACTTCGTAGGTATTATAACAATTTTCAATGTTTTATGAATAAGAGTTATTTCAGAACGAAATGACATTTTGAGTTACCTCAAAATGTCATTTCGATAAAGACATTTGTTTCGAGTTTCGAGTAAGACATCTGTCTTTAAATCTAGCAGAGTGGTATCTTACTACACGTTTTTAAATATCAATGTGGTTTTTTTTAAATCGATAACTATTGATATTTCTATTCTACCAATCATATTGACGATAAAATTAAGAGTGCCGCTAAAACTTTTTAAGCTTTTCTACATAATAGCAAAGTTTAGGATATAAGTTTGATTACTTAGCAGGAGATGCTGATCTCGATTTTCGTCCCGATTCGTCGGCTTTTTCCTCTTTCACTTCGGTATTCTCTTTGGCCACCTCCTGGACTGACTCGACCGAGTTGTGATTTACTTCCTCCTTTTCTTCTGTTTCTTCTTTCTTCTCAGGAGATTTTCCATTTTCTGTAAAATAAATTCTTTAAGCAACAGTCCACAAATAGTCATCGTAAAAGACTAATGAAGTTGCCAACACCATAATTTGCTTTAGGTACATTATAAGTAAAAAACAATAGACGTAATTTTACTTTAACCGTAAGTAGTGATACTCGTGACATGTCGTTGCTTTTAGAGTCGAAGCCCTCATAATATTAATCGTTAGCAGAACTCATTTAGCTAATAAAATACAAATAATGAGCATAAGAATGAATAATGAAATATATATTTCAGAAAGTAAGGATATTTTGTAAGTCGGAAACAAACGCGTATTGGTAATTAATGAAAACACACCTGTAATTATTATTATTTTACATTATGGCGATTTCAATTTTGGAATATTGAAAGACTTAAATTCTAATCTAAATTTTTCGGCTCCAAAGCCACTGAATTACAATCCTTCCTTATGTTGTGTCCATTACTAGCCACCCAATAGTTTTACCCTTATTTGTAGGAATATTTTTATATATTCATTTCCAGTTGAAAACCAACAGTGTGAGATCTTTGTTTTCGAGATTATCTGCCTTTATGTCTAGTAGGTTAAAAAAGTCAATGTGTCATACTGTCTTATATCTAATATTAATTTATATTATGTAATTAAAATAAACACTTCCGTAAAAAAACTCCAGTGTTTAATACTATAGTGAATTTGATCAGTTAATATAGAGTGATACAAATACTTCGGGTACCTATTAATAATAAATTCATGCAACATCCTTTTCCTTCCCTATAACGGAGATTGGATTTTGGCGGCGGTGGTTGAGATTTTTATTTACAATATTTTAAACAGTATTAAAGAGGATTATTACGTTTTAAAATTGGTGTTTGTAATGACAAAAATATGCGTAAGGTGAAATAAACATTCACTTAGTGATTAAAATATAATAAAACTAGAAAAATTTCACGTCCTGAGGCAGGAATCGAACCCGCGACCTTTCGCAATCCGGGCGACTGCTCTGACTACTGAGCCACCCAGGACTTGGGATATCCCTGTGAAATTCTGTCAGTCAGTCGCCCGGATTGCGAAAGGTCGCGGGTTCGATTCCTGCCTCAGGACGTGAAATTTTTCTAGTTTTATTATATTTTAATTACTAAGTAATTTTTCAAACATTTATAATAATGTTAAAATCAAAAATTAAGAATATTCACTTAGTGTGTAAAACATTGGAGTGGTTGGTTTATCCTCATTTAAAGTAGCATGATGGAGACTATCATCTTATATTATATCCGCTGTAGTCTAGTGGTTGAGACCACCTGCTTCAGATCTAGAGGTCCGGGGTTCGATTCCCGTGGGGGCAGAAATTTTCTGCTCCTTTTGGTTGGTGGCTTTTCCAAGTCCTCCTGGCTAGCTACCATCATCTTACCTAAGTCTGCCACCATAACAATAATGTTAACAACATTTTTGTGTTCCGGCAGTTAGAGGTAAGTTAGCCAGTTCCTCTGTGTTTGAGGAATCCGGGTGTAAGCCGCTTCCATCGTCGGCCTTATTTTCACTTACCATCAAGTGAGATGAAGGACGACAGTTACCCCGTTATGATAAAAAAAATGGCGTCAAACTCTCAAGATGCATTAAAATACGTAGGAGAAGGGGGCCCAAAGTAAGCACCAGCCTAAAGCGGGCACCCCGCTCTAAAGTCAAAATTTTAAACTAACCGTCGTGTTGCGACCTATTTATGTTACCCCCCTTCCTGCCCCAGGCTGCGACAGCCGTGAGTGCCATCTCCGAGTGATAATAGAGCGTGTTTGTAACAAAAACAAAAATCTTCATTTTTATACAAAAAGAAGAAGGTACGTACATTGTGTTTTGTTAATTAGTGAGTAGGGTATGTTAATATCGATATGTGCCTAGTGTATTGTGTCCATTTGACTATATTTTAATGATATTTGCATTAAAAAATATTAACAAAAATTGTAGGTTATGTTTTACGAAACATGCGACTGACGCAAAAGGCAAAGCGGACAGGGCAAAGCGAGCATGCCCGCTATGCCCACTATAGGCATATCAAAATGTTAACTTGTTTAATATTCATTTCTTTAACTGTAGTGATCGTGTAGGTATCATGTTTTTATTATTTGACTTTTTAGATGGTGAATAAATATAAAGGAAAAACACAAGCTTCTTGGAGTGAAATTAAAAACAAACAAAAATCTACCTACAAGTACCAGAGATATAAAGTCTACCATTTTAACTCACGAAGTTGCTCCTATTCCTGACACGAGGCTACAAAAAACTCCAACGACACCTACTAAAAGCGTCCCCTTGGATGACATAAGTATACTGTCCCTTCAAACGATTTAGATTTTGATTCGAGTACGAGCACGTCACACGTCAGTCCTCTGGCGATTAGACACTACCTCAAATCCTATGATCTGAGGTAGTGTCTTCAGATCATATGACCTGAGGACATTACCAAACTACCAAAAGTTAAAATTCAAAATAAAAAAAAACAACAATAAATCAGAAAAATGGATCAGATTTTTTTTATTAAGTGTCGCAAATTAATTGTTTTTATGATAGACAATGTTGATTATGTTTAGTTTAATTATGAGAAGAAAATATGTTGTTTTTGCTTTAAACAAAGTGTGATTCCTGTGTTGTGTTTTGATAAAGTTATTCCTTATTATTTGTCAACTATTTCTAAAATAATAAATTAAAAGTATCTGTTACTGTATGCTCACGTATGTCATGCTTGGTTAGAGCAGTCGCCCGGATTGCGAAAGGTCGCGGGTTCGATTCCCGCCTCAGGACGTGAATTAAGTCTAGTTTTATATTTTAATTACTAAGTTAATACGATTGTCGAATGAGGTTTGCGGTATAGTCGTTATACTAGAAAAATGAAGAACAATCCTAAAGAATGTGATGTAAAACATTGAAGCTTTTCATTCATTTGCTCACCTTTCGATTCCGGCAGCTTAATATCGTCGACATGCGTGGTCTTGGGCTGGCTGCTCTTGTCGCGGCTGCTCTTGTCACGGCTGCTCTTGTCCCGGCTGCGTCTCCTCGAGCGGCGTGGGCTTCCTCCGTTACGATGTCTAAATTAAAATTCACAGTTTCTAGTTCCAGAAAAAATGTGTTTTGCCACAAAAACTGTTGCTTGTTGTTGTTTGTTGATTATTGTTGTATGCTGTTGTTAATTGATGTTATTCGTTGTTGCTTGTCACTATGACAACGGTCTTTCCTATCCTAGCGATGTGTATACACTGAATGTCTAATTGACAAAATGCGAGGCTGGAGTATTTATTGATGGAAAAGGTACACTAACAGTATACATATGTTACATTTTTTATAAGTATTGCCAAACAGTATCTTCTACAATATATACCTATAAGAAAATAAGGCTATAGGTATGTAAGTTACTCACTTCCTGTCTGAAGAGCGGTCACGAGACCGAGATCGCGACCGACGACGATCCCGCGAGCGGCGCCGCGAGCGTGACCGCGACCGCGACCGCCGGCGATCCTTGTCTTTGTCTTTATCCTTGTCCTTTTGCTGTTCCTCCTTCAACAATAAACAAAATAAATTGTATACATGTTATTAAAGCAGGTTTATACATGTTGTTAGGCAAAGTGGCAATTCATATTGGTAAAGAAATATAAGGACTTGTGTTCACAAAAATCTTTTCTCTATTAAGAAGTATAGTAAACGTTAAGTTGGCAATAGCTTCATTAGGCGTTCATGTAAGGCTTACAACAGCAAACTCATGGATTTGGATGTTTTTTGTAACTCATTGCAAGAATTTAAGAGGAGTCTTAAATCTATGTTATTGTAATTTTCCTTGCGATGATAACTTTTTTTTATAAATTTATGTTTAATTAAGGAAACTATAGGTCTAGATATGATATGTTGTATGTATGTAATAGTTATTTTTTATTGATTGTTTGTTTCTGAAATAAATAAATCGTATGTATATTACTTACCATTCTCTTCTTTATTTCTTCTTTCTTCTGCTGAGTGAATGTTTCTGGTATCCCGTTTTCACTCGCCTGAGCGCTCAGCAACAGCTCCCACAGTTCGCCCATGAAGAGGCGCGCATTTTTTCCGTTTAAAAATCCAGTCAGATTGATCTGCATTTTCTTAGGACAAGGGAACTAGGAAGCGAGGACACAGGATCGGGAAAGAAAGAAAATTATAATTATTTATCTTATCATTTTCAACAACTTTACACCCTAAAACTGGTTTATTCACGATGTATATTGCTTGCTTCCATCAACAAAAATGTATATGACTTGTATAATAAGAAAATTTTAATAGGTATTTATTTTGAAAGCCGTTAAGAGCGCCAGCGGTTTCAAATTTTTATTGAACAAAAAGCACAGATATGACTCTGGTAGGGAAGCTAACATTTAAAAGTGTTCAACGTGTGATTAGATGTGATGCGGCGAAGGCGGCCGCCGGCGACGACGCGGACTTCGGCCGGACCGCGGAAGACGCCGCGACGCGCGCAGACACCAACGACGCTCCGCAACACCGCGACCTCTGCTGAAGGCACACCAATAGTTTCTTTCTTCTCTCTTCTATCTCTTGCATCTGTAAGGGTGTTGCGAACACAACCACATTATGCTGAACGCAAGGCCTAAGCGAAACTTCCTTACCGCGAGTCAAATCATCTCTTAACAGCTTTGACAAGTTTTCTTTATTGTAGATATACAAGTTCATTATGTCTCAAACTAGGGAACACCTCAGCGCATATTGTTTTATACTGAGTTAGCATTGTAAGTATTTAATTTCCCTGTAAATACCGATTTAGTATGCTAAGGCCTCCGTAAGAGTGGAGCCGGCGGGCAGCAGCGGCTAGCAGGCGGCGGCGGGCGGCGGCAGCGACGGCGCGCTAACCGATGAGGACCATAGAAATATCCATACGCAATCAATATACATACGACAGCATACTTCAATTGCAGTCTCTTTTATTATAGAAAGTGCTTTTTTAAGTCAACATGATGATCCTAACACAAATAAATTACAATAACAAAGAAACTGCAATGATTACATAGTGTTATTATCATTTTATACATATTTTAAAAATAAGTAAATAAACTACCTTTTCCTCCAGTTGATTGTTGACGTAGTCGATGACCACGTCGTCTTCCATCTTCAATATTTCTGTGATTTTCTGGGTGATCCATGGTTTCAAAACATCCAGCTTCACCTTCGACATATCCACCTGAACATCATACAGATACATATCAGTGCTGAATATGAATCTTTCAATACCTCTTTTTTGTCATTGGTGGTGCCCTTATGGGTTTTGCCAGATTCGTGATTTCCACTATTATTTTAAGACATAAATAATGTAGTAGAGGCAACCTTTGAACATAATAAATTGATAAAAAAAACTTAAAACTAATTTATTGATTAATGAGGAGCTTGGTGGTGTAGTGATTTGAGCACTTTCATTTTGATTACGGAAACAAAGCCACTTTTGCCATGGTCTATCCCAGGATGGGTCAATATAAATTTATAATCTTGAGCTCCTCGGTGCTTTGAAAGGCATGTTAAGCCGTTGGTCCCGATTGTTACTGCAACCGCTTTAACCTACCAACCCGCATTGCGCCAGTGTGGAGGTGTTATGGCCCAAGCTCCTCATGTGTTTCTCCACATAGGAAGACCTGTGCCCAGCAGGCTTGTGATAATGGTGATGATGATAAATAATTAAATGTCAACCTGCTGAGTCAAACAGTCACCAAACTTCATTTGCTTCATCAACTTCTTCTCCTTGTCACTGAAGCGGGTATCCTGTTCTGTACTTGTCCCCTATTAAGATAAAGAAAAGATCTACATAGACACAAAGAAAAATGAAATTGTAAATAAGGAATTGGAAAGGTTATGAGTTGGTTACGATAGTGGGGTTATTGGTCAAAGAAAAAAAAACACTTTTGGTGCCGAAGCGTTAGTGTTAAAAAAAACACTTAAAAAAACGCTTCAGCACCAAAAGTGTTTTTTTTTTCTTTGACCAATAACCCCTATTTTTTTATTATTTTATTTTCTTGAAAACTATGAGTCCGGTATGCCATGTATGTGAAATCAATTGAAGGGGACGATTAAACAAACACATCAAAATGAGAAAAATGTGGGTTATCAGTTATTGGAAATTAAAAATTCTATTTTTTTAAACTCTCTCGAACTCAGTGAAGATGCAATTTAGGAAAAAGCTTATAGGACCTAAACTGTTCCTTTAAATGTCTAAAATGAATGAGACCAAAAGAGGAGGGTTATCGGTAGCCCTTTTTTTGTCTTCTTTCTTACTCAATACTTTATTTTGCTACCCATAAAAATATCAATATTTTGGTAAAAAAAAAAATGTGCACCCCCTTTGCGTTAGCCTGAGCATTTAGTGTTTTTGTTTAGTTAGTTTTTAATGTTTAAGTAAGTTAACCTTGTGAAATATATAAAACTATATATATAAAAAAAAATAAAGGCTGGCGATTCACTTTGCTCAGTCTGTATGTATTATCCATAACACAGGCTCCACTAATGATTAATTAATCCTAGATAGTGGACTAATTCTAAAGTACACTACACAAACTAAATGTAAGTGCAGTATATCTCATTCTCCTATGAAAAGACAGCTGTAAAATTATTTTCAACATAACTGAATGTAATAAATGTAGGTTTTACGAATTACCTCCCTTTAAGACTTCTATAATTGTCTAATGTTTCTCTCTCTCTCTTCTCAAAAGTAATATAAGAGATCATATTTTTTCTGTACTCTTTTAAGCTTATTGTAAAATGAGATATATTTACTGTGCCTTCAGAAAGTGTAAGTTTATGAATATAATTTGATATAATTAACCACTTAAAAAAAATCCAAATAGATATTTATTTTAATTAATCTGTCACAACACATTGGGTTTTTAATTGCCTTATTGGTCCTAGAAGTTTTATGCAGTTAAACAAAATTATCATTATTCCTATTTAAATTTTGTCTAAGAAACCCAAAAAACAATAAAATGATTTAAAAACCCAAATAGTAAACAATTAAAGCAGTAAACTGTGGGTCAACAATATCAGCAGATAGCCATAATACCTAAAACATTGATTTTGGTGGAATCAGGCAGAAATGCTATGATTGTTTAAATAAGTTTTAATAAAAATCAGAGTGCTGACTGAATACATGAGCATAAAAATGAAGTCGAAGTTTACCTATGCAATTTTTTCAAAATGATGTCTTCATACAGATCTAAGGTGTTCAACCAAAAATGGCTAGTACTAAAGTTTGTCAGAAAAAATATTTTTTTATAGTTGAAGGGAGTTACACCTCGAAGCAGACCTGTCAGACTACATCAACAGCGTGCGTGAGACCACCTACAAGAACTTACTTTAATTAATAATTCAGATTCTGAATTTACCGGCTATAGGTACGTATCATGTCATGACCCTTGGTCAGTGTATTTACTTCACATAACTTAGAACACAAGCAATCTATAACTATTCTTTTATACGAGTTTTTAGATTAACATCCATTGCATCTAAATAAAATAGGATAGCTCTTTGCGAACGCCTATCAAAAAGCATGGTATTATTAGCGGGTGAGGTAACACTAATGCGTAATTTATCGACGTATGTAAACGACATACGAAAACATTAAGCATTTGACATAATTTTTACGTTGAAAAACTCACCGTGTACATCATCATCTTGGTAGATTGTGAAAATCAATATCCGTAATACAAAATGGCTAGGGTTATCCACCCCGCCACGGCGGGCGTTATAACGCCGAATACTAGTTAAATAAAAAGCCTAAGTTAATGAATAAAGACTGCAATGGGCATAGCGCACTCGTTCACCAATCAAATTTTCATTGCCTTTCGGGCAAATTGTTCAATATAATATCTTTTATTTTAAAGAATTAAAGAAAAATGTGAGCAAGAAACAGCCATTTTGGAACTATTTATGACACAGAGAAAATATGAAGATAGATAGTTTTTTTTTTTATAATTTATGAAGCTTTGGCTGCTAGGGCCATTAGCTTAAACAGCGACTTATTTCTTCATTTTATTGCATTGAAATGCTTCTTGGGAGTATTTGGGACAGCGTTGCCAACTGCCACGGTCTCGATTACCCAAAAACCTAACTGAAAATCCCCAATTTTGGGGGAAAAAAATCAATATTCCCCACATTTTCCCCACAAATTTTCAGGAAAGAAATAAAAGTACTGTTTCCATAAATCAAATATATTTATTACATATACTTATTAAGTATTTAATGATTTTCATCAAGGTATTTATTGCAGCTCTTTATTGTGCCTTTGTTTTGCCAACATATCATTCGAAGGATCAAATTTTAATCCTTTCTTCTAGTGGTCATAAGCGCCAAAGAGAATATAAAACGCTACGCTAGAAGAGACGGGACTTCAAGGAAAAAAAAAATCTATAGAACGTGCACGCCAGACTCATACCAATATAATAAAAATTTAGCCAACAGCCTGGCAACAATAATGCCAACATAAGCAACAAAATAGGGATGTGCTTAGTAGGGATTAGTAGAGATACAGTTTAGATTTTTATCGATAGTTATAGGTGTTTGAAATTAATAAACAATGGTACTTGAAAAACTTTTATTTAGTATAATATACAATATATCAAGCTTGACTACTATGACAACATGGTAGGTTGTTAGGTTGACGGTAGGCGTGTGAATCGTCCTGGATCGGCCATCAACACCGATTTGGATTCCGACTACACCAAAAATATGTCGCGATTTTGTTGTCGATTGGTACATACACCAAATCCTTCCCTGTCAATTGAACCCACTGTTTACATCTGCGAAAAAAATAAAGTGGTTTATTTAATGGGCATGGACATCGATAGGGAAATAAAATTGTACAGACAGCACTATTTTTTACTTAGGTCGGTAGGTAAATATTACTTTTATGTACTGAAATTTGTACTAAAATCCCTATTTAAACAATAATAGCTTTAGAATAGAACTAATTAACAGTCGTTGGTACTTACCGATCATCATTGAGAGGAAATTCAGACATAATATGTTCGTTTTACATTGGCCGCAGTTCGTTTTACAGTGTCTTTTAATTACATATTTCTTAACTTATTCGTTTACTCATTTAGTTCACTTCACATCACACACAATCCTTTTTGGGTCAAGCTTATTTCTTGAGGCAAAACACTCGTTTTTAATAATAATTTACATTAATTTCTGATTTTAGAAAATTCTCCAACACAACTAAATGAAGTGTCAAACGTTTTGAAAACAAGACAACAGCGACAGAGACAGATGACAGATATATATCACCTGTTTATGAAGAGCGTCGACCACCATATTGATTGTATGGATAATGCCTTCTTTCGGATTGAGGCGGATTATACCGCCATTACTGAGCGTGCACGTTTCATACAATTATTTTTTCTTACGAAGTTGCGCTAGACTGATAAGCGCTGCTACAGTGTCAATGTGCAGGCGATTGTGATCACGGTGTTATAACTTCATACTAAAATAACCATATCATATACGACCAATTGCAGTTAACATTGAAGTATTGACTAGGACCATTCGTTTAACTGATATTTAATTTGGTCGGCTTACAATGGCTTAGAAATTCAGGCCCAAGTCGATAGATGACTCTGTAACCATAAAAAAAATAGTGACTTCGAAAAATATCAACAATAAATATTTAAAACTTAAGTGACATTTAAGATGTTATTCATTAAACTGAGAAAAAATAATTACTTCAATTTCTAATCAATATTAGGTAACTTTGATATTTTTTACAATGTCGTTAGTAATATTCTTACTATAACTTGTATTATAATATCTTGCCCAAATTATTAATTACTTAGTTAGAGTAGTGACCTATGTATTGGGATTTGAACCTAGGCCGTCATAGCAGTTCCTGTCAGTTTTGAATTTTTCATGACATATCAATTTTTTGATGAGATTTTGGTGTTCATTATTTTAACGATATAATTTTTATACAGTATTTTTCAATACATTACCACTATAAATATTTTAGTTAAGTACATTACCTACTTAGGTAGAAATTGGAGCGCTAATTCATCACTATCAATAATGATTAAATGGTATATTTGGCAGACCTCCTGCGTTCTAATCCGAGAAATCCGTGTTCAAATCCCGATTTGGAATTTTTTTTTTCTTTGAAATTTTATTTTGATAATAAAAATACATAAATAAACATGTTTTAAGTAACTTTTGATTGTTTAAATTTAGTTTTTAAGAAAAAAAAGTTTTATTAAGAAAATAATTTTTTGGATGTCTACCGGTTCAGATCACCAGATATCACTAAGCGCCATATATTTTGTAGTACGGAGTGATGCCTCTATACCCGTATAAAAAATGTACTCTTTGATTGTGATTCTCTGTTTTCAAACTCTTTAAAACGCTAAATTTTCTTTTGACAGATGCGTTTGAGAAAGTTCTCTGCGATACTCTAAGTTTGATGGACATAAATGTTGCCATCCAATAAACTGTAAAACCTTCCTGCCGGTGAAATTGCTTTAAACTTCATTTTTTTTATACAAAGCACGGCAATTGACCCATTGCACTAGCCGCCTCCACCTTGCCGGCCCAAAAGGTGCTTAAATAATCAAGGTAATTAAATATTCTTACATAATTTATAAATAATACTTACTTCTTAGACTACTTTTATTACTTCTAAGTTCAGTTCTAGCGTAAATGTCTTGATTCCCCGCATTTTCCCCACATAAACGCTCTCCCCACAAATTACCCAATCGAACTGAAAATCCCCGCAGTTTGGGGAATTCCCCACAGATTGTCAACGCTGATTTGGGAGTACTTGAAGAGATGGGCAAAATAATCATTTGTATCGATACAGCGTATCAATACGTATAGCAACCAATCGTATCGATTCAGCGATATATCGCAACGTCTTGTATCGATACATAAGATATTTATTCATTTTTTAAACAGGTTAAAATAAAATAAAAGTATTAGTTCGAACAGTTAAAAAAGACTTTACTGTTTTAAAAATGGAAGTTATACCTATCACAATATTTTATAATTGCCATTGAGAGGCAGTAAGGCTACGTAAAAACAAGAGTCCTAGACAGGCGTTGCGGATTTAAGCTATTACGTCTATCTAAAAGTTTGTTTCCGGCTAGTGAAAACAAGCGTTCTAATGGCACTGAAGTCGCAACCACTGATAAATATCGAAGTGCCAAAGTACTGAGATTACGCCAAATACTTAGTCTTGTGTTCCAATACAATAATGGATTTTCATTTCTGTCCATTAGTGGTTCTCTTAGATACAGTTTTCAAATGTCATCCATGCCTTCTCTGCGTACCTACATTTTATGAAGATTCAGAAGAATAAAGGACATTTAATATAACAGGTTTGATCAAATCATAATTTTAAGCAGATCAGATATACATCGGTTCGATATTTTTTACCTGGAGATACGATATATCGATGCGTATATCGATACAAAATATCGATATATCGCATTGCTATGTATCGATACAGCATAATATCGATTCATATCGCGCATCTTTACACGAAATATATGATGACAGTCACTTTAGAGCCACCGCAGATATACAATTTCAAGTTGGCCAACTAAATCGCAGAATGTCTAATAGGCATAGAATCTTATGATAGCCCGCACATTATATCAACTAAGTCGTTTAACTAAATAGTTGGCCAACTATCGGCCGATAGCCCGCACACTATAACAACTTAGTTGGTCAGTCATACGCTAAGATGCAGTGTGACCAGACCCGTGCGCGTGATTTCCCCACGCTTGGATTTTTGCTGACGGGCGCGCAGCCGCCCAGTCGATCTCTGCATTCTCTACTTACTTGTAACAAATGAAAAAATAGAACTGCTGATCGACGAAGTCCAAAAAAGGCCAGCCCTTAAAAACCTTATTAATATAAGAAATAAAAGAAGTAGTGCGTTCTTTTTCACATTTTCTCGCAGACGTCACCGCGCTAGCAACACTGTCCACCAACTAAGAGCCACCGCACATATACAATTTCAAATCGCACAATTAAATTGCGTGCTTTCATAGGCCGCCCACTTCGTCGACTTAGTTGGTGGACAGTGTTGCTAGCGCGGTGAAGTCTGCGATAAAATGCGGAAAAACAACGCACTTCTTAGCTTAAAAAAAAGAAGACGAAAACAGAACAAAACATTTAGGGTGCATCCGATATTAAGTGACAGATTAGAGCGGGGGAAACATCATACCTTACATTCTTAACTGAGATGTTACCCAGATAAGTTTTTTAAGGGCTTGCCTTTTTTGGACTTCATCGATCAGCAGTTCTATTTTTTCATTTGTTACAAGAAGAGAATGCAGAGATCGACTCGCTGCGGCGGCTGCGTGCCCGTCGGCAAAAATCTAAGCGTGGGGAAATCACGCGCACGGGTCTGGTCACACTGCATCTTACTGTGCCGCACAGTAAGATGCAGTGTGACCAGACCCGTGCGCGTGATAACAACTTAGTTGGTCAGTCGCACAGACTGTGCGACTGACCAACTAAGTTGTTATAGTGAGCGGGCTATGCTATCGGCCGATAGTTGACCAACTATTTAGTTAAACGACTTAGTTGATATAATGTGCGGGCTATCATAAGATTCTAATTCTATGCCTATTAGACATTCTGCGATTTGAAATTGTATATGTGCGGTGGCTCTAAGTCGCCAAATGAATAAAAAATATCAAAAAAAAAACTAAGTCGCCGAAGTGTGCGACTCTTTGGCTTACGCTACGCTCTTATTTATTTCATGATAAATTTTCTTTGTTTTCCAATATTCAAAGTAAGTAGATACTTTTTAGTTGTTTTTGTAAGCAATACTACCTAAACATCAAAGATCTCCTACATATGTGATCTGTCCAACGAATAAAATCTCTAATAAATAAAGTTACAAGTTCAATTCAATAGTTTCAAACTTTATGTAGGTACAGCAATTTATCAGCATGAAAATGGTCTAAATTTATAAAGCCGCATAAAATTTAAATTGAAATACATTGAAAATAAAAAAAAATGGTTTGTTATGAGTGATATAGAGACTAAAGTAATAATTATAATTCGGAACCAACATTAATTCTATCGGTCAAGATCATAATGTTTCAATTTTGCCAGTCAGTGATTCTTATTGTAAAGAAATATTTACCTCATGTGCTATATGTCAAAAGTATATAGGTCCATGTTATTGTTACTATTAATTTTATTATTGATTTGAAAAGTATGTAAACAAATAAAAAAATCATGTCTTGGGTTGGGGACAGAATCTGCGACCCCAACTGCTCTTACCTGGCACACAGCTGTCACTCGGATTGTAAAAGGTTGCAGGTTCGGTTCCTGCCCCACAACATGTTTTTTTTTTCGGTTTAGATACTTGTCTAATTTTTCAAACATCATAATGGTAAAAATAAAATTAGACTACTGATTGATTTGCATAAAATTGGTTGAAATATGAACTGTTTATTCTTTTGTCTTTCACTGTAAATTACTATTGAAAAACTTGTTTATAATATGTAGTAGGTACTTCATTCAATTTAGGTCAAATTATAGTTGTTTTGATAGTCATCCTAGATGTTCCTTATAAATTATTGAAGATTTATTTTAGCTAACTAAAACAAATCTTTGATAAAGACAAACATGTTTGTCCTCATTTCTATTAAAATTTTAATATACAGCGGTTAAGATATTGCATAAGTTGTTTGTCGTTATTTGTTTCAGATAACTCACGACACAGTGTGAACTTTGACATTGATGTAAGACATCAATTTATACTGTGTCCATGAATTTCATTAAAAGCTAGCAGCACAGTGTTGAAAAGAACATTGAGCATAGAAGACATACAGTAACAATGTGTATTATTCGGTTTTTTACATGTGAAGCATTCAGTGCTCATAAAACTAAGGAGATATTGCAAAAATTAATTAAAGTGGACTTAGATGTGGCAGATTTATCTACTGAATTATGTTATCATGTGGAACTTGCAGCAGATTGTGATTACTTGAATATAAATCAAATAAAAATTCTAAAATGGCTACTTAGCTCACCTCTACAACCATGTGCTTTGAAAAATGAAACAGTGTTTAAAAATCTAAGAGAAAATCAAATTATAATAGAAATTGGGCCAAGGTAAAACTTTTCATACACTTACCTACCTAAAGTTTTGTAATACCTATTTTTATAATTTCAAACTATTGAAATATAGGGTGGAAAGTGTTGTCCCATTTGCAATTATGTGAAAGTATTAGAATGTTTACTCATTTTAATAAATAGGGTTTCATCACCCCTTAATGTTTAAGATAGCCATAAAATTCCCTTTCAATAATAGTGTTTATATTATTATGTGTTAGTATCATTGTACATACTCTAGCGCTAGTCTATCACAATGACTCTAGAGTCAATATAGTACGGTAGCAACTATAAAGTAAGTGCACAAGATCCATGTGATGTGGTACTAAAGTGTTGAGCTACTTCTGTGGTCGACTGTACCTATAATTTAACTATGTTTCTCCATTTTTTTTGCACCAATCTCTATTATTCGTTTCAGAGAACTTCATACCATATAAGGTTGTCAGACAGGAATCGCTTCTACTGATAAGAGCACCGTTTTTGGTCTATTGCTTTTAATCTCTGTATAAGTAGTTTAATTAAATGTGACATTTTTTTAATTAATAAAAATTTCTATCTAGATAGATAAGATAAGATAAGTACACTAAGAACATAGAAAATATAGAACAGAGTAACGGAGGAGCACCACTTTCAGTCCCAATTTTTTTAACAGATTAATTACTGCATTTTCAGGTTCAACTTTTCAACTGCTGATTCAAGTAATTCAGTCCAAATATGCGAAAGTGTGGGCCTCCGTGATATAATTCGACTTGAAGTTTCTACTAGATTTCTTATTTCGTTTGGCAGTACCAAAATTATTTCTAAGGAACTCTTTGAAAAGCTGGCAGCGCCTTTGCATGATAGAATGACTCAATGCATTTATACAAGTAAAAACCTACCAAGAAAAAGTTTTAATGAAGGTTTACCTAAAGATCTTGAGCCATGGTATGTTGTTCCATTGCAAAAAGAAGGCCACCCAGCAATGGAAAGTGTCAATCAAAAATTAGGTAAGTGATGACCTGATGACCTGATGAGTTAACAAAGTAATTCAAAGTATACTGTTTGACCCTGGATAAAGTGCAATCTAGGAAGAGGTTGAAACTAAATAATAGGTGACAAAACCATGAAAAAAAAAACTTTTTTTTATTGATGTATTTAAATATTTACACCTTTCTCTAACCTCTTTATGTACAAAAAAAATTATTGATTGATTGCTGTGGTCCTATTTCTCTATATTAAATGCAATAATTATGCCAAATACTTTGTTTTGTCGATAAATTAAGAAATGCTCACAAAACAGTGGATATCAGATCACAATTTTTATTTTTGTACAAAAAATGCATTTTGTGCTGTTTTTTTTTCAATAATTTTTATTTATTATGCCCGTACAATTTTATGAGTTATTTATTATTATTCTCTATCATATTGTGGAGTCTTGACTATATTATTGATAGTGTGTTTAAGGGACTTAGAAATGATTGCTACGAATGCCAGTAATAGTCTGTTTATTAGATTAGTTATTGCTATTCATTACAACTATGTATCACGTGCATAAACATGTATATATAATTGAGGTCAAGTGAATGAACTGTGTAGCCACAGTACTCTTCCCCTTTGAAAGAAAAAAATTAACAATCAAAAGTAACAAAAAAAAAGTAAATGTAAAATATAAAAGTTATGTAAAAAATAATAATTTTAGGTTACATAGTAAACTAACAAACATCATTTAGTATTTAATTGGCTAACACAAAAAAAATAGTAATCAGAACAATAGAAAAAAAATTAAAGTTAAATTGTATAAAAAAAAAAATTGAAAAATTGTCTAATAAATAATATTCAGTTAGTGAATCGCACAACAGGCTTAATAATTCTTCCTGATCTTGTCACGTGTGGTGTCGGATGACTGTCGTCAGCTGCCTGCGTATTTGTGCAATGTTGTTTTTCTGCACGAGTTGCACTTTTCGGTTCATCGACATCGTGTACTATGAACGCTGGTTTTAATCGGTCAATTGACACTGTGCATTCTCGATTTGGCAATTGAATTTTAAAATATTTGTCACATTTTTCTAACACTTTGTATGGCCCCTCATATGGTGCAACCTATGGTTTCTTTACAGCATCTGTTCTGACGAATACATAATCACAAGTTTTCATCTCTTTGTAAATAAAGGTGGTTTTTGAAGTTTTGTTGTTTCTAGGGACAGGTCTGATATTCTGGAATGCATGTTGTAGTTGTTCAACGAAAGACTGGCGCGATGTTGTTGTCCTTTTTCGTTTCAAAAAATGTTCCAGGTATCCTCACATTGCATCCATACACCATTTGCGCTGCACTGACGTTACAATCTTCTCGCATTGTAGTTCGCAATCCTAATAATACGGTAGGTAATTCCTGTGACCAATCTCTGGAGTTACCTCCTGTGCCAGCGTTCCACCATCCCATTTGATTGTGGATGATAACTAAAAAAATCAGAACCACATCTGATTTTTTTAATACCCAGTAATTTGGCTGAAGATGTGAATAAATTGGACTCAAATTGACGTCCCTGGTCGGTTGTTATCCTTGCAGGACATCCAAATCAGATCCATGTGGTGTATAGTGTATTAGCGACTACTTCAGCAGTTACTTCTGGTACTGGTACAGCTTCCGGCCACCGCGTAAAACGGTCCATGAATGTGATAACATATCTGTTATTATTTGATATTGATAAGGGACCGACCACATCGATATGGACGAGACCAAATCTCTCCGACTCTGGAAACTGCATTAGAGGTGAATTGTTGTGGCGCAAAACCTTCGATTTTTGACATGACTGACATTGTCTGGTCCACATGCTCGTATCTTAATTCATACTTGGCCAAAAATAATGCTTTTGGATTAATTTCCTCGTCGCTCTTATTCCCGGATGCGTGACGTCGTGCAATATACCGAATAATTCTTTTCTAAATATTCTCGGTACATAAGGTCGCATTTCCTCCGTCGATGCTTCGCAATGTAATTCTTCATTGGAAGAAAGCCTTATTTTTTTCCATTTGAGTTTTTCATTCTGTAAAAGTTGCATCAATTCCGGTTCAGCCACTTGTTGTTTTGCTATTTCGCTCCAATCTATTTTACTGGGACAATCTATTTGTGGAATTCTTGACAATGCATCGGCTACGGTGTTTTGTTCTCCAGCGAGGTGTCGTATGTCTGATGTAAATTGAGCTATGTAGTCTAAATGTCGCAGACGTCTTGGTGATATTTTTTCCTTTGAGACTGTTTGGCGTTGTTTAAATGCATAAGACAATGGTTTGTGATCTGTGTATACTATAATCTCGTGACCTTCGCAATAATTCTGAAAATGGTTAATAGCCATATATATTGCTAGTAGCTCTCGATCGTACGTACTATAACCTTGTTGCGTCTCTGATAATGATTTAGAGAAAAATGCTATAGGCTTCCCTCGCTATTAACTTTTTGCTGAAGGACGCCGCCGACGCAAGATTGAGATGCATCTGTCATGATAGACATTGGAGCGTCGGATGCGGGTGGGCTCAGTGCAATAGCTTTTTTTAAACTATTCTTGCACTGAACGAATGCTTCTTTTGTCTCATCTGTCCACTCTATCTGGCTGCTCTCTCTTTTATTGCTGCCACACATGTATTTATTCAGTGGTGATAAAAATTCAGCATGCCTAAAAAACGTTTTAGGTCCCGTACTGTCTTCGGCAATGGATACTCGTCGATAACTTTCACCCTCTCTGGCAAGGTTGAAATGCCTTGTGATGTAATTTTGTAGCCCAAAAAATCTATTTCCGACTGTCCGAATAGACATTTTTCTGTGTTGATGGTAATTTCGTGCTCATCCAACCTTCTGAAAACTTCTTCAATGTGCTTGCGGTGCAATTCTTCATAGTTTGAGGCAATCAAAATATCGTCGACGAAGCAGAAAACGTAATCTAGCCCATTCATAATTTTGTTTATGAATCTCATGAAGGTTTGGCCTGCGTTACGCAAACCAAACGGCATGCGGGGAAACTCAAACAGACCGAAAGGGGTGATTACGGCTGTCTTCTCTATTTCTTGAACGGGAACTTGGTTGTAAGCCCTTTTGAGGTCTATTCGGGAAAATAAAGTCTTTTTTGGCAAAAGATATGTAAAATCCAACAACCTTGGGATAGGATAGCGATCTGGTTTCGTGATTGCATTTAATTTTCGGTAATCTCCACATAGTCTGATTCCACCATCCTTTTTCTTTGTCACGTGAATCGGACTTGCCCAAGCACTCTTTGACGGTCGACAAATACCTGTGCTAAGCATGTGTTCAATTTCTTGCTTCACTAATTTGTATTTTTCGGCTGATAAAGGGCGACATTTTGAAAATACTGGATGACCTTCAGTGATAATCTGGTGAACAACATCATGTTTTGGCGTTTCTTTCGCGCAGAACGGTCTAGTGATGTCTGGGTACTTTCCAATCAAATCTGCGTATGGTGATAGCGCATTGACAGTTTTCACCGTGGGCACATCTGAGTTAGACATCTCGCCAGGTGAAATTAGTCCCGTTAATTTATCAATTAGTTTTTTCTGCTTCATATCCACTAATAAATTGTGTTTCTCTAGGAAATCAGCGCCCAATATTGGTTGTTTGACGTCAGCTATGACGAATGTCCATCTATACGCCCGTCGTAATCCGAGATCCAACTCGAGTGTCATTTCCCCGTAGGTGTTAATTTCGCTACCGTTCGCTGCATACAATTTATAATTGCTTGATTTAATAGCTCTCTTCGTTCTCGGAATAATAGATATATTCGCTCCAGTATCTATTAAAAAACGATACCGACTTTTGCGGTCGGTAACGCATAGGCGGCTAGATGGATAGATAGCATTGACATCCGCCTCCGTCAACACTATTGAGAGTTTTCCGACTTCGTTTTCCATGCACAGTGTTGCTCGCATTTGTTCGCTTGATTCCGGAATCGGTGATGATAATAGCACAACCAATTGGGATTACTCGACGCTTCTGATCTTTGTCTCCTCTGCCTTGACCTGGAACGGCTACCAAACCTATGATAATTACCACGTCCCCGTCCTCGCACGCTGGGACGCCGGGTTCTCAATTCGGCAACTTCGAGACAAAGCGTATTTATTTTAGTTAGCAACTCATTCATGGGAAAACTGCTTGTGGTTGTCACTTCGGAAACTTCTTGGAATCGTATGTTCTCCATAATTTTGTCAGCTATTGCTGCCAAGTAATCTAACGTTTGATCTTGGCTCACTGTCAATACAGCCCTTACGTTGCCTGGGAGACGTTGTAACCATAGACTATGCAGGGTAGTCACACGGACATCTTGCGTAGGAGCTGTGATGGTTTCTGGTCACCTAACTCCATCTCGCTGATCAGTTTCTGAAATTGGCGCTAAGCGGATTCTTCATACAGTGATAATAATCTCTGTTTTAAGGTGTTGTATTTTTTATCTGCCGGGGGGTCCAAAAGCAAATCTCCCACCTGTTGAATAGCATCACGCCCTAATTTTGATATGACTAGGTGAAATTTGCAGTCATCTCCTTGCTTCTGTGGTAACATAATCGATTCGAACTGCGCGAACCACAGTCGCGGCATCTCGATCCAAAAATCGGGAATCCTTGCACGCTTATGGTTGAGACTTGGGGTGTTGCGCCAGGATTCGATGGTGAAACTGATGCGTAGGTGTGAGTAGCTTCTTGTCCCATGTACGACGGCTGCTGTTGCACATGCTGGTATGGAGAACTGGTCTGCGCAGCTGGAGTGTCTCGAGTCAATGGCATTGTTATTTTTGATGTAACTTAACACACTTCCCAAAAATATTCTCAAAGCTTAGGATTAAAGTGCCTCTTGAAATTCTAATCGGTGAGACCCGCTTGTGGGAGGCCAATTGGAATGTGCAATCGCTAAACTTTGTCAATTTTCGCAAAAATTGAAACTTCTTCGTGTTCTCCGTTTTTTTAAATCACGTCGGGGTCACCACTGTGGAGTCTTGACTATATTATTGATAGTGTGTTTAAGGGACTTAGAAATGATTGCTACGAATGTCAGTAATAGTCTGTTTATTATATTAGTTATTGCTATTCATTACAACTATGTATCACGTGCATAAACATGTATATATAATTGAGGTCAAGTGAATGAACTGTGTAGCCACAATATAAAAAATAACTAGGAAAATAAATGTTTACCAAGTGTGTTATTACCATTTTTTAAGTTGACTACTGATTAAGTCATATTACGCGGTTCAATTTGGGTTTAATATTGCTTTCAATTGGCAATTGCATTGACAAGTCTAAAATACATCAAATTTATGTTTGATTTTGTGCGTTTATAACGCCTACTTTATTGTAACAATTACAACTATAGAAAGAAAGCAATGAAAAAATTATATGCTCCAGACGGGAATCAAACCCGCGTCTCCCGGGGTCCGGCCAGACACGATCACCACCACGCCACTGGAGCATCAGGTGTTACCTACCAATTTCTTCACCGCTTTCTACCTTTTTTAACTTTTTTATAGCAATGGTAGCCCACGAGAAGCGGGTTAGATGCCCGCCTGGAGCATATAGTTTTTTCATTGTTTTTTACATTTATCACTGAATATAGTGGAAAAAAATTAAACAAAAATAAAGAACTAACAATTGAAGAAGGTACACAAGTACTTTTCTTGTAAATAGGTCGTTAGTTCAAGTGATTTTACCTTGTTATTGCAGGCGTCTATAGGCGGCGGTAACCGCTTACCACCAGGTGGGCCGTCAGCTTGTTTGTTAGCCAGTTGTATAAAAAATAGGTGTGTTTTAGAATAAAACCAATTTACCGGATTTAACTCGCGTTTAATAAGATGTTACATTATAATTATACACCCGACGGACGTTTCGATAACTTTACAGCGATCGTGGCCACGGGAAGACTGAAGATGTAATTTTTTTTCTTAGATAAGTTTTTTATGTTTCATTTTAGTTCGAATTATGCATACAAAGCTTACGGTGTCAGTTTCACAATGTATTTTGGAGTGGCTGGAACTTTTTTGGAAACTAGTAGAAAGTAATAAATATTTTGATAAATCAATAAAAAATTATACTTACATAATATTTTTTGTAATTTTTTACTATAGATTATTATTTATGATCTAGTTTCTGGATCAAACTTTTTCCAGGGTTACACTTTTTTAAATATTCGTTTGTAATATCTCGATCTCTCGATTATATTTTATTCTAGGTTTGGCTTTTGACTCATGGGATATGGACTTCTATATGGATCTGTTTGTAAACAAATTGAAACGAGACCCAACCAGTGTTGAATTATTTGATCTTGCCCAAAGCAATAGTGAGCATTCACGGCATTGGTTCTTCAAGGTAAACTCTCGTGGTTAGTCACCACAAGTGTACTAAAGCTCTATCAAATAATTATTTAGACAGTAAAGATCGCATTGTCTTTTTTTTGTTGCTACATAAAAACAACTAAAAGGTACTTTTTTATTTATTTATTTAAATCTCAATGTTGCTGGCTGCTTATGAAAGCTCAACTAGCATCATCATCACCAGCCTATGTTCGCCCCATACCTGTTCACAGGTTTTAATCATAGTTATGTGTAGATTTGTTTGTTTGAATTCAGGGAAAAATATTATTGGATAATGAAGAGATAAATCAATCCCTTATTGATATGGTTGCATCTACTCAGCATACATCAAATAACAATAACGTTATTAAGTTTGGTGATAATAGCAGGTACTGCATAAACACGAAAGAACTTACAAATAATCATAAAAAATAATTTCTTAAATACAATTGAAATTTCAAAAATACAATTGTTTATTTTTCAGTGCTATTAAAGGGTTTTTACACACTAAGATACGTCCAATCAATGTTAGAGCACCATCACAGATGGTTGAGGAGTTGGTAGAATCAGATATAATTTTCACAGCTGAGACTCATAACATGCCTACAGCAGTAGCACCGTTCAGTGGAGCTACGACTGGTACTGGCGGTCGTATAAGGGATGTGCAAGGGGTGGGCAGAGGGGGGCACACAGTGGCCGGTACTGCTGGGTATAGTGTTGGAAATCTGTGTATACCGGGTAAGCTTGAACATGGATACAATTAATTACAAATAAAATCATTAATTCTGTTCTATAATTCTTATGTTGTTGCAATTAACATCAAAACCGTTTTTTATACAAAAACAATCTGATGCCCACATAAATTCACTTTATTAAAAACGGAAATAGTCAAAAAAATACGGCAGCTACCATAAAAAATAACACTTTTTGATGCAGACTCTAAATCACTCTCTTTAATCTCTCTCCCGCTTTCTCTCTAACTCTCTTTCTATCTATCTCTCTCTCACACCCTCCCTCTCTCCTTCTCAACAAGGATGGAAAAAGCATATAATAGCAAATGTTAGGTCTGTTAAGTTACGTTGAAATAGGTTGAGAATACAACTAAATTTTAAGTTTTTTTTTGTATGTAATTTGGAATATTTGTATAAGCGCACCTACAGCTTGAACTAGACATTACTTCACATAAAAATACATTAAGTATAAAAAATAAAACTAAAACACCATATTTTTTGTGTTCTGTTGTTCTGTGGGTATTATCTTTATTAAAAATGGACACAAGATTTGATGAAGTATTTATAATTATGTTTATCAAACGAAAGTATCAGAACCGAAGCAGTAATGTTTAAAAAAGCAATTATTTTAAAATACAGGCTATGACTTACCATGGGAAGAGAAAGGATGGGAATATCCAAGTAACTTTGCAAGTCCATTGCAAATCATAATAGATGCCAGTAATGGTGCATCTGACTATGGAAATAAGTTTGGAGAGCCTGTTATATCAGGTAAACAAATATAGCTTTTATGCTGAGGTAATAACATGGATTTTTATTTTTTAACACCGTTTATAAGAAACATATCTAAGCTAGAATAATTTCACATCCGAGGGCTGGAATCGCACCCGCCGTTATGAAAGATCGCAGGTTCGATCCCCGCCCCAGGACGTGAAATATTTCTAGATATTTTTCTATGAATCTTTTACAGGTTTTGTTCAGTCTTACGGATTGATAAATGCGGATAACGTAAGAGAGGAGTTTGTGAAACCAATTATGTTTAGTGGTGGAATTGGCTACATGCCTCATACAATGATTAAAAAGAATAAACCAGAAAAAGGTACCTACATAATTTTAAAAGTTCTCTTTATATTAAGATTAATTAAATATCATACCATGCGTTCAACATGCTTCTATAAAATAACTTTAGTACCCGTCTGCGTGAATGCTGGTTAACGGGCCATAAGGTAGACAATTTCCTTTCTCAGGATGTAATCTATCTCCAAGCCAGATACCCAGACAGAATTAGTTTCGCATTTATAATATTAGTATAAATGTAATAATAAATTATACTTTATTAGTAGATATTTCAAACCCAAATCTGAGTACAGCTTGCGCTAAACTTCTAGCACGCTCTGAACACGAGTCGATTCATTGCTCACTATCAAAATATGGAATAGCGGAACAACGCGGTGTGAATGGTATCAGTGGGCAGTTGCACAATACTGCGCGATGCAACTTCAGATTGAACTAGAAGTTTGGCGAAAGCTCTACATTCTATGGCTCTTGAATAAATGTTCGCACTCATCGTAAAAACACGTGCCATTAGCGGAATCCGAACCCGGGATCTCTGGTATAGTGTACAGGGGGTACCCCTCAATGGCCAGTAGTAATTCTAACTTTTGGCACAAAAAATATAAAAGTAACATATTATAGTAAAGGTTAAATACAGTTTGAGAACAATTAATAGACAAAAGCTAGGTATACACCAATCCCTGCACAATAGCACATTGCGAGTCTCAGCAACAAACAGCAGGCCCACCATTGAACGCTTTCTGGACTTTCGGATCAAAACCAAGCAAGTTTCCTATGTGTCTACACCCAGCGGGATACCATGTCTGGGAGACTTATGAGTGATACAGAGAATTAGATCTGGATATTTTCTACTGAATTATGCTGAAAACAGAATTTGTTCCGTATATGAAACGAAACTATAAACTTTTCTAAACCAACCTCCAGCCAGCGGGATATTTACCAAAACCACGTCTGATGAACTATAAATTTGTATCAACTTTTAGATCTATACATGTTATAATATAATTGTTAACAAACAGGAACAAAAAGAACTTTTACTTAAGAATTTTTTTTTTAACATATATTATAACTACATGTTCGCAGTTTCGATAAAATTTCAAGATAGTGGTTAGACCCTAGAAAAATACCCTTTCTCATACATAATATAACTTCATCCTTGATTACTGAAACCGAAAACCGTCTTCAAACAAAACTGGGTGCTGCCCCCCCCTAGTAAAATTCGCTAGCTAGCCAATGGGTGTAGACACATAAGTTTCCTGATTTAAAAACTACTTTTGGATAGAATGTTTTATATCGCATTTTTAACTGTTTTTGTTGCGTTTAAACGCCTACTTTATTGTAAGAATTACAAATAAAGAAAAGAAAACGAGGAAAAAATATATGCTCTAGGCGGGAATCGAACCCGCGTCTCCTGATGTCCGGCCAGACGCGATTGTCACTACGCCACCGCCACCTTTATCTTTCTTCTTAACGTTTTTATAGCAACGTTTATCTCACCACTCATAGAGGATAGAACACTTTACAAGTATTTTTAAACTTCCAGTTAAGATTTTCTTTTCTTTATTTGTAATTGTTACAATAGAATTTTTAATGTTAGCCCCTCAGATATTCTGTCGAATATATTTATAGTAGGGAATCGATATACGTTACTAAATGAAACAAAATTGTTTTAGGTATGTTATTGGTAAAAATTGGTGGTCCTGTTTATCGAATTGGAGTTGGGGGTGGCGCTGCGTCATCGGTAGCCGTCCAAGGCGGAGATTCAAGGGACCATGCGTTGGACTTTGGAGCTGTACAGAGAGGTATAACTCATTTAATATTATGCATAATACTTATACATAATATAAATTACCAGGTACTCTATGAAGCAATTGTTTGATCTGTAAAAAATATTTGCATAGTTAGCAGAAGTGGCGGTGGAGAATAAGTACTTTAGCATACGCTTAAACTCAAGCTTTAAAAGTTAAAAAAATAATGTTGTTTGAGATTAGTTCAGAGGTATTGCGACCACTCTGTATATACACATTAAATTTATGTAGTCACACACTAAACCTATGTAATCTATGTTTTCACAGGAAATTTCTTTCTTTCATTATCCATATGAAAAGGATAGTAAAAATCAGAACCGTCAAATCAATTAAATTTAGACAGCCTTTATAGAGACCATAACAACTTTAAATGACATTTGCTTTGTTAAATTTTCCACCGCAATGAAGAATAACTACGAACATTTAATAATTCTTTCTAAATATCAAATTATTTGACAGCTGTCTCATTTTCATTCATATTAAGAGAGCGAGACGGATGCACTCATATGAACCTACATTTTGTTTCCTATCACATCTATAATTATTGCAGGTGATGCTGAAATGGGAAATCGTCTTAACCGCGTTGTTAGAGGTTGTTTAGAGGCTGATATCAATCCTGTTGAATGTGAGTTATTTTATTCCAAATTCGACTGTAACTTGATGATGTTAAGATCGCTAATAACAATTCATGCTTTGTAGCTATTCACGACCAAGGAGCTGGAGGTAACGGGAACGTGCTTAAAGAGCTAGTAGAACCTGAAGGTGCTGTTGTATTTACTAAGGAATTCCAGCTTGGAGATCCAACAATCACTACTCTAGAATTGTGGGGAGCAGAATACCAAGAAAACAACGCTCTGTTATGTTCTAAGGAAAACAGAGCTATTCTCGAAGGTAAGATAATTCATGAATTACCTTTTAATAGATCAATAATATAAATCAGAGTGTAATCTATTTTTTGAGCCAGTATTGGTTGAGGAGCTCGGTTGCGTATTGGTTTGAGCGCTCTGGTTTCGATACGAAGAACAAAGCAACTTTCGCCATGGTCGATCCTGGGATGGGACAATCAAAGTTGGTTACCTCGAGCTCCTCCGTGCTTCGGAAGGCATGTTAACCCGTTGGTCCCGGTTGTCCCTGCAACCGCTTTAACCCACCAACCCGCATTGGGCCAGCGTGGTGGTGTTATGGCCCAAACTCCACATGTGTTTCTCCACATAGGAAGACTCAGTTCAGCAGGCTCAGTAGTAAAACAAAAACTTTACAGTTTCGCTGTGTGTTCGCCTTTCTGTCCATCCATAAGCCACCATCACTTCATTCATAATGACATCCTTAAACTGAATAAGTGATTTGCATCAATTTTATGTTACTGTGTAAATTACTAAGAGGTAAATATTTGTCTATTCAGGTATATGCAAGCGTGAAAGATGTCCCGTATCTTTCGTGGGCGAAGTGACCGGGGATGGGTTCATGAGTCTTGTCGAAGACTCCTACACTGACCAGTATATAGACAGAGTGAATAGGCTTAACCCTGATACTAATTCGAAGCTGCCTTACGATTTGCACTTAGAGGCTGTGCTTGGTAAGTCCTCATCGCTATTACATTGTTTTTATTTTTAACACCTGTATAAAAAGTCCGGTATTTTTTATGATATTGGGATAGAAAATGCTATAAATAAGATACTAATTTATTTCAGGGAATATGCCGCAAAAGAGATTTGATTTAAAAAGAGAAAAGAGGACAAAATTGCCTCTTTCACTGCCGAAGGATGTGACTGTTAAAAGCGCCCTAGACAGAGTTCTTAGGCTTGTCAATGTTGCCAGCAAGAGATATTTGACTAACAAGGTATATTTCTTTTGAGTATCATTTGAGTTTTGGTATTTTACATAAAGTATTACGAAGTTTGATTAAGAACCAAGGAACTCATAAAAATTGAGAAATATATCCAAGTTTTTAGAATTATTATAGACATGCGTTATTCATCCATTAGTTTCTAACATTTGTATCTGACACTTCAAAATGTTGTAACAATTTTTAAAAGGAGCTCAAGGAATTAGCTTTTTATTTATATTTTTGTTAACTATACAAAGTTCCTCAGGACGTGAAATTAGTTTAGATACATTTTTATTAGGAAATTATTTTTCAAACATTTATAATAATGTTAAAATCAAAATTAAGAATATACAAAGTATTTTTAATAACTTTTTGTTCTTAAGCGAACAATGTATGGACGTAGGACAAATTTATTTTACATTATTCGCCTTATCGAAGTATTTTCCGAAATGCATTGAAGTATATTACGTTACACCCGCATTTAAATGCAGTAACCAGAAATAATACAATAGATCAAACATGGCTGTATGACTGTGATCCCTATGCCTTCCCTTTTATGGCGAAAATTCATCGAAAAAAAGAAGGAATTAATTTTATTTTCAGGTGGATCGCTGTGTGACAGGTCTAGTGGCACAACAGCAATGCGTTGGTCCCCTACACACTCCTCTGGCCGACTTCGCTATCATTGCTCTGTCTTACCATGAACTAGTTGGATCCGCCACTTCTATTGGCACACAAAACATCAAAGGACTGTTGGAGCCCGCAGCCGGAGCCAGATTGTCACTTGGAGAAGCATTGACTAATTTGGTATGTCGCCTTGCGTTCAAAAACTATTTTGAATTTTTAATAAAGCTTTTTATTGACTAGGGGGCAATTAATGTGCAACTTTTCTTAATTACTATAGGTATATCCATAATTGTTCGGTAGTATAAAGTAGTATAGTATAAAGTTAGATATATATAAATAAGTTAGATATAAAGTTACAACGTTTTTGTATTCTGCTAAGTCAGCGCAATCGAAACGTAGCCGACACTCATCAGTTTGTTACTCTAATAATAAGAAACTCATAACACAAAGTGAACCGGACGGTTTAATGATTGTTTTTTATTCTGCAAAATAATTCACATTTGTGGCAGCCGAAAAGCATAGACACTTCTTTGGTTGAACTGTCAACTCACTAAGCTAAACTAAATTTGTTTGTTGCATCATTGTTAAGGATTATCCAGCCAAAGTTGAACCAACCGATAGCGTTTCGTTAGTGTTCCGGCTTTATAAGCAATGTTAGTGGAATAACTTTTTGTATTACAAGCACATTAGTAACGATACCGAACCGCTGCCGATCCGTTTAGGAAAATAAATACCAGAAATAACCCACATTAGTACCCCTAGCACAAACATTTGAAATATTCGTATCATTATCCTCACGTCAACTATTTTATTAAATTTTGAGCAGTGTACCTGCACCCTTATTCTTAACTCAAATCGCGGATTCGATTCGAAAAGACACATCCCGTCTCGCTTTGACGCACCGCGGTAAAAAAGTGGCAGTTATATGTTTTTTTTTATACTACTAGATGACAAACAAGCTGACGGCCTACCTGATGGATATGTATACATATATTTCCAATTTTCTAATCTTTTCCGACAGTTGAGAATTTTTAGAAAGTTTCGTCTCGTCATCGAATGTGACTATAGCATTTGTATGGGAAACATGACATTACAACAGTACCTTTGCAGTCAAAGATTCGAGAATCATTCTAATCAAAGATTCGATAACTTTAATGTGACCATCATTTGTTCTCTATCGCCATCCAATGCGTTAATACGTTGACCATATATGAAAAATTCAAATGTTCGTGCTAGTGGTACTGGTTTAAAACTGAGGCTGTCTGATTTTAATTTCTTTTATACCTAAATTTACGGTTTCTAATCCCGGCTATAACTTGCATACGTACTTGGAAAATGAACCTTTATATCTGTAAAAATATTCAGGTATTCGCCGGTATTACCGAGCTTGAGGATGTCAAGTGCTCAGGTAATTGGATGTGGGGAGGCAAGACGGGCGTCGATGGCGGGGCGCTAGTGGTGGCCTGCGACGCCCTATGCGCCGCGATGAAGCCACTGGGTGTAGCAGTCGACGGGGGAAAGGACTCGCTCTCTATGTGCGCGTACGTCGCTGGCAAGAAAGGTAATTCATTATTAACCCTCAGCACAGCTTGGACAATGGGCCTAATTCTTAAGAGACACTCTAATTCTTTTAAGTACAATCGCTATATGCTCGCAATATGTAATAGGAAAAAGATAGCAAGAATTTGTTTAGAGCTGTCAATTAAATTTAGATATATTTATAAGAAACCACAGATCATTTTAGATGGCATTTACGGAGGTGCCTCCTAAACACTGCATTTTATCACGTTAAATATGGTCGAAAATTGAACGCAAGTTCCTAAACGTCAAATTTTATGACAGCCATGCTTTTTGTATTCATTTTGAGAGAAAGAGATGCACTGAACTTAAATTTAAGCTTAGCATTGTTCTCCTGAATTAGGGCCACTAATACAGACGCACACAGATAACACGCGCAACTGTTTGTATGCGCACACGAACAGTAACTGTAAGCACACGCCTTCCTCGTCAGTGCTGTTATATCGGCGGCGGGGGTGTGGAAACTGAGATTGGTGTGGAACGAGAAGTTTTTTTTTTATACAACTAGATGACAAACAAGCTGACGGCCTACCTGATGGTAAGCGGAGTGGATGGTGAGTGGCCATTCTAACTCTGTTAATTACGTATTCTATTATATATCCTCGGTATTGGTAGCCCTCGGATCCACAGTATATCAGTGGTCGGAGTAAAATCAGTCACTGAGTTTTGACCCTTTTGACCTGTCAAGCCACACAATGGGCCTAATTCCGGGAACACACTTTAATTCTAAATTTAAAAACAGTATATCTCTTTCTCGCAATAAGTAATAGAAAAAAGATAGCAAGAATCTGTTAAGAGCTGTCACTTAAATTTAGATAGATTTCATAGAAACCATAGACAATTTTAGACGGCATGTACGGAGGTGCCTCCTAAACACTGCATTTTATCACGTGCATTATGGTCGAAAATTGAACGCACAAATCTAAATGTCAAATTATATTACAGCTATCCTTTTCGTATTCCTTTTCATAGAAAGAAATGCACTGAACTTAAATTTAGACTTAGCATGTGTTCACCAGAATTAGGGCCAATACCACTTATTACAAAACGCGTATTATAGTTAGGCCTAGTTAAAAATTTATGCTGACTCTGTCTTTCCTTTAACAAATTTAAAAGTAACAGCTGCAGCTTTAAACTAGGCTTTACTTTAGTCCACGTTTTATAATAGGGGAGAATATGTTTTTATTTGTCTTATGCTGTCTTACGCACCTTAACAAATTAACTTTTACAACACAAATGTTTTCTCTAGTTTTTCATTTTGTTTGTATACTTATTTTATAGTAATTTACTTTAATGTCTGTGATGAAGAATTTTATACAAATTGTTTATCTATCTATTAGAAAGAAATATACATTAATTGATTTGTACAACACCTAATTTACAACGGTATAATAAAATTAACAAATAAATTGACGTGAAAAGCGTATATTTAAATTATAAATAAAAAGCACAAAGCCAATTCATTCATATAATTTCTGTTAAATTGGATAGGTATTTTATTTATTTAGTACTAGTGGCCGCCCGCGGCTCCGGTCGCGTGGGTGTCGTATATAGCGCCAAAAGGTAGCCTATTCAAAAGACTTTATACTTTACTAAACTTTTAAATCGCTTTGTATATCCGTGTCAAAGAAAAAAATCGCTGAAAATATAGGTACAAAAACAATTATTATATCAATGATAAAGGAGATGTCTCATATCCGGCCAGATATATGTACACTATCTCAAAAAATCAGGAATAATCTCCTGAATCCGGGGAAAATACTGATAATTCGTTTTCATCCATAGTTTGTTTGTACAAAATTTAAAATTATTCGTCGTTTTCACCGTTATTCAATATGGCAATATGGCCGGCGACAGAAGTCAACTAAACGTCACCAAAGTGACGTAGGCGCCATGATGAATATTTGACTGTGTTGTAGTTTTTTCTATAAAAAAATATTGTTTTGTACCACGCAACAAAGCAAATAAAAAGAGAACGGACAATGCGACACTGTTCTATATATTTTTACCTATTTTTCAGTATACTGTACATATACCTGGCCGGGTATCCATACATTTTGAAACATCTCTTTTGTTTAATTGTACTGTAACTGTTTAAAACAGGATAGATATCAAAGTGTAACGATTTTATAATGCAACTTTAAATGTCGTAGTGAAGTCGCCGGGCACATTAGTTGTCTCCACGTACGCGCCTTGCCCCGATATCACAGTCAAAGTCGACCCTGCGCTGAAGCATGAAGGCTCTGCACTAGTACATGTAGCAGTATCACCGGGAAAATACAGGTGTGTAGATTATGAAACATTATTTTCTGAACACATACAAGCAGTTATTTTTCACACACACATTCATCTAAGAGAGCTTAAACGATAAACCAACTTTTGCGCAGTCTCTTGTTTGTACGGTTGTCGTTTTATCAAAGAGTCTGGCGATTCGTTTTAAGCCTGCCGGAGCCACCTATAACAGTAAAATATAGGGCCATGGTTATTGCCGCACGCCCCATTATTTCAAAGGCCTGGGGAGAGCCTTATGACAGAGTACATGGCCGCCGCTATGCCTTAAGCTTAAATAATCATTTCACATGAGACAAATAATATGTGCCCACTTTTGATAGTTCTTGAACCTTATTGCAAAGATATTAAGGACGCTAAAATTGTGTGTAGGTACATATCATTGCTCGTGACTGATCAAATTCCTATTATTACAAAGTATTGTTAAACGAGTATTTTATTACTATTCTTACTATGTTAAATACCTGTAACCACTCTAAATTATGATGTGGTTAGACTTAGAATTGATGTAATACATATAAACCTTATCTGGTAACTAATGTAATGTTATTTTCTATTTATTTATAGACTTGGAGGTTCATCACTTGCTCAATGCTATAAGCAGCTAGGAGACACTCCTCCAGATCTCGATGATCCTATTGTTCTTAAAGCTTTATTTAAAGTAACACAGAAATTATTGAAAGGTAAATTTTATGTACATCTGAATTAGTGTGGGAAAGTAAAGTAACAATAACATAATTCTTGATTATAATACTGACTTTTCATTGTAGAGAAAAAGCTGTTATCTGGCCACGACATCAGCGAAGGAGGCTTTATAACGACCGTTTTGGAAATGGGCATCGGAGGCCTACGTGGCTTGAATATTGACTTAAATGTACAAAATAATGTATCTACAGTCGAGGCTCTGTTTAATGAAGAGCTAGGTATCGTCATAGAAGTGGCTCAAAATGACTTGAGCTATGTCCTTGAAACCTATAAGAACAGTAATGTGACCGCTAAACACATTGGCAATACTGGCGAATATGGAATGAATTCTATGGTATGTTTAGTTCATTAGTCATAAAACATTATACATATTTAATTTTGGAATCAGTTTTTGAAATCTGTATGCTCAAAGCCATGCTTGAGCATACAGAGCCATGCTTGAGTCTCTACTTGCATTGCTCCTGTAAATTTTGTCGTGTCGACAAGCAGGGCTTTAGCAGCTAGCTTAATATGGTTTTATACTACATAATGTATATTGTATGAAGTAAAAAAGGAGTAACAGTTTCATCCTTAATTATTTTCTTGTACGCTGCTCAGTACAACAATTATTTTAAAGGTACATTTAGCTGATCAAATTGAAGTTTTATTTTTATTTATTTTTTGTTATGCACGACCACGCTCTAACTAAATGCTTATCGTATTCCAAATTCGATACTCTCCCGGTTCTCGCAATGCGTGTTATTAGATCAAAGATAATTATGTATATTTATATCAACTTAAATAAGAGTTTACTCTAATATTTATGTACCAACCTACACACAAAAGAATGCAAAATTGAAAATATATTTAAGGACAACATGAATACAGTAGAAAAATAATTTCTGATTACTACAAATTACAAAAATCTAAATAATAAACTCGATGTTCAAGTAATATTTTGTTTCATAGGTGACAGTAAAAGTGAATGGCGAACTAGTGCTAAACACGGTACTGCTAGATGTTTTCAGAATGTGGGAAGAAACCAGTTATCAATTGGAGTGTTTGCAAGCTAACTCTGACTGTATCAACCAAGAATGGAAAGGTGAAAAAATCTTTTGAATACATTTGCGCAGTAGACTTTTTCATGTGTGTAAGTGTGCGGAAAGCTATTCTTTTCCACACGAGTGCATGAATGAGCTTTTAATTAAAAAAAAAACCTTGAATATTAGAAACCAATAGTCTGATTCAAACTTTAGATTTGCCCTCCAAAACGTTTAATATCACACTCTGCTATATGGCCAATTATTACTTGTTCAAGGATTAAACTGTTTTTCATTGATTTCCTTTCGTTGTTTTGTTATTGTGCGGATTGTCATTTCCACTCTCTATTGTTGACAAACCGGGACTCGTGAAGAAATGACATACTTTCCACACTTGTATCGAAATTTACTATTATTCGTTATCTTAGTAAAGCGCTGATTAGCTAGCTAATTCGTTTTTTATACAACTATATGACAATCAAGCTGACGGCCCACCTGCTGGTAAGTGGCTACCGTCGCTCATAGACACCTGCAATAAATAACAAGGAAAAAATCACATGGGCATTGATACTGGGGCCTAAGATGAAATGATTTCTATACACAGTAATCACTGGCTACCTTTTTCTTCGACCCGAAATACAGTGAACTGTTTTGGCCAAAATAAGAAACGCGGAAGGAATTTGTTTTTCAATTGCACACTTAAAAGTTACACATTCGTCGCTTTAATTTTAATAGTTTGTAGTAGAATTGGACTTGTATTCTTATCTCTAATTACTTACAAAACTTATGTTGTTGAACTCTTTTCTAGGACTAGAAAGACGCAAAGGAATTACATATAAGGTGACTTTTGATCCCTCTGCAGCAGTAATCAAGACAAAATCTATCAGAGTAGCGGTACTTCGAGAAGAAGGTAATCATTGGTTGTCTAAACAAATTTAAATAACTAAATATAATTCAAGCAAAAAATAATCTTTGGAGAATGTTAAAATATCGCGAAAAATTAAAACTAAGTAGAACTTTTTGAGATATATTTATTTAAGTATATTATTATATTACCTAATAATCACTCGGCACAATGTTGACGCACGTAATACAAGTTTTGATAATTTTACTGACTAACACTTATCTTTACCTTAAATAAGTAAATAAGTAGGTCAGAAAAAGGTATAATAAATAATACCTATACAGTGGACCCGCGGTACTCCGACAAACGTTTTGCAGGGCAGTGTCGGACTATCAAATTTGTCGGATTATAGAGTACTGCCTAAGACCCCCTATAGTCCGGAATTTTTTAGAAACCTAGTACCTTGTAATCCGACAAATTACAGATCCAAACATAAGATTTTATATGTTACTAGCTGTACCCTGCCACGCTTCGCAGTGGCACATTGTGATTGAATGGTTGAGAAATGAGAAACAAAACAAAGAATGTGATAATTCTTGATTTAAGTGAATATTTAATTAAGATTGTATAATAATCAGAATCAGATGCATTTTTTTTTGTAAATAAACAATGTAATTGGGAACGAAATTGTTTCTCATGTGACTGCGTCATTACTATTGCGGTTGTCAGCGAGTGTTTTCCTCGCTTCTGGCAGATGGCGCGGTCACTGGTACACAGCTGATCGTTAAAAAAACTGTTTTCCCGCGGTCGCAGATATGTGACTGATGCAAAAAATAGATAAAAACAATCCTTGATGCGGATTTTATATCATGTTAAAATTTCGACTCAATCGGTGCAGAACTTTTTGAGTTTTTGAAGCGTACACAAACCAACATAACATTTTTATATATATAGAAGATATATAAGATAAGATAGAAGAGAAGATAGAAGAAGAAGATGTTACACTCTGAAGTACAATCATACTTCATTATGTAGGTACTACGTCAAATTTAGTAAATTAAACAAAATCAAAATTAAAACAAAAACAAACCTTAACACTGGCGCGTACAAATTGTAACCTGCTCAATCATGCAATAACTACATTAGCGAAGACTGTCAAAAAATATTTACTATGTACATAATAGTCATACCGGATTACAGGGGGTGCCGGATTAGCCAGGGGCCGGATTACCGGGGGTCCACTGTATTTTATTATCTGTATTATTTTTATAGGAACCAATGGTGATCGTGAAATGATGGCATCTTTGATGATGGCCAACTTTGAGGTGTTCGACGTAACGATGAGTGACTTGCAAAATAAGAAAATCACTTTAGACGTATTCCAGGGATTGGTATTCCCCGGAGGTTTCAGTTATGCTGGTAATTTACAAATTTTTATTTATATTTTAAATATGCAACAAAATAAATTTGGCATTACGATTTTTCCTTCTTATTTTTTTTTTGCTTTAAGTTAATTTAACTTCATAGTCAGTAGTTAGCAGAAACTCTCATTCGGGTATTGGAATATAATATTTTGGATATCATGAAGGTAGACGTGTATAGAACTACTAGAAGAAATTCAATTAAATAGATAAACAGGGTTCTCCAAGTCTTGGCTAACTCTGTGGCTAGAGACCGTACCAGACCCCTTATTTGCTAACTCAAATGACAAGTGTCGATGGATGAAATCTTTCGTGTTTTCACGTACATTGATGTTTTGCAATGAAACGTTTGGTTTCATTGTAGCGTGAAACAGCAAGATATATAGAAGATAGTAGGCATCGGCAATTGTTATTAGCTTATTTTAGCGAATAAGGGGAGCTGGATTGTAAAAGGTCGAACGCTCGCATCCCAAACTAGGCTAGTCTTTTGTGTGATTAGTTCAAACGTTGCTGAGTCTACTGATCATGCAAACAGTATCCAGTACTAGTGGATGTGCCTAAGCAATATAGAATGATAAAACGGATCGATTTAAGAAGCTACTTCCTTAGTAATTTTCAAGACTGCCTATTTCTTAAAAAAAAAATTATTGAAACTTATTATCAAGGTATTTAAAAAATCCGTTTCTAAACTTATTACTAAATTGTAAATAATTCGTTTCATTCAGATACACTTGGTTCCGCTAAAGGATGGGCTGCAGGCATATTATTCTCAGAGTTCCTGACAGCTCAGTTCTCACACTTCAAAAACAGAGATGACACATTTTCTCTGGGAGTCTGTAATGGTTGTCAACTAATGGCTCTGCTCGGCTGGATCGATCCAGAAACTACAATGAAAACTATGAACAAGACTCAAATATTCCTTGACCACAATAGTTCTGAAAGGTGAGTCCCACTCTATACCTTAGGGTGTTTTTGGTTTGATTACTTTCTGTATCTTTTTTGACAATCGGTAACGTTTGTCGTAATGGTTGGACCCTGGGAGGCAGTTTGACTTTTTTATGACTAGGATGGTACAAACAAGCGTATGGCCGCCTGATGATGAGCGAGTACTACACCCTATAGACGTTCGTAGCACCTGAGGTCAGCCCCCCAATTCCGCTATTGTATTTTGATCTGATTGGAATCAGAAACGCTATAGTTACGTTTTTGTATTCTGCTAACTCAGCGCAATCAGAACGTAGCCGAAACGCATCAGTTTGGTATTGTATTATTTAGAATGTAACGGAAACCGTTTGGTTCAATCATTGTATTTTATTCTGCAAAATATTTGACCTTTGTGGCAACCGAAACTCATCGATACTTCTTTGGTTTGACTGTCAAAAGTTAACAATTGTCAACTCACTAAGCAAAACTATATCTGTTTCTTCCAATATTGTTAACGATAACCAGCTGAAGTTGAACCAACCGAGACCGTTTCGTTAGCGTTCCGGCATCATAAGCAATGTTAGTGGAATAACTTTTTGTATTACAACCGCATTAGTAATAATACCGAACCGCTGCCGATCGATTTAGGAAAATAAATAGCAGAATTGACCCACAGGGAATGTAACGGTACCCGATTAAACGGTTTTTTTTCGGTACCTGACCGCTTTCGCCGCTTATAATACCGATAATAACGCTACCCGAAAGCTTAGATATCAAGTAATCCATCATTCAAAGGAAACCATAATTTGAAGGGTACCCGTAATAACGGTTCCTTAAATTTTAGGTCGGATTCTCGTAGTTTAAAACGGGTTTACACGTAACGTTGCTAGGTTCTGCAATTGGTATCCGATTAAATACGGATACCCTAATTCTTAAGGTACCCGCTAGGAGTTTTGATATGTCGGTCGCAATGTTACCCCTGCCGTAAATTTAAGATACCTTTATGAGTCACTGAATTTGGATACCGTTAATAATGATACCACAATTTTGTGTTACCTGTTAAAAGCGGTTTTTCAATCCCCGCCTTAGGCACTATTCACGCGTAGTCTACCCTGTAAATATCAAGAGAAAGCCCCGCCTGGAGCATATATTTTTTCATCGTTTTCTTTCTTTATTTGTAATTGTTACAATAAAGTAGGCGTTTAATAGCATTAAAAAACATTAAAACGTGATCAAGAGAAAGCATTACGTTGATAACATTGGAAACGAGTCTTCCTGCTCCCAAAATATCATTATTTCAATGAGAAAAACTTTGTTCTGTTATTTGCCGATCTACTGTTAGTGTCTGAAATGTCAAGTGGAAAATACCAATGATCTACTTTTGTTGGTTAATTAAAAATAGTATGTCCCAAACGCAAATTCAAGTCAACAGAAATTGCTTATGAAAGTATTAGGTATATGCTGATATTATCCATCGCGTTGTTATCATATAGGACAAAGTTTAAAACTGCTCTGCCAAACATGTTTTTCTGCGCGCCTTTTATTGATTTCCATTTTTATAGATTCGAATGTCGGTGGAGCGCTGTAAAAATTAATGAAGATCAGAATAGATCTGATGTCTGGTTCCGGGGAATGGCTGGTAGTATTCTGGGTGTGTGGGTTGCGCATGGGGAAGGAAGATTTTCAGTCTCGGAGTCCCAAGTTCTCGACAAACTCCAGAAGAACGGCCAAGTCGCTATGCAATATGTGGATGATGACGGCGTCCCTACAGAAGCTTACCCAATGAATCCTAATGGAAGTCCTGGTAAGGGTTTCTCGATTTTGTAGTTTGTTTGATAAAGGAGAATGGCGAGTTTCCATCTCTTGATCAAAGCTAAAAGAGTTAACGAAACTATTGTTAAAAGTAAGGTAAGATTTGGAATCCACGTAGACATTTACTAATTTATGCCAGACGATTAATTACGTAATCGTAATGGGCTTATTAGTTTTTTTTTCACATTCTATTGAATATTAAGAGTGTTTACGCCGCCGGCGTTTCATACAAACCGATTCCAATAATATTACATGCATAATCATTACTCTGTTATTTTCATACAAACCGATTCTATTATGATTACATGCATAATCATTACTCTGTTATTTTCATAGAAACCGATTCTAATAAGATTACATGCATAATCATCACTGTTATTTTCATACAAACTGATTCTATTATGATTACATGCATAATGATTACTCCGTTATTTTCATACAAACCGATTCTAATAAGATTACATGCATAAACATCACTCTGTTATTTTGTCCACAGTGGGTATAGCCGGTCTAAGATCAGTGGACGGCCGCCATATCGCCATGATGCCTCACCCTGAGCGCTGCGTGCTTCGTTGGCAATGCCCGTCGCCACCTCCGCTCTCGTCTAGCCAAGCCAACCCTACCAGCCAAGCATCTCCTTGGCTTAGGTTATTTGTAAACGCATATAATTGGTCTTCTTCGCATTGATTTTAATATTTTTTAATAATAGTTGGCAACATAATCGCATAAAATCCTAATATTATATTTATATATTATGCTATCGCACCCAGCAATGGTTGTGATGTAATATTCAAATGTTCTTTGCTTAATACCTTATCAGTGAATTCGTGACAAGCAGCACACGTAGCATCAGAAAAGGGATTGATTGAGATGTGAGTCTTGTCTACGCACCATGTCGATATGCCGAGCACAGTTTGACAGTGTGAATTCTTTTTTAATTTGACGGGACCATAGTTTTGTTTACTAGTCACTGTCTAACTTTGCCATGCTCGCATCGACTGTTTTTTATTTATTTCGTTCGGCCAGTTTCAATACACAAATCTACCATTACAAGTATCCCTATAGATCAATATTTAGAGTTTGCATGTGTTTTTATTTTATGGGGCCACTACTACAAGTATCCCTATAGTTCAATATGCATAAGTTTGCATGTATTTTTATCTTATGGGGCCACTACTACATACAATAATTTATCAATGGTGCAATAATAGTACATAACAAAGATTCGCTTTTTCTGTTCGTATTCATATATAAGAGTGTGATATGTTGTCAATTACCTAGTTAATTTAATTATAGTACTGCCATCTCGAGTAAATAACTAAAAATGAACTGGAGAAGTGATATCTATTGCCTTAAGTATATTGTAATGTTAAAAAAATATATGTATAAGTAAAGTAAATATGGAATGAAAAAGGTATACGATTAAAACATTCCAATATTGTTTTGTAGTAAATTTAGATGTTTTTTATGCATTTATATTTTATTATTATAAAGTATTTCTTGTTCAAATATACAAGTCTTCCAAAACCAATTATAAGTAATGGTTATTCATATACAAATAGCGACAGCACAAAATGCAAGACAAAACGCACCGTTGCCAAACACGTGCAGCGTCCAGGTTATGGTCATATTACACTATAGCGGATGAACGTCAAAATGACGGGACCCCACCAGGTTTTTCAAATACCAAGTGTTTAGGATATAGTGCACTATTTCTTCTATTTCATACTCGTATAGAAAAATTCTACACTCATAAAATAACGAGAACTTCTTCAAAGAAAGTGGTCCCGCTATTTTGACATCAAAATGACGGGACCACTATTCAGTTATTGAAAAAGACATGGCGTGATATTAAACTAAACACATCAAATTCTAATACGATATCGTACGACTACGTTTGGATCAATAATATAATTTTAAAACTATTATTTCAATTAAAAAGTGTTGAATATAATTTACATCAGAAAAACGCCTGAATAAAATGTATCATTTTAAGCCTAATGTCATTTGATTGCTCTTACAATTCGTGTAGGCGTTTACAACGTTTAGGCCACATATTTTTAAAAAAATATTTTATTCAATTTTCTTTACAAAGGCTACTACTTGAGATTGAAAACAGTTTAAATATACTTATTTAGGTATTAATTACTATTGAACATGCATTTCTCACAATAATCCATCGAGCTGGGGGTGTTTGGCGGGATTTGGTGGTGTCGGTCAAGATTTTTATTACAATAATTAAAAATTGTGTCGGAGCGCGAACTTTGTGTTATAAAAGTGGTGTAGATAAATAAACAAAGTGTTTGTGTTGACGTACAAGTAAAAGGTTATTAGAACAAAAGTAATTATGGTGTGAAATACGATGAGATTTTTTTGTGGTTATCCACCTCATCAAGTAGCATCACATGGAGACTGTCATCATATATTTCGCGTCAAGTACTCCCAAGATGCATTAAAATGTGTTACGCCAGCATTTTAATGCAATAAATGAAGAAATACTTAAGACATGGCTGTATGGGCATTAGTGCTCTTTGCCTTCCCATTACATGGACCTCAGAACAATAACTAAAGCACATGGACTCATCTCTCTCACACACACACACTTTTAAAACTGTAATTTGAATAAAAAAGTATTTATTCTAAATAAATCAAAATAGCGCCTGAACAAAAAGTATCATTTGGAGGTCTTATAATTTATGTAGGCGTTCAGATTGTTACAATTTTACTTTGGGAGGGTTATTCTAAAGTGCAGTTATGTTGTAAAAGATACTTGAAAAATATTGTACATTTTTTTATTTCATTTATTAATAACAATTTGTTACAAAACCACTCATTAACTTTTTAACTTCTTTAACTTCAATCTAAGAAAATGCATATATGAGTAATTGAATATTTTTGTAATAAGTTGTTGATTAAATATAGTAAGTAATAGCTGGTTATGCTTATAAAAGAATATGTCAAGGAAAATACAAATAAACTTAATAGAAACAATATTTATTATTTTTTAAACATTTCATAAAATTCAGTACAATGTTGAAAGAAAGAAAGAAAAAATATTTTATATAGCCCACAAAGAAGCACTTTTAAATCGTAAAAGAAACACATTTTTATAGCTATTACAAAAAATATACTAATTAACAACGTCATAGTCTCTGTCCGTCTGTCATGTCTGAATTTACACCAGTTCCAAAAGTTGAACTACCGAGAAGATTCGGGCAACAAACTCGTGTAGTCACTCTTTTCAAATATTAAATTACTATGTTTGTAGTTAAAAAATTAAAACTTTTAGCAGTGCAGTGCCGCCCAGCGAAAAAAAAATGAAAATTACAAGAGAAGGTATATCAACGTACCAAAAAAGTAGGTACCCAATGTCAAAAATATTATCGTTATTTTCAAGCTATCTGACAATGCACAATCATAATATAGGTTACAGAGGTTAATAGTCAAAGAGTAATAGTCACAATACTAATACACTAATTCCTTTAAATAAATCGGCGTAGGCGGAGACATACACCTATCTCTGCAACTCTTACGACAAATTTTATGCGTTAGAGAAAGCAGTACATATATCAGTTATATTCTTATTTGTGTAGGTTGTCACTAGTTTGTTGCTTTGCCCCCCCGCCGTCCCCAATTCATTCTCCCTGTAATGGGAAGGCAAAGAGCACTAATGCCCATACAGCCATGTCTTAAGTATTTCTTCATTTATTGCATTAAAATGCTGGCGTAACACATTTTAATGCATCTTGGGAGTACTTGACGCGAAATATATGATGACAGTCTCCATGTGATGCTACTTGATGAGGTGGATAACCACAAAAAAATCTCATCGTATTTCACACCATAATTACTTTTGTTCTAATAACCTTTTACTTGTACGTCAACACAAACACTTTGTTTATTTATCTACACCACTTTTATAACACAAAGTTCGCGCTCCGACACAATTTTTAATTATTGTAATAAAAATCTTGACCGACACCACCAAATCCCGCCAAACACCCCCAGCTCGATGGATTATTGTGAGAAATGCATGTTCAATAGTAAGTAATACCTAAATAAGTATATTTAAACTGTTTTCAATCTCAAGTAGTAGCCTTTGTAAAGAAAATTGAATAAAATTTTTTTAAAAAAAATATGTGGCCTAAACGTTGTAAACGCCTACACGAATTGTAAGAGCAATCAAATGACATTAGGCTTAAAATGATACATTTTATTCAGGCGTTTTTCTGATGTAAATTATATTCAACACTTTTTAATTGAAATAATAGTTTTAAAATTATATTATTGATCCAAACGTAGTCGTACGATATCGTATTAGAATTTGATGTGTTTAGTGTAATATCACGCCATGTCTTTTTCAATAACTGAATAGTGGTCCCGTCATTTTGATGTCAAAATAGCGGGACCACTTTCTTTGAAGAAGTTCTCGTTATTTTATGAGTGTAGAATTTTTCTATACGAGTATGAAATAGAAGAAATAGTGCATTATATCCTAAACACTTGGTATTCGAAAAACCTGGTAGGGTCCCGTCATTTTGACGTTCATTATAGCGGCACGACAGAGGCACAACGAGACGGTATATTTAATAAAAGACAATATGAAAAAGCTAACGGGCGGCGGACTGTCGGCGCTTTAGGCCATATTCAAGGAGACGCGGGGCGTCTAGCGCCGCGGTGTGCAAAGCGGACCGCCGGAAACAAACATACGACGATGTATGGAGTTTTCAAGAAGAAGCGTTTTGCACAAGTTTGTTTGAATTGTAGCGTCGCATACGACGGGCGACACAGCGTAAGACTCGGAAAATGAAACGACGGTCGACGCCGCGAATGACGCGGCAAGGGACGTGGCATGGGGAGGTGCGGGGTTTGCGGTAGTGACGTGGTGTCATGGCAGGATGCAACTAAGCTGTGGTAGCCGCAGACGACGCCGTGTCCGTCGCTGCGTGCTATGCTTCGGGCGCAGCGCCGTATACCTCTATTCCTTGTGCCCGCACCTTAATAAACGAAACTACTAGTTACCTTATGACCATTAATTACCCTTTGTTCCCGTTGAGTCACACCATTTTGTGTTAAACTGTTACACATTGGGAAAAATATTACCGATGAGTAACACTGTAACTCAATGCCACTTTTTTTTCACGTTGAGTGACAGTGTAACTGTTGATTAATATTTAAGTGTTGTGGCAACACCACAAGGACTGATGTCCATCAGTCTATGTAAAAGAGCCATCATTATTAACTACTTCACTTTTGTCAAGACTTATTGTAGTACACCATCTGATGATTGTAACAATTATATTTATATAAATAAAACAAAAAGATCAGTACCAAATCTTTTAATATGACAACTAAATAAACAGTAACTCAACAGAACGTTGTATTCCGGTTAATAACACTTTGGGTAAAATCATTGTTCAAATTCGTATGTATGTAGCTGGATCCCCTGAAATACCAGGCTACCATATCTATGTAGGAGATATTTAGAATACTCTTATATAATAATTGTAGGGGTACAATAAATAACCTCTGATATACTTATGGTAGCCTGCTACTTCAGGGGATGATCCATTACTAAATATTATCCTACATTGCTTTTCTATCTATCGATTATGACATTCATTGACAATAGCGTGGGAGTGATGTTATATTTATTTAACCCTTTACCCTCTAATGGCAGTAGTTCGGTTGTTAGTCTGAACATACAAAGGAGATGTTTCATATTCGGCCAGGTATATGTACAGTATCCGAAAAAAAATCCTGAATCCGTGAAAAATAATAATACTTCGTTTTCATGCATAGCTTGTTTGTACAAAAGTTAAAATTTTTCGTCGATTTCACCGTTATTCACCCCATCGTGAATAACGGTGCCCGTTACATTGCCATCAATAGGCGGGCGACATAGAAGTCAACTAAACGTCATCAAAGTGACAGGCGCCATGATGAATATTTGCTGTTGCAGTTTTTTCTATAAAAATTCTTGTTTTGTACCACGCAACAAAGCAAACAAAATGGACCTATGAGCCCGCGGGATGAGTCGTGTGTGGGCTCAGTTGCCCACGGAGGGATATTTTGCCTATTTTTTAGTATTGTGTGCATACACCTGCCTAGGTCTCCATACATTTTTGAAACATTTCTTTTCAACCTATCAATCCACACATTCCAGAAACAATGGATTTTGAAAGACAAAATTTACATCAATGCAATGTACTCCAATTCCCAATCTGTGAAACGCTATTTTAAAGAAGTTTGATTTTACATAAATTTCATTAGTCTAGTTTTATTCTAAATAACATGAAATTTCAGTTGTTAAATAATTTTAAAGTACTTAATTAAAACTACTGATATTCTAATATAATCTGTTAGGGGACAGAGCTCATATCTAATTACCAGTGATCGGAATAGGGTGCGTATATTTACAGTTAGTAGAACAGAGATAAAAATTGGAGACTTCCATGCAATATTTTTTTTACCGGTAAATTTACCCGGATCTTTAATTACGTGAATTTAAACGTCTTATTAATAATATTTTTACCTCGTAACAAACATACAAAAAAACGATCAAAAATAGTCGAATGAAAACCTTTTTTTTTTGAAGTTATTATAAATTAAGAGCTAAGTGAAAAAAATATTAGGAAGAATATTTACGCAAGAGAACTTTCTATTTAATTAATTTGATGTTGAATTTACGTAGTTAAAATTCCGGTAAATTTTCGGTAAGGCAAAAAAAATATTTTAAGGAAGTCTCCGTTTTTATCCTTGTTCTACAAACTGTAGGTAAATATACTCACCCAATTCCGATCACTGTAATTATCCATTTGTCTTTTTTACAGTGCTTTTATGTACACACGACAACAGATCAAGTGTAACAGTTGCACAAAGCCGCTTCTATTACAAACGCAGTATGGGCGGGCTCAAGCTCAAACTGTTACACTTGATGTGCTGTCGACTGTACATACATGGTTACCTCGGAGAAAGCAAATTTTTATTCCACATTATTAATATCTTCAATAAAACAGATTTCAAGAACAAAATAATACGCGATTTTTTAAATATTTTTTTATTTTATCCACTGCAGAATTCAAGTAGCGTTGTCACTCTACCCTTGGTAGTTAGTGAAAGGGGTAGGTTGGGTAGGTAGAGGAAGCGCGGGCATAGAGTAACGTAAGTATGCGCGGGGGTGACAAGCGCGACGCGGAGCGGGTTTCGAGACGTTGAATATGCTGAGATGGATATGCGTTGAATATCAATCAGTCAACAGTTTGAGAATGAAGTGACATCTGTTACCGTGTTGGAAACTATTCCCTCGATAACAAAATTTTTCACAGGAGATTCTCAATTTTATTGGTAATTAGTTTGAACAACACAGTTTTGTAACAAGGACAAGGAAAACTAGTTCAGTTCCGAACAGGGTGACCATAATTACCGCTGTGATGTGGATATTTCCGAGTGAAGCTTGTTTGATATTGTTATTTAAACCATGGTTATACAAAAAAAATACGCCTCTTTTTATTTTAAAAGAACTTAACATAAAATTTGCGCACACAAGGTAACCCTGTATTTTATTTTTTTCCTTAATTTTCTTGCATCCTTTTTGCATTCTCCTTTTTTGTAATATTTATATCAACTTAGGCTACCTGGATGAAATTGCTTTTTAGCAATATAGCTGCCCAATTGATTGTTATGGTTTTTAAATGACAGTTTATTTTATTTCCAACAGTGTCGCTATGGCATGCATTTTGAAATTTAAATGTGGAAAAAAATATGTATGGATATTGTTTCAAGGTTTTCAGTGGTGCTGTGCTGATTATGAATATGAACTCCATTTTAAACTACAAGATAGGGGCTGTACATTATTTTCACAGATTATTTTTCATATTTTATTATTATTAAGTACTGAAACAGATAAACTGTAATAAAACTGATATATTATTATGTATCTTTAGATTCAGAAACCAATAAGTACCTACCTACTTATTATTTTAGTCAACTTTTTCTCATGGGTTACCTACTTTATCTGAATTAAATATTCATTACTGAAATCTTTTTCAATTTTCTTACTAAATCTTTCCGTCTACTTGATTCTAAAGCTTCACAAAGGTCATAAAACCAAGTCTGACAATCTGCTTTCTCTAAAAATAAATCCATTACATGTTTTGCTCGCACAGGTAATTTGTTATAATTTTCATTGATATCATCAATATCTCTTTCTTTGATATTTAAATTTCTTGCCAAATCACGCCAAAATATTCCAATATCTTCAATAACAGTATTGATTATCCTTTGTTTCTTTTTATCGACTGGGTTATTACTAGTAAAGCTATCAACCTGTTTTTTTTCTGGTACACTTTCAGGGGCTGCAAAGAATGAAAATATGAAATGTGTGAGGTGAGGGTAATAGAATTGGAAAATCTACATGTAACTAAAACAAAGTAATATTTAACCGATTCGTCGGTATTTGTAAAAATACTCGTTTCGGATGTTGGAATAGAATATTTCGACATTGTAGGGTGGACGTTAGCTCATAAACGCAAATACAAGATAGACTAGAAGAATTTCACAGGGATATCCCAAGTCCTGGGTGGCTCAGTGGTCAGAGCAGTCGCCCGGATAGCGAAAGGTCGCAGGTTCGATTCCTGCCTCAGGACGTGAAATTTTTCTAGTTTTATTCTATTTTAATTACTAAGTAATTTTTCTAACATTTATAATAATGTTAAAATCAAAAATTAAGAATAAAGTAATATTTACCATAATAATTCACTATTTCTGGTGATACATGTGAATTTTCATACTCGTTGATAGTTTGCAGAAGATTGTTATTATTAATTTTATTAGCAATTTCCTTCAGTGGTCCTATATTGTACTCAGATAAAACATCTCTTATTTCCAGCACCCTCAACAGCTGACTAATAGTAGTAATTTGCTCATATCGTCTAGGTGAATTGATGTTATTTCTGAATATTTCCTTCAAAGTACTCAATAATTGATCATGCCGATCACTACTTACAAAGCATTTAACTATTTGGTTCTTGATTTTATCATATTCAGTAAAGGTCATTATTAATGTTGTTCACAAAAGCGAATGTATTTACAGAAAAAGATTACTTTTTACACAAATCTATTATATAATAACTACAAACTAACTAGATGAATTAAACAAAATGTTTAAATTTCAAAGTAAAAAGAAAAATATTAGTAAGGCTCTTGTTGGCTGTCTGTCACACAGCTCAGCTGTCAAATTAATGTACAGCGACAGCTATCAAGCGTAACTGTTTGACCTATAAAACCACTCCTATAATGTTCGCAATAGAAGTGGCTTCTGTAGTGCAACTATTATACTTGATGTGCTGTCGTCTGTACCCTGCACTCTATGGCAGGGAGTTTTTGCAATGTTTTTGGGGTTGGTCATAGGGATGCTCGATGATCATCGATATTATCTTACAACCACCAATGAAACGTATAAAACAAAAGGTAGATTAAAAGGTTCTTCTTTAAGAAAATTACTTCACCTTCAATCGGTTGATAAAAAATATTGGAATAATTATGCAATAATTTGTTCTGTTTCTTAATAAATTTAAAATGATTTAACTGTATTTTATTTTGTTGTTAATAATCAGTGCCATAATCATCGATGTTACCCAACATCTATATTCGGTTCGTGATAAATATCGAATATCGATGTTGAGCTTTCTATTAAGATATCGATGTCAAAATCGATGTGCTGTCAACATTTTTGTTACCAAAGAGATTTTTTTAATTTTTTTAAATTAATTTTTCCTTGTAATAGGAAAACAAAGGCAACTAATGCCCATGCAGCCATGTCTTCAGTATTTCTATTCTTCTTCTTTTATTGCATTAAAATGCTGGCGTAACACATTTCAATGCTTCTTGAGAGTATTTGACACGAAATATATGATGACAGTCACTTTATGTGCTACTTGATGAGGTGGATAACCACAAAAAAGTTCTCATTGTATTTTACACCATAATCAATTTTATTCTAAAAATCTTTTAGTTGCACGTCAACACAAATACTTGAATAATAAAACTACGTCACTTTTTATAACTCGATGTTTGTTCTGACACAATTTTGAATTATTGTAATAAAAATCTTGACTGACGCCACTAAAACCCGCCAGACACCTCTTTATATTGTTAATTCTCCCTGTGATGGGAAGGCAAAGGGAACCAATGGCCATACAGCCATGTTTGCAGTATTTCTTTATTTCTTCATTTATATATTGCATTGAAATGCTGGTGTTAGACATTTCAATGCAATACAGTATAACGGGGTGTGTTCTGAGGAATTATTTGACATGATGCCCACGGCTTCTTTCTATCATCGCACCGCTCGCCACCGGCAGGGAATTCATCCTCACAAATTGGAACCAAAGTGGTCGGGTACTGTACGGTTTCAGAGAAACTTTCTCCCGCGTACGCTCAAGTTGTGGAATGAGCTCCCTGCAGAGGTTTTCTCGAATGAGTACACCATGGGGTTCTTCAAAAAAGGCGTGAAAAGGTTTTTACAGGGTCGGCAACGCGCAAGTGACACCCGTGGTGTTGCAAGCGTCCATAGGCTACGGTAACCGCTTACCATCAGGTGGCCCGTATGCTTGATTGCCACCTTAGTAGTATAAATACAGTATTTCTAGGCGAGCATGCTGACCAACCAAACCAGTAATTACATTATATTTAAATAAATAATAAGACTTATTCGACAATCGACAACGTCCGTCAATGTAGCAGTCACTTGCATTAAGTCGTAGTTCAAGTGTGAATTGAGACACATATTACACATGCTCTATCGGTAATACCAGTTATCATTGTAGCCAAATGTTTGCCAGTACGTTTTTTATACAACTAGATGACAAATAAGCTAACCCACGTGGTGATTAGCGGCTACCTCCGCCTATATTGTGAATTTATTTTGCCTTCTAATGTCAATGATGTTACCCTTAATATTCATAGCACAAAATAATAATCCTTTGTTTTTACTACATACATAAAACTTCCAATTAGAAAAGAACCTCAATAACCGAAAAATGTTTATATGTGCCTTAGGCGCTTTTGATATCTATCGACACAATTGTGGGCTTAGCCACTGATAAAGAACTATATGTATTTCTTTTTACTTTTTCCAATTTTTACTTTGTCTAAAGTAAGTGATAGAAGCTTAATCCCAGTGATCGGAATAGGGTGCGTAAACAGAGATAAAAATTGGAGACTTCCCTGCAATATTTTTTTTACCGGTAAATTTACCGAATCTTTAATTACGTGAATTTAAACATCTTATTATTAATATTTACCGCGTAACAAACATACAAAGAAACAATCAAAAATAGTCGAATAAAAACCTTTTATTCTGAAGTTATAAAACTACCACTTTTACTAGGTGGTATACCCATATGTAGGGTCGCCTGGGTAGGTACCACCGCCTTTCTTATTTCAGCCGTGAAACAGTTCGCTGTGTTTCGGATTGAAGGGAAAGGTAGCCAGTGTAATTACTGGGCATGGACGGCATTTCATCTTAGGCCTCAGGATGACAACGCACCTGCAATATCAAGTGCTTTTCCTTGTTATTGCAGGTGTCTATAGGCGGCGGTAACCGCTTACCACCAGGTGGGCCGTCAGCTTGTTTGTCATCTAGTTGTATAAAAAAAAAGAAAAAGTTATTAAAAATGAAAAGCCATGTGAAAAATTTTATAAGGAAGAATATTTACGCGAGAGAACTTTCTATTTAATTAATTTGATGTTTTAATTTACGTAGTTAAAATTCCCTTAAATTATCGGTAAGGTAAAAAATTTATTTTGAGGAAGTCTCCGATTTTTATCCCTGTTCTACACACTTATGGTAAATATACTCACCCAATTCCGATCACTAAATCACATTCAATTTTTAAATTAATGTAAATCTAAAGCTCATTTTCTATTGAGGATATTTGTTTCTTTCATCTCGCAACTTTTTTAGTGTAGTTGTACCGAAAAAAGTCTTCTTTTAACAAATGGTGGGGCACCCCCTCTCAGATGTGCTCAGAAGAAAAACCTGCACTAAACGAAATCGTTGTAGGCTTTCAGGTATTTTTCCTTTGACTTCTCTAGTAGTAGGTAGATTATGAACAATGCCTAAGGCATCCAATTTAATGGACTCCGGAGTTAAATCACTTTCGTCACTCGACATTTTAACAGAACTTTTCTTCTATTTGATATATTTTTGTAAAATCTTTGCAGTTATTACGTAATAGGTTGGGGTAAAAGTTTCTTCGCATTTTTTAAGAAATTTCAAAACCTTTTTTTAATATAGTTTATTTACATTTAACTAAAGTATGTAGGTACCATTTTGTTCGATAACTTTTTGCCATCTTGTAGGTAGGGACATGATCCCATTGCTATAGAAATTTTGGGGCTTCTGATCAAAATACCGCGACAAGTGGTTTTGGCAGTCCTCTCGTGATGTAAACCTGACACTGCCTAGAGAATTCTGAAGAGAGCGAAACAGGTGGAAATCTGAAGGTGCAAGGTCAGGACTATACAGCGGATGCATTAACACCTCCCAGCTAAACTCTCTTAATTTTTGCTGAGTGGCTACACACCCCTTCTGTTGATTACTTCCGGTCGCTTTCTCTCAACTTCTTGCTTTAATCTCATCAGTTGTTCGCAGTAGAGTCCAGAATCGATGGTCCTGCCTGGTGGTAACAGCTCATAATGAATAATGCCCTTCCAATCCCACCACACCCACAGCATCACCATGTTGCGAGTTAGCCCGGGTTTCGCCACAGTCTGTGAAGCCTGACCGGCCTTTGACCACGACCTTTTTCGCACGTTCTTGTCGTACGTGATCCACTTTTTATCACCAGTTATCAGCTTCTTCAAAAATGGTTCGGTTTCATTAGGTCGTAATAAAGAATCACAAATGAGTACACAGTTCATTAGGTTTCCTTCAGTAAGCTCGTGGGGGACCCAAATATCGAGCTTCTTTGTGTACCCATTTTTTTTAAATGCGCCAAAACTGTTTTGTGGTCAATTCCCAGTTCTCCAGCTACGTCGTAACTACTGATATGCCGATCTTGCTCCAGTTTTACAAAAAAGGCATCAATTTTATCCGTAATAGGGCCACCAGATCCAGACGTGCATCTTTGACATCAAAATTTCCGGATTGAAAACGCTTAAACCAAATTTGTGCTACTCTCACAGACACTGCACTAGGTCCATAAACATCGCAATTTTTTTTTGCGGCTTGCGTTGCATTTTTACCTCTTTTTTGTAGTAAAATTTTAAAATGTATCGAATTTCTTCATTAGATTCCCTCATCTGGACAGTACGAAAAACAAATGAAAAACACACATTTTCCTAATTTGAATTTGGAATTATCTTTTTTAAAATCTAAACTTTTAATGATACCAATACCAGCCAGACACAAAAAGTACAGCCAAAGAGATTTTATTACAAGTTCATACATACTATAATGCGAAAAGACTTTTTCCCCAACCTAAATAATAATAATTATATAATGAAAAATAATAATAATATTATAATTAATAATATATTATATATTATTGCAGCGTCTTACATTACTCGCGGCTTTTGTTTAATTTCAAATGTGTTCCATTTAGCTTGCCGTGGCCAGCTCGATTTTAGAAAAAGTTCGATTTTCAAATTACGTTCCATTTTCAAATAAGTTCGACGCGGCGCCGGCCCCGGCCTTCGAGTATTAGTTGATCTATTATTACGAAATTAAACTTTATGATCATTGCAATAACAACTATGAAAAGTGAAAATATTACAACCCAGCGGGCTTTAATGAGATTCAGTCCAACATTACACCCCGGCTAAAGCCAAGAGCTTTAATGACCTGCTTTACTATAAGGTTTGCATGATATGTAATTTGCCATTGTCGAGCAGGTGGTGTGAAAAATTGTTTAAATCGAGTGATTTTTGACAGTTTTAGATATAAAGACGTTACTATGGCAACTATCTATGGAAATGTATTTACCGTTGTCGCACAAACGTTTTTGATTTAGTTGTTGCACAGCAACTTCTGTTAGCGTTAAATACTGTTGGAAAAAAACGTCACAAATATTTGATGGACAGCGGAAAATACGTTCCTATAACCATGGAAACCATAGTAACGTCTTGGGATCTCAATGCTGTCAAAAGGCGCCATACAATTTTTATATTTTTGGTTATGCTTTGGTAAATACGTTGTAAATTAGCGCGATCGGGGCCCGTCAGTTTAACTTCTTTAGAACATCATGCAAACCTACGAGCGATCATGTTAGCTCGGGCTACTGATCCTATGCGCTCCCTATCATGTCCTGGTCGTTCGTGAGAGAATTTGTAGAAAGATATTTGAATTGATTGTCAATCTCTAAAGTAGTTTCCTGTAACTTCGGTGCTATAAAAATAAATCGCTTTAACCCACTAACCCGCATTGGGCCGATTTGGGCCAGTGTGTTGGTGTTATTTTATTTTATTGGTAGGTCAACAGTTTTCAATTACAAAAATAAGACAAATAAGTAGAAAATAGTAAACCACTTACAGATCCACACTAATACACATCGAAATACAGTAGATAAGTAATGTTGAGCCAAGTTGAGTTCTGGCCAAAACTCAGCATTGGGCATACAGGATGGCCGGAACATTGACATCAAAAAAAAATTTAGGTCCCTAGTAGCGTGGGGTATCCGAATTACCCCCATTTATGTTCCGCGACTTTTGAAAGTTTTCGAGCTATGAATTTTTTTCTGAATTTTCGGGAGTTTTCAACCTGACCAACTTAAAAAATTTCAAAAAAAAGTAGAATACTTTTATGCAACTTTTTTTTTGCAACTGAATCCTCATGAGTTGTTCTTTTATGTATAAAATTATTAGCTTTGTAACTTTGATAAAAGTGATGAAACTGTTGATCCAAAGTGAAAAAATTACGTTCAGTGAATTATGACTTAAATTTTCAACTTTAAATTAAAAATCTAAACAGGTGCCTTCATGGTTCCTAAGTAGCCTTTAAGAATGCGCCATACTCTCCGTTTTCATAATCATTAAAAAAAAATAGTAATTAAGGGGGCTAGCTTTGCTAAAATCGGGCTTCAAAGACAGCGAGGTGGAAAATTCCTTTGAAAGGCTCATTTGATTTAAACAATTTTTTTGGTAATTTTATCATTCTTAAGGATAATTATGGTTAGAGAATACTGGAAACTAATCAACAAATAGCTTCAGAGGTTTGGTAAGAAAAGTTTTAACTAAGAAGTGGTATTGTTAATAAAACATAAATGATAATGTGAAAAAAATATTTATTCTTAAAATTTACAGAAGATTTTCAAAGTGGCCACCTGCAGCTGCAATACACATTCTACACCTACGTAATAAATTGTCTTTCAATTGTCTAAAAGCTTCTCTGGGGCCCAAGTCTGCTAATTTACAACTATCGCAATATAATAACAATAGTGTCTCAATGGTACAATTTTTGTAATTGCGTATTCTGTTAATCAATAACGTTCCAATGGCTTACCACTGAATTACTACTCCACCGTTATTGAATCAGTTGGTATTCTACTATAAGTTAGTGGCCGATGTCTTGTCAGTGGCTTCATAATAACGTATTCTACTAATTATTTAAACAGTTTGACATTTCTATTAATAACGTCGTGATAGCATTTTTATCATTCAACTACTATTGATACGCCATTGTGCAGAGACACCACCTTTGGTACATTTGCTTACATGAAAATTAATTATCCGGATTTCGATCTTTGTTTCGATTATTGAAAATTGCTTCGGAGTAGTATTTGTGCAGTGATCGTGGTGTTATTTTTAATCGACTTCAAAAAGGAGGAGGTTCTATGCTCCACTATATGTAGGCATTTTTTTTGGATGTATGTTCACCGACTTCTCCGTGAATAGTGAACCGGTTTTCAAAATTCTTTTTTATTTGATAGAGTATACTTCTGACGTGGTCCCGTTGTCACCAAGTCAGGATCGGATGATGGTATACCAGGGAAATCGAGGGCAATCCACCAATTTTATGGGCACGTATGAAATTTTTTACTTTTTCCAAAGCTGTTCAAGTATTTGGTACTGTCAGTTACTATCTTATGTTGATGAGCTACTGACGGTAGGTACAACTCCTTAACGGTTAGGAGTAGGAAGATAATTGTTTAAATATAATAGAAAGGAAAATAGTTAAATTTAATTACTATTAGTTATCTCCTAAAAATGTATTTTTTGAAGTTGGTGCTAAGCTGTTACCAGACACAATAGAAAGTGAAGCAACAACTCCAAAAAATACATTTTTAGCAGATAAGTACCTACCTAGGTAAGTACCTACTTAAATTTAATATTTTTTTTCTTTATTAGTGTTTTGAAGTCGGTTTTATTTTTGTTATGCGTATGCTTATGCTTCTGCATCAATAGTTTTTGATGCAGAACCATTCGCATTGACGAGCAGTTAAGAGGAATCTCAGTGCGGGAACAGTATCCTAAAGCCAGCTGTAATAAAATCCATCAGTGAAGAATAAATGATCTGTACAAACCGACGATGACATACTAAAAAAATATTTTGTATGTTAGGAGAGAGAGATCTTAAAATACTTATAAACTTTTAAGTAATTCAGTTTTCGCAAATAGAATTCCAGTTTACCCTATTTATCAAGCATTCATAACGCTAAATTGTTAATTAAGTACATTTTTAGCTTAGGTAAATGGTTAAAAATTAACTTAATATGTATTTGTTACAATTATAGATTGTAAAAAGTAGGTTAAAACAGTGTCTAAACACGATGCATAGAAATGCCTTCACTGTTCCGTTATTTCAATAAGTATATTAAAGTGTATACTTCCTACGTAAGTAGGTACTTAGATATTTCGTATTGAAAATACCTTTCCAAAACTCCAAATAAGAAACCAAATTTTTTCACAATTTCATGCCTAACAGGTTCAGACACAGTTTTTACAAAATTTTAAGCTTTTTAATAACATTTCATCTATGTATAGGAGATTTGGTAAATGGGTGCCTCGAACGCATTTTTCATCGGTAGGATTTTTTCCAGTGTCGAGAACGCGGCTCTATGCATTCTCGTTGCTACGCAACGGGTTTTGTTATCTTGTTTTGTCATGAATTAATTATTATTTTATGTTCAATGTAAATTTACTCATTTTTGTTTAATAAATCGCTTATTTAAACACTAAGCCTCTTTCTGCCGTCAACAAGTAATAATACTTGATTATGTAGCAATGAATTTAATGTATAATTCGATTATTTTCGCTCATGAAAACAAATAAAGATTCATAGATGAAAATAGTAGGTTTTGACAGGCAACATTGACGTAATGGGAAAGCGACGTATCGAGAGTCACCGTAGTGAGAGTCGACGTAAAGAGAGTCGACGTAGAGGGAATAATTCGATAACAGTACCATTGAGACGCCATTGCAAAGCAATAGCTATCCCATAGCCATAGCGACGAGACACTGTTGTTATTTTATTAAGACTGACAATTTTTTTGTAGAATACCCATTTTGACAGGTGTTTTTTTTAAAATAAGAGAATTAGGGCCCTGTTCTCTCTCACAACACGTTTGGCTTCTGCAATCTTTTGTCTCAGCTCTTGTTCACTCGAACAGTCTCGGGCGTACCTATGTTATTTCCTTGTAATAGCCCCAAACGAAGAAATCTATCGGGTTGAGGTCAGGTGAGCGTGGAGGCCATCTAATTGGTCCGCTGGTAAGAAAAAAAAACATACCGACCGAATTGAGAACCTCCTCGTTTTTGAAGTCGGTTAAAAATAAGGAAAAATCTCCTGAATCCGAGGAAAATAGTAATAAATCGTCTTTACGCATAGTTTGTTTGTACAAAAGTTTAAATTTTCGTCGATTTCACCGTTTTTCATTACCGCAATATGGCGGGCGACATAGAAGTGAACTAAAGGTAGCCGTTCGAAGCGAGCGTCACAGACGCAGCGTCTATAGCGTCACCGACGCCGCGTCACTAACGCCGCGACAGTGATACTTTGGTGACTTTGGATACACACGACCACGCGACAGACGCACAGCCGCACTGGATACGACGTACGTCCCGACCGAATTAATTCTAGCAGTTTTATCATAAAACATTATGGATTTGCAACTTCTTTTACTTCAAGATATTAATAATACTGATTGTAATAATATGTATCATGTGGCAGTGCTGAATAAATAAATAAAATAATAATAAAATAGCGGCTGAGCGACTGACGCGGGTGTCTGACAACGCAGTCAAAGCGGCTCTGACGCCGCGTCAGTGTCGCTGCGCTCGAATGATGTTCGCTAAAATTTCATACATTTGCATAGAACTTCTATCTGTCGCTCTGTCGCGGCGTCACACACGCGGCGCCACTGACGCTATAGAAGCTCGCTTCGAACGACTACCTTAAACGTCTCCAAAGTGACATACCTACGCGCCATGATGAATATTTGGCTGTGTTAAATAGCTTTTTCTACAAAAATCTTTTTTGTACCACGCAAAAAGAAAATGAACAATTAAACACTTTTCTGCATATTTTTACCTATTTTTCAGTATAGTGTATAAGTATAGACCAGCTCCCTTATTCTCAACTGTCGGATCACGGATTCGATTCGAAAAGTCACATGCCGTCTCGCTTTGACGCCGCGCGATAAAAAGTGACAGGTATAGAGTTTCCGAAATTCGAATTCTTTCCGACAGTTGAGAATAAGGGGGCTGGCCGGGTCTCCATACATTTTTGAAACATCTCTTTTTAACTGACTATGACTTTATGACGTCTGGATTAAGTTTTTTTCGGACTTTCGGAACACACTGTATATCACACATCAGCCAGCGTGGTGTGGAAATGATTCGCAAGTAACATGTAAGTACCTATGTGGTTTTATTTGTTTATTTTTAATAGTATTAGGTAGTACTACTACAGCCTCTGCCGTCGCCCTTGGAAACCGGTGTCACCGATGGAAACCGGTGGTGCCTAGGCACAGCCGGGCCGTTGGTGGCACCCCACGGGGAGTGGAGCGGGGTTTGTGGTGGATCCCCTCGTTACCAACTGTGGTTTGAGCCATGGATGTTCTGCTCCCCCCCTCCTGTAGGAAAGCGTCTGTGCTGGTGTGCGGACGTTGTCTGGCAGGAGGGAAAGGGCGCGGAGGAGGTGCGGGAGGGGGCTCCCTGTAGTGGGAGCCACCTTCCGCATCCCTTCCGGCGCTGACAGGTGGGTGGGGCAAGGCGGGTAGCTTCGACTGCCCGTGTTGCCCTATCCTAAGACGTGGCTGCGTGTGCGGGGGGAAGGCTGCCCCTCACGCATGCATTGCACTTGTCACGTCACGTCTGGGGTTGCCCTGGGTTTCCTCTCTGCAACCTCCATGGGCGCTAAAGGCCACTTTGGATCCTGCTTCGGCGGGTTCTGGGGTGGTGCCGGCCGGGGGCCCCATTCCGGGACCGGCTGCGGTCTGTGGCTGCGGCCGGTTCTCGAGGGGGGCCTGGCGCTCTCCCTGAAGGCTGACTTCGGTTGGTTTTTGGGGAGGGCTGCCCGGAGGTGGCTTGGTGAGCTTGCTTCGGCAGATCCAGGGTCACCTCCGTCATGGGCATAGTAGGAAATCGGAGATAGTTTTGTGGGTATTCCCAGTGCCGCTAATATCAGGTGCTGGGCGAGCCCCACACAGGCCCACGCTAAGCCGGCGGTCCGCTGGAATAGTCCAGTGGTTTAGGGTCAGCGTTGCCAACTTCCACGGTCTCAATTACCCAAAAACCTAACTGAAAATCCCCAATTTTGGGGGGAAAAAAATCAATATTCCCCACATTTTCCCCACATATTTTCAGGAAAGAAATAAAAGTAGTTTCTATAAATCAAATATATTTATTACATATACTTATTAAGTATTTAATGATTTTCATCAAGGTATTTATTGCAGCTCTTTATTATGCCTTTGTTTTGTCAACGTATCATTCGAAGGATCAAATTTTAATCCTTTCTTTTTTCTCCTTTCTTCATTGTGCAGGCGATTGTGTTTTATGGCAAATAAAAAAAATTGAATTTGAATTTTTTGAATTTGAAAACGCAAAATTTTCTTACGAGAGATGCGTTTGAGAAAGTTCTCTGCGATACTCTGTCTAAGTTTGATGGACATAAATGTTGCCATAAAATAAACTGTAAAACCTTCCTGAAATTGCTTTAAACTTGATTTTTTTTTATACAAAGGACGGCAATTTACCCATTGCACTATCCGCCTCCACCTTGCCGGCCCAAAAGGTGCTTAAATAATCAAGGTAATTAAATATTCTTACATAATTTATAAATTATACTTACTTCTTATACTACTTTAGTACTTCTAAGTTCAGTTCTAGCGTAAATGTCTTAATTCCCCGCATTTTCCCCACATAAACGCTCTCCCCTCAAATTACCCAATCGAACTGAAAATCCCCGCAGTTTGGGGAATTCCCCACAGATTGGCAACGCTGTTTAGGGTATCGTCCGTAAGAGGATTCCTCTCCGTAAAAAAAAGGTAGTACTACCAAGATATTCTCTAAATAAGTAAGAATTTACTTACATTAGTTACATTACGTTTATTAAAGCTGATGATTGAGAGAACTAGGTACATATCGGGTGTGTAATATTTGTAATAATAACAAAAATTCTAATGATTACTTGACCTAATCTCATTTTACACATTTTTTTCAAATATAACGATCAAATGATCTAACGTATAATAGTTATAATTTCATTATACCTAATTTTATTTGTCTAATGAACATTTTCTATAATAAACATCTCAACTAATATGTATTTACTCTAATATTTATTTAGTGTAATAATTAAAATCTATAAATATCATTTCATAGCAAGAAAGCATGCGACATGCAAGTTTGACGAAAACACAAGAGTTCTGTCACGGCTCCGGCGGTCCCTCGCGTGCTAATCGTCGCAGATGGCTTTCGCTCAGCACCGCAGCTTTGGCTTGTTGGCCGGTTTCGCCGGCCAGCCTCAGCCGCGGCGACTCGCTCTTAGCCACCTGCTCCTCAGCCCGCGGGCCGCCTCGCCACTCCATGCCTACGCGCTTTTAAATTGCACTGTAGGGGTAGGGCGTAGGGGTAGGGGTACCACGTGGTGTCGGGGTTGGCTGAGTCGGATTCGCCTTTAAGTAGAAAATAGCAATAAAAATGAGAATTATATAAAAAGAACGCTATATGACAAGAACATTATTCAAAGTGAAAGTTCTGTAAAACATACGTTATAATAATGTTGTTAGAGCAAACAATTGTTATATTAATAAAATGTTAGGTAAAATAAAATTAGATTATTTGTGTTTATAATTAATGAAAAATCTATCATTTCAATGTTATTTCAATTGAAATTATATCATCTGTTATTATATTAAACATGACGCACCCGTGCATATCAGTAATATCCTTTTGTTTTACTATGGTCCATCCTAGATATTATTATCTATTATTGCTTTGCATACAGTCTTTGAAAGCACGGTCCCTGACGATACTCGACGAGATATTGCTCCGATAATGTTAATGTATGTTTACATATTCGAAACATTTGCTATTTACGTAATAATACCAATACTTGGGTCATTGTTAATATTTATTATCTCGACATAATGAATATAATTATGTTTGCCTATTAACTTCTTATCAAGCGTTCATAAAATGATGTGACCTCCGTATCAGTAGCCACGTTGTTCTTGTCTCCCTAAGACATAAAAAATGTACAAGAAGAATTTATTGTAATATTTCGCTATAAGTAATATAAAAAATGCATCGGTTTTTAAGAGAAAGCGTTCTATTGAAATCTGCTGGAAAATTTCCAAATAATATTTACAATGCCAAAATTGTGCTTCCTAAGCAAAAAAGTCTTCGGTGTGTGAGTACAATAGGTTCAAGTTCTGAAAATATTTTCCCAGAGAGAGTAGATTTCCCGGGGAGACATATTGGACCGCGCGATCAAGATGTAGTGACAATGTTAGATTTACTCGGTTATAAGGTATGTATCTTCTTTATTTCTCAATGATGCAACTGATAAGATAGTAGGCTATAATTTATAGTTAGCTATAAAATTGGTAGTCCGTCAAAATTACCAACATCCGCCTTTCAGAACATTGCAGTTAAATAACAGTATATTGTAATGTGTTCCTGCCTTGGCGGTTACATACGAGCCTCTTTATTTACAACTCCCGGGAAAGAGTCATCATCGTCATCATTAATCATCCTCCCAAAAGAAAGCAAAAAAGCGTGAAAAAGCCCCTTCTGGGCCGGCAAGATAGAGGCGGCTAGAGCAGTGTGTTCAACCTACACTAGCTGTCTTCGCATATGGACTCATCTTACCGCTGCACATCGGGTGGTGTTGAGTCATTTCCTGTGCTTTGTATAAAAAAAGAAAAAGACGAAAAAATTTATGGAAAAGAGTCGAATATCGGAAATTCTATACCTGTCACTTTTTATCGCAGTGCGTCAAAGCGAGACGGCACGTGATTCGAATCGAATCCGTGATTCAAAAGTTGTGAATAAGGCGGAAAAGCTCATTGAGAAAGCTTTATATTGAGAGCAGGGGGAATCGTCTCCCATGGTAGTATGGGAGTCGATTCTCCTGCTTCCAACGTAAGATGATTAAGGCTCTACTAGGCGCTTATTATCATCAGGCGGGCTAGACTAACCTACGCTTGTTTTTCACCCTTGTCACATAATAACAGATAAGTTAAGATCTAATTTTTAACCAACTAGATATGTAATCGTTTTAAGTGGAAGAGAGCGTTCAATTCAATTCAATCATTTATTACTTTCATATTGTTTACAGAAATTAGTTCTTAAAACAATTTTAGTATCAAAAATGAACCCTGTAAGGGAACCGCAATATCAATATAGGTACCTACATAAATAAGCATTTAACAATTAATACCTACTGATTTATATCAATGTCAAACAATAAGATAGTCAAGCTAATCAACTATAATGTCATCGAATTAATAATAAAATAAATTAGCTAAAATTATAATATGTTTGTCATAACAATGTCATTCTCGTTATTCTCGAGTAGTACGCGTATCATCAGAAACTCAACATTATCATTTTAATGTAGAAAAAACCTAACTCGAGCTCAAAACCATCCCATTTGGGTCTGCAACATCATCATCATCATCAACAACTTAAATTCGTCCCACTACTGGGCACAGGCCTTTTTACAAAAGGTAACACACTAAGTTATCTTTCGTGGTCCTAGCTAGTCCACATTGCACATTAGAAATGAACTTAGCATTGTATCCGTAGAGGATTCAAAACTTGTATGATGAATTTTGGCCGTCTGACAGTTTTGACACCCAAATTTAAGGTTTACCGTTTAGTTTTGTATATGTCTAACTTTTATCTCTTACTTATAATTGCTTTGTTTATCAAGTTACATGTAAGTGTCTCATCCAGAGCCTGAAAAAGAGAAATGCATGAGGAGTTTCAGGCAATAACACCACCACGTTGGCCCATTAAGTGTTAATGAGTGATAGCGGTTGCAGTAAAGGTATTCTCTGAATATAAAACAAGATTTTGTAAGAGGCTCACTCAACAGATTCGTATAAGTAACTTAACACAGAATAGACGAGCTCATACTATTCCGTGCTCGAGATTTTAACAATAAAAATGGATTTTTTTTTAATGAGCAACTAAAAATTCTTACTTGCACAACAAAATTACTGATATCGCAACAGTGCTTTGATGTACAACAATAATCATTTTTAGATGTGCAGTATTTTTAGATGGGCCAACGTTGTGGTGTTATTGCCTGAAACTCCTCATGCATTTCTCTTTTTCAAGCTCTAGATGTTAGTTTGTTGGCTAGGCCAGCTACGTTATGTTAGCATAATGTTACAAAAATGAGTATTGCTAATGGTTTAGTCTACTTTGAGGCGTGTGAGACACGTTTTTTTGGTTACATTTTTGTACATATAACTTGACAAACAAGCATAATGAGTAAGTTGGGGAATATATCAATTGACATACAAGACTAACCTCAGATCAATGATCTGAGAGCCTAACGCGTGGTTGGGGAACTTACGCGTTATACAACAAAAATACTACCTCCAATTTTCAGGGGCATATTATCCTTAAGATCCAGGTACTTACACAAGTTTCAATATAAAACTTTACTTTAGTTGTGAAAGGTAACAACAAAAAACAAAACATCCTTATTATTTCTCCTTTTCAGAGTTTAGACCAACTTACAAATGATGCTGTGCCGAAGAAAATTCAACTAGAAGGTCTTATGGATATTACGAATCCTATAAGTAAGTTTTAAGTTTTAGTAGTTGAGTTAGGGGTGGCCAACCAGCATACAACCCTCACCATATTTAGTTAGCCTTGTATTCTTGAGCTACTTTAGCTGTAACCGTTTATAGCCTAACAGCCTAACTATAATATAATAGGGTAGTTGACAAGTTTTTTTATTTCATTTTCATTATTAGGAAGTTTAGAACTCACAAAGAACTATTATAAAAAAACTTGTGTTTAAAATCAATAGTTTCACAGATACAGTGGTTTGTTTGATATGTTGCAGCGCATCGTCTAAAAAACGCTCCATACAAAATCTGCGGAAAAGATGACGTCACATGTTGCTATTTTATTAAAAATTGTATGGGAATATTGACATCATTAATAACAACTATGTAATATGTTTCTTTTTAATTAAGGGATGCCATAATGATAGTTGTTTAAATCGACGTAGGAAATCTAGTATTATTATCATTATCATTAAATACATTTTGTAAAAATTTTCCTTTTTTAAAAAATTTCCAAACCGTACAATTTCAACAATCTTTCATAACTTTTGAATTTGTATTATTTTTATGGGTAACAGCAGCGCACCTATCTATATTTTCCGAATTTCTGAAAAATAGCACCATTTTTAAACTTAGGCAACATCCCTATTATGTAAGTAGTAACATTACATGCATAATCATCTAACTTTATTTATTTCATTACTGGTGTTTCTTTAATCAAAGATTTAGGTCAATTCAGGTAAGTGTACATTGAAACATTTTTGAACGTACGTTCTTTTTATTTGCAGGCGAATACGATCTTATTAAAAGAGTGCAAAAAATTGCGGAGAAGAATCAAATATGGCGCTCGTACATTGGTATGGGGTACCACAACTGCTGCGTTCCACATAGCATCATGCGGAACATGTTTGAAAATCCCGGATGGTTGTTATAATATTATATACAAACTTAGAAACATTTCATACTTTGTATCATGTTTTAAAAGCTCATAAAATACCCATTAGCAAAAACTCTTCATTTGAGTAACGTCACGCCAATTATTTATATTTGAGTTACCTATTCTGTAAAAGGAATAAAAACGGTGCACATATTAAATATTTATACCGGGAGCAAGAAAACGCTCTCGAAAACAAAGGCCGACGGCGGTGTTGGTTGGTGACCCTAAAATCATCACCCAAAATAAAGTAGCGAAAAAAAGACAGCTGTTTCATACAAAATTTCAGTCTACCTATACGACCTGTTTGTATGGAACAGATGATATTTTTGCGATTTCAAATTTATTTTTAACCGACTTCAAAAAGGTGTTTATCAATTCAACCTGTATGTATGTAATATTGTCAGAATTGCAGTTTTTGTGTTCAGGGTGGTGCCGTCAATACGACAATAAATTAAAACATGGACTCTTAGTTCATAGAAATGGTACCATTGCCACTTTCAAAAATACCGTATTCATTTGATAATTTCATGACATTTCTATGAAATAATGCTGCCAATGTTATATTGTTTCATACAAATGTCATAAAATTATTAGATGAATCAGATGTTTTTGAAAGTGTCAAACCATTTCTATGAACTAATATAGCCCATGTTTTAATTTATTGTCGTAGTGTTTTCATAAAAATTAGTTCAGTAAAGATAGAGAGTTAAGTGTGTATCAGTCACAGACACTAAGAAAACGTGTCGTTGTTTTAACAGAGTAATTCTAAAACTTGTCATTATGCATGTTGTTTCAATGTTTGCCAATCTAAACAAAATTTAAGATATGAAGAAATAAAAAAATAATAAACGGTTTAATTGAAAAATTAAACCGACTCAAAATACTAAAGGAAAAAATAATAAAAGCAAAGTTATGTAGGTTTATATCTCATATTTTGGAGTTGGTGCTAAACTGTTTCCAGAAAGAATAGAAAGTGAAGTACCGATTACATAAAAATCTAAAAATACTTTTATATGAGATAAGTAGGTATACCTAACTTTCTTTTTTTCTTTTTTAGTGTTTTGAAGCCGGTTTAATTTTATTAGATTATTTTTTAACAAGTCGAGTTTACAGGATGACCAGCACTCCTTCATTTTCGAGGGCGTCTTACATCCTTTACAAATTATTTGTTTAGTCCTTTATTATTTTAAAAGTAGGTACAACCTATATTTAGGTTAGTTTAGTAAATATGATAGCGTGGATTTATCTAACTACCTGTTATATTAGTACCTAAGTACTTTCTTTGCAAGTTGTAGTACCTAAGGAGGCACACAGTACATATTGTGTACTGTGTGCCCCCTGAGGCCTTAGACCGTAAGATAAGGTCTAAGACAAAAGCATGCAAAAGTTTCATTATGTTTTTCAGTATTTCACTATATTGGCACAGAATACTATTGTTTTGTAGAAAATTTGTATTTTGACAGAGTTACCTACTTATTTTTAGGACAACGCAGTATACGCCTTACCAACCAGAAGTTGCACAGGGGCGATTGGAGAGTTTGCTTAACTATCAAACTATGGTCAGCGATCTAACCGGGCTCGATGTTGCCAATGCATCATTGCTGGATGAAGGCACGGCTGCAGCAGAGGGGTTGTCACTCTGCCACAGGTAATTTCATACTATTTATTTCATGTTTTATTAGGACAATAGTCATTATTGTGGTGTACCTATATGGCACCGATTTTTACTTTTCTGTTATCTTTTGTGCAAGTGCAATTATTATTATAATAAATAAATCTCAGGGATAGTCAGGTGTAATATATTATTGCATTGCACACATAAAAAACAAGCAGATAATAGGTATAAAGGTAAAAGAAACATGTAGGTAAATGTGTTACCTTTATCTGAATGACATATCATATGTACCTATACGTATAAGAAATACATAACATTTTTATTTTGTAGACACAACAAAAGAACAAAATTTGTTGTATCGGAGCGACTTCATCCTCAAACGCTAGCCGTGGTACAAACACGCTTGGATGCTTTAGGATTAGAAGTAATAGTAGTGCCAGATGTTCGACAGACTGATTTTGCACAGCGAGATATTTCTGCTGTGCTCCTTCAGTGCCCTGACACGAGAGGCTTGGTTTATGACTATTCAGCGTTAGCTGCAGCTGCACATGAACATGGCGTAAGTGTTTGTTCGATCAGTTTAACCTGTTTTTACCTAATTTAATATTGCACAGACTATAGTAGTCAGTCCCATTACTTTTTTAACTTCATGTAATCGCATTTTTAAATAACTTCATTTCAAGGAAGGTAAAAAAAGTTAAATTACTTGTAACAAAAAAAAACTACAGTGTCATACACTGTAGTTTTTCCAAAACGCTCAATATTTTAATAAATGTTCAGTAGGTATGTTCTAATTACATAATTGAATTAACGTTCATAATGGCCTGATATTTTTTTATGATACGAGATAGTTTTTGCCTATTATAAACAAATAAAATAAAATATCTTTATTTAAATAGCACTTTCGTATTGTCGAAAAATCACATTTGTATGACTATCACCAAAAATAGTGCTAATTAACAACGTCATAGTGTCAGTCTGTCAGTCAGTTCGTATGTATACAGTACAGTTTACGCAAGTAGTTATTTGCTTTTAAATAATAAAACATAGTAATTAAAAAAGAAAAAAACACATTATTTCGACATTGTAGGGTGGACGTTAGCTCATAAACGCAAATACAGATAGACTAGAAGAATTTCACAGGGATATCCCAAGTCCTGGGTGGCTCAGTGGTCAGAGCAGTCGCCCGGATTGCGAAAGGTCGCGGGTTCGATTCCTGCCTCAGGACGTGAAATTTTTCTAGTTTTATTCTATTTTAATTACTAAGTAATTTTTCAAACATTTATAATAATGTAAAAATCAAAAATTAAGAATATAATAAAACATGTTCTATGTCGCCAATAAAAATACCATGCTAGTTTTATTTTGTTATTTTTTTGCAAACCATCGTCATTCTTCACCGATGGGAATCCAATTTCACGTCCATTACAGCACTTAGGGCTGTCTCGATCCTATTCTTATTTTTCTAAAAGCCCAGAAAAAAGTTTTTACTAGGTTAGCAACGCGCTTACTGTGAAATTTTTCGAAGGTTGTAAATTCAACTCCCATGTTTCCCACCCGAGAAAAAGCATACTTCGATGTAGACAAAACCTCCTCGGATTCATCATGCTACATGATGCTACGCTGAGTAAGATGATGCTTGCAAGCGCCTATAGGCTACGGTAAACTACTTACCATCAGGCAGGCTGTAGGTTTGATTGCCATCCTCAATGGTATATCAACAGGCTTAAAAAGTAGGAAATTTCAATTCGACTTGTGTAGCTTATGTTAGCCAAGTCAATTTTGATGTATATTATGATACGATAGATACCACAGAACATAAGACTACTCTCTATGTTCTGTGATAGATACACTGCGGGATTAGTCCCATTTTAATTAGATAGGGATCTGATAAAGATGTTTGGAGATAAAGAAAGAAACCTCTTAACAAAAAGCGGGCATGCTATTGTAAAAACAATATATGTGTATTTCAACCACCAAACTTGGAAAATATAAAAATTCAAAAAATAAAAAACTGAAAACCAACTTCAGAATACTAAAAATGCAAAAAGTACATATTAAAATACTCTAAGGTAATTTTTAAAGTAGATGCTAAACTGTTTCCAAAAACAATAGACAGTGAAGCGCCTATTTCAAAAAGTACCTTTAAATAAGTTAAGCAGGATATAGTTTTGTATTTTTTTTTCTATTTTTTAGACATTGGTGGTAGTAGCAACGGACCTTTTAGCGTTAGCGCTTTTGAGACCACCAGCAGAATGTGGGGCAGCACTGGCTGTTGGGACATCACAGCGATTAGGAGTTCCACTCGGATATGGAGGACCACATGCAGGGTTTTTCGCTGCTGAGCATCCTCTTGTGAGACTAATGCCTGGTCGTATGGTGGGCGTTACAAGAGACACTTCTGGAAGAGACGCATACAGGTGCAAAATTTTACAATACAAACAAATTACATACATAACATGAAACAGATTTTCATTAATTTTCAGTTATATATCATCACCATTTTGTTTTCAGATTAGCCCTCCAAACTAGGGAACAACATATTCGTCGCGACAAAGCTACCTCTAATATTTGTACCGCGCAAGCACTCCTTGCAAATATGTCGGCAATGTATGCTGTATATCATGGCCCCCAAGGGCTGAGAGACATTGCAACTCGAGTTCACAATGCAACGCTTGTTCTCGACCACGGTAAGTAAAATTAATTATGAGGAGTGTAAAAAATCATGTAAATACAGTTTCAAGTTTCAAATAAAGGTGCTTACCATATTGTTTTCATGGCTTAGGAATTCTGCAAAGAGGGCACAAACAAAGCAACGATGTATATTTCGACACGCTTCATGTGGTTCCGTTGCCTGAACATAATGCTGGTGATATCAAAGCACGTGCTCAAGAGAAGAAAATAAACTTAAGGTATTTCGATGACGGTGCAGTTGGTGTAGCATTAGATGAAACGACAACAATGCAAGATGTTGACGACTTGTTATGGATATTTGATTGTAAAAAAGTGGATGAGGTAATAAAAATATACATTTTAAATGAATTTAATCTCTCCCTATTAATTTACCCTCTAACTTTATATATTGTAGGTAGTTAAAAGTAGTGGCGTTACATTCCGAAGCATATTGAAAGGGCCATTCAGAAGAACGTCGCCGTATCTTACACATCCAGTATTTAACATGCATCATTCCGAAACCAGAATAGTTCGTTACATGAAACGATTAGAAAACAAGGATATATCTTTAGTGCATTCTATGATACCTCTGGTAAGATACCATTTATGATATTTCTTGTGTTTTGTTATTTATTATTACATAACATCATTTTTATAAATTAATTACAGGGTTCATGTACAATGAAATTAAATTCAACTACTGAAATGATGCCTTGTTCATTCAAACATTTTACCGATATTCATCCGTTTGCTCCACTTGAACAATGTCAAGGATACCACACACTTTTTGCGGAACTGGCAAAAGATCTATGTGCTATTACTGGATACGATCGGGTCTCTTTTCAACCAAACAGGTTATTTTTTTAATAAGTTTGTTTTTTATACACAAAGGCTGGCAAACAAGTATAACAACCTACGGACTGCCTGATGGTAAGCGTTTACCGTAGCTTATAAGTTTGTAACACCAAAGGTACTATGTATATACTCACACGTTGCCTACCCTGTAAAAATGAAGAGTAAGCGTTATGTTGAAAACATAGGACGGAAGTCCCCAACGTAACACTTTTTCGATGAGCTCTGGCGACCTTACTACACTACTGTGTAGTATTATTCTTTTAATGCTATTTGAACTTAAAAACATTATGACAATGCTTTATTTTATTATGTTTTATGTTTTTCAGTGGTGCCCAAGGAGAATATGCAGGGCTTAGAACAATCAAGCGCTACCATGAGTTCCGTGGGGATATAGGACGTAACATATGCCTTATCCCTGTGAGTGCGCATGGAACAAATCCTGCGTCTGCGCATATGGCTGGTATGCGTGTTTGCGCCATTCGAGTCACGCCTTCTGGTGACATCGACATGGAACATCTTAAAGATATGGTAAATCATTCATTCCCCAATATCAGAATGAAATTCAGAAAATTTAAGTGATAGGTACCTGCCCAAACATGCAGCTACACCAATTTCATTGCCTCGCTTAGATCTTCATATCCCAATTTTTTTTGTAAATCTTAAAGGTGGAGGAGCACAGTGCTAAGTTGTCATGTTTGATGTTGACATATCCGAGCACGTTTGGTGTGTTTGAGGAGCGAACAGCAGACGTGTGTGCGCTGGTCCACGCGCATGGTGGCCAAGTATACTTAGATGGTGCTAATATGAATGCTCAGGTCAGTAATAGGTATTTGTATTTCAAATTTTCAGGCAATTTTTACTTTACCTCATAAAATTATATTCTACATTAGTACTAGTAGCAGTACGGACCTTTTGTCGTTAGCGTTTTTTACATCATTTTACTTTACAAATTATTTTTAGGTGGGGTTATGTCGTCCTGGTGATTATGGGAGCGACGTATCGCATTTAAATCTTCATAAGACCTTCTGTATACCTCATGGTGGCGGTGGTCCTGGAATGGGTCCAATCGGCGTGTAAGTAGTTATCTGTAGTAATTAAAACAATTAACTGTAATAGCGAAGCAACTTACTAAGTACGTAGTTAAATAATGTGTCAATAGCATTAAACATACTATTTAAATTGGTTATGTTATTTTAGTTGACGATTTTATTGACTTACATAAATATCAGCTAGTATCAGTAACTAAAGTCTATAACCATGACTATCACTCAAAATGTTGTCAATCAAATAACTTAATATTATTTTAGTGCTGATCTAATTTTTAATTGATAAATATTAACTTAACCTGTTCAAGCCCGACAAACCAGACACAATTAAATTTTAATTTTCTTTGTCATATATTTATGACGTTGGGCGTTTTTGATAATTGAAGATATAGGTAAAGCTAGTTTTTTTTACGAATTAAGACAAGTAAGAAAATAATAAGTAGGTATAAGTCCTAATGCTTCTTTATTAGAAAATCATTTTTTCACTTCAGGAAAGCGCACTTGGCACCTTTTTTGCCGTCACATCCTGTCGTTGACCCACTAGCTGATCTGGGTGATGCAGCACACAGTTTTGGTTCCGTCAGCGCGGCACCGTTTGGATCCTCTGCTATTTTACCGATATCTTGGGCTTACATAAAGGTATTGAATTAGGCCATAACCACATATTACACATATTATTTCAAAAATGTTTTAATTATTTCTAAAGTTTTTTTGTCTTACACACGTTGAACTTATTTTACAATTATAATTTCAATATTATATCGAGTTTATAAAAATATAATAGCTTATTTTTCTCACCTATGAAGTTGCCGTTTATAAGATCCTAATGCGGTCCATTAAATAGGTCTTACGTAAGGTGCCAATGCAAAAATTTGAAGAGAATTATTGACTTGAAAATAGTTATTTAATATCTATCCTACATTTACATTATCATTATTATTATTTATGATTCTTTTAAAATTCAATAGACAATACCAGCCCACACAGTCCATTACATTGTTACAAAGAATTTCTTTTAACACAATTCGTGTTTGGGAGATTGTTTGGCGTCTTTCTATCGATGGCGATTTGGCGATCCAATAACGGCGAATATTACATATCGATGGATACTTTTTTGCATAAGTATCAATCCAATTCGGTATCAATCCACTCATTACTGTGCTCTATGCGATTTTGTTGTTGAATTTCTGTAAGATTACTCACTTTCCGAGCATCTTTATCTTCCGATTTTTCGTAGGTATATAAATCAGTATCCTTTAAAATGAATCTGCTTCCACTGTACCTTTCAGTCGATGATTATCAACATTCGTCTCCGGTTGTCCATGCCCACGCAAGTCTTTGTTAAGATCACAATTTGCAAAGTGGAATCAATCAACGCATCGTACACATTCACTTGTAGCCTGGTTGGCTGTTTAATGTTTAGGTAGGATAGTATGCATTTTTATTAAGGATCTGACACAGAGACTATGAAATCTAATAGCAATCGCTGCCAGGATATTATTATTAGCATTATTAACTATAATTTAATTAAAAGTCAAAACCAAACTTCAAACTAATATTTATTGCCCTTAGTGTAATTTTTATACACTCACAACTATTACCTAGCCCAAAGTAAGCATCATTAAGAGCTTGTGTTATGGATACTAGATAACGGAGAAATAATGATAATAATATGTATGTAAATATTAGAAATATACTAAATAAACATATAAACATCCATGACTCGTAAACAAATGCCCGTACTCATCATACAAACATTTGTTCCTACCGGGATTCGAACCTGGGACCTCTTGACCGAGTAGCCTGGGGTACAGACCACTCGGCCAGCCGGTCGTCAAATAATAATAATGTATGGATTTGATAGGTGAACACGACGACGATCGTTTTCGTTTAGATGACATTGAAACTTACACCGGTACAGTATCTATTTAAAATCGGCAATTTCATAGATGACGATAAGTTATTTGATGTCGATTTATATTTCATATACTAAAATACAAAAGAAAGGAAATTATATTCATACATAAAACAATAATGCTTGTAACTTTATCAAAATATTAATACGTAGAGATAAAGCTATATTAATCAATAATCACTAATATTTTATCATAATTTAAAACTAATAACCGCCTGAGTAAGAAACTATTTATATAAAAAAATTACATTCCAGATGATGGGACCTAAAGGTCTGAAGCGTGCCACACAAGTGGCCATTCTTAATGCAAACTACATGTCGAGGAGGCTGGAAGGCCATTACAAAACGCTATATAAAGGAGAGAGAGGGCTGGTGGCCCACGAATTTATCATCGATGTGCGAGATCTAAAAAAAACGGCCAATATTGAACCTGGAGATATTGCCAAACGCTTGATGGACTTCGGTTAGTATCTATGTAGAGTACAAAGTGTAAATGTTTTTGCCATAACATATCACAAAAAACTTTTTTAAAATCTTTTATTACGAGGAGAAATAATAGCGTGGGTCAGAATGACGGGTGTATAGTGGCAAAAATTAATGTGTTATTCATGATACGAATGTACAAGCAACGTAGTTAATACCTTTAATGAAATTCAAAGTCCCTCCATGAAAAGGGAGTAAATGTAATAACAAAGTGAGCAGCAGTTCTGACGGTCTGAATGACTGGTCAAAATGTCTGAGTATGCGGATTTTTCCGTTAAACATCTCAAAATATTCGTATGTTATAGGTTTCCATGCACCTACCATGTCATGGCCCGTAGCAGGAACATTGATGATAGAGCCCACAGAATCCGAAGATTTACAGGAGTTGGAGAGGTTCTGCGAAGCACTCATTACTATCAGGAAAGAAATAAAGGACATTGAAGATGGACTCATTGACAAACGATTAAATCCTTTGAAGGTTAGATTTATAAAGTTAACTACTACATTTTGATTATGCCTGTTAAGAATGAAGTTATCAAGTATAGTTTAATGTTAAATTAGATGGCGCCACACACACAAGCTGAAGTGATATCTGAAGAATGGAATCGTCCTTACAGTAGAGAGCAGGCTGCGTTCCCCGCTGTAAGTACATTAAATTATAAACGTTTGTATAATTCTTAAAATATTTTTTATAAATATATAATTCTTAAAATATATATTTTTTTTAGCCATTCGTAAAAGGAGAAACAAAGATATGGCCCACAGTAGGACGTATTGACGATATGTATGGTGATAAACATCTTGTATGTACTTGTCCTCCAGTTATTGATGACTTCTAAAGACAACTAAATAAAAGTCAGTTTTCAGCATTCGCGTAATGTATGTATATTTTATTCAATATTGTCGTATAATAAATATCGTTTTCTAACAACGAAATCTCTTTTATTCTGCAAAGATCAAACATTATCCTACAGCGGTAAGTATAAACAATTTTACACATTCTGCTGTTAAATTATTATTGACCTCAAATAAGTTAATCTATCTTAGTATTATTTCATATATATTAATAATGTGAATGACCATAACATTTTAGATTGGATTCAAGGCAACGTGTTTGTTTGACTCTAGCTCGATATAGAAATTGGAATATGAAAGCTCTAAAATTAATATAACATTAACAATTTACTTCTAAAGTTTCAGCTTATATATCTATTTAATTAACAACGCTTTCAATCAAGCTGTGTTTTCAATAGTTAAATGAAGTTGAGGACTTCCAAAGCAATAAGTATTAGACTACCTTACGAATGAAACCTATAAAAGGATTTGATAAATATATCTTAATTATTGCTCAATTATATCAAAATTATTATGATCCATACAGACTACACAGTAAAAAACAAATAATGCAAGAAAACAAAAATTCAAATCAAATATTGAATATTTGATTTGAATTAGGTACTATTTGGTTCGATAAGAGTAAATAAATTACTTTGAAGGAGAATTGATTGTGTCTTTTGGGTACATGCCTAATCTAACTCCGAGCTCCTTAGGCATTCGCATAGCAGGTCTAGTTGGAAAAGGATGATAAGATCCCGACGACGGACTGCGAGGGTAAGACAAAGAAGATAAGGTATCGGTAGTTTCTATTAAAGAAGTAATTGTGCTACAAGTGTCGTCAGATTCTACTACTGTTTTATCATTTTTGTCAATATATTCTTTAGGAAACATGGAAATTTCTTTAGGAAAAATTTTGGGTGATATGGGAGTTGATACCTGATCTAGTGAAGTTATTTGACATAAAGTATCACTAGAATTACTTTTTATACCTGTAGGTGAATCATCTTCTGCGGAGGGCTCGTATGTAAAACTTATGGAAGATGTTACTACATGAGCGAAATCACTAACTTGGCTGTTATCAGTCTTTAAAAAAATTTCACAAGCCTTTGGACCTTGATCGATAGTTTTACTGCATATGTCACTGGCTTCTGATAGTACAAAATCGTTATATTTACTTGAAAAGGGGAAGTTGTAGTCTTCTGAAGTAAATCGGTTATCATAAGTTGAAGTATCCTTTAGTTCTGTTGATGGTAGTGTAATTGAAGTTTTTGATTCGCCTGAAAAAGAATGCCGTGTCCATTCAGACGTAGTCACAGGTCGCAATAAATCATTCTTAGGATTTTTATCCAATTCTGACATTTCACTAATTTTATTTTTATAATTGTGATCATACTTATTTTCTGGTTTATCCAAAAAGCCTTTATAATCACACTTTGCTAAAAATCCCTTATTTTCCCAACCATATGAATCAGTTTTATTACCAAGACATTCATTGCTAGGAGATTTCGTATTTTTAATAGAAAACTCTTCATCTTTACCTATCGTACTACGAACCTCTAATGAAAAAGGATCATCAATAGAAATCGGTCGTACTCTAATGAAGTCACTTTTTTCAACCGTTTCATTACTTACTATTCTTTTTCTGTACCCTATTATAGAATCAGATGTAGATTCTTTAAGGAAAGATGATTCGATTTGCTTATTTTCTGCAGCCTTGTCAGATATATCACACTGTGTTTTTTGGTTTTTACTATCCTTTGAAGAACATATTAGATTATCTGTGCACTTCGTAATTTTATCACCATCTTTAATATGTTGTTTGGTCAAAATTCTATTTAATATTTTTGAGTTTTCTTGAATAATTTGTAGCGCTCTTTCACTGTTTTTACGCCCAGATTGAATAATATAGTCTTTTGGTGACATGTTATCAGATTCTATCTGAAAATTTTCAGAGTGATCGAAGACATCGGAAGGAGCTTCATTTTCAGTTTTTGTAGGTTCAAATTGTTTGGATGTAAATGGTTGAATATTTTCATTTACTTTACAATCAAAATCTGGGCTCAACGATTGTTTACTCGTAAAGCTATGACTTTGTGGCAAAGAAGATGCACGTGCTGCTTCAGCTTTTGATATTTTTTCATTGTGATTACTGTGAAGTGTTAAAGAATCTGGTTTCTTAGGAAACCTTGAATATCTTTTTACAGCTCGTCTGTTAGGAATATCGGAGTTATTAGGATCCGTTACTCTAGCACCAAAGAACTCGGGGCTGTGCTCAAAGTATTTATCTATTTTTAATGGTATCGGTGGTTCATCTTCGCTGACAACTATACTTTCTGCATCAGGACTTCTGGTTGGGCTCTCTATATCCGATATATTTTTTTCTGATAAATCTATATCGGGTACAAAATTTGGATACATAGTAAAACTGTCTATGATGTCGGGAGGTCTTGATGTAATAGAATCGGTAGGTTTCAAATCAGAATCAAGATCATACACATAAGGAGATTCAATATCTACATCACATTTACAGTCTAAAGATAAATCTAGTGGACTTAAATCTGCAAAATTCTTTGTTAGCATAGAAAGATTCGTAGTCTTGAAGGTTTCAGCACAATCTTCATATTTTTTACTACTTAATCTTTGCAAAATGTCGCTTTTATCAGAGTTGAACGGAGAAAATGGGGACAGTTTTTTAATCGGACTAATAGGCTTAATATAATCAGAGTCTCTATTTACTATTAAATTTTCTTTAAGTTTAGTTTCAAATCCATCTATATAAGTTCGCAAGGGTTCGCCAGCAGCAGAATCTAAGTAATCTGTAATATTTTTTACACTTTGTTCTTTAGATACTTCAAAATCTTGTTCAAGGGAATGCGTTATTTTTGTTTCTTTTAGAAGGGGAGAATGAACGATATTATCTTTATACAAAGGGGAAAGCGTGGAGTTTTCTTTGAATTGTGATTTTTTGTTTTTATTATCATGCGGTAAATCAGGTTCGGAGTCGGTAGCTTTCTCGTTTTCATCACATAGACTAGTATCGGTACTTGATGCTGAACGAGAAGAATACGATGATGTTTCACTGGAACTGCGAGACCTTAGCGATGCAATCATTTGGTTAGCTTCTAGTTCAGAAACAATTATACCATCTCCAGCTTCATCCAAATCAATGGAGGTTTTTCTGATTTTATCTGATGATTTTTCTTTCTTAATATCTTTCCATTTGACAGAATTTCTTCTACTTAGTGATTTTCGACTTTTTTCTTCTTTCCAACTAATTGTATCACTTGACCGTCCATGTGGACGTTTCTCTATATTTTCTCGAGGCGATAAAGTTTGTCTTGTTGGAGGTACTGCTCCTGGTGGTGGACCAAGTCGTCTTCCACGCGAACTCACTATAGCACTTTTTCCCAACAATAAATTATTAACTGTAAGTGAAGTCGGCGATGTAGGAACTCCAACTGAAAAAGTAAGTTAGCAGTGTAAAAATATTACAGGAGGAACAAAATAACTTATGTTGCGTAACAATTTACCTGCAGCATGTCGGGCACACGCTGCTGCTAAAATAACATGAGCTTGTCGTTGTCTTTCCCGAAGTCTTGCGTATTGACGTTTTAGTGCTCCTATGTCTAGTGAAAGTCGGTCTCCAGCACCGATTCGATCTTCTTTGCGTGGTATTACCTGTATGCAGAAATACATAAAGCATATAAGCACAGAGAAATGCCAGAAGTGGCTAGTCTGAAGGAGCGCTATTGCAGTTATTATCATCAACAACAGTGTATACTCGTCCCACTTCTGGGGACAGGTTTACCTACATGGAAGAAAACATGAGGAGGTGGGGCCATTGGGCCATACAGCACCACGCACGACCAATGATGGTTGGTGGGTGAAAGCTAATGCATTAACAACTTGCGATGACCAAATTTTTACTGTCCTACATCATTCATGCCGAGCCTTGTTTAGTTTTCGTAGTTGAAACTACAGCGCTCAAATTAGTACGCCAACGAAATACTTTGTGCTTAAAAACCTGTACTTTTAGCACTAAAATCACCACATCTCAAAGGTAACGTTGAGTTCTTGATGTGGCAATATCCCAAACGACATTCAGTTTTACAGTCAATACTGTCCCTTGCATTGACTGTCAAAATTAACTTAACGCCATTCAGAAGCGGTTAAATAAAAAACTCCGGTATTTTTAAATAAAGAACAATAGGCTACTATCTAACGGAATCCGAAACTTATGACTCTTTTACGGATGATGATCCTCTTTCAGTTCGAATTCGGATACTATGATGGGGTATGGCAGATTAGGCGAAAAAATATAACAAATAATTACCATAGATAGACCATCACAATATTCAACTTCATAATCTGAAAATGTCTCCAAAGCTTCGGAAAGAGAGTAGCCCGCGCCGGTTGGATTTTAGCTTACAATTTAAAGACAACGTAGAAGTGTTAACAGTACGGTTTACAACGGACAAGATTCCTGCGAACAACTAATTTAACAATTTATCAAAATAAGATAGAGCGAAAAAATTTACTCGAATAATAAATAATTGATATCGATTTATGGCGGCGGCTTATTGGGTCGAAAGATTATTTGGACAAAAGTACCATTCCTAATGTGAATACAATCTGTGGAAGCTTATGCTATCTGTGGCTTTGACACTGTTCCAAGTTCAAAAACATATAATAAAAGGCCACTACATATTTAATAAAAAATAACACTACCGTAGCCAGTGCCATTTTATTTCCGTCGTCACTGGAGTCACCCTCATCTTCAGAATAGAATAGCCGTAGTCCCCGTTTAGTCATAGACTGCATCTGAAATTAATATGGTCTTCTTTTAGGGCGGGTTATCGTTACTTTCTTAATAAAATTTGTGCAGAGAACCCTCTTCATGCTATGCGCCCACTAAAAGCCTAAACATTCAAGATATCCAAGACTTACATTCGTCTGCTTTGTTAAGAAGCTCTATTACATGTCTGTGTTTCTTACGTAGACATTACGCCAGCTAGCCGCGGTCAAAAACGTAGACAGTAATTTGCAGGCCTATTTGATAACTCGTTTTCGGTGTGAAACGCTTCTCCGACAAATATTTCGTCGACGAACGTTTCGCCGGCACATTCAAAATCCATTGCACAAATACCACTTGAAATAACTCAATAAAAATAATGGCGTTATTTTATATGAACAAGAAAAGTTTTAAATTTTGTCTGGTATTTAAGAAAAGGGCCTTGGATTTGGCGGCGAAGCGTTTCACACCCCTTATTTTGATAACTTAAGTGGTAACTACCAATTTGTTTGCATAACTATCACGATATCTTGTCATGGAGCACAGCAATCGATAGGCAATAGGTCTACTGTTCGTGGGTCCACTTTGTCCACGGCTGTTCACCTAACATAGATATACTAAAAACAGTTCAACCTGCCACAGGCCCAATAAAAGTACTGGCTTACTGAGTGAACCTTGCTGACTTCAAATTTACATACATAATCTATCTGATATAAGTTATAGAGAGAAAGAAAGAGCAGATGTAAGTATACGCACGCCTACATAAGTGACTGCGATACCGCATATGTGGATTTCAAGGCGCATGCAAAAGGTATGAGTGCTTATACCTTGGACTACACGCTGCCCGCTGAATTCACATACCCAATACGCTGTAACTCACGCGGTGTGCTGAAAGTCTTACAGCGGTGTGAAGCGGGGGTTGTACGGGCGCGATGACAGGCGGTGCGGGTGGGGTCACGCGGTACCGGTGCAGAGAGCGTAGGCGCGGCAACTCGGGCGCGGACCCGAATGCCACAACGCGGACCACCAGCGAGTCACCCGCCTCCCAGATGGCACCAGCGCCGCCACCCATGCAGCTGTAGAATTCGTCCGCTGATCGCGCTGACAGGATTCGACTGGAGTTGAGATGGGGTAAATTAACACATCTTAGGTACTAACTCCGACTTGGACTAATCCATAGACAGTTGACACTAATATTATAAATACCAAGTCCTCAGTAACTCAGTAGTCACTCGTATTGTGAAACCGCGAGTTCGGTTCCCGCCACAGGACTAGTTCATATTTATCTAAATATCTAGGGAAAAACTAGAAAACGGATGAAGAATATTTTTTCTAGACTTTATAATATATTTCCTATTTATATTTGAAAACATTTACTTGCTGTTAAATAAAAATAAAGCAAATATCAAAAATTATCGTTCAGAAAGAATCAATGAGATAGAAGAATATTGTTATAATGACCTATTTATAAAATGTATTAAAATTAAAATTAAATATAAAAGTTATTGGACTCCTTTTTTTAATATTTAAAATACCAACTCCTGTAGTAGATCCCAAATCGCAAGTGCAGTAAGCAATAACACCTCATTGCCATCGAGCAGCACAAGGTCCCACACCCTGAGCAGCGACTCCCTCGGCAGCCATGTTGCGTACAGAGTCAAGAACCACTGCATTGTGAACACATCGGGTAAAGGGGGCTCTACTCCACCGCCTGAAAATACAGAAATGTCAACATTTTAAAACAACAAGGGTAACAAGGCAGCGTTCGTCCAACCTGATGGTAAAGTGGTTACCGTACCTACCTATAGACGCATGTAATGCCAAGGGTACTTACGCGTTGCAAGGCCTATAAAAATCATAAGGTAGTTTTTTGTTGACAGCATAGGAGACATGTCCCCTGTATCCGACGTAACGCTTACTTGACGATCTCCAGCTATCGTCTGTAAGGTGTTGATTAATATTGTATGAATTTGCTGACATTGGCTTTAGAAATTGTTTCTTGATTAAATTTGATATTTGTGTGCGTTGATAAAAGTAGAAATGTAGTGAGACTAGAAATAAGACTAACATAAATGACTGTAACACTAACCTACATTTCACAAATAAAATGATTCTATTCTATTCCCCAGCCGGGCACCCTATTTTTGAGTGAAAAATATTATTATGATCTACGTTTTTCAGAAATAATTTACATTATATAAACTTTGTTATTTAAAGTTCAGTAGGTAGGCAGAAGTCAAGAAATAATTTCTTAATTACTGGTTTTCATGCCAAGTTAATTTTACTAATTTTAGCTATTTTACTAAATGCGATTTGTAATAATTCCTTAAAATTGGTATTCTTGGTAAAAATCAAAGTAGGATAGATGTAATTGTACCGTCAAATCACATAAATATAATGAATAATTAGGTACTTATAATTAATTTCAATTGGAAATACCTATGATTATTTTGAAAGCCTAAGTTAAGTAGCTTGTTCTTTCTATCAAGCCATTCATTGTGGTATTTGGAAACTTGACAATTAATACCATCAGATATTCTCTGCAAATGGTCCATGTGGTGCGCTAGTCTGGGTAGACGTAGACGTAGCAGATCCCTGAAGGCGGCCATGTCAGCAGATAGTCCTCGCAGGTCGTCCGCAAAATATCCCTCTGGAAGTACTGCTTCCACCAAATATATCATCACCTGGTTTATATAACAATCATTATCAACTCCATGTACAACCCGCTGAATATTTCTTAAAATGCAACAAGATAAAATTTATCGAACTCTAAATTTTTTTTCATTACTTCTGTATTAATCGATCCGGGTTGAAAGAGCTTATTCCGAAGCTTTTCATTTGTATGGAAATAAAATGCTTACTTTCTACTCATTGGCTGAACACTTGATAAAAGCTTGTTTCTAATGCGAGAAATGTAAACAAAGTTGTTATTTACTATATATATAAAATTATATATACTCTTTATTGCACTTTAAAATTACAAATAACAATTACTTAAACAGTAAGTTAGCAAGGGTGGACTTATCTCTATAAGAGATCTCTTCCAGCCAACCCATAAAAGTGTGAGACATCACTTTGTGGAAGCAGGCAGCACCGAGTGCATCAAAAATATTAATAAAACAATATAGATTTTATTTGAATACTAATACATATTAAAAATAATAAACATATTACTTATACATTTTTTATTTTTTTATTTTATATATTATTATAAAATATAATATTATAATATATATAAATATATAATATATAATAATAAAACACTAGAGAGGACTTTACGAAATAGTTTCTGTGAAATAATTTCAAAGATATTGCCAATGACAATAATTGAATATTTGGGCAAGCCTAAATATTCAATCATCAAAAATTATTGTTAAAATGATTATGCATCAAAGATTCAAGAATCTTTCGTATAAATCAACCTATTTCAAAAATTGTCCTGTAAAGGTTGTGATATCTTCCGCGCTTTTACATATAATAATTATGGTAGTTATGTGGTATCAACCTATGAATGTAGGAACTACTTACTAAATAAATTTCTAAAATAGACTTGCTATTAATGAAAAGCTCAACGGAAATGTTTGTAAGCAATCAATTTATTAATACTTTAAATATTTCCATACCTTCAATGAATCAGCTTCTGATTTCTCCATAACTTCTAGGATGATTGCTGCTAGCATATTAAAGCCTTGACAATAACCGACTTCTTTATTCCATCTAAAACAAGTTTTTATCCCTAATATAATAAAAATGACAATTTCATTTTTAAATCACAAGTTTTATTTTTGACGACCGGCTGGAGGAGTGGTCTGTGCCCCTTGCTATACAGGCTACTCGGTCGGGGATCCCGGGTTCGAATCGAATCCCGTTTGGAGCGAATGTTTGTATGATGAGTCGCATTTATTCTCGAGTCATGGATGTTTTCTATGTTTATTTTATATATTTCTAATATTTATATACATATTAATTATCATTATTTCAGCGTTAGCTGTCCATAGGACAAGATCTTAATGATGCTTACTTTGGGCTAGATAATAGGTGTGAGTGTATGAATATTATTATTATAATTTTTAATTACATTTGACTTGTTCACGTCAGGCATGAAAGAATGATTGTGAGTATAGATCAATTTGTAAAGATAATGGAAATAAAAAATATCGGATTTGGATAGCCGCAGATACCTTGCATAAGCCAACAGTACTCTTCGAAGCATTGCTTGGTTCTCACGTCCTTCTGTCCCGCAAAATAGGGAACAGCCAGTGCGATGTAAATCCTAAAATATTATGTAAATTTTATAGTATTCAGCAATTTTTCAACCCTCATTATCCAGAGAATTATTTTGACATTTACTAGATAGAAAGTCTGTCACAGTCAAAATTATTCGCTCGATAATAATATCTTTTGATTGACAATATGCCTTACAATGATAAGGCTTCTGCTAAAATACTACCTTGAGTATTTGTGCCCCAAGCTCAGTGTCATCGGGCTGGGCGGTTCCACGGAAGCAGGATCGTTCCGCCACCGACCACTCGATTCCCCGCGACGTTAGATGTCGCTCGGCCAATGTCAACCATAGCTGCACAAAATAAAGTTATAATGAATGCCTAACACTGTTGAAATGGAAGGTTTTAATAGGTTTTCAAATTGAAATTACAATGTAGAGTAGGTTATTAGGACAAAGATACTTAGAGCAGCTCGCACTAAAATTAAATAGTAGTACTAGGTAGTAGGCTCGTATGTAGGGTCGTCTAGGTAGGTACCATCGCCTTTCTTATTTCAGCCGTGAAACAGTTCTCTGTGTTTCGGATTGAAGGGAAAGGTAGCCAGTGTAATTACTGGGCATGGACGGTATTTCATCTTAGGCCTCAGGATCACAACGCACCTGCAATACCAAGTGATTGTGTCCTTGTTATTGCAGGTGTCTATAGGCGGCGGTAACCGCTTACCGCCGGGTGCCGTCAGCTTGTTTGTCACCTATTTTATAAAAAAATATGTTTAACCTTTGTCCCTCACAGAAGACACATTGAAATAGTATGAAGTTGAAGTTGAATGATTTCGGTTAACACTAATATTTGCTTAGCGTTAAAAGTGTTTTAGAAATTTTTAGATCAGTCTATCTAAAGCAGATAGAAAAAGACAAATGACGTTAAGAGTCAACATAGCCTAGAACAGTGGTCGGCAAACTTATTAGCCAAATATGAACATAACAACAATAAAAAAAAATGGGAGCCCAATTTACTTGCTTAGTAAACTTTTATTACACTAAATAAGTAGTACACTAAATAAAACTAAATTTCATACTTAATAAATATTTACATTTAATGCGAGCAATGTGCTTGCATCTCCTTGGAAAGTTTGAGTAAGTCAGGTTTGTATGTTGTTGTTTTTAATTTGAGGCATAATTCTAAGTTCTCATCAATAAGACTTCTTTCTTACTGAGTTTTTTTGAATGTAAATATTATTGCGCCTTCCGTAGATATTTGTGCTAGAGCCGCGCTTAAGGAGCCAAAGAGCCACATGCGGCTCAGGAGCCGCACTTTGCCGACCACTGGCCTAGGAGATTGTTAGTGAAAACGGACATTATTGTCTCAAATATTAGCTATACTTTTTGAAGCAAGCCGCTCCTAATTTGATTAAAAGTAAATTGTATTCACGTAAAATTCTGGCAGATAGTAAAACTTTCAAAAACTGTTTTAGATAATTCCTATTTGCATTGATCAAGTACTTACTACCTATATTTAGTATGCAAAATAACAAATTTTATATTAAGTAGAATATACATAAACAGTTCTTTAAAGTCATTATCTCTCGCTTAATTTATGAGAAAGTATAATTATATAACTGATTACAGACAAGGACACCGTGAATTTCTAATATTAGAAATTTCTACGCGGACCTCTTACGCAGAAGATTGACGTCAATCTAAACTTTTATTACAAACCGAGAAGTGCGCTGTCTAAGAAAGGTTAATAAAGCTGTAGCGATAAATTACAGCAAAACTTTACATTGAAAATAGATTTTATTTTAAGCGTATTGCAAGAAAATCTTTTATAAGTATTTGGCTTTTTATCATTGAGCTAATACCTATTTATTAACAAGCTAGTTCACATTTTTAGTTATCGATATATGGCTAAAATCTCGCATATTGACAATTACTGTTTTTGTCGAAGCCAGTTGCATACATACTTCTAAACTTAAAATTTGGAAGTCGAAGAACCACATTTCGAGTAGCTTTTCACATGTCCTTCATCACCCAGTGCAGGGCGACATTCGTCCTTGACTTAAATATACCTTCTTCCTGAAATGTTGCGGCACGCCGGCAGGCAGGCGCGCCACAAGCCGCATAGCATGCAACCACTCCGCGTATCCTCCTTCTCCGGTTCCTTCGCCGCTCGGCGTAAGACCAAACCTGGCACCAGGCTCTCCCGCTGTTTATAAATAAAATACGAACCAAAATAATACAAGCACATTATAATTAGGCATGAATTTAAACGAAAAACTTTATAGACTGTAGTAAGTAGGTAACTTAGAATTGTGCAACCGATAGATCTCTATAATCTCCTATTTTCTATTAAAATTATGATAAGCCACGCAAGCCACTAAAAAAAGCTTAATTTATTTTTTTAATGGGGGATTCAAATCAGGTATTGTGTGAGTCTTAATTTTATTATCTACTTTAATCACAAGAGAAAATTAAATTCTGGGCCTAAATAAGTACAAAGATTCCATTTTACGACGACTATATTATATTTTTATTTTTAGTATGGCTGAAAAAGTTAGTATTGTAGTTGCGTTTTGTTGATAATGATATAATATATTTTTTAACCTAAGTGAAGAATATTTTAATAATAGGTATAATAACTTATAGAAAGTAACTAAATTGCACAATTCCAATGGTAGCCTTTACTGTATTCTACTTATAATTATTAAACAAATTTTATTCCAACAAAACAACTTCAAGTTATATAAATTAGCAAAAAGTTATTGTAATTATGAGTAAATTAAACCCGTGACCCGGCTTGCGCCGAAATCAAACACCGGGAATCTTTTCAATCACTTTCATTTCTGGTGTATTTCTTGGAAAGTTACTAAAGAATTATTAAATAAAAATATATTATTATCGTCTAGTATCTGAGCATCGCGCGTGACCCATCGGCCAGATACTGTCCCTCTTCAAAATTCTAGGCAAAATCTATCTAAAATATTACTTTCTTTTTAACGACGTTAATAAAGGTGCCAATATTTACCAAGAAAGCCGATTACTACAGTACTAAACATTTCATTAAGGCAAAAGGAAAAAATCCACCTTCTCTGTTGAATAAGAGTTTTACATTGTTACGGAGAACGAGGAACGTGGACAATATAATTAGCATATTAAATTGATTACAGTAGAAAGATGTTATTAGGACTTGAAAAAAAATTTGGTTCTAAAAATTATAGATGATGCTTAACTTCTAAACTAAGAAGAAACATGGTCACAGACGGAGTAACATTTAAATTAAATAATTCTGTACTTAGTAATGCTATATGAAAGCTTATACGGTTTCCGATTTGCTTATTACAAGATTGGTACCGAAAACTTTGTCCAATAAATATCTATGTGTAATTAAATTATCTCACCTGAGCTGGCCCTCGACGAACTGGCCAAGTTCCTGAGGGAATTTAGGATTGCACTCATCTGTCCTGCACACGGGATACATTTGACAATAAACGCATATCTTTAAGGCGGCGTTATGAAACTGACAACTCAAGCCGATGTGGTGTCACTGCGGCTCGGCGAAAAAGCAATCCACGAACGAGTGGACTTTCATAACAAAATATCTTTTAGATAAAACACAAGTCGACATCAAGGAAGCAAAAGCGGAAACTATATAATTAGCCATATTTCGGTGGCATCTGAGACTGCGTAGTCGACCAGCTGATGTGATGTTTACTGAGAATATCGCGAATGGAGCGCGGCGAACGAACACCCTGTACTACTGTACATCATTGGAACTGAATTGGAGGCGACTAAGGGGCGCCGGGGAACCATAGAATTGGCTTTTGTCATGCTAAGATATTGAAGAACGTTTCGCAGTGGAAGCATTCGAGCATGCGCCGTCCTCCTGCGTGTTGTATGTGTGTGTAGCGTATCGATTCTGTGCCGCTGTGTACGTCAGTGTCGGATACAGATAACCGGGAATAGCACAATCTGACTGGTCCTTTGATGCATAAAGCTATTTTGAACCCCATGTGGTTGTGAATGAAAACGCTTTCACGTTCTACAGCACTGAGATAAATACTACTTCACGACTCTCTAAGTACTACGTACCTACACCACCTATCTAGCTACAAAACATAGAATTTGTTTACAAGAAACACGAGACTTAAATAGCGGGCTGCTGCAGTCCGTTCAAGCGAATTTTTTTTTATTTGTGACCTTTCTGTCACTCTGTAGATTAGTGACTAAAATTTCCTTGTATTTCAGATTTTTTCTAAAATACGACGTCGCAATATAATAATTCGAATAAGTTTATTAGAATTATGATAAAGAAAATTAGAGTAAGTAATAATAATACAGATAAAACCCTTCTGCGTTTATAGGACTCCGCTTATCGTTATTTATGAAAAATACTTTATGCCAATACCGTTATGTTAATATACATAAAGACTAAAAGATAATGCCACCAAAAGGGCTCCCCAGTGAAGCAGGGTCTAAGTTTACTGCATTCTTATATCATTATCAAAAATAGCAAAATAAATTATAAAGATACAAGAAATCGACGTCGCCACTTTTCGCCATTGATCTCAATGCCTTTCGCAGTGGGTAAACTTGAATTTAAATGCATCAAATTTTCGACAAAAATACGACAAATCTACTAATACCTAACTAGGACTATACGGCATAAGAAAAACAATGTAAGAAAGAAACAAAATACGTAAAGTTATTAAGATTTAATTCAGAACTATTATTTTTAGCCCTCCTTTATTTCTACTGGCATAAATATTTGAACGTTTTAATATTTTAGTATATTTTTTCTGATATTTACAGCCATCGTTATCAACATTGTACCGGTATTTTAACCCCTGTGGTAAAAACTAAAAATATTTAATAAAATTAATTTTCCGTTGTGTACATTGTTTATTACAATTGAATATCTGCTATACACTAGGTATTTGCGTTCGTGGGTCGCAAAGGTAAACAGACGGTGAAAACGGCAGTTATTAATGAATTTCTGAGTGCTCTGGAAAAGTGTGGCGCTGAATGCTCGTCGAGTTAAATTCCTCTCATTAATCATTTTTCATATCAATTATGGTTATTATACTTCTAAGAGGACAATTTGATTATATATATTAGGTGAATATTAATTTGTGAAAACAGTACCCACTAACCAGTTAGGTTTTCTATTGTTAAGGAGACCACGAAGGGACGAAAGAGTAATGAACTTATAATTATTAACATATTCATGATGTAACAGAGAAGAAGAAGATGGAACAGAGAGTTTTAATGAAATTTCTACATCTGCGACATAAACATTAATTAAATTTGTCATTTTTCCTCCACGTACATTACAAAAGATAGTTGGTAAATTATAGGTTAATGTTTTAAAATAAAAAAAACTGCTATTAAAACTACTTATGAAGAATTAGCTGTTGATAATATGTTACTTGGATTTTTTCTTGGAGAAAGACTTTTTTAAGAAAAAGAAAAACTGGTTCCCTCAAATACAATTACATAGTGGCCCTTATTCTATTGCGAACCTAACAACACGAAGTTTTTGTTCCATTGTACTGCTTGGTTATATAATTATAATTCAAGGAAAGGACAGAGGTGACGTCATTTAATGATTTAAATTGAAAATTTATGGCATTTTTACTCTATTTTCACGCACTACCGACTAAAATAAATCAAACATCTATTGACGGTAGAGTTACTTTTATTCTATTTACCTATTATTCTATTTCATTTCATTCCACTTATTCTATAAATAAAACCATTGTAAAAGTTGTTAGCGTTCAATAGCCGCCATAATATTTGATTAGCATTTCCTTAGAAAGTGAATTATATTATTCGGATATTATGGCGATCCTGTTCGTAAACAAGAAGACTCGAATTAGAATTGTGGAGCTACAACACATAATTTACTGATACATTTTTTTTTCGTTTTTGACAAAGTTTTAGGATTTCATAGAAAAATTATCGAACATTCCTGGCTGCAATATAATTATTAGCATCAAATGTAATACATACTAATATGCCGTAGTAGGACAGAGAAGGCAGCGCACAGTCGCTTCTGTTGTCTCCTCAACCGATCTCTAGTGCGAAGACTTCGTCCAAGTCGCTCGCCTATCACCTGGAATCTCGCTTGCCACTCAGATTCCTGACGTCTAAGGTCTTCGGTAGCTGTAATAAAGTGTATCGAAAATGAAAAGACTATTCTAATTTGTGTGGCGATAAGTAATCTTACTAAAAAGTTTCATTTAAAAAAAAGTACTTTGTTTATTGGTACCTACAAAGTGCTTCTAAAAAACTGCGCTCGATAGCATCTGTCTGTTCCCCACAGTTGGACTGCGATGATGTCACTGATGCAACTGATGTTGATCTGTGTTTCATAAAAAGATTAAGGTTTTTACAAAATTTAATAATATTGCACAATGCACACGGACGACATCGCTTTTGATTGAATGTCTCCATTCTAGTTTGCATCCATACCATACAATATGGTAATAATGTACCAACAAACGGGTTATTTATGGTATCTTCCAACGTTTCATAAGGATAAAGAATCAACTGTTAATTATCATACACAGGACAGGGAAAATAAACTGATAAGAGTCATTCATCATCACCATACTATATACGTCGCACTGCTGGGCTCAGGCCTTCCTACATGGGAGACACACATGAGGAGCTTGGGCTATAAATTCACCACACTGGCTCAATGCGGGTTGGTGGGTTAAAATGATTGCAGTAACAACCTAGACCAACGGTTTAACGTACCTTCCGAAGCGATACAGTCATTGGATATTAGATTCTATTTTTTGAATTAGAACTGCATTATGAACATTGAGTACCTATACAAAATGCGTAGGTACTACTATAAAATCCACAAAGAGTGCAAATAATTAAGATGTTGCATGCAATTTCTTGCATTTTTCTGTGCTAAAATTGTCCCGCCTGAAAAGTTAATCTTCAAAGTAATTTCTCTTCATCATGGAAAATCTGTAAAGTGTTGTTGTAAATATGTTTTAAATGATAATTTGAACATACCCACGACTATAGTAAGTTCCACTGTTGCAACTCCAGTCGCGGTGATCAGTATACAATTCATCCAACAAGTCTTCCATAAGCTCCTTCACATTTTTTTTCTACAACAATGTTTGACATGATGATATTTATATATTTACTGAGTTAAATTTGTTCTTAAAATCTAAGGAGTACTAAGGACTAATCTAGAGCAGACCGATCGGTAAAGTTTCTATTTTAATGCAACTAAAGTGTCAAACAAGAATATACGGACCGACTCATGATAAGCGCGGTAACCGCGGTAAGCGTATATAGACGCTTGTAACTAGAGCTGCCCACCCTGTAGGTAAATCAAATGGAAGATTATATTGACAGCATGGAATACAAGTCCACCTGATCCCGTCAAAATGCTAACCCAAGCAGTGGCGATCTTTTTCATCACAGGAACACAAAACTTTAAAGTTATTTGTCTAGAAGGTTTAGCTTCTTCCTCAACCCGGCGATTTAAATCCAAGTGGAAAATAAAGTCGGATAAAGGTAGGACATAGGCCTTTGCCATGGCCTTACCATTACCAGCTTATAAAGAAAATTGCAGTCAAAATACCTACGCTGAGTGAGATTGCTAGAAGTCATAGAAGAAACTAGTTCGATTGAAGAGCCAGTGATTGTCACTGATCAAAGGTTTTAATCAGGTAGGCGCCGATAGACTGTTCTAGTGTTTAGGTTGTGATGGAAAGTGTTGTAGAGGCTTATAGTTGTAGACGAAACAACTTCCGTCATGGTCCACCCCGGGATGTGTCAGTCAAAATTTGTAATCTCCAGCTCACGGCACGGCTCGAGGGAGGCACGTTGGCGTTGGTCCTGGTTGTTATTGCAACCGCTTCAACTCACAACTGTGGTGTAATAGGCCAAACTCTTCATGTGTTTCTCCCATGTAGGAGGGCTTGTGCCTAGCGGTGGGACGTACAAAGTCCGATGATGATACTTGTAGAGTCCAGCATCTTATCCCATAAGCTGTTGTACACAGGTAGATTAAGTTAGTGCTCTACCAGTTCCCAGTAGTTGTAGCAGAGTAACTATCTACACAAAAACATATTTCTTGAGTAGAGTACTACTTCTACTACTTCTTATAAAACCAATTTAATCTACATTGCTAGAGTTCTATTTATCGTGCTACTGTATTGCTTAATGTACTAGAGTACACCCGGCTTAAAATTGACAGCGTTGAGGGATTCTCCGAATCAGTAAGCCAGTTTTTATATTTTTTATTTATTTATACTAACAACTCATAAAATAAAGTATACAACAATACAAATACGACCATTTTTCTAAAGTGAATGGTATTTAAAAAGCTGGTTTAACTTTCTTAATCAGTAAAAATACAGCAAATATCATTTAGTATTACTACCTGTGAACGGTTGTTGATTTTCGGCGGTGGTGGCACAGGAGTTTTCTTCACTATATGCTGTATAATTGGTACCCTTATTTCTTTAGCTTTCTTTATTATTTGCGGTTTTTCTGGGACTAGCGGTGTAAAATCCAGTTCAAATCTTACCACTTTTAAATTTATCGGTTGTTGCACGTCCATCGTATGCATTTTACGATAACTATTTTACTAAATACTTTATATAGTTTAATCCTTGTTTTGTCTGAAACTTTTTTGACGTCTTGCTGAATACGCGTAACTTAAAGATTAAAAAAACACAAAGCAAAAACAGTAAAATACAACCGTTTTGCAGATTTCTTTTTATTTTGCACTATCAATATAATTTATGGTCAATATACCTAATTAAAGACAGGGCGTCCCTAATATTTTGGCATTTAAGAATTATTTTCTGACTTTAAAGTGGACCGATAATGACGGCTCTATGTAACTAAACTACTTTGTGGGGGAGAGCGATAGTCACCCACACGTTCATTGCCGGTTGACGTCCTGATACTGTTGATAACGACTAATATATTCATTTGGATGCATGTTAAATGAGTTAACTTTAACACACACTAGGAACTTCTCTTGAATGTTTTATTTCAAAGCCAAACTCAGTTTTATGTTCTAACTATATATTTTTCATTTCACGTTCCCAATCCTGAAGAACCTCAATCTTAACCAGTTAAGCCATACTACAGATTCCAAATACAATTGGTTTTCAACTACCACAAGAATCCCCGGGGGTCGTAAGTGGCTAAAAAAATTAAAGAAGATTTAAGCCAAATTTTCTCACAGCTCAATGAGGAATTGATATTCTGGGAGATTTGGTTCTAGTTCCTTAGACTACAAACACAAACGAAATTCAAGAGTTAGATGTTATTGTGAAGTCCCCTGATATTGCAAAAATCCACACCTAGCGTGGAAAAGAAAGTCGCTGAGAAACAATTTTTCTCTATATTTTTACTGGCTTTTATAACATTTCAGATCAAAAGGATTATTTATTTTAATATAATTTCAAAACATATAAAAGAAAATAATTATACTATTCACTTACCTATATAAAAATTGCGTTTAGTATGCGTTTATCATAATGTGAATTAGCTTTCAGATAAGCGTTAATTTCGAGAGCTACTTTATTAAAATAAAACAAAGGAAATAACTTACATTTTAAGGTGCTTGTCGCTTTAGCAATCTAATTTATTAAGCAAGTAATTTTTTAGCTGATAATTGAAACTCTATGTATTACGTTAAGTTTTTTACATACTCTATCATTATCATTGCCTCATCATAATATAACATAGACCTTAACTGCATAAATACTACGTCTATCTGTTTATAATACGGTTCTGCCGGCCTGCCTATAAAAATATGGTTGCGATTTCGAAACCAAAACAGTTTAGGTTGCCACTACAACCATTTCTAACATGGCCGGAACCTCTTGGTAATTTAAATTATAATAATAAGTACTTTAAATAGTATGATGTTCAATTTATATTTTAATGTTATATGTATGTATGTAAACTTTTCGTTGAAATAGAAATTTAAAGTTCTAGGACTAGGTATACCTTTATTTTTCTAGCGGATTATGGACCTACCCGCCGCTGGCTAAGCAACGGGCGTGTGTGAGGGGTCACCCAGTGCCTAATCTTAATGGCACTGGGAATACCCTCTAAAACTCCCCGGTAAATCCACTGGCTTTCACGAAGGTAGCCTGAGCTCTGCCGGAGTAATTTCACTAACCCACCCCCAGAACCTAGGTATACCTAGTATGTACCAAGTCCTTGTTAGCTCGATGGTAAGAGCAGTCATTAGAGTCATTATAGCAGAATATTGGGAAATGGTTTTGCATGCCGTAGGACATTGGTATTGTTATATTTTGATAGGCAATCAGGCAAAACTGTCTTTTTATAATAAACAGATGACTTTTTATAATCATACAGATTATTAAGTAAATTACCTGTACTTTGTTATTAACCTATACTTTGGGATACAAGCTGTTAAATGAGTTTATTAAATTTCTCTATGATGTGTTCAATAGTCTTTCGTTGGTTCCAAAGATTACAGATGCTACGGCTGTGGGTTTTCTACAAAGAGAATGTAATAACTACGTTTAGTTTTCTGGTTTTCTGTTCCCATGGAGACTCGAAACATTTGGTACGGTTGCCAATGGTTGCCTAGGATATACATTGAAAATATTGAAATCATTGCATTATAATAACTATTATTGAGTCATAGATTTTGTAAATTTACCTAATCGATTTTTATTTTCATTTCGTAATTTTAATAATGAGTGAAGGTCAACCACGAGCTTACGATCCTAACCAACAGAGCCGAAAACCAGGTTTCTGTTCAGCAACCTGCGTTGATAGGGCCAGCATGAAGCAGGAAATATCCAATCCCACCAAGACTTCGGACAACTTTGTTACGTGTAATCTCCCAAAGAGATTTGAGCACCCTCGTAAGTATATAAAAATATATTAACAGCAGATTAATCTCACAGTTTATTATAACCCAAGAAAGCATTATCGGTCAATAACATTACCCGCACCGCATCGACAAGTAAGTAGGATTCAGTAGCAATTTATAAACATGATACAGTCATCAGCAAAAGTGTCTTTTTATGCCGTAAAAGTAGAGTCATAGACTGTCAAAAGTGATCCCCCTTATTGTGTCGTTCTAAGTGTGATTATGTATTAATTTAATTTAATTTATATCATTTAAGCAATATGGGTATGCCAGTAGTGCCTAAACAAAATTATACTTGTTGTAAGTATTTATAATCACATGTGATTACTTTTTTAAATTTACAAGTTTTTGTAGAGTCATTACGATCGAATGGTGTATCTATTCCTAATAGTTTGTTACGATACGACTTTATTACGATTGTTGTCATTGGCAATAAACATGTTGCTTACGCACTCGTTCATAATCAAGGAATACTTGTATAATTAAACTGATAGGGGTGATTGCGCGTAAGATTATATCACTCATTTTTTTTTTATTATGTTGTATTATTTTTGCCGTATCATATCCTACTTTAGTAAAAAATGTTCTTATTTTCAAATTTATTCTTATTTGCCGACAAAATAAATATTATTAAATTTTTAACCAAGTTCAAAAAGTAGGTTCTATGTTCTGCTGTATTTTTTTTGTATGTATGTTCACCGAATTCTCTGTCAATTATGAAACGATTGTCGAAATCTTTTCTATTTGATAAAGTATACTTCTGAGGTGGTCCTATTGTTACCTAGTCAGGATCTGATGATGGGATCCCAGGGAAATCGAGGGCAAACCTCAAATTTTATAGGCACGTATAAATATCAATTTTCTTCTATAGCTATTCAAGTATTTGCTTCTGATACACATCATCTCATCTTAATAAGCTGGTGATAGAAGCTACAACTCCTTAACGGTTTGGAGCTATACAAAACTTTATCAGTGGTACGATGCGATAATATGATGTATCATAATATGATATTGACACATCATCATACACATAATATGATATTAAATCAATATTATATTTTGTTCATGATATTGTATTATTATGTATTTCAACCAGAGACTAAGAAACAAACAATTTGAATTATCAGCATTAGCTGACGGTGCTTTGACCTAAAAACTAAACCGACTTCAAAACACTAAAAGGGGAAAATGTCATACAAATGTATTATTTGGAATTGGTGATGAGCTGTTTCCAGAAATAATAGAAAGTGAAGCATCTATCGACTCCAAAATATACATTTTTTTTATTGCAAGACCATTATTATTGTCTAGGACTATACCCATTTCCGTCCGTGTCACAAAGGACACACATATACCAGACTAAGTGTGTTTTGAGAAGCTTACCTGGGCAACGCATGCGGGTAATTGCATTAGAAAGAATCAATAAATTTACTCGAGTTCAAGTTACTGTAGCATAATATGATATGTCTATTTGTAGAATAGATAATAATATGTTGGTTTTCCTATTACTTCGCGTCGCATTTATTTTATTACTGGACTTTAAAACATTTTTTATACTTAGGTAATCAAAGGAATGTCACAAGTTACAAAGCAATTAAATATATTATGTTTTTGTATAGACGATTTAGTATTATTACAAGATTTATAGATCTTCGTCATTATTACCAATGATTAAAATCTCAAATCTTTTTCCACTGATCATCTCAAGTGAGATTTTGATAGTTTTAATTTTCTTTTTGCAGACTGGTTTAACGGCTATGGTAGTCAAGTGAACAAACAACATCCATTCTACAGAACTTCTGCAAGCGTCTATGGATGGTACCCACCAGGTATGAATACATTTCCAATAATTCTTTAAACTAAAATTATAAGCTATTGATATTATCTTGCTAATATTTGTTACCTATAATTATTTGAACCAACAAGCAGTGTACACATTCTTACAATGATTAACAATAGTACAAACAAAAGCTGATTTTTTGCGCCACCAACAACATTAACATATTTTGACGACCGGCTGGCCGAGTGGTCTGCGCCCCTTGCTATACAGGCTACTTGGTCGGGAGGTCCCGGGTTCAAATCCCGGTAGGAGCAAATGTTTGTATGATGAATACGAGCATTTGTTCACGAGTCATGGATGTTTATATGTTTATTTAGTCTATTTCTAATATTGATATACATATTATTATCATTATTTATCCATTATCTAGTATCCATAACACAAGCTCTTAATGATGCTTACTTTGGGCTAGATAATAGGTGTGCGTGTATGAATATTATATTATTATTATGTTATATTAATTATAACATTTTATGAGAAAGATAGTGATGCTAGTTTCTGTAATATTATAACAAAAATGAATAAAATCATTAAACTATATCTCATATTATGGAAATATTTATAATACGAATTAATAATTCAATTTAATGTCAGTTATTTTCGTAAATCACTGTGATAGTTTAATAATTTAAGATTTACTTATTTGCAAACTTAATAAAAACTGTTACTTATGATTAATATTGAAAATTGGCTTAAACATTAACGCTTAACAGTCAAACTCTTACGTTTTAATTGCACCAAAAGTTTTCATGTTTGAACTGTCTTGGAATAGTTTAGCGTCTTGTAGCGTCTTTGAGGTTTCGTTCCTTTTTTTTATACAACTAGATGACAAACAAGCTGACGGCCCACCTGATGGTAAGCGGTTACTGCCGCCTATAGACACCTGCAATAACAAAGAAAAATCACTTGATAATGCAGGTGCGTTGTCATCCTGAGGCCTAAGATAAAATGCCGTCCATGCTTAGTAATTACACTGGCTACCTTTCCCTTCAATTCGAAACACAGCGAACTGTTTCACGGCTGAAATAAGAAAGGCGGTGGTACCTACCCAGACGACCTACTCTAACGCTAGCTCTAGCTAACGACCGACGCTACCACCTAGTAACCTTAAAACGCACTTTATATATAATCGAAATTATAAAGTTATGAATACTGACGGAATAATAGATAACGCACTAAGAAAGGATCTTTCATTTCCTGATGGGGTTATAGATTAAGAAAGTTTGTAAGAAATCCGTAATTTTTGAAGATCGGTTGGTTCCGGAGATGCTGTCGATGGAAAATCGCACCGGGGTACATTAAATGTCGTTAGAAAATTTCGAATAGAAAGTGTTGTTTCTCTTTACTGTTTTGAAATGTCACAAAACCCAGAAAAAATAACACTGACCGAAAGGAACCTGAAATAAACATATAACTAAATATCTATTTAATTTCAAGTTACTTAAATCCGGTATTTATTTTTTATTTTTAATGTGTGGTGCTCGCAAAAATATGAGACAATTTACCCAAGTATTCTTTTTATTACAGTAAGTACAAAAAGAAGGTAATACTACGCTTTAAAAATACTGTAATAAAATATTCCATTTTAATAATTCTTGCGAGCTAATTTAGATGATTATAACCATAATTCGGCAATATCTGGTAAATCTGCTATTCACTAGTTCGTCGCGGACCCATAGCATAGCTAGTCCATACTAATATATCTTTGGACATATTTATTAATTCGTATATCTTTCTGAAGAAATAGAATAAGTATTGTTGATTTAGGATACTTATTGTATAAACTATTTAGTAACTAATCATATTATTCCCGAGACAAAAAATAATTATGTATTTTTATGTGTAGGTGTTCATTCTGTACCTTCAATCTATTTTCCGAAGAGTCAGCGGTTCTCAAACCATTTGGCGCTTTCTGGCATGTACAGGAACTACTCTCTTAACACTGGGATAAATACAACCGACAGTAGAATATAAGAAGAAAGTGAAATTTGATTTTGTTGATACTAAGTTTTCAACCTAAATATTAATTATTTTAGTGTATCTCCTAAAAATGCCACATAAGATTGTAATATTACTTTAGAATTAAAAGTTATATTTTGTTTAAATTGCCTGTTAAACGAAGTAATTTAGGCTCTATGTTATGATTATAGTTTATTCATTGTTATTTACGTTAGTACTTTGAATCATAATAATAATGACTTTATAAAAACCATGTTTTTTTACTTTATATATCGCAAATTTAATTATTGATCCATGTAAAAGATACATGGTTAATGAAACACACTAGGTACATCAGATTCTTCAATCAAGCAATATTTAGTAGGTACTGGAAATATCAATTTCACAAATTTAATTTTCGTAATATTTACTGTTGAATTAGATTTTTGACGTGTTAAAAATAATTATTTTTATTTGATCACTATTCTATTAGGGATATTGCCATCTCATACCTAATATTTTTTGTTTGATAGAGTTGTCACCAATATCAGATATTTAAAGCGTGGAAATTGATTCTTAAACGTAAAATTTATGAAACGCTGCGCTGTTCAGTTATCTTATTATTATTTACAAATACTGTATGAATTGAAACATTTTATTATTTTATTAAGTATCTAGGGAACAGTGCAGATTTTGAGTCAAACTGCGCAAACGCTCTCATCGGCTTGAGGTACTAAAGGGTTTTCCATTAGGTGTTATCTTGAAATTCAAAGAAAAATGCCATTTTTTACTATAAATTATCGGATGTTTATTTCATTATAAAGAGGAAGGTATGCCTTTAATATTGGAAAATAACATCAGGAAAATGACCACCACGACCACGCTTACAGGACCATATCCTTTTCATGATTTTTTCCATAACCAAATCGCAAAGTGGCTGCCCTATATCCTCGATAGCCTCACGAATTCCATCTTTGAGGTCTTGAATCGACGCTGGGCTGTTGGCGTAGACCTTCTCTTTCACGTGACCCCAAAGGAAGAAGTCGCGAGATGTTAAATCACAAGATCTCGGTGGCCAATTGTGATCACCTCTTCGAGAGATAACAAAAAAACCGAATCAAAATCGGTCCATTCGTTTAGGCGCTACGATGCCACAGACAGACACACAGATACACAGATAGACACGTCAAACTTATAACACCCCTTTTTTTGTCGGGGGTTAAAAATGCAGTACCTACCTACTTATGTACCTAAAATGGTTATTTTTTTGATGCACAATGGAAGTGCTAATGGGCAAGTAAATTACATGAATAGAACAATATAAATTCAGTACTAACCTTAAAACATTTCATTCATTTGTTAATTTCAGGACATTTCTATGAAATAATGCAGCCAATGTTATATTATTTCGTACAAATGTTATGAAATTATTAAATCAATAAGATGTTTTTGAACCATTACTATGAACTAATATAGCCCGTATTTTTTTTTTTTTGTTGAATTCGCAGCACCATCTTGCTTATGATATAGTATATGACAGTGACAAGAAGACAACACATCCCGTTGTCTTTTTTGGATTTTTAAATCTGACCTCTGAATCCATAAATACCCGGTAATCAAAGACTAAAGTACTCCGTGCCGGTAATCAATTAAAAAGTTTAACATTGTAGGATTTGTATTGTGTAATTTATTTTAAATAAAATACAAAATTGAAAATTTTAAGTAACCCCCGGCGTCATCAATCATCTACTTGTCTAACACCATCTCATTGACACTATTCATAGGAGCCGAAACACGCTATATCTGCTGTTAGTTTCTGAAGAATTATGCATTTCGCGGACTTTTTGATGCTATAGGATCAGCTCAAGGATAGTATGTCATGCGAATGTCACCGAAGTGACAGTACACCAAATTTCAAATCAATCGCATCTGTCAAAGTTAGTAAAATCCTATTACCATGTAGAAAATGAGCGGATAGTCGTAGAGTTTAGTTTGGTCAAACTAAACTCTACATGCTGTGGAAAATAAATTAATTTATTAATCAAACTGTTGTATATGGTACCGACTAGTAAACATCTTTTACTTTAAATATATATATATATATATATATATATATATATATATATATATATATATATATATATATATATATATATATATATATATATATATATATATATATATATATTTAATATTTATACAACTAGATGACAAACAAGCTGGCGGGCCACTTAGTGGTAAGTGGTTACCGTCGCCTATAGACACTTGAAAAATGGTAAATTAAAAATATTTTAAACAAAGCAACTGTCGTTTTATTTAAAATCAGCTTTACATAGTCGACTTATTTTGGTAGCATCCAACGGGCCTTCATTAGATATTTCACTTTTTACAGTAGTGACTTCTCCCAGAGACAGACATATCTCGTGTAGAAGAAGGTGTTACTTAACGGGAATACAGCGTTCTGTTTAGTTACCCTGTTACAACAACGGGGAAAAAATAGTAGCATCGAGTTACAGTGTTACTCATTTTGTAACAGTGTGACACAAAATGGTGTGATTCAACGGGAGCAAAGGGCTATTGTTAATTTTTATACACAGTAATAACAAATCGCATTCATAAATGAACTAGCATAAATGGGTCTAGAGATCAGACTTGCTTAGTTTGCTGTTTCATTTCGGTTGTAATCGTGTACATGTTTTACAGGTATCCACTCGGTGACGTCAGTTTTCTTCCCTGCTGGCCAAACGTTCACCAACCGGCTAGCTGCTGCCGGGATGTACAGAAACTACAGCCTCAACACCGGCATGGATCCTGTGGGATTTTAACAGCTAAATAAAATAAAAGAGGACCGCTGATGATTCTTCTTTTTTGAACCAAAAGAAAATGGTTTTTTTTTTGTTGGTTCAGTGGAAAGTATCAAATCACATTAAATTTAACTAGTTTATCAAGCCGCGTAAGAAGACCAGGGGGTTTATAACAATTAAAAACCATCCGTGTCTGGAATGTGACTTGACAGTTTAAACCTTTATTCCCTTACTAGTCTGCCAGCTCTTAGACACAGTAGAAAATAAATTGTAACTGATAAGTGGGTTCAGTCAGCCTCATAATTATCTGGGCTCTTAGAGTTATCAAAAACATGTACAATGTTTCAGAAAGCATTTACAACACTAGATACAATAATGGAATTGTAGTAATTGATTTTTTTGTAATCAAGATTTTAATTAAAAAAATCGTCGCTATAAAATGGTGGCTAAATCTCCCGATCTCATTATTTAGTTTATTTTTTAATAACTAGATGACAAACAAGCTGACGGCCCACCTGATGGTAAGCTGTTAGCGCCGCCTATAAACACCTGCAATAACAAGGGAAAACCACTTGATATTGCAGGCGCGTTGTCATCCATTTGTCATTATATTTGCCGTACACGAAATTAGTTTATAGCCCAACCTTATCATTAGCTTCACAAAGACGGGTTTTCAGTGAACAGATTTTAAAGCAACATGGTGTCCAAGAGCTCATAGATAACAGACAGTTTGCTGTATTTCGGTGTAAATAGGATAGTAACTACGAGGATAAATATATACTGTACAGACAGCATCAAAAAGATGTTAACCATTTTGGCCCCTATTGTATCAATAGCAGAATATACTGTACATAATATTGATGCTGACTGTACATAGGTAAACTGAAACAAAATGACAATAATATCAATATCGGTATGTATTGACTTACCAAAAGAGGTATTTATTATAATATAGATTAACATGCATTCAAATTCCATTAACATATTCCATTCGTACGAAGGACATGACAGTCACAAAAATAAAACTATTGACTTTTAGCAAGCTTTTACAAAGTTGCACCTATTAAGTACAAATATGTCACGTTATCTTATTTGCGTAGTTTTTAAAAATTACTCGTTATTTTAAACCCATGTGATGTGTTATTTAAGTTTTACATGCAGGACTTTTTAAGTACAATTTAAAGTTGTGACTAGCCATGTCTCTGTTATATCAAATCACGATAAATAATAAACGATAGACATCGCGATAGAGCATCGTGCAACAGTATGGCTGTTCCACGATACCTATTAACATTTATTTTTTATCGTGATTATCCAGCGAAGACACTATACTTTAATTCCATATGAGTAAATACATAATGTATAACTTGTTTAGCAACAACAACAACAGCATTTATATTAACTTTAGTGTTTATATTATTATCTTAACAGTTAACAAAGAGAGAACAATAAATCTCTAATTTACAATAAAATAAATAATAGGTCATGTCCACAGAACATTATACATTTTGGTAACTAAAATCTTTGCTATTACAATAATTATAAATTAATTAACTCAAATTATATTTCAGTAATACGTATTACAATAGTAATTTTTATCTAATTGCGCATTTTATAGACACTTATGTATAGTTAGGTACACGTACCTACAACGTAGTTTTGTGAATGCTAAGAGATTTTGTGTCAAAATCTAGCTACAGGTGCAATATTTATCTAAAGCATACCATTATATATTTCATAAAAGGAGGTATGACACAATATTGCCAAGGCCCGATACGTAGGGCTGTCCTCAAACAACTACAGATTGAATAATGGAACATTATGAAGTATAAATTCTATGTATAAGTAAACAATTAGCATAATAAAGTGTCACAAACAATCGACTTACATGGATTTGTAACTTACATTTAGTATTATAGCTATTTTCGTTGTAAAATCTACGATAACAAGTGGGTTTTTGGGATTTTTATTATGTAAGTAGGTAATGTTATGTAACACGTACCTAACGTAAAAAAACGTAAAAATCATTAGAGCATATTAATTCCAGCGCCCTTCCTTGCGCGCTTATATTTCAACTACACATTAAAATATCTATGTTTATTAGAATTAGCTAAGGAATATTTTAATATGAAGGAGCCTACATACAGGATTCGCTAAATAGATATGAAAGCACAATGCACTTGATGCGATGACACCGATCCTTTCTGATATGAACATCATCAGACTTAAGCTCACACATTACTTCTTCAATTCACTATTTCCCATTAGTAAAGTATACACAATTTCTTACATTGACTACAAAATTTTAAAGTCAGAATAAATTCACAAAGTGTATAATTTACTTCTGAATACTCACACTCTAATGTAAATGGTATGTCGCAAATAAATCGCCTAATACTCTTTTGAGTATATCCGTCGTTGTGAAATAGAAAATTGGAAAATAATACAAACATAGGGTGTAACAAGAGTTTCTTAAAACTACGAGATACAACTAGTAATAAGTTACATAAAATGTGAATCAATTCTTGCATTTAACAATATTGTCTTATATAGCATTGCTCTCATTCCAATAATTGCCAACAATGGACCGTGTGTATAATATTATGTTATACTAATTTGTTATACTTTTTTCATCTCTTGAAGAGATTGCTTGCCATATTGAAAAATTATTAATATTTTTTTTTTCAGATTTGGATATATATTTTAATGCTTACTATTCATACTTATTGCCAAGTTCTACCTTCTCCCGTTCACATTAACACTAAACAAAATATAAATTACATGAAAATTAGTGGATTTGTTCGTCGTTTTGTAGCCTCAATCGTACAAGTATGTTGTACTGCCTAAGTGCGGTGCGAGTGTTGAAGGACACAGTGAGAAAAGACACTACGATGACGCGTCCGCGCCGGATTCAAACGGGTTCAATCACAATGCAGCTCAGTTGATTCTTCATATTTATTTATAATAAACTTATTGTAAAAAATCTAAAGTTATTTTACATTTTAAAACTAAGCTTAGGTACATTTCTGTGTACGCGGTCCTTACACTCGGTTTAAGGGGAGTTCCCTACAAAACAAGTGCTATCGGAATGTTGTTAAGAAACATTACGAATTTTAGGATATTTATGAGTATTTTATCGTCTTTAATCGGAATATTTAATTTGCCATTGATGCTATATATAAATTCCATTGAAAAATCAAAAAAAAGTAGAAAACATTTTATGGTAAACCATAGAGAATTTTTCTCTTCCAAATTACAAGAAAATTTGGTAAGTATAATAATAAATAAATAATGTAATATTGAATAATTGATGTTTATTTGATGTTTGGCTTTTCTTAGTAGAAGTTTCATCAGTTCAGTCTGTTCATCTGCCAAGATCGGTGGACAGTAAAATATCTATTTGTGTCTGTTTATAAAATTTTACTGATTCATTCCATTATTAAACTTTTATCGAGCGTAACTGTCTTAACTTTTATTATAAAATTTTACGCGATATAAAATGGTTTTCGAAATAGGCATTATTATGCGACAATGTTGTTTTGTGATCCTATCCCAAACTGGTTTACATATCGCCAAAGATACCAGCGAATGTTTTCCTCAGATTTTTCATAGTGTCCTCGGCGTCTTCAGTAAGCGTGGCGCTGAGAGAGCCCTGGCGAGCGAAGCCCCCGCGGCCGCCGGCGGAGCCCGTGGGCGGCGCGCCGCTTGGGGCCGCGCTGACGGCCGTGCTCGGCGCCGCCGATGTTGCTGATACCGTCGATGATTGGGAAGCTGCATTGTGACAATAGACACGTCTACATTATAATACTTATCAAGGAGCTTATTTCACCTTCAGATACATGAGCGAATATGGTGATCGCTAACGCTGATGAAGTATCTCTGTCGTGGAATCTCAGCTCAAACGCAAAAACAGGCATACTAGATACGTTGAAAGGCGTGAAAAGGCACTTTACGAGACGTCAAAGAGAAAGGCGGCTAAGGACAGTGTGTTCATGCCTTCGCATAATGGTCTTTTCGGGTATCCGCCGGTGCTTTGTACTTATAAAAACGATTGAGGTAGCTAAAACTGTCGATATGTCTATATAGTTTTAGCTACCTCAATCGGTTTTTTTTACCTAAGGGTATATACTCTTAGGTATGAAGTCACGTAACTTTATTTTGGCAGGTTTAAGTTTTATGTGATCATAAAAAACTAGCCTTGAGTCTGCAAATGAAGTCTGCTCTCTCTACAATTACTGGTCTGCGACTACTCGACATGGTATAAACTAGCTGTTTCTCTTATTGCTAAGTTCCAAATCTCACCCTGGGAGTCACGCCTCGTGAGCGGCGGCGGCGGAGGTTGCGATGGCTCCGCTGGTATGGGCGGTAGAGGGCGATCGATGCTGGCAGCGGAGGCCAGGGGCGCGGGCGGCGGGACGCTCGGTGGACCCGACCCAGGCAGAGGCATCGTCCTCTCTTCAGGGGAGGTCGCCGCTGAGCTCCCCGATACTGAGCTCCTGGACGTAGTTTTCGTTATACCAGGCCGGCATACCGCCTGAAACGCATATAAAAACAAGATTGAATTCTATCATTATTGACAGAACGCCTATTGTACGTGAATAAAAGTAAAATATACACGAGCAAGCTTTCGAAGAGGTGATGCCACACCTGAATAGGTCTGCCAACCTCACGTTGGGAGATGCAAACATCAGTACTCTTAATTAGTCACAGTACTCTCTTACTGTGACTCTTCTCAGGAGTATTAAATTTATTTGCAGTTTGATATCGAAATAAAATATTATCATTCACAACAATTTTTTTTTTATTATCTTGTAAGAATAAAGCGATTCTAGCCAATTGAATTGGTAAGCAGCCAGCAGCGAAATTACGGATTTAAGTTTTATTGTAATGACTAATATACATAAATAAAGTAAGTATAAACGAAACATTAGACATTAGCTAGTTGAATCTTGGTTTCATTGGTAGATTTTATTTATTTATTATCAACTTGTTTGCGTATCTTTGATCCTTGCGAAAGGCCTATGCCTAGCAGTGGGCGGCTCTTGTTTGCGTATAGGAAAAATGATTATAATTATTTATACAGGGTGGTGCCGTCAATGCGACAATAAATTTAAACATGGGCTATATTAGTCCATAGAAATGGTTTGCCACTTTCAAAAATATTGTATTCATTTGATAATTTCATGACATTTGTATGGAATAGTGTAACGTTGGCAGCATTATTTCATACAAAGGTCATAAAATTATCAATTGAATACGAAATTTTTGTAAGTGGCAAACCATTTCTATGGACTAATATAGCCCATATTTAAATTTATTGTCGCATTGACGGCACCACCCTGTATATAAAAGTATCTACTCTGGTCTTATACCTGCATACGTTGCAGTACTAGCTCGGCAAGATGGCGGCGATCCTCCTCCTGCGAGTCTCCCATGAAGGAAGTGGCGGAGTCGTTCAGCTCGATGATGTGTTCGCGCCCGTCCTTACCCACCACGAGCTCGAGTGCGCATACTTCCAACCCACCGAAGATCTCGCTAACCTGAATACAATTACATTTAATAGATTGTATAATATTAGACACTAAACGGTAACCGTGTCGGATCAGACACTTTTGCCAAATGCTAAATGGTTTTACCAAACAATACTCATTAAATAATTAAGAATATTTAATTATGTAGCTCCTTATAACTGTTGCATATAATTCTAGTAATATAGTTGCATTTTTAATTATTTTATATGCTTACTTAAATACTGTTATGTGAAAACATGTTGTAATTTTCCTGAGTGCTAGGTTTTATTTTAAGGAAATTATATTATACATTTAAGGGAATCGTGTTTTACCTCGTCAATCCACATCTTGTACCGATCGTTCATTCCTATGGCTTCAAGTATTGCAGATCCTTGGTTGGTCTTCCAGTTACCAGAAATAGATTTGCGCCTGCAACAATACTTGTTACCTTTTAACTGTGAAATTGCCTATCGAAAAATGTCTGCCATTAAATACAAGGCGTAGTATGAGTAAACTTCAGCCACTTTATCGCAACAAACATAGAAAAGAATTTGATAAACGGCTGTTGAAGTGGACAAAGTATCTGCCTTTTGAGCCAGAGATCCCGAGTTCGAATCCCAGTTGCAGCAGACGGTAGTGTAGTGAACACTATTTTATTTTATTTAGATAAATTTATATTTTTTATAAATAACTTATTAGGGAATAGGTGTGAGTGTAAGAATATTATTTTTATTATAGTACTTACATAAAAGCTTTGTAGTTGGTTCCGATTTTTTGTATGTGGATGTCGTATTTGGCGTCAATGTATGGCTCCACAGTGCAATAACTGCCTAGCATCGCCACAACTCCGGCGATATCCTGTAAAATTATTAATCTCCAGTTAGACTATAAACACTTAATTAAGATTCAAATAATTAATTTCTTAACAATACCTACCATATAGATAACTCATAGTCTGAACAATACCTACCTACTGTTTATTTTTAATACAGATAAAAATCGAAACTTTGTCACTAAACTATTATAGACAGGCATATTCTATGTAGATTTTTACTATTCACAATATTATTATGAGACAAATTCTAAACATGCTCGACTCAATATTGCGTAACTTTATACGGTCTGCTATCTGCTTTAAAAGCATGCATATGAAAATTTCATGAAAGTAAAATAACGGCATTTTTTTGTTTATGGTGTAAAAGCTAATTCTGAGAAGCACAAACGTTTTTTTCTATCCATAAATAATAAGTATCGTATGTTTGTTATGGCTCAGGTTATTGAAAATGAAAAAAAAAATGAAAAATGAATATAAAAATGAAGCCATTCAAAATATTTTATACGCTACGAAACAGTTATAAGCATGGAATCCAAAAATATGCTACGAAAGCTCCGTTTCGTAGCTCAATTAGTAAAAAAAAACGGATCTCATAACGCATTATTAGATTAGGTGGTAAATGTAATCGATAATTACAAGATCATCATGATCATCATCAGCCTATAAACGTCCCACTGCTGGGCACAGGCCTTCCTACATGGAAGAAACACATGAGGAGTTTGGGCCATAACACCACCACGCTGGCCCAATGCGGATTGGTGGGTTAAAGCGGTTGTAGTAACAACCGGGACCAACAGCTTAACGTGCTTTCCGAAGCACGGAGGAGCTCGAGATTATAAATTTTGGTTGACCCATCCCAGGGTCGACCAATGGCGAGAGTTGCTGTGTTTTCGTATTCGAAACCACAGCGCTCAAACCAATACGCCACCGAGCTACTAAATAAAAGATATTTTTTTGAAATAAGTCACTTAACCCATCATAGGCTTAGATTGCAGATACAATTAATTTTTCAATTGTCATAGCCCCCCGGTGGGATAACGCCGCTTGAGGGATTAATTACTTCATTATTTATTTATGAAAAAGGTAAGTTAATATTAAGTGACTATTTGATATGGAGGTTATTTTTAAAACACTACCTCTATACTATTTGAAGATCTCATCAATACAAACAACTATAACTATGTGATAGGAGAAAAAATCTGCTGTTTCATACATTTTAGATGAGTTAATTTGGAAATTTGTATGGAACAGTTTAGTTTTTTACGATTTCGGAGTTGCTTCCATAGTAAAAGTTGTTTGTATTTATGAGATCTGGAAATGGTTTTATAAAAATAACTCTGTTTATGTAATAATTATAAATAAAAATGTATTAAATAGAAATGAAAATGTATTTAACGAATAATTAGGTTAAAATACATATTATGAACTGGGATCCACACTCTTTTCGCGCTCTATTTCAAAAATGATCAAGCGTATAAAAAATATTTAAGATAATATTTGTAGAAATTTTTATACTCTACAACTTTTATAATGAATGCAAATATGACTCGAGGCAAAGGAAGCGAGACATTTCCAAAAAACTATTTTTAGCAACCTTTGACCTTGAATATCTAAGGACACTTACACATCACCTTGTGAGACTTTAGAGCCAACATTTAGAATGCAAAATAAAGTTTTATGCAAATTTTCAGCGTATTCCGATTCATTCCGAGGTGAAACCCAAAGATGACGAGTATATTTCGTTTTCATTTTTGGTATTAGAAGAAGCTCGGTGGTGTAGTGGGTTGAGCGCTCTGGGTTTCGATTACGGAAACGAAGCAACTTTCGTCATGGTCGATACCGGGATGGGTCACTCATACATTGACCCACCAACCCGTATTGATCTAGCATGGTGGTGTTATGGCCAAAACTCCTCATGTGTTTCTCCTATGTAGGAAGTACGCAGCAGTGGGACGGCGAATGGTATATAGGCTGATGATGACGATGAATTAAGTTAAAAAACCACACCATTGTGAAAGCGGAGACGCAATTGAGTTTGCGGTATACTTAGCAGGTATGGGTATGAGAGAACATTAAGAATACCAAAATAAAGGTATAATGGATTTATAGCAAAAAATGATCTAAAACGTCTGTCCTATTAATGATATCTAGGTTCGTTTTTCATATATCAGCGTCCACGTCTAAAGTTCCAGACATTTTGCTACGCAACCCTACGGTGCTGGCTAATTTGTTACCAATCACGGCGGGTTATAAGGCCTCACTTTATAAACCTAGGACTAACTTCAAACCACGTTTTTGTGATAAGGCATACAGATAACTAAAATTAATTAGGTTTAAATCTGCTAGTATAGCAGTAGTTTATTAAAAAATAAAGTTACAGCATCTCTGTCGATCTCTCAGGAGATCAAAGTCGATCAATTCCATCTTTACATTTTCTACAGTATAAATTTGTACAGGACTAAGCTAAATCAGAAATACGAGAGAATACGAAACTTATTCATTAGGTTTTTTATGCTTGTCTCATACAAGGAATTGGGGAAAGAAGAGGAGGGAGGGTTTGCTCTTTCAGGAACATTATCTAAGAGGTCTTCAAAATGTAAAGTCGGTTGTTTTACCACTTTAACCACTTTTCATTTAATGCAGCGCTATAAATAATTAACTGCATACAAGAAGTAGTTCAAAAGTCTTGTTAATCAATTTTAAAATATGTAATATGTATGTTGAAGTATTTCTATGTTATATTTATACCTAAGTATATCTTAAATATTTTTTATTGTATTATTTAATTTTTACATTATTAGTATGTATAATTATTATCCCCTAAATGTACTCGCGACATATATTTTACCCAAGTACTTCTCCTGTCCCAGGTGGGTTGGAAGAAATTTCTTTTAGAAATAAGCTACACCTTTTGTGATTGTTTTCTGCTTTAGCTATTCCTACAAAATGTATATGTGTACACAATAAATTGTTAAATAAATAAGCCAAAAAGTACCATGTAAGCTGATTACTTCTGAGCGACTGCACCAAACTAGATGTTTTTTGTTGTTTATCATTGTCAGGACAAGGTTTGTATAAAAGAAAATGTCCAAAATATTCTTCGAAAAGTTATTAAAATCTCTTACAACGGAATTGAATAAGTGAGGGAGACAAAAGATAGTTGGGGAAATCTTAATATGGTGTCGTTAGTGATAGGTATAGGTAGGTACCTGAAAGTCCGCTATAGAGTCCACTTTGACCTTGGCCACGCCGCTGTGAGCGTGCCCTATCTTGATCACCACTGGGAACTTTGGAGCGGTCACCTGTAACAATGATGAGTTGACAATTTACATGGGTTTTATTATTTTCAAACCGATACTTAATACCTACCTATATTTATATTGCCCCCTTGTACAATAGTGAGAATCACATTCCATCTTTGTGTAAATAAAGTAACAGTTACCCTTAGCGTGTAATTATATAATATGTGTAATTATTACTTGAATTTCGTAAATATTTTGAATTTCAAAATGCACACGATGCAGTAAAAATTGCGCTTTAAATATTTTTTTTTCTGTGTCATGATATGAGCATCTCGAAATTATTCGTTATTTATTTCATTTGAGGAAAAAATATAAGAAAATATTTAGACATCTGCATCTTTAAACGTATTTTGTTCTTGAATAGTCTAGAATCAGTTTATTTTGATATGATATCAGTAAAGGCTCTTCCAAACCGAACCAGTGGCAGAGGCGCTTATTTATTATGAAAATTCAGAAAATATCGTTTAAGTTACCTAATTTACGAATATTTCACGTCCAACAAGTACTTAAATAAGTCTATGTTGATTAAATGAATATCTCAACTAAAAATAACATTTTTTTTCCTAGGTTACATACTTATTTTTATGAAGTTATCTGTAGCATTCTTATAAATGTTCGAAAAGCTTTTTATATTTTATGGCAGCCAGTAACATAATCGTTGTTGTTGAGCATAAGCTCATAGCACGGGTAATTAATTAACACACGTCTAATTATTAAATGTTATTGGCAGATATTGAGTTCGTCGTCGTTGAATAACTGACAGTAAATACTTTACACCTTTGTATGTACACTTTTTAGACGTTGTTATGATTCAAAGAAATCTATGTAGATAATATCAATATGTAGATTCTAATTTTTTAAATAAATTACACTGATATATCCGTGTTTTTTCTTCATTTTTCCAAGATTTACAAAATCTTTTCTTTGAACTTGAAAACTGGTGAGTAAATCTACCTATACGAGTACATGTTATTTTTTGTCTCACATATTCCACCAGAAACTAGCATCCTTATTTGAGTTATTAACTTAAAAATATATTACTCATCTTAGATAGGTAATATTTTTTTAAAGTTCCTTATAATATTCAAAGTATTCACTAACGGAATAAAGACTATTTTTAATCCATCTTATTTTGAGTTTCTGTTTGAATAAAGGTATTTTATTTTAATATCCTTAATCAATCTTTTAATTGAATACCTGAGAATATAGCAACCCATGATCAGTGAAATCAGTTTAAAACAAAGCTCTATTAATATAGGTAGCTTTATAAATGTGTGTAATCATACGTTAGATGTTAGAAAATCATAATTATTAACGGGCTCGAACATTTAGGAATCATTACCTTTAGTTAACTTTATGGCTGTGATAGGAATCTAAATTACTTAACGCACGAATACGGACTTTACACAGTATGTTTGCATTGGATTAGTTTTATTCACATATTGTCGGTAGTAAAAACTTACTATTATTATTTTTTATTATTAGTAATTTTAAATTTGGGTATTATGGAAATAATATAGGTAATTAAAGTTTTAAAAAATACTGGTATAAGATTAGTTAAAGATGGTATATTAGAGAAAACGTTAAAGTGGAGTATGTTTGTAAGTTTCCGATTTTGTCATCCGATTTAAAAAAATCTTTTACCAACATTAAGACTAGTGACTTGACCTTCAAATGCTGGAAATTCATTTTCAAAACTCCACAAGGACAGAGCTATCGGCTGATGTTAATTTTAAACATCCATGACTTGAGGACACGGTAAGTCGATATTCAATAGAATCCATTTTTAACAGACTTAAAAAAGAGGTTTTCAATTCGACCCATATGTATGCAATATTGTCAAATTTTTGTATATGTTAGTCTATTACCAGCTTCTGAACATGGTTGCCAAATTTAATCAGTGTATGTAGATATGTTTGTATGTTTGTATGTTTGTCGGATTGCAATAAAACTTTTTTTTTGTTGGGCTAGATATAGTCCAACTTAGGGAACTGTACAAGTTTCATTAAAATCGGTTGAGTAGTTTTTGAGATAGAGAGTTAAGTGTGTATCAGCGGTCACTACGAAATCACTAAAACATGCAATTATTCATGTTGTGTCCATGGTTGCATGTAATAAGGCTCTCATCGTCTTCATCACTAGCCTATATACGTCCAGCTGCTGGGCACAGACCTTCCTACATGGGAAGGGATACAACTAGGCTCTTGAATTTCTTCATTTTTTTAAGCTTATTTATATATTATTTTTTTATTTTGTTTAGCTAGAGTCTCTAGCTAAACAAAATAAAAAAATTAAGAAATATATTTATTTCAATAAACTGGCTTCAAAACACCAAAAAGAAACAAATAATTAAATTGAAGTAGGTAGCTACTTATCTCATAAAACGTTATTTTTCTGTTTCCAGAAACATTCGCAGGCGAAGCACTGCACCCGTACCACCATCTTTCATCGCGATCCAGTTTAGGACCTAAACTGAGTAGAATCGTTAATTCGTACTACGCCGCTATCTACGACTATGACAGCGACGCAATTTATGAACCAATACTGAACCGAGCGGAATATGAATCGCTTTTATAAAGATGGTGGTAAGGCCCCTGATTCCAAAAAATACTGTTTTATGAGAAAACTTACCTAATTCAATTTGATTATTTGTATCTTGTTTGGTGTTTTGATTTGAAGTCGGTTTCATTTTAAATGCAATATGAGTAATATTATATTCTAGTAAAATGAGGTCTTTCAATAGCAATTTATTCAGAAATGATCAATGGCTTATATCAAGCAGAAGAGACAAAAGTTATTTTTTATTATTGTTATTTGTGTTTGGGGCATAAGTAATTTTATAGTAATGATGCTTTTAAATATTTCGCCCTCTTCTTAGACGCTGATGTTGAAACATTACAGGTCTTCTTAAAAGCCATGTTTCCTGTTACCGCAAGCAACTCGAATTACTAGGAAACCATTGTAGTTGTTCACGAATAGGTTTATACGTGAGCGTAGGAGCTTAAATTGTTCAACAGTGTATTCACTCTACGTATTTCAGAATATGTGAAATCTAGGCTATAGATAGAGTGAGTTTATATCGCCTAGTTGTGGAGACCATCTACCTCCGATCTAGAAGCCCGGGGTTCAATTTCCGTGGAGGCAGAAATTTCCTGCTCGTTTAGTTAGTGGTATGGCTTTTCTTAGTTTAGTCCGCCTGGCTAGCTACCGCTATCTTCCAATCTCAATGTTTACTTGTTGTGTTCCGATTCCGACACTAGCCTGGTTGAGGAACCCAGGAGGAGCTCGATTCCGTCAATCGTTATTATCTCTTACCATCAAATTTAAAAAAGGATTTTGATGTTGGAAGTAATTTAATCTCCGCTCTTGCAATGGCCTTCTTTTCCTGACTTGAATCTACAATACCAGTTTGTTCCTCGTTTTCCACTTGATCCGACCACTCTAGTTCAGTACGCTCTCCTCATAGTTTGCTTTCATATCTAATCAATCCCTATCCCACTTTGTAAGTAGTCACCAGGGTCACAAGTAATTAGTAAAATGAAAGCTACTTACATAAATTTATTTGCACAATACTTACTACACTCCGTGATGTTATTCATAAATACTTTTTACTTACAGTGGAGTGTTGATCGGTAGAGAATGCTGTATGGAAGTAAATTCGTCACTCATCATCATCACCGGCCTATATGCGTCCCACTGCTGGGCACAGGCCTTCCTACATGGGAGAAACACATGAGAAGTTTGGGCCATAACACCACCACGCTGGCCCAATGCGGGTTGGTGGCTTAAAGCGGTTGCAGGAACAACCGAGACCAACGGCTTAATGTGCCTTCCGAAGCACGGAGGAGCTCGAGATAACAAACTTTGATTGACCCATCCCAGGATCGACCATGGCGAAAGTTGCTTTGTTTTTCGTATCGAAACCAGAGCGCTCAAACCAATACGCCACCGAGATCCTCATTAGTCTATACTCTAAATTCGTCACTACTCTATTGTTAAATAAATAAAAAGTAGGTGTTTGATTCTTGTGTATTGTGTGTTGCTATACTTCAGCTGGTTTTTCAAATGAGTGAAAGCCGGGTACAAAAATGATTATTTTTATATATTTAAGCGAATCAGTTTATTAATATTAAATACATGAAATTAATTAATTAAATCGAATATTGAGAGGATGCGAATGAAGGGGGATCATGGCCGACATTGGCTTTTATAGTTGTTTCGTTGCGCCTCTTGCGGTGGGTCAGGGAAACTCCAAACAGTCACATCATCACGTCAGTTGGTAGGTACTTCTGTAGTGTGCCGAACGATGGCGTTGTTAACATCCCGGCGGCCTTGAGAGCATTGCTCTCAATGAGATACAGTGTGAGTGCTATCGGAGTCCATCTGCGTGTGGTTGCTATCCAGCTTGTCCTGGGTGACTGGTAGTGGGCAGATCTTGGAGAACGCTCGCTCCACGATGCCTGATGCTGTTTGAATTGTAGCAACTCTTGCCACGCCGTCCGTTCCTGGGAACAAAGATACAATGCGGCCCAAACGCCACTTAAGCGGTGGTAAGTGGTCTTCCTTTAGAATTACCAGAGCGCCTTCTTGGACGTCCTCCTTTCCAGTCTTCCATTTAGTGCGTTTTTGAAGTTCAGACAAGTATTCTCTCGACCATCGCTTCCAAAATGTTTGACGCAGCAGTTCGATTCTTCTGTATCGTGTCAGTGCGGTTGGTGCTGCAGAAGTCATCATTTCCCTCTCTGCGGGTGCTGTTAGTGGCCGACCAATCAGAAAGTGTGCCGGGGTAAGAGGGGTAAAGTCATTGGGATCTGAAGACAGAGGATACATAGGGCGGGAATTCAGGACAGCTTCAATTTGTACCAAAGCTGTATTGAATTCCTCATAAGTTAAATTTACATTGCCTATCATACGAGTAATGTGATGCTTACAAGATTTGACCCCAGCTTCCCACAAACCGCCAAAATGAGGGGCGTAAGGTGGTATAAATTTAAATTCAATGTGATTATCAGACGCATAATCAATGATTGATCGACTATTATTTTGGAAAAATCCTGACAACTCTCTAGCGGCTCCCACAAAGTTTCTACCGTGATCTGAAAATATCTGTGAAGGTTTTCCTCTACGGGAAATGAATCTTTTCAAAGCCATTATGTAACTTTCCGATGATAGACTAGTGACAAGTTCCAAATGTATTGCACGCGTCGCAAAACAAACAAATAAACATAAATAACATTTTTCAAGTTTAGCACCCCTGCCTTTTCTATTCAAAATATATAAAGGGCCTGCGTAATCCACCCCACAGCGTGAAAATGGAAACCCAGGAACTACGCGTTCATTAGGTAAATTACCCATGATTGGTTGATAAACTTTACTTTTCATACGACAGCATTTTACACATTGTCTTACGACTTTCTTTGCTAAATTTCTTCCACCCAAGGGCCACCAGCTATCCCTAATGTGCGATAAAAGTAACTGGGGTCCCGCGTGCAACAATCTAACGTGTTCCGTATGAAATATTAGACAGGTAAAATAGTTCCTACTGCATAATAGAATAGGATGCTTTTTATTGTATGCAATACTATTTGAATTCACTAACCTACCACCTACTCTTATAATATTGTTATTATCTAAAAATATATTTAAACTAGAAATATTGCGACAAGACCTTAATTTTAATCTATTAACTAATGCATTATATTCATCATGAAATGATTGTAACTGCGATTGTTTAGTTAAATACAACAAAGCATTGTCTAATTCAGTCACTGATAGCGGTCCGAGATACCGCTCGGCATTGGTTTTAATTCGGGTATTATGTATAAATCTCAATATATAAGCACATACACGTTGTAACCTATTTAATTTAGAAAATCTATTAAAATCTAAAATATTACTAAGCGTAAAAATATCAGTACTTGGCATAGCAATTGTGGAATGCTTAAGTTCAGGCAAATTTTTGGAAACTGTACCATGATTCTGCGACCATTGTGGTAGATAATCTTTATACAGAAATGCGGGTCCATTCCACCATAATGAATTAGAATGCAACTCACTAACATTAGTTCCGCGAGAGACCAAATCAGCAGGATTATCTTTAGTTCCAACATGTAACCAAACTGCATTATTGGTTAAATCGTTAATCTCAACAACACGATTTTGAACGAAAGGTTTTAACTGGTGGGGAGACATTCTTAACCAGCCAAGAACAATATTTGAATCAGTCCAAAATATTGTCCTAGTGAACTGTAATCTTAACGATTCAACCAACTTTTCATGCAGCTTAGCACCAACAAGCGCACCGCATAGTTCCAACCGCGGAATGCTAACCGGTTTAATGGGCGCAACTCGACTTTTTGAACATAGTAGTCTAACCGTGACGTCATTGCCATAACAAGCACGAACATAGGCGCACGCTCCATACGCCTCTTGACTCGCGTCTGTAAATATATGTAATTCTATTCGGGTATAATCACTGTCCTTCATTATGTATCGGGGTACACGAATATTATGTAAATAACATAAAGAGGAAGTAAACTTTTTCCAGCTCAACTGTACATCATTAGGAACCATGTCGTCCCAATCCAGTTTGCAAAGCCATAGCTTTTGCAATAAGATTTTGCCCACTATAATAATTGGAGACAATAACCCTAACGGGTCGTATATCTGAGAAACACCCGATAGAATTAAGCGTTTAGTGATTTTTATATTTTGTTGTATATTTAATTCTGAAATAAAATGAAATTCGTCGCTTTTATTGTACCATCCTAAACCAAGAGTTTTATTAGACATGTTTTCATCCATAGTCAAATTTTTCGACTGATCATTACTAAAATCTGACAGAAAATTAGGTGAATTAAATGTCCACTTCCGCAGTGGGAAACAACCGGACATACAGATTTTAGTAACTTCCTGACAAATTCGTATTAACTTATGGCTGCAGTCATGGCCTGTTAATAAATCGTCGACGAAGAAGTCATTCAATATAGTGCGTGATACATCTTCGTCGTCGACGCAATCTAAGCCTAACTGCCTGACACAACGCATGCTCAAGAACGGTGCTGACGCCGTGCCATAAGTAACGGTATTAAGCCTGTATACACCGAGTGATTCTGAACTATTACTTCGCCATAAAATTAATTGTAAGTTTCTTTGATCTTCTTGAACTTCTATTTGCCTAAAGAATTTTTCGATGTCTGCACATGCTACGTATTTGTACTGACGAAAACGTAGGAGAATGGAAAATAAATCGTTTTGTAATGCCGGGCCAATCATCTGAATATCATTAAGTGATATACCAAATGATGTTTTTTGACTCGCATTAAACACTACGCGTAATTTGGTCGTAGTACTTTGTTCTCGTAAAACTCCATGATGTGATAAGAAATAACAAGGATCCGTGTAATGTTCAATACGAGTCATGTGTCCTAAGCTCAAGTATTCATGCATAAAGTCACTATACATTTTTTTATAGACAGGAGATCGCGCAAGTTTGCGCTCTAATGATAGAAACCTATTTTTTGCAATAGTGAAGCTGTCACCCAATTTGTTTAATGACTGCTTAAGTGGAATGCGGACCGAAAATCGGCCCTTCTCCTTTCGCTTAGTTGTTTCAATAAACAATTGCTCACAAAAGCGTTCATCATTACTAAGATTGCATTGATTTGAGAGAGAAATTTCTTCTATTTCCCAAAATTTCTTTAATTGGTCATTTAAATTTACTGTAAGCGAAAAACTACTAGAAATTGCAGGGATGCATGATTTTTTGGTGTAAATCATACCAGAAATAATCCACCCTAGTGTTGTATTTTGTAAGTGCGGGCCGTTAGGTAAACGAATTTTACCATCAATTAATAATTCCCAAAAATGGTCTGCACCAATTAGTAAATCAATCTTTGAAGGCTCATAAAAAGTTGGGTCGGCAAGATCAATATTTTTGGGTATATCTAATAAGTAATTATTTATTCTAATTGGAGGTAATGTAGTAGTAATATGATTTAAAACTAAACACTTAAGGCGTATACTAAAATCTTCATTAAGAGACTTGAGCCTAATTTCACATGACTTTGTCGATTGGGTCACTGACTGCCCTATTCCCGCGATTTGGTAAGTGGACTGTACGGACTTAGCGTTTAATTTGTTACATAGGGTATCAGTAATGAAGCAATGCTGACTTCCACTATCGAGTAATGCGCGTGCTTTATAATAAATATTGTCGGTACCGGCTACCTCGACTATTGCCGTAGACAATAATACCGTTTCTAAAGCGTGAATATTATTAGTGCTACCTACATTCTGAATGCAATCAATATTAATGCGTGACTGTTCAGTTGTATGTAAAGCTGAGGTCGAAGGTATTGGGTTCGATTCCGGTCGATGATTAACAACCGGTATTGACGTGTGAAAATTACTATGTAGTAAACTATTGTGCTTTTTATCGCATTGTTTACAGGGGCCGAATTGACAATCTGATACTGAGTGTCCACCTCGTAAACAATTTAAGCACAGTTTTTTATTATTAACGAATTCTAACCTATCTTTGACAGATAAATCTAAAAATTTATTACAGGCGTAAAGCGAATGATTTGACTTGCATAGTATGCAAGTGTAAGTATATTTTGAACTTGAATTATTACGTGTAATAGCAAAACTTTGGGTCTTTTGTTGAGACAATTTCCTGAAAGATTCATTAGTAACTTTACTGCTAGAAATGTTGGAATTATGCGCCTTAATCATTTCTAAAGTGTCAGCTTTATTTCTTAAAAACTTCAGGAGATCGTCTAACGTTGCCTTTTTATTTATTTCAGTCACAAAATTACCCTTATAATTTTCCCATTCCTTTTCTACAATAGAATCGAGCTTTGTTGCAATTAAATAAATTATGAGGGTATCCCATGACGCTGTGGGTTCTCCAAGCGTCTTAAGGGCACGTATATTTTTTAAAACAGTGTCTATTAACTTCCTTATATGAAACGACGATTCTTTAGTCAACGTAGGCATACAAAACAATGCTTTAACATGATTATGCACTAATAATTTAGTGTTATTAAACCTATTATATAGTAGGTCCCAAGCTATGCTATAATTGTCGGACGTGAATTCTATTGATTTAATAACCTGAGCAGCGTTACCTAATAACGAAGATCGTAAATAATGGAATCGTTGAATATCGTCAAGCTGTTTCGAATTATGAATCATAGAAAGGTAGGTGTCTCTAAACTCTAGCCAATTATCATACGATCCGTCAAACGAGGGTAGTGAGATAGTTGGAAGTTTAACTAAAGAATTCGGAACACATTTAGGCTTGTCAATAGTCTGATCGAAATCATTATAACTTTTTAGCAAACAATCAACCCTTGCCATTATTTCGTAATATGAAGATTCAAAAGATTCACGTATTTCTAACTGTTGTGAAAGATCACTATCAGAAACTAATTCTTCTATTGAGCTTTGGATGTCATTAAATTCGCTCAGAAATGATTTGGTAACATTAGTACGCAATTTAATTTCTGATAATTGCTTGTCACTTAATTGAGCTCCGTCGAAAGCGGTCACAAATTTTACAAATAATGTCAACCTACCCTTAATTGAGCCGCGCTTCTTTGTTAATTCTCGAATGCTATTGTCGTTTCCTTCAATATATAATTGGGGAATTGGCGATTTACTACGTGTAGAAATATTATCAATACTCATTGTGGCGGATTATAGAAAATTAAGGTACTCACTGTTTTTCCTGTAAACACCACGTTGCTCTCTGGGGCGATCCAGGCCCGTTCGATCTATAGAAAAAACACAGCTTTAGTACAAATTGACGGATATTTAGAAGAGGGAATACCACCTGGTCACACGTGTGTTTCTTTCGACTTCTATGCGGCGACGAAGGTCCAATGTTTGATTCTTGTGTATTGTGTGTTGCTATACTTCAGCTGGTTTTTCAAATGAGTGAAAGCCGGGTACAAAAATGATTATTTTTATATATTTAAGCGAATCAGTTTATTAATATTAAATACATGAAATTAATTAATTAAATCGAATATTGAGAGGATGCGAATGAAGGGGGATCATGGCCGACATTGGCTTTTATAGTTGTTTCGTTGCGCCTCTTGCGGTGGGTCAGGGAAACTCCAAACAGTCACATCATCACGTCAGTTGGTAGGTACTTCTGTAGTGTGCCGAACGATGGCGTTGTTAACAGTAGGGAAAAAGAATAAACGAAGAATTGGTGGTAAAACGTCCCACATATTCAAAGTTCTCCCCGGAGTCGCCTACAGACAAATACTATAAAAGTTAATCTAATCTGTTTTCTTTATGCCAATGTGTTTTGTGAAAATTTCGTAAAATGTTTTTGTATTATCTAGGGAAATATATCCGTTGTTACAAAAGAACTAGTTCAGTTTAAGTATTTCATTTAGGACATTGAACATAAAATATGAATAGTAATATATTGTTTTGTTTACAATTACATTCATCATTTTTATATGCAAATAGTATAACTTCCTTATTTTATCTATCATATAGCGTGATCTAAAACGCATTTTAATTACCATTGTCGCATGTACCTAATAGTATTTCCGGGTGTTTGTATGATTTAAAGATAAAATAAAATGCAAATATCTTTTATATTATTGATTGCACACAATTTAATTGTAAAAATGCAGAGATATGCTGTGGTTAGAAAGAACAAAGTCATTATTAAGGAACATCAGGATTAAATCATAAGTAAAATTATATTTATTAAAAAGCGATGTTTTATTCGTCTATGGTAGCAACCACCTTTACATGACGGAAAATGAAATTAAAACAAAACCAAAAAGCTCTCCATTTTAATTGCACTTGCAACTAAATTTCGACGAATATTAATAGTTCTTACTTTTATATGCTGAGTAATTAATCCTTTTTCGATTGAAACACTTTTTTTTCACTTATAGTATGTACTTCCAATGGAAAATATAAACCATATAGGTATTGCAGTGGTTTAATTAAAATGGGTAAGCGGCGCAAGAATCTCCAAGATTGTTTGTAACTCGAGGACCATATCCAAAATTTTGCCTACCCTGTGACCTTTTCTAAAACGTTGCTATTGATTACATTCGGGATGAGACGGTAAGTACGTCTCATCAAAGATTTCTAGCGAATTTACTTTTCCCAATAGGTAAAAAATAAGGAAGGGAAATCTTGCATGTGTTTGTAGGTAAAGTTTACAGAAAAAGTTCCGAGTATTAGAAACTAAATGTAAAGATTACTACATTTTAATTTTTAAAGTGTAAAATTTTAAATTACTATAAGATTCTCTACTAATCAACCAGACGTGGTGCCAATTGGTCTTTTCAACACAGAACCACTTCGGAAAGGGGCTTTCTTTAGTGATGGTAATCACTAAAGAAAGCCCCTTTCCAAAGTGGTTCTGTGTATTCTTCACCTGTTTGAAACTTGGAACAGATACAATTGCTAACTCTCTTAAATTTATTTTACGTACGTATTTTTTAAGTCGCAAAGCAAGCAAACATTCGGCGTTGTAACATAGGTAGTAGTTCGAACAGATACATAAACGCTCTGAATAAACAATCATGTGCCGGTTTACGTTGCGCAACAGTTTTTAACCTGTGACTAAATAAACGGTAATAAAGCAGCAATCGTAACAGTCAGATGTTATTTCTACCGAAGATTGTGACGCTCATTTCATCGAAATATTGAAAGAACTATTGGCAACGATTCAATAAACAATCACTCTCTAAATGTAGACCCTTATGATCGATGAATCTATAAATCGTTGTGAAATAATTCTGGGAGCTATTAAAGATTTTATTTCGTAACACTATTTTGTTTAATGGAAACCTACTTATCGACTTATGATGCTACAATGATATGTGGAACAAAATGAGATCAAAACACCGCTGTCGCTTCAACAGAGGATGAGTTATTTTCGTTGGTGTATTGCACTGAATAAGTAAGTGTGTACCAGTGCCTAGGCATTTAATTGAATGGACTTTCAATACGCCAATTTGTTAAAACTTGAGTAATTCCAGTTCAATTAACTATAGACCTAGGCATTTCATCGGCGTTTAATCAACGGGTCTGGATCAATTGAATGCTTAAGGCATACAATTAAGCGTGTAATTTAACCAGATGACGGCAAAAGTAACATACTAATATGTTTATTCCAGAAACAATATCAATTACTTATTGAACCTATTTGCTTATTTCTAAGAGATTCAACAAACCGTTTTATGACATCAAAATGGAGTTTCATAGACATCATTCTCGTGTTATTAGAAATTACTCATTTGCATCTATAAATATGCAGTTTACTTATCAAGTCTAATAACAATTTCCTCAGATTATTAAGTACAGCCTACCAGAAACTTTGCTTCTTTTAAAATTTTATGTTTGTAAGACTTTATTAAAACTAAGATTATTTTAGAAAAGAAAATATTTAATGTCAAAACTTAAACACCTATTACTCGCGAAAGTTAAATTAATTTAGGTACGGTACGCGTCTCGTCATACCACCAGCCCCCCAATTCTGATATTGTATTTTGATCTGAATCGAATCAGAAACGCTACAGTTACAACGTTTTTGTATTCTGCTGACGCAGCCCAATCGAAACGTAGCCGAAATGCATCAGGTTCGTTCGGTTCCGTCATTGTTTTGTATTCTGCAAAATATTTGACATTTGTGGCAGCCGAAACGCATCGATACTTGTTTGGCTGAACAGTCAAAAGTTAACACTTGTCAACTCACTAAGCAAAATTTTTGCATTAAATTGTTCACGATTGTCCAGCCGAAGACCAACTGAGAGCGTTTCGGTAGCGTCTTTATAAATCATGCTAGTGAAATACCACTTTTTGTATTACACAGCGCTAGTAACGATACCGACCTGCTGCCGATCCGTTATGGAAAAAAATAACAGAATTGACCCACTGGTGTCAAACCAGGCGCTCTCGTAAGGCTGCCTGATGGTTGTTGGTTAGGGGCGGCGCCCCGTGGGCGGCCCCCTCAATGCCTGCTTCAAATTCCCGCGTCGTCGCTTGCCTATCTCGATGTGTCACACCAAAATTAAATAAAAGAAACATCTTTTTTTCGCGCTCAAATTACTATTTATGGCAGTGGATGACGTATTGACATTCTTTGTTGCTGTTGTGTCACCCAGATCATATTTCCAGCAAGTCTGCTTTGAACAAGGATCGCTTATATGGTAATAATAATGACTTTGTGTGTAACAGTTAACCACAAAGTTTTCTCTATACTGGGACGTTTGCAGTGCCGCTTCTACAGGCGTTGTTGCGCGGCGGTCGAGACGATTAACGCACACTATTTGCATTTGCACTTTAAATAGGTATCTGCTGATCAATCTTCGAGATACTGATAATATCATGGAAACTATGGAAGCATTCAATTCAAATATCTCCAGTGTTGACAATAGCTCTTAATGATTATAAACAAGCTAGAAATAATATCCGCGGAGTCTCGATGGTGCATTTATTGTAAAGGACATGCCAATTGCCGTTTATCACTTTAATTGCCGCCTTTGTAGTTGGACGTTATCTGTCCTTTGCGATAGTGAATCAGTGCTAGCGATTTACGTTGCCTAATGTAACTTATCCACCTTATTGTGGACAGTTAGATGCTTTGTCAACTGAAACTAAGGATAGGAGGTGACGTAATGACTATTGCTTTCTTACATTGCCCTAATAAATAGATGACAAAAGCTATTGATGGTAGAATAGTAGGTAATACAAGTAAACTTAATAAATTGAATATAAAAATCTTATAAATCTTAGCTTTATAATAATATAAAATATTGACAATGTAGTAAAATTATTGTAACATTAAGTAATAAATTTTAATAATCTATAAGTCTTCACATTAATGCAAGTCAGAGACACACTTGCTTTTTAATTCACAAATCTGTCATCGACCGTTCAAGGTAAGAATTGTTGCTATTAATGACGACCTCTGCAATTAGCACCTTCGAGTCCAAGTAAATATATCAAACATATGTTAACCGTATCAAAACAGACAATAACTCAAATATTGTGAACTTAGTAGCGATGTCGACGCTTAAAAATACTAACACAGATATCTAGACTTTAATTATAAGAGAAAACAACATACATATACATTTTTATTCGTCCTTTTTAGTGTATGTGATAGGTAAACAGATTACGTGACAGCATTTTTAGTTTCATTCTTTGAATCTTGTATTACATACATTACTATAATTTAAATAGGTTAGAACCTTAAATTGTAGCCGGTAACCGGCCAAACAAAGGTGTAGCCGTACTTCGGACTTTATCCGTAACTTTTACACATGTCTTTACCTTAATTTTTTTAACCCCCGACAAAAAAAGAGGAATGTTATAAGTTTGACGTGTCTGTCTGTGTATCTGTATATCTGTGGTTACTTCGATGGTACTTCCAAGACATGCTTACCTTATGCTGATCCTGGATCATCAAAGTCTGCGGGATGGTCAAGAAACATATAGCAATCAAGAAAAGTCTCAAAGTTATGGTGTTAGATAGATGATTACGATTAGGTAATGAAGCTGAAGAAAAAAGGGGGTTACTTAATATTATATGTTCAATTTTATCTTATATATTTATTTTCAATGTAAGTGAGAGGTAAATACATTAAGCGTTAGCTTTTCGATTTAGCTAATAATCTAAATGACTACCTAAATATGTATATTGGTATAATTACACTCTTAGATACTTTCAATTCAACAAATGACATACTACCAGTCATTTTACACGTACTGTGTCATTTGAACCAGTTGAGGCATACTTATGTTTATCTGTGGGTACTGGGTGCTATGATGACCAGGTTTTATGGAGGTTCCATTGAGTTAACGTTTATTAGATAATTCTGAAGTTTCAAACTAAAATTAAGCGTGCTTCTGGTTTTTAATAATAGAATAATATAAAATAAAACAATACGTACCTACCTACACATCATTACAATATAATAAATACATAAATGTACTCATACTAATGTCATGATTTAATTTAATACATTATTGCATTATTTAATTATGATAAATTTTTGATTTATTGATCATTAAATTAAAATAAGATAAATCAATTAATACCTCATTTATTTATTAACATATTATTACAATATAATAAATATATAAATGTACTTATAGTATCAAGATTTAATTTAATACAATTTCGTTTAAGTAAGTTTTTAATGTAAGTATAATGTTAGTAATTTCATTTAAGTAGTTTTTGTAAATTTATTATTTTTTTGTTGCTATACTCGAACAGGGTAATTAGGTTGTAAGTGTTGTAATAACAATATTAACATAAGATCTTGAACCACTTAATTTGCAATAGATATACATATAAGTTTGAGTTTGAGATTGTAGATGTATATTAAGGATCTCTATTCTTTCCTTTACATCATGAATGTGTATTAGTCTAAATGAAAGATCCAAAATCGAAAGAAACCTAGTTATTTATATTATTGTATGCTTAATATAATAATCCCACTACATTCTAGGTTTAATTCAGGGTGACTTTATTTCGTATTTAGTAGCACGGTCCTTATTATTTTCGTCCATGACTGCATTATACACATACCTATAGTTGAAACACACGCTTAAGTAATTTTAGTGGCGCTGTGTATTTAAGGTTTCTGCTAATTACGTTCACTTGATTACACAGGTTTGATAGCCTGTTGAGAGTCAACTATATTTCACGGATCGATTATGGACCTATGTCATTAATATTTCTCAAAAAGTTCTTTAGTTTATTGTTAGCGAAGTAACTGTCAAAATTATAATAAAATTGACATTAAGGTGGGTTTTTACAGATATTGTAGTGGGTTCCTAATTTTCTAAAGTGGTGATGTGACGTGATTTTAAAATGCAAAAATGGGCAATAGTTTAAAAAAATCGTAAACCGACAGTAATATTAAGCGGAAATAGTCAATTAAAGAAAGAGCCACAAGATGCTGCTGGTTTTTTAAGTTATAAGAACTCATCCGTAAATCTTATTCGTATGGCATTTCAATCATTTCGTAAGACAGAACAATAGACGTGTGCAATTAACGCTGAATTCTCAATTCAGAAAGTGACTGTATGGCATTTAATAAGCTAGTAAAACGCTGACTCTGACTCTGAGCTGACGGACTAATTGATTTATGGATTATGTCTACGTAGTTGATGTTCATTTTTGAGCTCTTTTCGTAAAACCCCACTAGAATGCTAATTTCACTTCCAATTATCTTCTTAAATTTAAAACACTAGCCGCGAGCATTTAAGTAATGCCCCTTATTTCTTTGCGGCATAATATTATAATTCATATAATCATCTTAGCAGCCGAAAGATAATAATAATGATAATTGAATTTATACCTAATGACATTTAATTTTCAACATCAATTATTTTAAAATTGTTATATTTGAAAATAATTATTGTTAAAAAAATTGGGTGGCTAAGGCTCTACGTAGTGAGAACACTTCAGATACGAAGAACATTTTTAACATTTGGGTACAGAATATTTTGTTACAAAACAGAGAACATATTGTTCGGTTACAGTGACATATGAGTCACCTTACAATAGTGATTGCTAAAACAACTGTAAAGGGCTAAACCGTCCTTTGTTATGCAGTGGTTAATAATAATTATAATAGTTTATTTTAGTATCCTTTAATGTTAAAAACATTACACTCTGACGTATCCGTACTAGTCATATAAACTATTTTTGCATTCCCCTTTTGTTTATATTTCTCGTCTGACCTTGTAGTCTTTAGCCGTCATCCATTCATTAAATTTATTATTCATTCATAAAAACTTTGGCAGATGCTGCATTCTGTTTAAACATAATATTGTAGAAAAATATTTTGTTTTCCCGAACAAAACGCTATATCCAAGGCAAAAGTAACATAAGTTCTCTTCTTTACTAATAAATTATCTATTATAAAATCTAATACAAAAGGTCTATTAACTTTAATCAGCGCAAAACTTGAACGTACCTGAAAAATGTAGAGTTTCGTCAGTAAACTCAATAACAACTACTGGGACTATTGTTGTTGTAAAAATATATATTTGGAACCAATTATTTGATTTTATATTCATTCATTCATTTTAAGTACTCGAACTTTTAAGTAGAAAACTTACTTTCTCATTTAAAAGTGGTGATATTACTTGGATATATTCCAACAGGCAGACCCCATGATCTACAAAGGATTCTCGAAGATATCAAGTAGGAAATATTGCAACAACTCGGCTCGACCTACATTGATAACGTTCGAAACTACTATAAAACAGTAGACGTCGTACGTAACTAATAAGCAGAAATGTCTGTGGAGTACTTTATTGCTCCAGTCCAGACTCAGAGAAAATAAAATACTTTATGTGCGAATAAATTAAAATGGAAAGAAAGAATCATAATTTTAGTATGGTATATCAATAGCCAATAATCAATCAAGTTTCAGCATGTAAAGATGCCTATAGTGGCATTGATACACTATACTCCGACTACACTAAAATCAAATGTTTTTTGTCTAAGAATACCTAGTTACATGTTTTCTGTCATCCGATTTTTTATATTTGTTCGTCGTTGAAATGAAAGTTTATAACTACACTGTTTTAAGAAATATGTAAACAACTAGTTTTATAAAAATATAACATAATGTACAGAATATTTTGTCTTTACAAGTCATATTTTTATTCTTTTTTATAAAACTGTGATAGTCAGTGACGATCAATGGTCGACGCAAGACGCAAGGCACGCACTATTGCTTGTTATCGACGCGACTTAATGGAGTATTCGGGTCATTCCCAGTTGCCACCGCCTGCAACGCCACCGCTGGTAGCAACTGGGAAGATTTTTTAAAAAACATCCCGATTGCCACCGGTGGCGGATGACCGGTGGCAACTGGGAAGCTATTTTTAAAAACTTCCCAATTGCCACCGGTGGCAGCTTACCGGTGGCAAGTGGCTGATTTTTTTAAAAGTTGTCGCCGATAGAGTAGGTACCTTTAAACATTTTTATCAAGGTGTTTGCATGATATCATGCAAAATAATTAAAACACTACGGTAGGTGCCTAAACTATTGTGCCCAAACATTAAGTAACCTTAATGTTTGGGCCGTAAGTGACTTATTTGCTTGGCCGTCCGCCGTTACAATCTGCCAATCGGGAGGGGGATGTTTTTGCGTGGACCAGTTCATAGAAAAATAAACTTTATATACACCCAACTTAGTTCTAGGTATGTGTGCCATAGTCGGGATATGGCTCGGCGGGAGGTATGGTGTAACATGAACGAGGTTTTTCTTTACTTAACAGTGCATTCTCAACAATGTCAGGGTCAAGTGCATCCTGTAGTTCTAGTGCAGTTTCATTAGTATATATAAAAAGGCGGCACGGAACTATTTTGCTTCGCGTAGGACACCAGTATAACACAAAAAGAAAATATAAAAGTATCCTTGGTTGGTTGATTAAAGTTTTGGCATAAGGATCAATATCGATTAGAGAAATTTGACAGTTTTGAATAGGTTAACGTGCAGGCGTGTGCAGGCAAGCCACAAATCAAGCAATACAAAACCACTGAAAAATGACTATTAAGTCTGAGGCATAAGGTACCCATGTGTATAGATTGATGTGTCGCTGACTGACTGCTCACAAAATAAACAAATCTTGGTTGAATTAATAAGAGTAACTATAATACTTACACGAATCTTTATAAGTGCTCTGCAATTTTTTTCTTCGCTGGGTGCATTCTCACACAATTAGGCCACTTTTGTATTTTCTTTTTGTGTTGTGTTCATGTTACACCGTACCCCCCGCCGAGCCATATTCCGACTATGGCACACATACATAGAACTAAGTTGGGTGTATATTGATAAATATTAAGTGAAATACAAACATCGCCCCTTAGTCTACAGCGCCCTCTACATGAAATTTATAATTGTATGAATGTCTTATAGAATCTTTGTCATCTCACCTATATATATGATCTGTGCTCTCTGACAAAATTTCTTTTGTAAAACCAGTGATCAAAATATAATTACTCTAACCAAATTTTTTTTACGTTTTATTAGTATATCTCGCATCTCACATAAAATAAGGTTACCTTTCATCATATAAAAAGTTTACTTTTCTATGAACTGGTCCACGCAAAAACATCCCCCTCCCGATTGGCAGATTGCAACGGCGGACGGCCAAGCAAATAAGTCACTTACGGCCCAAACATTAAGGTTACTTAATGTTTGGGCACAATAGTTTAGGCACTTATCGTAGTGTTTTAATTATTTTGCATGATATCATGCAAACACCGTGATAAAAATGTTTAAAGGTACCTACTCCATCGGCGACAACTTTTAAAAAAATCAGCCACTAGCCACCGGTAAGCTGCCACCGGTGGCAATTGGGAAGTTTTTTAAAAAGGCTTCCTAGTTGCCACCGGTAATCCGCCACCAGTGGCAGTCGGGAAGTTTTTTAAAAAATCTTCCCAGTTGCCACCAGCGGTGGCGTTGCATGCGGTGGCAACTGGGAATGACCCGAGTATTCGATCTGAATGTATATCATAGGGTCTGTAGTTTATTTATGTACGTTCGTTATATTTATATTTTTTTTATGAATTAATGAATTTAATGAATTAAAAAAAAAAACATTCGAAAATTACGGCCAGTATAATAAAATATATGCGAAAGGAGATGTTTCAGGTTAATATGGAGTCCCGGTTATGGCTGGTATGCACAGTGATTTTTAAGTTACGAAAATGGTACGAAAACATAATTTTGCAATTCATTCCCATTATTTTTTTGTTGTTTTCCCGTACAAAATACTTTCTGATAATAAGTGACAGTTTTATAATTAATTATAAATTTATTGGCAACATTATACTTTATGTCAAACTTCTATAATTATACCACTCAACATATACAGAAGAAAGTAAAATAAAGTTTAATTATCTCTCTATCAGACTGAGTCCATAATTCTATGTTCCTAGACTGACAACGAATGTATTTCCGAACGTTTTGAAAATATGGACACAGATTATAGAGATTATATCTTAATATGGCCTCCTACACTGCCTTATTTGGTTTTTTATTGGATGCTTTAAAATATTTCTGTACGTGGTTTAACGGGCGAAAATATCACGCATAATTATTTGTAGTTAATCATGTTTTGTCATTTTTTAATCTAATCTACTAGCCGAAAATGAAATATATTTTTTTATATAATTTTTTCAATTATGAAGTCTTAATAACCCCGTAGGTGCCCGATTGTTATTCACCAAAAATCTGTATTTGTCGCCTGCATTTCAGTACCTTTTGTATTCCAAGATTAAGTTATATTTTCATGGAATTTTTATCAAAAGTGTAATAAAAAACAGGATATATTAACCGTCCGACTACGGAGCAAATAAAATGAAAAAAAATGAAAAATGAAAATGTCTTTATTCAATAAGAAGAAAGAAGAAGCACTTTCGAATCGTCAACAAAAAAACCCTTATGTCTATCACATAAAAATAATATTAACTAACTAACAATTTCATAATGTTTGTCTCTCTGTCTTATCTGGATCTACGTAAGCTAAGAATGTTATAATGTCAGTCTGTCTATCGGTCTGTCTGTCGGTCCGTCGGTCCGTCAGTCAGTCTGTCTGTCTGTCCGTCAGTCAGTCTGTCTGTCAGTCTGTCAGAATTTACACCGGTTCCAAAAGTTGAACTACCGAGAAGATTCCGGCAACAAACTCGTGTAGTCACTCTTTTCAATTATTAAGTTACAATGTTTAATATGAATATATATACTCGCAGCATAAATAATCATGTGGTAAAAAATAAAATCATTCATCAATAAATTAGCCCAAAGCGGTAACGAACTCATGCGAGAACTAAAAGGTATAAGGGACAACAAATTAATCTTTATTTAGCGTGAGTCAGGTGTCGACACAAGTGCCACTGACTGGGGCCACCTTGACTGCATTATAATATATAGACAGTGAAAAATTACTAAATAAGAAAGGTTATTTATTTTGGAATAAATTGTCCAGCCTTTATGTTGCTGTTGTAAAATGTAATTGTTTTATTTATGTATCATGTTTCAATGAATCACAAGATAAGAATATTAAATGACCTAAATTAAGAATAATTTCTGAATGCACAAAAAATCTAAATCATTGCTATTTTAATAAATTAGGACTCCTAATCTCACGAACCAGAAAGCGTATAGAACCTCCATTTATCTATTATATTTAAGGTATCGAGTCAACTTCGTAAAGTTAAGCTTCAATCACAGGTATATTCCTAGAATACCACATTTCCAAGTACCTACTTACATTGTTTGATAAAGATAAATATTTTGAGAGGCGATCATTTCAGCCTGCAGGTACCACCGACGTCACATCCTGTGTACTTTGCCCGACTGTATAGTTGGAATTTCTATTGCGTAGTTCAAATTGACATCAGCCGATAGTGATCTAAACATGGCTTAGAACTGGGGACATTGGGAAGTCTTTATGTATTTCAAATATGTAGTTGCTTTTAATTCTAATGAATTTTATTATGACAACGAGCGCTACAGTATCTTAACTAAAGCTGCTATAGTCTGAGTGGAGCCCAATTTTACTGAAATTATTTTTCTTTCTTTATTTTAATACACAACACAAATCAAGTCGAGAAATTAGGCCAACCTAAAAATAACAATTTGAGCGAGTTTACTGAAAAATGCGATAAAACCGATCATCCTCATATATGAATAGAAAAGAAAAAAATGCTAGTATTTAAGAATCTTACAGAATGAAGAGCGTACTTGAGTTGGTAAAAGCTACACGCTTTTTACATGTCTATTGGTTTGTCTGACCGTAGTATTACCATCGCGAGCGTCGACAAGGGTCGCCGAGTCTTGCCAACGCTGGCTACTTAGCTAATACGTTATGAAATTACGCAGGGGGGCATAAATACTAGAGTAGGTAATATAGGTAAGTATGATATTATCTAATTTCTCTAACATTGCTGATATTCCAACAATAAGTTTATTCTTATGGAACTCATCAAGAAAAAATGGCTATAATTGAACTGTAGCGAATAACTTTATACAATGATATTCTTTGGATCGCGACTTAAACTTGTACTGAAATATACAATTTGATTGACAATGCGATGCCCGACAGGGTTCATAATCTGATCTGTATAATTATATGTAACACCTATGTACCACATTATGGTTTGTAATAAATGTTTGAGTATTGAGTACATTGTTTAGAGATGGAGTTTTATGACAGTTTCCATTTTGACTGTCTGAGGTGACAGTAAGTAAACATTGTAATCTGTTTATTGTAATAGGAAAGTGACAAACACAATCGGCACGCAGCCGGCTTAAGTTCGCATTTATTTGATGATTCTTTTGACATAAGTGGCGCAATGTTTGCTTTAGGCGCATAATTCGATGATATCATGCGCGAAACCTAATTCTGATGAATCATGAGCTTTTACCGGCGATGCACCGATAAGCGGTGTGGTGCCGTCGGTAACTTCACGTCGGGTCCCGGCGGGCCCACGTGTTGTCGAAGCCATCAGTGGGCGCATAATAACAGCTCCGGCCCGAACAGGCATTCAGTTACAGATTGTTCGCTACAGAGAACGCGTGTCGCGTCACACATCGCAACCGCATTCCGCGTGACTATACACGATAAAGCTTCAATTAAAACTACATTCGTCGATTAAATAAAAACTGAACAATAATTGAGGCAGGGACTTTAATAGTGTTTGCAGTGAATGTGATCAATACCGAGATAAGCTGAAGTCTACGAGTGCAGGTGCATTTGTTTACACATCTAACCTTGTTGTAAAATATTTTTGTTTTGCTATTGATAACACCTACGAGAATAACAGTTTCGTATGCAATTATATCGCGTTGCTGAATTTGAATACACATTCATTAATCTTTTACTACCTGAAAATTCCATAATTTGGTGTATACTGAAAATTACATTAAATTTACCCATAGCGTATGATAAGCATTTAACTGATTTATATTTACTCAAATGAGTTAAAAACTATCAAGAGAGCAGCAAAACCATGCCATTATGATTACTAAAATGTCATATTTAAACTAGGTGGGTACCTACTAAAAATATTTTTCGAAATCATTCGAATTTTGTAACCACTTTTACTAAAAATCTGTCTTTGTATGTTTAATGTATTTGTTTATTTTAGGGCATTAATTACAACTAATCTTTCAAAATTTGTACGTACCCAAATTTTAGTTCAAGTCATATTTTTATGAAGTTTTGTCATGCTTAAGTAATTAATTGCCTTCAAATAGCTGGCTGCTTTATTTACTAGCCTCTAAAAAGACTGTTTGCTTTTATTGTATTGACTTACATATATTGATCCCCGGCATTTGGCACTGTGTCAGTTGGTTCACATTTGCGCGGGTTAATTGTACTGTAAATTCATTTACTAGGTAAAGGTTAGTGGGTAGGTAATTACTAAAGATAAATATCTGTTAGGTACACAATTAAATAAACTTATTTCTCAGGTGAGATTCTTTTGAAAACCGGTGACTTGTTTTCTATATTTGAAAAAAAAACGAGTGAATTAAACTTTGTAGGAATAAGGTACATAAATACTCCACATACAAAGGAATAGCACTTCGTTGTTTTGAATTTTTTTTTCTTTAAATTTCAGTATACATATGAAGATTATATTATATATTATTATTAGCCAAGGCTGTGAGATTTTTTATTTATTACCATAAGTTATAGATTTGTCAACAGATCTAACTTATCAATAGGGGGAAAGTAGGTATATAAGTGAAGGTATGTGTAATTCAATGTTATCAATATTTTCATGTCAAAATATTACTTCAGTTTCTTGAGAAAGTCGGTCATGCCTCATCATTAAAATTACTACTTTTCTAAGAAATGTAAGCAACTCTATATGTATAATAATGCTGAGGATAAAATTTTATGGTCTGCATAAGACTCATTTAATAAGTATAGTGTGAAATATACTGTTGATGCAGTACTCTGTATTAGATACTTAGACATACCTAATCATAGTATTTCAACAATTAATAGAATATACAACAGTTAAATTAGGACCTAAAACTCATAATATTTATATCATAAACTCAAAATAGAATGACATTACTAAAATAATATACATAAGTAGTTCATCAAATACAACAACCATATTCACGTATGATTAATATGAGATTAGCGGATCTTTTTTCGTCAATATTTTGTTTTAGATAAACCACAAACTATATTTGGTCACCAAGTCCGAGTGGGATTTCCAAAATGTTGTTATTGTTCAGGGACCATGTTGGCTCGTTGGTTGCAAATAACTAGTAGTATCTAACAACGTGACACATTCTGCAAACATCGTTAGCACTTAGTTAGAGTTCTTTCAGTTACTCGTCGCAACTCACAACATCGCTACGATAATAAACAGGTGTCGTGTTATAAAGTCCTATCAGTTCGGATACTTGCATGAATGTTATCTTATCATGTAGGTTGATTATCTACACTAATGCTATGAGTATTTACTTTGTAGGAAAAATCAATTCCATCTACATAAAATAACTGTTAATTTAATCCTTTAGACGGTGTTGTCACTGCATATTGGATTTCCTTGCAAAAACTGAGACTCAATATCCTAACTGTACTATATTTTAACAAGTTCTAACATTGCCCGCAAATAAAATAGTTTGTTATGCTAGGTTGTCAGCTAGTTGTTTGGTGTGCCACTCTTAGGTTCAGTAGAATGACCCTGGCAAAGGAAGTCCGCTGTTAGCCGGAGCGTGACAGGACCGACTCTGCTCTATTGATTAATCAAAAGATTTTATTGCATAATGGCCGAGCTGTTATCGCGTACTGCGCATAGAAAACAGTTTGACAATATTTTATCACTGTGTACCTCATCCTCAAGCAGTTAGCTCGTTAAAATTTATGTGGGATGAACAACATCCCAATAACTTTTGAATATTGGTTGGGGTCAGATATAGTATTTGGGTTATATACACAGGGTGGTTAACTTACAAGTAATGGACAATATAATAATAATCTCCGTAGACATAAAAAGTTCAGTATGTTCAGATTAATACTATATTTCATATTGTAGCAAATTGTGCCTATAATAACTACATGTTTGTATAAATATATTCCTAATAGATTTCTTAAGATAAATAAATACAGATATATTTTTTATAGGAAATCAACCATTATCAATTCTCATGCATATTGAAAAACACATTTAATGTCAATTACAATTAACTACCTGTCATTTGAACTTGGTTTTATAGAATAAAGTAAATGTCATAATAAATGATTTGAAATAGATTCAAATTAAATATCATTCAACCAAAGAAACTATAAATGAAAAAAATAAACTTTGAAAATGTTCTGTTATTTTAAATATCACGAAACTTACAACTATAACTTTGTATAATTATTCTTTCCTATTAGGCTTTCCTTCCCAATTTACGAGTGCCTAGATTTTAATCTCACATGTAAACTTGTTATATGCGTTATTAGATAACATGATTGTTAGAAAGCTATTCCCGCAAGGCCTGGTGTCAAACCGTGACCCGCTTGTTGACCCTGCACACGGAAGAAGTTAATCACGTCCAGGATCGGATCCCAGCTCCAACACTATGATTTATAGGTACATAGATATATTTTATTAAATTACATGTGATCGCTGATAAATTACATGATATCGCCGCAACACGAGCGACGGAAGATGTCTACTTAAGCGAGATTATTTCATTCTTATTATAATTTAATGTCTATTAATATTCGGTATCTTACTGGGACTGTTTTTAATAAATTTATATTAACTTAACCTTTATTCAAAGAAAGTAAAAGGTATGTATTATGGACCAGCCTATAAAGGAATGTTGTTGACAAGTTACATGTTTTAATTTAAGGAATTGCATACGTTTAACAACTATGTAACTTATGTGATATTTTTGTATTCGGAATATTAATGTTTCTCGTTTCAGTCGTATCAGTTTCACAAGTTGGCCGGGCGCACAGCTGCGGCCACGGCCGGTCTGTTTACTCCTTAATCCCGTTGGAATGCTTTGGGTCGCAATCTTGCTGTAATCTGTCTAAGGGACGGGCACATAGATGCATTGTGTGGAACGGTTCTGTTTATTGTAGTCTATTATTAATTGTCCCAGTATTAATATCAGGAATCTCTGCGAACATTAAGCGAACGACCGTCTAGTTGACCTAGTGCTGTCGGTTGCGAGGGCCAAGTTCACGACAATTACGATAGAAACCGCCGCGATAGACTTACTTAACTATGCAATGTTGCAGCGTGAGAGCCACATTAAAGTTTGAAAATGTTTATCGTTCAGTTAAGAGACGCATTCCTCGTATCGGAATCACAAGTTAATAAAAATGTTATCTTAACTCGATTTGTTCGTGTATACCGATCGAGTTCTCGATCGTAAATTAATAGAATTGGATGAGAGTCGGAAAAGTCGAATGATTATTAGACTTGCTGCATAAATATTAGATGACAAGTTTTACAGCGTCATTTGTAAGATAATATGAGTGAAATAATGTTTGGTTTATGCTGAAGAGAAAATTTGTGGCGTCATCGTCTGTGAGCGATCGGTAGGTTGTCAAACCACAAGTGCACTGTGCTCGCGTTACATCGCTGGAATGAAAACAATGAGTCCAATGATCTGTTGAACGCAGGTGACAAAGCAAACTTTGTTCACTTTTCGACGCAATACCAACTACCTAAATACAGCAGTCAGCTGTGCATAGGTAATATGCATAATAAGTTAGATTTTCTTTTTTATATCTGAAACAATATTTAGTAATTAAAATGTAATAAAACTAGAATAATTTCACGTCCTGAGGCAGGAATCGAACCCGCGACCTTTCGCAATCCGGGCGACTGCTCTGACCACAGAGCCACCCAGGACTTGGGATATCCCTGTGAAATTCTTCTAGTCTATCTGTATTTGCGTTTATGAGCTAACGTCCACCCTTCAATGTCGAAATGTTCTATATCAACATCCGAAACGAGTATTTTTACAAATACCTACGATTCGGTTAAGTTGGGGCAGTGCTTTCAAATATTCTTAATTTTTTATTTTAACATTATTAAAATAGAACATTTCGACATTTCGACATTGTAGGGTGGATGTTAGCTCATAAACGCAAATACAGACAGACTAGAAGAATTTCACAGGGATATCCCAAGTCCTGGGTGGCTCAGTGGTCAGAACAGTCGCCCGGATTGCGAAAGGTCGCGGGTTCGATTCCTGCCCCAGGACGTGAAATTTTTCTAGTTTTATTACATTTTAATTACTTAGTAATTTTTCAAACATTTATAATAATGTTAAAATCAAAAATTAAGAATATTTGAAAGCACTGCCCCAACTTAACCGAATCGTTAGTATTTGTAAAAATACTCGTTTCTGATGTTGATATAGAACATTTCGACATTGTAGGGTGGACGTTAGCTCATAAACGCAAATACAGATAGACTAGAAGAATTTCACAGGGATATCCCAAGTCCTGGGTGGCTCAGTGGTCAGAGCAGTCGCCTGGATTGCGAGAGGTCGCGGGTTCGATTCCTGCCCCAGGACGTGAAATTTTTCTAGTTTTATTACATTTTAATTACTAAGTAATTTTTCAAACATTTATAATAATGTTAAAATCAAAAATTAAGAATATTTGAAACAATATTTCTTGATAGAAGGAACCATGTGTTATTATTAACGTACCTATGTAATTAAATCCTATCACAGTCTTAACTATTAAAAAAAATGCAAAATAGTAAATGCAACGACAATATTGACCTCATTGCATTATGAAAGTTTTAGTCTCCTCTATAATAACGGGTGATTGTGTCATAACCACGACGGAGTCCATTGCAGGATGAAATGGGACGCGAGCTATTTTAGCAAATTATGATTGTAAACTGAACGAGGTTTAAATTAGAGTGTAGTCATTTATAGCACCCATAAAACTGTTTCTATAGATGTAAGGTTGTATATTAGATGTAAAAGGTAAGAACTGTACACGTGGGGAGCGTCTTTATGGTGTCTATGTCAAACTTTCTCAGATGAAATGTAGTATTTCCTATTTGCCTGGGGTCATCTGAAGCGTTTATCAGTGATCGGACAATTGCGCGCCCACGTAAGCAACCGACTTATAAATGGCCGGGACTGCAGGCGCCAGTCAATATCTTTGCTAGGCTATTAAAATTTCACTGTTTCTTATGCTTTTAAGTTACAATAGTGTTTTTATTTAATATTTGATAGACTTGAGCAACTTTTGCGACATCATAATCATCATCATCATCATCCTGACTCAAAACATTATAATGGACTAGACTTCATTTATCCAGAAGTCTGTCTACTTCTGAAGAGAGAAATAGCTATATCAAAACGTTATTACGTAAATTGTTTAATTTACGCCTCACTGCGTGGATTATTTTTATGGCAAATACAAATAACGTTTTGTTTCGATAAATAAACACATTGGTCGATAAGCAATTGATCAGAGTAGAAAGGGTAAATGTTTAGTTTCTTGGTAGCGTGAACTGCTCGTACTTCACGTCACTCTATAAAGATAGCTTCCTATCTTCTATTTCTTGAATATTTCAGACAGTTACGTAAATTTCTACAGCTGCGCGTGTAAGGAATATAAACAATGAAATAACAGTACCAGAACAATTTCAAGGAGTAATGAATTACATACGCTTTGACGCGCCTACGTGATTGCGGTAATATTGAAGTGCAACATCGGCATGCTTCTAATACGTATAATTATTTTTAACCGACTTTAAAAAGAGGAGGTTTTCAATCTGACTATATTTGTATGTGTGAGTTACGTGATGTCTACGTCAGTTCTAAATCAATTCCGATAAGTAATCCTTTTTTTTGGTTGAAAGGAGTTGGTCCTGTTTAAATTTTATTAAGATTTGGTGGAGACCTTTGGATTTAAAGAGCGGTACTCCTTAACAAACAACATCAGTCAAGCATCAGTACACACATAATGTATTTAAACCAGCGACTGATAGACGATAATATAATGCACCCATCTAATTTTAACCTTATCCTTTAACGCCCAGATGTCATAGATGTATGTCAGACAATTAAAATTTACCTGTGTCTAGTATATCGGGCTTGGAAAGTTTAAAAACGTATCACTAATAAGGCCAAAAATAGTTCAATCAAATTTTTTTTTTTAGTCGGTGCATCACAAGTCACAACACTCATAACTATTCTAGTTTGTGCTAGGCGTTTCCATCAGAAATAATTGAAAGTCGGGTACCAACTCGAAAAAACACCTTTAAAGCTATCTAAATACTTAACTTAAACAATGCCTTTTATGTATGTTAACGTCGAATATTATAAATATATATACATATAAACTCCGTATATTTTTTTGTATCTATCTATTAAATTCTAAGTATTTCAAGATACCGGTATTTGTATATTTCGTATTAACATATTCATAAAACATCCGCTTTCCTTCGTAGGGGAAAATATTATTGATTTCTTTATGGCCTGAACGGATTGGGATTTCAATTTCCGTCCAACTGTATTGTTAATGTCACGATAACATCAAACTTATGTTTAGTAGGTATGGCATTTGACAGCAGAATTTTCTTTACTATCACAACTTCCATCAAATTATGTCGTAATTATAATTTTTCAAATCATGTCAATTGACATCTTCAGTCTTCCCGTTTCCGCCACCTCGGGTTTTTACTTACATCAGATTTTTTCTATTTATTCCTTAGGTATGAAACTACTGTGTCTCCTTTCTATTCTAAGGTTACTTGAAAGAGATCTTTTTCAGCGTTAAGGCCGCCCTTCATACTTTGTGACTCATACTAAATATACTATGTTTTAGTCTACATGGTTGACGTACAATAAAGTCAAATGAGTAAATAAATAAGTCAATCAAATTATTAATTTAAAAAAAAGTAAAAAGTTAGTAAGTTAAATATAGTTTAAAATCGTTGAAAATCGATAAAGTATACGTTCCTAGTACCTATCGACGATACAAGTACGAGTGGCAAACACTTTAAATTATAATATTAGCGTCACTAGTTGATGACTCTGCCTGCCAAAACCTAATCAAATCGAATAAGTTCAATAATCTTTCTTAAATTTTTAATCGTGGCATTAAATTGTGTTTTAAAAGCTCAATGTGAACTAGGAGACTGGCGCCGGCGCCGCTAACGGTAATACTAGATGCCTTGCCTAAGCTTAATCTATTGCATTGATACGCCTCATATTAACAGGACCAGCAAATGTACAACTTACACCCATGCCATACCTAATAGTATGACAATTATATAATATTTTTGATGTTTCTTTGTAACGTAAGACACAGACCAATTTATGACTAATCTACTATTATCGTATTATTTAGTTATTACCTACATGAAAAATAAGCTCATTTGACGGAAAAATACGCTATGCTTTTTTGGAATGAAATTAAGTGCTCTCTTTGAAAGTCAGTTTGATATATACCTTATCAAACTAACTGAGATTTTTCTCTATTTATACAGGGTGGTGCCGTCAAAACGACAATAAATTAAAACATGGGCTATATTAGTGAGGACATTTCTCTGAAAATTCTTTCATTTGCAGCCAATGTTATGTTATTTCATACAAATGACATGTACTTATCAAATGAATACGAAGTTTTTTCTACATTCGCAGCCAATGTGATGTTATTTCATACAAATGACATGAAATTATCAAATGACTAAGATGTTTTTGAAAGTGGCAAACCATTTCTATGAATGAAATGTAGCCCATTGACGTCTCCACTCTGTATAAGCAATTTTACGACCGCCTGGCCGAGTGGCCTGTACCCCAGGCTACTCGGTCAAGAGGTCCCGGGTTCGAATCCCGGTAGGAACAAATGTTTGTATGATGAGTACGAGCATTTGTTTACGAGTCATGGATGTTTATATGTTTATTTAGTATATTTCTAATATTTATATACATATTATTATCATTATTTCTTCGTTATCTAGTATCCATAACACAAGCTCTTAATGATGCTTACTTTGGGCTAGATAATAGGTGTGAGTGTATAAATATTATTATTATTATTATTATTATTATTTTAATTTTTAAACCCTTATAAAGAGCTCCCAAGCCTAGCAATGCATCATCGATAACTGAACATGGGTACACAGAGCTGATATTTTGAGATCACAACAAGGGTAGATACAGTTTCTTTGACGATGATCACAACCTATTCATAAAAAATATATGTATAAAGACGTGTTTGCAATGTCGTCGATGATAAAGGACGCGAATTGGATATCAAAGGGAAATTGACAGCTTCCGTTTCCTACCTCTGTCGCAGGTATCATCTGTTATCTCGGTCTATAGCCATGACACAATTTCAAGTTATATATCTTTCTTGCTTGACCCTTATCGCAATTTTTTTAGCACTAAACACTTATTTATAAATGTTTTAACTAGCTGACCCCGCAAACGTTGTTTTGCCATAAAAAAATGCCCAAAAAAAAAATAGATAGTAGCCGACTGTGAGTCGAGAATTTTATATATAAGATAATACCGGGATTGTTTAGTTTTATACTCACTAAAGTTTAAATTTTCGCACTGGTAAAATCAATGGTAATTTTTACTAATTTTCTGTCTACAGCTTCCAATTGCGCAAATTATTCGTATTCAGATTCTGTACAAAACGTAGGTTAAAAATTTTATTTATCATTTTTGTATAAAATGACACAAATAATTTTATTTAAACTTAAAATTTGCTTTTTACATAATTGAGCGAGTATAAAACTAATATACAGATATGGTCCCGTGATATTTGTATATTACTTTTATTCAACAGCATTGTTTTTAACTTTAAGCTACTATGTTGTAAATCAGTATGTGCTACTGTAATTAATTTTATTTAAAATAAAACAACTTAGAAAAGTACTAAACTTAAAAACTATTAAGATAACCATTTGACTGTTTCATGCACCGTGAATATTTCTTTTATTATATATCTTTTCATGTAGAGAAAACCAATAGAGAAGGTCGAAAAATTCCACAAGAAAATATATCTAAGACGAAATGAAATTGCCGAAATCCGATTAATATTGTTTTGTATCTGTTTATCCTGACCGGTGGCTATTGCTAGATAGATTTGCTGTCTCGAGTTTCGTATTTTTATTACATTCTTTTTTATAAGTACCCAATTGAATTGGCCCTGACAAAATAGGGGTTTTTACACATTTAGGTACTGCTTTTTGTGAACAGTGAGAGTTAAAGATTTAGGTTTCTAAACTTAAATACCTATGCCGCCAATTTCGTGCAGTGGTTAGTGCAGTGACCTGATATAACAGTACCCGATGACACGGCTATAATTTATGAAGATCAGTTCAGGCGTTTGATGACTATCAGCTCATTTTCTACATTATTATAGGGTTTTACTGACTTTTATAGATCGAACGATTTGAAATTTGGTGTACTGTCACTTCGGTGACATTCCTATGACATACTATCCTTGAGCTGATCCTATACCATCAAAAAGTCTGCTAAATGCTTAATTCTTCAGAAACTTACAGCAAATATAGCGTGTTTGGGCTCTTATGAATAGTCTCAATGATAATATGGTGTTAGATACATGATTAATAACGCCGGGGGTTACTTAAAATTTTTAATTTTGTATTTTTATTACACAAAGATAAGCTACCCATGGTAATTTGGTTGTTCAATGACGAGGCTCTAGCAACCGAAAAGACGACATTTCATATAGTTCAGCATTTTATCTAATAAACAGGTAGGGAATTGGTTGACCCTCTTGCAGTGTGTGTCTTGTTATTAGTCCATCGCCATTTCTATTTCAGCTGTGAAACATTTACTTAGCTGTGACTCGATGTGAAAGGAAGCCAGTATCATTACAAGACAAGGGATAGGATGGACTTACCATCAGTGATTGAATTTTCGCAGAAAACAACTAAACAACTATACAGGTGTAGTTGTTACGGCATTTTTATTCTACCTAATAGTTTATCTCACAACATAAGTATCGTTAAATCCTTTGTGCGGATATTTTAATTTTTAACTCCAACAATATTTCTCATTTGAAACACACAATGTACACACACACACAATCTAAGCTAGGTGCTTATAATATTATATTATTTATACACTGCACACTATTCTCAGCTAAAATATTACTATAATATGTACGTACATGTTAGGGGTATTAACCTACTTTTTCAGATTAACTTGTGTAAAATTGTATGCTGTTTATTTCATAAAGCGTAATAATAATAAAAAAAGGTACAGGTTGTAGCTGGTGTTAAATTATAAAAACTTGTTTTTTATCTGTGCTGCGCAGCTTACAAAATTAATACTTTTGGCCCTATTGTTTAAATAATTTCCCATTTAATGTTATATCAGACATAATAGATCACTCGACTGTTACTTGTTGAGGAATCTCGTGATCTAACTGCGTAGATCTTCAAATCAGAACGTTTTAAATAAAAAATTCAAAATGATATATCGTGTAACACACAAACTTAAAACACTGGAGCTGAAAGAACCTCTTCCTTTTTTAAAGTCGGTTAAAGAGACTACCAATTTCAGATGTTGTAAACGACATAAAACTGCGGGCAACAAAACGCACCAGTCCAAAACAACAGTCGTTTTTTCAACGAGGTTAGGGCTGTATGTGTCGTGTCAGTCGACCTTCAAACTGGTGACTACGTGAATTATTTGCAGGTCTTGACCTGAGTACGGGAAAAATAAAAAAATATTAATAAAAATAGATTTATGAACTCGCTAAGATACTTGATATTTATTGGAAGAGCAACGCGTGAGTAGTATACCCTGTGTATTACAAGAGACCACTTCCAGTCAATCGGGCTGAATAGGTACTTATTTTCCACCCTTGTTGGTAAAAAAACAAAAAATGGATTTAAATAACTTAAAACATCAAGATCAAGGTAATAAATAGTTTTTTTCCCAAAGCAAGAAAAACAAATCTTGGCCTATAACTGTTAAGCTTATTTAAATAATTTGAATAAGTAAGTATCTGCATGGGATCAAAAAGTTAAGACACTCGAATGACATACGTGTTTTGTGGACAACTGGACACTCATGACCTGGTTTCGATAGAATGCAGCCCCTACGAGATATGAAAGACTGGCGTTAAGCTCAATAAAATAAAGCTCGCCCCAATGTCGTTACGACTTAATTAAAATCGAAAGTACGAAATTCATAACTATGAACCTATTTTGTTTTCTGGCTTGTTAAATTTTGGTTGTTCAAGTATTTTCGTAACATCGCATCTTGTTTGATTAAAAATTATGGTATATTCCACATTTGGACCACGATTGACCAATTCGTAATAATTGTTTTTGCATCAAAACTGTTTGCTCTGAAAAATTATGTAGTAACATAGACGTAGCGTTATATTTACGTGGTAAAATGATTGGAATGTGACCTAATCGTGATGTTTATGTGATGTATAAGGTATGCCGTAGGTATTTATTAAAGAATTTGCAGGTAGACTGTATCTAATATTACGTGCACTGTAACAGGAGTTCACGGAAAAGTAGGTATGCACTTCCATTAAACATTACGACGGCGTCGTGTATCGGCCACGCTGACACTCTGTAGGTAATGTTTCTGGCTCCCGAAATAAACGTGACCGGCGAAGATTTCGAGAAAGGCGTCACGCCAGCCGATAACTCGCGTATTACCAGCCAGTTTAAATCACCCACATTTTTTACTGGGGCAGTTAAAAACGACTATTAACCTTCATTAAGTAACGAACCAGTCAGCGCCAAAACATGAACTCTTGGTTTTATTGCTACCGGCTTCAAGGTGAAGGTCTAAGGATTTTATCGAACGTCAGGATACTTGTTAGAATCGCATCTGAGAATCTAGACACAATTGAGAATTGTCGGTGCCGGAGCGTATTTCATTCATTGATGCGGGCAAGTGCATGACGCAATCACTATAAAGAGATGTTGACTCTACACTCTACAACTACTGAGGCAACTATACTTAAGAGCCGTTGCATTGTCGTGACATTTATATAATGCAGACGTGAAGGGCAAAATAAGTAGTATATGTGACTTGGTCACGACTTAGGAGGGTCTCCAAATTATTCATTTTTCTTACGTTCACTCGGAGCATCAACAGGCGCGTAGTATTTGGTTGGGGAAAAAGTCTTTTCGCATTATAGTATGTATGAACTTGTAATAAAATCTCTTTGGTTGTACTATTTGTATCTGGCCGGTTTTGGTATCATTAAAAGTTTAGATTTTAAAAAAGATAATTTCAAATTCAAATTAGGAAAATGTGTGTTTCTCATTTGTTTTTCGTACTGTCAAGATAAGTGAATCTAATGAAGAAATTCGATATATTTTAAAATTTTACTAAAAAAAAGGTAAAATGCAACGCAAGCCGCGAAATAAATTTGCGATGTTTATGGACCTAGTGCAGTGTCTGTGAGAGTAGCACAAATTTGGTTTATGCGTTTTCAATCCGGAAATTTTGATGTCAAAGATGCACGTCGCTCTGGTCGCCCTATTACGGATAAAATTGATGCCATTTTTGAAAAACTGGAGCAAGATCGGCATATCAGTAGTTAAGACGTAGCTGAAGAACTGAGAATTGATCACAAAACAGTTTTGGCGCATTAAAAAAAAATGGGTACACAAAAAAGCTCGATATTTGGGTACCCCACAAGCTTACTGAAAGAAACCCAATGAACCGTGTACTCATTTGTTATTCTTTATTATGACGTAATGAAACCGAACATTTTTGAAGAAGCTGATAACTGGTGATGAAAAGTGGATCACGTACGACAAGAACTTGCGAAAAGGGTCGTGGTCAAAGGCCGGTCAGGCTTCACAGACTGTGGCGAAACCTGGGTTAACTCGCAACAAGGTGATGCTGTGGGTGTGGTGGGATTGGAAGGGCATTATTCATTATGAGCTGTTACCACCAGGCAGGACCATCGATTCTGAACTCTACTGCGAACAACTGATGAGATCAAAGCGAGAAGTTGAGAGAAAGCGGCCGGAATCAACAAAAGGGGTGTGGTTTTTCATCATGATAACGCTAGACATCACACATAACGCTACACATCTTTAGCCACTCAGCAAAAATTAAGAGAGTTTGGCTGGGAGGTGTTAATGCATCCGCCGCATAGTCCTGACCTTGCACCTTCAGATTTCCACCTGTTTCGCACTCTTCAGAATTCTCTAGGCAGTGTCAGGTTAACATCACGAGGACTGCCAAAACCACTTGTCGCGGTATTTTGATCAGAAGCCCCAAAATTTCTATAGCAATGGGATCATGTCCCTACCTACAAAAGTCATCGAACAAAATGGTACCTACATACTTTAGTTAAATGTAAATAAACTATATTAAAAAATGTTTTGAATTTTCTTAAAAAATGCGAAGAAACCTTTTCCCCAACCTATTATGTTACTCATATACGCCTAAGGTTAGCTTCATATTATGTTCATTCAACATTCTATGTTTTATTCTTCATGTTACCTATTGTATTCTCTTTGATTGTCATCTCTTTTCTCTTTTGTCTTCTCTATCTGGTCCTTCATTTTTATAATTGGAAAACCTCAATTCCGAAGCGCACCCCAAAGGAATATCTACAGAACATCTATCAGATGACAGGCAACTCTAACTTTAGAACCAAAATACTTTACATAACCACTTTATTCTAAAACAAACTCATTCTAAGTATTTATCTATAGAATAAAATGGTTGCAAAAAAAACTTCATCTACAGTAATCCTCGGTCGGCGAAGGTTAAAAATTACGGCTACTTACACATGTTCATTACATACAACATAAAAAAAGACGTTTGGAATATTGCTGCTCATTTATTAGTGTTTTTAAAAACAGTGTAGGAATATTTTTTATTAGACATTACAAAGAGAAATATGGCATTTTTTTACTGGAATTTAAACTGTCCCGCGTTCAGTGGGGTCGCAAGAGCTCATCTAGGAACTGTTGCAAGAAGGGGGATTTATCTCCTTTACTGTAAACATATCTTCTTGATTTTATAATGGTTGGCAATGGGTGAGTAGTACGCGTGATGATACATGCATATATAGGCTACCACTGCAACTGCTATCACTGATGGACGAAAATTTCAAAATTTTACAAGAAACGTGTCAATATATTTTATAAGCTAAGAAATGGTAATTTTTAGCTATTTAGCAAAACATAATGCACAGGCCACGAGGAACGGGAAACAGTGCAGATGCCAACTAGGTAGGCGGAAAATGATGTGTAGCTGTGGAAGCTAAACATACTATTAAATTAATCATCCATTAAATTGAATATTCAATTTAATCTGTGAAGCGGTTCTTCGCAGAAGAATTCGGAGAGTTCACAATACCTCAGATTCAATAGATTTTCTGTTGTGTGTGACCGCTATGGGGATAATAAGGGACGAAATTTAAAGCCGAAATTAGTGATATCTGTATCTGCGTTTTACTGTGAGTAATACCTTCCTACGTGTACATTTAAAAGTGCGTCTATGTAGGTACACGTAGGGTAGATACTACAGAGTGTGTTTTACGACTGCAAACCGGAGTAATAGTTTAGTAGTAGCTATTTATTAGTTTTACTGCCGACGACGGTGTTGTGACATGTTGTAAAATAAATAAATAAGAAATGTAATAAAACTAAGCTTTGCTCCTTCATGTCTCTCGATCCAACCTCCTAGGGTGCCATAATATACTCTTCGATAACATGTACCTTGCGATAAATGTTAATTAAAAAGTAATGCTCTCACAAAAACGCAAACAAAAGTGCACTGCAATTAACGCTGCTCACTAAACCACTTGACCTTGACCTCAGGGCTTGAACTAAATATCTTATCCGGTACTTAAAAGCACCTATACCAGATCTTGGCTTGTATCCAAAACTTTCTAAAAACGGGTTAGCTGCAATCTTTCAATTAAAGCAACCTCTGCAGTCGGATAATAATGCAGCCTTTTAAAATGTGATACACTTGATTAACAACCCAGACAATTAAAAGAATGTTTTATGCTAGGTAGGTATCAAAGAATTAGCTGTGTAGGTGGTGTAGGCAAACTACGTGTCCTGCACGAACCGTACGGACCGGATGAATATGACCAATATTATTATGACTATCAAGACATTATTATTGATGTAACTACTACCCTCTAATTAATTATAATTAGACAATAGTCAGTCAGTAGTATCATAGAAATTGCCTTTAAATTATTATTAATATTATCCTTTTAGATATTTTGTTGGTGAGATCATCATTTAAATTATGGGATGTATATAAATTAAGCTGCGTTAACTGCATTGTTTTATTGTTATTGTTAGCATGACGATTTATGAAGTCAAAAATAAGTAATTAGATACTAGTACAGTAACTAAAAGTTGGCCGTAATGGCAATAAATGCTATCCATAGTCTTGTATACATGTTTTATTGTTGGCAACTCACACTCCTGTCAATCTGTCTGCTTGTGTACATACAAAGCACATTTTATTAGAGGCATCAGGTATCACGTTCACGACAAACTACTGCTCTATAATTAGTTCGCGATTCAGATTGCCTATGCGCATCGACGATGCAGAATAGTTGGCCCGTTTAATGTTATGAATATGCATAAAATTATTCCATGTTTGTATCATAAAAAATACTAATGTTAAGACTACTAATAGGTAGTATCTGTGTTGCATATGGCTATTAATTTTAGTCGTAGGTACCTACGACTAAAATTAATAGCCATATTCTTATATTATATAGCCACATATTAAATAAGTACTTATCGACTTTGCCCACCTTGACAAAGCTTAGGAGAATACTTTGTTGCTGTCAGCACGGAGATAGTCTCCTCTGCCATTAAAACCCATCAACCTCAAAATGTATTTTAGGCAAATTATGAACATTATAATTATTATAACAAACAATAATTCTGTTTTTCCCCGGTCATTTATAATGTCATCAAGTACCTACCTGACTATGTAAATATGTGAGCTAAGTTTGATATCATACATTGGCCAACAAGCATTTAAATTGTAGTAAGAAAGTTAATATTTCTAATAAACTACTACAGTTTTGCTCTGGATAGAACCTAAACACAGTCAAGGACTAGAGTTTCCGGGTGACCAACTTAGAAAAATAGGTCGACCTTTGTTTATGCGATCTCGAAGACTACTCACATCACAATAGTCATAGTTATTGAGGACGTGAATGCTGACTATGATTGATTTATGTCTACGACGTCGTACCGCAGCATTTTACGATAAAAACGGGTATTCTAAAGAAGTAATAAATATTAAGTTACATGTTATGGAAATATCTGATTACATATGCATAAACGAAATATTAATAGGTGAACGTAATTATAGTACACACTTTGAACATTAAATACTATGGTAATATTGAAAAATGTGACTAGGAGCAAAATTCCTACACTAATTACTTAATTAGGTACTTTTATAAGAGAAAGAAAACATGTCTCAAACGATTTTGAAACATGTTTTCTTTCTCGTTCTATTAGTATATTCATTAATTTAATCTTTATTGCGTTAGTGCGCAAATAAAAAAACAATAGGCGGACTTATAATATGCAAGATGAAAAAGAGAAACGATGTTTCTTAACAGTGTTTTAACTAAATAGCGTAAATATTCGTTTTTAAGTAAGACCCTGGGAGATTTAATAATGTAAAAATAATTCCAACTACTCAAACGTCACTAAAATTTTGAGGAGTACTGCTCAATTTCACATACCTAATTGCCAATAGGTACACCTAATTGACTTTGACCATACTTAAAAATTGAAATACCTTGTACAAAGGATAATAGACAACGGAAAACTATTTTATACTTAATATGAATACCTTTGTATACAGTAATCATACAATCACCTTTACTTGTAAGCAAATGGTCTAACTCCTCATACAAACGTCTGCCCTTGCCGGGATTTGAATCCGGGACCTCTTGTTTATAAGCATTACCACTATTTAGTACGACCACTCGACCAGACGGCTACATCGTTCTAGAAAATGTATACAGTTATATTATGTAAGAAAGTGAGCTTCATGTTTATCGGCAAGGTCGCTTCTGATAAGAAGATCAAGTTTGTATGTCACTCTAAGTATGGAATACTTGCTCTAGCTAGAGAATGCACAGATTACCAGATAACATTCATTCAAATTATCGTTGGCAGTCAGAAGAAAATTTGAAAATATTGTGAACCTTTCCTGTCCTTTGCCTTTCCGCGCCGGGCGGGGCGTGTCCTTGTGAATAGAATATTGGCTGGGTCTGGTTTTTGTGTTTTTCACAAATTAAATTTTGAGTAGCTTCCGCTTAAACATTGTTAAAATCGTTATGTAAATTTGGCAGAGACTGTAACGGTACCAGATGAAACCCATTTGAACGGATATATTTTTCGATACCCTACCGTTTTCTGCACTTTTACTACAATACAATAATAATGGTACCCGAAAATTTTGATATCAACTAAACCATCATTCAAATGATACCATAATTTAAAGGGTACCCGTAATAACAGTACCTCAATTTTTAGATCAGTTTTATAACGATCGCACAAGCTGGCCACATTACGTGTGAGAACACGTAATGTGGCCAGCTTGTGCGATCGTTATCCGATTAAATACAGATACCCCAATCTCGAAGGTACCCGTTAGGAGTTTTTATATATCGGTCGCGTTTAACCGCTACCGCTAATTTTAGTTATCTTTCGGAGTCATTGAAATTGTATACCGTTAATAATGATACCCGAAATTTGTGTTACCTTTTTATTTTTTTATTTTTTTTATTGTTAAGGAATAACAAACAGCCAATTTAAAAATATAATACAATGTTGAATAACTAATTTGGCCGAAGAAGCATTAACCACAAATATTACAGAAGAATATAAATGATATTTCATAAAGTGTCGAATTAGTACAAAACCCATACATATAGAAACTCCTAGTCCTTACTACTCCATTCTCGTTCAAATACGGCTTTAATTCTAAGATTTTTTTCTTATTATTGACTTCAAATGGATCAATATCCGAAAATTTCTTATTATAAGTGTTAACGATTCGTGTTAATACTGCGTTTTGCCCATAATTGGTGCTGTGGGTTGGGACAGCGAACAGGTGCGTATGACGGGTACGGTGTTACCGGTTACAGCGGGTTTTCCATCCCTAAAATTTGGTAATATTACGATGAGACTTTAAAAATTTTAGTAAATGACGTATAATGAATACAAAATGTCAAAATAACTATTTTCAGTATACAATTATATACCTACTTTAGCAAGGGCTTGAATTGTTTGTCATTTTATTCTCTATTATGTCCTCGTCTCTTAAACTTAAGTATATAAAATGTACACATTCTAATAAATTGTGAGTTTTCCACTCTTATATTATTATAAGAGTAAGTAATAAGATAAGACAGTGTATAAATCTAAGTTTCGTCGTTATTTATATTTTATTATGTTAAATTAAAATAATTATCTTACCTAATTCATTGTTTATAGTATAAACCTTTCTTCCCTTACACACAATAGAAAATATAATGTGTAAGATTAATATAATATTTTATGTGGTGATATAACCAAGTGTTTTTTGCAGGTAATAAAAAAGAACAACCAAATGTCTCCAATGATTGGACCCCTCATAGACTCTACAAACTCAGCACACGTGACATGACAGATGGGTACGTAATACTTACGTATGTAATAGTAGAGAGGTGTCTTTATTCGCACCCATAAACATGAATTATTCATGTTGAGCTAATTTACCATATCCAGCCGCTAAGATCAAATGATCAATACAGTTTAATTCGATTTGCATATTGTCTGGTAAATTTATTACCTACATGGAACAACAATCGTTGGAACTAGGCTAACGATAGCGATGACATAGTATGAGATCTAGACTCAATGATGCTATAAATTGAAGTGCATTATCAAATCATTAATCGTGTTATAATGAACCGCTTTGTTGTTACTGAGCATAGATCATGGATACAAACTATATACGCTAATGGTCTGGACTATTATACCATAATCTGTCGCGTTACCATGAAATAATTATTATCATGAAATACATAATAAATAAAGCACCACCGAATCAACCACAGAAGTTTTTTACTTATAAAAATATCCAAACATCTAAATATCTAATGTTTATAATAATGTTAAAATGAAAATTAAAAATAGAAAGAAGTTTTCTTTTGATTCTGTCAAGTTTTGATCTGATTCCAGATACAACTGATTTTTAAATTATCATACACCTCCGGGTATAAAGCCGCTAGACAGACGCCTGCTGGGCACAGGTCTTCCTGCAATATAGTAACACAAGAGGAGTCACACGTCAGTATAAATACATGAAACTCTTATATACATAAAATAACAAATATTTATATCTACTTAGAAAAATATCTAAACTAGAAAAAAAAACAATCAATCAAAAATTTATAATAATGTTAAAAGTAAAATAAAAAATATGTAGATATTTACATAATTAAATATGTACCTGTAGTTTGATAAAAAAAATCATATACATATTTCGTAATGCTATTTACGCTTCTAATATGCAGGTTTAACAATATTGGTAACAAAACTTACGGGTAAATAAAACAGTCATGTGATTGAAGTGGTTCGTATATTACTAGTATAATATGATGTAAGACAATGTTATCATTAATTTTAAGGCATTTGGCATACATTTCTCCTGTCATGCTATCTGCCACAGCATGTCCAAACAATGACGTGAACAATAGATTTCCTATTACTTGATATTCAGTGGGAGCATAAACATGCGTCCTTCATCTGACAGTCTTTTGAAGTCAGGGAATTGTTTTAAAAACAAAATGTGGCAATGCAAAATATTACACTTTCTGTTGTTGTTGTTGTTGTTGATCTTAAGAAATATTCGTCGTGTAACAGCCACATTTTACAAGCCAGACGTTAATTAAGTATATTTACGTCTGACTGAAACAATTTGTAATATCAAATAAACCTCAGCGGTTTTATTTTTATTTTTCCTCCAATTCTCATTGAACAATCGTTACTGTGTAATCGTTACGGTATTACGAGTTACGAGAGTGACTCATAACATAACATAACCAATCAAGATTTCTGTGAATAACAACATATCGTCGCGTTTTGATTTGACTATGACAAACTGAGATTAGTTTGTAGAATTTACTCGCGTAGGTATAATCAATCTTACATTACTCACTTCAGATTTAAGCAGTTTAAACTGTAAACGAATTATTCTTATTATTTTAGATTAACTTTTAACTAATCATACATATTGTTTATTTGATTTGATACTTGATATTGTAATGTTTATTTCATTTAATTTATCCTTTCTTAAAAATATCGTCTTAACAGTTAATTTATTACAATAAAAAAACATAGGTACAACTAAAAAATATTATAGTTTACCTACGCTATGTTTTTGTAACATTGTGAGATAGAAATCAGTGACAAAAACTGATGAAATAATCATCATCATCATCACCATCATTCCAGCCGAGAGACGCCCACTGCCGGGCATAGGCCTCCTCCAAAGATCTCCAAACCGATCGGTTCTGCGCTGTCTGCATCCACTGGCTTCCCGCGACCCTCACCAGATCGTCGGTCCACCTTGTGGGAGGCCTACCAACGCTGCGTCTCCCGGTACGCGGCCCCCATTCAAGGACCTTTCCGCCTCAACGGCCGTCAGTCCTCCTTGCAATGTGGCCTGCCCACTGCCACTTGAGGCTCGCAATTCTTCGGGCTATGTCGGTGACCTTAATTCTCCTGCGAATCTCGTCATTTCTGATTCGATCACGCAGAGAAACCCAGAGCATAGCCCTCTCCATTTCCCTTTGGGTGACATTGAGCCTAGTTATGAGACCCATTGTTAGCGGCCACGTCTCAGTTCCATAAGTCGAATATTTAATACACATAATTAATGAAATAGTAGATTATATACCAAGGGAATAAAGCAGTGTCATATGTCACGGGTGCAGACTTGAATCGCGATCGTAACGAAGCACTGCATGTATTCTAGAGTTACCTCCCGAGCGCAGCGAGGGATACAACCGCCGCAAGATATATACTGCTTTTTCCCGAGGAATATATCTACTCAGCTTTTCGTACCAACTGCGAGAAAATAAGAACAAATTTACAAGAATGTATAATAAATCAAAAGTAGAGGCTTACATTTGAAGTTTTGCAGTATGGGCTCGATCCCTTTATTTTCCGCTTAAAATAATTAACAGCTAAAACTAAGCAACTTGGCGCGATTTTTTTTTAAATTTTGTTAACACACAGGTTGTCGCTTCAAAATCATATTTTGTTTTGCTTAAAAATTTATGACAGGTTTCAATCAATATTAGTGTTATTTTTGTGATCCAAATTCAAATTATTTCTGTCCTTAGGGGTTTAATGAAATTCAGTACAACATTCTCTCCCTGTCTTGTAAAGGCTTAGTACGCGAGTAATATTTATGTCAATGTTTAGAATGAACTTTAGTCTGTCAAGCGGCGTTATACCTCTGGAGGTCAAGACAATTAAAAAATCAACTGTGTCTAGAATCTGGTTTGATGGGTTAAGTTGAGTTTACTTGACACAGAATATAGTAAGCGGTTACCGTAGTCTATTATAGATGCGACATTTTGGAACACTCATATTTACCTTTTTTAAAAATTATTATAACTACAAATATCAGTTATCCTTTTTTTTCTTATATAAATAGTACATCAATGGTTTGATATATAAAAAAAACATTTCTTTCTTTCTTTCATATACCTGTCATCGCCATCTGGTTAAATTCGCTGCTAAATTGGATGCCTAGCCCGTAGATTAAACGCCGGCATCCAATTGAATCCCTAGTCCTAGTTTATTGAACTAGACTCACTTAACGTTCAACGACTTGGCGTATTGAATGGATCGTCTTGTACTGAAAAGTTTTGGTTTAATTGGTAGGTTCAAGGTATTTTTTATAACCGACATCGTTTTGGTTCTGTAAATGTGGTGGTCAAAAAAAAACATTGAACCTACCAATCATTCAAACAGTCACACAAAAGGTTTTCGATTTAAACGACCTGCACTAGGCGTCCAATTGAATGGCTTATTTAAGCCAGACGGCTGACATGTCGCTTAGCCATCTGGTTAAACGTTGCGCTCAATTTGATTGGATGCAGGCGTTCAATCAACGGGCTAGTCGTCCAGTTAAGCGGCTGATTTAACCAGACGGCTGCGGCGTACAACTTGTAACCGCACCTCAAACAGATATAGCGATTTGTTTAAAGTGCAAGTTGTCAAAAAATGCTCTAAAGAAAATGTTGCGGAATAGTGACGTCACTAAAGAAAATGTTGCGGAATAGTGACGTCACAGATTACTAGTAACTACATGAATAAAATCAATGATGATATCTTTGTATTTTTTGCGTTTACACGCATAGTTGGTATACAGAAAGTTGTTACATTTAATATGAGCAAACGAATAGTAAAATGGTTTTGGTGGATTTTCTGATATTTAGTTCGCCATTTTTTGATAATTTCTGATCCACATAAGTTTGCTACCATACGAAAAAAAAAAATACTTTGCAAAGCATTTTTTAGTTACAAAAACTCATATTTTTTTAACGTATTTGAATAACCAACATTTTCACTTGTAATAAACACCCCTATTATTATTTTCTTTTGAAAGCAACTCATACAAAGCTTCTAAATAATATGTTTCCAATTTATTTCGTTGTAGTAGTTATAAAAATACCATAATTAATAGGTATACCCAACAATTCAATGACTAAGAATCACGGAATAAACAAATAAGGGCAAATAACATTTAGTGAAATCAGTCATCCTGTAATAAAACATGATTTCATATAATTGCTATGAGTGAACACTACACGAAGTTTCCTCGTTTGCATATTACTAAGAAAATTTCATAGATAAATCTAATTAAATGGATAGTATGCGGTTTACAAACTGTTCTAATATGAGACGATGTACTGCGGTCATGATTTTGAATACTGATGTGTTATACAGGGCGTTAACATTTGATGTGTTTGTTCAGAAAAATGCAAAGCTGACATTGCCGTAAGGACATACAACTCACATTATCTTATGTACCTATTACTAATAAATGTACCCACTTAAGAAGTATGCATCATTTCCCTATTATAATTTAAGTGCATGATAATATGATAAAGAGATACGTAATTAGTAGGTACTACCTACCTGGTTATATGTAACAAATCGAGCCATATCCTGAGCCGAAAGATGCGTAAATTGATTAATTTTGTATTAAAAATGTTAAAATTCATGGTCTTCCTTTTATTTCTGATACTATGTTATTAAGCAAAAATAATCCTTATGATGAAGCCTTTCGATCGGTATGATAAAGCTACAGGGTATTTTTTTTTCTCGTGTAGCGGGTTCGATTTCCGGTTCAACCATGTAATTATTTAAAAATCTATGAATGCAGTTTAAAGTTTTTTTTAATTCAAATAATGTGTTCTTTCAGTGTAATGTTTAATCTACAATATTCAAGGTACTTTCCCTCCTGTATATGTATATTTTAAAAGTCTTGAGAACATTGTGTTGATCACATCATGTAGAAACTATGTCCTATTATGACATTGGAGGCTGGTGTTATCGCTTTTGTCAAAAGAAAGAAAGAGTCTATTGATACTTATGCATAATAAAAAATATATTCAAAAACCAACAAAACGTTGTGAGGTATTAAAAACATCTCCGCTCAGCATATTATGCCGCGGTAGAACGCCACGAACGTTGGAATTCGGTGGATGCCGAAAAAAGATAAGGGGCGTAGCAAATTCACAAAATAAATTCACATCTAAGTCTATAGATGTAAATTTATTTGTGTTTTTATATAAGATTCTTACGGATCAACGATAATAGTAATTATGTAACAAAATAATATTCTCGAAACATTTTGTCGTCATTTAGATAAATCTTATATATAATATTCTCTACTCACAGTTTTAGTTACCATACTCCTCCGAAACGGCTTGACCGATTTTCATGAAATTTTATATGTATATTCAGTAGGTCTGAGAATCGGCTATTTTTTTATTATGCCAAAACAACGTTTGCGGGTTCAGCTAATAGATATATAAGACAACATAATGTAAAATATTTAAAGAGCGCAAACGCGGAGCGCGTTATATTAATACATAAGTAATGATGAAAGCTTAAAACTAAAAAGGTACGGCCCAAGAGTCCGTAGAAATAGTATATATTTAATTATTATGTGTAGAAAGTAAAACGGTATACATAAAAATCAAATTTAAAATACGCGAAACATACTTATTGTTCTCAGTTAAGCTAATAATAAGTACCTATTTCCTTGTTTAGACCTCACATACACCTTTGTTATACCTATTTTTTTTACCTATAGTGTGGTCAACCAAGAAACTAAATTATCTAATTTGATTTAAAAAAATAAATTATTTCATTTTAATTTAAGAATTCCTTAATTTTAATTAAATAAACAAATTAAGTTTACAGGTGCCACCATGAAGGGGCTTTTCAAAGTGTTTTCTTAATCAATCTAATCGGTCGGAACACAGTGCCCTCAATAGCTAAATTAGGTGTCTGCATCTAAGAAATGGGTCGGGGTCGACTCTGTTTTACATCGCAAAACAAATTAAAGAAACAATAATGCTAAATGGAGTGATATTTATAAAGTAGTATCGAAAGTATTCTATTTTAATCAAGTTTACAGTTCAAATGTATTTAGCCTTTTACTAACATTATGTTAAGTATAGGTTAGAAAATTACAGACATTTAATTTAATACGCCCTGTATTATATCTTTAAATAAAAAAGGAAATCTTTGTAAACTTACCAATCTTGATAAAGTAGAAAGAAACACATAAGTCACTTCACTACCCAGTCACGGCATTTTTCCTTTTCATCTTACTTATATTGCTAACTGAGCTTAATCCAGTTTCGCTAGGGAGAAAGTTGCAATCGACAGTACTGTTTTAGTCTGGATACTTACAGAATCTACTATTATTGTGTCACAGCAGAGGTAAAGCACTTTGGTTAAATTAAGTAAATATCTATAAGGTTTTTTTTCGGTATAACTTTTTTCCTTTAAATGTTTCTAGATTTATAAATCTGTATAATATTTTCACTCTACCAATATTTTCTTAATTAATGATAAAGTCTTGAAAGTACAAAACGACTTATTTCTTTTAATATCGCGATCACACCGTATTTCTGACCTCCTTTATATTTAATTCCTCATTGTGAATATTTAACGTATATTATTATATACTTTCTAATTTAAGCCGATTACAATAAGGTGTCCCTTGCATATACATATAACGTATTATATGATTGTCTGCGTCCTCCATTATTTGTTTAGATAAAAAAATATTGTTACGAAATTATTTGAGTAAGTTTTGTGTAACAATAACCCCGCAGATAAAGACTAATATACTTAGAAGAGAACGTAGTGGAAATCGTGTGAAGTGTATTCTGAGTGGTCATAGGAGTCCGTGTGACTTCTCCACACGAAGGGCCGGTAACTGCACCCGTGTCGAAAGCAGCCATTCGTTTGTTTAGCACGCACTAAACAAACCACGTGTTGCAAAGTCTCACCTTGTGTCAACAATATCGTCGCGAATTGGTGAAACTGTGCTAACGATACATGACAAATGTCCGGGGAAACAAGTAAAAATGCCTTGGAAATCTAGCAGGATCTGAAATATTACGAATAAAATGTTGCTGTCGAAACCTTTTCATGGTATTCAATCAAATTAATACCATAAAGACATCGACAACTTTTCTTTGATAAAAAATGTACCTTTTAAAAGTAACTAAGCTATTTTTTTGAGATGCCTTATTTAAAATTTCAAATCGTTTATTCAACATAGACTTCTCTAAGCAACTACTTGTTGACGTCCAAAATTGTATTACTAAACTAACATAATAATTAATTTATGTAATAATTATTCTAATTAGAATTAAAGAATAAAAGTGGCTCTACCGCTGGTTCGGAAATTTGGTAGAGATCTTTACTGAGAACAACCAGCATAGATTAAGATAACTAATTATTATTTTAGGTAACTATAATGCTGGTATCTTTAATGCATCGTTTTTATTAATTTTAGCTTCATTAATATGTATTTTTTTTTATAAGAAATCTGTAATTTGGCAATCTGTGTTAACACCATAAGCCATTCAGATAAGGTATCTCGATCTGTGTCTTGTTAGCTAAAGGAATTCCTATGAATCCCTTTCATCTGGTGGAATTAATAATTATGTAATCGTTTCAATATTAGTGCACAGCTTTTTTGACAATTGATTTGACAACATATTACAGTAAAACCAACGTAGCATAACTGCATTGAATGTGTAAGGAAGTACTTTCTGTGAGGAATATAACAACGTCATTTTGTGTTATAATATAAGTATTTATTAAAAAAAAGCCATGTAAAGTTGTCTCATGGTATCTTTAGCAGTCTCAGGTTACAATAAGTTAATTTAGACACGACAAGTTCAATTTTGCCATGTAATGAACTTGTATTGCTAGAAACTTCGGTCCATGTTTGTTGATGTAATTTAAATCTCGAACAGAACGAAACAAATTGCATTTGCAGCCGTCACATTAAGTCAGCGACGTAATAAAAGGTGGTATGGGGCGTAAGTACCTCGTCACTGGCGGTCCCGGGAACAAAGGGTAATTCATCTTAAAATTGGCTTTTTGAAAACAGGTGAGACCGCGTCACAACCACACCAAACGTTCACTTTTCGTCACAAATCATGTGCGTACATCGAGAAGGTCGAGCCGTTTTCACTCCCCATCTCACTTGGTTTTATGTGCAAATGCGTCCTGAGTTGTTTTGAGCATTCTTTCATAACCTAAACAGTTTAAAGGCGCTGCTGTAATAAATTCTGTTTTATGTCGGCACATTTGGCAGCTATTAGTTATAATTTTAGAGATGGTGTAATAAGTATTTTAAGCCAGTACCATTGCTTTTCGTAAAGAGGTAGAGAAAACATTAATGAATGGAGATTCTTGGCATAAAAATAAAATCCGCTTTTGTAGGGTCGACTTACTCAGCTACAGATAAAATTTACAATATGTCATGTCATTTTGTGTCTACGTGCAAACATCTGTGACTACCCGCTCAAATTAAGTATCCATATCAATAATATGGTCTTAGTATGTGAGAATATTTGATTTTATACGTACCTGTTTAGAATCGACATAATACACCTGGTATCGGCTTACTAAAATAGCTGATGTATGCTTAAGTCTATGTACATGAATTACTGCTAAATAAGGCTTATTGAACATGAACTGCAACAGCGGGTACACCTAATATTATGATACTATTTTCAACTAATGAATGCGTAATAAAGTATAGAAAAAAAGTTATTTTAACGATACTAGTGGCCGTGGTTACCCCGCGAGGATATCGGTTATTGCGGCAAAAAGTTAATCTGAGTTTGTTATACATATTTGTATATTTGTCTAACTATCGATATTTTGATAATAATATATTATAATGACATATATTATTGCATACATACACATACATTAGTTACATCTATATAAATACTATCATGACCCTAAGCGCACACGCACACACAAATACACACACAAAGGATACATACACACAAGAACACACCCACATTATAAACGCACGTCAGTCAGCACACATCCATGTACGCATTTTTTCGTGAATGTCTTGGTGTTAATTATTTTTAGTTTGAAGTTTGAACCTTTTATATGGTTTTTTTTAAACCAAAAAGGTAAAAAACAATTATTACTCTATTAATTACAGAAGTACAGACGACATCAAATCAAGTGTAACAGTTGCACTACGAAAGCCGCCTCTATTACTAATCGAGTAAGGCGGTCTCAAGGCCAAACTGTTACGCGTGACGTGCTGTCGACTGTACATTATGCCTGTGTAATCTGTTAAGCGGCGATATACCACCGGTGGGCGATGACAATAGAAAAATCAATTGAGTCTGGAATCTCATGCTGGACGGGTTAAATCTTCTAAAATACTAACATTATTTAGGATAATACTTTTAAATTCTAAATTGTTATCAGAGACCAACGATATTGGGTTTATAATATTTTTTTTTTAATTAGTTTAATAATTAATTACCATTGTAAACTTGTTTGTAGTTCTATAATAAAGGGGGAAAAGTATGCTATGACCTTCTTAGGGTCTCAAACTATCTCCCTACCCTATTTTGGTGTTTGTCACTATTTTGGTCTTTATACTTGTAAAAAATTTGTATCAAAACCTTTATTATCAATAGATTACTGTTAAATTAAAAAACTGGAATGGTTTGTCACAAATTCGTAAGTGCTATCGTTTTAAAAAATACCTTGATATTTTTATACACAGCAAATATTGAAACGCATGGTCAAAATTCTTAGTTAAAATTTTGACGACTTTACAAAGTAAATTAAATTATGTTGTGCAAATAGGTAATTACTATTAATTTGATGTTCGTGGGAACTTAGGAAGCATTAAAATTTAGTGTTGACCATGGCAGGAAGAAGCAGAAAAGAATTTAAGTAGGTCAAAAATCTGATTGACAAATGAGTCAATAATTGACAATCAAAAAGGTTTAGCTCTATATCCATACTCCATACTAATATTATAAATGCGAAAGTGTGGCTGTCTGTTACCTCTTCACGCTTGAACCACTGAACCGATTCAGATGAAATTTGGTGTGAAGATAGTGTGAGTTCCGTAAAAGGACATAGAACAGTTTTTATCCCAGATACATCCCTTAACGGGATGAAAAGGCAGTGGAAGTTTGTATGGGAAATAAATAACCGCTTAACCGATAGCCGAAATTTGGTATGTAGATAGGTTGGGACCCTGGGAAGGACATATTTGTATACTTTTTGGCTCAATGTCCGACATCTACGTAGGCGGAGCCGCGGGCAGCCACAAGTCTAATATAAATACTAATCGGACCTATACACAAAAATAAAATTACGTAATCATGAAACGATCTCAATTTGGAGGGGGTCTCCAGATCACCTCTAATTCAATTTGTCAGCAGACGACAATTTGTCGTTGTCTCTTCTTTGACACTCGATTTTTTGTCGATGCTCGTTAATGATTGCCTTTGTATCAGTCACCGAATATATTTTGAGGAGGAAATTAGGCATTCAGTTTTTTGATATCATGTTACATTAAATATTGTACCTTTAAAACAAAAAAAAACATCCTTGATTTGAATACACGACTACGCAAAATGTTGCGTATATTTATACATTAAACATGGTTATTTATCAATGAAAAAGTGTCTTGTGCAATTATGCCCTTTTATGATTAAAGTCATGTCATTTATCATCGTGAATAACTTTTTGCTTCAATTTAATTGTCATATAAAGTGGGCACATTTATAAAGTAACAAAACTTAAAAAATATGTCTTTAAGAAAGACTTCCACATTTTTTAAACAAATAAAGCAATAATTTTACTTTAGTCCTTTCATTTGCATAAGTGCAACGTGCACTTTGTGTGTTGAATTTGAACTGTAGCATATTTAATTAAAACACACAGAGATAAAATAAACACAACGTGACAAAAAAGGTGTCAATAGCATCAAAAGTAAAAATGAAAATGCATACAATATTATGAGTCTTCTAACCGCCTCTGTGGTCTAGTGGTTGAGAACACCGAACTCAGATCTAGAGGTCCGGGGTTCGATTCCCGTGTCGGCAGTAATTTTCTGCTCGGTTTGGTTGGTGGTTAGGGCTTTTCAAAGTCTTCCTGGCTAGCTACCACCATCTTACCTAAGTCTGCCGCCATGGCAATAATGTAAACGGCATTGTTGTGTTCCGGCAGTTATGGGTAAGATAGCCAGTTCCTCTGTGGTTGAGGAATACGGGTGCAGCTCGCTTCTATCGTTGGCCTTATCTTACTTACCATCAGGTGAGGTTAAGGTAAAGAGTTACCCCGTAAAGAGTTAAAAAAAGTCTATTGCAAAAAAAATACAGATATTTTTGAATAGCCAATTATAAAAATGTTTAAGTACCTATACCACCTAGTTACAAACCTGTGGACACACAAAGTAAATATTTCATCTGCCGAAGATGAAAAGGGCAATCTCACATGCGGGTAAGCTAGAAGCCATTCTATCTGGATGATCGATTATGATTCGTGCGCACACACCCCGGACCGTATCGTAATTGCGACATGATTATTGATGTGTCCGAGTACAGCGGTTAGAACTGTGATTCAATTATGGTATCACTGAGTTATGACTGATTGCTTGGATCTAAAACGGCTTTCATTTATATACTGCTTAAAATATTTATAGATGCGTTGATATTTGAAAGATAAATTTTATTACTTTTGGCAAATATTAACTTTATCATTTATTAAAGTATATATTTAAACATACGGCTTAGTGATTTGCTTTTCATTCTTTTTTTATATTAGGTTAGCCTTTTTTTAAACTACAATGTGGCAAAAAGCCAGCCCATTTGATGGTCTGCAGTCACTATAGCCTATGGGCATTTTTAACTAAAATTTATAACTCATACGTTGCGCACCCTGTGAAAATAAAGAGATGGCGTCCTTACGCATCGCAGTAACACAACATTACAAAATAATACCTATGATTTGGCTGCGAGCTACTGTAAGGTGGAGATGCCTCTCCAGCTGGGCGCCGATAATATGACCTATGTATGTATGAATGAATTGTAGAATATCAAATGATTATCGCCGTGGTGGCCGCCTCCTGTGGACATCCACTATGCCAGAATAATAATTGCCAATTTGTAACCGTCTCAAGAGAGCTCTCCTTTCTCGACAAACTCTATGTCACACACAGCGCCGAAGGAACCTCAAAACGGGGAGTCGATTACGTATCCGCACTTTGTATAGCACTTGACGGCGGTCAAGTGGTCATTACCTGTATCTACTAAGCCCGTTCCCGGATTCGAATCCCGGTAGGAGTAGATGTTTGCATGATGCAAACATTTTTGTTCACGAGTCATAGATGTTTCTATGTTTATTTTGGATATTTCATATATTTATGTACCTACATATTATTATTTATATTTCTCCGTATTCAACACAAGATTCTAATGATGCATTTGTTCTAGAGTATTAAGTGTGACGGTGTGAGTGTTAGAATATTATTATTTCTCTCTCATCTTTACACTCTAAGCTAAGTACCTACATTGAAACATTACGACATGCATTATACCTTATAAATACATTTTAATAGTTTAGTAATATCAAAACATATTAGCAGTAGGTACTTAGCTGACACGTTCTCTAAAATCGCAGCGCAGAAGACCGAATCGGAGGGCCTAGACAAGATGCCTTTCGATCTTCGCTATCGCTATCGACAAGTGGAAAATATATGGGATTTGACATAAGCCCTAAATGGACTTTTGATTGTTATTTTCAAATCCCACACATTTTCCATTTAGCGAGAGCGATCTAGCTTTGTCTAGGCCCTCGGATCCGAAACGGCGCGTGTCGAGTCGTACAACGGCGCGCGGTGGGGCGGGTGTGGTGCTTAAAACAAGTGAATATAGAAGACTGTACTATTTCTCTATATATCTGTAATTATCGGCTCCTTTCTCCTGCACACTCATCCGTCCATCCTCCCATCCATAGAGTTATATCTCTTGTCAACTCAACTTTACTTTACTAACTAATAGTGTGCAGAGGAGACGACAGTATACATCCTTACATACACTACAAAGACTATATACAGCAGGAAACACTTTTTAGTTTTAGGGTGATAGATAACATAAAGAAGCAGGTTACCGGCGCCGCATACTTGCTTCTTTAAGTTTATGTCTTTATTTTTGTCACCTTAAGGGTACTAGTATAAAGAAGCAGGTTGTCGGCGCCGGTAGTCTGTTTCTTTATATATTATTATCACCCTTACACAAACAAATAAAATAAAGATATAGATTGACATTTTACACATGTCATATTGGCGATTGATCACTGGTAATTATATGAAGGCTGGCAGGCTGTTTCGCTATTATGCGCCGAAATACATCGATCAACGTGGCAGGAGTCCGATAAATCAGCATCAGTGAGTGCACAAGTGGACAACCTCGATTGTGCTTTGGTGACTCAGTCGATACTCGATACATTAATGCAGTGATCTGCCTAAAGGCTTTACGCATAAATTTAATAATTGCGGACGCGTAGACAATGCAGAAACAAGTGAGACGGGACCCTATGAATAATGTATACAAAAAGCAAGCGATGCCTCAAATGATATAGGCACGAAGATGCGATAGTCCACAATTTTATTTTTACATCTCATCTCAGTCGATAAGTAACGCATGAATAAAAATATACCCTTTGTTTATGGCTACTATGGTAATACTGCTCCCTGGGATTATTTACTCAGCGGGTGCAGTGGTGAAAAACTCGGCTCGATACGAAATAAGACTCATGCTTCAACGGTCTTCATTCATGAACTGCAGACGTGTTTTAAAGCATCTGTCGACGTACAATTATAAAATGTGGGCGTGAGAATCATATCGTTTCGTAGTAAATTATACGAATACCACAACACACTAAAAATAATTCGGAGTGAATCACGCACAGTCCATTCAATGGCGGAGTCGCGTGACGCAGCTTCATAGCAGCTCTTATCGCAACGTTTGTAGGCAACTATTATACGAAATGATTATAAATTAAGCATGACGCGCCTCCTTTAGCATATACGTAATTGATTTAAAATATAATTGTTACATAATATTGTGGTCTTTTAGAATCGTTATTATTCTAAATGTGGTTTATACTGTATATTTTTGGTAGCTTGCAGTGTCCTGACATACTGTGCATGTTTTATAACTGTGTGTCACTTTCACAGCTAAAAAAATATGCACAGTTGCAATATGCAGTTTTTTCTTTCATTTTTCTGCGCAGATTTTTTATCTGAAAAAATGGTCAAGATGTTAAGATTTTTGCCGCGATTTAAAACTATTGATCCAAGTTTGAAAAATTGTATTGCTTAAGGGGATTTTAAACGTGATTTTTAACAATAATCGTAAAAAAATCACTCTCCATACTAAAATTTGGCTCAGCGAATTCCTGTATAATTATGCATTAGCATATTCTTAGGCCTGAGGCAAGTTTCAACTTTGGAGGTGGAGAGATATTTTTAAATACCTTAAATTTCCTTTGCATCGCTTACTTTTAAGTAAATTTCATAAAATGATCCTGGAGAAAATTGATTTAGAACAGTTTTTATCTTGTCGAAATGTTAAAAAGCAGTTTTAAATTTAGTGCGTCATGAGGAAAGTTTTTAAAATAATCCGTTCCAATTTGAATTCAGTGTAGAGTTTAGTTAGTTGTTATCGCACTCTGCTCACGTTGTAATGTTGTAAACATCTACAGGTACGACTTTCGATCGAAATGACCATGACTGTGTGCTGATTTCAGATCCGCAAGAAATAAAATTGCAAAGCCAACAACGCGCAGAACATATTAATAAAACACGAGATTTCCAAGCATCTTAAACTGACGGTACCTAATTATTATTATTTTATGTCACAAGATGGCAATGCTGCCTGATGGTAAACGGTTACCAAAACATATTATTGTTTAATGATATGATATGATATAATAAATTAAATAAATCGAAAACTGGTAGAGGACCAGTTTTCGATTTATTTAATTTTTATTTGAATTGATTAGTATGAAAATTATTTATGATCGAATACAAGTCAGTTACTCGCGAAAGTTAACCTTGGAGCTTTACTGAGCTTGAGATTAACGGCGCCGGCGCGGGCGCAAGCTTTCCCCAACAAATATCTACAATTACGTACTACCTATGGCGTAGGGTTACCAAGAATATCAAAATTTTAGTTATTAAAATAAATAAAGGAATATTGCTGCCCAAGCCATTATATGATAATCAAAAATTTCTTTACCATTGTATTCGTCATTCAAAATCTAAATAGGTATATAAAAAAGAAAAACTGGCTGATTGACTAACTGACATATCAACGCACAGCTCAAACCACTGGGTATAGAGATTTCAAATTCGGCACACAGGTTCCTTATGAGGACTAGGGGTGCACTAAGAAAGGATTTTTCAAAATTCGCCCTCTAAGGTGGGGAAACCGAGGTCCAAATTTTGTACTATTTTATTCGAGACTTCACAGGAGTACTGCTATCGATAAATTTGTATTTAACCGACTTCAAAAACGAGATAGTTCTCAATTCGGCCGGTATGTTTTTTTTCTATGTATGTATGTACACCGATTACGCCGAGATTACTGATTCGGTTTACGTGATTCTTTTTTTGTTCGATGCGGAATAGCTGTCATTTGGTCCTATAAATTTTTTTTTCAAAATCAGTTGGGTAGTTTGGTTTTAAATAAAAAAAAACTGAAATCATTAAGTGGTCTACGTATGCGAAATTGCGAATTTTTGCTTTTATAAGACTTTTTAGTGAAATGATACGATAGTAGAAAACAATATAAGGTGACGGTCACCCATAGCTTCGACCTTAGAAAGTTATCACAAAAAATTGGAGGAAAAAAAATTAAATAAAAATTAAAACCGACTTCAAAAAACTGAAAAGGATAAAATTTAATTATTTTATCCTTTTCAGTTTTTTGAAGTCGGTTTTAATTTTTGTTTAAAATTTTTGGTGCGATCTACTGAATCGTCGTCAATCGGTACCTTAGCGAGCGCGGGCGGCGCGGGGACACGGGAGGAGTAGTCATCGGGAAACTTTCGCTACTTCCGTAATTAGTAGAATTCATCTAGGATTGCATTCTACCAAAAATACAAAAATCACGCTTTTATCTTATCAGCACGTACCCCTTTGGCGTATAAAAGTGTGAAGAAAATCTTCGATCCTTCATCATCACCAGCCTTTATACGTCCCACTGCTGGGCACAGGCCTTCCTACATGGGAGAAACACATGAGGAGTTTGGGCCATAACACCACCACGCTGGCCCAATGCGGGTTGGTGGGTTAAAACGGTTGCAGTAATAACCGGGACCAACGGCTTAACGTGCCTTCCGAAGCACGGAGGAGCTCGAGATTATAAATTTTGGTTGGCCCATCCCAAAGTCGACCATGGCGAAAGTTGCTTTGTTTTCGTATTCGAAACCAGAGCGCTCAAACCAATACGCCACCGAGCTCCTCCTGCTCCTTCGATCCTTATTTAAACCAAAATCAAATAAAATTTAACAATGAATTCTTACTTTTTTTTGTTCATGTGAATGATTCATAATAATTATTACTACTAAAACTGACCAACCTCTCTAAAGCTTACTTAATACTTAACGATGTGATCATCGTTGAATAATCTTTTTATAGGCCATAGTACTTCCATCATAGATTGTAGATAATTGTAGATTTTATATAATTCTTCTGCAAAATTCCTCTGTTCTGCTCTGAAACCTACCAATTTATTAGTAACGTCTGAATACGCATATCTTTAAAATTAGATCTCAATTGGATATTGTATTATATTCATTGCTTTGCGCAAAGAAAATCCCGCTTTTTTAAATTTGAAATAACCCCAAATTTGAGACAAGCGAAGCTGTGGGCAAAAGCTAGTATGTCTTATAAATAAGAAATAAGAATATATTTATTCTGTACTTTCAAAACAATATGGATTGTAAAATAAATTATAGATTTTGTTTGGCTACCTTCAACATACACAGATTTTCATGAGAAAATTAAGTTAGTATGTAAATCATTTATCCAATTAATATTTATTTATCAATGAAGAGATCTAGCTAAATAACAAAAAAAGGTTCATTAATTAATTTTGATAGTGCTATCATTTCTCATTTGAATTTAAAAGTGAACTGACGCCATCCATCTTGAAACAGGCAAACATCAGAATCAGAGACAACCTTTATAGGGATGTGTATTAAAGACCTGAATATTATCAATATGACTCATAAATTTTTGTTGAACCTTACATTAGTTTAATAATTATATCATGAATAGACACCAATCACTAAATACAATTAATTTTAACCTTGTAAACTAACTTTTATCCTTGTTTCATCATTATTTACTCATTGAATTACATAAATAGAATACAATTACAAATTTTATTCTATTAATACATAGAACTAGTGGCTGCCCACGGCTTCGCTCGCGTAGATTTCGGCTATCACTTCAAAAAGAATCCTACGTGTTATGCTGTATCCATATCAAATTTCATCTAATTCGGTTCACTGGTTTAAGCGTGAAAAGGTAACAGACAGACAAAGTAACTTTTACAAATAATATCAGTATGGGCGGTGTTATTTTTTGTAATAGTTCCAAAATAGTTATTCTTGAACTCTTTATTAATAAGCACCTACAATCTTATTCATACCTATACGTAGGTAATGTTTAATCACGTGTCTGCTAACGCGACGTAATTGATACATTGCGGGTTGCACTAGAATCCGCCGATAATAGGATCGTGTTTCATATGTTTAACCTTGTTTTGGGTGTCCGAACTGTAATTCCAGTGAAATTGGCAATAAGATTTATGACGTGTCGCCATCACAAGATCTCGACTCATAAATCGATGTAATGGTCTGATCCGAGAATCGATAGCAGCTTATCGATGCCGGGAACTCCTATCGATGTAGTAGCCACTATAATGGTTGTGAAAGCCGTAGGCGCTACAGCAATTGACGCGAGCTTTTGAAATGTCTCTTATGAAAAGAATGACAATGATCGATACTGGTTAATGCTTGCTACACAGCTGCGAACAATGCGTTCCCGATTACATACAGACCGGTAATCGTCTATTTATTAATGTGAATAGATGTTTCCAAAAATAATAGTCTCGTAACGTCGCGGCCTGTCACTTTTGGCGCCAAATGTTTTGATCTACTGAATGGAACAGTATAACGTTCACGATTCATATCGCTCATAGCTATTAAAGAATCTTTCTTTGGTAAGTGAGGTCAATGTTAGGGCTATGTGGGACTTTCATGTGGGCGGTCAAGTTCACCGCCAGTAACACGCTGTTAGGAACCCGCGGGGTCATCAGTTCACGACGCTCCTTGGAGAATAGACGAACTCTCGTGACTCATCACACAAAATTGTTTTCATAGTCAACAGGTTGTTTGCTCACATTTCTGAGTAATTGGCTGCATGGTTACATAGCGTGCGGTTACAGCTTGTGATAAAAGCTCCGAGTTTTAAACATATAAAGCGTGGTTTATGAATTAAATTAATTATTAGTGTTTACAACAAGAAGATGAATGGGTTATTTATTGTGTAGGAAAATTATTTACAAAATTAATTATTTTAAGTATTACAATCGACAACTGTGTTTTAGACATTTAATAAGCTAAGTTACATTATCACTTGTGTACGCAACTGTGCACTTAATCAAACTTGAACTGATCACGTGTGCTGCACCAAGTTCCTCCACGGACGACTTTACTGCAAGAGAGCGGCGTCGGCGTACATCAACAACGAACGTGAGTTGGCCACATACCAAAAACATTCATACTCTCGCTATGTCAGACGATTCATTGCACTTGGTGCAACGAAGGCAAAATTACCAATGTTTAGCATTAAATTGTTTCACCTTGAATCTGAAATTAGACTAGTAGGTAGGTACTTCAAATAATGCAGGAACAAAATTTCCAATCTGCATGTGAATGCCAGTTGAAGATTAATGGTTATAGATATAATATTAAACAACTGTTTGATATAAAGCCCAAGCCATGTTTCCTTAGTCTTTATTTGGGATCTTATTCCCAACAAACCCTTTATACACATAGCTTTACAGTTTAAGTTAGTTTTTCCATTGAAGTGAGATTAGAACTTTGAATGTTTGTTATACGAGTAGAGGCGCCATTGAGTCGCAGCACTCATATTCGCGGCAGTGAAGTGTTCAACACTTCTGAACCCTAAGTGGTAGAGCTAGTGTAAAAGTTAATTAGATGCATGATCAATTCAAAAACTGTTGAGTAAATCTAACTTTATATTTATGTGCTACCGCTTTGAAAAATAGCATTCAACTTATAGTTTGGAATATTAAGTAAATTTGAAAACATCATAAATTTACGTGGTCTAAAACCTATATTTAGACACTTACTAGAATATAGACATCGCCGAGTAAACAATATAGATATGGAGACAAAAACTGAGCGAGAACAAACAACGCCGCCTACACAGCAATTTACAAGCCTCTTAAAGTAAACAAATACTATTCTAATCTAATGCAAACGATCACCAAGCAAATTGTGAAAAATGAAGTAAGAATTATAATAATTTAAAATATGATATCTATTAGTTATTGGATAATATAAATTTATATAAAATACTATACGCAGGATCTGTAGTTACTTTGACACCATTATATTGTTTGTACAAAAATGTTATATAAGTGCGACTTAAATAGGTAGGTATTTTATTTTATTTTAGGATAAAATAACATAAAGAAAAACATGTCTTAAAATAAAAAAATTACTTTTAAACTTTGGTGCGCATATCTACCTGATAATCACCCCAATCAAATGTTTAAAAACTGGGTATGCTTAGCCAAAATTCTTCAGTATTTACCACATAATCTCTAAAATAATACATAAAAATATGACTAAGCATACTTCAAACAATTTAAAAACCTACTTTGATTAACAGTATGTTAATTAATCATAATTCATAGATTGCCAATGATAAACTTATGATGACTTTCATTTGTTTGAGAGTAGGCCCCTAATAAGTAACTTGTTTGTCAAGCAATTCCTGTTTCATACAGCCCAGTGTGGGCTGCATTAACATTAGGTACTGACAGATAACCGATTTTAAATGGCGATTGTGTATACGGACACAGCTGGTGACAGGAGCCAGAATACACATATAAGTATTGTATTTATTATTCGGCTAAACTTATGAATCTGAATATAATTATTTTGTAATATACAATTCAAGAGCATGTCTGTCACTTGTCGAAAGCAGCAAAAAACAATGCTATCGTACGACAATATTCAATATTACGTTAAAATGATGTAAGGCGTTATATTACGCGCGAATTTCCTAAATAATTTAAAGTATATGTAATTACGAAATAACTACGAAACGATGCCAAAACAAAAATAGTACCACTGGAGATAATAATCTGACACAGTAATTTAAGCAAAATGATCTAGGATGTCATACATAAGTTTTAAGAGTTTTGTGAAAAAATAAAGTTTTTTTAAAATTTTCAAACACTCACAAGTCACAATTATTATCTACTCCAAAGTAAGCAGCATTAAAAGCTTGTGATAAGGATACTAGATGATGGAAAACGTATTTAATAGTATATATAAGAATTAGAATAAAATAAATATATATTACAGAAATATTGTTTATATTTTCAAGACCCGAGAACTTTAATTTAACTTTAAACCGGCCGAGACTCAAACCAGGAACCCTTTAATAGCTTGTAGCTAGGAGGTAGTCACCAATCAGACAGCCGATCGTCAATAACCTCTTTTATTAATATTTATTAGATTACATAGGTAGGTACTTCACATAGTAAGAAATGTAACATTACTTAAATAAATTAAATGATTGTGTGAATAAAAAAAAAAACAAAAACAACAAGCTACTTTCATAGTTCCAAAAAGGAATCATTGCTAACAAAATTTATTGAGCGACCGTCACGAGGATTATTGAGAAGAGTTTTACTTAACATTAAACTCATAAATCGCAAGATTCACGCTTCATTTTGTTGCCATTACCCTTTTAACGCTTTGCATTTTTGCATATCGCCATTTATCACAAGTGAAAATAAATACAAAACAAACAAAGCCTGAGGGCAGTACGGGCGTGGCGGCTGTCATCGTGTCGACATATTCACTCAATGTGATTCAAATGTAAGAAAAGGTTACCTACACATCAAAAGAAGATTGTAGCTTTAAGCATGACGCTCGAATCTGTAGCATTGTGTACCTTCACAATGATTTGCGAATCTATTAACGAGAGCTGTGAAAAATAAACTGTTTCCTTGTGTACATAATCTTCCGGCGTTGAAACGCTAAATACTATCGCTTAGGTAAATCGGGTAACATTCTGGTTTACTGTGGCGATTTATTGTCATAATAGAGACGACCTTGCGCTCGGACTGACGTAGGGAATTGAAATTAGAATTGGATACACACCAGTGAATTTACAAAGTAATTATAACTTTTGTTTATCGTACGCACTGCATTGTTTTATTTACAATATTCACTTGCAATTAACTTTACTTTGGATTCTCGACCCTTATCCAATTGACGTACGCTCATTTAATTAATATTTATCATATCTAAAATAGTTATGTATACGAAATCTGTATATATGTATTTACAAATCTATGTGATTCGCATTTTTCAGTATATTTTATATATTTTTCGTTAAAGTATAACTTATTTTTGCAGTACCGAATGTGATTTCATTTTAAAATATTATTGTAAACTTCAAAAGAATAAAATAATTTAGACACCTAATAAAAATACAAAATCACCAAATAAATCTTGAGAAACAGGAAATGTACCAAAAAGGCTGGTCGCATTACCTCGCTTAATTGCGAGGCTTAATCTTTGTGCGAAATATATACCAGCCTTATTGTCACTTAAAGCTTCACATTCAAACGATCTGCAAAGCTCTCTGAACAATTCTGGACCTCAAGTCCCAACGTCTCAACTCCAAACGGCTCAAATATGTAATCCTCAGATAAGCCAGCATATTTGCGCCGTTTGAGGAATTCACCAGAAGCGGCAGCCGATCGTGGTGACTACCTAATTAATCTTTCTGGAATGAACACTCATCGAGTGGTAGACACTGCCCAATAGCATTAGGTTTACCAGTTGTACTTTTATTATGTGCATTAAAGTTCATACAGTGTGTTACTAAAGTCCGAAATAAAACTTAAGGGGTTACTTATGTTCCTTGTCAAGAGATACCTCTGAAAGTTTGACACCTTTTAGACCATTTTAATTTTCCGATTAAATTAATAAAAACATTGTCCTGGTCGTGACAACCCTAAAAGTTGCGCACACACATACTCACAACCCGTGCACATACTACCATATCGACTCCGTGCAACCCCAGAATTTTAAAATTTATTTTGGAATTCTGTAACAACCGGTATGAATGAATGTAAATATAAAAAAATATACCACGCTTAATCTACGCCCGTTAATATTCATTGCTAATCACAACAAATTCTAGTAAAAATTACTCACGTACTCTATGGTAAACATTATAATTTGGCTCTACGGTCACCGTGATTTTAATTTATTCAACCAGCAAAATTACTATACTTTATCACCATCCGACATCGCAGTTCGAAATTGGATGAAATTATGGCGCTATTCAAAACGTAATGGAAATCTCTCTTGGGAATGATAGAGCATTTTTCTATAAGAATAGGTCGTCTGTCTGTTGCTCAGAAGTTGGAATTTATTTGTGTGTCTACGAATCACAACTTAAACTTTAGGTCTGCCAAGCGGATAAGATTAATACCTAAAGTAATTGCTAAAAGTTTGAAGAAGGCGTCTCATATAGAATTTGTTTAAAAATCTTGGGCCCCTATTTACTTGAGATTTCTTTGAATTCGTCTCCAAGCTCTATCACAGAATATTAAATAAAAAATTTTTTGAAGTGATATACCCGCAGACCTTTTTTCATTCGTGAGATAATGAAAATTATATTCTCTATTTTTTTACATTTAGGGATGCGCAATCAGCACCAGAATTATTTGAGCTTTTAGAGTGTTATATTTCAATGACGCTACAAACAACATACCATTCTAGCATTGCAGTATCTTTTCTGAAACTGCACATTATATTATCATACTGAGAGATTACAAGACTGACTATGATAATTAAAAAAAACAACATTTCAGAAATAATATCGTATCATGGTCTACTTACAGATACCAATAAAGTTTTTATGCAGCTTATTGTATTGTTATCCGAATTTTAAGTTAAGAGTATTCGATAGGATGATTGATAGACCGAATGACGAGATTGATTGACATGTTTTCTTGTGTAATTGAAGTGTCACGACGTTAGGCAAAGACAGCCAGTGGATTTATATACGTTGCCGTTTTTATTGACACTGCGCAGGTCGTCAAAAGTAGTCGTTACCTATCAATAAGCGCAATTGATGGACGTATTGAGTCATATTATAGTCATAGATGCGACAACAGCACGCCTTGTGCAGATCTGAGATCTGAAGGCCACAACACAAATACTCAATTAAAGATTTAACAATTTTATGAGAAGATAATAAGGGAACTATAAAATTAAGGCAAGAAAACATAGATAATCTCCTTATAGGTAATATTTAACAACAAAGTAGGTATGTATTTGAATATCCAAAAAGTCTGCTGCTTAAAAAACGATTTGACGGTTAGCTACTGGATTAATCAGAATCCATGCCTACTAAGTCCGAGGTCCCGCTTTCGAGTCCCGGTCGGGGCAGATGTATTGTTGTTATGTAAGATTTGTTCTCGGCTCATGTAAGCCTAAAGAAAATATACATTAAAATTTTATATTTTTAAAATGTATACAATAGAACAGCATATAATATTTTTTTGAAAAAGCGAAACTAAAGATTGAATGTTGATAAACTTTGGGTTGATTTAGAAACACTCTTGTAGTGAAACGCTTTTATTTTCTATAAGAAGTTCTACAATAGTACACACACATCCCGGCCATTACAGAACAGACTTAACTAGCATAGACAAGACATAGACAATAATACTACTTTGGAGTTGCCATTTATAATTAACACTCCTCCTCAACTCTAAAATTATGGTTATCATTTTATTTTAAAGTAAATACAAACTAAAAAACCTTTGCCACAAGGTTACAAACAAAAACAAATGTAACAATGACATTTCTCTAAGTGACATTGACAATTAGTTGACAATGTTGTCAGTTTGACACTTGACATGACACAATTAGTAAATTTAAAAAAAACAACATAAATGCACAACAATTAATTACAATTTTTCTATACCTATAAGAAATCTTAAATGATTGAATATTGGCTTACAAAGTGCCTTAGTAAAAATGTCGGCCAATTGTTGTGATGAACTTACATATTTTAATGTTATCAATTTGTCTTCTATCAAATTTCTAATAAAATGATGTTTAATATCTATGTGTTTAACTCTGCGCCCATTTTCCCTGTTTTTTGCAATGTGTATACACGATTGATTGTCCTCACTAATTACTATAGTCTCACAATTAATACCTAATTGAGTAATTAATCCTTTAAACCAAATAGCTTCACTACAAATCAAACCTAGAGCCATGTATTCTGCTTCAGCAGTTGACAATGATACAGTTTTCTGCTTTTGTGTAGACCAGGATACAATATTATTATATAACATCATACAAAAGCCAGATACAGAACGCCTATCTACAGTGTCAGATGCCCAATCAGCATCACAATATCCCAAAACAACATTCTCATAATTTTTAACTTTATATACTAGACCATAATCAGCTGTTAGTTTTAGGTATTTCAAAACTCGCTTCAGATAATTATAATGTTCATCTGATGCATTGTTTTGAAAACGACTGAAAAAGTTTACAGTAAAAGCTAAATCAGGCCGAGTACACACCACCAAATAACATATACATCCAATTAATTCACGGTAAGGCATAGAACACTCATAATCATTACACTTTTCTAGTTTTAAGTTCACTTCACAGGGTGTAGCCACTGTTTTACAGTCTTGCATATTGAATTTTAAAAGCACTTTTTGAATATAACTTTTCTGATGTAATTTTAACACTCTATTGTCAAAGTCCCTTTCCACTTCAATGCCCAAAAACTTTTTTATTGGTCCCAGACTCACCATTTCAAACTTTTTACTTAACTCATTTTTCAAGTCACATATAGTCTTATCACTACAACCTATTAGAAGTATATCGTCCACATATATAAATATGTATAATTTAACACCAACTTTAGAATACATGTATAAACAGTTATCATAATCTGAACACTTAAACCCTTTTTGACACATGTATTCGTGAAACACAAGATTCCAGCACCGTGGGCTTTGTTTCAATCCATAGATTGATCGATTTAGTTTGCATACCATATGACCCCTTTCATCTGGTAGGTTCATATAAATCTCCTCCTGAAGTATACCATGAAGAAATGCTGTTTTCACATCCATTTGTTCTATTATGAGTTTCTCTCGGTTTGCTATGACAAGTAAGCAACGCAAAGTTGTTAGTCTTCCCACAGGTGAGTAGGTTTCATCATAATCCTGTGATTGGTACCCTTTTGCAACCAATCTTGCTTTATAAACATTGTCATCTTTCTTTTTAAAAACCCACCTGCTATCTATTACCTTTTTATTTTCAGGTCTCTTTACTTTAGTCCATGTACCATGCTTCTCATGTGAATTTAACTCGTTACTAATAGCTTCTAACCACTTCTCACTGTCTGGTCTCTCTAAAGCTTCCTTTTTAGTTACAGGTTCATCATAAAAGTAGTTATTTGTCATTAATGCCAAATAGTCACATTCATATTCATTTAAATATCTCGGTTTCTGTACAATTCTTTTAGGTCTTTCTTCTTGATATTTTGAACTGGTTTCAGGTAAAATTATTTCCTCACTAATATCTATATATTCTTTCTCTTGACAATTTTTCTCATCAATTTCCTTTTCACAACATTCTTCAATTTGTTTAACATCTTCTAATATTAATTTCACCTTAGTTTCTTTAAAAATTACATCTCTAGATCTCACAGTCTTCTTATTCTGTGGGTCCCACAAGCGATAACCATTATCACAATAACCAATTAAGTACATTTTTCTTGTCTTTTCATCAAACTTATTTCTATTTTCTTTTGGTATGTGTACATAACTTTCTGATCCAAACACTTGCAGTTTATTATAGTTAGGAGTTTCACCATACCAAATTTCAGCAGGGATAATGTTCCAACTTGTAGGTAATCTATTTATTATGTATGTAGAGGTGTACACTGCTTCTCCCCACATTTCTTTATCAAAAGTTGTACTTGACATCAAAGTTCTAGCTTTTTCTATTAATGTTCTATTGAAACGTTCTAGTTTTCCATTTTGTTGTGGAGTGTAACTCATTGTAAACTCAATTGTAATACCTTTTTGTTTGCAATAATTATTAAATTGTATGTTGTTGTACTCCCCACCATTATCACACCTTAACCTTGATATCTTTCTGTTAAATTTTGCTTCTACTAAATTTACATAGATTTGAAAATATTGCAATACTTCACTCTTCTTTTCTAGTAAGTAAACTATGGTGAAATGGCTGTAGTCATCTAAAAATGATAAGACATATTTCTTGTTATCATGTGTGGGTGGATTTATTGGACCACATAAATCTGTGTGAATCAATTGTAATATTGATTTTGTATGTCTTGTATTTTCTTTGAAGTTTGTTCTAGTTTGACGACCTTTCAAACAAGGTTCACATAATGTTTTATTTTCACTTGAATTAAAATTAATTAAGTTTCTTGCTTTTAACATTTCCATTTTATCTGTTGACGCATGCCCCAATTTGTTATGCCATATTAGTTCACTTTCGCTAACTGAATATGCTTTCTGTGCTTCAACTTTTTCTTCTTTTTTAACTTTGAAACTTATTCTGTATAGTTTATTTTCTTTCCTACTTTCTGCTATTACTTTATTTCCTTTCATTATTTTTACTTTACTATCTTGAAAATTTACAATGAAGCCATGTTTTTCTATTTTATTCACTGATAATAAATTACACCTTAACTGTGGCACCAACAGTACATCTTTCAGTGTTGCTTCAGCTGTCTTTATGTTACCTATTTTATAGGCAAGAACACTTTCACCTTCTTTGGCTACACTTATTTTTATTGGTGTCGGTAACTCACGTAGCTCCGAGAAATATTTATGGTCGTTGACTAGGTGATCAGTGGCACCTGAGTCCACTACAAATTCAAGAATACTATATTTAAATTGATTTTCTGAGGCAAGTGCTTCTCTAGTAGCTGTCATAAAAGATATTGATTGGTCTTCTGAATCTTCTGTATTATATGCCTTTTTCTTCTCACTTTTAATAAACTTACAGTCTGCTTTCTTATGGCCTCTTTTCCCACAGTTATAGCAATTAAACGGAAATCTCTGTATGTTATTCTTCTGTATGTATTTCTCACTATTTTTCTTATAGAACTGTTTTTTATTATTTGACATAAATACATTACTGTTTACTTCCATACTTACTTTGTTGAAATTTTTCTTCTTGATTTCTTCATCAAGTAATCTACTCTTCACAAACTCTAATGTCAGCTTGTCAGAGGACATGGTTTCTAAAGCTGTGACAACATTTTCATAAGAGGAAGGCATGGAAAGTAGTAAATAGCAAATAACCTCACTATCGCTTGGTTTGGCATTGGATGCTTTTAGTTCTCGCACACATTTATCGAATGTAACTAAAAACTGTTCTATTGGTTCTCTATCATCATACTTCATTAGGAGCAACTTTTTTCTTAACATAAGCTGAGATGCAATTCCTGTTCTTTGGAAAGTTAGTTTTAACTTTTCTATTATTTCTTTTGGCGTAGTGCAGTCTTTTACAATTTCTAAGTGGCTATCAGCTATGCATTTTATGAGAACGCTTTTAGCTTTAGCACATTTCTTCAAGTCAAGTTTCTGTGACTCACTGTTGATCGTTTCTTCTAATTCATATTCTTCTAGTATAGTACTTACTCTGAAATACCAGTTATTGAAATCGCTACCGGCAAATGGCGTGATGCCGAAATTGTTCAATCTTAATTCCATTTCCATCGAATATGAATCTTCTTCTAAACCAGGTTATTTTCTTCAGAGCTTTGGCCTGGGCCCATAACCTGATAAACTTTGGGTTGATTTAGAAACACTCTTGTAGTGAAACGCTTTTATTTTCTATAAGAAGTTCTACAATAGTACACACACATCCCGGCCATTACAGAACAGACTTAACTAGCATAGACAAGACATAGACAATAATACTACTTTGGAGTTGCCATTTATAATTAACAAATGTAACCTAACTCATGGGAATAAAAATGATGTCTGTTTTTGCTATGGTAGGTGGTACCTACACGACTGGTCTAGCAACATAACAGAAAACCGCAGAATGTTAGTGGAAATCTTTACCAGTAAAGTTAAACAACACCACCAGCGGAAGATGAAACAAACACAAAACCAATTTGGCTCTACCTACGGTCAAAAATATATACAGTAGAGTATCGGCTCAAGTAAGCGGTTATTCTGATCCGAAAGCTTGTATTATTATAATTATAACTCTTATTGCTTTCGTTTTATGAGCCCTAACCTGTCAAAAATAAATAATAACACATTTTGTTCAGTAATTAAAATAGAATAAAACTAGAAAAATTTCACGTCCTGAGGCAGGAATCGAACCAGCGACCTTTCGCAATCCGGGCGACTGCTCTGACCACTGAGCCACCCAGGACTTGGGATATCCCTGTGAAATTATTCTAGTCTATCTTGTATTTGCGTTTATGAGCTAACGTCCACCCTACAATGTCGAAATATTCTATTTCCTGCCTCAGGACGTGAAATTTTTCTAGTTTTATTCTATTTTAATTACTAAGTAATTTTTCAAACATTTATAATAATGTTAAAATCAAAAATTAAGAACATTTTGTTCACCTTACTTTATCCAAAATCTTCATTCAAGTTAAGTTTTTACTATAGGTAAATGTTAAATTGATTTGTAATATGAGCTGCATGACGACATGTAATACGATTATCTAACAGCTATTTTTGTATCACACTATTATTTGTATTCGCCAAATAAACTTTTTACGGATATTCGTATACGTCGAATATTATGACGACAATTCGTATGGATATATTATTTTGCCTTTTCATGATTTATTTGAGTGAAACAGAACGCAACGCGCTTTCTGTATAATTGGATTGAGTAAATAAAGTGAACTAATAGAAAAAACGTTCATTGTAAGTTACGATATAGGTAAATAATATCTGCTTCAAACAATGTCTGCTCTTAAAAATAAAATTGACATTAAGGAGCAGAGAATGCGAAAAACCTTGCCTATCGTTTATTTTAATTATTAGAAATGTCAAATATAAATAAATATATTTTTTATTCAATTGTTTATTATTCATGTTCGCTAAAGTAGAATTCGTTGCATCCCTGATAATAAGATAATTCTCACCTTGCATTGTCAAAAAATCGAAGAACAAGAACATTTTCGTACAATGTTCGCAGTCTTTTTTTTCGGAACCAAATAAATGAGTTTTGATGAGTACCTGCCCAAATAGATGAGTATTGATCCGGGGCCTGTGATCGGGAATAATCTAGTCAACGGCGCGCGATTAACCTCGTTAATATAATTGTGTAACACACAAGGCGGTATTGTAATCAGATTACTGTTATAACTATAACGGTGAGGGATTATGTTCATGACATTAAAATTGACGTAATTTGCTTATTGATAATAAAACCTCAAAATGAAGGAAAATTAAAAATATTTTTTATCAAATAAACGCGTATAAGTTCCTACTGTGATACCATAGTAATATTATGGTGATAGTAGAGAATCATCTCAGATATTGAGAAATTGAAGCAATATATATCATAACTAAATCTTAGAAAAGTGCTTTAACTAGAAAAAAACCATGACCTCGGGCGGGGTTAAACCCGCGACCTTTCACAATCTCTCGCTATTTTTATATAGTTAGAATTATTAATTTCTTGTTAGAAAAGTACTAAAAATTATTATATCAAACATTTTAATATTGTTAAAAACTAAATAACGAATAACTAAACCATGATTATTTTTTAGCTCTCCCTTGATTGTTTTCTATTTTATATTAATATTTCAGTTAAATTGCATACGTATAATAACATTTTATGAAAACGTCTATACATTATACCTGGCTGTGATTCTTGCCCAGACTCTCTACTCTCGGTAGTTAATGAACAAATTGTAATATAATTCTATCAACTCTATGTTAAATGTAACAACTTTTGGACAGCTAAAATGGCACCGGACTATTTCTAATAAAAACTTTTAAAGTAAATGGACATGACTAATTAATGTACAGTTATCCGATACTTTAGTTCCGTGTGAGGACGTGTTTCAATCAACTCCGACAATGTATCTACTACCTACTTATACTCACAAAGCAATTACTTTGTCGGTGCTACAGGCCTAGACTATAAGGCTGGGTAGTTTAATTTGTTGAAAACATGTGATTATCGTATAATTTTCATTATTGTTTATGATTCAGAGTCAAGGAAACGAATATAATATTAACAATTTGAGGTGTTAGTAAATTGTAAATAATAGCTTAAGTCACAGTTATTAAATAATGACAAAAAATGCACGTTAACAAATCTTACTATAAATTTATTTTTACTAGCAACGCAATAGGCTATTAATCAACGTTGCGGTTTTAATAAAACTTGTCTCTGAAAATAACCCTTTTCTCCTTTATTTTTATAATTTTTGGAAGTTGTGTTTTTACTTATATTAACTAGTTAATGGCTTTTGTATTATAAACAGAGTAGAATGCTGTAAAATATCTTAAATAAGTAAGGAAATAAAGTCAATCTGTATTCGTTCTTATATTAACAAATTCTTAGCAATGTCAATAATAGTCAGATGTAAACTAAATCATTTGACCTTGTAAAAAGTGAGCTAAAACTGAAACACATGACATCATTATAGTTAATATACATAATATTCTACAAACAGCATGCAAACAAATTATGACCTCATCAAATTATGAATATCTGTCATAGCCATTAATTGTTTCACAATAAATAGCTTTTGGGTGGATGTAACAGGAAAGTAAGCCTTTGAATATTATTTCATTAAAATTTGCCAGTTATGCTCATTTATGTGTTAATACGAAAGCTAATCTGGTAATGGAAAACCAGAAATCGCCTTCAATAGTGGGGTGTTTTCTAAAACCTATTATGTATAAATGGAGCGGTCGTTAAAAATTAAATAAAGATCACAATTTATACGAAAGCACCGTTTAAAAACGTTAGCAGACGTGCTACGGAATCCGCCCAGTTCCCGTTTTATAATAATAAAAAAATCAAACTTAGGCTTCATGGACAAACCACTGAATTTAAGTTTATATCGGCAGTGTTGAACTTCGTTAAGCAGGCATAATGCCAATGTCAACATTGCTTTAGTCTCGTCGAACCCTGACGAACGAGGTATTGTTGCAGTCTGGCGCGAGTATGGGAATGCACCCATAAAATTTCCGCTTTGTGATTTTTTATCCAAAATCCAATAACAGCACGGTATTACTCCGTTACTGTATGTAATGAAAGGATAAAAAACCCCGCGAATTTCGGGCACGAAATAATCGCACGCGTGGAGTTGGCCTGCGCGGTACTGATCTTGGAGTTGGGTAAGTCGGTATCTCGTATATAGTAGTATTATATTATATAACTAGTGTTTTATATCACTTTTATGCTGACATTATTACATGCTATGTTTCGATTTATTAATGAATCTACCCTGATGCTGAATTACAGCCCGTTCTTAGTAACAAAGGGAATTAATGATTAGCATAGTTACCGTCAGTATAGTTATTACCAGAGGTCGGAATTATGTAGAGTTATTTATGTACTTTCACTGATTTCATACAGCGAAAGATGAAAGTGGATATGCCTCAAATCCTGAGTTTAGTTTGAAATAGCAGAAAAATACCGTGATTTATTAAATAAAAAAGTTATTTACTTTTACACCACAGCACGCGCGACGCCGACGTTGCCAAATTAACATCAACAACATCGGATGTCCGAAGTTAAAAAATTTGAAATCCCAGGAAGAGTCATATTAATATCAACATTTTGATGCAAGTACATAAATAACTCTACCTAATTCCGATCTCTGGTTATTACTTACCTTTACCCGAGTTAAATTCATGATTTGTAGAGTTACAAACTAGTAGTTTGTCTATATACCTATCTAGTAGCAAAATATTCCAAAACAGCAACTTGATCTCATTCGAGTGAAGTTGTAATAAAATAAACAGCTACAGCACGTTCAATGAAAACTATAAAATCGTTTATGTGACTGCAAATTTATAGCACAATATAATTTAATCTTTTTACAAGCACTTTGCTGTCGAGATATTATAACATTGATTTATATAATATTTAACCTTATCAAACTTTCTAAATAGAAAAGTCAATTAGAGTCTATAACAGTTACAGTATTTATATGAATGATAACCCTCGTATAAAAATAATACGACATAGTTAATGTGATTTCTATTACAATTTGTTAAACTAATTAATCAGTATGAATATTTAACTCTCCTTCCTATAGTTCAGTGCAAGATAGAATTTCCTTTAATATATTAACTTTCCATTTAAAAAAATATGTTATTTAGTGTTTTAATTAATTGTAAAAACATAGAGGAACAATTAATATTTTCAAAACCTTACTTTAAAATAAATTGAAGCTATTCTTTATACCCGAGTGACGGCAATTAGACTCGCCGGTCTATCTCGGGCTGCTCATTTGTCGGAGACCTGTCGTAGTTAAGACAAAAGACGAAAAAAAACTGAACATTTTGTAGTATCAGTTTATTTATCATCATATACACAATTGAGTTAAATAGTTATAACTAGGAAAATCAATTTAGATAATTATGTCACAAATTAAGATTAGTGAAAATGTATGTACACACGACAGCACATCAAGTGTAACAGTTGCACTACGAAAGCCGCCTCTATTACATGCGTAGTAAGGGCGGGTACAAGGTCAAACTGTTACGCTGATGTGCTGTCGACTGTACATGCACGGAAAGGACTTCTTAGTATAATTTAATCTAAAAAGCAAGAACTAAAGTTTCTTTTTCCTTGTTTTTATTCAGTATGCCACTGAATAAAATACTTAAATGATAATTTTCCGCGACGATTTGTATTGACTTTGCCAAAAATTGAACAGAAATGAACTTAACGTAGTAGGTATTATCAAATCTCGCCTTGTTCCGGTACAATTTCCTGACAATCAGTGTTCGGCGCAAATAAAAACTCTGTTGCCTTCAACGGAATCGCTTCAATCGTAAACATTGTCGACTGATCTTGTTTCAGCGAATATTCAATGCACTTCGTATTGACGGCACAAACGTTACGAGCGACATACACAGAAATATAATAAAACCTAACTTTGTTGTGAAATAGCTCTTTAGTTTCCATTTTATACAATGAAAGGCGGGCAAGACACGAAATATGTAAAATACTGCTTAAATATGAATCGAACGTGTTTTCTTTAGTGTATTGGGGGTGAGGCGAGCTTTTCAAACAAACGAATACACTCGCAACAGGATAATCTTTTTTGTCTGGATCTTACTCCTTTGTATTGTTAAATATTACAAAAACAAACGTGAGACAACGCGAGTAAATCGGATTACCGTCAACACTTTCAAAAGCAGAGCTTAACCGTTCTGCTTTTGGTCAGTGAAAAAGTGACAGGACCTTTTTTATGTCTGCTTCTCTGCGTGAATATGAAAAATAAAAGGTTAAAGTAATACGTTTAAATAATATGTATATTATTAATTTTTTTATTTATATTTTTACTTATGGGCATGTATCCCGCCCGTAGGTTCTCGAATACTGCAAAAGCTGCTGTCAACTACAATATGAAAGAGTTTAATTAATAATAATATAACTGAGAACTCTCACTTACCCATATCTTTACAGCAATAGAATATGTTATAGCTAACCTACAGTGCCCATTCCAGGTAATATACATGTCATAGCTCTGGTATCATATCTAATATTAACTTCCTTACAGGTGGGCTGAATTATCCACGACCTTTGGACAGTTGCCAAGTTATTCTGATATTTAGACTGCGTCTCATCATAACACAATGACAGCTTTGCCAAATCTAGAGAGAAAGTTTCAGGTGTACTGATATAAAATCATCCAAGTAAATTGATCGGCTAAAAGCAAACGGATTCATAGAACGTTGTAGGCATTCACTGAATCGATTCGTGTTCAAAATAAAGTTACGGGATATTTTCGTGTGTTTACAAATAAGGAAAAGTTGAGGAGAAAAATGCCTCAATTGCTGCCTCGGGTGATAACAAAATCGGTGCAATAAAAATAATGTAACGAAGATAAGTGGGTCGCAAGTATCATCTTGCGGACGTCCCGCGTCCCGCCCGACTATCGTTAAGCTCATAATTCAATGGTCTCGTGGCATCTACTACAATTGATGGGTTTGCAAGTAAACTTAATTAATTTAAAGTGTGGGCTCTCATGTCACCACTATATTGATTGGAATTTGCTTGTGTAAACTACTCCCTCACATTTAACTGATTTACAGTAGTTTGTTTCATATACAATCACACAGGAGTCAATCTACTTAAAAATTAATATGGTAAAGATAAGTAAATAATATGTAAATAATAAGAATAGATTTGCATAGAATAAAATGATGTTTTTTTTATTTCCTTTATTATATGACGGCAATTAACAAACACAAGCATTGGAATTTTTATTTAATTTTCTGGGAACCACTGGGATTTTTAAGTAACATTACATTTGTCACCATATATGGGATATATTGCGACGGCTGAAAATAATCGAGATAAAACGTTTCATTCTATAATTAAATGATACTTAAATACCTGCCTCTTAATAATAATAATAAGTAATTGAGTGAAAAAGATATCGGAAATTAATACCTTCAAAAATATTTATGTACCTGCAGTACACAAAGTAATAGACAATGTAGCTGGACACTATGACGACTGAAGAATGACGACAACACTAAACTATCGCTCACACTTATGTGTTATCCATTGTACAACCCATAAATTGAACAAACTGATTTTCAAACAAAATTAGACAGGCATTATCAAATTATGCCTTCATTAAAGCTCTTTCTTGGAAGTTACAACTTTTTGCGAGCGGTTCCATGATTTTAAAGATCCATCGGTCTTTGTGTCATTTTAAACTAGTGTTACAACATTCTCGTCAACAGAAGACTGCGGACTAATGGATGTCAATATTTTCGTAACAACGCAGCTTGTTTTTCAGGGATTGTTGAGAAATTATTCTGTCCAATGTTAAGAAGTCCTAAAATGTACCTTCTCGTTAATATTAAATTACGTAAACATAAACGTCTAGAATTTGCATAAAGAAGATTTATGTTCCTGACATTTCTCTCTCAAAAGGCACAAAAGTAGGTAAATAGCAGTAAAACATCAACGAATTTACCCCGAACAAACTTATCAACGTAAGACTATGACTCGATACAACCTTTGAAGATTTGGGTCAATGATTCTGACAACGACATTGTGTTTTACGATGGTCTAACTATGTTACAGTGCTTTTTTTTCTATACGTTTGGTGAAGAATAAAATTACAAATAAATAACAATCATTCCTTCTTAGAACATCACAAAGCATAACTAAAAGAGCAGTTACTAAATTGCCAAGTTTTTCATTTGTTATCACTACAACATTTATTAAGTTTAACTATACATTACTGTGTTTTGGAATATGCATTTTAATGTTAATCAATTGATGTACATGTCAATGTGGTTTCATTTGTTTCGTTAAAATTTAATGGAGATTTTAGTAACGATTCCAAACCCACAATGTAGAAAATATGCAAATGTGTATGAGTAATTTCATTATGATAATGTCTCTCTGACACGGTTTATTCTATTAAAGAATTTACACATTTTGATTGGGTATTTACGACTTGAAAATGAAAAGTTCTTATTTTTTTGTATTAATTCAAATTATTTTTTCTTTTTCAGATAAAATAAGTAGACGAGATGGCGACTAAATGGTTTGCGCTGGCCCTGGTGGCCGTCAGCTGGAAGTACAGCGACGCCTGCTCATGCGCAGAGCTTCAACACCCACAGACACACTATTGCAACAGTGATTTTGGTGAGTATTTCATACAAATATTCTTAGTTTCATTTCTGACAGTATGATAAATAAAAAAATAAAAAAATTAACCTACTTAGAAAAAAGTATGTCGGGTTTGAAAAGGTTAAAGGCCAAGTACAGAAAATTACATGAAACAGATGTTTGTTTTTTGGTTAATTTTTTCGGTACCCTCATGTTTTTATTTTTCATTTGCATCAAATGTTTTCCTCAAATTGATCAAAAAGCGACTGTTAAATAAAAGCATAGCATTCCCAGATGTAGGATAGCATATCTCTCCATATAAAACTGTTTAATCAATTTAACATTATTTTATTTTCAGTGATTGTTGGACGAGTTCAGAAGACATTTCGAGGACCTAGTTTTTACGACGCCTATAAAGTGAAAATACGAAATGTTTTCAAAGTAAGTTTTTGTACTAATGATAAATCTAAAGAGATTTCTGTTTTTTTAACCGCGGTGAAAGGTTAAAATAAAAGAAATTCAGTATTTCACTGTCAGTCTTTAGTATCAACTATTTTTAAACTTTGAATAGACTTTTTAACATAATTTTACTCCACAAATAAAGTAAACTAATAATGTCTATAATGTTGTTATTTAATTCAAAATTTTAAAATATTAAAGTTTTTGAAACTGATTTCACTCTTACTTTAGTGGTAATAAGTTTGATGCTTTATAAATAATAATTATTAACAAAAACCGTATTTTTCAGGCGACACCAAAAGCTGAAGTAGCTTTAAAAGCAGGTCGGCTACTTACACCCTCTGAGGGATCTATGTGCGGTGTTTCCTTGCAGCCAAGGGAGACATACGTCATAACAGGTGATTTTTTTAATACAACCAGATGACAAACAATCTGACGGCCCAGATGGTGGTAACCGCCGCCTATAGATACCTGCAATATCAAGGAAAAAATCACTCGGTATTGCAGGTGCTTTGTAATCCTGAGGCCTAAGATGAAATGCCTTAATTGCCCAGTAATAGCACTGGCTACCTTTTCCTTCAATCCGAAACACAGCGAACTGTTTCACGGCCGAAATAAGAAGGCGGTGGTACCTACCCAGACCATCCTACATACGGGCCTAGCACCTAGTCGATTATAGTACAAATAATTCGTTGACATATACTCGCTGCAATATAAAATATGACTTTATTATTTCCGTACAATGTAAAATGATATTATATATTATTTATATGATTTGAAAAATGGTGTAAATTTTGATGCCCTTTACTTAAAGTTATCATATAATTTTCAGGTCGAGTTGTTCAGCTCCAAGCTCACGTGCACCTTTGTGGGTACATTAAAAAATGGCGAGAGGTGACGCCACGACAAAGAAAAGGATTCAGGCTTCTATATAAACAAGGCTGCACTTGCAAGGTAAAGAATATACAGTGTATATCCAGTATACACTGTATATTTATTTTTAAATTTATGTTTAATAAAAATACCTACTTTAAATTCAGTCACACATCAAAGAAAAGCTTTTGTGTCTGAGAGCGTGGGTACCTACACATAAATATTTTGGGATGTTTAATTTGAACATAAATCGAATCTATAGAAACTATTCCTTTTCTGTTTTGAAATGAGCAAAGTTTCCCCAAAATAAAGACCCAAAGAGAGCCTTTTAATCTAGGATGATGTCACGAATTTTGTGACCCATATAGTGGTTTAATGTTCAACGGGCTGAAAGCTCACTAATCCACTTATCTGTTGCGGCAAATAAAACATTTGAAAGCGTATTACCGAAAGTCACGAAATTCACCAAAGAAATACAAACATTCTATACCAAACACCTGAGAAGTAAATTAAATTCACTCGAAATGGAACTATTTACATAACTGAAACCAAATTGAACTCGAACAGTATATTAAAACAAAATTCAATCTTGTACTTTATTCAAAGCTTAGTTTAGTTTCTGCCTTCATTCGTAAAGACTTTCAATGTATTAACAAAGTTTTAAATTGAAATATATTTTCTTGCATATCGAACTTTTATTTTAAAATACATTACACTTTTTCCAAAAACGTTATAAGGAAATCAGGTTTTCGTTATAATAATTCCTGTAAACTTATAATGTCAATATCTATCATTCATGAAGACTAGAAAAAGTCATGTCCTGGCGCGGGAACTGAACCTGCGACCTTTCACAATACGATTGGCTGCTCTAACCACTGAGCTACCGAGGGCATGGGAGAACCCTGTGAATTTCACTTTTACTCTTCCTTTTTATGCATTACAAGCTAACGTTGAAACAGAAACAATGTCGAAATTAATATAATTCAACACCTAAAAAGGAATATTTTCCCCTACGAAATAGGACTCTTAGATCTAGCCCTCTAGATCAATGGCTTGATCAATCCAAGCAATGGCTTGGAATACTATATTTATGTTTTTGGTTTTCAGGTGCACGTGACGCGTCGTAAAACGAAATCACCTAACACGTGCGTGACAAACTACGACGACTGCTACGATCGACATGGTATCTGTCTTCATGACCGCGAGAGGCGCTGCCGTTGGACTAGGTAACTATTTATTACCATAATTTCACTTTTTACTGTTTACTAACAAACTAATTTAACTTCCCAGGAGATTGGACCTGTCTAGATACTAAAAATACCTAAAGATAATTATTAATTGCGGAATCAGAAACAAAAACATAAAATTTTCAAGGATCTGATAGAAACCATTGATATTACCGGTATAGAAATGAGTTTTTTTTAAATAGCTACGTTAAACGCACCGGCTAAAATGCAGCTGCCGAAACGTTATGCTTGGCGTAGCAGAACGTTACAACTGATAAAAATTAAGTTTAACCGAATTGTGCGAAGTAAATGTGAGAGCATCTAAATTTGACGTTCTAATTAAAACACGTTATTACTCACTAAATACAAACGTGTTATCTAGTAGAATATAAAATATAAAATTAAAACCTAAGAAATGTTTGCATTGCTGTTTTTACTTTACATGGAAGCTATTGTCATAATTGATTTAGATAAGGAAACAACGACAATTTACACAGAACAATCGTGGTGTACTTTAATAAATTAGCACGGGAAACATCAAAGTATCGGTTCGAAATAATACAGTATCTCTCATAACAAAAGGACCTTCTACAAATAATGTCTATCTGCTAAAGAGCCGATAATTATGGCCACATTATTCTCGTGGGGTGGGTTGCAATCGTAAACTCGAATCCTTTGATGTTAGATCTAGAGGGTGGATATAAGACGACAAACGAATTTTATTTAATATTCTTAAGTACTCAGTATCACCATAGATGGTGGAGTCTTGAAATATGCTAGTGTTAGATAATACGGGATATATTCTTACTTTTATTTCAATATGATTATATAATGTGTGAAAACCAAAAATTAAATAGAAAAAAAAGTTTATTTTCACCTCCTGTGGCAGGAAAACAAAATTCTCCGCCCCACGACGTGATAAAATTTTTCTACTTTAGATATTTTTCTATGTAATTCTAGATACATGTAAATACTATATCTTAAAAGAGATTTTCATGCATATTGATTAGACGGACGCTAATAAATAAATAAATATCACAGGAGTTGTCGGTCGGTGACGCTTCGGTGCTGAAATTATTTCAAGTTTGGTATTTAACGACCTTTAGTGGCATTTTTTAAAATATATTTCTCCTTATGTTACAGAGCCCCAGCACTTACGAGGTGCCTACAAGCGCAGCATTCCAACAGCACCATGACTTGATCCACCAACCGAGCCGAACTATGTACACAATGATGTACCATTTGTATATCTCGACACGTCCTCACGAAAAATTGCAAATTCATCGAAAATTACTAATTTAACGCCAACATTGAGCCAAATATACTAATTCTCTCATGTCCATAAACATGGACAATTTAGTTAAGCTACTTAGATTTAAAATAACTATGTGATATCTCGATTAAAGTGTTGATGAGTGTCTGTAGTTTAAAAGTAACGAATCTTAATGGAAATTACTCTGTAATTTTTCTTCTGGGCGCTTTTTGTTGTTTGTCTTCGTAGACAAAATAAGTTTAACGTTATTTTTATATTATTTATTATTAAGTTAAATTTTGTTAATTAACAAATCATAGTGATATTATTATGTTAGATTAAAATAAAAACGTTTGGAATATATTACTCTTTTTACATCCACGCACCAAAACACGACGTCCATAATGTCCAAATCACCGAAGTTATGTTCAATCCCCTGATAAAACTACAGATAGCTACCTAAGGAATAAAGTTATTACACTGTTTATTCGTCCGATAAGTGACTGTCAATTTTTCAATCAACATTTATCCTAAGAATAACTATCTGACCGTTTAGGTCTTCCATAATAACGCCAGATTCAGGTAGTTGAGACAAATGTATAGAGGACACTAATGTTAGAGCGGGACAGACAATTTCTTTGTTTGCTGTTAACTTCACATCTATTGTCAAAAACAAGCAAGCATCTGGCATCTTATTTCATACTACATTCATACATACATCGAGTTCTGTGGTATTTGATTTGAAACTTAACATGTAAGTGCAATCTATAGCTGATATCAATCAAGAAACCTTAGCTCATTTATGCTTCCTCATGGAAATGAAAAAATTGACAGAATTCAATTTTTTCCTCAAAGATGTAATTGCAACAGTACCTAATTTTTTTTATAATACGACATGAAGTGGAATTATTAATACCGCCAAACTATATAGGACCAGTGATATAGAAACTCATAGGGCAAAGAATCAGTGATTGGCAGCTGTAGCATGGGAAGAATACAGTGGTTTCAGAAACGAAATTAAATATGTATTTTTTGTGATTTCATTACTTACATAATTTATCTTTTAGAAAAGTTTGCAAATATTGCACCGATTCTTTAGTAAGTCTGAATCTACGACGGAATTCTACTTTATACCATTTTACATGTGTTTTCTAACATGTTTTGTTATGAAGTATTTGACTCACCCAGAAAGCACAAGCATAATTTATCTATAGAATAAGCGGTTATCTGGCCGTCGAAGGGACAGATAGGTTTATTCTTATGTTAAGTGAATTATTCGTCGAATAAAGTCTATCTGACGCTTGAAAAACCCACTTTTTTGCTATCTATCGAATAAACCCTATCTGACTGTTTATCTGAGCATTGAAAAATCGGCCCTAAGTATAGCAATTACATTTTTTGTATAAAAAGAAAAACAAAGGTTAAGCTAAGGCGATTAAGTAAAATAATTCGAAATGTGTTATTAGACACGGTTATTGATAATTTTTAGGCTTAGGGCTGATTTTTTAATTCTCAGATAATTTTTATCTAGAGAATAATTTTGACGTTTTGAGTGATTTTCTATAGATTAACTGTCAACTTGTTTAAGTTATTCTCTGGATAAATCTTATTTAAGTAAAATGTAAACAATGACATAACGTTCCTTTTTCAAAAAGTTAATTATACTTAATTATGAAATAATTGCTTATAAATTTTAAAGATTTTTTCTCAGGAAAATATCTATAGTAGGAAAAAGTTAATTAAAAGGTTTCTATTATTTAAGTGTATGATGAAAAAGCTATGTACTTACCATGTCGCTGTGATTGTGGTAGTAAGTTTGTTCAATCAGGGGGAAGTTTTCTCTTCCGAGACGACGTTGAAGTTGCAAAAGATGACCAAATACCCATGGTCGATCCTGTAAAAAAAATAACACATTATTGAAGATAATGAAGTTAGGAACTTACGTAATTTACATTATAAATAGAAGGAATAGAATTTTTCGATCTATACTTACCATAGTATTTGTTGTAACAAATATTAAGGTAAGTATAGATCGAAAAATAACAAAATCTAAAGTTCGACACCAATTATCACAAATAATATGAATATAGGTACACTAAATAACACAGACAAAATATTAACTCTTTTAGTCGACATTTCATAAATTTTACAAAAGATACCTATATACACAATACGAAGTAACTCTATACCTAAATACATCTTAGTCTATTTCAGAAAATATCTTAGGTTTTCGAACGTTGATATAATTTATTCTCCTTTCAAATTATGGATCAGCGTTCTTGATTAACTATCGATTACCGAATATAATCTACCTATCAATCATATTAAATAGTTTGCACTTTGATACGCTAAGTTCAGACAATTATTTTGTTTGATCGAGAATACATACAAGTTATCTAATTTGTACCACTTGGACAAACAAATTTTCTCAGGTTAAATTATAGACAGATGAGAAGTTGCTTTATAATTTAGACTTAATTTAAATAAGTTTACGGAAATTCTTAAGCCGTAATATGTGTGATGTACCTGGAAATGGTAGATAGAGTTGAGACTGTTGATGGAAGGTACACCGCCAAACTTGAGCCCAAGCAGCAGGGAACGGTGGTCCGCACCCGCATCTCGCACGTTCTGCCTCACCAGTACAAACTCGGGCCTATCGAACAAAATTGTCTTGATATCTATAAAATAGTTACGGGCATCGCTAAAAGGTCAATAACTTTATATATCAAAAGTAACTATTATTTGAGAAGGAGTAGGATTATTACAAAATCTGGTATTTTCTGAATTCGGATTATATGAAATTAATTTTCATTTGTAACTTTTTGTTTTCGGTTCAAGTACATTTCGAGTATATGAAACACAAAAAAAAGGATCCCATATTTTGTAATTTTACCTGGTTTCACAGTCATTCAAATTTGCTATCACCCTACGACTTGTTACTGATTTAAACACTAGATAAATTTTTGGGCATCATGTGATTAGTTTCTAAGAGAGAGCCGATAGAAACAGCTTTCAACGTGAGTGACATGATGACAAAGATTTCACACCACTACCAGCCAATATATCTACGTCCCACTGCTGGGTACAGGAAGTCTCCTACATAGGAGAAACACATGAGGAGTTTCGGTCATAGCATCACCACGCTGGCCCAATGCGGGTTGGTGCCATGATCACACAAAAATAAAGTCACGTTGTAATTTTTTATGAAAAGTAGATTCTCATTGGTCGTTACACTATATCCCCATTACAAATCAAGACAAAAGAAGCGGCTTAACTATTACTGCTATCCCACAGGCAGAAGATACTTGGGAGTACAAAAATTACTGCAGAGGTGTACTCTAGAATCGAAATGTGTGTGTCTAGAATCGAAAATGATGATGGACAAGCTCGCTACCTGACAATTGCTAGTAATTACAATTTTTCTAGTCGATTCTTCACGGCGACGCTAAACAATACACACCGTACTACAGATCATCTTAAAATTACAAGAGCTTTGTTTAGAAGCTCTCCGTCACACACCTTACTCGTCAAACCCTGCTCCAGCTGTAATCAATTTGGTTTAATTGGCTGGTTAAGAGTCCGTACCGCTTATTAATTCGTTAGCTTTGAGTTTTAATCCATTTATCTTCAAAATCTTCATGAATTATTCGTGGTTAATCATGGATGTATATATTTTTTTCGACTTATTTCCAATATTTTGTTTAACTGAAGATTTTACTTTTTAATATCAATGGGTGGCAATCAAACAAACTCCTTGCCTAACGACAGTATGTGCCAGTGCCACTCTGTAAAAATCTAGAGGAAGCGTTACGTTGCGATAGCACTAGAGACAAGTTCCCGGCTGTTTCCATGTGTTTTGCAGACTCTGCAGACCTCATTCACCATAGAAACATAACACCACAAGGCACCAAAACGCTTTGTTCCAGTCTTCTCGTGACCGCGACTAGTGCAAATGCTCTATGGCAGAAATGAAATGACGAGCAAATAAAAAGTATTTCAATGTAACCCATGTGCTACGGCATGGCTACGGCCGACTGCTGCATTTTTTAAGTCATGTCAAAGTCAAAAATTTGTATGAGCAAACATCAAATTAAGCACTCCTTAAATCTAAGCAGGACTTAAAAAGTAGTAAAGCTTCTTTTTGACTTAAAGGTGATGTTTTATATTATCCGGCCAGGTATATGTACATTATCTCAAAAAAACAGGAAAAATGTTCTGAATCGGGAAAAAATACCAATAATTCGTTTTCATCGTTTTCACCGTTATTCATTAAGGCAATATGGCGGGCGATATAGAAGTCACCTAAACTCCAACTCCATTTATGTGACGTTTAAGTAACGTTTTAATTTATTGAGCCGTATTTATATTAATATTAATAATAATAAAATAAATAGTTCAGAGTACTCATATTAATAATTTGAAGTATTAGAAAGCTGACAATGTGAATAATTTGAATATAAATATTTGCCGAATAAAACCAGCATAATTTATCCCAAAGTCTGAATTCTTAAATTTTTATCAAAAGAAATATAAAGAACTTTATCGTATCTAGTTCACCTCTCCAAGCCCCTTTTCCATATAAAATTGATTGGAATTTTAGGTAAGTGAGTAATAGTTATTATTATATGTATTGGTCTAACAAACATACGAGTACATACGCCGTATGTAACCTAAACTTTGCTTACTAAGTTTATTACGATTTTATAGGATCGACAATGTTGTCACCGCTAAGGTCAAAGTCAAAATACTTATTGTATTAATTCCAGAATTATTAAAAATCTGTAGCACTGTACAATATTGTAAAAAAATCAAACATGATAGACAGACATTATGAGATTGTTAGATAACACTTTTTTTGTAATAGACCCCTTTGTAACAGAATAGTCCCATAAGGATTTCGACAATTCGGAAGTGGTTCTATTTTAAACCACTAAGGTGGCAATCAAGCATATGGCCCACCTGATGGTAAGCGGTTACCGTAGCCTATGGATGCTTGCAATACCAGGGGTATCACTTGCGCGTTGTCAAAAAGATATTTCCATTTCCTTTCAGTTAAAAAAAATATTTAACACAAGCAAAAATTTCAAATTGATTCGAATACTTTTTTGAAAATTTCTCAACGTACGTTCCATCATTATAATTATCTATGCATTTATTTTTAACAGATCTTCTATAAACAACTTATAATTTTCATTTCATTGTAGATTTATTCATAATAGATATCCATAAAAACCGTTAGGTTCACTCAACTGATTTATTACATTAATTCTAGACCTTCTATATTTTAATGTCAGAGCTTTAATTTATTAGTGACTAGTTGACATTGAAGATATATAGTATACATGTCTACTTACATTAAATTGGTTTTCACCATAAAACCTTTCATGTTTGGCACATTCTCCTGCCTTGTGTAATGAAGTGGGTAACGTCTAGTAGGCCAAGTTCAATTAATTTTCTGAACCAACAAATTGTGCTCTTATTTTCTTTCAATTCTATTTCTTTGCTAACATTTAATTCATTTCTTGTTCACTTGAGACGGTTTTTATCCCAGACCTACGCTTAATTTCTTTATGTAGGAATGTAATAACATTATATAGGATAAGTATTGTTATAATTATTTACATATACAGGGTGGCACATTTAGATCGGTCAGTATGGGAAAGTCTGAAACTATAAGACGTACGAAAATCTCTTCTTAGGAACCATGTCATCGATTTTAGTAAAAAGATAAACTGCATTCATATTATATTTAATGAAAACGTGTACTCAGCTCGGGAATCAAACCCGGACGTTTTTAAAAATAAAATTAACACTGTTTCTATTTAGATATCGATTGTGTAGGTCTTAAGCAGTAAACGTTACTATGAAATATGATGTCTTAAATGCATTGTTTTCATGTCCTTTTATTTATTTTAGTAAGTGTTCGATATTACCACCATTTTTTCAATACAACTTTCAACTCGTTTATGTGCGTAAAATTATCTCTACGGTTGTTTGTACCTCTTTGCTTGTGTTACATACACTGCTTTACATATTGTTATTTGTTATCTGCGATAATATTATCTATCTATTATTGTAATTGCTTACTTATATTAATCATGCTTACACTAATAATCAATTGAAAAGCCTACTTAGAATAAGTATGTAGATACAAAGACGCGATAAACCTCATTTGAAAATGAAACGTCTTGGTTTGAACAGAGACGAGATAAACCTCATATGGTGGTACTTTCGAGCACTTACTAAAATTAATTAAAGGATATGAAAACAATGCATTTTATTCATTTTAGACATTATGTTTCATAGTAACGTTTACCGCTTAAGACCTACACAATCGATATCTAAATAGACATAGTGTTACTTTTATATTTCGGTCCTAAACGGATAAACGCCCGGGTTCGATTTCGGAGCTGAGTACACGTTTTTATTAAATATAATATGAATGCAGTTTATCTTTTTACTAAAATCGATGACATAGTTCCTAAGAAGAGATTTTCGTGTGTCTTATAGTTTCAGACTTTCCCATACTGACCGATCTAAATGTGCCATCCTGTATAATATTAAAATAAAATAAAAATAAAATAATAGCTATCTCTCTCGTTAACAATGTAAAGCTTACCCTAACTCATAAACAAACAAATCAATAGTGTTATCGTAACAATGACATCAGTATGTAACGATAACACTAAAAATAGCTAATTGACTACTGTGACAAAGTGATAAAGATAAAAAGAGTCTCCCATTAATCTAAACATAATATAGAACTCAATGAGCTCTTCTCAACTCAGTGAAAAAATTAGAACTATGAAGTACGCGGCTACCCTATAGAAAAATGAAGTGGTACTTCATAATAATTATGAAATATCTGGCACATATTAAAAAAAATGAAAATATTACGCATTGACTAAGACATAAGTAGGTAAAATATACCTAAGTCAATAGAAATATCCAACAAAAATTTTAGGTCAAGTCTTAAAACTTTTATGGGTATTTTCGTAATTATAAATAAATATTTTGTATTTTATGTATATTCAAATACAAAGGACCTATTTTCCAATCTAAATATGTATGTAATTAAAATAATATAAAACTAGAAAAATAAATAAATAGCTAAATATGTATATTATTTATCCAGCGAACTATTGGACGTTTCGACATATTTAAGATATATAGATTGTTGTTTTATTTTATGAATAAAAGATCTCTGCGGAATATAAAACCAGTCCTAATAATACACATAAAGAGATAAATACACACTACTTACTTGAAACAACGTGTCACTTTGGTACCGCCCCGGTATACCGCCATGGAAACGTTTGCGCCATCCGAATTGGCCGTCACAGTCAACTCCTAAATCAAAGAAAAACATTACAGTGAATATTTATCTAGGTACGTGGTAAATTATATTTCTGAGAGCTACTACGCAGCTTCTGAAATCGTTCTGTTTGTGTTTTTTCGACACAAAGGCGGCGCCATTTTTGTTCTTGGAAAATTTTCTGCTTAATTATTCTGGTCACTCATCTAAGCTAACCAATTTTGTGAGTCATCAACATTTTTATAAATCTTGTACCCCTTATTATTATTTATTTATTTATTTTATACAGTCTTGTTAGTGCATGTTAGTAATTTCATCTTACTTGACTAAGTTAGTAGTGTTAGTGAACATGTCTTAAGATTAGCTTATTAAACCTATCGCCTGTTCTATAATTATCATGTGTCGATGAATAGGACACAGGACACGCTGAATAGGTCTGTCATGATAAGAAATACTTATTATGTGTCAAAAATAAGAAATACTTATTAAAACAGTAATTAAACCATGACATATAAAATAGTTATATTAGCTTCGTGTAAAGGCCAACCATTGAGTCGATTAACCCATTAGCGCTACCATGATTTAATAAAAGCTGTTTCCATAATATAAAATTTATAAAATATTGGAGTAGTAAAAGTTGAATGCCGGTAGACATGCATCAGATAAAAATTAATATTAGATTTGTCCTCAAAAGTGACTCCTACTAACAGTGTGCAAACTACATAAAAGGTCTGAACATTTACGTACACACTACTTACTAATTATGTGAATTCAGTATAGTACCAAATATTTTTTAAAATTTTTTATACGACAAAGAGGCACACAAGCGTACCGCCTGCTTGATGGTAAGCGGTTACTGTAGCCTGTAGACTCACTTAGCAAATTGGGCACTACTCACGCATTCCCTACCCTGGCAAAATCTTTATGTTGACAGCATGGGAGGCGAGCCCCCCTCTCAATAGACAAACATACATAACTTTAGTTTAAAATGACTTCAAAATAACACAGTTTTATGTCTACTAAACTTCAAGCTATCAATTAAATCTCAAAAGTGGTTAATACCACACGCGAAAAATATCGCTTTCATTTTGTAAATACTATCTGGTTTTGAATCAATACCGTGTTCATTATGGGTAGTATTAAAACATTAATACAGAAAAACTTAATTTTTCGGGAGTTTTAAGTTTAGCTTATTTTCAATATCACCCCGCGCACACTACAGACTAAACTGCCGACCGATAGTTTGGTAGAGTTCTTAATCTGTATAACGAAGAACGTAAGTGCACACATTTGCACGATTTAAAAGACTATCTGCCAAACTATAGACCCATTAAAAGACTAATGTGGGCGGGCTTTAAAATATATTTTGGCTCACCTTAAACTCGGCTTGTTCAACGCGGATGTCCCATTCTCCAGGCAAACGCCGGCCCCTGAAGTACTTGGACCAATCGGTGTTCTGATCGTCTACCACTAGCAAGGTGACGCAGCGATCACGATTGTAGCCGCGACCCACGGAAGCCACCGATGTTACACTTCCTAGTGGGGAACAGTTTTAACTTTAAAAGTTTGACTTACCTAATTACGATTGAAGGAGAGCCAGGAATAGGGGCTAATGCATGTTTTCACCAATATTTCCCTAGCTTTAGTGTCTTTTACTGTTTATTTATCTTTGTATAGTTCTATCTAAAGGAGATAAAGAAGAGTCACGTAAACCTAGGGATGTTTGGTGAAAACGATAATGGTAATAAATTTTATAAAATTAGTCAGTTTTTGTGCTTGTCGTTATCATACCAAAAAAACAATATAGTGATTGTTAAAAGAATCTTTAAATACTTAAATTTATCTAGTTACCAAGTCATTAAAGTAATTCAACATCAAAAAACTGCAATCATGTGCGCACACCTATACTTATTAATATTATAAAGAGCTAAAGTTTTTAGGAAGTACCTAATCTCTGGAACTATTGAACCGATTTCGATGGAATTATGGTAAGGCGATAGTTTAAGACCCTGAAATACTTTTCGGTGCAATAACTGACATCTAGCAAAAACGACGGTTAAGCTAGTCTAATATAGGAATTTGTCTTTTGGAAATTAATAAAATTACTCTCGCTTTTCTTTACATACAACTAAGAAATATGGCACAATCATACAAATCAACGTGTAAATATGGTGGAAATTCACTGAAAATACGATGATGATTTTGCAGCGACTATTAGTATAGTGCTGACAAATGTCAGATTTAAAAAATGAAGAAATTTGATCGGTTATGGATACGGAAACTCTCATGGGTATTCAATACATCTCATGCGGACAATTGTGAATATCGTCTCTGGAATTGAAAGTGTCACTCAAAAGCCGCGAACCATACAATACATCTCAATCACAAGTGCGTGCTGAGATAGTCGTGGAGATTATTTCTGATATTTTATTTTAGAAATAATCGCATGTTGTACTTATACTTTGTTTTTAAAATTAAAATTCTGTCGCATAAACGTAAAAAACTTTCATAAAAAAAATTTCAAATTATGAGTTCCGATGGGACATCTTTATTATCATTAGCACAAACTTAGATCATAAATATTCAAAGCGGACTTAGCACAGGCGATTGCGTTCAATCTTGTGAACACCATATTGATGAGTTTTATAGATATTATAATTATTTTCTTAACTTGGTCTACTTCTGAACTTCGCTTCTTTTACGAATAAGGTAGGTAGCATTATGGTAATCAAAAGAAGGAAATCGGAATTAACATTTTACTGCCTACTTTATGTTCGTCTGGCCCGCCCAACCCCGCGGCTTTGGAAAACGAGATTTACATCAATCCTATGTACTCTTTTACCCAACCATATGTACAACTTTCATTTTCAATGTAACGCTAATATAAATAAGTTAGAAGCATCACTGGTGGCCGGGCCAGCCTGACGTTTTCAGCCCGGCCCCTTCTACATCACCACTACTACAACAACTAGTGACAATTAATTGTTAGAGAACTAATGTACTACATAAAATACATACATTCAAGCCTTTATTTCATACTAAAATGCAATATCTTAGGAGATATCAAAGTAAGGTGGGGCCGGGCTGAAATTATTGAAATAGCTAATAACAATAAAAATACAAAACCTAAGAACCCATATTCTATGTGTGTGTGATCTCCCAGAGGTGCAGTATATATGTACAACTTTATTTTTAAGTTACATTATTTAAATATAAAAATATGAGCACTAGAAATTATTTCAGCCCGGCCCCCTACAATCGTTTATATCTTTTTAGCTATTGCATCAATCTGCACAAAACGACAATGTGTGGACTCGTATACGGTAGTACTTTGATAAATTTTGGCTCATGAATTTACTAAGATTATATTCGACGAGATAATTAAAATCTAAGATAGTACTAGTGGAGTGACCATCAGGCACGTGCTAATTTCAGGACATTTTTTAATGATCTAAGTAGATGATGTACAAGTTAATGGCCCAGCTGGTGGTAAACAGTTTCCGCCACCTATAAACAGCTGCTTTAATAAGGAAAAATTACTTGATATTGCAGTTCGGTTGTTATCCTGAGGCCTAAGTTGAAATGCCGTACATGCCCTCTAATTACTTTATTGGCTATCTTTCCCTTCAATCCAAAACACAGCGAACTGTCTTAAGGCTGAAATAAGAAAAGCCTACCCAGACAACCCTACATATGCCCATATGTAGGGTTGTCTGGGTAGGCTTTTCTTCTACCATCTAGGAAACATGTTTTTATTGAATGATACAATTTATAATTAGAGGATTTGTAACCGACTTCAAAAACGAAGAGGTTGCCAATTCGGTGGGTATGTTTTTTTTAATTATAAAGACTAGATTATAAAAGTAATTGCTACCTACTACTTATATGTATACCAAATATTAACCAATACTTTTATAAGTTATAGTTTTTGAAGTACCTAATGAAAGACTGTGATTTAATAGATTATATGGAAGTTAATTAATAGGGTATTTGACAACATTTTATTGAATGGTTAATAGCATCCTAGTACTTTATATATGACCATGTTACCATAATTAGTTTTGTTTTATTTAAATCGTCATTTTTTAAAAATTGCAAATAATAAGACCAATATGACATAAAAATATGTGCTCTTCAAGTATTTTTGTAAATAAAATAACTCATATTTTTGAATTTAAGTGAAAATCCTACTTTTTTACTTGTTGTCAATATCCCTATTACGTATTAATCATTTTAAATACGAAGGTTGTTGATTTTTATAAATCTAAAAATGTTGTATTAATAAAAAAAAACTCTAATTATTACTTGTTTCATTCGATAAAACACATGTCCTGAAATTGACACGTGACTGATGGTCACTCCACTAGTACTATCTTAGATTTTAATTATCTCGTCGAATATAATCTTAGTAAATTCATGAGCCAAAATTTATCAAAGTACTACCGTATACGAGTCCACACATTGTCGTTTTGTGCAGATTGATGCAATAGCTAAAAAGATATAAACGATTGTAGGGGGCCGGGCTGAAATAATTTCTAGTGCTCATATTTTTATATTTAAATAATGTAACTTAAAAATAAAGTTGTACATATATACTGCACCTCTGGGAGATCACACACACATAGAATATGGGTTCTTAGGTTTTGTATTTTTATTGTTATTAGCTATTTCAATAATTTCAGCCCGGCCCCACCTTACTTTGATATCTCCTAAGATATTGCATTTTAGTATGAAATAAAGGCTTGAATGTATGTATTTTATGTAGTACATTAGTTCTCTAACAATTAATTGTCACTAGTTGTTGTAGTAGTGGTGATGTAGAAGGGGCCGGGCTGAAAACGTCAGGCTGGCCCGGCCACCAGTGATGCTTCTAACTTATTTATATTAGCGTTACATTGAAAATGAAAGTTGTACATATGGTTGGGTAAAAGAGTACATAGGATTGATGTAAATCTCGTTTTCCAAAGCCGCGGGGTTGGGCGGGCCAGACGAACATCCTACTTTAAGTAAGAATTCCTAGCATAGCAAATTTTCGAAAAACCAACTTCAAAAAAGTTTTGAGTTGCCATTACTGCTTTCAGGGTAGAAATTGAACGGAATGGAAACGGTTGAAATCGGCAGACATACAATGATGAAACAGGTTCTGTTTTGGTCACAAAATCTTAGTAGACCCATCACACACGTGATTTTTTAGCGATACTAGCGCGCGTAGCGTGAAAACGATATCTTTTTTACATTACTACGATCAAAAAGTCATATAAATCTCAATTTTGGCGATACAGTGACCCAGCGCTCCCTACGCATAATGACCAATAATTTTTAATTAAAAACGCATATTGACCAATACGCGTTACGACCAATACGCATAATGACTAATACGCATAATGACAAATATTTCATTCGCAAAACAACCAATTCGCGTATTGACATACCCTATCCGGAAAATGACCAATATTGTATTCGCAAAACAACCAATCCGCATATTGACATTCCATAAACGCAAAATAGCCAATATTTTATAATAAAAAAATTACAAAAATCGTTTCTAAGAAAAATAAAATATGTTTCTAGTTTTAAATACAGAATATAGAATCTTCTTTTGGAACTCATTCCTGGATAAAATTAATCATAAACCTATTTTGTTATACTCGTTGCTTTGACATTAAAATTTTAAAAAAATAAGGACTAATAATAATAATTTTCGAAAAAAAATTATTACCAAAAAATGTGTTGTTATACGTATATGTCACTGTGAGAGTGTCATTTCACGTATTTTTTTATTTCCACAAATGTTTCGTTATGCGTATATGTCGTTTTGCGAGTAGTCATGTCACGAATTTTTTTATTTCTAAATATGTGTCGTTATACGTATATGTCGTTATGCGTCGAGAGCGACCCAGCTACGGCGGCGAGCAGTGCAGTTCCTTGCGACATCGCCTATGCTCAAAAAGCCGGTAGGTATGATACAGCCCTAAATAATGCACTGTAAATAGGAAGTCTTGCCCTAAGTTAGCGATTATTTTTGAGGTGTAGATATGCTTCCAATTCATCTTTAAAATGTAAAGTAAGGGACGATGTTTTTCTCTACTCATAATTTAATAACATACCCAAAAGGTTCGCCCCTTGATCGCGAGCGGCTCCAGTAAGTGACTGCACGCGTTGCAAGAGGGACTCCCTAGATTTAGCCGGAGATGACGGAGCGGAAGTGCCGCGGGACCCTCCTCGGAGGTTCAGCGAGAGGTCTCCGCCGCCAGTGCCGGTGGTCGCAGCAGCAGGCGCCACTGGCGGAGGACCGGACGCGCTACCGATGCTGCCACCAGTCGCTACACAAATAAAAGTTAACGTAAAGAACTTCAAAATACTTTAATTAGATTGTGTACAGTACATAAATGTATTTGATAGTCTTTATTATCAACACAGGAGGATTAGGAGTTGAAAAACTATTTTCCCTTATTTTCCCTATATTTTCCTATTTTTCCTGAGCACTCTATAATAAGAATTAGTGCGCTTCTAAGATGGTGTTCTCCAAGGTTAACTTGTCTCAAAGGAAACGTAGGTATCTAATTAAACATTTATATCCCACAGCTCGTATCACAGTGCTGTAATACTGGAATAGGTATTGAGGTCAAAAATAAAAACAAACGTATTATCTTTGTAGAATGCCATCTTAGACGTGATGGTAATGTGTTGTTTCAGACAACAAATTAAAAAAAGTATTAACCTAAAAAAGATATTTCAAGATTAATTACTACATTGCAAATAATACCATTAAGAAAGAAATAATTACAGTGTACTAGTTTCCACTGGTTAATAACAAGACGAGATGTAACATAAATAACTTCACATAATCCAATGCGATTCAACATTGAAGTTTGAAATATAAGTTTTGTTACAGATATTGTAAAATTATCTACATAAGAAGCTCCTTTGTCTTAAAAATTTATAAATAGTTATCTTCTAATTCTCTATACATATTAAACACTACGTCTGTCTGTCTATCTGTTGATACGCTTATATGTTGAGAACCACAAAATGGATTTTGATGCGGTTGAATTGACATCTATGTTGTGTTGATTGCGATAGCAATTTCCTTATCATACCGGCTTACCTGTATAATACGCAACTACAGATATATTGTCTATTAAATGAAGGAGTAATAAGCTCATCACAAAACAATTTGATGTTCATTTTTATTTCGAACTTTATGGTTCTTTTTAATATACAACTTGCTTCAGCCCTCGGCTTCGCCCGCGTGGTGGGAGTTCTTGAAATGGTTACCGTGAGTCGACCTTACACATACTATCCTGAAATTTTCCGTGGGCCTTATGTAACCCGTCAAGCATCAGATTCCATATACAATTGATTTTTCAATTGCCATAACCTCCCGGGGGATAACGCCGTTTGACAGATCAAGTAAATAACTGAGTAAGGAAGTAAGATGCTCAAAAACAGTGACGAATCATATCTAGATTCGTTAAACTTAAGTTTTTTTATTTTAGCTTCACTAAAACCACAGCGGGAAGAATAATCTAAAACTTTACCTTCGCCGCGACGCATTTGGTCATAGTGTAAAACCTTGCAGTAGAAAACCCCTAACTACACTACCTTATAGTAAATCTGCAATCAATCAATCAATATTTTTGTTGCAGATTAGTGCCTTCTCAAGTTAAAAATCTACAGGCACACAGACGTTGCATTTTATTATGCACTTATTTTTATAAGCAAGTAAGTAACTTTTAAGATAATGTTATATTATTATAGTGTTATAGTGCAAACAGATAAACAAAGGTAACTTACCCTGTGAGGACGGCCTCTGATTCTGGGGCTTGGGCTGGCTGGTGGTAGCCGGCTGGCCGGTGTACGGGTCCACCTCCCCCTCATCGCACTCAGACTGCAGGTCGCCCGAGCTGAATCTGCGCAACGCCTCCACTGAGCTACGCGCCACCACGCCACCACCACGCCAGGACACAGGGACACGAACAGAGAGGACAAAACCGACACGCACACAGTGTAGCCACTCATTTTCCACCTAACTTTACTAGAATAACGCCAATTGAAAATTAACATGGTGCTTTTCTTGATCTTGAAATTGAAACGCAGAATCTTGGTGTTTATAAAAGTTCAACAGTCATATTGCTTTTGAAGACAGTCACATTATCAAGTGGTAAGTAATTGGGATCGACTTATTTTTTTAACGAACAAGCATATATTAAATTCAAATATAACTAGGCTTCTGGAAATTTGTTTTAACACAAAAAGAAATTAAAGAAATCATAATCGCCGTCAAAGCAACATCGAATCATGGCAAGACACCGAGTGGAAGAAGCGCCATGCACTGTCATGGTTAGCGCGAGCGCTGATGGTCGGGGTCGTGGTCGGCGCGTGTTCGAGACGGAGCTGATGAGTGGTGCTACACGTACGTGAGAGGCTGGGGGCAGGCAGGACCAGTGTTGCCAGAGTTGAATAATAAAATTATTTTGGAAAAAACTAAATTATGGTACTTAACTAAATAAAGCAATGGAGTTAAGGTTTATTTTGCGAAGTACCCACAAACTAGACGCAAAAAGTGTTCTTTATTGAGCGCCGGTGGGCTGGTAAAACATATGCTAAACTGTATAACTAGGCCGTATTTTAAATGAGTAAAAATTTCATAAATTCAATATTAGTTACATTTGTGAACTTGTGTCTTGTGTTTACCTACTTACCTTTCTATTATACACAGTAAAACCCAGAATTCGCAATATATATGATCAGAAAAAGTTAAAAATTTGGTAAGAAAATTATATACTAAAAATTTAAGTTTTTGTATATAGAACAAAACAAAAAAAAATAAGTAATACTTTGAAATTTATTTAATATCGTTATTACAGTATTTTGGACAAAAAGATAAACTTTTTAGATAAAAATAAAACAAAAACAGAAAGGAGAACTCTAATTCCCGTGAAAATCTGAACACCTGACAACACTGGGCGGGTTGAGTGCGGAACGGGAGTGGAAGCAGCGAGGTGAAGCGGCTTTTGCCATTTTACGCTCATTTAAATTTTAAACATGTTCGTAATTAGGACACCGATTTTTTTATTGCTTTGATTATAAGTTCCGCTTTACCGAACATGTCTGTGGTGAACGACGGTTGAAAATTGTTATTGATTAGGTATATAATAATGCCATGCTCGAGGAAGAAATTCTTCTCTTGAATACACTATGTACTATATTCATGCACTAGATCGTAAACTATTAGGCTGATTTAATGAACTGGCCAAGTACAAAATACAACTTCATATCGCAGGGAAATGAAATGATTTGATCAAGTCTATAATAGAATCTATCAATGACCATAATTTACGGGAGATGTCAAAATAAAAACAATGTAATTATAAGATTACCTATATATCATTTGTTAAATTTCATAATATGCCCGCTGTAGATTCAATTTATAATATTAGAAAAGTACACACTTAAACTTGAAAAAAATCATGTCCTCAGGCGGGGACAGAACCCGCAACATTGCAGCTACCGAAGACTTGGGATGCACCTGTGAATTTCCTCTAGTCTGTCGGTATTTGTGTTAGAAGCTAAGGTATACTTTACATTGCCGAAATATTCTATTTCAATACCCAAAGGAGTATTCTTAATCTTTAACAATTTATAATATAATGTTTAATAGTCGAAGTGGTGTTTTTTGAATTTAAGGCATGCATATAAAAAATCTACGGAATGCTATTTGTCATTTCACTGCGATACATGGCTTACATACATTAAACTTTTCAAATTAATGTCATACATAATTAATAATAAAATATTTTTTTAAACTTAGTAACTACTACATTTTTTTAGTAAAATATGTCAGTGCTGGTGATTCTATACGCGACTTGTTGAAAAAAAAATTTGAAATCTCGAAAAAAATTCAGCTATTATATATTCTTATATATACAAAAAGATCGTGTGAGGTACCTGTTACAATTTAGTATGTAAACCTGATTTTTTTTCTCCACCTTCTTTTCCGAAAGCGCTCCCTGTGCATCGTGTATAAAGATTGGCTTTCTCAATGATAACATTTTTAGGTATGTAAGTTTATACATACAGTAGTATTTTACCACTGTAGCCGAATTCACATTATTGTCATTAATAGAAGCAAAATTAGATACAAATTGTAGGTGATATGCTTAGAAGGGTCTTTTTTAATTAGAAAGTTTACACATTTTAATAAGTAATTTAAAAAAAATCATTATATTTTCCGTCGGGAGAAATATATACAGGCACTGAATGATTTTATTTTGTATTTTATTTTCTTTTCAACATAGCACTTATCAAATCGCTTTATGAAATAATTTTATAAGTTCTGTTTTATTAAAAAAGTATTTTATGTACTACTGTATAATAAATGAAACTCTTTCTTAGGCATACGAGAATACTTAGGTAGAATTCAATTCAAAAATATTTCGAAATTCGGTTCTAATACATTGATGCATTAATGGAATAATTCCACCGATCCATTATCTTTGACTAATATATCTTGGATGTGCTAATATTAAGCCGCTATAGAACTCTATTTCCAATTATTCAAATTAATTAAACATCAAATCCTGTAGAATTTGGAGAAAGTTATATTGTTCTTAGGACAAAAATATTCGACCAGTGGAATACTACCCAATCTAATTACATTATATGCGGAAGAGAAACAGAAATATCAATTCTTAAAACTACTTTTTACTACAAAATTACCATTTTTTTCAGTGATTTACTTGTACACATTTGACAGCACGTCAAGCGTAACAATTTGACCATGAGCCCGCCCTTACTCAAATCGTGATAGAAGCAGCTTTCGTAATGCATCTGTTACACTTGATGTGCTGTCGTGTGTACATCTAAAAAGGTAAACCCTCAAAGTTTCTAAATATTTAAAAATGGACTCCATTGTAGTAGATACATATTTTTAGATGTGACTCTATATTTTGTCACTTATACCAATTAATCAACCAAAAACATTGTTTTAATTCACTATAGGATAACAACAAGCATGCATCGTACCTTCGTTTCAAGTAATTGACATTGGTGGTGAAAGAGTTTCGGAAACTGGAGAAAGACAGGGTTGATGTGGTCGCGGCCTGCGGGCCACAGATTCCAGGACACCCCGACCGGTCTATCTTGACGCCCCCTACGTATAAAACAAACAGAGGTAAGGGTTTACTTGGTTCAAAACCTGGCCGCTGGTTTCCCGGGGGTAGGCTGGTGAAATTGCATCGACAGAGCCCAGGCGAAGGGCAGTGGAGTTACCGGGGAGTTTAAGTGGGTGTTCCTAGTGTCATTACGATCAGTTAGGCACTGGGCGACCGCCACACACGCCTGTCGCTTCGCCAGCGGCGGGTAGGTCCGTAAGCGGATTATGAGTCCTCGGCGAGACAGCTGCGGTACCGGGCTGCAGGAGTTAGATACTATCTTCAAACAGATGCGAAAATACATGGTTCAAGCCCATGCTCGAAACTCTCGCTCTTATAATCTTCGTAGACGTCCGGTGACTTTTAAGCCGGGACAAACAGTGTGGAAAGAGAATAAAGTCCTGTCTCGCGCCGGAGATCATTTTTCCTCGAAACTGGCTCCTCGGTTTGTTAAGTGTCGTATAGTCAGATAATTGGTGACTCTGTTTATCAGCTAGAAGATGATCAGGGTAAAGATATTGGCGATTGGCATGTTAAGCTTCTGAAGCCGGGATGACCTTTCTCCCAATATGTACCTACTCTTGTTACACACGAGGGGGGGAAAAGTGGTATACCCAATATGTACCTATGCCTTTCCTATTTCAGCCGTAAATCAGTTCGCTGTGTTTCGAATCGAATGGAAAGGTAGCCAACGTGCCTGCAGTACCAAGTTATATTCTAATTGTTATTGCAGGTCTCTAGGCTAGGGTAGCCACTTACCACCAAATAAGCCCTCAGCTTGCTTGTCATCTAGTTCTAAAAAAGGCGCGATGGTTTTTCTCCGCTGGCACTTTCTACTTACCGAAGCACACAGCCAAATACCACTATATCTGTAGTGTGAGCTATGCTGTGGTGAGTGAGGGTCACTATATAGGTACTCGTAGAAGTCGGCGAAGAGCCTCTGGGTTCAGAGTTTATGCTAACAAGGCTTCTTGTTGAATTTACGGAGCATTTACCCTTGGTATAAAGTTATTGATTTTATCACAATTATTTCAATCGATGATGTCGTTTACCACCCTTTCTTTCCCACTCTTACAACACAAAAATTGACTTTAATGTCCTATAGTTTTCGATTTTTTTTAGAATCTAGAATATGAAACGAAATAAGGATACGTATTTGTAATCGTCAATATGTAACAATACATTTTAGTTTTCAGTAGATAATATCTAGAATTAATATTTATATGTATTTACATTAAAAATCAATTTACATAATATCATAAACGGTTTCGACTTTTTCATTCTGAAATTAATCTTATAAGACCTCGAAAGGCTACGTACGATTTCCAAGAAACGTTTACTGGATATATTGAATGTTGAATATTACATTACAATTTCATTTTTATGTAGAAATCGACGGAAGTACATAAGACGTCTTTTAAATATATATGTCATTCTCATCTAAAAATAAAAGGTCTCCATACTCTCCATATGAAGAAAATGTGTCGGTTCTTAATTAAAGCATTATGTTGTCATCGCCAGGCCTCTAATTTGGGCATGGTATGAGTATTTATAAAATCGCACAAATACAGAAAACTATAATTGCCAATGAGGCTTTTTTGGAATAAAACCGTTCAGATTGAACACACAATAAAAAATATCATGAACTGACAAAGCCAATAAAATTCCAATGCATTCAACACGTCCGATACTGAGATAACAAATCCCAGTTCGCTTTCACTGTGCTGTATTGGCTTATATGGATATCGAAAGTGCGGAGCTCTCACAGGATAATAATAGAGCACCACGGAATAAGTATTAAGGTTGTAGGAGTAAATAAACTCTGGGTTTCTTGTTATTTTTTGTAAAGAAATGGAAAAAGTAGTAGAAAGTATTTTTACAAGAAAGGTGGCACACAAGCATACGGCCCACTTGATTGTAAGCGATTACCGTAGCCTATAAACGGTTGTAGCACAAGCCTGCCTATGGGCAACAATTTATTGGCTTGTGTATAAAAAATGTAGTTAATCGTGATATTTTTTCAATTGTGAAATATTGAAAATAATTGAGACCTTAAGGTTATAATAATAATAATATTTTACTACAGATCTTACCTCGGGAAAACTCAGCAATTGGTAGTAATCAACAACCGAAGTCGACGATAGGGTGTCGATCCGGACAAATTGGCTACGAAATGTAACTGTCTGTTAACAAAGAAAATGTTTTATGTCAAGTCATAAATTTTTCATAATATAAATTTATTTATCATTACAAATAATATAGAGGCAAGACAATCCGTCTTGGTTATACATTATAAAAACATAAAATAGTATTCCGTAGTCGACCGTCATGTATCGTAGTATCGAATTGTATTATATCGTATCGTAGTGAGAAAAACGTATTAAAAAATAAATCAACACTATATAAATATATAGAGTATGTAGAGAACAAATATGCCCTTGGGGTGGAAACTGAACCCACAACGAACCGCTACCAAGGATTTAGTGTTGAGTATATAAAGTCCATGACTATTGTCAAAAGCTTTGAACGAATGTGAAAAATAAACTGATACTCTCGATTCGGTTGATTCGCCCAAGCATGGCCGTTTTATTTCTTTTTACCTAGTTTATTACAATAATTTCCAACATGGTAGCAGAGCGTGGTTAGGTATTTTTAGACAAGTGTTGTATTAATGTTTATCTTTTCTATAGTCATTTGTGTTTAAGGCGGCGTGTTGAGTATATAAACTCCATGACTATTGTCAAAAGCTTTGAACTAATGTGAAAAATAAACTGACACTCTCGATTCGGTTGTTTCGCCCAAGCATGGCCGTTTTATTTCTTTTTACCTAGTTTATTAATTTCCAACATTTAGTAAAACCTCATAAATTACTTATAGTCTTTTTCTTTTGGGTTATATTGTAAGCTTATGCGTAGTCTTTGGCTTATGATTATAACCAAAAAAGGTAAGGTAGAAATAACCTACGTCTACCTTCGCAATGGAAATTTTATACTCTTTTTCGAAGTTCTTATATTTCAACATTCGTTTCATACATTTATTATTCATATACACTGTTCAAATAAAATTCAGACAACAACTCCACCACTTTTCAGCTATTCCATTTTTACGCTAACATTTCCACAGGTGCTTTGTAAAATATTTAGGCAGACTAAAATGGATTTCTCACAGTGAAATAAAACTTGTGACACTTTTGGGGATTATTTATGGCTAAGGATTGCGAGTCGTTTGACCCCCAACTCGCTCCAAGAGTATTTTGGTAAGCTCTTACGAGTCTTACGACTGACATTTGTTATTTCTTATCTGTAGCTGTTCAATACGAACGCAATAAATAGGTACTGCTATTGTAGCAGAAACAGCAATATGTGAAAGTAGGGTTATGTTACTCTGAACGCGGGGTAGTTTTGAACGGAGGATTTTACATCATGAACGCTTCCATGTTTTTTCTTCTGGCTGAGAGGAAAATCCATATTAAATACTAGCTCTGGCTCTTAATCCTTACATTATGATGTAACGGCCTCAATAAGAGTTCTGTATCCCACGTACGAAGTTGCCCCACTCTCCTCTACCATATAGGGATATCATTCGTCTGATTGATTTGATATCTACCTCACGTTAAAAAATATTATAATTTTCTAAATTATTTTGGTTTTGTTTAAAAAGTTTGTGGCTTTAAATATATATTCCTAAAGGTTCTATCAAATATAAACAAAACTCCAAAATAATTAACTGTTGATAGATAAGACGAATATTACTTTTCTATCATATGTTTACCTAATTTGTATATTTAGTTTTACACAATTATAATTCTCAACAGCAATATAATTATGTATTCAGTATTTCAGTGTTATAATAAAATTTGCTACCTATTATAAACAAATGATGTTTAAAAACATGAATTATATGAGAAAACTGTAATTTCCAACAGACAAATTACCTAGTCTTAAAAACGTTTTCTGATCCAGGTGACCGAATTGAAACTTTTTCTAGGACTCTAGTCAAAATCTGAATAAACATAATTTAAAACAAAAAGCCCTTTATTCAAATGGACTTAAAAAAAGTTATTTTAAATCGTCATAATTTAACCCTAGCACCGCTTTCACGAATAATTAGGTGTGGAGCAGAAGAGGCGCAAGAAACTTTTCCAGTTTTTAAAATGTTTGCAGATAATTTAAAAAATATTTATGTCGTCACGTAGCGATAGAATATGGTATTACAATTATTATTTTTTTAATTTAGCTATCATCTTTGAGCATTTCACTCCCGTGCATGGTATGATTATGATAATCGGTTATTCTGAATTTTTTTTTAACATTTTATTAAATTCTAGTTGCACCCGGCATGCCTTGCAATGTCCGTTAAGAGAAAACTGTTTGTTTTTATTTATATTTCGGAGTTTAAAGTTTCGAAGCGAATAGGGGACAAACATGCAAACATAATATTGTTTTTTATATAGATTTGAAAGTTTTGTTGGTTTGCTTTTTTATAATGGGTTATCTTCATTAACCTCCTGAGTTATAGTGGGTCATAAATATATTTTTACACACCGTAAAATAAAATCTAAAACGTTTTTACGTATAGATATTAAGGGTACTTATTTTTGGAGAAAAAGAACGTTCTACTGCAGCCATCTTTGACATCTGGTTGCCACTAAGAAATTCAGAATATTGTTTGATTCATAAAGAATGTCTTGAATTCAGGAGATTTAGCAGTATCTTATAATAATTATTTTGATACTAGAGTCCAGCCGATAAAGACGAGAAAGTACTACACGACAAAAAGACGACAACATACGACAGGCGACACGTTACGCAACACCCAGGGGACTATAACCCATTACTGAGCTATTGGCATCCTTTCGGAACGTTGTCCTTTAAATTTTAAATTTTAATAAACCCACTGCGGCGTACCCTATAACCATTTATTTAAATATTTCAAATAAATCCCTAGGCAGTACTTTTTACATTACGGTTTTACATAATAAAATTTAACCCAACAAAAGATTCACTACTTCCACCACCTCTTTTGATTAAAGTTATGTGATTTATCTCTTCGTAGTAACGCAACCTAATTAGTTTAAGAAAAGCAAGTTTACTCTACAATTTAATAAAAACGATATTCATTTTTGGGTCTTGATAAAAATTATTGCCATCAATATTCAACAGATCCTACATGTCCCTACCAAAGTATTTGTTACGTTATTTAGTTAATACTTATATACATTATTCCAATATTCAATCACGAATCATAAAAAGCAACACGCACCAAATATCTAAAGCAAGTTTTATTATTTTGTGTTTTGTTAGTACTTTATTCGTAGTTAGTTCTTTATGATTTGGTAAATCTAAAACCTAAACTATTTTTGATTTAATAAGGCATGACATCCAATTTGCAAGATTAATTCTATCTGTACAAAGCTCATCTCTCAAAGTTATATTGATCGTCGCACATATTATTAACTTATATAATTTAACATAGAGTCATCCCAATTCCTTGGTAGCTCAGATGGTTATAGCAGTCACCCGGATTGTGATTGGTCACCGGTTCGGTAACCCACCAGGCCATGTTTTTTTTTTAGTTAGGTACTTTTTGATCTTCCAAATATTAACTATGTATAATACAATTAAAATTATTCATGTCAATTTTGAATTTACACTTTTAGGATCGCAAAATGAAACTTCTAATCACATTTTAATGTTTTTGACGCCTACTTTATTGTAACAATTACAAATAAAGAAAGAAATTGATGACAAAAAAAAATATATGCCGCCTGGAGCATATATTTTTTCATCATTTGCTTTCTTTATTATGCACAAACAAAATTAGATAAATTTTGAGACGGTAAGTCTCAAAATTGATCTAATTTAGTTTTACTTAAACTTTGGAATAAAAAAACATTTTTTACTCTCTCTTTTAAATTTTCTGTTGTGTGTGAGCCCCGGAGGGCTTGTAGTACGAAAGGTTAGTGAATAAATTCTTATGTAATGTTCTTTTACGTAAGTAAGCTGTAAACATAAATTTTTAGCTCAGAGCTTAGCAACAAATCATGGGGGAACAAACAGTGACCCTCTAACTCCGCTGGCTGCCGTCCAAACCTATGACGCCCGTACCTTATTCAACGTATATCGATCCTGCTACTTAACACCAAACAAACTTTCTTTGGGCAATAACGTGGCTTAACGAATATTTCGCAATATCAACGCTACAACTAGTCCCTCGATACTAAAACTAAATTCCAACTATAGATAACTATCTCCGAGGGTTCCCAAATATTTCATAGGAAAACCTTGCGTAGCTTTGACTATTTTTTATAAGGCTTTATAAAGACACAGCTAACCAATAAATAATCTAGTGGACTACATTGAATTCAGCCTCGCATAACATAATAAACACAAAATAATTTATTAACGTAAATCACAATTCACATAAGGAGATGGAATATATGTGTATTCCTTCATGTGGATAGTGTTTTAGGTTGATAACATCGTTCGATCGACAATAACACATCGCTAAGTGCTATTGCTATTGTCTTTAAATATTTCGTGCTTTGGAAGTATAACTTAAAACAGTAACTAAATGAATTGGAATAAAAACAACAGTAATATGTACTCGTAGACGTGTCTACGGTTCATAGTTTTATTTCTCCAAAAGAATTAAATTCATTTTCACAAGAGAATAACAAGAAAAACGTAATCTTTAAAAGTGTATCTTACGTCGGTAATCTCTGTCTTTCTAAAGGAGAAAGATCTTTAGTGCTATGTGAATAGTAAGTAGATAAAGTTAATTTGTTAAGGAACTCTCATATAATAAACTTGAATCTTATTCAAAGTGGTGATGGTAACTAAATAAAACAACGATACATTGCTTTAAGAACTGTCAAAATCCCTTAGTTTGACTGTTTCGAATTTCTGAGTGTATCCTCAGTGCTTAAATGGAAAAATGAGTGATTAAGGTGCCTTCAAAAAAGTTTTGAACAGAAATAAAAACTGACTTCAAAACACTGAAAAGGAAAGTAAAAAAAAGGTAGGTAGTTATCACAAATAGATATATTTTATGGAGCCGGCTTCACTTTCTATTGTTTCTGGAAACTGCTTTGCATCAACATCAAAAAATATCTTTCAAAGGGTTGTACCAATAAAAAAAATTTTTTTTTCAGTGTTATATAGATGTTTTTATTTTTGATAATTTTTTTTACAGTTTTTAGTAATAAATTGCTAAGATCAAAGCTATATGGGTCGTGGTCCATATATCCCGTCAGAATATAATTTTGTGTGATTTGCAAATGTCTTTGCTTAGATACCTAAATTGTTAATAGCTTTTACGATTTTGTTGTTGAGATATATGTAGTAATATGTGATTTTGGATAGTTGCATATTAGTTTTATCTATAAAAAGTTTCAACAACTCTTCATATCATCACAATCCTGAAAATAATATCGTGAAAACTACTATTACACGTTTAGAATACGTCAACTGGAAGTATTGCTGTAAACTTTTAGCTAGGCGTTTGTATAGACTTCATAAAATAGGTAAAAAAAGGTTTGCTGCAAAAAGCAACCGACGAGAATTTAAATACTCCGTACGAAATCTCGTATGCTCATTTTCACTAACATTTTATTAGCGTTAATTAAATAAAATATGACGTTGTCTGTCAAGCCGGTATTTAAATTTGTACACAACCGCAGTGTTGTGTGTTTTAGCTCATATGAGCTAAATAGTAGGATATATATATACTTAGAAAAATCGGATATCTCTATGACACTACTTACTTTATAGTAAATGCGATTTTAAATCTCTTTGAAATTTTGGATCATTATTAGCTTTATGTTTAATTATTCAAATTATAGTAATTTATTACCTACGTTAATTATGACAGTTATTTTTTAATCTATAGAATATCTCATAAAAATGATTTAAAGATTCAGAAATATAGGTAGGTCTATCAGTAATAATTTAAAATATTTTTACCTTTCTCACCAAAGCTATACAATAAGTAAAAAACAGAGAAAAAAAATGGATCGTCTTCTCACGGGAAAGATTTTCTCCTCGTCCCATGCTGGGCCTACATGCGTTTTAGCCCCAAGACATTTTACAACAAAATCTATAATAAGTAAATATGAAAAGAACTTACATATGTACATCTGCAAGTGACATTACCAATGTCAAGGATTTAGAAATAATATGATATGTAGATGATTTTTTTATTTGTTGCAGTAGTTAATTATTCAAGACATTTACGAAATAAAGATTTTCCATCTCTATATTTTCTGTTATTATGTTCAACTGACATATTCTTTCTGATTCGTTGTAAGACAGGAAAAAAAGTAAGTACTTTTAATTTAGTGATTATTTCACGATAGTTGTATGAGAATAATAAACACTTAATAGTTAATGAATTAATATTTGAATGTTTCGAGCTTGTGGGAAATATCAATACATGTTAGGAGCAGTTATACTAGCCATATTCAATTGATCCAATTTCATATAATTTCTTGACATTTTATTAATGTATAATACACCAATTTATTTTGAATTGTTTCAATTTCAAATACTCGTATTTGTTATGGTATTTTGTTACGAGAGTGTGAGGGAGTGAGAAACGTATGGCCAACGAATCCAAAGCCCTTTTTAAAATACCAGATAAAATATTCATCTCTGCTTGGTCATGAAAAAAATAACCATAAACCCACTAGTAATGCCATTATTGCTATTGAATTATTCAAGTGGTATTTATGTAATGTGTCGGCGAAACGTTCGTCGACTAAAAATTTGTCGGCAAAGTGTTCCACACCAGCACGAATCTGTATCACATCGTATTGTATTAATCATATCACAGCATGTAGAGCAAATTAACTATTTTGAATCTGACTTGATATCCCATCATCTTAGTGTTGTCATTACCAAACTTTGCAAAGACTTATTTCATAAATAAATCTAGATTTATTATAAAAGGGAATTAGTTGAGCCAAACTCAATAATTTTCTTGCAAATATTATTTAGTGATTTATTGCATTAAATGTTGCTACAGGCACGCTAAGCTCTAAGCTCGTCCAAAATATATATAAATTAAATTTCAAGTCTAAATAATGGATCGCTTGCGTGAACCATTCGTTATTTCCCAGCTAGCAGTGTAAATTAGTGCCGCGTCTGAAACTTGAGTAATATGCAAAGTTTTTTTTTCATATTCACAACGTAGGAATTGTACGAATTAGACCGTAGGAACTGTATTCATTTATTGCCAAGAGCTTCATGAACATAACATATTATTTGCCAAAAAAAAGTATGTATAAAATGTCTTCACTTTTTATTTCATTCCTAGTGGTAGAGTAGACTCTAATTGAAGTATACGCCGAAGATAAAGATCCCCTCCGAGATGGACTTTCAAAGCGAGTCACAAACACAGAAAACACGCACTGGAAAAAATATTTAGCCAAACTTCTTCAGTTAGGATTAGTAAATAATCAAAATTTAGCGAGGTGTAATTACAGTTTATTCTTCGATTTATCAAAATGGTGGAATCTATGCAACTTTATTTTTGCCTAGGTGTTACCCTAAAGGCTTTGCCAAACAGAACGCGTCCTTAGCGCGCGTCAGAGCGCTAGTCTGACGCCGCGCTATAGCGTCGAATTGTATTGTACTATGAACGGTATTAGCCGTCAAATAGAGCACCGGCGTTGCGTACTGCTGGCGCCAGACTAGCGCACTGACGCGCGCTAAGTACGCGTTCTGTTTGGCAAAGCCTTAAGTTATGTAGTCACTTTTTTAAGCTACAGTTAGTCGAAAGTTAAATTGTCATTTTTTTTCAGTGCGACCACAACTGCTGTACCTACTTTGGTGTAATCAAATATGACTAAAACAAAAATCTCTTTAAATCGTCACCAGAATATTCTTTCTAATAAACTCACACAGTCCGATTCATAACTCTATTTGAACAATGGACACGCGTAGTTTTATTTCTGGCTGTCATCGTAATGAAAGCGACGTGACTCTACTACTTTTCGCTTAAATGGCTTTGGTAACTTTGATAATCTTTATATGCATCTACCATATTACAGGCTATTAGTTATATGGATTCTATGATTAGTGGACTATAAGAATAATTTTAGTTGTAAAACAAAAACTCAAGTAAAAAGATATCCATAAATATATTTACGTCTAAAATCTACATTATAATTGAACGTATAACGCAAAGTTTTTTTTTTTTTATACAACTGGTTGACAAACAAGCTGACGGCCCACCTGATGGAAAACGGTAACCGCCGCCTATAGACACCTGCAATAACAAGGAAAAATCACTTAGAGTAAAGTAAAGTTAGTTTAAAGATTCCCCAAACACATTAATTACACACCGTGATTATTCTTACTGTAAACTAAACATATTTTAAAAACAAGGTAGTCCTGAAATTTCGGGCAATTTTACTGAAATATTTTTTTAAGCAGGTTTTTTTACTCCCATATAAACCATTGCAGATGTTTAGATTTTCGTGTAAGCCTGTTATTTATCTTTAATCAATGTATATCCTGACCATTTTTAAAACAATAAAAAACGCAAGTAATTTTATTTAAGCTTATTTCTCATAACATAAGGTAGATGCTCGAATACACGAATTAAATACTTGTGACTATCAAGCTATGTGTCACAGTAATGAAATTGTTAAGTTTAAAAGTGCTCTTATACTCTTATAATCAAAGTTTTAAATGTATTAAACAAAATCTAGATTCAAATACCTCAAAATACCTCTCTTCAAATGTATGAAAAGTATATTTTAGCAAATAAAATTAAGAGCATTAATATAAGCATAAAATTATTTTAGAAGCAATGGAGATATTTTTCAGCCGATGTTCATTTATAAACATAAACATAATTTACTGTATTGTTACTTATTGATTATCTTTTTCTCTATCTTAAAATAATTTTGTGTAAGTACAAATATTTATTAATCCTACCTAAAATATTTGTGGAAGTATATTTACCGTATTATTTAGATTTTTTTCCGAGCCATTGCTTATAACACTTTTTAAATAAATGTGTTATTTAAGGCAACCTTTGCAAGATTAATTTTGTTGGTATAATTCCTCATATACTAAATATTCGTTAATCTGAACAGTTTATCGATACTCGAGATAAAAGATTATTTTGAAATCTCTTCTATTAGGTACGGCGCCAGCGAAGGTAGATAAAATATATAAAAGTTACGGGAGCTGTATCATACCTGCCCCGGGCTAATGTTTAACATAATGTACGAATTCTGAAAATGAAACTTCATTCCATATAAAATTTCAGCATTTATTACTAAAGCAAGCAATGACAATAGAATGTAGAGTCATGTCATGTCTGTCGCCATAGAATGTTTAAATTAATATTTATTTTAAAATTATGTTACTGAGTATTTAAAAATTTAGAGAATACGAGTATACCTAAATTATTACTTATTATTTATTTATAGTCTACCCTACTCTACAAAATATGGCTCTATCAGATATAGATTTACAAGTTTTATTTTATTTCATATTTTCTAAATAAAATACAAAGAAATTAGCTGTGTTTAATAACCAAGCTGACGGCCCACCTGGTCGTCAGTGGCTACAGTCGCCTATGGACATCTGCAATAGCAAGGGAAAGTCACTTGGTATAGCAGGTAGCAGGTGCGCAATCATTCTGAGGCCTAAAATGAAATGCTTTCCAATTAATGTTATAGATTTGCTTTAAAAGAATGAGACTTTTTAATACTAAGAAACTAGACGTCTAATAAGCATTATAATCCCTACTCAATACACCTTAATGATATAACAATTACAGTTTGTGAGGCAAATTCATAATTGTACATTACGAGACGCATTCCATTATTCAAGATCAATTTGCGGTCGGCGCTATCTCGTCTGCCTGTCGCAACACCAAAGAAAGATTTGGACGAAAGCTCTTGTGTGAAACCTGGTAGAAATCGGATAGACGGTAATGAAAGAATGCGATAGCATAGAATGGAAAAAATTGGATTCCGAAAGATTTAAGTACGTTAATAAAATATAATTATCTGTTGAAAGAATAAAAAATTGAGAAAGTCGAAAATTTTATCTTCTATGTTACGGATATATGGGTACGTCATTAATTACTACTAGATATTTTAACTTAATTTAATTGTTATTATTACTAAAATATATCTATTATTATGAATAGTTAAAAAAATCTCCATCGGAGAGAAACAATAAAAAGGATAAGAACATTTATGCTTAGTTAACATATTTAATTTTAAATGCAATGCTATAATTTTTCACCGTTCCTTCAGACTGAGTTACGTAAAACCAGCTACGTAAATTTTCTGTTTCGCTAACATCGCCCATTCGCACAGAACCGTTAAATTTTAACATTTCTTTAAAATATTGAAGAAGTAATAACCCATTGTCAGTAGATGCTTTTATTATGTGTAATTTTTCTACTGCATTGCTAGGAAGAAAGACTGAAAGTTAATTTTAGAAGTATAATATTTAGATTAGATGTATTTGTAAAGTTATGTATGATACTGTACACAATATCAATTTACAACATTTTATCCATTTTATTTTATACAAAATAGTACGTATTTTAATATGATAAAACGTTTTCCAAACTTAAATTACTCGTACTTTAAATCAGACAGTATTATATATCAGCGTTGTTTTTCATTAGGTTAAAAAGAAATTTGTACATCAATTAAAAATGTACGAGTATACAACATAATTATTACGAAGCGCCGAAATATTCCTTCATGGGAATCTGTGGGGTCATTCCCCGCCCTATATACCTACTCCAATTTAACCCTGCAAGGTACCTTAAACACTAGCCATTTTGAGGTACACATGAGTTTAAAGAATTATGAATGAAATTTAATTATCAAAATTGTATGACATCATGAATGAGGATATGAGACAATTATAAGCGGAATTACTCACGGGATAGTGCGTATTCCGAACGTGGTGAGATTTGCGGCACAGTCGCGAGGGGCCGAGTAGAAAAATTGTACGTATAAAGGGAGGTTCGTGTCACACTGATGGGAAATCGTGGGACGGCGCACGCCGGGTTACTATATTGATTTTGGGCGGGAACTTTTTTCCGCGACTAGAGCGCCACCTCTACGATAAGCTGGTACTCAAGGAAGAGGCTCTAGAGTTATCTTCATATTTGACTAGATGGCGCAGTAGTAGCGACAAAACAACATTCATTCGAAGATAACTTTAGTCACTATAATATTTTGGTTCCAGAAATTAATTCAACTAATCGTTTTCACTTTCAATGCACTGATATTTCTCTTTCATTAAAATGCATTGATTTTTGATGCCTTAGATTCTAAGGCTTAGAATAATTTTTGATGAAAGCTTCAAAGAATTAAAATGAAAAGTAAATATTCAGATTAGAGAAGCTTTTACATTCGATTTTTTTTTATTTGTTAATATTATACTTATAGTAGGGTATGTGGTACCTATAGAGAATATGAAGTAGTTTTTTTCAAATTTAGGCAATCTACTTTCAATAATAGTAGAAAAGGAAGAAAATAACTTGTAGAAATAATTAATATTAAATTACAAATTCTATTAATTAATCATCAATAAAATAGTAGCATTTAATTTAATGTCTAACATACTAAACTAGTAAATGCTAATCCAATACAACTATAAATAAATAATTATTAAAAAAAAGTATTAATTAAGAAAAGACATAAACGCGCGCTGAATTTTATCGACTAATATATTTCGTAGCAAGACTACCAGTACAAAATTTACGAACGGGCCTCTCAGTATCCGCACGTATTTCTTTGCAGTAAATGCGGTGTTGTATTTTATTGGTGTGCGTAAAATGCGGTTAAACTGAAGTTAAACTGAAGTTCCTTAGCTTGAGTAAAAAAGCAAACAAAACATGAGTTCAGAGGGATATCGGAAGGATCGGTACGTGGTATACCTGCGCGTGCACGTGTGTGCGTGTGGGATGTTAACGACGCTCGTAGGCTTATGTCGTAATTCCGCCTGCAGACGCAACGTTGCATGACAGACTCGTTCACACTAGAGTCTTTAAAGGATTACTAAAATAAATTTAACATAAGCCTTTGGTTGCTATATAGTATATTTCAATTTTCTACTAGTGTTTTCTAAGTATAATTTTATTAAAAATAGAGGCAATAAAGTTTATTGTACTCAATAGGGTAAGGGTGCAGGGTAAGGGACAGCTACTTATTCTGGATAGTTGCTTCAGACTCGGGAGCTCTAAATCTTTCTCTTTCTCTCTCCAGTTGCCTAAACTAAACAATATTATAATTCGTTAAAATTAAAAACTTTTTAAGCCCACTCGTATGTTCTATTATAGTCCCTTAGGTTAGAACCCTACCAACCAGTCTCTAGATTAAATAATTAGTCCGCATCTGGTAAGTAAATTTCAAGGGTCTATATCGGGTCGCCTAATTTTTTGAACTTCTAATTGGCAATGGCACACAAACGGTTAGCCTATTTTTTTTCGCTTAATTTCACTCTTCAGGTGTAATTTCACTTCGCCTAACTTTTTATCGCCATATTGTTATTTACCAAATGCGACATTTGGCGGAACAATTCGTAATCCCTAAAGTTTGCAATTACTAAATATTAATTTCCACAAAATTAAAAATCATCATAAAGTATAAAATGCCGACCCATTTTAATAAGGCAAAGTAACTTGGCCAAAAATTTGTAGATATTTGTTGCAAATTGATTTAGTCAAACATATTATTATGTAGGTATTCTAACAAAAAGTAGATGTTTTCCTTTTAATTATTAATATTTATTAATACTAACGTAGCATGCAGGTAGGCGTGCAGCATGCAAGCAGGTATTCCATGCAAATAGGCATGCAGCATGAAAGCAGGCATGCAGCATACAAGCATGTCTGCTTGTATGCTGCATGCCTGCTTTCTGTCACGGCTCCGGCGCTGCGGGGCTCCGGCGGTCCCACGCGACCTTATCGTCGCAGATGGTTTTCGCCCACGCTTCGGCTTTCAGGCTGGCCGCGCCGGCCAGCCTCAGTCGCGGTGGTGGGCGCGCTCCGCGCCTTCACGGGCTTAAATTACACTCTAGGGGTATAGGGCAGACAAGACCACGTGGTGTCGGATTTGCAGCGATTCGCTTCTGTCAATTTATTTATTCAATAAAATAGTTTTTGTCCTAGGCTGATAAATTTTTGGCACATTTAATATTAGAAATGCTAAAATTAGAGCTTTATTAAGCGAAATCGTCGTAATGCCAAAATAACGTTATGCCAATATATTTTAGGGTATTTCACATTTTAGATCCAAAAAATACGGTTTTCAATTCTTAGACCAAATAATACAATTGTTCGCATTAAGTTTAGGCCAATACGATTGGCCATGTAATATTAGGACTAAAATTTTTAGGCGAACCGAAGGGCACCCAAATTTCAAATTTCTGAGATATTCTTAGATAAGTTAAGATATTGTTCTCAGACAGCATAAATTTCAAATCAGTGACGCAAACGCAATGTAAAACCGGCCTTATACGCAGAGCTCCAGTATAGACGCGTCCGCTTACAGAAAGTAAAGTTTGTTGTTCTCGTAACTTGGTCTGCGGGCGCAGTGTCGCTCCGTCCCGCGCGTCGACCGGTCCGCCATGCCGCATTGAAACCCTCACGCAACTGTCAAACCAACTGTCATCGTAGTCAAACTAAATCGGAACTGTCAAAGTGCAACAAAATGTGGTTCGTGTGGAGTTCTCTGTTCGCGAGCACCCTGCTGTTAGCGTGGGCCCAGGTAACGACTATTCAAGCTTACTTTATGCAATCGTAGATCAACAGGTTACCCCTGAAGGAAACCAGACATTACCTAGATTTCATAATACTATATTAAGTACTCGTAGACATGACTAAGATTGATTCATCGATCACATCGTTAATACTGCGTATGCGAAGTTCTTTCTTAGTGACGAAACTTTAAAGGTTACCTGTTCTCTCCGACAACTTGAAGGTCAACTGCCGCACATAGATATTTACTTTTTATTGGAACAGTTGAATTGCGGAATTCCAATAACTATAATAAAGTAAATAATGAAATTAGTTCTATTTTTTTAATATTTCCGATTAGGCACATTATAATATTTCGGAGGTCTAAGAATTACCAACTTACCCACTTACCAATTTGATAATTAATATTGGGTACTTTTTTCTAGAGTACATAGTACACTTATTTTATTTTTAAAAGTCTTGTTAGACTAGAAAAAAATCATATTCTATGGCATCTTTTTCTATTCTAGTTATTTCTAATTACCGTTGATACATTTATTATTAAGTTTAAATAAAATAAGAAAACAGAGAGTATATTATTATCGTTAATATATTGCGTCTAAAGAATTACTTATGCGCTGTAGGTATTGTAAAATTTATTTTGATATTTAGGTATTTTAAAATTAATTTGTCTTTCCCATTTTCACATTGAATTCATACAACTACGACAGGTTGTCGTTACGAGCGGTCATCAACAACCAAATGACCACCAATGTACGAAAGAACCAATTTTAGCTACATGTTACGGAATTCTACAAAACTCCATTCTACGACAGTTAGGTTCGGTCGTAGATTCACCCTGTCGTGGATGTAGGTAATTCAAAGTTTATGTGTTAAAAGTTTGATAAAAAAATTCTGCTTATTAATGTAGAGCAAACAACAAACTAACCCTTATCAGAAATCTCAACCATTCCCTTGTCTTATACGATTATCTTATAAGGGTACTACTAAAAAACATACAGTGGAACATATAACCTCCTTCTTTTTGAAGTCGGTTAAAAAGAACACCGTAAAGATGAAATCTTGTAGTTCCACATAATTAAAGCAAGTACACAATCCATAAAAAGAATTACATATATCAATATGGTAAGAAAAAATAGAAATTGCAATACTCTCTATACCCAGGCCAAGGTCATTAGAGGCTGTTCTAATACAGGCACAAAACATTAAATTGAAAAAAAGAGAATGTGACATTTACTGCTCTGAAGAAGCGTTCAATAAAGCTGCAAATAATGTCAAGCTAAAATTCTTTGTGACAATGAAGTCTATAAATATAATACATGTACAAAAAATATCATCTATAACTAATTTATTTTCCAAATAAATGCGTATTAGCTCCGAAAGAGGCCGTTTATGTCTATTTAAAAAAAGATAACTGCCAAAATCTATTTCTGTTGGCTGAGAGGCGGGCCTATGCTTAATGCCAGGCACTAAGCATGCATGGGGTTTTATCTTTTAGTATAATGATGTGAGCGGCCTCTATCGTAGTTACCCCCCGTTCAGAATGACTCTCTACTCAAGGTATACCTAAAGTGATGAAAAATAATGGTGGGTAGGTGAGTACGCGAGTATGTTCTTGTCCACAAATGAAATGTGAAAAGTAAATCAAGACGTACAAGCTTAATAATATCATCAATGATAACTTTTCCACAATACGTTATTTCAAATTCAAACTACAGCGATGTCGTATACTTATCCTTGTTCAATTTCTTATAAAATTATACATTTGAGTTGAAGCATAGTGCCCTCATATTTGTGCTTCAAGCCTACAACATAGGTGAAGTCATCTGTTTAATCATAACTGGAATTACAAAGTTACGATGTTTAAAACATTACGCATTGTTTGTTGTCGCGCACATAAATGGGCATCGTGTAGTTTAACCGTTTCGTGTATGAAATTATATTGCCATCTGGTTTTATATGACCATAATTAAAGTGTTTTTGGTTACTCTACATTTCCAAAAAGTTGAAAACAGGCATAGGTAGATTGATAATTTTTCGATTTTTTTAATATTTCACTCACATCTCTAGTCTTCTAGCACAAATCAAGCTTTATTTGGATAACCCCACTCAATAAATCCAAAAGAAATATTCTTCAAAGACCCATAAAAACATAGAGACAACAATAACTCAAAAACAAAAAAAATATCGAACTTTGATAAATATACAATTACAGCACTCCACCAGACCTTCTCAAAATACGTTAGTGATTTCCTTTAGTACGTAACACAAAATATAATCATCATAATCATCACCAGCCTATATACGTCCCACTGCTGGGCACAGGCCTTCCTACATGGGAGAAACACATGAGGAGTTTGGGCCATGACACCACCACGCTGGCCCAATGCGGGTTGGTGGGTTAAAGCGGTTGTAGTAACAACCGGGACCAACGGCCCCGGCAACGGCAACCGGGACTAACGTGCCTTCCGAAGCACGGAGGAGCTCGAGATTTTAAATTTGGTTGACCCATCCCAGGGTCGACCATGGCGAAAGTTGCTTTGTTTTCGTATTCGAAACCAGAGCGCTCAAACCAATACGCCACCGAGCTCCTCAAAATCAAATATAATAAATAATTCAAAATAATAAAAAGAGCGTAGTATATTGCTACGAATAATTTACTAAAAACCTATTATGTAAAAACTGGTTCTTTTTAATTTACGAGCAGGTAAATAATTCTCAGATAGTTGTCACCCTACACATATTTCGAACTCTTATTATCAAGTCTGTGTACCTTATAAATGTAAATGAGATGGTAGAAGGTTGATCAGCGGTACGTACAACTGTATAAATAGGAGTACAATTAATTTCAAACGGCATACCACTGGTATTGTTTTAGCCATATTCTGTTGATATTTTCTATTAGAAACAAAATGGTTACATAACATACAATACCCAATGTGTAATACAGCTAAGTAAATTGTTCCATATTTTTTAGCGTGTTTTAAAATTACTATCAACGTTTAAAAATTTACGTAGGTACATAAATAATGTAAATCATTTTTAGAAGTTCTTTTAACAAGAAGTTTTAGTTTACTTTTTCCCGAATTCAACCTGTAAAGTTATTTATCATGTAGAAAACACCAACAGGCTGCTACTGTTGCACAAAAACTGGATTTTTTATTACATAAAACATCTGTCGTAATAATATTTCCTAGAGCTCATTTATAATGGTGTGTGCTAGTAGACACACTAAGTGTATAAATATGCTTGAAGCCCAATTAGCATTGCATTGGACCAAATCCTGCGCCCAATTTGCACCGTATAAGGCGCAGTGGTCCAATGTCAGTTGCCAACGCGCAGGCTCCGCGCGAAGGCCGGGCGCCTACACAACCCACACCAGTTAAACATTATAACCATTGATCAGTAGAAAAATGAATTGAATTAAGGCTGATGTGTTCTAAGATACACAAAAACGCATCGTGACATAGCCACGACCCCGGCCTCGCGATAAGTTAAGAAAATGTCCACCATAGTTTTATAGGGAAGGCTGAGACTTAGATTAAAAATTAATTAGAGTTCCACACTTCATATGTCAATGGTTCCACTTATACTTTACATAAAGATTCGCTCAAGAACACCAGATATTAAGGTGATATTTGCTCAAGAATACTCCAAGCCGGTTTAGTGAGACGTTCACAAAATGCAACTCTTCAACCAGGCGCTCAAATCACGTTTCTTGTGAACGCTATGGACAAAGAATATTCTGCTGCTTCGATGACTCATTCAGTCACTAAGTCTGCGGCCTTAGAGCTTTCAGAATATAGTCTTCTCTATCATCACATTTCCAGAACATCTTTCCATTGCCATTCTTCCGTTTCATTAATAATTAAGATTTCCACTCTGTAATGCTATCTTACTAGCTTGGCGGGCGAGGTAGTTTGTTTATTTAAGGAAGTCATACTAATATTTTAATGCGAAATAAACTTTGTCTATCTGTTACTCCTAAGCCGCTGAACCAATTTAAATAATATGTGACATGGAATTAGATTATATCCTAAGAAAGGACACAGCCAACCTTTTGGCGCGATAGCCGACATTCATTGCCTCGAGTAGGTAATGAATCTTACTATGGAACAGCCTGCCCAGCAGTGGGACGCTATAGGCGGATGGTGATGATAATGATGGAACAACTGATTTCTTTGTCGCGCTTTCGTAGCTGTCCTCATAGTAAAATTGTTTGTATTGATGGGTAGAGTAAGCCCACTTACACCTTTTTGTTACACCTTGTATAATTAGACATAAAAAAAATATCAGCAGATATTTTTTTTATGTCGAAGCTAAGTTAAACAACTAGATGATCCCCACGATGGTACCATCGCTTAAATCACTTGATTTTATATTAAGATTCTGGAGACTATATAAGTATACGTTAATGCCGCCAAAATGCTCCGTTATTACACTGACTACCTTTCCCTTCACACCGAAACATTAAGAACTGCTTCATAACCGATCCGAAACGGCCGAAAGAAGAAAACGTCTAGGTAATTTACTAACCTAGCTATTTTTTTAGGCTTTTATCATTTTGAACTAGCGTGAACAGGTATACCGCACATAATAAATATGTGCTGTATACCTGACAAATAATGTATTTCTCAAAGCTCAACAGAAACATACTTAGAAGTCAGTTTACTAATGTTCATTCATGGAAAGGAACATGACTCAAGTAGTTCTCGCTCATTGACTCATGCAATACAACCTGACAAAAATTGTTTTATTGTCAGTAAGCTAATGTGATTCAAAATTCCGGTCCCTTACTTAGCCCGTCGACATTTGCTCTACAATAGAATATCTGTTTTGTGGATACTTCATGAATTAAACTAAAAATAAAACCATAAAAATATATCACTTTAATGAGCCAATAAAAATTCCAATTGAGCATGCTGTTTACACTCGAGCAATTGCTACGAGAAATCACCGGCTTTGCAAACCGCGCGAGAACAACGCGTACAGCGCGTACAGTGAGCAAACAAAAGTTACATGTTACTTCGATTTAAAAATAACTTGCCAACTAATAAATAATACTAACTCAAAAAAATAATAAACATAAAATAAAGCAGTATTTTCACACTTGAATGTAATTTAAGTGATGTTTGATGTTTACTTCCTAACAGGTACATTACCTATCTTCTTTTACTACCTATGTACTCACAAAAAAACCAACAATTTGTGTAAGAAATGAAACTAACCGTCATATTAGTCTGATTATAATATGCATAGCACATAGAATATTTATAAAAGCGATAGGCGACATTCACACGGGCGGAGCTGCGGGCGGCCACTAGTGTTAAATAAATCAATAAAAAACTGATTACTTACTATATTTACTATTTGAAATTAAAACAATTTATCGGATTTAACTCGCGTTTAATTAGATGTTACATTATTATTAGCGATGGGCTCTCCTGTATCACCCGTAGTCGCCGATATTTTCATGGAGGACTATCCTAAAATTCAATTCACCATGGAGTTAGAGTCAAACAATAGACTAGCTTTTTTAGGTATTTTAATTATCCGAAATCCAGATCACAGCTTGAGCTACACTGTGTATCGTAAAGCAACCCATACTGATAGGTACCTTAATGGTGACTCTCATCACCACCCCAGTCAGTTGTCTACCGTAGGGAAATCTTTGTTTCAGCGAGCGCGAGGCATCTGTGACAACCTACACCTGACAGCTGAGCTACAGCATGTCAAGCATGTATTGCGGGACAACAAACTGCAAATACCACGCCAAAGTCATAGAAGCCGAGCGGAACTTGTCACAGTCGAACGTCAACCTGCTGTATTACCATATATGAAAGGTGTCACTGACAAGATTGGCAACATCTTGAAGCGTGCTTCAATTAAAACTTATTTCAAGCCGCCGAAGAAGATTAACCAATTCCTACCACCTGTCAAGTGCAATATCCCCTTACAAGATGCAGGCACATACAAGCTAGATTGTGACTGCGGCAAATCAAACAAAGAGAAGCATAGGCACCCGGGTAAAAGAAAATATAGCTGACGTAAAACACAGGCGCGAAACGAAGTCGGCAGTGTGTGAACACGCTCTTGACGGACCCAATCACTATATCAGATTTGATAAGCCCCAGATTCTCGCCAATGAACACCGTTTCATTCCTAGAATGTTATGTGAGGCTATTGAAATAAAAAAAAACATCCTATTTTCAATAGAGAAGATGGTTGGAGTGTACCACCAGCTTGGGATCCCATCATGCGAATAATAAAGTCCCAAGCCCGTCCTCACACTGCCCAAAAAACTGACACCGTGAGCTCCGTATGCGTAATTCGGACCGCTCAAAATATAACACAAAGTGACGGTAGTTAACTTAAAACTTATCAAAGACAACTGACATCTTCAGTCTTCCCGTGACCACGATCGCTGTAAAGTAATCGAAACGTCGGGTGAATAATAATAATGTAACATCTAATTAAACACGAGTTAAATCCGGTAAATGGGTTTTATTTCAAATGTGTAGTGCTCGCGAAAATGTAATACATTACTATATATTTACTATCCTATTTTAAAAATAAAATATTACAAATACGATTAAATTTATTTATATTAACATAAAATAATTACAATGATAATTCTAGGACTGCATGTCAGGGCTGTTTTGTCATCTCTAGTAAGTAATTAGCGCAATTGAAATGCAGGTCATTGCTGATAGAGTCGTACAAGGAATGCCAATACTAATAGAGCTGGTAAACATTGTACATTTTATTATTTATACATAATACCACAAGATATTTTAGCCTGATAATTATAGGACCGAGCAAATGGCAGGAAGACTTAAAGAAGAAGAAAAAAAACCAATAAAACGATAAAATACAACACAAACTAACCATTAAAGACAAATTAAAGTAATATAAATTCAATACTACTTTTTCGAAGACATTAATATAATAAAACATGCAAAGACCTATATTTAATTTATCTATTACCTTAATAAAATAAGTGTTTTATAAGTATCACATACAACATAAACTTTTGTCAGATCGATTAATGAGTTTCAAATATTATTTCAAAAACATAGCCACATATAGAGCACCAATTCCAATCCATTTTATATTAGTAATTTGGTCTCGATTCGAAGACTTATGCCCGTTTTCACTAACCATTCCCTAGGCTTAGGTGACTCTTAACGACATGTGTCTCTTTCTATCTCCCTTAGATAGACTGAGATAAAAATCACACTTTAAATATAAATTGTTATATTTTAGTAGACATGTATTTAAAATAATTAGGAAAAAAACGGCTTAAGAAACAATTAATATTATAATTTAATTATACATTACAGACATGAAAAAAATATGATTTAAAAAGATAACAAGTGTAATATCTACGTATGTTATAAATAAAAGTAGAAAGTATCAAATTGAATGAAATTAAATAGCACAGAATAGTAGATTATTAACCAAGGGGATAAAGCAGTGTCTTCTGTCGCGGGTGACGATTTAAATCGCGAGCGTAACGAAGGACTCGAGGTTTACTCCTGAGCGTAGCGAGGGTGTTAAAAACTTAAATTACGAGCAAAGCGAGGGATTTAAGACGAGTCCTGAGTGTAGCGAGGGATTTAAGTTCACCCAAGACTAAGACAGATTTATCACCGAGGAAAATACTCTACTTTTCGTACCGTTTGCGAAAAAATTAACACAATAATAATATGAGATAAGCATTTATTAAAAATAATGACAATTAAAAGTAGAAGTTAACATTCGAAACATTGGACCAATTATTGATAGAGAGAGTTACAAACGCGGCAAATTCCTAGACTAATATTATTTTGTCGGAAAAGCAAAGGCATCAAGCTCATACGGCCTCGTCGGTTTTCGTAATTTTATTTAACAATCATAACTGCACAATAAATGCGTATTCCTTTTTCAAAAAGATGTATAATGCTCTATATACAAACTCAATGGTGTAAACACAGATGTAGTTCAGTATAAATTTCGGTTAGTATTCCAAATTTAAATCACATTCTCCCCCTAGAGGATGAATGAAATTCAGTACAATTTTCTTTCCCTGTTTTTAATAGATTAAAAATGACTATTGTTAAGTTCGCTTTTTGTGGCATAGAATGTCACTTTTTTGAGCAAGTGGTACGAAAAATATATTTTTAGTAAGTTTTAAATATAAGTACTGTGGTTTTTTCAAAACCCCGCCAGTTTCTTTTAATTGTATACACGTAAGAAATTGATATTGTAATGTATGGTATGTAAGTAATTACTATACACAATGCACAATAGAATGGTGTTATCATTAATAGTAATCAAATGAGTAAATTACTTCCAGATCCCATGAATGGCTGACGGACCCATGGGTGGCATACATCGTACCCACGTGGTAAATTCATTTGTGTCGTGACGTAACATTGCATAATCCCAACTACTTAGAACATGCTGAACGAACGCTACAGACCGTAATCGTAACGTGACACCAAATAACTCCACACTCAAGGCGAATTCTGAAGTTAGCTGGGTATTTTTTATGAGTTCCAACATTTTTTGGGTTCATTATAATTCCGCAGATGTATTGTATTGTAGGCAGACATGACATTTCAACGAAACACGTTTATCATTATTATAGAATATAATACCGTTAGCCGTTAGGATTGAACTTAAAATGTTTTATTATCTGTAAGAAAGAAATAAAATTTAAAAAAATAGACTTTTTGCGAAAGTTAAAAGTAAACCTGTTTTTATTAATAACCGTCTTATCTAATATATAAAGTTCTCGACTCACAAATTTAGTAACCATACTCCTCCAAAACGGCTTGACAGATTTTCATGAAATTTTACATGTATATTCAGTTGGTCTAAGAATCGGCTACTATCTTTTTTTTTATTATTTTTTATGGCAAAACAACGTTTGCGGGGCCTGCTAGTATTAAATAACATTTTGATTTTCTTTAGATTATAGGAATAGACGTAGATCTTACACCAAAGAAACATATTTGGATAGTCTGACCCACATGAGAATAAAAAAATAAGTAAGTGTAAAAATATCTAACGTATCCATTTCTAAAGGAAAAAGTTCGGCACACGAATAACGGTGAAATGTGATCATAAGAACACTTCAATTAGTGCCAAAGTACTTGCAAAGCGTGGTGTTTGTATGATCGAGTAAAACGTCGCACACGCATGGCCTCCAAGCTGCAAGCCGAGGTCGTGTCTTCCTCTGTGCATCACCTTGTTTAATTTTTTAAATAAAATTATTTTACACTGTAACTTTTACACTAGTGAATTATTAAACGACTTACTTACCGTTGAAGTTGTTATCGTTTTAATACACTTAGTCATATTTTATAAGGCTATTCACATACGGTTACACAGTCATACCACAAAGTGCATGTATCTGTGATACTACTACTATCTTACCTACTCTAGTCTAGCCCTGAAACTCATTTTTCTATCTTTATCTGGCAAATAATTAATGAAGCGTACACTGCAGATCAATAAACCTATGGTTTTATTCATTGATTAAGTAATTCAAAACGGTACCCCCCTGTACTAGACTTAAACCGAATCTTTCGGTCAAATCATCAAATGTAAACGCGATCGTCTCGTAGACCGCGCCGCACGAAACGCTCTAATTGCGCGCGCGCCGATCACAGTTTGATAACGAACACTTACGTATCCGTGATCGCATCGTAAAGCTAATTACAATATAGGTACAATAACAGTCGAGCATTCATCAACCCGTGTCATCGATGTTACCTTGACGCATTGAAATATGGCGGATTATGTTGATGATGAATCCTCTTAACAAAATAGAAAATTTAGAGCTTAGTTTAATGTTTTTTTACGTTATAAATGCTTTCTTAGATTTATAATCACTCATTGGCTTCTAATATATAAATCATCATCATCATCATCAGCCTATATACGTCCCACTGCTGGGCACAGGCCTTCCTACATGGGAGAAACACCGGGACCAACGGCTTAGCGTGCCTTCCGCAGCACGGAGGAGCTCGAGATTATAAATTTGATTGACCCATCCCGCGACCGACCTTGGCGAAAGTTGCGTTGTTTTCGTAATCGAAACCAGAGCGCTCAAACCACTGTGCCACCGAGCTCCTCTATATAAGCGTTACGGAAGCTTATTCAACGCACAGACAGTATACTTAAGATAATTTCATCTTTACTCTTGCGTATATAATTTCTATACCTAAGTACTCAATATAAAAATTGAAACGTGAAACCTTGAGGCGTAACACCATCCTTTTCATCTATGACGCCTACAGTTTTGCAACTTCCAAGCGTAAAGGAACTACAGACGTATATCTTTGATTTAAAACAGTTTTGAAAGGAAGGTTAAACAAAAAACCATAGTTTCAGTTTCAAGTTCAATATCACTATCACAAAAAGTTAATATTATTTTCATAACAGATAGATATAGATAGTTATCTGTTACCAAAAAAGTTCGTGTGTTTACATTAATAAATTATTAGTTAGACCAACGCATGTGGCTTTTGTCGATGACTTATCTTTTGACGTATCTTTTTCCTTAGAAGTACTTTTCGGAACTTCAATCGTTTGCCGTATATATATTTTTTATTGCCAATTTAGAATACGTAAGAATGAATTTTAAAAATGAATAAGTCCCTCCAACATTTAGCAATTAGTGACTATAGCGATACTGAGCTTAATATTTTAAATTATAACATCAAATAGTTTTTAATTGGTTTTTAAAAAAAAATCCTGAATTAATCGACTCTCTTGTGTTGTATCTCATCGTCAAACATTATAGATTACTCAATCTCGATGTATGTAGTAAATATTATAAATATAGAAGTTTACTAAACAACTGATTTTTTGTATAACACCCACGACTGATTGATGAGCTTATTTTTTTATTTTCACAAAACATCTCGTATGTACTGCGCACCAAAGAAAATTAACATGTGTGTCGTGCAGGAAGCGTGACAACATACCACTCATATGTAAATAACAAGCTAGTGTGTCTTATTTGTCACTATCGAACTCTTGCGTCATACCATGTCCAAGTGGTTTTCAATCCCTAGTGTTATCTGATTTCGGGTGTGTCCATTTACATTGTCTTCGACTAATGTCGTCAAAGAACCGAACATTACAAAATAGCCGAAAAATTCAGCAAATGACATTGGTAATGTAGATTTTTTTATAAAGACAGTTTATTTCATTTTACCATCTCAATTTTCGTTTTTTTTATCAAAATAAGCTTTTTTGCATGTTATACATATAAAAGTTAATGAGACGAGAAGGTACCTACAGTTTTTAAAATACGAGTACAATTATATTTATTTGCATTGAAGCACAAACAAATCCATTAAATTTAGATTCTCTAACAAACAAATCCGTAAGATTTCGTTATTATTTTATTCCAGAAAATAGGTATGTAATAACCAAAATAAAAGTCAAGAAAATTACATCCTTTTATAAACAACTCGATGTATATAACAATACACTACGACATCTTTATTTCAAAACATGTGTCATACCAAATTTGGGCAATACACAGTAGTTATCTACTGAAACGTTTTTTTTACAGTATGTCATTGTGATAGCAATTTGTCATACACTAACTAACAACATAGGGGCGTCAATCACCAAATGACTGGTCATTATTTACGCCGATGGCCACCGTCCGTCGCTGCAATCATCATTGACTTCTTCCTCTTCGGTGGGAGCCTCCGACAATAAGGCACTGTTTCCGTGGGAAGCGACAAATTGTAAGATAACAGTTTCTGCTAAAGGTACAAGTTGGTTCTTGATTTGAAACACAGAATCCACAACTTTTTTTATAACAACATAAACAAAACCATCTTTGTTTTCCACTTAACCTACTTCACCAGTTTGATGGTCTCATGCCGTGAGAAAGCCCTAACAAAAAGGTTGTAAAAATTGGCGAATTTTCTTAACTATTACTATTAGACTATAAACAATTTCGAAAGTTACAGAATAATGCGCACACTCTTATTATTAAGCCCAAATTAAGCATCATAATCATGTTCATTTATTAATATGTTTGTGGTTCACATGTATTGGATGTTACACAATAATAATAACAAGTACATTATGTGCCTTGCTTGATTATTAAGAGCACAAGCTCTTAACGGTACTGGAAAACAGAGAAATACCTATCCATTTATATAAAAATGAATCCCTGTTTCTTTAGCGACTTTAACGATTTGAGTATTTTTTTTTATTTTGTTCGCTTTACTTTAGGAATGGTTTTTTGGCGCTTACTTTTATTTATCTTATTAAATCAGACCCTGAAGTTCTACCATATTAAAGTTGTAGATAAATAAAATTACACAATTTAAAGAAATACGGTGCCATAAAAATTTAGCACATTATTTTTTATTAACTAGGCAGCGGGACACATAAAATCAGTTAATGTTATTTAGCAGACAGCTGTTTATTTTATATGACAAAAGTGTTCGTTAGTTTCACAAAAACTTAAATTATAATTTTTTTGTTATGTTTGCTTTAATTACAGAGGAAAGAATTTCTCCTTGATTTTGGCCACTTTTCGTACGAAATCCGACTTTCTTGTAGCAGTTACTTTTTATAGGATAGCGGCTACGTAGCTAGAGGAATGAGGGGGCGATGACTCACTTACGTTTAATTTTTTTGCTAAGCCTTTAAAAGACCGAAACATCTACATACAAATTTGCAAAACACTCAGCAATAGCCAAGTTTTAGTTGCAAGTAAAATCATAATCTGGGATGAATGCACAATGTTGCACAAAAGCGCTTGAGCGAATGAAATTAGCGCTTGCCTTAAATCATTGACTCTGTAGCGCTATTTAATAAAACTTTATTGACGACAAACGTGCGATTTTCATTACTAAGCAATCCATCTGTCGAAGATATCTGGAAGTATTTCGGTAACAGCCACGTTCCTGTCGACAAATCAGATGGTTTTATTTCGTTTCCTCCGAATATGTGCAGTTTATAACGAAGCAACCAATCCAACTATTTTTTTCAAATCATTGGATCTGCCTGTCTGGCTTGATATCGTACAATTTATAACTGAAGGTTTGTTTAGTAATCATCATAAGTACTTCGAAATCTGAACTAGATAAAAACTATGTAACAGAACGCGTTTGGTGGCGAGGAAACTCATGGACAATATGATTCACTTGATGATAATCAAAGAAGAGTTCAAAAGCAGGGAAGATCATTTAGATTTACCTCAATAAACCAAATGCCTTGCTGATGCGTAACTGACATTAATTTTAATATGATGAAAATACTTTCATTTTAGAATTTTGTACTTTTAAAGAACTTCATTCATGTTAAAAAACTGAATTTAATAAGCTTATTATAAGTTGAGACAACATTTATTATATAAAAAATTATCTACCATAAGGAAGTATTACCATTTTTGTCATACTTGTAGAGAGAACGAACAAAAAGTCCTACTGTTTCCTTGGAAAAAAAACAGATTATCAATATTAGATCGGTAAACTCGCCCACTGCAGTGGAGTAATGCAAAGCGAAGGTATCGGGGCCACGGGGGTGCCGCGGCGGCCGGCGACCGGCTGGGCCTCTGTTACATCAAATGCGACTTAGTTATATATGAGAACTCACCAATTACATAATGTATAATTCGGCTAATTCTGGTGCAGTATGCTATAATTTTTAATGGAAAATATACAGAACTTTTCCTATCATTGGCCTGCCTTGTTCCCAATTTAATTTGTGGTCGGCGTAAAATGTCTTCCTCTTTGAATCTCCTCTATCATGCGACATTTCCTCATTCATTCCCTTCTTAGCGTTCAAAGTGATGGCTAAGAAGATCCATCACTTTATAGCAAATAACTACAACAATTTTCATTTCCCATTAAACTGTTCGCAGATATTTTAAATCAATATTCGATTCTTTTACATCGCATCTAAATTTTTCCGGATATTTTTATCATATTTTGTTTATTTTATCGCAATAGTATTAAAGCGATGGTTTGTTTCCCATAATTTTGATTTCACGCAAGTTTCAGTTTGCAGAGTATTCGTTTTATCAAATTTTACTGCACCAAACTCACTACACATCGAAAATACGAATTTAATGCTTGCTTACATTCTGCTTGCATGCATTGTGCTATTTATGCTTGTTTACTTGCTTACCAACAATAGATCTCAATAACTTATTTAGCCATAAATACTGAAACAAAGAAAAAAAATGTATTGCAAATAACATTTATTACTTTTACAGTGTGTTAGTTTAATACATAAATATAAAACAATTTAAAATGTAAAAAGCTTATTCGAGGTGGTCTCAATTGGCTGCAATACAGTCCTTTAAACGTTGAGGCTAGTTATCAATAGAAGCACGCACTCTTGCCATGGGAAAATTCTTCACTGCCAATCGTAGGGATTGTTTTAGGGACTCCAAATTATCATGGCGTTTAGAGCAAGCCGTACTCTCTAAAACTGACCATAAATTATAATCCAGCGGATTAAGATCGGGCTAGACAACGGCCAGTCTTCAGCTCTGATGAAGTCTGAAACGTTCGTTTCCAACCAAGACTGCGTAGACCGAGTTTTATGACCCGGCGCCGAGTCTTGCTGGAAGGACCATTCTTGGTTATTGAACATGGTTTTGTTAAGGGGCTTCACTACCTTCTCAAGAATGGTATCTTGATACACTTGTGCCGATGTTTTGATACCTTTTTCACAAAAGTATGGCTCAGTCACTCCTTCATAGCTAATACCCCACCAAACCATCATATCACTGAAGTAGGATAGTGCCCACGTTGCACTCTGTCGACTGATTAGGAAGCTTCCTTATAGCTTTGAGCATAAATACGGTCATTTTTTTTTTGTTAAAATGTTGCTCAATTGTAAATAAAATCTCATCCGTAAACAAAAATTTTCTGTGACCTCCCTTTGCGTACCGCTTCAGTAGTTGTTTCGATTTTACCACCCTATTCTTTTTTAAATTATCAGTTAAGAAATGACCTGTACGTCTCTTATAGGCTTCAAGTCCTAAGTCATCTTTTAAAATACGCGACAGGGTTCTAGGTGACAAGATTTCTTGGAATTCTTTCCCTTACTGCTTTGGCCACCTTTTTCGTACGAACACTACTTGGACGGCCAGATCTTTTTGTGTCACAAACAGAAGAGGTCTCATTGTACCTATTAATAGCCCGGTACACAAACATTTTACTAATACCAAGCGTATGGAGAGTTTTAAAATTGCATACCTACTTTGTGTAATGCAATCACAGCGATTCGGTTCTCTTTATCACCCCACTCCATTTTAATATCGCAAAATATTGTACAATGTATTGGCGCCAAAATGAGAAAACTCAATGAACAATCATATAAAAATGACAGATTCCAAATTCAAATGCAATATTTTGTTTATTTTTAACTGTAACAGTATTTATCTCCAGATAATTTAGGTCAGGTAAGGTTAGAACCAGTAACGCGCAAAGGCGAGCGACTGTAGCGGCAGCGGACGCCGAGCGCCAGATTCCATCTATTGTTGGTGAATTAATCAAATCGATGCATTAAACATACTGAAGTAGTTGGTAATCATATCATCACCAGCCTATATACGGGCACTGGCCTTCCTATATGGGAGAAACACATGAGGAGTGATCGGTACGGTACGGTAGTGATCAATCTCTTTATAGTTAGAGTTTTTTTCACGCTGCATTTAAGAAAACGAATTATAATTTATATATAATGTTTTCGATCTCAGTCTTGTATAGAATTTCAGACCATTCTAGTCGTGACAGGGCCGGGGTGCTGAGCCAGTGGTCGAATTGCTAATGAAAAATTTTTCACGTCTGAGTGTGTTCGAGTTCAAGGTAGGTAATATAATAGCGGTTATCCAGATCCCGACATTTTATAATTTTATGAATCGTGAGTGCAGAGCGAGATACAAGATACGAATCTCATCCATATTTATGATACACGCTTAGAATTTTTTATCACATTTGCTATTTTAGCGAAATAAAATATTCATTTTACTTGCTAATCCATTATTTATTGTGAATTTTATTTCAGTACAAAATATTAAGTTATTTGTAGTACCTACTTGTAATAGGTATATACCTACTAAGTAGATTAATCAAGTTAACTTTTTATTAAACATTGCATTTCACTGTGATATTTAATATAAAGGATATTATTAGTTATATTCAGATTAACTGGTTCCAAAACCAACATTTCCTGTTATTGCAACCTTAAAACAAAGCTGCCGGTGATATACTATAGATATTATGAAATGTGTATTGCACAGTAACTACGAGTGTACCTACCTACTTTAAAGTGAGTGAACAGATACAATACGACGTATCTGCTCATTGGATATCACACGCTCAATTAAATATCCATTTTATAACCGTCATAGAGCTCAAATAAAATTGAATACCTCAATTATTTTAACTGTAAACTTTAATGACATCCCATATTTGATTTTGATTAAAAAAAAATCCATTACGTATATTGGCTAGAGTAAATTTTTACGGTCATACACTGATATTGAACCCAATAATTTGGCGGAAGTTTTGGCAGCATTTAATATAGCACCGGTGTAGATTTTTATTTTAATGATTAGAAAATTATTTGTGACTGAATATAGTATAGTGTGATATGGAGAGGTAGAGCTTTTTTTGTTATTTTCACTCGAACTCAGGGAGTTCCACTACGTACAGTCAGCGTCAAAATGCTGTTTACATTCTGTCTCTTAGGTCAATGCCGCAAGGATCAAAATCGTTAACGTCTTTTTGCAGCTGACTCTACATAATATAAAATCGTAGCCGAATAACCCTACTTTAGTCTTTAAGGTCACTTGAGCTCAAGAAGGAAGCGTTGTTGCGGAAGCAGGGGAACTTATCTCCCAAGCTGTCAAAATGACGTTACCTCTTCATTTTTAGAGAGCAGGCAACGTAACTATTACAAGCGTATCACTCACCAACAGCGCTATAATTTGGTATAAAACGTAAAAATTGTATAGTTATGCGTCCCAAATGTATATGCCAAAACAACAACAAGTGGTGTGGAATCATTAAAATAAAAATTGTGAATGTTGAGAACTTGAGAGTAAAGGATTCACAACCTCATCTGATGCCAAACTCTCCCATGATGTAATTAACTGTACTCCAATAACATTTATATACATCGTATTATCAATATTTCCCCGGTATCTAGTATCCATAACACAAGCTTTTAATGATGCTTACTTTGGGCTAGATAATAAATGTGAGTGTGTGATTATTGTTATTACTTATTATTATTATCTCGCACGATACAAAATTTGAAGTAATCGATGGCTTGGATGAGGAGTGCTATTACTCTAATAAACTAAAATTACTATATTAGTATTGGATTTGTAAGTAACTCAGATTGGAAAAGTAGGTGGCTAGAGGTCCGTTAAACAAATGACGGTGAGACGGCACAATCCACGGGTGCTCCGCTCTCTGTTGCGCTAATGCTGTTACATCATTTACATTGCTATGTTACCGCTAATAGGACACAAGACATAGGTACTCTAATGTGTAATCTTATTCACGCTGATCTGTGTATTATTGCAAATTCAAAAAATATTTTGTTGAGTAACAAAAGTTCATACTCTAGATAAGTTATCCTCTAATACAATGCATCAGAGACGCGTTTCTTTTGCCCATAATGGTGAATATTTCATTTTTTTCGACCGCACCTGTTAATGTTATTGCAGAAACAAAACGGAAATTTAGCCCTTAAGTATTTTTTACTTCTCTCGGAATAATATTTTCTGTCAATAATTATGTCAGCTTGAATAATTATTTGTTTAATTTGGAAAAGTAGTTGTAACAATAGGACTCCGTATTTTAGATGGTTTATACGGGTGCCTGGTAAATGTTATAACAAGCGGGTGTTTAGTATGTGCGCGGGTTGTGTGTGTGTGTGTGTGTGTGTGTGTGTGTGTGTGTGTGTAGTACAACTACCTTATAGTGTGTCGTAACGATACGCGATAGTACGTATTTTTTAGGTTTGCCACGAGTAGGTGTGACAATGTTTACATTGATTTGGTCGGAAAATAACTTTCAGAGATAACTCTTGACAAGGAACACAACCACCCCCTTAAATTTTATTTCTGACTTTTCTAACACTATTAGCTTCAAAGGAGACTGTTTTTGGGGTGTTATTCCGAATAATTTTGTACAGCAATGTGAATATACCTCTTTACAAAGGTAATTAAACAAGCTACTCCATTTTAAGTCAATCGGATTTTTAAAGCTCCCCATTTTTTCCAAATATGTTACAGCAGAAGGTAAACGCACATTTTTTCTTTTCACCCTCGTTTTTCAAAAAACTTTGTTGTTCAATATAAACCAGAATAAAAGCCAAAAAAAATACCGTCCGATACATAAAATATATCACTCAAATCTGTGGATCATCTCCTTGTTTTTAAATGTTTTTTCGCGTTGTTAAAAAAAAAATTATATTTTTAAATTGTCGTGAATTTGTTCGTCACATAACACTCTTACGTCCTTCTGCAAACTCTCCTGACGCGTTACACCGTACACCGCAGCGGAAACACAAGCAGCATCCAATCTGCTATGCGATTCTCTAAAGTCAGCAGCCTTGAGTTCGTGGCTGTGGGCAGCGCTGAGATACGGTAATACCTTTTGGCATTTGTCTGACACCATTTGACAGCGGTTGGCGATACTAGCGTTCCGATTCGATTGAAACTTACACTCGTGTAACGCGTTGTAGCGGTAAGAGTGTCTTCTGTGTATAATTTATCCATCTAGAAAACTTACACTATCTTAAAACTTTAATATATGCACTAAGTATATTGTCTGATTTAAAAAATGGATTCAGACATAATGATAACCGTAATAAATCTATCGTTGATCATGATTGCGAAATTGTTGGCCTTCTAGATTTTGTTTCGGCAACTCTATTGTTTAGTAAACAGGTTACCCGTATGATACAATCATTTTAAAACAATTATGGTGTTAATATAATTAATAATAATGCTGATGTTAAAGTTAGAGGTTATTTCACCAAGATAATTGAATCGTTTCGGATCTAAAAGAGATTTACATAAGTTTTACTAGGCCGAATAATAAAATATAAAAATTAGCATCAAACAAATAAGAATTTAATAAAAAGTATGAGTAGGTATGACCACCGATAAAAAATACGACAAAATTAAAGTGAGACAAAGAAAAGCTGTCTCTACCTATACAGGGTGTAAGGTGGACGCTCTCGAAAACGAAGGCAGGTGGCAGTGCTGGTCATCGCGAAAAAATATCAGCTGTTCCATACAAACAGGTCGTGTAGATATTATTATTTGTATGAAACAGCTGATTTTTTTCGCCATTTCCTTTATCTAGTATCTATAACACAAGCTCTTATTGATGTTTACTTTGGTCTAGATTGTAGGTGTGAGTGTATGAATATTATGAATATTATTATTTCAAATATATTTTCTAACAAGTCGTGTTTAGGGTGACCAGTACTGTCTGCCTTTGTTTTAGTGAGCGGCTCTCTAACATCCTGTATAGTTATAGTTTATGTTCGACTAATTAAGTTATGTTTAATTCACTTATGCTTCGATAGTGAAAAACAATCGATTTCATCCGTTATCAAAGTTATGAGCTTTGAAGTGGTAGAGTTTAATAAGACGTACGGAGGCCTAAGTACAAGGTCTGAAGTTTGTATAAAAGTAGTAGTAGAAGTTCTTTTATCCCCACAGGGAAAGGCAATGTACAAAGCCATTCAGCCAAATCTTAGGTCATATATCTTCAATTATTAAAGTGTTGAAGGCTATTAAGGCAGATCTTTTGATCAAATTTTATATATTTCCAAAATAGATTGATTAAATATGAAGATAGCTTGAAAATTATCAGGATTTGATAATAACTCTTGCAGAGATGGCGGGATATTCGTAATTTATTGTTGCAGTTCATCAATAAATAAAATTCTATGAATATTTAAGGCTGAACTTTCAAAAAATATGGTCTCCGGGGTTAGCGATACATTAGCAAGGGGAACGTTGCGTGCAGATTGGGGATTGGGGATGTTATAATTTTTATTATGTTAAAATGAGCATTACACCTGCAATGACCAAATTCCTACATTTGCGTTCAATGAATTATATCGTGGATAAGGAATAATAAAAATAGGAACTATATTTACGTTTCCAGTTAAATTTCTCTTCATAAGTCGAAAACCAAGTTTTAGGAATTAGGAAGTTTTAAATTAAATCATGTATAGTGCTAACAAATCAGTTTATAGTAATAATTTGTAGGCTTTTAACTAACTTTTATTATAGATTTATATGTCAATAGGTGTTCTATGATATTGAAAAGACATAAGTATTAATGCCTCTTCAATATCATAAGTCTCCAATATTTTATCATCTCTCGACGAGCTTTGATAACTGTATAGTAAACTTCTAGTGTAAGACTAGCACAAAACCTTCAAGTTAATAAGGCCAATACTGAGTCTGAATTGACCGGCACACCGCCGCGGTCACCGTCCATTGACCTCCGCACAACATCTAAGCTGACAAAAGACGACACATTTACGGCCCTTGCCGGGATGGAACGAATATTACAACAGGCAGGTATTCCACAGAAAACGCTACAGATATTTTGGCCGCACTTTGTAAACGAACCTACCAACGTAGGTACACTTTTTTTTTAAAGAAACTGTACGAGTTTCTTCCACAACCTCTTATGAGTCGACTCTCTTTGATCCCGCTTTCAATGAAAGGCAGGAACATTTCCACCACTGCAATTGGGCCGCGGATCCCCAGTATGGGGGGCCGCTCTCAAATTGAGACAGAATTTACAGCTCTGTACTCAAACTGGTTCACTTCGTAGAAACGGACGCCCATCGTAGGTACACCTACCAACGCTCCACTATCTCTACTTTTTACGTTTTTTCGTTCGAGGACCAGTTAAAGTTTTCTGGCGCTCTGAGTCGCGGGGTGTGTATCTCGTCGGCTTTAGGAGGTTGTAACTATTCTTGGTTGATATTTATGTTTAACAAAATCATCATCACCAGCCTATATACGTCCCACTGCTGGGCACAGGCCTTCCTACATGGAAGAAACACATGAGGAGTTTGGGCCATAACACCACCACGCTGGCCCAGTGCGGGTTGGTGGGTTAAAGCGGTTGCAGTAACAACCGGGACCAACGGCTTAACGTGCCTTCCGAAGCACGGAGGAGCTCAAGATTATAAATTTGATTGACCCATCCAGGGACCAACCATGGCGAAAGTTGCTTTGTTTTCGTGATCGAAACCAGAGCGCTCAAAACACTACGCCACCGAGCTCCTCTCCTCTCTTTAACAAAATATATTTTACAAATTTCCATAAATCATTACATGGCTCGATAATAATGTCAGAAGATTGCTTTGTTCTCCATTACAATAGTTCGATTTTCAAAGATATTTTCAAGGTGAAAATCAGTCATAAATAATACATTGTCATAGCCTGATTCGACACACTTTGCGTTTTGAGACAAGTGAGGAGATCTTAGATAGGTAGAAATGTTTATGAATAGAAAAACTAGTAGGTAGACAGTACGTTTCAAATTGTCAATTCGACAATAACATTGTACATCATAAGAACATGTCTGTGTGTATTTTCTAGAGAAGCTACTTTTACGTAACATGCGAACAATCTTTTTAGGTTTATACAAAAAAAAAAGGTATTGGTTAAGATGCAGTAAGACGCCCGAAGGTAAGTCTACGACAGTTAAAAAAAATAGTTATATTTTAAATGTGTGGCTTGACTGTTAAAATTCCAAACATTTTGACGACCGGCTTGAAGAATGACGCCAGTCGTTAGCGACTCTGTCTGTTTACCAGAGGTCCCGGGTTCGTATCCCGCTATATAGTGTAAGATGTGTTTGTTTGATGAACACGAACATTTATTCACTAGCCATGGTTTCTGTATACGTATAATTAAAATTAATATTTATAAATAATAAAATAATAAATCCCATTGGATCAGTAAAATAGGATTGAATATGGTGAAATAGGATTTTAACAATATTTCTATTAGTTTAAATTTGAAATATCCATACATATAATCCCTAGTGGATTAAAGGTATATACAGCATGTAGATTCATTATCTAGTAAAATTAAGGTGTTTTCATGTTATGAGTAGGTATTAAGACCCACAACATTAAAATACCTAAATTTTAGAACTTATTACCGTCGGTATGCCAAATCAGCGTCATCATGATGGAGCATAGCTATAATAACGCATTTACAATCCTGTGTATAATTATTATTCTGTATACAATAAACATTGCCCTAACTAATATAATCACAGGCTAGTTAGTCATTACTAGTGCGGTATATGTAACAAAAAAAACTTTAAATCAAATAACCAACATACTTACGAAAGATACCTATTTGCTTACAACCGCATTTTGAAAACAAAATTAAACGTAGGGTTGTCTACCATAAGAACTAGAAATGGAAGTATAAAACTCACTTATAGTTTACATAAAAAATATGAAAAGTCTTTCAAAATAAATAAAATTGACACTTTGAATCGATAGCAAAAGTAATTTCAACAAAAATATCTTATGATTTTTTTGCAGTTAATGTTGCAATAAAAGATTACGAAATATAGAAGAAAATATTCCATGACCAGAGTGCAACTGTTAAATCAGTAAAGAGTTAATTCTTAGGTCGAGCCTTTCTAATATCAGTATCCGTAAGAGAACCGTAGCGGAAAAACCAGAAATTTTGATTTTAAACATCAATTTCATGCGTAAGATTAGGTACCATTGAGAGCTTACATGAAAAACATGCACTGAGAAATATCCTACTGTTATAGAAATAGCTACTTACTGCAGATTAAAATCATACACCTTTTACTAAATTCCACGAGATTAAGTTTTTTCTTAGAATTTTAACAAATAACAGAGTGGTAACCCTAAATAGCACTAACCACAAGTATTTCTCTGAAAGCTACATGTGATTTAAACCACGCAGTAAAATGGAGTCGGTCGGCACTAAAACTACGCATATATCATTTCGTGGGTGAAAATAAGAACGTAATGTAGGTACGTACCTACATTACGATGCTAGTAAAACGTTACTTCACTTATAGAGGCAATGCTAAAAGACACCTTTCACTGGCACAAAGAACTACCTATAGTATATTTTGCGTACTTATCTACATATAGGTCAAAAAAACAAAAAAGAAAATATAGCAAATTACATTTGGGCACAGACGATCTGTATAAAGAGGTGCGCCGAACACTCGTTTTATATTCGGTAGGTACTCGGCATAATCGGCGTTACTTTAAATGTTCGTATTCAGCCGCATTGTGGTCATGTAGAAACGTACCGGATTAATGTACTGAGTGTTTATTCATTTATATTCTAATACATTGTATATGTACCGTACAATATTTTGTTAAATGCAACATCACGCACAGGATTCCGGGTTCCTTGAATCTAGACAAGATATAAGGCACCCAATGCCTTTTCTTTCACGCGGTGACATGATTTTAATTCTCAAATATGCAGTCTATCAACAGTTGTAGTCAAATAATTAGCGTTTGAAAGTAAGAAATGCTACAAATTCGGTTTAGATAAGATTCCTAATGCGTCCGATTGCAAAAACACCAGTATACGCGTGATTGAAAATACTAGTAAAAATCAAAAAACGTACACCATAAAATAATATTGAAATCGTGAGACCTGCAAATAGCAGGAGGTACAATCATCCCAATGATACCTAACTGCCTACTCGGAAGAAAGCACTAGCCTGGAGCGGAGGACAAGACATTTCCCTTTGCATAATAGGCTTCGATCTATCTAGGCCATACACGGCAATTTACGTTATTTTATGTAATGATTTTTAAGCTGAACAGTATAATTTGGTACCGTTAAGTAAAACCATATCACCAAAACTGACCATTTCTTATTATGTTACAGCACAATGTGATAAAATTAAAGCACCGCATGTTTTTCCATGTATGGATGATATCTTAAGGTTATTAATTTTCTCGATAATTTAATTAATATTTACCTCATTATTATCCAATGTATATTTTCTTAGACAGATACCAAAGTGCAATACTAAATTATAATTCATAAAATAATACGCAAACTGTATGAGCCTTATAAACACTCTTGTGTGATCGTACGCATCTGTAGTTGTTTTCTACACAACGAAATAATATGCAGCAGGAATTGTTAAACATATAAATGGCTGTATTAGATATTATTTAAAGAATATAACATAAATATTGTACGTCCGAAATGTATAAAACTGTTGTAAGCACTATTTATATTTTAGGACCTTTTTTATACACAGTTATACAATAAAATTTTATTCTATTCTATTCTATTCTATTCTAGAATAATAATAAATTGAGCAACTAAAAAATAGCAAGTGGGCGACATAAATCGTGAAATGGCATCTTATCTTTGAATAGATGCCCGAATCGTATGTTTAACCGACTTCAAAAACGAGGAGGTTCTCAATTCGGCCGGTATGTTTTTTTTTTCTATGTATGTACACCGATTACGCCGAGATTACTGATCCGATTTAAGTGATTCTTTTTTTGTTCGATGCGGAATAGCTGCCATTTGGTCCCATAAAATTTTTTTCAAAAACAGTTGGTTACTTTGGTTTTAAATTAAAAAAAACTTAAATTATTAAGTCGTCTACATATGCGAAATTGCGAATTTTTGCTTTTCAAATGACTTTTTAGTGAAACGATACGATAGTAGGAAACAATATAAGTTTACGGTCACCCATCTAGCTTCGACCGTAGAAAGCTACCACTAAAAATTGTGAAAAAAAAATTTAAACAAAAATTTGAACCGACTTCAAAAAACTGAAAAGGATAAAATAATTAAATTTAAGTAGGTATTCATCCCCTAGAAACATATTTTTGGAGTTGGTGCTAAGTGGTTTCCAAAAACAATAGAAAGTGAAGCACCGACTCCAAAAATATGTTTCTAGGGGATGAATACGTACTTAAATTTAATTATTTTATCCTTTTCAGTTTTTTGAAGTCGGTTTTAATTTTTTAGATATCACTCACACCCACACTTAGTATTTTCGTTGGTTAGATCATGTTAGAATGATGCTCAGTTAAATACAAGCCTTATTTAAACTTATATGTTTACATACAGTTTTAAACTTCAGTGTTTATGATCTGTTAGCTTCTTTTGATAAATTCATAAATTACTCAAATAACCCAAACAGTATAATATTCCCTAAATAATGTACGCTGACAGCATAGGGGAAAAGTGTTCTGCTCCCAACATATTGCCTTTTTAATAATCTGGCAACCTTACTCTCGCAGGAAAACATCTGAAAGGTCAAATGGTCAAACTTTGCACGACCTCTCTAAGAATCTCTCCCTGTCCACATAATACACTTGTTTTATTAAGTCGAACATGAACAATAATTTTGTTATGCTGATTCATTTAAACTAATCTTACCTGACGTTGAATTGCCCAATTTTATAGATTTTTAGTTAAGTATCCACGATAAATGGTCTAACAACGAATATATCTACAATTCGACCTCAACTTAGCTCACTCGATTATCAGACCGTTACAACAACACAATATAAAACTACATAACAAAGTCACAGTTCTTTGTGATGCAGGCTGTGGAGTTACAGTCTACGTTTGTTTACACAACTACAAGGAAAACGTATTATATTCATGATTTATTTTATAGCTTTATAGCTTTGACATTTAACGAAAGGGCTCTACAAATATAAGTACTTATAAAATTTTCACAAATCACATAGACAAAAATTTCTCAGACACCTTGGTTAAATATATTTATTAAATAACTACCATACATGTATAATTTTACCTGTAGTAAAAAACGAATAGGTGCTTACCTAGATGATTCATCAAAGGTGTATTTGTTATCGAAACCGGAGCATGCACAAAAATATTTAAAATGTCAAATAGACGTAAACTACGTAGGTCTGAAGACTTTTGTTAGAGTTGTGTACTTAAAGACTAAAACAGGACCCTATTACTAAGACTCCGCTGTCCGTCCGTCCGTCGCGTACGTCTGTCACCAGGCTGTATCTCATGAACCGTGATAGACAGTTAAAATTTTCACAGATTATGTATTTCTGTTGCCGCTTTAAACAACAAATACTAATAAACAGAATACAATAAATATTTTAAGGGGGTCCCATACAATAAACGTGATTTTTTTGCTTGTTTTTGCTCGATTCTGGTAACGGCAACAGCTATACGCTTGTTTATAGATAATGGTGTGGATACCGTAATAGGTAATCAAAATTTGTAATTTCGAGCTCCTCCGTGCTTCAGAAAGCACGTTATGCCATTGGTCCCGGTTATTCACCATCTCGCGTTAAGCCAGCGTGGTAATGTTATGGTCCAAACTCCTCATGTGTTTCTTCATGTAGGAGGGCCAGTGCCCAGCAGTGGGACTTGTATAGGCTAGTGAAAATGATTATTAACATTGCAAGAAATCATCAATTACAAACCATTAGATAATATATATAGCTTTGAAACTATAAAGAAGGATAATAGAGCCCACTAGACATAGTTCGACTACACAAGGGAACGTGTCACGATTGCGCCCAAAGGCAAAGAGCTCCTATTACTTTATAGGGGGAAAATCAAACTAGGTGCGCAGACGCAGAGCCTCGCGGGTCGCGGCCTCGCACTTCGGGCTCACGATCCCGTTTACACGATCTACTTTGATAGCTTCCTCATCTATAAATCTATAACCAGACGCAATGGGTCATAACTACATAATATGATTCTGGTACTTACCTGTAGATCATAAAACCGTCCCCGATTGACATACTTTTATCGACGCAAGTCGTAATGCCAGTAATGCGCTTTGTGTAAAAGTTAAATCCATGTGTGATAATTACTAATACTTACTTAGGCATCAGTGTTATAGCAGGTGACGCAATAAATAAAACGATATAATATTATCTTCGTAGAAATTATACTACGGAAATTATGCTACTTACTCACTTGCAACTTTCTACTACACGTTTGTAATTTTGAAGTTGCGAATAATGGGAGGTAATCAGTTTCTATATTAAATCTAGTCCTTTTATAAGCCGAATAAAAGAACATCATAATTTATAACTGTCAGCTAAAAATACGGGGTTGATTAACTTCAATAACAGAGAAGACGCAACAATGATTGTTGTTGTGCGAATAAATGGAACGCTTTATATTATGCGAGTGCAACGTCGGGTGTGACGTGAATTGTCCGTAAATGGGTACCTTTGCAACTAAAAATAAAGATCCTACTGCTCTACGTAGCTACAGAAAATGTTTGCATAATAATATAAAGCCTGTGTTAAATATAGGTACCTACATTCAGTCAGAGGTGATAAATCGATTGCTTGCAAAAAGAACTAAAAAAAAATTAATTAGCCCACCAAGCATCAGATTCCAGACAGAATTGATTTTTCAATTATCATAGACCTCCAGAGGCACAGAATACTTTTACTGGAGTCCAGAGGTTTAACGCCGCTTGACAGATTAAAAATAAAAATTGATCATTTTATCAGAAAAAGAAATAAAATTACGTAGGTTGGTACATAAGCACAGACAGTATAAGAAACAAAATCTATAATAAGAATTAAGGATAAAAAGCTTCCACCAAAAAACTACCGCTAACAAATTGCAAACACAAAAAGCTTCCAAGGAAACTATGATGAAATCAAAAGCTACAGACTACAACTGTTGCAGAGGCTCGGTTTTCTCAACAAAAGAATATATATTGTGTCCGGTTTATGGGTACCTACTTCACAATTTTATCATCTTTTACATGACCTAACATTATCATCTTTGTTTCTTCAGGATGCGGAAGAAATCAGCGAGTTTTCACCCGTGGTCAACGCAACGTGCAAATCCGGTATCATGTCCATCAGAATAACCTTCCATCAACCCTTCAATGGAGTCGCACACACCAAAGACTTCAGGTAACATAATTTATTTTAATTTTTTCTTGTGGGTTACAGGTCAAAGAAACACTTTGATATCTTAAAAATGACTTTTATTAGAAGTTTACAGTTTACTATCTCTTACCGGATATATATGCTGATCTTGGATCATTTACCACTCCCACCCTCCAACCATCCTCAGGAGTCGGGGTTTCATCACTAGCTTGTTCTTGTCAGCTCTTATTGCCATTGTTTGTCGGTATGAAACTAAGGATTATAGACGTAGTCTTTATTAAAACTGATGAAATGCTAAAGAATTAAGAAACAGAATAAACAAATTCAACTCTCGGCCCTGCCATAAAGTGACCTTTTATTGTATTTACCTTGTATTGTACTTTATTTTTAACAATTTTTATAAGATTTTACTCTTTTTTTTCAGAACACCAGCTTGTAAAGTACAAGGTAATGGAACAGAAACTGTCTCGTTCGATATCAACATGGAGGCTCCAAAAGGTTCACCAGAATATTGTGGAGTTGCATGGAACAATGTGAGTATTAAGTACTGAGGTAAATACTTATCTATATAGAATCCCATTGAGACTATTCTTATGAGCCCAAACACGGTATGTCTGCTGTAAGTTTCTGAAGAATTGAGCATCCCGCAGACTATTTGATGGTATCTATATGGAAAATAAATTTCAAATCGATCGAATCTGTGATTGTTAATAAGACCCTTTTGTCAAGTTGGAAATGAGCTGATAGTCATCAAACGGCTGAACAGATCTTTATAAATTATAATTAAGAACCATCTCGATCACGTCATCTTAAAAACAAAAAAACTAATTAAAATCGGTCCATTAGTTTAGGAGCTACGATGCCACAGACCAGACAGGCACAGACAGACACATCAAACTAATTTAACACCGCGCTTCTTACATCGGGGGTCTAAAAATCAATGTTTGTATGTATGTCCCACGTGCGCTATGACACCATTGATCGAAAACATCACTTGGTAGAAGGAACACATCTGTTGGGTGTTAGGTAGGTACTTGAATTTTATTATTTTCACGTTTTCCCATCGAAGATCTGCTGGCAGAGATTTTTTTGGAGGAAAGCAATGCCTTTGTGATGACTAACAAATAATTTCTTTTTAGTTATCTCAGTATTAACCATATTGTAACCAAAAATAAGTATAAATAAAATTATTATTATTATTTGTTATCCAGCGCACCGAAGAAAAATCTGTGCCTCTAGCAGTGAGAGTCCACCGAACCTTGGAACTGGCTGATGATAAAATGTTTTCCATCACCTGTGGGAAGGCGGGATTTAGGAACTCCAGGTAAAAATGAAATTATATTTAAAAAAAAACAGCGCGTAACGTTCTTCAATAAATAGACCTTGTAACTTAATGCATTTTTCAATTTAAAATGTAATTAAATAAATTTTGTTACTTTCAGAAATGAGACGTCACTAGTATCTCTGCGAATGGTGAACCCACAGGGACGGAAGGTGACCAATGTGGCATTTGGAATGCCTTATACGTTACGTGCTGAGCTGAGCAAGTCAGATGGTTAGTATAATTTCACGCTAAGATTTTACATTGATATACCAACCTACCTACCTACTAATTTGTTATTTCTAAGTACCTATATTATCTACCTATTTATTGAGTTTTCAAAGTCAAATACCTTTGCATAAATAAGTATGTATACCTAGATTGACACCAGCAAATGAAAATAAAAGACGGTCGTAGATCTAGGTAAGAAAATTAGGCAATCACTAAAACTAGAATTACTTTCACTGATATTTTAATCCTATCTTTTTACCTACTTTAAGTATTCCAGAAAAGTGACAAAATTGTTTCTCTACATTGCAGGAACACACGGCATTAGAATGAAGAGCTGTATAGCATTTAGCATGCGCAATGATTCAGTGGATCTCCTAGATAACAGAGGGTAAGAGTTTGCTAAATAATAAATCATGTAGGTAAAAAAGTAATTTTTCACGAAACACTTAATTTTAACTACGAGTATAATAAATAAATATGACACGGATTCACGAAGTATGCATTATTTCAAATATTGTTTTGCCATTTAAAATGCTTCTAAATGTGCTAGTTACAGGAAATTTTTGGGACCTCTGTCATACAGTTCTTACCCCAATCCAGACACAATTGGTTTTCTACTGTTGAGGAGTCACAGCGGGCTGAAACCTACAACAATAATCAATCATCAACAATCAGCAAGGGCATAGAAAATAAAGATGCAGGGTGGTGCCGTCAATACGACAGTAAATTAATACATGGGCTATATTAGTTCATAGAAATGGTTTGCAACTTTCAAAAACAATATCTATCTTATTCATTTGATAATTTCATGACATTCTATGAAATAATGCAGCCAATGTTACCTTTATTATTTCATTCAAATGTTATGAAATTATCAAATCAATAAGATGTTTTTTAAAGCCGCAAACCATTTCTATGAACTAATATATCCCATGTTTTAATTTATTGTCGTATTGTCGGTAGGTGCCAATAAATTATCTTCTTGATTTCATTTTAAATTTTAAATAAATAATTGAGATGTTTAGAAAAAATATTTTCTGGGGAGGGAACCGAAGCCGCGAGCTTTTACAATCCGGATGACTGCTCGACTCTGACCACTAAGCCACTGAGGGCTTGTGATAACTTTACGATTTTCTAATAGTCTTTCTATTTTGCGTTGTTGCTAACGTCTACCTTCACATGTCGAATTAATAAGAATATATTTTTTTCAAAATGTAGATCATTTTGAAAAAACTGGCCTTGTAACTCGTACCTAGGTATACATATTCGAATTCAGAGCTAAATTTATTAAAATACCTTTCATCCGCTACTTCGCCTGCGTATTCATGGCAGAAAAAGTATCCTAAGTTATGATTCTACATTATAAACTATATGTGTGCAAAATGTCATCAAAATCCGTTCAGCCGTTCTGGTGATACAGGAACAAACATCCAAATTTACAGATTATATTATTAGGAAGTAGGATTAATAAACTATTCAAATGGTTACAGGTGTCCATTAAAACCAGTAGTACTGAAGAGTGAGGGCAGCACGACAGAGATGACCATTCCCGGCATATTTAGGTTCCCAGACTCGTCTCAGGTGAATTTCCAGTGCGACATAGCTGTCTGCAGAGGTAAATATATTGACTCCATCCAATTTCTCCTCATTTTTAACCTCTAGCCTTATAATTGCAATCGACACCACATCTCAAGAGTAGACGTTTGGGACCACCCTTACCCAGTTCCTAATAGAGGCTGTATTCGTAGTACAACTGTTACACTTGATGTGCTGTCGTTTGTACATAAGTCCAGAAAACTAAGAAAGCAACAAGATGATCTACAAGTTAACTGTTCCACGGCTTAAATAAGAAAGCGATGGTATCTACCTACCCAGACGACCCTACATAGGTACGGGTCAATTTAATCAGCACTGGTCAGAGTGAACAAAATAAATAATGGCTAATGTCACCGCCCTGGTGACAACTGAGAATTTTGCTTCCCCATTGACCCCTCTAACGCGCTTCGAAAAGAGACTGATAGGACTACCTAATTGTCATCCCAGGCGACAACTGAAAAATAAGCTGTCGCCTCTGACACGAAGCGGAAGAAGACAGTTGAGAAGATTTGTCACCTGAGTGACAACTGGGAAGAAAATTCATTCCCAATTGTCACCCCAGAGTATAGTGCTAGAGGGTACTACTGGGAATAATTGTTTAGCAGATAATAGAACTGACAAATTACTTATTAGACAGCGTTTATAGAAACCCTACACTTAGACACAATTTTAGAAGCTATTTATAGAGGTGCTGACCTTTCTAAGTATGAAATTATTTTCAGCCGTTTTTTTTTCATTTATACTTATTGATTACATTCAGGCCCAACACCTAACTTATGCTAAAATGTTTAACTTTCCAGGCAGCTGCGCGGTTGTCGACTGCTCTACTGAGAGCCGAACTGAAGCAAGCGACGAAGAGGCTCTGGTGACTGCCTCCACGGGCATATTCGTCTTGGATCCCAATGACAATGCTGGTACGATAAATAAAACAAAATGTCCTCTCTTTCTCCTCTCGCAAACTTAGACACCAATAGAGGTAATATTGTTCAGGATTTCAAATAATAGATCATAAATTAAGCACTCCATTGTTCATGTTTGGATACCTTTTATCCAAAAATACACGTTCTAAGTACAATTTTTGAGTTATTTACACGTTTTGTTTTTAACCAAACTGATTCCAACTTTATATTGGTTTAAACTTTTTTTTCTAAATTGATCCGGATACGTCTAGGATGCTTTGAACACCATCTGTTTCCGCTTTTTTCTGGTGTCGTCAGAACAGGACAAAATACCTAAACAAATATTTACTTTCTCCGATAGCAATTTCAAACAGAGAGTTTAAAACAAAATTAGTAAATCAGTACGACTAACAAACCAATATTTTTATTTTTGTTATAATGCTTGCGATGTGTGACAATAGAAAGCTATCTATCTTTTGTTTGTTGTTTGTGACACTTATGTATACCGTAGATACATATATCATTAATCTGTGCTTATGAAGCTTACATACAGCAAGCATTAGGCACTAGCTTACTATCATTGATGTTAGAGATGAAAAATTTGCGCCTATTCACGTTGATGTTAGAGATAAAAACTTTAGTAAACACAAATGTAATAATTACAGTGCTAATGTGCTCGGAGACGGGCATCAGACCGCTGTGGCTGCTATACCTGGCAATCGCGCTCGGTGTCATGTTCCTCGTGATGCTGCTCATAAACTGCTTCCTCTGCACCGCGATGACTTGCTCTTGTGCCAGAACTGACGTGAGTTATCTATCAACCTACTCACATTCCTTCTCTTAGTCTTAATACGTTAGAAAATAAGTAGTTACCTACCTATTAAATAGTTTAATAAACTAATATTATTTTTTATGTGAGGAGCTCGGTGGCGTAGTGGATTGAGCGCTCTGGTTTCGATCACGAAAACAAAGCAACTTTCGCCATGGTCGGTCCCTGGATGGGTCAATCAAATTTATAATCTTGAGCTCCTCCGTGCTTCGGAAGGCACGTTAAGCCGTTGGTCCCGGTTGTTACTGCAACCGCTTTAACCCACCAACCCGCATTGGGCCAGCGTGGTGGTGTTATGGCCCAAAATCCTCATGTGTTTCTGCCATGTAGGAAGGCCTGTGCCCAGCAGTGGGACGTATATAGGCTAGTGATGATTTTTTATGCATAGGTACTTACTTTAGGGCGATGCCTACCATAGCAGATTACACTATGAATGGAGCCACTTAGATAAACTGCGTAAATAAACGTTAGTTTATAAAGAAAATCTGAACATAGAATGTTCTATGGTATAGACTTTTTAGAAATGTCTTTCAAACATTTGGATTCAGTAGTAGGCTGGATTCAGTACTATAAATAAATAGCTTTTTAGAAAGATCAAGTTAGTTGAAATTTTGCGTTCCATAGACTTGACTTATTTTAGATAATTATAATTTTTAAGCTAAAAACATGCCGGCTAAAACGATCGCCAATTGAAACCTAAGGTTTTTAAAAAAATACGATTTTAACTAAAAAGATATATTTCCCTTAATTTAAATGTACATTATTTGGGTGTGTTGTCACGAAAGACCTATTATATGTAAAGCCAATATTAGTAGGAGTAGGTAGGTACCTACTTAGTTAACTCAGTTTTCACATATCCTACCTATCGGGTTAATCGGCGTTTCCTGCTAGATAAATTAAAAGATGCTAATTCAGAGTTTTAATATTCAGTTCACTTATGTATGTAGGGAGGTACTTATTTTTCTTTGTTATTGTTTGCTATAGGTTATCGAGAAGGACCCATCGGTGGTGGAAGACTACGACCCGTACCGCAGCTGGCACGGCAGCCAGTACGGAAGCAGGTACCCATCGTCCACTATACATTCAGCGAGGTAAGAAATAGGCTACTACGTCCCGGTTTCTACTCCTTCCTTCGTAGCCAAAATTATATTTTCAGTAAGTAAAAAAGTAACTTAATAGTTTTAAACATTGCCTATAGAAAATCGTAAGAATTAGAAGTCTTAAATGCCTCGCTGAATATCAGGATGAAAATTCACACGATTTATTTGCTTCTCATGAATACATTTTGAAATTGTATCTTATATTTTTGAAGATATCCATTTGTATATGTCGCCGCCGCCGTCTGGTTAAATCAGCCACTTAACTAGATGGCTAGCCCGTTGATTTAGGTAACGCCGGCATCTAATTGAATGCCTAGCCCGATAGTCAATTGAACTAGACTCATTTAACGCTTCACGACTTGGCGTATTGAATGGATCGTCTTGTACTGGAAAGTTTTGGGTTTGATTGGTAGATTCTAGGTTATTTTTATTACCTAGGTACTTCTATCTTTATTAGGACCACTCATAACCGACATCGTTTTGGTTCTAAGTGGTTATAAAAAATAACCTTGAACCTACCAATCACTCAAACAGTCACACAAATTTAAGCTCTTTGATTTAAACGACCCGTCTAGGCGTCCAATTGAACGGATAATTTAAACCAGACAGCTGACATGATGTGCAGCCATCTGGTTAAGGATTGCCCTCAATGACTTGGCGAGTTGTACTTCAGCCGTTTGATTGGATGCCGGCGTTCAATCAACAGGCTAGGCGTTCAGTTAAGCGGCTGATTTAACCAGACGGCTGCGACATATATAATGTTACTTTTACAGGTCTGTGTCGGATAACAGCGATCATTATGCAATAGTACAATCGAGGCCAGGCAGCCGACATTCGGGCATGCCCAGAAATAGGCACTGAAGCGAATCGAAACGAAGCTGACATGTGGTCGTCATCATCGACTATTCGACATCATACAAAAATTCGAACACAGTGTGCGAATATTGTTGTAAATAACGACTATTCAAATTTCGCATTAAGTTTATGATTTATATAAAGAAAATGTGATGTCTTAACGTTTAACTGATCTAAAACAAACTACTTACATACCTAGATAGGTATTATCTATATCTACCTACGTAGTTTATTTAAAATTAAAATCACAAATGTATTGGTGCTCTACAACAATACCTACAATTAAAGTAAAATTATGTATTAATTAATACAGAAACAATAGATAAGTGTAGTATAGATTAATCTTATTAGCTCTGTAAAGATGTTACCCTTAAATCAATTTTATATGAATTTAACTTGTGCCATGCTTCCATTTGTGTACCTTGCGCGGCTTTAAGAGCTGACTAGAAATACTTTAGTTTGGTTAGTATCCAAACTTAGACCTGATTGATGCAACGAATCCGTCCAATAGCTAAATTAAAATATGTAGAACCTACATACATATGTATTTATACATCATAGGTACAAAGATAAGTATTTAATAATATGATACCTATGTCACCTAGGTTCTTTAGGTCTATTGAGTGACATTTATTTTGTCGTTTTCTTCTTTATGACTTATGTTCGTTTTCACTTACCATTCCATAACCTTAAGTGACTCCCAACATTTAATAACGTTAAGGAAATGCTATTCATAACGAGAATTAGCTTATTATCATTAGGACAAGACCTTAAAGCGGTTCCCCAGAAAACCCTGTTTAACCTTTTTGATTTACGTCAACGGTTTAAACAACTTAAAAAAAGAAAAGTAGATAGTAGTATCTACTTTCCTTTTTTTATATTAATATTTCAACATAATAAAAATACGTTATTGTTACTTTAACCTTTTGCCAATTAATTCCACGTGTCAAATTTATCATTAATATTTTAAAACAAATATAACCTTATGAGAAAACTTCCCAGTTTTTGTTGTTTTCTGCCAGAGCCGCCTAATTCATATTCTTTTAACAACAAATTCGTTAGAAACATAGTATTTTTTTTTATTCAATGTCAGTCTATATCGGGCTAAAAATAATATATTAAACAGATATTTGAATATAAAATACGAGTTCAATTTTGAGCGCTGGCGGGCAAAATAATTTAGTAGAGAGGTGGATGGTCCATGACTTTTCCATAATCTTACAATAGATTAGAAATAGTAGTAAATATCAGGAAATTATACAAGGTGACATGTAACCTTTCTTCTGGAACAATTTCAAGGAGCCTTGAAGGTTACTTGTTACCTCCATCTGGGAAATTATACCATTAACCTTGCAAAGTTTAAAATATTGGTACCACATCATAACTGTGAATAATATTAGGTATTAAGTAAATTGTAATTTGTAAGCAACTTATCATGTTTAAGTCGCATCAAATGGTTTTCGCCTATTATATTATAATAATAAGAGTTTATATAAGTGGAAGTGTGAATGATATGTGATTTATTTAAGTAATAATGACGTATAAGTTGAGTTTAATTTAATTATTATACTGTCATCAATGTCATCATCATCAAGTATAAATAATATATATGTGTGGTTGTTGATTAATCTATGTTATCGTGATGAGTTATAAAAGTACTTATTAAATCCATTCAACACCATACCACAGAATACCTTCGTACTGTAACCATACCGTGATATTTTATAAGAATTAACTTGTACTAGGTACATGCTCAAAATATAAATCTTCTCAGTATTTAGTGTATTTTATATGATTATTATAATCAATTACAGTTATTAGCTGCAGATTTGTGTATAGGTATATGCTATTTGACCCATCCAATATTTGTAAGTATACCTACATTAATAAAATTTTAACGAGTAAATTATATGTATTATAATTTGTTACCCAATTCATTTTCCTTCATGTCCAGAGTTAAAATTGAATAAATACAACTGGTTTCGTCACAACCTTAAAAAATTACCGGGGACATCAGCTTTAAGTAATACACGTTGAAACTTCGATAATTGTTTTCCCGCGGCAGATAATGAGTTAGGTAGGTTCTCTAAATAGTAACTATCAACACTTAGAGTTAAGCTTTAAAAAAATGATATTCATTTGTTTCAATTAATTGAAAAATATTCATAAACTAAGCCAACAATGAACGAGATGAGAAACAGCAGTAATTCACAATTGGCATATTAAAACGACTTTGTGGAGAAGATAAAGGGCAAAACTGGTTGACGAACATACCTAGGTATTTTTGTCTTCAAAGCTCGGTACCAATTGAAAAGTCAGTACCTAAATAAAGATAATAATTTACGGGTCAACGTATTAATAGTTTCAAATAACAACACACCGCCGTACATAACTACATAATTTTATGGAGATGTTTAATGTTCAAAACGTGCCGATTAGTTGGACTTTATTGAAGGTAGGTAAATAGGTACAAAAGCTCGTAAAAATAACACGCAATTCGATGCACACAAACCACAATTGTTTATTATTTTAAGTGCTTCACGCTATCTTACAGTTACATAGACAAAGGTGGGGTTAACTTAATTATATACATAAATATTGGTAAATAAAATTTTACACATAACATGTTACCCAAAGTTTTCTTGAATAAAGAAATGGAAGAACTATAACTTTACAATAAAAGGAGAACTAATGATAATATGATGATATACTTCGTTAAATATATTTTTATTAAGTAATTAAAAAGGACAGCGATATGTAAATTTTAGCTGCCAATTTCGGTGATCACAAAAATTATAATAAATATAGATTGCACCTAATTTACACATTTGACTAAACAATACAAATATATACAGTTACATGAAATTATTATTATTATTACAAAAGGTTACCTACTAAATTTTGGACTAGCAAGTTAAAAGTATAATGTATACCTAACAAATAACATGTCAGATAAAACGAGACAAATTATTTAACTTAATTTCAAAAAGTGATAAAATCTGTGACAATATCTATGGCACTAATACTTTCTCTTATTATATATATAAGTGTTAGGCATAACGATTAATATTCTCTGCATTCGATTCCTACAGTATTTCCGGCTAAACTGACATTCATTTTTCGCTATAAAAATTACAAACCTAACAAAAAAATTAAAGTTAACTGTTAAGGTTAAGAAAACCATTAAGTAGCATTGGATTTAATGTAACTCCTAAACCTTTTTAATATTCCCTAGCCATTTTACTATCGTCCTGCTAAATACTTGTATATTATGATAAAACTAATTGTCTAACATACAGTAAACAGTTTAGCCGGTAACAGTATATAATAGTCACTACACCCGTAAACGAATCTTTGTACAAGTCACTATACAGTGCTGTGTGCTCTACTAGATTGGAATGTATTTAACTGAGCATCAAACCTAACCTAACCAACAAAAATACTAATTTTGGATTTTGGCATCTATTCAACGATTAGATGCCTTTTCATGATTTCCGTCGCCAACTCAGTATGACTTAGTTGGTCAATTTATTATTTGTTATCCTATTAATTCTAGTTCTAGCAGTGGAATGCGCAGCAATATACCTACGATAATAAATCTGCAAATTACGAGCACGAAACTTCGTTTACGGAGGGAGTAGACCCGCATCTGTGTTCTCACAATATTTAGTGTTTGGCGTCCTTATGTTCCAGCATAGTGTTGGCGACCTTCTCGTAGAGGGACCTCTTGTAGATGCGCGGCTGGCCGTCGCGCAGGCCGTGAGGGTACAGACCGAAAATGGTCTCGTCGTCAAACCAGCTCGTTGTTGGCTGAAATAGAATAGTATAACTATAATTAAACTATAACCATCTTATTAAAGGATATGTTTCATATCCGGCGAAGTAGGTGTACGTACAGTACCTACATTAGGCCTAATTCTTAAGACACACTCTAAATCTAAATTTAAATACCTACAGTATATCTTTTTCTCTCAATATGTATAGGAAAAAGTTATAATTTGGTTAGATCTGTCAACTAAATTTAGACAGATTTTAAAGAAACCGTATCTAAACAATTTTAGACGGCATGTAGGCGCTTCCTAAACACTGTATTTGCACACACCTCTCTTAATGTCAAACTACATAAAAGCCGTCCTATTTGTATTTATATTAAGAGAATGAGACGCATTGAAATGAAAAGATTTAGCATGTGTTCTAAAATATGTAAGTATCTATAGACTTGAAATTTTAGCCTTTGCTGCACGCAGTGTGACAGAGAATCTAATTTGAAAACTGATAAACACTTTTTTACCGCGATCGTACCTATACCAGGCCGGGTCTCCGTAAATTTTTGGGAAGCAATCACTTTCAATGAAATATACAGACCTTTCAATAGAGATCAAGACACAAGGGAAAGATATTATACTCAAGACCCTGCACAAGAGTTAAAGCTGCTCAATAAGCACCCCTATCATTTTAACAAATAGAAAAAGCTGTAATTTTATACATATACTTGCAGAATTATCCGCAAATTCCTATCTATAGAAGGTGAATGATATTTAATTACATTATTTAGATACACAATAATTTCACACACACACACACCCACACGCGCACAGCAGACACTCACACCCGCACAGTGTACATACCTACACAAATATACACACGCACGTAAAATACCTCTCCCAAATGAGCATAAACTAATATGAAAATTCAGAGTGGTGCCGCCAATACTTCATGACATTTGTATGAAATAATAGAACATTGGTTGCAAGGGCGTCGCCAAGGGGGGGCAGGGGGGGGGGGGGCAGCTGCCCCCCCCCCCCCCCCTAGAGATCCAAAATCAAAAATGTAGCCAACAAAACTCCAACGAACTTTCTAAGTATGTACCATAAAGTAACATTTAATAGAACTATCTATAAAATGTTACTTTATGGTACATACTTATTAGAATAAAACTTATAAGAATTTATAATGATGTGGTCGAGTAAATTAAGGACACAACCCGAAACATATGTTTTTCTTAACTGTCGTAAATTCTTTTTGTTCGATATTTCTAATATTTTAATAAATGCCAAGAGCTCCAGAAGATACACATAGAATTTTTGAACCGTCCATATTGCAATCATGCTCTTGAGTCTTGACTGTGTACTCCTACAATTATTTTTTATACTACTAAGGTGGCAATCAAGCATACGGATAACCTGATTGTAAGCGGTCACCGCGTAGTCTATTTCGCGTTGTCGATCCTGTAAAAACCTTTTCAAGCTCTTTTTGAAGAACCCCATGCTATACTTTTTTTTATACAACTAGATGACAAACAACCTGACGGCCCACCTGGTGGTAAATGATTACCGCCGCCTATAGACACCTGCAACAACAAGAAAAAAAATCACTTATTATTGCAGGTGCCTTGTCATCTGGAGGCCTAAGATCAAATACCTTCCATGCCCAATAATTACACTGGCTACATTTTCTTTCAATTCGAAAATCAGCGAACTGTTTCACGCCTGAAATAAGGAAAGCGATTGTACTTTTTCGAGAAAACCTGTGCAGGGAGCTCATTCCACAACACGAGCAGCGTACGCGGGAGAAGGTTTATCTGAAACCGTACAGTTCGCGAACACTTTGGTTCAAAAGTGTAAGGATAAAATTTCCTACGAATGGCTAGCGGTGCGACGACAGAAAGAGGCCGTGTAATAATTCCTTAGAACACAACTCGTTATACAAACGGTAGAATGCACCAAAGGAGGCGAAATCTCTTCTTAGGCTTAAGGGTCCAATATTTCTCGTGAGCTCAAGATCATCGACAATTCTCATAACGCGTCTTTGAACCGCGATAAATGGCCCTAGCGAGTATCTAGGTGTTCCCGCTGGCAGCAGTATTTTATATGGGGACTTTTTTAACGCGGGGGAGGTGGTTACAAGTTAAGGCCACTTAGCCCAGTGGCGATTTTGGGTGCCTCCAGGACAAAAATGTCCGTCCTACTCACTAAAATCCACCGTTAAAACCCTCTTCCGACATTATTGGGAGATGTGGTAACGAACAAGCAGTCAAGTCTGCCACTCCGACGTTCAGCCCGCACAACTGTAAGCTTCTTCCAGCTCCACTCTATTCATATTTGACGGGCTGTGTTATTCGGCGGTGAGACCCCCTGACCTTCCACCTAAGCCACCGCTACAATAGGAGAAGCAAGTAGACGTAACGCCCTTTTCTTTCCCGTGGCCGTCTACGACTGATCGACTCTCTAACCAGCTCCGCAGTCTCCTATTTCATATGGGGCCTAACTTGAGACTTGACTTATACCACGCTTCTTCTTAGTCAAGCTTCTTGGATGCCAGCTTGACTTGATCCTCTAAATGACTGCTGAACTGAACGTCACTAGGGATATCCCGAAGCCCTGATACTCTTAGACATGTAAAAGGTGTGCTAAAAAAATGTGTGGCCACAGTTAATGTGGCAAATTTCCTATTTGGGATATTGGCACGACCCGCATACTAGGTGTCTCTAGTACTTTCGTCCGCATAACAATGCATTCTGTCAATAGACAGCTTATTATTGATATGTATCAGAAACTGTAGGAGACAGCACCGAGCCTTGCGGGAGGCCAGCATTAATGTCCATACTAGCCGAGCAACTGCCCTCAACGGCGCTTCTGATGCACAAAAAGCTAGCGACCAATTTGTACAAGCCATCAGGCAGCTAAGTTGGTAACTTCTAAAGAAGTTCTCTGCGCTTTTGCTACACCTAGACTAACAACCTTGACTTTCAATGTCAAGGGCCCAATGGCGTGTGAAGTATATTAGAAGATCACTCATAGAGTGACTGTTTCGAACGCCGCGCCGTATTGTTGATGGTCGCTTATGTCATTCTCATTTGTTCTTTCTTTTTCTCATTTTATTTCTTTTGGTGCAGGTGTCTATAGGCGACGGTAACCACTTACCACCGGTTGCGCTGTCAGCTTGTTTATCATCTAGTTGTATTAAAAAAATCTCCATAATATCAACCTGCCCCCCCTGGCCCATGGGCTGGCGACGCCCTTGATTGGTTGCATTATTTTATATAAATGTCATGAAATTATCCAATGAATAAGATGTTTTTGAAAGTGGCAAACCATTTCTATGAACTAATATAGCCCATGTTTTAATTTAGTGTAGTATTGACTGCACCATCTGCATAACATAATAATAACATTATCTAGAACTTTTACATAGTATAGTATAATGACATAAAGCAGAGAAAAAACAAATAGGTAATAAAAAGGGGGACCTTTTTGCTAACAAGCAATCTCTTCCAGGCAACCTTAAGTAACCTTGAATTTTATTTTGGTCTTAAATCTAACAATTGCACTCATATTTATGGACACAATAAAATAATTATGTAATTAAAATCAAGTCATAATCCTGTAAAATTTTCTTGGTCATAAACTTTCTAAAATTTTCTTGGCAATTTTCTAGGAATATGCAAAAGTCACCCATAACGTTTTGTTTTACGACCTATTTTAAGAACTTGTACAGTTTATCAGCTATTTACCTACCGTGTAAATTCCATTTACTTACAAGCAATTGGTTATTGCAAAAAGGCAACATTCCATTAGAACTGAATTGGTAAGACAATCCATAGAGTACATTTTTATACGGGTAAATCCATTAATTACATAATTCGATATAATGCCAAATAAAGAATTCGATTGTACTTTATGCATTTATGAATTTAACTATTCTTACGTCGCGAAAACTAAGCGACTCAATCATTATAAAACGGACCGTAAATATTACAAATTACAGGTATTTGACTGGATACTCATCAGAGCTTGAATACTTATTTCATTCAACCTACTAAACTATTAGCTTTCCAATCCAATTCACCGCAATACGTCAAAGGACGCCTCCGAGTTACGTAAAAGGACGCCCACACAAAACGAATGACGCTATCGAGGTAACGATATTAGGTACGTTTATCGAAATAGGTCAAAATCAGATAAAAACCCAGATATAGGTAAGTATACCAATTCGCTATCGCAAGCATCTATATGTAGGTACTATAGACGGCGTGTACTTTATAAGACTTTATGCTTTTTATACAAAGCACGGCGAAATTTCAAACAATCGGCATACCGCGCTTGGATCAAAGGTCGAGTCACTGGCGATCCCAATATTGACTCTCTAAAAGCAGCCTATAACAATGCCACCAAGTCCTAAATACATCATTATAGCATTATAGATTGCACGAGTTGGCCACGAATTACCTACTTACGCGCCCTACGGAAAGCCGTAGCTACCGGAGTCGGCCAACCCTCGCTGCTCCCGTTGAGATGCTCTGACAACTCTTGATCATAAGGCGCAAGAGAAAGCCGATCTCCTGTAAAACTTTTTGCTGCTCACTCACGAATCGTTGACTGTGGCCACACAATGCCCGATAACCGGATCAGGTAACGTGATGTCCGTGCGGAGAGTCAGTCAATCGACTTCCGGAAAGCTAGTGGTTCTGATGGCATCCCAGCGATAGTACTCAAAAAATGCGCATGCGAGCTGTCCCCGTCCTAACACGGCTATACTGTCTCTCTCTTTTGGGTGTATGCCGGAATCTTGGAGAGAGGCCAATGTGCAATCGGTCAACACAAAAGGTAGGGGTGCTTTGTGGGGTAATTTGCGTGCTTTGTATAAAAATAAAATGACTCAACACCATCTGATTTGAAGCGGTAAGAAGAGTTGATATGCGCAGACATTAGTGCAGTTTAAGCACTTTTCAACTTTTATTTTTATTTAACAAGCAGAGCAATCTGCTTGTTAAATAAAAATAAAAGTTAAATCTCGCTGCGGCCCCAAGAACTTTATGTTCACATGGGCATTCTCATCATCAACACCCTAAATACGTCCCACGGCAGGGCACAAGCCTATGAAAGAAACACAAGAAGAGTTTAAGGCCGTAACACCACTACGCTGGCCAAATGCAGTTTGGTGAGTGAAAACGGTTGCAAATATAACTTCCTCAACATAAGGTTAGTAGGTGTTTTTAACTCACCTCAAGTCTAAAATTCAGGATATGGGCTGCAGTCTGATGGTGCGGTACAGTGACCACGCGGGACACTGGGAAGTACCCGGGGTGGCTCGCCGTCACTTCATAGTGGCCGGGGGTTAGGAGACGGTAATAGTCACCATAGGCGCCTGTCAATCAATACTATAATAAGTATTTGTGGGTACTTCACAATAGTTACAATATATAACCTAACCTAACCTAACAAGAAAAGCACAAGTCATCAAAATTTTTTAATTTTTGGAAATTTTAACATTCAATTATTTGATTGTTAAAATTTTCACCCTGCAATTATGCTTATGCGCAGCGGTAAAAAATAATACAGTAGAACCCGTTTAATACGATCACACTTAATACGATTTCTCGCATAATACGCCATTTTACGCCGGTCTACCGCAGGGCTACTTCCATTGAAGCAATTTGGCACCGTACGAAATCTTATTGAGAATGTGAATAGCACACAAAAAGAGGCCCTAATTGATAACGATGAATACGAAGACTCCGATTTTGTCAAACGCCCAGGCATTATCAACTGTTAATGATTGAGGCTTGTAGCTTCTTTGAATCAAAGCGAAAAAGCACTGCAAAAGTTGAAAATCTTGTAATTGCTAATGCATCAAAATCTTTCTGTCAAAGCAAAATAAGTGATTTCTATAACTACGTAATTATAATTACACTATGTATTTCTCAATGTAATTTATAAATGTATAATTTAATACCTACATATGCGAAATTAGAACATAATACATAATAATTTGTCGTAATTTTTATTTTCCCTATCCCGCATAATACGCTTTCTCGGTTAAGACGCGTTTTTGGTTGGGTTCCTGTAAAATCGTACCATGTCACAATAACTATGGCGTTAATATAACGGAGCAACTATTAAGTACTAGTGCAATAGTCGGTGTGACACGGTACTGAAGTGTTAAGCTACTTCTGTGGTCGACTGTGCCTGCATTTGTGACTGAATTGGCATTTAATAGAGAACAGTCTATATAGCGACAACCGCATATGATAGTCACAGGAAGTTATTAATTATTGCTCTCCAACAACGACTAAGTATTGTGTAAACATCGTTTTCATCTCGTATTATATCATATGGTATGATATAATACGAGATGAAAACGTACAATACGTATATAAGTAGATATTTCTGTCACGCAACTTCGAGAAAACTTTAATAATTTACACGTAATGTTATCTAAACTAGGAACGCGAACGTGGGATGCATTCCGGATGGCTACATCTCAATGGTAGGGAACGTCCAGTTAGGTATACATTTTGTTGCATCTATTAAAGTCTTAGTTTAGCTGTTAAATTACCGGCTGAACTCAGGAAGTAAGTACTTAGTTAGATGAACGGCACTAATAAAATTAAATGAGATTATGTCCACTGGGGCAGAGATACCTAATTGTAAAGTCCTTTAAGATCCTATAAGTTTGTGTTTAGCAAATGCATCCTACTATTATTGCCCAATCAGATCACATTCAATCAATTCAATGCAAGGCAACTTTAAAAATAATAATGAAATCATACAAACCTGTTGTCACGTCGTGTCTAATGGGTCGCGGCACAGGTCCGGTAATATTCACTACTGATATGATGGCGTTCTGTATGAACCCGGAGTCATCGTTTACTATGCCCTTTACGCCGATGTGAGCTTTCCACATGTACTCCAATAACGCTTCGCGATTCCTCTCCCATTCTTTAGCCAATTCGCCAGCAGGTGTATATTTATCACAACCGAGTTCGAGTGTTATCTCAAAAGCATTGGTTGCCAAATAATTGAAGTCTTGCATGCCTAAAACATGGTTAAAACTTAAGTTCAGTCTTTTTTCACAAGTAAATAGACTTAAACACCTTTATAGACTTATGGGGCACTTAACAAACAAGCTATTAAAATTAGCATTGCTAAATCAGTTCACGTTTCATGGTCAGCATATATTCTATCGTAAATTTCAACGTACATACAATGAGAGGCAATTCATTATTTCTGTCCTTCCTGCTTCTGGCTTCCCACTTAGGTGGTTAATTGCGTCGCGTGTCGGGCACATTTACTTAGAATATTAATGCAGATGTTGGGAGGTGTAGGAACTACTTATTACTATTGTGTTTGGGAGCTTTCAGTCCCATTAGTCTATTGTCACTGCGACCTAAGATCTGTTGTGATATTTATGTAGATGATGAAGAAATCAGAATTCTCAATAAAATTTTCTATCAAATAGAAATAGAATTGTAGCATTTCCAAATCAAAACTAATTAATTTCTAACAATATAATGTTCCTCGAGTACTTAAGCAATAAAGAAATATTTAATCCTTCAATGCCCCGACGGCAACTTAAATTGTCATAACAATTAAAATTTAATTGTGTCTGGTTTATCGGGCTATGATTGGACTTTAAATGACTGAAAAGGTGATTTTATAGCACAAATTATTTATTTTACATCCAAGATTTCAACACATAAATCGAAAAACTTTATTTAGAATTTTCTGTACAAATCTATAGTACTTAACTACAAATGTTGCATTCAAGAAGAACGAAACTTTCTGACTTTTAGCTTATTAGTGTTGTTCTGTTCTAATGGATTCCACAAGTATCAATGTATTTCTTCTATAACTGGAGAATTATTTAATTGACTCTACTTACCTCCTTTCAAACTATACCATGCTGCACCATTAGTAACACCACCCTGTTTGCCAAAATTGTATGTTGAAGAATCATCAGAACTAGTGGTGTGGCAACCACGACGCGTGGCAGAAGCCATGTTGGCATGTGCTGATGCATAAGTCAGGGCTAACTCCCTAGATAGAAAAAATAATTACTATAACAAATTCTTACCTCAGTGCTATGATTTAACAATTTAACTTCTTGAATAGATCACAATAAAATTAAATAAATATAAATGAATAAAGAATATTGATTATAATAATGATATTTTATTTCAAAAATATTCTTTTCGACAGTTTTGAAGAAAATGAGATGTTTTTTAAGTACCTATTATTTTACATACCTAAAAGTATCATCATCAGGACTGGCAGAGTATTCTGAAACCGGTGCACCACTCTTACTCTCATCATAGGGATAGTTAGCAACAAGATCTCCTCCGTGCATTGCTGCACTAAGAACAAATGGTATCGACATGATCCATCGCATAACAGCTCTGGTTTCTGGTTCCAACTTAAAATGAAAACCAGTTTTTAATCTATAGTCACAAAGATATGTGAGTATAAATATAATAAAAAATATTATTTTATAATAATGTTTTTTTTAAACAACTAGATGACAAACAAGCTGATGGCCCACCTGGTAGTAATCGGTTACCGCTGTCTATAGACACCTGCAATAACAAGGGAAAATCATTTGATATTGCAGGTGAATTGTCACCCTAAGGCATCCTAATCTAGTAATTACACTGGCTATCTTTCCATTTAATCCGAATCACAGTGAACTGTTTCACAGCGGCAAAAAGACAGGTGGCGGTAATAATGAAAGTCAAAATTATATAAAGAGCTCATAGATTTTGGATTACTAACCCATAGTGTCAAAAATATTTTTTGTTATTAAATATTATTTACAAGCACTATCAGTAATTAATTAACTTCATGTATGTAGCTGCAGTCACAGATATCTCACCCACACACAAAATAAACATGTAACATTGTCATATAATCATTAAACTCAATGTCAATGATAAACAATCACATAGTCCCTTTTAAAAAGGAAGTTAGGTTTGAACAAATAAGTGCTAAGTAATATTAACTTACCGGTGCTGCAAGTCGAGTCACATCTTTAAGCAAATGATTATTGTGATTTATGCCTTGTCGCTCAAATTCAAATGTTATTGCATCTAGATCTGGGAAATTTCTGTTTAAGTCTATAGAATGATTGTTGCTGCGGCCTATTAAGTAGTCATTTCCACCCTACAATTATTTCATTAATTAAATAGGTATGCCATAGATCATAATTTACTTAAAAATAAAGAAAAAATATACAACCATAATTTGCTTGACATATACTGCAGTGTAATAAAAAGAAAAAAACTAAAGAAAAAGATTTTGGTACTATAATAAAACTGCATAAAAAGTTGTTGAAAGACTCACAGTATCAGTAGCTAACTGCCAACCATCTGGATTCATAGATGGGAGCAAGTGGATACGACTGCTGTGAATTAATGTCTTAATTCGACGATCATAGTTAAGATATTGGTCACACAGATAATGAGCCAAGCCCAAAAGTAACTCACGACCAAGGACTTCATTACCATGAATATTCCCAATATATTTAATCTCAGGTTTATCTGTAAATTGAAAATTAAATAAATCGAATAACACTGGGGGGTAGGTACATATTAACTGGGTGAACTTTACTTACATGGTTGATGAAATCCTGGGGTATCAGAAAATTCTATAACATAGAGAGGAACATTGCGAACTGAGGGTTCAGTTAGTGCATAAACTCTTGTAATGTTTGGACATTTCTCGTGAACTTCTTCCAAAACCAATGGTAATTCCTCATTGCTATGGTGTTTCCAAACAAATTCAGCAGACACAGACAGGCAAAACAAAAGACCGAATGCCTGATACAAAATCATAGTTGAATTGTAGTCTATTTAAACTAATTAAATTAACGCCACTGCTTTTTAAAGCACAAAATACTCTTCTCATAAAGCCCACGTCTAAAGACGGCAAAGTATCGATCGATTTTCCCGCGATGCTCTCCTCCAATCCAAATAGCTGTAAATACGTCACTAACACAGATTACACAGATCTTACTTAGTGTCATTAGGGACGTCATCACCACAGATCTTTTAATAACGTTCATCACCATAGATTTTGTTGTTGTTTATATATTTTTTTTTGGTTAATTCTTCCTATAAAAGGAAGGCAAAGGGGACTAATGCCCGTACAGCCATGTCTTCAGTATTTCTTCATTTTTTCCTTTATTGCATAAAAATGCTGGCGTAACACATTTCAATGCTTCTTGGGAGTATTTGACACGAAATATATGATGTCAGTCACTTTATGTGTTACTTGATGAGGTGGAAAACCACAAAAAAAAATTCATCGTATTTCACACAATAATCACTTTTATTCTAATAATCTTTTAGTTGCACGTCAACACAAACACTTGAATAATAAAACTACACTACTTTTATAACTCAATGTTCGCTCCGACACAATTTTTAATTATTGTAATAAAAATCTGCACTGACGCCACAAAAACCCGCCAAACACTCTGTTGTTTATAAGTTCTCGCTTCCACATAGAAGACAAGGGGAACAAATGCCTATACAGCCATGTCTTAAGTATTTTTCTTAATTCTTGTAATTAATGCAATAACAATCTTGACTGTCACCATCAAATAACGCCAAAACCTCCTCTGTTAATTTTTAAAAAGAATTTTATCTTTAAAAGAGACGGCAAACACCGCAAAGAGTCAAGTGTATACAGCCACGTCTGAACAGTTGTCTACTTCTGCCAGTTATTGCATTGAAATGCGTGTACAAACAGCAACACTCTTAGCTGCCCATTCGAGATGCAACAGACAGAAAAGTAGAAAAGAGATGAAATTAATTTTCTCTGTGAGAAATCATCATTCATCTCTTTTTACCTTTCTGGCTGTTGCGTCTCGAACGGGCTGTTAAGAGTGTTGCTGTTTGTATACAATGATTTTCCATATTGGCCCTAATTCTGGTAAACACATGCTATGTTTAAATTTAAGTTCAGTGCATTTCTTTCTATCAAAAGGAATACGATAAGGATGGCTGTCATATAATTTGACATTTAGCAACGTGCGTTCAATTTTCGACCTTAATGAACGTGATAAAATGCGTGTTTAGGAAGCACCTCCGTACATGTCGTCTAAAATTGTCTATGGTTTCTTTGAAATCTTTCTAAATTTAAGTGACAGCTCTAAACAGATTCTTGCTATCTTTTTCCTATTACTTATTGCGAGAAAGAGATATACTGTATTTAAATTTAGAATTAAAGTGTGTTCCCAGAATCAGGCCCAATGCCTGTTATCAGTATCATTACACACTAGTTTTGCAAAACTACACGAAATTTTAAAACATAATGGCAGGCCCCCGTCACTCTCGAAATGCAGCGTTAAAAGTAGCGTTAAAAGTGCCGCTAAGTAGAAATCTGGCGATCCGACTGGCAGTGGGCCGCCGCAAGCGAGATTGAACCCACGCCCGTTGAACGTTTCCCGCGCAAAACGCAACGATACTCACGGGCTCACGGCTCACGGTTACTTTGTAGCGGAGTTATTTTATAACTATGATATTTTTTAAGATATCCATTGAAATCAAATAATGTCAGGTACAATTTTGTTTACAATTAAATACTGGTGGTGTATAATGCATTTATTTTGAAAAGGAACAATGGCCCTAATTCTGGAGAACATATGCTAAGTTTAAATTTAAGTTCAGTCTATTTCTTTCTTTCAAAACGAATACGAAAAGGACGGCTGTCATATAAATTGACATTTAGAAAGGTGCGTTCAATTTTCGACCTTATTGAACGTGCTAAAATGCAGTGTTTAGGAGGCACCTCCGTACATGCCGTCTAAAATTGTCTATGGTTTCTATGAAATCTATCTAAATTTAATTGACAGCTCTAAACAGATTCTTGCTATCTTTTTCCTATGACTTATTGCGAGAATGAGATATACTGTACTTAAATTTAGAATTAAAGTGTGTTCCCAGAATTAGGCCCAATATCATGTTTATAAAAACACCTTCGCAGATAGTGCATTATTTTAGAATAAATTTGGTAACCAAAAAATAGTTATAGTGACTCAATTTTGAAAGATAGACTAGACCGCTTTCGCGGACTTTTTTTTAGAACTTTTAAAGGAGAACAATTCTTACTTACATGATTTTTGCGTAACTTTAACCATTTGCGCAGCCCACGCAACTAAAGCTCTGAAAAGGAATATTTTTCCCCCGTTTCTGCAATATTTTTCATTGATGCTCATCTGCTGTTAGTCGTAACGTGATGTTATATAGCCTATATAATACCTTGATAAATGGACTATCCAACACAAAAAGAATTTTTCAATATGAATCAGTAGTTCCTGAAATTAGCGCGTTCAACCAAACAAACACACAAAGAAACCCTTCAACTACATAATATTAGTATGGATTTAAGAGGTGAATACGACGATGATCGTTTTCGTTTCGCTTTAACCTTACACTATAGGCACAGATTAACAATAATCTAAGGGTGCTACTGTTATGGAGCTCGATTTACGAGTACGATTCGGGGGAGTACTAGTTGCACGTTGCACTAAAACACCTTCAGAAGTAGCTCAAAATGTCGACTACCGTTTTGACTTCCCGGCAAAAAATGCGTTGACTTATGTAGCGGGATACTTACTATATAAATGTGGCAAGAAACATAACTGTAGCGTCTTTAATTCTCTACTAAACGATGAACCTAATATGGACGATACCTGACTATGCATTCATTTTAAAGCGTACAATAAAAATTCTTTGTTTTTCGGAAGGCTAAAGGTCCCGTCGGAGGCTTTTATCAATTACGTGGATGAATTAGAAAAAATATTTTTGAACATTTTTGATAAAGTCTTTACGAACCAGCCGGGAAGCACTTCAATGAATATACTACAAGAAATTGATTTTATTCCACCTTGCCCCTGTTTTCCAAAGGATTACTTGTTAAAGTTATTTATACGATTTAGAATATTAACGAATGAATACAAAGATGGAAAAGAAAAACATTGATCATTTTATAAAATTAAATCACATTTCATTGACCGGCTTTCTTTGCATTCACTTCATTGCATTAGATGTATAAATAAAAAAAAATAAGTCTGTTTATTTAATTTATGGTCGTGGCACAACCCTTACGTTTTCGCTCGATGACGCAATCACGTGGTGTACTCGGGATTCTCGACTCTCGGCACGCGTTTGTAGAGTATATTTCTTCTCGCGTCGTCTAAAGTGGCTAATAATAATAATGCTAGTAGGCCAATATAACGAAATTATTTCACCATTTGTATTAGAGTGAAGTATCTGTCCTGTTATTAATCTGTGACAATGGGCCTGATTCTGGAGACACACCGGCCATAATTCTGGAAAACACATGCTAAGTCTAAATTTAAGTTCAGTGCATTTCTTTCTCTCAAAATGAATACGAAAAGGATAGTTGACATTTAGAAACGTGCGTGCATTTTTCGACCATAATGAACGTGATAAAATGCAGTGTTGAGGACTTTTACCTCCGTATACATCATGCCGTCTAAAGTTGTCTATGGTTTCGTTGAAATCTATCTAAAAATTGACAGCTCTAAACGAATTCCCGCTATCTTTTTCCCTCAGCTTTTTCCTATTGCATATTGCGAGAAAATGCTGTACTTTTTAGAATTAGAATGTGTCTTCAGAATCAGGCCCACTCTAATTCTAAATTTAATTACAGTTTTAAATTACATAAATACATTACACCTACTTTTTTTAAAAAAGACACAACACTAATAAAATACGGTAATAAATTTGATTATTTTTTTCTTTGAAATTTATTCCTTTTTACTTTTGACAAGATACACATAGTGAAAATAAAAAATAAACCGGTTTTATGAGCATAGGGCAAACCATCGAAATGAAAATTTTAATAACCCTCTCTCGAGGCTTGAGGGGTGCGCCCCTCTGGGGTGATTTTTGTCGATGAAATTGAATGTATATCACGCAGGTAAAATTTTAATATCAAAAGATGGATCCCTTATGGCTGATTTACACTTGCATAAGTACAGTAGCGAGTTAACTTGCGGTCTTGGCGAGTTAAGTTCAAATTCCCGTCCAAACAATGTTAAGAACTTAACTCGCCAAGACCGCAAGTTAACTCGCTACTGTACTTATGCAAGTGTAAATCAGCCTTTACACATTGTATGTATACCTACCAATAATTTTTGAAGAGGAACTCTGTGGCTTAGTGCTGGTTTTGATTACGGAAAATAAGCAACTTTCGTCATGGTCGATTCCGGGATGTGTCAATCAAAATTTGTTATCTCCACATGTGTTTCTTCCATTTAGGAAGGTCTGTGCCCAGCAGAGGAACGTATAATAGGCTGATGATGGTGATGATTTTTTAGGGTTCCTTAAAAAGAGGCATGTAAAAGCTGCTGTGGTGTGTACAGTAGCCTGAAGGCCGGCTAGAGCTATGAATTTTCTGCACTAGCTGTCTTTGCTTCATAACATCAAGGATGGGAGTTTTTTTATACCACTAGATGACAAACAAGCTGACGACCCACCTAGAGGTTAATGGTTACTGGCGCCTATAGACACCTGCAATAACAAGAAAAGAATCACTTGGTGTTGCAGGTGTGTTGTTATCCTGAGGCCTAAAAGACACCATAGCAATTTATTTATTTATTTATTTATTTATGTATTGTGCGCTTTTATAATTTGTAACGCGACGATACTATCGTGGACGTCCACGGTACAACGATAACACAGGGAATTAAGACGAGCACGTTATAACGTCCACGTCCACGGAAATTTAAAAGCGTCTTCCTATATTTTCATACAACTTACTTCCCTGTGTTATCGTTGTACGTGGACGTCCACGATAATATCGTCGCGTTACCAATTTTAAGAGCGCCCATTCTTGGCAATTTTGAAAGCAATTGCCACGGGAGAGTGACAGACCTAAGGGCGCCACTAAAATAAAATGTGCACTAAAGGCTCGAACCTTAGCTCAGGTTGTGTATTCTGTGGCTCAGATGAGTCGTGACGTGGAGGATGGCAGTCTCCAAAGAGTTCAGTGTAATAAAACAACTGCACTTTTTAATCAATGCTGTTTATATTCACAAAACTAAAAGGAAATGAAGAACACTTACATTACAGGAGTAAAGAACTTGTTTGCTCCTGCACTTAAATACCCTTTTTATGCTTAGTGACAGCCTTTTATGTATTTTTCTCGCTACTCCTTCTCTGCGGTCTAAGGCTAAAAATAAACTAAAATAAAAACACTAAATAGGAAAAAATAATTAAATTTAAGCAGCCTTAATATTGAAAATGGCATTTACTGAAATGAAACATTCCTTTATTTTCAAAAATAGATAAAACTGCATTTAAAGATTTTTGAAAAGCCACCCGCTTGATCCGGGAATCGATCGTTCTGAAATCGAATCTGAAAGTATATATAATTTTTGATCGAATTCGTTTTTTTTATTGAAAAAGATTCAATAAAAAAACGAATTTCCAATTCAATTTACAAATGACGGAGTTCTGAGTTTGTAACCCAGAATCATACAAAAAACATATTGTTTTGAAGTAAATTAAAAATACTTATATAACTGGAGTTGGTGCAACAATATAAAGTAAAAAACCGACTTTAAAATATATAACTTTTTATGGGATAAGTACGTACTACCTACAATTTTTTTTATTTATGTTTTGAAGTCATTTTTTATACAGGCTGGTACTTCAATACGACAATAAATTAAAACATACGCTCTATTAGTTCATAGAAATGGTTTGCCACTTTCAAAAACATGTTATTCATTTGATAATTGCATGACATTTGTATGAAATAATATAAAATTGGCTGCAATATATTACAAATGTCATGAAATTATCAAATGATTAAGATGTTTTCGATAGTGGCAAACCATTTCTATGAACTAATAGAGCGTATGTTTTAATTTATTATCGTATTGACAGCACCATTCTTTATACATCCTATATACCTACCAATAATTTTTGATCAAAACATGGGCAATGTTTCAATTTATTGTCGTATTGACGGTTACAGCATGGAACGACAGTGTGCTAATTTGTATCTCTCTGTAAAAAAAACTATACAAGTCAAATAAATCTCTTAGTACCTAAATACCTACTTAGTGTTTTCTATCACAAGAACCTACAACATAAAATAAAACAGGCACCACACTGTATTTCTTATTTTATTTTTTATGGTATTGTTCTAAGATCAAAGTTTGATGACTGAAATATTGTTTCTTACTTTAACGTATCGAATGGTACGTAGGTATGTAAGACTGCCAGTGCCATAGTCATGCATGAGGCCATGCTTGAAGGCCAGTGCAAGATGGAGTATTTTGGATTTTGGCTGCTTGGTATGTGCACAGGCATACCAAGCAGCCAAAATCCATTTCATATTATTTTAATTTCATTTCAGTCCATATTTCAGTCCTATGTGTGTAGGTAATTATCTGCCCACTGTAATAAGCGGTGTTAATTCTTAATTCCTTCCGAACTTATATTACCGAATATCTAATTTAAGTCAAGTATAAGTTCTTTTCCTAGAAGACATTCCATAATTTTTATACGGTAATAACTCTTGTTTTTCTACTCCCTCCTATTTTTCTAATCTAATCCCCTTAATTCTTAATTCCCTCCGAACTTATATTACCGAATAAATAAGTGAATAAGTGCTTTTCCTACAAGACATACCATAATTTTTATACGGTAATAACTCTTGCTTTTCTACTCATTAATACTTCTATTATGAAAATGATGACTGATGTCGATACTCCAATTAAATATAATATGAATATCCCCTGAAAATAAGAAAATATTTTGCTATAAAGAAATGTACAAGAAATACTGTTAACTGTTACAATAAAGAAATACTGGTTCATTGGAGGAATATTAGGCTTGCTTCATTTATAAAAAATAAGTTCATAAAACCGATCATGGAAATACCTACTCATGGTAAAAAAATACAACCTCGTTGGTTGTATTTTTTAATACAACTTGATTATTAGCAAGCTGACTGCCCACCTGATTAGAAGTGGATGAGAAAAAATTACCTACTTTGTGTTGCAGACACGTTTTCATCTTGAGGCCATTAAGCAACTAGAAAGCATATCTTATATGCTGTAAATGCCCAGCAGGTTATGAGGTAAACTAGGCAACCTGTCCCTTCAATCCGAATCACAGCAAAATCTTTTACGGCCGAAATAGGAAAGGTGGTTATACCTAACACAGACGATCTTAAATACGGGCCTACTACCTTATAAAATTATTATGTAAGCCCATAATAATTAAAGGAATGCTAACAGGTTCGACACTATTCATCATAATCTCTGGAAAGCTGTCATCCAACACTCCAGCATTACTCCACTCGATCCCAACTCACGATTGATCAATTCAAAACAAACTCTCCAGCTCCACACATCGATATGATCACGTTCTAATATTATTCATTATGGTATATCGATAGGTGATTAATTTACATAGTTTTATTTATTTTATTCTACAAAGAAAGTATGGAGAATATTTTTACAGAACTACTAGCAGAACCCTTTTTTCTTAACTTACCTACTGGTTCATTGATAGACGCTAAAATTCTCAACCAAACATCGTGTTCGTGTTATGCTATTAATATTTCTATGTTGACGATGCTTCGGATTCCATGGCATGATGGCACCGATTCTCCATCATACAAAACAATAATACGCGTTATATTTTAGAAAAATGCTGTTTTTTGTGATAAAGTAAGATTTCTAAGGTGTCGTGACAATTACTCGAAAACGAGCAGTGTCGATATTTTTGATTCGATAATTTTATCCATATCGGTATTTTCTGATATGATACTGGGTATCGAGCAAGTATCGACAGTTAGGAATTTTTGTGGGTCTCTAGATGTGAGGAGGGTCTGTTTGTGTGATCCTAGACTATACGTTTACTTTTAGTAGTAGTAGTAGGTCCTTGTGTCTAGTGACAAATTTATTGAATACCACATATGTCTGGAAGGGCGCTTGTGGTAGTTGTGGTTGTATCACCTTGAGTCTAAACAAAAAGAGAGAGAGAGAAAACAGAATAAATAAACGAAGACATCTATAAACGAAGGGAAACATTTACACTTGGCAAGGCGAGGCGTGAAAAAGCAAAAGGACTCTCCTTACCGCTTCACATCAGGTGGTGTTGGGTCAATTGCCGTGCTTTGTAATTAAAAAAAACTTCACTGGTGGTAGGGTCTGAACACCCGTCTGGTTAGTCACCATCGTACGCATGGCATAAAACCCGCCGAGTGACCACTTGTGGTCGCGTTCTGGGATCAGCCAGAGTACAACAAGAGCTTGGGGAAAAGCCAGAGCGGCAATGGATGTGGTTAGTGACGGCTTCCATCTAACCAGAGCCAGGTGGACTGCGATGACCCGCCGACCGTGGTACAGTACAGGGGCCCAAACGGACCTAACCAGTTCGTGAGGCCATCATGCCGTACATAATCTTGGGGTGGTCCGTCGTGCCGGTGGGTGACCGGGTGGTAGGGTCCCGGCGGAGTTCGAGGGCCCTTCCCTTCCGTTCAGCGGGTCAGCGATTTGACCGCCTATATCGCGAAAACATCCCCCCAATTCACGCTTCTCCTCCTCCTATCATCCATTATGGCGGCTCTCAAGAAGATGTACGGTCGATCAGCGGTGCACACCCTGCACCCCCACCACAACCACGATGTTTTATTTCGGGTTCACAACATCTGTGGGCTCCATGCTAACCACTATGCCATCCACCAACATCTCGAGACGGCTCGACCAGCAATTCTGTTTTTGAGGGAGACGCGAATACTCCTCCCGGATGGCAGCTATCTACTTGGATTATCCCAGCTACGCTTTTGAAGGGCCCTTCAAAGAAAAGGCCGATGTTTGTCTGGGCGAATATTTGCTGTCGCCGTTTGTGCTACTTACTTTATTGTAAGAAATACAAATAAAGAAGGAAAACGATGAAAACATTGTATTTATGCTCGAGGCGGAAATCGAACTCGCGTCTCCTGGGGTCCGGCCAGACGCGATAACCGCTACGCCACCAGAGCACTAGGTACAACCTACCAATTTCTTCACTGATTTCTACCATTTTTTAACGTTTTTATAGCAACGGTTAGAACTTTTAGGACTTTAGTTTAGCAACTTGATCTTTATCAATAAATTTATGATAAGTAGAACACCCCAGTGTGACCTACGATAGGTGTACCCAAAGAGTACATTTTTTATGGTGTACCTACTAACCTACCTCAAATTACTCGATTGCCTCCGATTAATCATTAAAATCGAATCTAATAGGATCGGAACGTGTGGATCGACTTAGTATAAGTATAGGCAAGATTGATTCTGATCTTTCCGACGCTCCTGTCGGTGAAGTTTCTACTTCAGTAAATTAACTTACCACAACGTGCGTGAAGCCCAGTGCCTGTACACTGTCAACATCTTTTTTGGATCGGGACAATCTAACTTCTAATTGTACTTCGTAGTTTAAATATTTTAACGCCACCTGCATGAAGGACAGAATTATAATGTCTTTAGTAGTACCTCCTCAAACAATGTCGCCTAGTCAAAGCGACGCGACGAAACGCGACGACGCGACGACGCGACGCAATGAAAAAAAAGCCTAATTTTTTCTTTGTCCGAATGACTAACCACCTAGCCCAGTGGTCGGCAAAGTGCGGCTCCAGAGCCGCTTGTGGCTCTTTGGCTTCTTAAGTGCGGCTCTAGCACAAATATCCACGGAAGGCGCAATAACATTTTTATTAAAAAAAAAATGGTAAGAAAAAAGTTTTATTGATGAGAACTTGAAATCGTGCCTAAAAAAAGAACAACATACAAACCTGACTTACTGAAACTTTCCAAGGAGATGCAAGCACATTGTTCGCATTAGTAAGTATGAAATTTAGTTTTATTTCGTGTAGGTACTACCTACTTATTTAGTGTATTAAAAGTTTACTAAACAAGCAGATTTGGCTCCCAATTTTTTTTTAATTGTAATGTTCATATTTGGCTCTTTGGCTAATAAGTTTGCCGACCACTGACCTAGCCACACTAGCTACGATATCTACTGATTACTGTAGTGTCGATAGTTTTTGTTTAAAAGTGATCGGTAATGTAATGTAATTTTCTCAGGGTTAATGTATATGCAGAGTGGTGACTTCAATACGCCAGAGGGGACTACTGCAAATACATCGTATTCGTTTGATAATTTCATAACAAATTAACAATACCATGAAATAATGCTGCCAATTTTCTAATTTAATGCCATATTGCCGTCACCACTCTGTATGTATACAGTAATCATAAAGATACTCTTTTGGTGTTTTTTAAATACATATGACAATCCAAAAGCTGTTATGTGTTTGACTTCAACCACCAACCTGCGTCTCCCAAGCCAATATTAATCCAGATTCATGCAAGCGCCCAATAAGTTGGCTAACTTTTTCTGTGTATGGTGAACTCTTGCGCATCATCACAACGCATTGCTCGTAGTAGAAATCTTCTTGCATTACGGTTAAATCTAACATTGCCTCTTTCGTTACATAGTCGCCAATAGCAAAGTAACCTAAATAAAACTCAAAGTAGATATTATCCTAAAATAAGAAGTTTCGTATACAGTACCTACAAGTATTATGTTTTTATTTACCTGCAGGCAAACGTTCAATAGAAATTGCCATATTTCGTTCACGGCTTCTTCTTTTCAGATCTTCCGCGGATGTAACCCGAAATTGACTTAGTAATTGTGTAACTAACGGCTGAAAATATTGTAAATTTAACCTTATCTTTCTAAGGATATACAGATGATGATGACAAGACTACATTAAATTAAAAAATGGCTATAAGTAGGTATTACTTAGTTCATAGAAATGTTTTGCAACTTTCAATTATTTTGATAATTTCATTACATTTGTATGTAATAATAATAATGTTACATTATAACATTAATTTATAGAAATGTCATGAAATTATCAAATGAATATTTAAGATATATTTGAAAGTTGCAAAACATTTCTATGAACAACATAGCCCATGTTTTGATTTACTGACGTATTGTCGTCACCAACCTGTTTAATTAATTTTTGTTATACTCGTAGTGTCAGGGTCAGGGGCGTAGCTACCGCCGTATGAGCCGTATCAATGATACGGGGCCCCCGGGTTGGGGGGGCCCCGAACGTGTACAAGAAAAATCATAAAATATTATTTCCAGAAAAAAAAATCCAAAAGATCCAAAAGAAAACCACCGATGGGGTTCCCAAAGGACCCTCATTTATGTTTTTCAAAAATTTAGTTTTCAAGAAAAAACCTTTTTTTTTTGTTGATAGTAGATACCCTAAATGTTGTAAACGTTTTAAAACTTCTCTCATCCTACAGGCCTATTTTTTTGTGATTATTATTATTATTGAATTAACTGTAACTGTAACTGTAATACTAGATTTTAAATTGATTTTAAGACACTTTTTGTACATTTTTCTTTGTAAATTATCTGTTGTTAATAGTGAAAAGATTCTTAATAAGTGTTAAAAATTTTAACAAATATTTAAATTTTAATTTCGGAATCCGACCCATTTTAAATTAATAAAATCTCATAATTAGGTATATTCACTTAATGTAGCCGGTTTTTCAGGTTATTGATCCATTAAGTAAACAAGTTTTTGAAAAAGATAAAGCAGACAAAAAAATTATTTTTTATTCAATCGTCCAAAAATAATATGTTTTCTCAAAAAGCCATGAGCCAATGGAGGGTCATTGATGGTCTTCATTTAGACATGAAACCCGACACTTTGTGTAATTATCATAGGGCCCCCAAAAAATTTTTGATACGGGGCCCCTTTAAAGCAAGCTACGCCACTGTCAGGGATTGACTAATATGTTGCATAAAAGTGAATTATCTTTTTAGGAAAATGAGTAGGTAATATCTAGAAAATTTTTAAGACACGAACCAATCTGACATAAAAACATAATCATGAATTTATAAGGATGTAATAAAACACAGTCCCTACCTCATTAGAAAGCGTAAGTGAGAAAATCCAGGCGTCGTGTGTTGCACCCCAATCCATTTTTCTGTCTACTAAATCACGAACAGTGTCTATAGCCTTCTCATATTTAGGAACAGTGAACGCAGAAGCTAAGCCTCCGCCGTAAGCATTGTCTATCACTAAACCAATCAATAGTAGCCAGCCCGTGACGCTGCGTATGCGCCAATTATCACTTACGTTGTATTGAGACTGTAATTAAGTTAAATGTTCTAATATAATCCAGTAAGCTAAAGATCCAAAATAAAAACTCCTTGTTAAAGTCCCTACTGTGGCAGAGTGCGAGTCCAATATTGTCAAGGATACTAGCTAGGTAGCTGTGTCAATTAGAATTTGTTTGTATGAAAAGTGGCATACAGATACAAGTGGAATACCTATGTGTCGCCGCCGTCTGGTTGAATTCGCCGCTTAGTTGGATGCCTAGCCCGTTGATTAAACGCACCCGGCGTTCAATTAACGGGCTAGACATTCAGTTAAGCGGCTGATTTAACCAGTCGGCTGCGACATATGCATCAGCCTATCTCAAGTCAAGATATAGTAAAATCTTAAATTATAGTATAGATAACCGTTTATTCTGCTCTAACACACATATCAAAAGAGTAACAGAAATAGTTACAATACATAAACATACTATACATAAAAAGAGCAATATGTACCATAGCATGTCTGCTACATCAAGTAAAGTTCCTTAACTCCTCAGAATATTTACACAAAACTCTAATTTTTTTTACAACTACTAGGCAAAATACCGATTATCAGCCGCAGCCGCAGGCACGGCCGCGAAAATTAATATTTATATATAATTAATATGCAAGTAAATGATCTGAATATAATAAGTAATGCACATATAAAAAAAAATACAGATTCAAAGTTCTGCGTAGGAAAGGATTTTGTGTTAAATAAGTATTGCAGCTTTTTTTGTATAAACAAAACTGCGCATGTTTTTTTTATCATATTTTACCTATTTAATAAACTTTTATTTAAAGGGAGTGTGTTTCACTAAATATGTAAGTACATACATTAAGAAAGACTAGTTCAGAATCAATTAGTAATTTTATTACCTACTGTTATTTATTGTTGTTTTATCAACGTTGTCCATCGCAACATAAATTGATTCGCGCAAGGGTCGTAAAACAAATTTACTTTCACAGGTACTGTATACATATAAGCACTGTTATATGTTGACAATATTAATGATAACGTAAAGTTTTAAAACATATACCTAATTATGAATGGTTTGATACATGGTATGACCAGCACCATTATCGTAGTCATAAAAATACTAAAGTGTTATCAAAAGTTCAATATTGTATATAATTAATTTTGATTGACGTCCAAAAATAAAATTTAGGTCCCTCGTATCGTGGGGTATCCGAATCACCCCCATGTATGTTCCGCGACTTTGGGTAGTTTTCGAGTTATGATTTTTTTTTTGATATTTCGGGAATTTTCGACCCGACCAACTTAAAAAATTTCTAAAAAAAATAGAAGACTTTTTTGTAATTTTTTTTGCAACAGAATCCTCATAAGTTGTACTTTTATGCATAAAATGCATAAAAGCTTTGTAACTTTGATGAAAGTTGTGAAAATGTTGATGCAAAGTGAAAAATTTACGTTCGGTGAATTATGACTTAAATTTTCAACTATCAATTAAAAATCTAAACAGTGACTTTATGATTCCTAAGTAGTCCTTAATAGTGCGCCATACTCATACTCTAAGCTTTCATAATCATTAAAAAAGATTAGTACTTAAGAAGGCTACTTTTGCTAAAATCGGGCTTCAAAGACAGCGAGGTGGAAAATTCTTATGAAAGGCTAATTTGATTTAAACATTTTTTTTGGCCATTTTATCATTTTTACGGCCTGGCCACGGGACGGGCGGGCGGCGGCGGCGGCGACTCGGCAACCACTGCGCGGTCACGACGACGCGCTGCGAGGCCGACATCGAGACAGCGCGCAATGGTTGCCGATTCGCGCGTCGAAGGACGCGCGTGCGATGAGTTTGTGGTCAGGCCCAACGTTAATTATTGATAGAAAATACTGGAAACTAACCAACAAATAGCTTCAGAGGTTTGGTAAGAAAAGTTTTAACTAAGAAGTGGTATTGTTATTAAAACATAAATGATAATGTGAAAAAATTATTTATTCTTAAAATTTTCAAAGTGGCCACCTCTAACAGCAATACACATTCTACACATAAGTAAGAAATTGTCTTCCAATCGTCTAAAAGCTTCTGTTATCTCTCGCAACATGTTCGACTTCTGCAGTCTTTTGTCTCAGCTCTTGTTCACTCGAACAGTCTCGGGCGTATGTTCATCATCATCATCATCACCAGCCTATATACGCCCCACTGCTGGGCACAGGCCTTCCTACATGGCAGAAACACATGAGGAGTTTGGGCCATAACACCACCACGCTGGCCCAATGCGGGTTGGTGGGTTAGAGCGGTTACAGTAACAACCGGGACCAACGGCTTAACGTGCCTTCCGAAGCACGTATTTTATTTCCTTGTAATAGCCCCACACGAAGAAATCTATCGGGTTGAGGTCAGGTGAGCGTGGAGGCCACCTAATTGGTCCGCTGCATTCGATCCATCTGTTGGGGTATGTTTCGTAATTTCGGACTTGCGTTGCCTAGTGACACGGGGCACCGTCATTTTGAAACACCATGATTCGTCTTAGTTCGAGGCTCACATCACCCAGCAACCATGGAAATTCATTTTCTAAGAAGTTTCTGTAGGTTTCTCCGCTGCCCATCTCACCACTATGATGGCAATAATTCTGTCTCTTATCTTCTCGGTCCATTGCAGGTAAAAGAGTTGCGCCCACGTTTACATCCCATGATCCGCGAGAACGGATCGCGTAAAATTAATTAAACTAAAAAAACCTCCAAATGTTTAAATTTAAGCTTTCTAGTAGTCATTTTTGGTTAATTAACAAACTAATTAAACTTAGCAATGGTAAAATTACCAATATATTTTTTTAATCAAATGACTAATTTTAAGAATTTTTCACCTTGTTGTCTTTGAAGCCCGATTTTAGCGAAAGGAGCCCCGTAAGTACTATTTTTTTTATGATTATGAAAGCTGAGAGTATGGTGCACTATTAAGGGCTACTTAGGAACCATGAAGTCACCTGCTTAGATTTTGAATTTACAGTTGAAAATTTAAGTCATAATTCACCGAACGTAAATTTTTTAATTTTATCATCAACGTAATTTGCATCAACATTTTCACAATTTTTATCAAAGTTACAAAGCTAATTATTTTATGCATAAAAGTACAACTCATAAGGATTCAGTTGCAAAAAAAAGTTACGAAAAAATCTTCTACTTTTTTTTTAATTTTTTTAAGTTGGTCAGGTCGAAAATTCCCGAAAGTTCAGAAGAAAATCATAACTCGAAAACTCCAATCCAAAGTCGCGGAACATACATGGGGGTGATTTGGATACCCCACTATACGTGGGACCTAAATTTTATTTTTGGACGTCAATGTTCCGGCCAACCTGTATATGACTATGTTGACATGGGTAGGTGCCCACTTGTTAGGTATGCTATGTATCAATACCAAACATTCTGTATATAGGGTGGTACCGTCATTACGATATTGATAATTTCATGACATTTCTATGAAATCAATGCCAAGAAATCAGCCAATGTTATAATTATGCCATTTCAGCCATAAAATTATCAAACGAATAAGATGTTTTTGAAAGTGGCAAACCAATTCTATGAACTAATATAACCCATGTTGTAATTTATTGACGGCACCAACCTGTATATTTATAATACTCACTTGTGTTATCATCATCCCAAATGTAGTCAAAAATACACTGTCTGTTGAGCATCCCTGAGCAACTATAAGCACAATAGAAGCATAGATGAAAGTGAACAGCAATGCCAGCCACATAAGCCAACTGAATGGTTCTAAGGGCATTTCCCAACTGGCGAGCAACCTTTAAAGTAAAATAATGTAGCATAGTACTTATTTAATGTTTTTTTTAAATAAACTCTGTGCAGTTAAAATGTTTCACGAACCTTGGGGACGGAGCAACACAAGTAATAGCTGTTCTTATGCCAGCGATTGAAAAATCTAAGGCAATATATTCTTCATACCAAGAATAAAGAGCAGCTGAAACATAATAAATTCCTTTGGTAATCAATCACCTATGCTTCTAAGCAAACCAAAACACATTAGGTAAATATTTTAATACTTATGCCAAGATCAGCTCTATCCTCAACAACATTGCCAATGACGCCTACTCCAGTGAGGTTATCGTATATTTCACCCCATTCGTGTTCATCGTCTCTTATTATTTCAATTGTACAATTAATCCACCTGCAACAACCATAGAATTGCGCCTCTTATGCACAAATAATGTTTTTATACGACAAGCGTACCGTAGTCTATAGAAGCTCGTAACACCTTGGAAACTACTTACAGCAATACTGTAGGCTGTTTCATGAAACAAAAGAGCACCGACTCCATAAAATAATTATTTTTGCCTTTTTAGTGTTTTTAAATTAATAATTAAAATATAATAAAACTAGAAAAATTTCACGTCCTGAGGCAGGAATCGAACCCGCGACCTTTCGCAATCTGGGCGACTGCTCTGACCACTGAGCCACCCAGGACTTGGGATATCCCTGTGAAATTCTTCTAGTCTATCTGTTTTTGCGTTTATGAGCTAACGTCCACCCTACAATGTCGAAATATTCTATTTCAACATCCGAAACGAGTATTTTTACAAATACCGACGATTAGGTTAAGTTGGGGCAGTGCTTTCAAATATTCTTAATTTTTGATTTTAACATTATTATAAATGTTTGAAAAATTATATAGTAATTAAAATATAATAAAACTAGAAAAAATTCACGTCCTGAGGCAGGAATCGAACCCACGACCTTTCGCAATCCGGGCGACTGCTCTGACCACTGAGCCACCCAGGACTTGGGATATCCCTGTGAAATTCTTCTAGTCTATCTGTTTTTGCGTTTATGAGCTAACGTCCACCCTACAATGTCGAAATATTCTATTTCAACATCCGAAACGAGTATTTTTACAAATACCGACGATTCGGTTAAGTTGGGGCAGTGCTTTCAAATATTCTTAATTTTTCAAACATTTATAATAATGTTAAAATCTAAAATTAAGAATAATTAAAATATTGTTTAAAGATTATTATCATAACACCATAAAATTATTAATGATGAGGATGTTCCAGACAGAACTAATATCAATTAATTAACCAACTTAAAACAGGAGGAGGATCTCCATTCGGTTGGAATTTTTGACACCGTAGGTACTTACGTTTTATTGGGGTGTTGGGTGGATGGTGTATGCTCAAGGGTGCGATGTTGAGCTAGCAGCACCTACCGCCAGGTTCAAACACGCACGTCCACGTCACCGCCGTGGTGCTCCAATAGGAGTAGCGGTGAACCCTCTTCTTTTTAAAGGGGGTCGTACACCCTGGGCAATGCTGGAGTCAAAATAAACAGGCATCGCACATTTACACCCACCCTGTGACTCCAGTAGCAAAGCGTGTTGAGCTTCGCCTGTATGTGCTTTCCCTCACTGCAGGCGATTACCCGAACCCTTATTCATCCTATGATCCTTATCCAAATAAATCTCCTTCCTTCCCTATCCTATAATTCCTATCTATCCTGGAGGGATTACAACCTCGACACCAACATTGTTAACTAAAGAAAATGGAGGCAATTTTTAAAAAAGGTTTACCCCAGGAGGGTACCAGCTCTGCTGGAGAATCCCTCACCGAGCCTAGCTCGGTCTGCCCCACGTACTCTGGGGGGGGCAAAAACTTGCCAATATTTCAGGCCAGTCAAGGCAGGGGCCAGACCTTTAAGGGAGGGCCAAAGGCACAGGTTGCAGAGGACTGGAGCCAACCAGGCACGTCGAAGGAGGGATCCTGTCCAAAGCCAGGGACTCGAAGCCTACGGGAGTCGAACCCACCAGGCAGAGGACAAGGAAACCGGGGGAGGGGCGCTCTTAGGGGAGTGGCGCAGTCATCGCCTCGGATTGGCTCTGCGTCGTCACGAGGTGCGTACGGCCGCCCACATGGGCGCTGTCCGCTGCGGGACGATCGTGAGCTGCGGGGTGGTGATGGTGCTGCACCAGGGGTCAGGGAGGTAGAGGCGCCGATTTGGATTCCTCCTCAGGAGAGTCAGGCTACGGGGTCACTGACTGTAGAACCTACGGGGGCAACAGTCGGAGAATCCATGTCGGGCACTGCTGAAGAGGTATTCAAAAGTAAGAAGAAGAAACCGTCCGGGTTTCAGAGGCGACAGAAGGCTGAACTGCGTAGGCAGGGGGCTGCTGATGCCTCTGTAGACAGGACCAAGAGGCCCAGGGAAATGAGTGATGAGGGCCAGGCTGGCACTGAAGCCAAAAGGGTCAAAACCCATGGCTCCTACGCGGAAGCGGCGGGATGTGTCAGGCTGGCCATCATTGCTGAGGAGTACCCGGCCAGAATGTTGGATGAAGGGGACTATAGGGCCATTCAGGCAACCATTTGGGACCGCCTGGAGGAGGCCCCAACACCTGTCCCACTCATCAACATGGGTAGCATAATTGCTGGGGCGCTGCATGTTGGGTGTGGCGGAGATACCTCAGCCAGATGGCTTCGCTCTCTCAGTGGGAGTACAGTTGAGGGAGTGAAGATCAGGGTAGTGGACATAAGGGACCTACCAAAGCCGGTCAAGATGGCATGGAAGTCCCGAAATGTCACCCGCATGGACACGGGAAGGGTTTTACGTATGATGCAGAGGATTCATCCGAGCCTTCAAACATCCAGCTGGCAGGTCGTCGACACACTTGTTGAGGGCCTGTCAACACATAGGATTGTGCTGATGGATGAGTTGTCTGCATCCTACATAAAACAAAATGGCTACTGCCTGTATACGGGAATCGACAGGAGTATCTTCAAGGTACTTGACAGTGGCAAGCCTGAAGATGGGCCTGTGGATTCCCAGGCTATGGAGGGTGAAGGGGCGTCCGAGGGGTAAATGCATCCTGGGGCAGCCCTTGAGCCCTCAGCAGTAGTCAAGGAGCCAAAGGAGGGACCGGAAAGTGGGCCTGGGGCAGGGTTGTCGGTTGTTGAAGGGGACATGGAATGTCGAGAGCGGGTGTCCTCTCCAAGAACCGATGATGTCCTTGGGGCACTGGATGGTCTCAACCTTTGGTTGACATCGCCGTCAGACACACATAGTAATATGGATGATGAGTCTGACGGCAAGAGTAGGGGAGAGGGGTATAAAAAAAAAAAAAAAAAAAAAAAAAAACGCCGTGATCGATATCTACGGAAACACCATGGCAACAGGCATAAGGTGCGTACAAATTAATGTCCATCACTGTAAGGCAGCCTCAGACCTATTGGCGAGAGAGTTGCAACAAGGAAAATACGACATTGCCTTGATTCAAGAACCTTATATTTATCGGGGACTGATCAAAGGGCTAGGTGGAACAGGCGGATGAGAACCTGCATTTATGTCAGAAATGGCCTGAATGCGGTGGCTCTATCACAGTTCTGTTACAGGGACCTCACAACAATCAAGGTCTATGCAGGAGAGGGGAGGGACAGACAGGAGCTTATAATGGCATCTGCTTACCTACCATATGAAAAGGCGGATCCGGTGTCGGAGGAACTACGAAACCTGATCAGTTATGGCAGCCGAGGGGGTGTGGACGTTATCATCGGCTGCGATGCAAATGCACATCATGTCGTCTGGGGGAGCTCAGATGTCAATGCAAGAGGAGATAGGTTACTGGATTTTCTGGTAAGTTCACCCATGCAAATTTTAAATAAAGGCAACAAGCCCACTTTCTTTAATACACGGAGGGCTGAGGTTATTGACTTAACTATAGCTTCAAATAGAGCAGCTAGGTATGTTATCGACTGGCATGTATCAAATGAGATCACCTTATCTGATCACAATTATATATGCTTCAGGTACGGGGACATTGGGAAACCAATGACTGTGAAACGTAAAAATCCAAGACTTACCAACTGGGATGATTACAAACGCGATCTTAGGATTGAACTAGGAAATATAAATAGCAATCTCAACTCAGTGCTTGATATTGAATTTGAAGCAGAGAGATTGACAAATGCTGTAGGGACAGTATGGCAGCAAAACTGCCCAGACAGAAAAATGATAGCGAAAAAGCTGCCGTAGTGGACTCCTGAGGTGGCCAAAATAAGAAAGGAGACAAGGAAAGCTTTTAACATAGCGAAGGCCAGAAATGATTACACTGAGTATGGCAAGGCACTAACACGGCACTGCGGTTAGAAAAGCCAAGAGAAAGGCTTGGAGAACCCATTGTGAGAACATTAGTTCTATTCCTGAAGGGATGAGGTTAGCCAAAGCTATATCGACCACGAATGCGATACCGTTAGGAGTGGTCAATGACCCAAACGGTGAACGCACAGTTTCTGGGAAAGAAACTTTGATAGTAATGCTAAGTACTCACTTCCCAGGATCACAAACCATAGAGAAAGAGCATGATCCTATAGAACCTGAGGAACTAAATGAGAGGACCTCGAAGTTTGACTGGGACATAGCTAAAAGGGTAGTGGATGAGAGTAGAATTAAATGGGCTCTATCTAGCTTTCAACCATACAAAGCTCCCGGCCCAGACAACATCTATCCAATACTTCTACAGCAAGGTAGTCCTAACCTTGGACAGCACCTATGCAGGCTATACAAAGCATGTATTGCATTTGGATACATTCCCAAAACTTGGAGAAAGGTCAAGGTAATCTTTATCCCTAAACCTGGGAAGCCGGATTAAGAAGACCCAAAGGCGTTTAGGCCTATTAGTCTCCAATCTTTCTTTTTGAAAACATTGGAGAAACTAGTGGAAAGGTATATAAGGGAGGGACCATTGAAAAAATTTCCCTTACACAGACTGCAATGTGCCTATCAGCCGGGCAAATCTACGGAAACGGCACTGCATTATGTAGTAAGCAGAGCAGAAGCAGCCTTAGAAAGCAAGGAGGTGTGCATTGGTGCATTCGTGGATATTGAAGGTGCCTTTGATCGCACTACCTTTGAATCTATTAAAAGAGCTGCTAAGAAGCATGGAGTGCCACATACAATCAGAAAGTGGATTAACTGCATGCTGAAAGGTAGAATCATTTACTCAGAACTACTAGGAGATAAACTAATAGCAAAGACCACAAGGGGCTGCCCTCAGGGAGGAGTGCTGTCTCCACTACTTTGGAGTCTTGTAGTAGACTCTATTGTGGACAGACTGAATGAGGGACCACTGTGCACGGTGGGCTATGCAGATGACTTAGTTGTACTAGTCAATGGGAAATTCCCTGGTACAGTATCGGAGATTATGCAGAATGCACTGGGGGTACTAGAAGACTGGTGTAACACCAACCACTTGTCAGTAAACCCCGGTAAAACGACTGTAATCCCTTTTACAAGGCAGAGAAATCTGGCAAGGCTTAAAACCCTGCATTTATATGACACGGAACTGACATGGTCTAGTGAAGTGAAATATCTTGGCATAACGCTAGATAAGGAACTTACCTGGAAACTCCATGTGGAGAGAACTTTGGTGAAAGCTCAAAGGGTCTTTGGAATGTGTCGCTCCACTTACGGTAAGACGTGGGGACTACAACCAAAGATAATAAAGTGGATCTATACAACCATGGTGAGGCCTGTAATAACTTATGGCAGCATCGTCTGGTGGCCTAGGACAAAGCTGGTAACCTGCAAAACTGAGCTTAGCAAGTTACAGAGGACAGCATGTCTAGCGATCACCGGAGCGTTTAGAACCACTCCAACGGCAGCGATGGAGGTGCTCCTTGACATCCCGCCACTGCACATTGTGATAGAAACAGAGGCGAAGAAGGCGTTACATAGACTCAAAGTAGCAGGACTCTGGGACACTACTAAACCTCTGTTGAAGCACACAAAATGGGCAGAAACTTCTGTCATGGACGGGTATATGGAAATGGGATGGGATAAAATCTGCCCCAAATTCATATTCGAAAAGAAATTTAAGATCAGCATTCCCACAAGAGAGGAATGGAAATGTAGGCCACCATCCCTGGAAAAGGGAAGCCAGATCTGGTTCACTGATGGATCAAAGATGGACTATGGAACAGGTGCTGGGGTCTATAACAGAGACACTCAAATATACCAAAGCATGGGAAGGCTTGCTACTGTCTTCCAGGCGGAGACATATGCAATTATTCTATGTGCAATGGAAATTATGGAACAGAGGACTAAGAATAAAACCATACATATTCTTAGTGACAGTCAGTCAGCCCTCAAGGCACTGAGCTCACCGCGCGTTAGCTCAGACCTGGTTCTGAATGCCATACAAGTCTTAAACAAGCTTGGCAGGTATAATAGGGTTAGACTGATCTGGGTGCCTGGTCATGTGGGAGTGATTGGCAATGAGAAGGCTGATGAATTGGCACGGAAAGGCTCGGAAAACAAGTACATAGGCCCTGAGCCCTTCATATCTCTGATACTAAGTTTTATAAACACAGCCATTAAAGAAGAAGTCAAGAATAGGCATAGAATTGAATGGCAAAAGGAACCGCGACTAAGACACTCCAAATCCTTTATGGGGGGGAGGGTAGGGGAATGGAGTAAATATATCTGTACAAACGGCAGAACACAGGCTCGCTTCCTCACGGGAGCACTCACAGGACACTTTGCCACCAACTACATGCTACAAAAAATGCAGATTTCCCCTGCACAACCTTGTCGGGCATGTAGTGAAGGCCAGGAATCGATGGAACATCTTTTGTGTCAATGCGATGCCCTGGCTAGAATCCGAATGAGTCTTCTGGAAGTGGCGTATCCAAAGCCAGAAGACTATAGACTCTTTCACGCCAAAGATATAGTGAAGCTTATGGCAGCTATATTCAGGACGTGGGAGGAGTAAAGGCAGGGGTGGCACAAAAGATCCCGAAGGGTCGAAGTGCATCGTGGCAAGTCACGGCCCCATGATAAGATAAGATAAGATACGTTTTATCGTAACCGATCACGCCGAGATTTCAAATCCGATTTACTTACGTGATTCTATTTTTGTTTGATGTCCCATGAATAAATATCAACTATTTCGTATCTAACGTACGTAATCGATCGTACGTAATTTCTATGAAGAAAATTTAAAATCGATTAGGTAGTTTGCTTTTTAAATCAAAATAACTGTAATAAAGTCGTCTATGTATGCGAAATTTCGGATTTTTCTTCCCTATAACTTTTAGATATGCAAGGAAACAAGATATGCTGACGTCACCCATCTAGCTTTGACCTTAGAAAGTTATCACTAAAATGCTATAAAATAAATTTGAACAAAAATAAAAACCGACTCCATCAAAACACTAAAAAGGACAAAATAACAATTAAATTTTGGAATGTACTTATCCCATAGAAACTATTTTACTTTTGTTTTTTTTAACCGCAACAATACACATACCTACATGTATAATGTGAGGTATCTTACCTACAAAATTCATCGACGATCCTAACTTCTGTGCCATCACGGCCTAGTGGCTCGATGTTGGTATCAATATCTAGCAAAGCATACGGTTTATACGTGAAACAAGCCACCTTTACTGTTTTCCCATATAAATTGGACATATCGTGTGGAAACAAATTAGTATTTTCTTCAAACTCTGATCTACAAGAATTCCACTGATCCATGTAGTAAGGTTCACTACTTTTCTTATCGGGGCCAACGTATCTGTGTGTTACTAAATCATAAACGGAACAAATTTCTCCAATAACCAGTGGCAATACTAACAAAATATTAGGCACATAACTTGTTTCCTTCAAATTTAATACATCCAACAAAATTGTTCTTGCTTCATTATCATCACTATAAGGTAATAAAATTACCGTTCGGTCACTTCGTCTAGTATTTCCAAGGCGGTTTACCTTTTCAAAGGCTTCCATAAAGTGACTAGGTTCTTGCAAGCGAACTATGTAATCTGAACAACCCATTTCGGACACTTCCAGTAACTTATCGGCCAGATTGTCTATGCCCTTCGGCGATATGTAAACAAAACTTATATTAATTGGTAATCCCAATGGCTCTTCTGAAATGACCGCTAAGCAATAAGAGTGACTTAAATATTGATGGTAAATTGATTGTATCAAAATTTCTATGTGAATGACGCTTGATGCTGATAGTAACATTTTGCATTAATACTAGTTTGCACTAATTATAAAATTGACGTTAAGTGTAATAACGAAGTCAATTCAAAAGTATAAATTGCAAGTTTTGAATAAGTTTTTAAAGGTATTTTTCAATACGCGTCTTTTCACTTTAGAGTGAACATTTAAATTGCTAACAATAAGTGTCATTATGGCCTCGATAACTCGTAAAGTCGAATTACAAATTCAAACAGTCAATATATGAAAGTGTACCTAGTTGTTTACAAAAACTGTTTACCCTAAAGTTCGTTCAAAGAAAATTTGTGATGGTTGATAATAAAGTTTGTTTGCAGTTTCATTATTGATATTATTAGGTACTATAAAATACTTTTGAACTCTTTGATAACTGATTCAAAGTAATGGCTACCCAGTTAATATCGGTAGGTATCATATCAGCTTCTATTATCATATTCATCATATAAGTTCTATCAATATTTTGTAATTTTTGTATCTACGTGTCTACAGCATGGTGCCGTCAATACGACAATAAATTAAAACATAGGCTATATTCGTTTACAGAAATGGTTCGTCACTTTCAAAAACATCTTATTCATTCGATAATTTCATGACATTTCTATGAAATAATGCAGCCAATGTTATATTATTTCCAATGAATAAGATGTATTTGAAAGTTGCAAACCATTTCTATGAACTATTATATACAGGTCGGTGCCGTCAATGCGACAATAAATTTAAATATGGGCTATATTAGTCCATCATAGAAATAGATTGCCACTTTCAAAAATATCGTATTCATTTGATAATTTCATGACATTTGTATGAAATTAAGTATGCAGCCAATGTTGTATTATTTATTTCATACAAATGTCATGAAATTATCAAATGAATAAGATGTTTTTTAAGGTGGCAAACCATTTCTATAAACTAATATAGCCCATGTTTCAATTTATTCTTGTATTGACGGCACCACTCTGTATAGTTTATATAGATTTCTATAGATCTGTAGGCATTTTTTATACAAAGCACGACAAATGACTCAACACCACCTGATGTAAAGCCGTAAGAAGAAGAAGCTTAAGCCGCTTCCACCTTGTCGGCCCGAAAGGAGCTTTTTCACGTCTCTTTTGAAGGAACCCATGCTATAGGAAGAATCCACACATGTGCTGGCAAAGAATTCCTAATTCTGGAAGTAGGACGTAGAAACGAGATACTAAATTTCTTTGTGCAAGATGTTGAGGTGGAGACAGTGAATTGATGACTCTGAAGACCGGCACGCGCATAAGAACAAAAAGCTCCTCAGAGCACTCTCCGTGATATAGCCAATAGAAAGCGCTAAGCGACAAAAAAAAAATAAAAAAAAATCGCAGAGGCTCTGGTGCTTAAACTGCACTAGCTTCTTACCGCTTCACATCAAGTGGTGTTGAGTCATTTTATTTTTAAACAAAACACGACAATTACCTCAATGTACTCAATTAAGGTAAAAAGTATTAAACATGGGGTGTATTCGTTATTGCACTTTTCTAAAAGTTACTTACTTCTTCATAATATTCAAAACTGTATAAGGCAGTTGTATGCTTAAAATAAAAGCTCATCAAACAAACAGATGTAGTGTGTGTGTGGTAATAAAAGCCAAAATAAAAAGTTTTTTGGGATCTAATTTACTAAATATTTTTACTACCTAATAACAAGCACGGGAAACACTAAAGCTAATGGATATTTTGTTATTGTTGCGAGTCAAGACAAGACACACGCGGTTAGCGCCACCGCTTATTAAACATATGAGCCATCTCAATGAACTTGATAATTTCATTTTTTAATCTTTTTAATTTAGGTAAAACTTTCAACCGTCTTGATAATTAACTGAAAATTAAACAAAATAATATTAAAGTCAATAAGTAAGTACGTCTAGGCACATGCTTGACAAAATATTGACGTTGTATTTATTGAAATAAATTATTATTCTTTTATAAACAAATTGTTTACAGCATTTTTACTTTATTTTCTTTTGGGAGTAAAGAAGATATAGTAAATTTGTGATGGATTTCAGCCTTAGCTTGTCAAAAAGCATAATTTAACTATTCCTAAGCCTTACTCTCAACTCTCAAGTCGATTTGTCCTCCTATATTTCAGTCGTTGAGTGCGTGTGTGGCCTCGGCATCGGCATTCCTTCTCACCTCAAATGAATGACTAATAGCTAATAGGAATGAAATAGGACAGCTCCTGAAAAAACGAAAACAGACTGCACACTGTTTGTATTATCACGAGACAATTTTTACTCAATTTGTAATCCATATACCTACATCACTAAAATAAAATAAAGATGTATATATCTTTGACTTTGATTTCGGATACAGGTGACACATTTAGAACGGTCATTATGGGAAAGTCTGAAACTATAAGACATACGATAATCTTTTCTTAGGTACCATGTCATCGATTTTAGTAATAAGAAAAACTGCATTCATACATTTAAAAAAAAACGTGTGTGTAATTTCTATTTAGATATCGATTGTGTAGGTCTTAAGCATTAAACGTTACTTTGAAACATGATGTCTATAATGAATAAAATGCAATGTTTTCATATCCTTAAATTTATTCTAGTATTACCACCATTACCACCATATTTATTATCAAATGAGGTTTAATCCCAAAGAATGTAACCCCAAAGTCAATGATAGTAAGAAACAATATATCTATGTATTTCAACCATATTGCTGAAGTCATCAACCCGTCTAGCCTTTTTAAGTTCAAAAAATTTGTAACAAAATGTAAAAACATTTCGTTACAAATTAAAACCGACTTCAAAACACTTCAAAGGAAAAAAATAGAGAAAGAACTTATCTCATAATAAAAAAGTAGGTATTTTTTGGAGTTGTGTGCTAAGGCGTTTCCAGAAACAATAAAAAGTAAAGCACCGACTTAAAAAATAACTTTTTATGAGCTTTATATTATTTTTATCAGCCTGTGAACTCCACTGCTGAACAAAGACCTACCCATATCGATTTCCAAACGGATCGGTTTTGCGCAGTCTGCAATCTGCATCCATCGGCTGCCCGCGATCCTCACCGGGAGGCCACTGGCCATCCTACTTTACACTTTCCTGTAGGTGGTGACCAAGCTAGAACTACACCAGCCGTCCAATTATTTCTGAAAGTGTTTTGAACTCGGTTTCCCATCTTTAATCATTTAACCAAAAACAAACTAAAATTCTTAATTTTAGGAAACGGTTGGATACATAGAAACTTATGTTAAACATCACTGGCTCACTGCTGGACACAGGCCTTCCTACATGGGAGAAACACATGAGGAGCTTGGGTCATAACACCACCACGCTGGCCCAATGCGGGTTGGTGGGTTATAGCGAATGCAGTAACAACCAAAATTAACGGCTTAACGTGCCTTTCAAAGCACTGAGGAGCTGGAGATTATAAATTTTGATTGACCCATCCATGATGGGATCGTCCATGGCGAAAGTTGATTTTGTTTTCGTAAAAGAAACCAGGTTGCTCAAACCACTATGCCACCGAGCTCCTCAATCCGAGAATTATAATACGAGTACTTAAACAATACACTAACTTCCCAGCTATTCTATTTCTTTTCTATTTTAGAATGTACAAAGCCATAAGTGGAAAAGACTCCTCCACTGATGCTGACTACACGATGCGATGGATTTTGTTTAAGCCTCTAAAATAACTAGTAAAAAAATATAAAAAACACGATATTTGGATAAAATAAAAAATTGGTGGAATTATGTCACTAGAATCAAAAAGATTTTTAGGTTCTGTTACTGTTCAAACTTATTACTATTTGTTCGTGAATTACATACGAAAATACATTATTAAGAAGTCTTAACCAAAGTGTATACAGTGTATCAAAGTGTATATGTCGCAGCCGTCTGGTTAAATTCGCCACTTAATTGGATGCCTATAGCCCGTTGATTAAACGCCGGCATCCAATTGAATGCCTAGCCTGATAGTTAATTTAACTAGACTTACCTAGCGTTTAACAACTTGGGGTATTGAATAGATCGTCTTGTACTAAAAAGTTTTAGTTTTATTGGTAGGTTCAAGGTTATTTTTTATGACCACTTATAACCGACATCGTTTTAGTTCTAAGTGGTCCTAAACATAATAATCTAGAACCTACCAACCACTCAAACAGTCACACAAAAGCTCTTCGATTTAAACGACCTGCCTAGGCGTCCAATTGAATGGCTAATTTAAACCAGACGGCTGACATAACGTTCTAAACGTTGCGCTCAATAACTTGGCTAGTTGTAGTTCAGCCGTTTGATTGAATGCCGCCGTTCAATTAACGGGCTAGGCATCCAGTTAAGCGGCTGATTTAACTAGCCGGCTGTGACAAATCTATAATAAAAAAATGAAAATTTTAAGTAACCCCGGCCCTATTAATCGTCTATTTAACACCTGCTCATTATTTATTTAAACTTAAATTGCACAAAATGAGTAACAATTCGGCGAATTTAAAGCCATTAGGCATTCACTACCAGTTAACCGGAAAGTTAAGCCGGCCGGAAGTTTGAAGTTGAGTTGTTGGACTATTCTTTTGAGCCTAAAAACGCTATATATGCTGTAAGTTTCTGAAGAATTATTTGATGATATAGGATAAGCTTAAAGTTCGCACGTCTTGGAAATACCACCGAAGTAACAGTACACCTAATTTTAAATCAATCAGATTTGTGAAAGTTAGCAGCTAGTCATCAAACGCCTGAACAGTACTTCATAAATTATAGCTAAGAACTACCTATCCTGATCACGTCAGCCTTCAAACAAAAAAAACTAATCAAAATCGGTTCATTCTTAGGGCGCCTCAGACAGATATACAGACAGACACGTCAAATTTATAACACCCCTCTTTTTCGTCGGGGGATAAAAAGGAGGTTGCGGCTGTATTTCTTGTCTAGAGTTACCTCTGAAAGTTTGACACCTGTCCTATCAGACGAATTTTATTTTCCGACTAAATTAATAAAAACACTGTCACATCTCCTCGTAAAAACCCTCAAAATGCGTACTATCGCGTATCGTACTATTGTTATTAATCTGTGATCGTACGAGGTACTACACACTAAAGTTACACCTCTCACACACACACACATACACACGCACGCACATACACACGCACACACATACACACGCACGCACACAACTCGCGCACATAGTACGATATCGACCCCCTGCAACCCCAGAATTTAAAATTTTATTTCGGAATTCTTTAACTGTAGAGTGTTGTAGTACCTACTTAGTACCAGTTTGTATATCTAGTCTATGGTACTTAGTGTAAAAAAGGTACTCACAAACTAGACACAAGGAGACTTGCTGGTATAAAAGGATAATCAATAAAATCTAAAATGTAAAATAACATTTTATCTTTCACATTCACAAGTAAGTATTTATGCACTATCATTGTTAGATTCGTTCAATGCTCATTAATTGTTAATCCTGGAATGTATTCTTATATTGATAATAAATATAAAAAAAAAGATGTTACAATAATATTTTATTTTATACCCGGATGTTTCGATTACTTACAGCGTAGGTATGTCACTTTTCTTTGTCAATTTAAATCGGATTTAATGTGTAACATTTAATTAAACGCGAGTTAAATCCGATAAAATGGTGCTAATTTGAAATGCATTTTTTTTTTAAATTCTGTAACTCACTCCGTTTCTTTGTAACTTTTAATACGTAGGTACAGAGGACAGCTTTCACTGTGTTGTCAAGTGTGTCACGCTAGACGTGTTGTTGACTGTACATTTATATTCAATTTAAAATAATTATTCAAAGGGTATTCTTCACAAGTCAATCTGAGAGTGCTATCCACGGGTAGAGTAAACGGTAAAGTAGCGGGTAGGTAGGGTACTAACTATACCAATGGAGACAGCATTGTTAAAGTAGAGTTAAATGCTAAACTGGTAGGTAGACTACTCGAAACTGGGTAGAGTAATACCATGCCCACGGGTAGAGTAGACGATAGAGTGAACTGGCTGCTAGTTTTATTTAGTACTCTACTCTACTCTACCAATGATGTCTACATTGGTAGGTATAATAGTTGCATTCTGCCGTGCTGCTATGCCGTTTGCTCTGCCCGTGGACAATAGTCAATACCCTTGGAGTACCATAATAATATGGCGTAAATAACAATTTGAAACACCTAATTTCATTATTCTTTTAGTTTTTTCGCTTTGTAGATATGTTGCATGCATCTCTATAGATTTTTTATAAACACTACGTTAAAGGTACTCAATCATTTGTCAAATATTCGCCTGATCATATTACTAATTCCCAAATTATGGGTCTGTAATGTTCAGTTTGTGTAACTTAATGTAACTTAATACGCAGCAGTGACAGGCGAGAGTGCCGTGTAATGCGATATTTGTGTTTTGTCCTTCTTCGCTTACATCGTCGTCGGTAAGTTTTTTAAGAACTCCATTTACTCAAACACATAAAATAAATATAAACAACCTTTCCCTTTATTTATAAAAATAATTTACGTATTTAAAATTTATTTCAAAATAAATTTGTCAATTTCTATAAATAAGTAGGTATTCAAACAGTAGTATAATAAAATTAGTCTTTCTTTCTCAACTTAGCACTAGATATCTCGATAGACTGCAGCCAATGTTTAATCTCCTCAGGACATTCAGGTTTTTGGTCGGCTCCAGGGATTCCTTTAAACAATACTTCTACATTGACATTGATTAAATTTTGACGAGAGAGTACGACAGCTCTCACGAAACCGTCGCTCAATGTGATAAACTTCTGCTCGATAAATAGAGTAGTATCCTCCCAATACACCAACTGAAATAAACAAAATTTAGCAATTACAAGAGGTCCAAAGATACTTCTTTAAAAATCTAGTTCTGGTACGAAAAGACCGTCGGAGTGTAGAGATTATCAATTCATTGTCAATCAAGCCCTAATTAATCCCCGAAAATCATACAATAAGGATAAAACCCACCTACATGAAGAGATTAGAGTGTGTTAGCAAATGGACTGTACGATGAGACTGGAACTGGAAGACGAGTACTGAGACAACTGACAGATGGCCTTTATTCAGTGGACAACGCGTAAACAAGACTGCGATTTCAGCAAAAATTAATATGGACCATTACGGATTGTGTAGGTAAGGTTCTGTTGTCCAATGAGGCTCGTATAAGTATACATCACAGATGTTCTGTGGTACATAGTGACGACAAACGTCAGAGAGTATACAAAAATTGCATCATCCTTTCTCTTGTAAGTCTTGTAACAGAGATCAAAGATTGACCCTTTGAGAACATTTGGTAACACTTTAAAAAACTATCTTTGTTGGTTTTGATTTTTAACCGACTTCAAAAACGAGGAAGTTCTAAATTCAGTTGGTATATTTTTTAACAAATTACTAAAAAGAATAAAATAATTACGTTTACTTATCCCCTAAAAACATAATTTTTGGAGTTGGTGCTAAGTTGTTTCCAGAATCAATAGAAAGTGAAGCAAGAATGAAGTTTCTAGGGGATAAGTACTAAGTTCCTAATATTATTTTTCCTTTTTTGTATTTTGAAGTCGGTTTTAATTTTTGTTTATAATTTTTATTTGTCCTTTGAACCATAATATTTCAACATTCAGCCATGTTAAGATTTTTTAAGTTGAAAGAAGTCGGTGCCTCTGTTAAGTTTACATAGTTGTGCTATATTTTGCGTATTCCGATACCCTCAATGTTACAGACATCTGTAAGTCTATAGGCTACGGTAACCACTTACCATCAGGCAAACCCTACCTTCGTTTGTCTACTACCTTTATTGAAAAAAAGGAGGTATTTATTTATCCATCTATACTTTCTAACTAATATTATAAATGCGAAAGTAAGTTTGTTTGTTTGTTTCGCTTTCACGCCTAAACTTAACCGATTTAGAGGAAAAGAGATGTTTCAAAAATGTAAAGAGACCCGGCCAGCCCCCTTATTCTCAACTGTCGGATCACGGATTCGGTTCGAAAAGTCACATGCCGTCTCGCTTTGACGCAGCACGATAAAAAGTGACAGGTATAGAGTTTCCGAAATTCGAATTCTTTCCGACAGTTGAGAATAAGGGGCCAGGTCTATGTACAGTATACTGAAAACTAGGTAAAATATGCAGAACAGTGTTCGATTGTCCGTTTTCTTTTTAATTGCTTTGTTGCGTGATACCAAACAATAATTTTAATAAAAAAAATTGCAGCACAGCCAAATATTCATTATGATGCTTATGTCACTTTGGTGACGTTTAGTTGACTTCTATGTGTCGGCCGCCATGACGTAAATTTGGAAATTCTGTACAAAAAAAAATACCGGCCGAATTGAGAACCTCCTCGGTTTTGAAGTCGGTTAACAAAGTATAGATGAAAACGAATTATTAGTATTTTTCAGGCTTCATTAGATTTTTCCTTATTTTTTGAGACACTACATATACCTACCTGGCCGGATATGAAACATCTTCTTTGGTATGAACTCCTTTTTTGAATACGTTATTTCAGTTTGAGATCCTTTTTTACCAGTCCACCCATCCATTAATCCATCGACTGACCTACCCACCGCTGGAGTAGCGGGCGTGTGCGGGGCTTGCCCAGCGTATAAATGGACGCTCGGAATACCCGCTAAAATAGATAACTCTCGTGCCTTTCGCGGTCTAGGGTCTCCAGGGGGCGGCCCTGGCATCCCAGTCTTAATGCCTTCGGGCCGATAGAGATTGCCCAGAGTTACCAATGGCCAATCTCAGACGTGGTGGCCTTTGTATTGCGTGCTTGGGAGCCACCCTCAGATCATAGAAATAATCTTTGTATGATCTGAGGAGCCACCCGATGCGCGCAGTCACGCCTAGCGCGCATGCTAACGGGCCAGCCTTCTCACGCCCATTCCCGAGAGGGGTGGCTAGAAGATCCTCCTCCCGTTCCCTTTCCGCTGTCTCCTTTTGCGTGAGAACACTCTTGCAAAAGGAGGCAACAATAGTTTGAGATCCTGGGTGGGAAGAACATAGGATACCTTTTGGAGCGATAACCGACTACCACGCGAGCGGAGCCGCGGGCGCATGCTACCCATTTATAAAAGTTTTTACTACTTTCAAAGTAGCAGGCTTACCATGAGACATTTGATAGACTTACTTACCAAAAATTTCCTAATAATTAAAATAAAAAGTTCTAAATCCAAACCAACTTCATATTCTATATTTCGTTCTTCTCTGAAGTTTTGGATAAGTATAAGTTTATCCACCTATTGTTTTTTTCATAGTTATGGTACTGTAATCTTACTTTGTTATTCATAAATTATTGGTCTACTGATTTCTCATTCAACTTACCTTCGTTTCCACTTTGTAAGCACTGAAAATTGGTATTGTCCTCCTGTAGCGTATGCTAGAAGCACCTTGCAGCGCATGCCCGTCTACAGCTTTGATATTAGTGTAAATGCCAGTCCGATCATAGAAGTGAAACCTTGCGAAATCTAGCTCCCGAACGTATCTGGCATTATTCATATGCCGCAGGAAAATGTCCACATCTTGTGTCGTACAGAAACCTGAAATTTTTTATTAGTTAACTGAGTATTATCGTAGTCGCAAGCATGCTCACATACAGCTTATTACTTACAGCACAGCTCGTCAACACACCAAAAGAAACAGTTTAGAGAAATTTTATGACGTAGGTAAATAGTCAAAGATTTGTCCACCTTTAAGTATTGGAATGATTACGGAGAAACTGCAAAAAGCCTCAATTATGAAATTCTTTAAAAAAAATATATTTTGCCCTAAAAACCATTCGACTAGTTAATGATTATTGAGAGACAAAAAGACAAAATATTTGTGACTAGAAGCTACCTAAGTTATTTTTATGATCGTTAATTAATATTCAATATTATTCAACATAAATATTTATCATTTCCTATTGTTAACATTACATTGTACTGAACTATTGTATGTAAATAATTCTAATTATTTAAAAATTTTGTTCACTTGTAAGTGTATATATGATTTTTAAATACTCAAATTGACAAGCCGCCATATATCTTATTTTAATGAATTAAAAGTGAATAAACAATTAATAAGATAATATAATGAAATAATCGATTTCCAGTAAAGGTGATCCAACCTCTCCATTGTCAGCCACTAATTACGTTAAAGCGAAGTACGGATAGTGTCAAATATCTATACATAGTTTAATTAACCTATGTCAATGTAGTGTTAACTAATTAGTTTTCGTAATAAATCGAAACTAGAGCGCTCAAACCACTAAGTACGCCAACAAGCTCCTCATTCCTAAGTATATTAGCATTTATTACCTAAGTATTAGTATTACTTAGATACCTTCGCGAACCAAAGGTAAATTTTTCTACAGAATTGGATATTATAATTATGCAAAAACTTGTCTTGAAAGAGCTCAATTAGGAATTTTCGGAGTGGTCTACATATTCCTTTCTAATCATGCATAAATAAGAGTTACCCAGCTAGTAAAAAAACATAATTATTACATAATATGTATTTAGTTTCTCTTCGGTAAATGCATTTAACAGTACATAAATAATAAGAATATTAAAACTTAAAATAATAATAAATAAAGATAAAATACTAATGTCGGGCCTTTACAATTCTAAAAACACCTGATATAAGTATTTTTTATCAAATTTACAAAGCCACTTGCGTGCTATCTACAAACCAGTTCAGAAATATTTTAATGTTTGTGCACAACTAGTTATCGAAATCGACGTGACTTAGCTATGCATGTATGTCAAATTGTTGATTAAGACGACATTCATTTTACATCCATCTATTTACAGCAAAATTGTATCCAATGTACTTATACCTAATAGATACTTCCTTACTTCTTATTGAATAGGTTCTTAGTACCTACGCATAAAAATGATCCACGTTATTATCATTTTTACTATTTGCATTTATAGTAGTTGTAAACTATATGTATAGGTACAGTACCTATATCCTATAGTTATAAAAATATTTTTTTACGCCAATTCTCACAAATCTATACCAATCAATATTGTGGGTCAGTGTGTCGTAGGTATCTATTTAAGTCAAGAAACGTTAGGATGTTCGCATTTTTATTTCAATCTACTGTTTGAAAAGAAAGTAATTAAAATTAATTTGTAAGTTTTTTAGTTAGTACTCCTATTACATATCTACTTTGCTTCTTTAAATGAATGGACATTAATAGGTCCATTCAAAACAAGGATTTTTTGATATTAATAAAATAAGTTTGCAAAATTTTAAAAAATAGGTAATTTCAATCATTTTATCAAAGAAAAATAACCTAAGAAACGGCAGGGTTTCGTCACAAACGTTTTCATTGCTAACAGTAAGAAAAAAGGGAAAAATATGTTAATTATACATAATATTTTAATATAATAGACAATTTTTTTTACATAATAATATACTTAACAAGAAAAATACCTTAGATTCGAAGAGACCTTATGTAGCTTTGTTACTGTGAGACCACAGAAGCTCACACACTACAAGACCGGCAAAGACGTTGAGTTAATGAGTTTTCACGTAGGTAATATATCATTGATAAAAGGTTTATTTTGATAATGTTAATTTAATATTAAGAAAATATTAAAACAATAAGTAATTACAACAACAACAACAAAAAACTCACCGTAAATACTTGTGCTGTCGCGGACACCGCATTTTTTTTGGAATAATCTGCCTATACCGATGGTAAATGCAACACGTAGAAAATAATTCACATCCCAGAAAATATATAGAAGAGACACAAATGTAGCTATTAAACAATACATACTATTTGCAGTAGCTTGCACAGTATTTGATGCTAACGCCACAATTGACAACAAGATATGAGAAAAACCAGTTAGACGTAGCAAATACTTGAAGTTGTTTATGTTTGAGTCACTGAACTGGGTAATACCGCTTGAAGTTAGCTTCGGTAAAAAGTTGTCAAGTACATGGACATATTGGGCGTAGCCGGCGGCGGCGTAGGTAACCTTTGGAATACAAAATTAAATATGTTATAAAAATAGAAACGAATTAATTTAATCATTCATTATGTCCAATTAAAGAATCTAAAGTATCTGCTTATTACTAGACAATTAGACGTCAAATAAGCACCACCGTTGATATTTTAAGTAAAATTATCGGTAGTAATTCTTTTATATTCTTTATTTAGTAGGTACCTACATGGACTTTACTTGAAATGGCACATCAATAATACAATCGTGAACTTACTTACTTAAACATGCCACCTTATTTTAATCTAATTTTAAACGAGTTTTAACCTAATTCAAAACTTTGACTAACAATAATCTTGCTGTTATATTAATGCAATAATGACAACATATTTTACTTTATTCATAAAAACTAATTAACAGCTTATCATCATATCAGCCTATAATATCCACTGCTGAACAAAGGTCTCTTAAAGGTCTCTTAAAAGGATCTCTTTTATCGATTTTCAATGGGAACGTTCCTGTGCAGCCTGCATCCAACGGCTCCCCGAGACCCTGACCAGCGTCTGTCCCATCAAGTTTGAAGCCGTTCTACTTTGCGGTTTCCGGGACGTGGTCACCATGCTTTAGCACTTTAACGCATCATCGGTCGTCTGCTCTGCGTGCTATCTACGTACTCTGCTCATCGCCACTTTAACTTGCTAATCCTATGAGCTATGTTTGTGGTGAATATGGTTCTCTTACTATTTTTTTCATTTCTGAATAGGTTAACTTATCTCTTAGGTAAACACCTAATATAGCTCTTTCCACAGTTTATGGGGTGCTCGAATGTTGGAAATAGAAGCATTGCTCCAACATTATATCTACCTATGGTTTTATTCTCAGATCATAGAAAGAGCGTTATGTTTATTACACGGGTTTGTGGAAAATGAATGCCTTCTAGCTATTTTATATTGTTAATCTAGTCTAATTAAGCTTTCCAGCCATAATGGTCTCCTAAGTTTCTTCGGAATTAGATTAAACAAAATCCCTCTCTAGAAGTTTTGTCACTCGTAATGAATTAAATTTTTCACTGAACCATATTTCGATTCGAAGTTAGAAGTATGGTATACTCAATAGCTCCTCCTTACCTACTTACATAAATGTTCTGGGTCCGTTTGAGATTTGCTGACCAAGTTCTAGAGTCAAAATAAAATGAAAACAGAGGTAGGTTATTTGTCTACAAATAAATCAGCCATTTATTTACATTTCAATTTATAAGATAAGTACTTACTACTAATTAGCATACTTTGCAGCCAGCATTTTATGTTTTCTGGACATTCTGGCTTATTTTCTGACCCTGATAAGTCTTTCAGTAGAACTTGTGTTGACTCTCCGTTCTCTCCTAAAGCATGTTGCCGAGATATGAAAAAATATCTCACTATACCATCTCTCAACGTGATTACCTTGTGTTCAAAGAATATTGATCGGTTGTCCCAATATACGAGCTAAAAAGAATGCAAATAAAAGTTTTTACATCTGTACATACCTACACGGTATTGATAACAGCTTGCCATATTATTTATGATCTAGCTAGACTCAAAATCAAGTGGCACATAAATATGACAGCATACAATAATCATAGTGTTTCAAATGCCATTTAATAATTATTAATAAATTTATATCCATACCACATCCATGCTATCCATCCATACTAATCCATCCATACTAATCCATAATATTATAATTGTCAAAGTGTGTCTGTCTGTTTATCTGACTGTTACCTCTTTACTCTTATGCCGCTAAAGCGATTTAGATGAAACTTGATATAAAGATAGTCAGTTTTTATTCCAGATATCAACCTTTAAAGGGGTGAAAAGGGGTGGAAGTTTGTATGGGGAATCAATAACCGGTGAACTGATTTCGATGAAAGAAGGAGATGTTTCTTATCAAGCCAGGTTTATATAGGTTAAATAAGCCGCTTAACTGGACGCCTAGCCCGTTGATTGAACGCCGGCATCCAATCAAACGGCTGAAGTACAACTCGCCTAGTCATTGAGCGCAACGTTTAACTCTCACTGAGGTTTAATTAACCAGAGGGCTGAACGACATGTCAGCCGTCTGGTTTAAATTAGCCATTCAATAGGACGCCTAGGCGGGTCGTTTAAATCGAACAGCTTTTGTGTGACTGTTTAACTGATTGATAGGTTCAAGGTTATTTTTTATGGCCACTTAGAACCAAAACGGTGTCAGTTATATTGGTCATAAAAAAATTCCTTAAACCTATCAATCACACCAATACTTTTCAGTACAAGACGATCAATGCGCCTAGTCGTTAAACGTTATGTGAGTCTAGTTCAATTAACTATCGCGCTAGGCATTCCATTGGATGCCGACGTTTAATCAACAGGCTAGGCATTCAATTAAGCGGCGAATTTAACCAGATGGCGGCGGGCGACATGTACACTATTAAAAATAATCACGAAAAATCACCTGAATCCGAGAAAAATACTAATAATTCGTTTTCATGCATAGTTTGTTTGTACAAAAGTTAAGATTTTTCATCGTTATTCAACAATAAATAACTAAACACTGTTCTGCATATTTTTACCTATTTTTCAGAATAATGTAGATAGACCTGGCCAGCCCCCTTATTCTGAACTGTCGGAAAATATTCGAATTTCGGAAACTCTATACCTGTCACTTTTTATCGCTATGCGTCAAAGCGAGACGGCATGTGACTTTTCGAATCAAATCCGTGATCCGACAGTTCAGAATAAGGGGGCGTGTCTTCATACATTTTTCGAACATCTCTTTTGTTATGAAGATAGTTTGAGACCCTGAGAAGGACATAGGATTGGACTTTTTGGGATTACCGACATACACGCGGGTGGAGCCGCGGGCGACCACTATTACTAAATAGAAAAAAGTATAAATTAGGTAAACAAGATAGAGCAATATGGCCAGTATCAATGTTCGGATACTTAACACAGTATATATGGGGAATAGGATAGTTTTGTCAGAGCATGTTAGAATAATAATTATAGCTAGCTTAAAATAATTTTAAACCGTAGCTATTATGTAAAATTAGCCCAATTCAAAAATCAATTGAAACTTGTGTAACCTACTAAGTAAGTAACTATAAAATGAATTTTTCTGGACAGTTGAGTATAATTAATAACAACATTATTAAATGCGATTATTAGTTTTTACAACATATTTTGTTATTCAAGCTACTTAGCTATTTGTATCATAGTTTTCGTCCTCGGATCATATATAATCAATATGATCTCATGATCATATATGATGATCAATATGATCATATATGATATGAGCTTTTCGTCACTATTATTTCGCCAAATTGAACAATAAGGTGCGGTTTAAAAAATAATAGGTGCAGTTAGATACATTCACGTACACGTTTATTTTGATTATTCGATAATGACACAGCTATAAGCAAAGTTATAGTTAGTAGGTGAGTACTACTACTTTTACTTTATTATCAAATAATAGTCAGATTCTACAAAAAAAAAATTTTTTTTTGTTTTGGGAAGACAAGCAAACTATAAATGACTGCTAATAATAATAAATTTCTAAAATATTGTATACCTATATGTATTATTTATATTATAGTTGACCTACCTTAGTGATTATCTTGTAAGATGCGAACAAAGGAATGGGTGCCTCGCACATCATGAATGTACAACCTTGCAAGGATCGTATCTTGAGTTGTCGGCTGCGGTGGTAAACACCTGTCCGGTCATAGAAGAGGTACCGTGCAAAATCTAGCTCCCGGACCAAACGTGCCACGCGAATATTGCGGAACCATATGTCACAGTCAAGAAATGTACCAATACCTGAAAAAGAAATCAATTTTCAAATAAAAATCGATCAGAGTTTCATAAGAATTTCAATACTTATATCATTTTCATACGTAAGTATCCACATATCAGACACTATTAGATTTTCTGGAAAACGAAAGGCTATAAAGAAGGCCTCTTCTCTCAGATTATGCCCAAGAAATCTCATTCAAATACAAATGTGTTTTTATTAAAACAAAATAAGCATAGAATACCACCGCTGCCACCGTTGATCAAATTTACTCCGCTTGAGTAAAAGTAAAGTAAAAAATTATCAATCCAACTTTGCTACATATTTTTTATATATAGTTTACATAATCCGACAATAACTTGAAATTTGAAACATGGCCTATATTAGTTCATCGGTTTGCGACTTTCAAAAACATCTTTTCCATTTGATAAAATTTTAAGACATTTCAATGAAATAATGCAGTCAATGTTATATTATTTCATACAAATGTCGTGAAATTATTAAATGAATTAGATGTTTAGGAAAGTCTCAAACTATTTCTATGAACTAATATAGCCCATGTTACAATTTATTGTCGTATTGACGGCACCACCCTGTATACTACACTTAATGAATGTCAATTCTAAGCCATCAGTTCTTATTTGTATATAAGAACGCCATGATACACAAAATAAAAATGATTACGATTTTATGAAATGAAATGAAAATATCTTTATTCAATTAGGCGCCCCAAGAAGCTTTCGAATGGTCAAAAAACCCATATGTATACCTATCACAAAAAACAATATTAAGAGACACCGCACATATACAATTTCAAGTTGGTCAACTATCGAACAACTAAATTGCGTGCTTTCATAGGCCGCACACTTTGCCGACTTAGTTGGTGGACAGTGTTGCTAGCGCGGTGAAGTCTGCGATAAAATGCGGAAAAACAATGCACTTCTTAACTTAATAAAAAGAAGACGAAAACAGAACAAAACATTTAGGGTGCATCCGATATAAAGTGACAGATTAGAGCGTGGGAAACATCATACCTTACATTCTAAACTGAGATGTTACCCAGATAAGTTTTTTAAGGGCTGGCCTTTTTTGGACTTCTTCGATCAGCAGTTCTATTTTTTCATTTGTTACAAGAAGAGAATGCAGAGATCGACTGGGCGGCTGCGTGCCCATCGGCAAAAATCCAAGCGTGGGGAAATCACGCGCACGGGTCTGGTCACACTGCATCTTACCGTGCGACTGACCAACTAAGTTGTTATAGTCTGCGGACTATCGGCCGATAGTTGGCCAACTATTTAGTTGAACGACTTAGTTGATATAATGTGCGGGCTATCATAAGATTCTATGCCTATTAGACATTCTGCGATTTAGTTGGCCAACTTGAAATTGTATGTGTGCGAGTCTCTAACTGCACAACCATCTAAAAAACACAGAATCTAAAAAACAACGAATATACCCTGTGGAATGAGCCGGCAGGCAAGGGGATTAGAACGTGTGTAACGTAACGGGTGGTCAATGTCAATGTTGCTGTTTTCGCAAAATGGACTCTTCTTTCCGCTTTCAACATCCCAGCAGGTGGTGTTGACTTATTAGACGTGATTGTTGTACAAGAAAATAAAATTTTTCTTTTTATACAACTAGATGACAAACAAGCTGGCGGCCCACCTGGTGGTAAGCAGTTACCGCCGCCTATAGACACCTGCAATAACAAGGAAAAGCACTTGATATTGCAGGTGCGTATAGATAGGTGGGTATTTAGATAAGCATAGTCAATATATTTAATACTATGTATTTTGGTATGAAATGTAAAATTAATTCCTTAGAGGAAAACAGGTGCATTGGTTATATTGCTGTTATTTAAACTTAAAACATGACATTTGCGTTTATTACGCCTACTTTATTGTAAAATTTAGAAATAAAGAAAGAAAACAATGAAAAAATATTATGCTCCAGGCGGGAATTGAACTCGCGTCTCTTGGGGTCCGGCCAGACGCGATTACCACTACGCCACCGAAGCACTGGGACCTGGGTCTAACCTACCAATTTCTTCACCGCTTTCTAGTTGTACCCTTTTTTAACCGACTTCAAAAAGGAGGAGGTTCTCAATTCGGCCGGTATGTTTTTTTTTCTTTTATGTATGTACACCGATTACGCCGAGATTACTGATCCGGTTTACGTGATTCTTTCTTTATTCGATGCGGAATAGTTGTCATTTGGTGCCATAATTTTTTTTTCAAAATCAGTTGAGTAGTTTGGTTTAAAATAATAAAAAAACTGAAATCATTAAGTCGTCTACGTATGCGAAATTGCGATTTTTTGCTTTCCTATGACTTTTTAGTGAAACGATACGATAGTAGGAAACAATATACGTTGACGTTCACCCGTCTAGCTTCAAAATTTTTTAAACAAAAATTAAAACCGACTTCAAAAAAATGAAAAGGATAAAATAATTAAATTTCATATATATATATCATAGATAAAATAAAAAATCCCCTAGAAACATATTTTTTGGAGTCGGTGCTTCACTTTCTATTGTTTTTGGAAACAACTTAGCACCAACTCCAAAAAATATGTTGCTAGGGTCGGTTTTAATTTTTTAAAAGTTTTTATAGCAGCGTTTAATCTCACCACTCATTGAAGGTAACACCTCTAGTGATCAGAAAGAATACTTTCAGTAACTTTTACTTTACTTCATTTTTAAACTTTCAGTACAGTTTAAACGTTTTCTTTCTTTGTTTGTAATTGTTTAAAACATGATTTACAGACCGTATGTTGTGGAATCATCCTGAAGAGAATATTTTCTTTCGAACACTCTATCACTAACAACTGTGAAATACGTGCGTAACAGGTAATTAACGTCAAATGCTATATACAAAATAATAAACAGTGACAAAAATATCGATATCATTTTCTTAGAATTAAAAAACTTTTACAGGGTTATCACATAAAACTTTTAAATGCAGTTAACATTTGGATACTTGTGGTACAAAATCGACGCTATACTAGATAGGTGTACTGATTAATTTAAATTTTAAATAATGTAAATCGTTTCGACCTTTCGGAAAGAGACAGTAAAAGGCATCTACATAATTAATATTGTTTATTCGCTTGCTAAGTTTTTCTTTGTTTTCTCATAAAATTAATACATAGGTAGGTTTAAGAATCAATGTACTTAGTTGTAAAAGGCATTACTTAACTCTATTGTAGCTCGCTATGGCGAGCCTTGACAATACTCTTTAACGACTCCTTCTTCATCCTGAAGATCGAAGACATAGAATTACGTATTTATCAATTTTCTATAAATCCTACATTTTAAGAAATGTGCTTCCGCATAAAACAATAAAAAAACCGTAGCAAATGACGGGCACTCTACCCGCCCTTACTCATCTGCGTTGACCTCGGAGTTATCATTATAAGTTATGTATGGAAAGATAATAACAGCACCCGTACCACCATCTTTTATTGCGATCCAATTTAGGTCCTAAACTGAGTAGAATCGTTTAATTCGTACTACGACGCTATCTACGACTATGACAGCGACGCAGTTTAGTAACCAATACTGAACCGAGCGGAATATGAATTGCTTTTATAAAGATGGTGGTAAGGCCCCTGAGGTGGCCAAGTTTCTAAAGGCATTTGCCCTAATATGATTTGATATGTACACAAAGAAAAGAACATTATTAGAAAGTCTTTCAATTCTAGAATCAGCCTATGAAAACAAAAATGTTCTAGAAATCCCGGATTTTGTTTACTTTTATAGGATTGTAAACGGATAGATATAAAATTTATCAGGCGGTTTTTACTATTTTAATTAAAGTACTATAATAGACAATAAATAATTTCCCACTGTGGCATATTTTTAGTCTAAAAATATCTAGACTAGAAAGAAAATTATTTATTTATTTATTAACTTATTATTACTTTAATTGCACAAAATGAGTTACAATTTGGCGGACTTAATGCCATTTGGCATTCGCTACCAGTCAACCGGAAAGTTGAGTCCGAAATGATTAAATAGGTAGTGCACAAACAACTGTTTTAAAAATGAAAATAAACAATAACAGCGATTACACTGCATAATAATTAAAATAAAAATTGTTAACATGAATAATTATGGATAAATACGCAATGAATATATACCTATATAATAAATACATCTATAATCAATACATATTTAATAAATACATATTAAATAAATACAGAAATAATGAGGATAAGTAGTTATATCAATTGGATAAAGGAGGAGACTCCAGAAAAAGACTACGAACTGACCGCTTTAAAGCCAATTTGTTTTTGGCCTCTTGAATATGGGGAGGTAGTGCGTTCCAGAGTCGTATTGCTTGACATTATAAATAATATTTATAAAAAAATGATCATAAATGATTTATACCTTGCCCGCCTCAGGGACGCTTCTAGTAATATGAAAATGGCGCGCATTTGCAAATGGTGCCACGTGCGCGTAGTGAAAATTAGATCAACATCTTTCGACTCATATTCTTTTTAATATTATTAGTGTGAAAACATATTAAAATGAAGCGTTTTCAAGAAGGTTTGATAATTCAGCCTATTTACTCCAGATGCGAATTCGTGCCAAAGGCCTAAGGGGGCTTGAGAACTCACCAAGGCTCTCCCCGGTTACCTACGCTGTAAAGGCCACCTGCGGCCAAAAGCAATAGTTCGTCCAAAAATAAAATTATATCGCCTCCTGCAACCCCTGAGTTTCAAATTTTATTTTGGAATTCTGTTACACCCAGTTATTTAACAGTTGATTACTAGAACTACATGATTACTTGAATACTACTATACTATTTCTAGAAACAATAGAAAGTCGAGATCCGACTCAAAATATTACCTTTACCTAAATTAGAAATTAGTAATGATAATTTCATTATTTTTGTCTTAGTGTTTAGAAGTCGATTTTGAATTAGGTACTAAACATTATGAAATATTAAAAAAAACCTGTCTAATTTGCTTTTGTTTATAGATATAACATCACATTTATTATTTGTTATGATTTGTGAAGCACTATTCAGATAAAGCAAAATGATAATTCTAAAAATAATAGATAGGGGTTTAAGTATGAGGTTGCTGTTTTATTGTAATAGGTACTTCGAATTGACATAGAACCTTCATGGTTTGAGATTTTTGAGTGAAACTTTTTTCAAATGGTACCTATGAGGTTCTTCTTTTAAAAAATGTGCAACATTCGGTTATCAACTTTCAGTTGTTTTTTTTATTCAGCTTAGACATGAAAGATGGACACTTCGAAATTTAGAGTGATTTTTGAATACGAGTTCCGACGCGGAGCTAACGCTGCAGAAACAGCTCGCAATAACATTGTTGCGTTTGGAGAGGGGACTGCTAATGAACGCACCGTGCGATTTTGGTTTAAACGCTTTCGTGATGGAAATTTTGATTTGAAGAACGAACCAAGTGAAAGACCGCCCACACAGGTGAATAACAATAAATTGAAAGAGATGGTGGAAGCCAAACAACCCAGGAATTAGCGGAATGGTTTAACGTTACCTTACCAACAATATTGACTCATTTGCGTCAAATCAATAAAATAAAAAAATATGAAAAATGGGTGCCTCATGATTTGACTGATCTGCAGAAAGAAACGCGTGTTGAAAATGAAGGAATATTGGATCGAATTATGACATGTGATGAAAAGTAACTTTACGATAACCGTAAGCGAAAAATGCAATGGCTGACCCCAGGTCAAACGCCGCAACAGTGTCCTAAAGCAAAGCTTACCAATAAAAAGGTAATGGTAACTGTTTGGTGGTCTCAGCACGGTGTTATTTACTAAAGCTTTCTCAGATCTGGTTAATCAATAACGGCAGATGTCTACTGTGCTGAACTCCGAACAATGATAGCAAAACTTGCAGTAAAACAGCCCCGACTCATAACGCGAGACCTCATACAGCACGAGAAACCGTTTTAACTCTACAGGAACTGCAATTAGAAACCATTCGTCACCCTCCGTATTCGCCAGACCTTGCTCCAACGGACTAAAATTTTTTTGGTGATTTGGATAATTTTCTACTTGATAAAAAGTTTTCTTCCCAGGAGGCAATACAAAATGCTTTCACCGAGTTTGTAGAATCTAGATCACCAGAGTTCTATCGCAAAGGCATAAATGACCTTCCTATTAGATGGTAGCAATGTATAGATAATAATGTTAGAATATCAAAATATCAAAGTAGCCAGTGTAATTACTGGGCATGGACGGCATTTCATCTTAGGCCTCAGGATGACAACGCACCTGCAATATCAAGTGCTTTTCCTTGTTATTGCAGGTGTCTATAGGCGGCGGTAACCGCTTACCACCAGGTGGGCCGTCAGCTTGTTTGTCATCTAGTTGTATAATTTTTTTTTTTTTATACAACTAGATGACAAACAAGCTGACTGATATATGTTAAATTTAAAAAAAACGAATTTTAATTTTTACTATATATCGGCAATTTCATACTTTAACCCCTAATGCTATCAACGTCTACTTGATAGATACCTATTTCATTTAACACTATTGTGTCGTTGACGTATTTGTTATTTATTTGAGATTTCATAGAGTTTGTTTATTATTATCTATGTTAATCACCGCTACCGTTGGCGCCTCCGGCAGATGACGGGCGGCGGACGGCGCTGATCGCCCCGGCTGGTCGTGAAGTCGCCCCTTGTTTACAAAATTCATTAGCTGCGCCACCTGCCAGGCTCTTTCCAATTCGAAAAATAATATTGAGTAGATACTATAATAATGGAATAATAATAATAATGAATTTATATGAACTAATTTAGTACTTCTTTTAACAGAGGGAATAAGAAAACAGACATTAATTTAAATCAATGTTTAATATCTGTACAAGTAATACAAGCTTAATATACGAAATACTTTGGCATTAAATTATCACATGTTGACTTAAGTAAAAAGGCAAAGAAAATATACAATATCGTGTTGCAAAATCTTTAGTGGTGTATATTGCACTGCCTACAGTCTGGGGAGCAAGGGTTGCATGGGGAGGGACCCTGATGTGGATGCTGAAGGGGAAGCAACAATGGTGTAGAGAGGGCTGGTAGAGCTGGTAATGGAACCAACCAGTCTGAGCCGCAAACTCTGCCCATTACCAAAGCCGGCAATAGCGGTGCTCGAGGGCCCACAGGACGAAATGCGGACCACCTCCTCGATTCCTCTTCGGTACTCGACACCGACATTTCAAAGCTAGACCCATTGGAACTGCTCGCTGATGCTTTATCTTGTGAACCCTGTGATAAGAGTATGATTTTTATTGAAAAACTAAGGGGGGAAAATACAGATGAAGACTATACGACAGTTAATTCAACAGATATAAAAAAGAAAAATTCACCAATAGATAAAATTAAACCGGAACCTGAACACATATTAGTCAATAACTTAATAGTCAAAAATACGTTTGTTTTTTACTTTTCAACATCCATGAAAACTTACATGAGTAGCATTAAAATGTTCAACAGCCCGCAACAAATCGTGGTTGCATCGGCGCAGCACCAGCTCAAGTACGGAGCGCTTCTTGCCTGGGAACAACTTCCGCAGCATTTCAAGTCCAGCGGAACTTACTGTGCCTTCTTCCTCGCCTGGATCATCGCTGATAAATAAATGTTTTTTAAGACGCAGAACTCGTTATTTTTTGTGTAGCTTAATAAAACGAGAGATAGGAATACAAATACTAAAATACCACAGACAATCGAAATAAGTCCTGCTTTTAATAGATATTGACGACCGCTTGGCCGAGTGGTCTGTACCCCAGGCTACTCGGTCAAAAGGTCCCGGGTTCGAATCCCGGTAGGAACAAATGTTTGTATGATGAGTACGAACATTTGTTTACGAGTCATGGATGTTTATATGTTTATTTAGTATATTTCTAATATTTATATACATATTATTATCATTATTTCTCCGTTATCTAGTATCCATAACACAAGCTCTAAGCTTACTTTGGGCTAGATAATAGGTGTGAGTGCATATATATTATTATTATTATTATTATTGTTATTTTCCTGGATGATTATCATAGAACGGTGATGCCTCAAGGAAGTAATAATTAACCATTAAATAGTTTTATTGTTATAAAAACAACTTACCGTGGTCGGGATCCTAAGCATTTAGCGGCAGAGTCCGGTGAAACGCTGCAGCAATCCGGCTGGGAGTCGCTCGTCTCGCTATCGATGTGGATTGGCTGTCCAAATATGACACGAAGATTGAAGAATCGCTTTTGGAAACGTTTCAGTTTATTGGGCATATTTTTATTACAATAGTTCGGTACTCATGGACTCTTGCTTACTCGGGATAGAGACCCTTGGTTTTTTTTTTTTTTTTTTTTTTTTTGTCTAAATACATAGAACCCTTAACTATGGATAAATACTTTTAATGACTGATTCGTTAGTAAACTTCCTAAATCCTACAAAAACTCGCACAGATAGATTGAGCCTAATTCTAAAGACACATTCTAAATCTAAATTTAGGTACAGTAAGTACCTATATCTCTTTCTCGCTATATATGTAAAATGAACAAGATAGCAAGAATTTGATTAGAGCTATCAACAAAATTTAGATAAACACTGCATATTATTACGTTCATAGGGTCGAAAATTGAAAGCACGTTTCTAAATATCAGATTATGTGCCAGCCATCCTTTTCGTGTTCATATTGAGAGACCGAGATGCACTAAACTTAAATTTAGTCTTAGCTTGTGTATTTCAGAATTAGGGCCATTATAATTAGCATAAATTAGTCTAATTATTCCACTTACAGTCTGATCATCAGCGGCGGAATCTGGTTCAGGGCCAGGACTCGGACACGGTTGTGTCACGCGCATCCCGTAAATACGCCCTGGAGGTAGAGAATCCAGAGGAGTTCCACTTTCCACTGATGCTAAGTGCAGAGCTATTTTATCTTCCGCGGCTTGCTGTCTTTTTAGTGCCACCTTTTAAAACAAAACTTTACAAATTAGAATTTGGGATGCTGTAACAATGCATGTTGGTTTCTCCTTACATGACAGTGGATCTTGTAATTTTAAATCTTTTTCTTATCTTCAAATCTTAGAAAGGTTTTCAACAATTATTAACCCAGTAAAAATCTCGCAAATTCAACAAAAAAAAGACAAACAACCGTTCCATATGCCCAAAAACGCGATGCCCCTAATTCGAAAATAACATGCAATTTAGAGGCGTTAATGTGTTTTAATGTAGTGAAATCGAGACGGGCTAATGCGGCGTCTGGTTTATTTGAACAAGTGGCACGTGTTTACGGAGACGCCGGATGAGCCATCGATCGTGTACACAGTAATGCATCGTGTGTCCCACCGATCTCATCCTGAATCCAACATCGTAGTTAAGAAACAAAAAACATTCAGGCTACCTTTCCGGTAATTTATGCGTCATGTTAACTGTTCTGTAATATTTTCTAGGTATTGGTGGAAAAGTAAGTTATTTCGTTTTAAAACGAGCGATAAGTAGGTAGGTACTCGAGGTTTTCTTAGGCAACTGTTGCTCTGTAGGTTAGGTGTCTACTACTACTATAGTTTTTTTTTTACAACAAAAGTATGGCAAATGTGGATGCTGCCTACCTTACGGTCATACAGTAACCGTAGGATATAGACGCCGGTTATACCAAAGGTAATGCCATGTAAAAATCGAGAGGAAGCCTTATATGCCTTTCTTTATGAGCTCTGGCGATTCATCATTGCAGAAACATAACACTAAAAAGTACCTAACGTTATTTGCCTGCGAAATTTGCAGTGCGATCCTCTGTACTTGATGTGCAGGTGCTTCTCCAGAATAAATTAGAATTAGAATAAAAAAATGCATTATGCCCAACTCTTAAAATAGATAGGTACCTACATAGTACTTTTATAAATTTTTTTTTTTAACCTTAACGGGGTAACTCATGGCCTTCATCTCACCTGATGGTAAGTGAAGATAAGGCCGACGATGGAAGCGAGCTACACCCGGATTCCTTAACCACAAAGGAACTGGCTACGTTACCTCTAACTGCCGTAACACAACAATGCTGTTAACATTATTGTTATGACAGCAGACTTAGGTCAGATGGTGGTAGCTAGCCAGGCTGACTTAGCAAACCCCTACCACCAACTAAACCAAGCAGAAAATTTCTGCCCCCACGGGAATCGAACCCCAGACCTCTAGATCTGAGGCAGGTGGTCTCAACCGCTAGACCACAGAGGCGGTGAAAGATAAAATTACTTTGACACGTTGTGATTATACTTATATTATTAAGACGCATGGGAACAGAATGGGATGGGGCATACAACTCCATAATCTGTAAGTGAATAACACTGTCATACTGTGGTGTCAGACGAATCGAGACAAACAATCTCCTAGTCTGTGACTAAAGGTAAATAAAAACAGAAACCTTAAATGATTAACATCGATCAGGAAACACGATAACTGATATAAATTCCCGACGCAGTTCAGCTGATTTGATTTATGTTGGATAGGGATCGAGTTTGGTTTACTTTACCAATGAATTCAGTCTCGCTAGGGACCATCGCACTGCCCCGTGCTCCCGGGGGTGACCGCGCACCACAAAAACAAACATTCACTGTTTACTGTTGATTTTACGCTAAATTAATTTATCAGCTTGACATTTATGTCGTGATGTGAGGACAACACAATCACTGCCTTATATTTTTAGAGAATAAGATTAAAACAAAAAGGTTCTCTTAATGGGATTTTTATTTGCTGCTGTTTCGAAAGCTGCATGCAAAATTGTAATGCGCAAAGTTTGCCAAATGTGTCATTGCATATTGTTTCGTTACTGTTTCTTCGGAAGGTAGTAGATACTTAGAACTGTACTGGATACTTAGTTTGGTGGATACTTAGTACGATCGGTAAAAATTATCCGCTATGAGTAGCTGCTCTATCTGTATCGTCCTTCTCGCAGGTCTACTGGCAGAAATTTCTTTAGAAATAAGCAATAAGCAGTTATCAGAGGATTTTTCAAAAAGTCTAAAGTATACAAAAAACAAGTAGGCTCTGGCGATATTTGGTTTGTATGAAAAGCTAAAATTGCTCTTGATAAGGATGATCATGCCTTAAGTACTGTTTTTCGAAAAATCCTCTGACAACTATTACGCTACATTATTTATGGGTAATTTATGGGTTAGTAGTAAACCCGCCATAAAATAAACTCTTCATCTTTTTGTAAATTCCATACATTGCAAATTAATTCGCGACACCTATTTATTCCATTTTTTTAAACTTAAGTAGGTAGGTACTTATTATGTATTATTAATTTATACGACTTTCTTACTTGAGCGGCCATGATTCGCTGTCGCTCCTTAATCAGGCCACACTTTGGGCACTGGCAGTGCCTGTAAGCGCAGGCCTTCTTGTGTCCCCTGAGGCTCGAGATAAGCCCATGGTTGCGGCAGCGGGCGCACTTCGGCACCCGCGCACGTCCGCCGTTCATCTTCTTTCTTAGAAATACAGAAGTTTACAATTTATTAATTACAAGAAAAATTTATATTTTGAGCGCTCCAAATGCATGGGGTAGATAAATACCACCCGTATTCATCTACCAATCTCATTTGTCTTTTTACCGAAAATCGCATCTAAACAAAATTATTTAAGACGACCGGCAGGCGAGCCGAGTGGTCTGTACCTACCCCATACTTACTCGGTAAGGGGTCCTGGGTTCAAATCGTGGTAGGTGCACATGTTTGTATGATGACTATGAGCACTTGTTTACGAGTCATGGATGTTTGTATGTTGATTTAGTATATTTATATACATATTATTATCAAAATCAATATTTCTTTGTAAGGTCGGCAACTCGGCAGAGCCAAAGAGTAATTAATGTATGGGCAGAGCTCATTGAGAAAACGTTGTGTTGTGGTAGCAGGGGGATTTGTTCCGCTTCCGGTCTGTTAGGACAAATTTTTGTACCGTACAAATCTCTTATAGAACAAATCCTTAAAAATCGCCTTTTCTCAAAATGACTGATTTTCTAAATGTCTATTGTTTTTTTAATGTCGAAAGTGCTTATTGTCTGAAAGAAAACGTACATTTAGGATATTAAATCAAAGTTTTAAGCAAAGAAAATGCATTTACGCGTAGTGGAAATGCAAAAGTTTGTATTTTTGTAAATTCTTAGAGACACCGCAGACTTACAATTTCAAGTGGCCAACTATCGAACAACTAAATTGCGTGCTTTCATAGGCCGCAGACTTCGCCGACTTAGTTGGTGGACAGTGTTGCTAGCGCGGTGAAGTCTGCGATAAAATGCGGAAAACAAACGCACTACTTCTTAAATTAATAAAAAGAAGACGGAAACAGAACAAAACATTTAGGTTGCATCCGATATTAAGTGGCAGATTAGAGCGTGGGAAACATCATACCTTACATTCTAAACTGAGATGTTACCCAGATAAGTTTTTTAAGGGCTGGCCTTTTTTGGACTTCGTCGATCAGCAGTTCTATTTTTTCATTTGTTACAAGTAGAGAATGCAGAGATCGACTGGGCGGCTGCGTGCCCGTCGGCAAATATCCAAGCGTGGGGAAATCACGCGCACGGGTCTGGTCATACTTCATACTGCATCTTACCGTGCGACTGACCAACTAAGTTGTTATAGTCTTCGGACTATCGGACTATAGACCGACGACCTGGTCAGGGTCGCGGGGAGCCGTTGGATGCAGGCTGCGCAGAACCGTTTTATTTGGAGATCGATGGGGAGGCCTTTGTTCAGCAGTGGACATCATAGGCTGGTATGATGATGATATGATGAATGTGCGGGCTATCATAAGATTCTATGCCTATTAGGCATTCTGCGATTTAGTTGGCCAACTTGAAATTGTATAGGTATGTGCGGTGTCTCGTAGTGTCCTGAACATTTCTTTCGTTTAAGATTATCAAACGGGAATTTAAAATTGTTTTTTTTGTCTATCTGAACACGCATCACTTAAAACTAATGAGCCGATTCACTTCAAAGGAAATGTTTAATATCCGGCCAGGTATATGTAGGTACAGTATCTCAAAAAACCTGGAAAATCTCCTGAATCAGTGAAAAATACTAAGAATTAGTTTTTATTCATTTTATTGTACAAATCTTGAAATTATCAGTTAATTTAACCATTATTCACTATGGCATTATGGCGGGCGACATAGAAGTCAACTAAACGTCACCAAAGTGACATACGCGCCATGATGACTATTCGGCTATATTGCAGTTTTTTCTATAAAAAATCTTGTTTTGTTCTTTGTGAAAATGGACAGTTGAACACCAATCTGCATATTTGTACCTATTTTTTATTATAGTGTACCTACTTATAGAACTGGCCGGGTCTCCATACATTTTTGAAACATCTCTTTTTACATGAAGGTGCCCTTTTTTCCGAACCGCCAAGGCACCGATATGGTGACGACCCCAGGATCGCTTGGTAATAGTACCTACAAGAAAGCAGAGGCTGTAATTATTAAAGCGCACGAATGTCATACGACGTTTTATAACATATTTGCGAGGAAATAAATAAAACTCGGACTTACGAAACTTTTTTCGAACGAATAAATCTTTAATCACTTGTAAAAGCAGTTATAAAAATTTTAACAATTTGTAAAATTTATTGATTTTTTAGCATTGAATAGTAGCACCGCAACACAATGAGCTTGACATATATTTTTGAAAAAGTTCCATGGAATAGGCAAAAACACACTTTCTGAAAATGAATTTTATCATTGCTTGTTTTACAAATTTTGATACGCTTGTAAGTAGGTGTGCCGATTTTTCGGGGAAGAGGCTTAGAGTAGCCTTTTTCGTCTAAAAGTGCAAAGTTTGAATAGGCGGACGTATTCAAATTTTCACTTTTGGGCCCGCGTTGTTGAGATCAAGAACAGACCACCGAGCGCAGTGCAGCGCAATGCCCAGTGACCCAGAAAAGAGCCTTTTCATAAGCCCAAAGGACACAATGAGCCCGAAAGGCTCACGGCTCACGGCCCTTTTATGGCTGGAGATTAGCTGACCACAAAACCAACCACTACCGATATATTCGGGTAGCAGTGGCGGATCCAGGGGGGGGGGGGGGGGGGTCATGGGGGTCATGACCCCCCCCCCCCTGGGCTGGTTACATGACCTAGGTGGGCCACTAATTAAAAAATTTAAACATATGTTTTTATACTTCGTCTGGCCATAAATACTGTTACAATTAAAAATAAACAAAATATTACATTTGAATTTGGAGTCTGTCATTTTTATATGATTGTTCATTGAGTTTTCTCATTTTGGCGCCAATACATTTTACAAAATTTTGCAATATTTAAAATGGAGTGGGGTGATAAAAAGAACCGAATCGCTGTGATTGCATTACAAAAAGTAGGTATGGAGCCAAATTCAATTTTTAAAACTCTCCATACGCTTGGTATTCGTATTCGTCCACGTAGTGTTCGTACGAAAAAGGTGATCAAAACAGTAAGGGAAATAATTCGAAGAAATCCTGTCCGAAAGCAAAAGATTTTATCTCGGGAGATGAAGATAGCACCTAGAACCATGTAGCGTATTTTAAAAGATGACTTAGGACTTGCAGCTTATAAGAGACGTACTGGTCATTTCTTAACTGATAAGCGGTACGCAAAGGGAGGTCACAGAAAAATTTTGTTTACGGATCAGAATTTTTTTACAATTGAGCAACATTTGAACAAAAAAAAATGACCGTATTTATGCTCAAAGTTCTAAGGAAGCTTCCCAATTACTCGGCAAAGTGCAACGTGGGCACTATCCGACTTCAATGATGGTTTGGTGGGATATTAGCTATGAAGGAGTGACTTAACCATACTTTTGTGGACAAGGTATCAAAACATCGGCAAAATGAAGGTAGTAAAGCCCCTTAACAACACCATGTTCAATAACCAAGAATGGTCCTTCCAGCAAGACTCGGCGCCGGGTCATAAAGCTCGGTCTACGCAGTCTTGATAGGAAACGAACGTTTCGGACTTCATCAGAGCTAAAGACTGACCGTCGTCTAGTCCCGATCTTAATCCGCTGGATTATGATTTATAATCAGTTTTAGAGAGTACGGCTTGCTCTAAACGCCATGATAATTTAGAGTCCCTAAAACAATCCGTGCGATAGGCAGTGAAGAATTTTCCCATGGAAAGAGTGCGTGCTTCTATTGATAACTGGCCTCAACGTTTAAAAGACTGTATTGCAGCCAATGGAGACCACTTCGAATAAGCTTTTTATATTTTAAATTGTTTTATATTTATGTATTGTGTTAGTTTACTAACACACTGTAAAAGTAATAAATGTTATTTGGAATACAATTTTTTTTCTTCTTTGTTTCAGTATTTATGGCAAGACTAGGTATATTTTTTGTCACAATATAGATTTTATTTAAGTACTTTAAATTTTTAATTAATTTAATAGATATAATATACTTTTTTTAACGGCAAACGCATCAAAAATTAGATTTTTTTCCGCGCCACTATTTTTTTTACGACCGGAAAATGCATACCGGGGCACCGCATACCCCGGTGCCTGTAAGCGACTCCGAGGTTATGTGGGACTCCTCCAACATAAATCACGCAGTGATTGCGGCGGCCCCTTTCCACTAAAAACCGTCCCTTCTTCTGTCAGGACAGGAGGCTGGTTACAGGGACCGGACACGAGGAACTTTGTAGTCGTCCGCATCCGCCCCCGCAGCTCAGCCATTTCTGGATGTCGCCACTTTCCGTAGGGATAGGGTACTGGCCCAAAGGCTTTCCCCCCGCATGAGGACTTTTGTGAGGTGGCGAGGTGCCCACCCCTTGCCACTGTCCTCCGCAATCCTACGACTCCTTCATAGAGGGGAGTCCAATGGTCCTGAGTAGGGACAGCAGAGGGTTAGCGCTCAGATTTGCCGTCTATGACGGAGTCTGCTTGTGGCCCGCCTAGAACCAACATTCTAGCATACCCAACACGGCCACAAAAGGCCGCCTACCGGCCTTGGAGGCCAGCCATCCACCAATCCCGAAGAGTCCGCGCCCCTGAATAGGGCTTCAGCAAAGGCGCTGAACGTCACCGGCAGTCCACACAAGGCAGACTGCCGTCCGCTATCCGGAAACTTTGGAGGTCTGCTGTACCACCACACCACCACGAACGTACAGTCCGCCATACACCGAGCTACAGGGCTCCCCGGTCCTGAGAAGGACCTTTCTTCCCGCCGGCCTTGAAGGCCAGACGTCCCACATTCCCAAAGAGACCTCTGCTGGGGCGACCAATAATTTCATGTAGGGTTGAGACTCAGCGGGGCATGTGCCCGGTGCTGCCCATTTCATGTCCGGTCCACCCCAGCACGTCACACACCACTGGACAAGGAGAGCCACGGAGGAGAAAGGTCTCCTACGGGTCTATAGGCCAGTGCCACCCAGCCGCGATCAGTCCAGTGTCGTCGCCAACCTAAAGGTCAGTTATTCACCGACCCCGAAGTGTCCACTGCGTTTGATCTGCTAGACAGGTGTGAGCGGGGCCTAGGCTGATAAGGAGAGGACTTAGGAGCTGGAAAGGTAACTACGCAAACCTCTTCCAAGCGTTGCCCATCCCAGGCTTTCACCTTAACCATCACGCCGCAGCAGGTCCATGACATTGGAGGTCACAATGTCCCGCTCGTCAGAAACACCATCCCTAACGGACAACTCGAGCGAACAAACCATCAAAATTCAAAAATTCAAATTCAAATTCAAAAACCGACCAACCCGTAGGGATTCGGAGGAGACGGGATTTAGAGGTACACCTTGATTGACATGGGGCGACTAACATAAGTAAGTAGTGACCCGGGATAATTCAACGGGGGTTGCTTACCCAGCGCACCCAAAACACTGGTGCCCCTACACGTCCCAGCCTAGAGACTTGTTCACCCTCGACAGGACATGACACCCGGACACTTAGGACAAACAAACCACCGCGACCTTTTGGTCCGGGGGATTCGGAAGAGAAAAGGCTTAAGGGAAGACCCACCTTACCCAGCCTAGAGACTGGTTCGCCTAAGCATACCGAGGACATGCACCATGCCAACCTATAGAAGGTTCTCCATCCGCCGCTAACCTTAAAGGTTAGCCATCCTCCGACCCACAAACGGGTCCACTGGCCCTGAAAAGAGCCTTTCACAAGGTGGGGCAAGAATCACAGGACACTCATCCCACCCGACAGGAACCCACACGGGCTGATTTGAAGAGCCTACTCTAGTAACCTACCCTAAAATCTTAGATAAATTCACACAGTGAAAATAGGCGTATCTTCGTAACTATATCTTCTTGTGACTTGACCACGACTATGTGACCCCCCCCTGGCGCCAACACTGGATCCGCCCTTGTCGGGAAGGTACTTAGTTGTTGAGGAGCTCGGTGGCGTATTATTTTGAGCGCTCTGGTTTAGATATGAAAAACAAAGCAACTTTCGCCATGGTCGACCCTGGGATGGGTCAATCAAAGTTTGTTATTTCGAGCTCTTCCGTGCCTCGGAAGGCACGTTACGCCGTTGGTCCCGGTTGTTCCTGCAACCGCTTTAATCCACCAACCTCTTCCGTGCTTCGGAAGGCGCGTTAAGCCGTTGGTCCCGGTTGTTCCTGCAACCGCTTTAATCCACCAACCCGCATTGGGCCAGCGTGGTGGCGTTATGGCCCAAATACCTCATGTGTTTCTCCCATGTAGGAAGGCCTGTGCCCAGCAGTGGGACGATATATAGGCTGGTAATGATGACTTAGTTGATCCGTGTCCGCCCAGGGTACTCCGTTTGAATCCGTTCCGTTACACCGGATGCGGAGGTCATCTAGTGGATTGAAATCCAATAGTTCCAGCATGCGAAGAGGCTTCACAGCCCGGACCCCAACATAATAGTGCCCTATGTATTGGGAAAACATCTTAGAAAATAAATTAATATACTCGACTTACTACTTACCAGTTAAACACAACTAGATCCGATGTAGACTTTGACGTCACTATACAATTTATATATTTTTTCATAATAAAAGTTTTTTTTGAAAGAGACAGTACCAAATTTTTAAAGTTTTTGATGCGTTTAAACGCCTATTTTATTGTAACAATCTCTATCGTTTGTTTGTTTGAATGAACGCGCTTATCTCAGGAACTACCTACTTATTTAATTTGAAAAAATCTTTTTGTGTTGGGTAGTGCATTTATCCGAGGTATTATATAGGCTTATATATCATCACGCTACAACTAGCAGCTGAGCATCAATGAAAAATGTTGCAAAAATTTGAAAAAATATTCCTGTTCAGAGATTTTGTTGCGTTACGCAAAAATCACGTATCTAAGAATTGTTCTCCTTTAAAAGTTCTAAAAATGTCCGCGACAGCAAATGTCTATCTTTTGAAATTGACTATAGTGAGTCAATCTTTTTTGGTAATAAAATTTCAAGTTGTTATTTTCCGACATCCACGCGAACGAAGTAGCGGGTACAGCCAGTTACAAATAAAGAAAGAAAACGATGAAAAAATATACGCTCCACAAGCACTAGGTTTAACCTGCTAAAAAACGTTAGAAATGAAAGAGAGCTGTGAAGAAATTAGCAGGTTATACCTAGTGCTCCGGTGGCGTAGTGGTAATCGCGTCTGGCCGGAAATCAGTAGACGCGGGTTCGAGTCCCGCCTGTATTTAGAGCATATATTTTTTCATCGTTTTCTTTCTTTATTTGTAATTGTTACAATAAAGAGACAGTACCATTTTTAATTAACAATCTCGAGTATTTTTGGCTAAAATTCTGTTAGCACTATTATCAGTAAAACTTTACGATTTTTTTTTTAGAAATGTATTTTTCATGTATAGGTAGGTATTACCTACGTTTTCAAATAGTGTTAGCGGCTGTACACTAATTTGACAGTTTTATTTCTGACATTCAGTAGCAAAACCATTATAGAAAATCAGTAATTTTGGGAACAGGTTATTTTAGGATTTTTTCTATTAGGGATTTGGACTTTATATAACCTTATAAAATTCTTCTAGTTGTTCTTTGTTTCTAATTGATAAAAATTACTTTTTTCAGTACAAAAGAAATAACCATGCTTACATATTTTTTTCATTAATACAGGATACTTCTGTTGATTGATTTCCCTTACCTCCTCTATTGCTAAGGAATGGTCACTAACTATTCACACTTCAATTTTATTAAACCATGTTTCAATTGAAGATAAGATACACATCTAAGATTAATTTCACACTAGTTTTACGGCCGCAGATGAGGTGAAGTGATACCGCCTACGCAACACTCCGCCCTGAAACTAATATTCCACACACAAATCGAGTGTTATCCGAAAAACTTTAACATTGAAGGCGTAACGACACATCTGAAGTATCGAACAATGTGGCTTCTAATATTGAGATTAATAAGAGCTACGGTTGTGTAACAACTTTTCGAAGAGAACAGCATCCCTATCTATCCCGGACGGTACGCCCTAATCCTAACAAACGTCGACCAATGAGAGAGCGTCGTTAACGGGATTGGTTACAGTGTTGGAAAAACTTTGAACTTTTTTATTTACTTTAACATTGGTTTTATTTTTATAGTGATTGAGACAGATGAATAGAGTAAAGGAAAAGCTATGTGTGACAAATAACTTAGGAACCGCATCATGTTTTCGTCTTTCATTAAAATGTTTCAAAAGAGGTAGGTAATCAACTAAATTAAGTAATACACTCATGCTCGTTTTTATTAACATTTGCTTAGCGTTACGAGTCTCTTAGCGATTTTAGCTCAGTCTGTCTAAAGGAGAAAGAAATAGACAAATGTTGATGAGAGTCTACTAGGGAATGGTTAGTGACAATAGACATTAGATGCACTACAAAGAAACCAATCCTTGGATTGGTTCATGATCGTGGCGATTTTTTTTTTTAATTTATTTATTTAAAACTTACAATTTTACACATCTACAATCTCTACAATATAGCTGCGGCTCACAAACCATAATGGTTTATCTGTCCGCAAACGACTCGCTCTGTTAAATAATCTTTTAGTACCTTTTTAAAAATTACATTTTCCTTCTGCATATAAGTTTTGAATCCTGGCAGGCAATTCTTTTATATACCTAAGAATTATTTAACTCAGTCTTCGAGTGTCGTATACATTGTTCGTTTTAGGAAGTACCTATCTAGTCTTGCCATAAATACTGAAACAAAGAAAAAAAATGCAAATAACATTTTTTACTTTTACAGTGTGCTAGTTTAATACATAACTATAAAACAATTCAAAATATAAAAAGCTTATTCGAAGTGGTCTCCATTGGCTGCAATACAGTCCTTTAAACGTTGAGGCCAGTTATCAATAGAAGCATGCACTCTTTCCATGGGAAAAATTTTCACTGCCAATCGTAGGGATTGTTTTAGGGATTCCAAATTATCATGGCGTTTAGAGCAAGCCGTACTCTCTAAAATTGACCATAAATCATAATCCAGCGGATTAAGATCGGGACTAGAAGACGGCCAGTTCTCTCTCAGCTCTGATGAAGTCCGAAACGTTCGTTTCCAACCAAGACTGCGTAGACCGAGATTTGTGACCCGGTGCCGAGTCTTGCTGGAAGTACCATTCTTGGTTATTGAACATTGTGTTGTTAAGGGGCTTCACTACCTTCTCAAGAATGGTATCTAGATTGATACACTTGTGCCGATGTTTTGATACCTTTTTCACAAAAATATGGCTCAGTCACTCCTTCATAGCTAATACCCCACCAAACCATCATATCACTGAAGTCGAATAGTGCCCACGTTGCACTCTGTCGACTAAGTGGGAAGCTTCCTTAGAGCTTTGAGCATAAATACAGTCATTTTGTTTGTTAAAATGTTGGTCAATTGTAAAAATTTTCTTATCCGTAAACAAAAATTTTCTGTGACCTCCCTTTGCGTACCGCTTCAGTAGTTGTTTCGATTTTACCACAAAAAAAAAATCAAAATTCAAAATCAAAGTTTTTAAATTATCAGTTAAGAAACGACCATCTTTTAAAATACGCGACATGGTTCTAGGTGCTATCTTCATCTCCCGAGATAAAATCTTTTGCTATCGGACAGGACTTCTTCGAATTCTTTCCCTTACTGCTTTGACCACCTTTTTCGTACGAACACTACGTGGACGGCCAGATCTTTTTCTGTCACAAACAGAGGAGGTCTCATTGTACCTATTAATCGCCCATTACACAAACATTTTACTAATACCAAGCGTATGGAGAGTTTTAAAATTTGGATTTGGCTCCATACCTACTTTGTGTAATGCAATCACAGCGATTCGGTTCTCTTTATCACCCCACTCCATTTTAATATCGCAAAATACTGTACACTTTATTGGCGCCAAAATGAGAAAAATTCAATGAACTATCATATAAAAATGACAGATTCCAAATTCAAATGTAATATTTTGTTTATTTTTAATTGTAACAGTATTAATGGCCAGCGAAGTATACATTACTTATTTCCTATATTTCGCAGGTTGTGCGGCCTATTATAGGTGTTATAGGTATTTAAGTTATGTACATAGTTAAGTTCAGTTAGAATAGTAAATTTAATTTTGATATAAATATTCATGATTTTACAATGCCTAAATACCGATTTCACTATTCCTATACTTTAATTTTATATCTTTTGGGACAATAGTTTTTAGAATTCTTAGTTGTAAGTTATAGACGTGAAGCGGAAGTTAAACGCTGCTTCGAGGTCCTGTAAAAGAGTGATTGCCAGGGAGTCGCGCTTTCTGGTCGCTGGCCAAAGCTGCCGAGGGAAACTTTTGTAGGTCGTCCTTGCCACCACTACGTAAGCCTGATAGAAACTTGACCCACAGCGCTAAAGAGAAAGCCGATTTACTGGGTGCTCTCTTTGCCTCGAACTCGACTTTGAATGACAGAGGTACTGTACCACCTACCATCCCCTGGTGCGACAACTCTATGCCGGAGATCTTCATTAGGCAACGGGAGGTACGGCGTGAGTTGTTATCTCTGGATATTCATTAGTCGAGCGGGCCAGACGGTATACCGGCAGTGGTGCTGAAGCAGTGTGCTCCTGAGTTGTGTCCTGTTCTGACGCGTCTTTTCGCGCTTACATACTCCACCAGGCAAGTTCCGTCTTCATGGAAGACTGCCCATGTGCACCCGGTGCCCAAAAAGGGCAATAGATCAGACCCATCGAATTACAGGCCAATCGCTATAACCCCCCTTCTCTGAAAGGTGATGGAGCGCGTTATAAATACGCAACTCCTCAGGTACCTAGAGGATCACGACCTTATTAGCGACCGTCAATACGGCTTTCGCCACAGTCGCTCGACGGGTGATCTTCTAGTGTATCTCACGCACCGTTGGTCTCTTGCCATTGAGAGTCATGGTGAGGCATTGGCAGTTAGCCTAGATGTAGCGAAGGCGTTCGATCAGGTCTGGCACAGAGGTCTTCTTTCGACGTTACCATCTTACAGCCTGCCTGAGGGGTTGTGCAAATGGGTCGCTAGCTTTTTGTCCAGCAGATGCCTAAGAGCCGTCGTTGACGGCAGTTGCTCGGATAGCATGGACATTAACGCTGGCGTCCCGCAAGGCTCGGTGCTGTCTCCAACGCTGTTCTTGCTGCATATCAATGATATGCTGTCTATTGACGGACTGCATTGTTATGCAGATGACAGTACTGGTGACGCTTACTATACGAGTCGTGCTAATACCCCTCGGTCTACAGTGGAGGAAAGTCGCGGTCGACTTGTGTCTGAAATCGTGAGGTCTCTAATCAGAGTCTCCGATTGGGGACGACTAAACTTAGTCCAATTCAACCCCACTAAGACACAAGTCTGCGCGTTCACCGCTAAAAAAACCCCATTCGCTGTAGCTCCACATTTCCTCGACACACCGCTTTCCATCTCTACAAGTGTCGTGATCCTTGGTGTAGCTTGGTGTGCTTGTTAGACAGAGCACCTGTGTAGCACAGCAGTCAGCGTGTCAGCAAATTAATGGTGGTTGGATAAATAATAAATTAACTCCAATAATGATTTCAGTTTGTTTGTATTCGTCACTTTACAATATTGATCACAATCTTAATCACAAAGATAAATTAGGATTACTACAATCACATTGATGGACACGACACACAGTACATACAAGTTAATGGCGAACGGGAACGGAAGTGATCAGGCAGCTATAGCTGTCAAACAAAAGTCACAATCATAGAGCTCAATGAGAGCATAGACTAAAATATTATTTCCTCTAACAGTGCTCAATAGAGCGCGGCGGTATTTCACTTCAGGGCAAAGACTGTTACTGTATAAGTCTCAAGTCAGGCCCCATGGAGTACTGCTGCCATTTATGGGCGGGAGCGCCTAGATACCAGCTTGGACCATTTGACGTGCTCCAAAGACGCGCTATGAGAATTGTCGACGATCCTGAGCTCACAAGCGGTATTGAACCTTTAAGCCTAAGGAGAGATTTTGCCTCCTTGTATGTGTTCTACCGTTTGTATAACGGGGCGTGTTCTGACGAATTATTTGACATGATGCCCACGGCTCCTTTCTATTATCGCACCGCTCACCACCGGCAGGTAGTTCATCCTCACAAATTGGAACCAAAGTGGTCGCGTACTGTACGGTTTCAGAGAAACTTTCTCCCGCGTACGCTCAAGTTGTGGAATGAGCTCCCTGCAGAGGTTTTCTCGAATGAGATCAGCATGGGGTTCTTCAAAAAAGGCGTGAAAAGGTTTTTACAGGGTCGGCAACGCGCAAGTGATACCCCTGGTGTTGCAAGCGTCCATAGGCTACGGTAACCGCTTACCATAAAAAAAAATAGATATCTTCCAAGTATGTCTTGTGTGTCAAACCATAGCTAAGTACTTAGGCCATATCCAATAACAGGGCCAATATACATTAGCCAGAGAGTGTTGTATGAAAGCTTGTATTTCAGTATTGTAAATCTGCTTAAAATAGATCTTAGTTTTGAGCAGACATGATTCTTGTGTGGTCCCTAGCTGAGTCTGCTATCTATGACAAGGCCAACATAATATACATATTATTATGTCTATCTACCATTTCTAGGGCTTGACATGAGCATCAATACATAAATGAGTGTAAGCACTGGTGACTATGAGCAATGATGGTTGGTGTGAATGGTGCTTTGTTATGAGACGAGTATGAATAGTTTTTGTTTTTTGAGCGTTCACTACCAAACCTACATAATGGGCCCATTTACATAGTTGGTTGAAATTCTCTTGCATATCGCTTTGGGCCTGTATTAAGTTCTTGTGGGCTACCAAAAGATAATTATCATCGGTAAACTAAAAAGGGATCCATTCTCAATGGCATTGCACATAGATATCATTAACATATAGGAGGTACTTAGTCGACCCAATTATTGAACCTTGAGCCGTACCTTTTTGAGTTGGTAGGTATCATTTCACAATGTTCATTTGACATTTTTACTGTGATGAACCGGTTTGAGTGATAATTTGTAACAATTTCAAGAATGGGCCCTGTATATAAAATAGAGCTTAGAATTACAGCATGCTGTTTTATTGTATGTTTGCAAAATTTTTTCACAGTTAAAATTGAAAGTCCTGCCATTTCTCCTTTTCTTTTACCTGTCACGGCTAACTTCAAATTGATTAGTACCTAGATAAAGTAAACCTACCGCTGTGTATATTCGCTTTGTCTGGGTTTTCAAGAACTTAATCAAAATCAAAAATATATTTACTCAAGTAGGCTCCTAAGAAGCTCTTTCGAATCGTTTAAAATTACAAATTATGTATATCTATCAATTTAAGAAATGGTCTCACAATGTCATATTGCATATTTGTCTATCATGTCTGAATTCAATTGCTTTTAATCATTATTTTTTAAGCATTTCAATAGGACATGTTCAAATCAAATTAATTATTCTCCTTTATCTGGATATCATAAAATAAAATATTCAATACCTACTCAATATTTATCTAACATATAAAATTCTACTGGGCTTATGCCCAGCAGTGGGCGTCTCTCGGCTGAAATGATGATATAAAATTCACGTGTCAGAAATTTAGTTACCATACTTACCTACTCCTCCGAAACGGCTTCACCGATTTTCATGAAATTTTATATGTATATTTAGGAGGTCTGAGAATCGGCTATCTATTTTTTTTTATGGCAAAACAGCATTTGCCGGGACAGCTAGTTGTTTATAAAATTACAGAGGTGGTTACAATTTTCGACCCTGTTGGGCACAACAATTTGATAAGTAGCGCTATTTAAAAAAAATTTCAAATTATTACATAGGTAAACCTACGTCAAATTACTGAATTGTTTCCCCGAGAGACGCCCCCTCCCCATGCCGTCTCTCGGCTGATATGATGACTGAATTGTTTAATTTTTATTACATTAAAAAAGTCAAATTAGTGGTCAGTACATAAAATAATAATTGTGTGGGTCAAATGCTATGTCATCAAATTTAAAGAAGTCAAATCTAAGGTCAAGTACCTACTTATAATAATATTAATTTCGTAGGTAGGTACCTACCTAAGTACTTACACGTCGTTTTATTTTTTTGTCAAAGTAAGTTTTATAAAACCAATAGATAAAGGTACTAATCAGGGAAAATTCTACTGGGTAATTAAGAGCTTTTACGCCGCAGAGCTTTTCATACCAACGATCAAGTTGGCTTTCATAAGCAAGTCAGGCTAATCTAAAAAGTTATCGGACGATTTTTCGAAAAACAGTACACTTAGATACCTATTACCTACGCTTAGATAGGTACCTATAGTTTGAGTTAAGAACAAAATAATAGCATTTCATACAAAGCCAAATACATGCGAGCAGCCGTTGGTAAAAGTTGTATGAAAATCCATATCTGTCTCTTTTAGCGGCTTCTTTCCGCAAATCTGGTCTTTTTCGTCGAATTTGCTCTCTTAAACGCCGCTTAACGCTCAAATAATATTCTTTATTTACTTACCGTTTGACCTTCCGGCAAGAATTCCGAACCGCGAGAGTCAAAGAAAACAGTCAAAATGACTTTGACTTTTGATCGACTTTGGCGTGGTTTTTTCGGTTTCGCTTCAGTGTTGGAAAGCGCCACTCCGAAGCTTGTTAAATAGTTTGCATGTCAAACTCGTAAACCCACGTCTCGTCACCAGTAACAATGCGTTTAATGAATGTTGGGTCGGAATTGACTCGTTCTAGCATGTCCTCAAGGGACTCTCATGCGATTGAGTTTTTGGAGAAAATTCAGGTCTTTTGGGACTAGCCGAGCGGCAATATGTTTCATACAGAAAGTTCGCCGGCTATCTCTCGCAAAGTTGAATGAGGATTTTCAGTCACTATTTCCCTCAGTTTTGATTCTATTTCCCTCGACGTCATGGTGGCCAAAGGTGATGGCCCGAACCTTCTAGGTCGCGATTGGTTCGCACCGCTCGACATTACGTTAAATGTACATTTTATTTCGGATACAGATTTAAGAGAAACAGACAAGATTATTTCGAAGCACAGTAGTGTGTTCAAAGATGGTCTCGGTACCTACCGAGGAGACGCGGTAACGATTTACTTAAGACCGGAAGCTACACCGAAGTTTTTAAATGCTCGTTCCGTCCCGTTCGCTATTAAGGACAGGGTCGAAAAAGAAATAGATCGTTTGGTGTCAGAGGGTGTCTTGTGCCCCACTGCTCTTCCGAGTGGGCCACCCCCGCAGTACCCATTATTAAGAAGTCGGGAGAGATTCGATTGTGTGGTGATTACCATAGTACAGTTAATCAAGGGACTGAGTCTGATACATATCGAATGCTAACGGCTAATGAAGTTTTCACAACCCTAGACCTAGATAGAACTTACACACATGTGGTAGTTAGCGATGAAACAGCAAAGTTATTAACCTTGAATACGTGCAAGGGTTTGTATACAGTACATAGGCTTGCTTTCGGAGTAAAAGCCTGTCCCGGTATCTTCCAGAGGTTGATGACGGCCTTGCTAGCAGGTATCGCAGGTGTGGCCGTGCTGATCCACGGTATAATCGTGTGTGGGCAAACGCCGCAGGAGATGCATGAGCGACTCGACGCCGTGCTAATAAGAATAGAACATGCTGGACTTCGACTCAATAAATATAAATGTAAATTCGCCAAAGAAAAAGTCGAATTTTTGGGATTTGTTATAGACTCGGAAAGCATTCGCCCATCGCCGAGCAAGGCTGAATCTATTAGGTTGGGGAAAAAGTCTTTTCGCATTATAGTATGTATGAACTTGTAATAAAATCTCTTTGGCTGTACTATTTGTATCTGGCTGGTTTTGGTATCATTAAAAGTTTAGATTTTAAAAAAGATGATTCCAAATTTAAATTAGGAAAATGTGTGTTTTTCATTTGTTTTTCGTACTATCAAGATGAGTGAATCTAATGAAGAAATTCGATACATTTTAAAATTTTACTACAAAAAAAAAAAAACATACCAGCCGAATTGAGAACCTCCTCGTTTTTGAAGTCGGTTAAAAAGGTAAAAATGCAACGCAAGCCGCGAAAATAATTTGCGATGTTTATGGACCTAGTGCAGTGTCTGTGAGAGTAGCACAAATTTGGTTTAAGCGTTTTCAATCCGGAAATTTTGAAGTCAAAGATGCACGTCGCTCTGGTCGCCCTATTATTACGGATAAAATTGATGGCATTTTTGAAAAAGTGGAGCAAGATCGGCATATCAGTAGTTACGACGTAGCTGAAGAACTGGGAATTGACCACAAAACAGTTTTAGCGCATTTAAAAAAAATGAGTACACAAAAAAGCTCGATATTTGTAGTGGTACCCCACGAGCTCACTGAAAGAAACCTAATGAACCGTGTACTCATTTGTGATTCTTTATTACGACGTAATGAAACCGAACCATTTTTGAAGAAGCTGATAGATAACTGGTGATGAAAAGTGGAACACGTACGACAAGAACGTGCGAAAAGGTCGTTGTCAAAGGCCGGTCAGGCTTCACAGACTGTGGCGAAGCCCGGGTGGTCTCGCAACAAGGTGATGCTGTGTGTGTGGTGGGATTGGAAGAGCATTATTCATTATGAGCTGTTACAACTAGGCAGGACCATCGATTCTGAACTCTACTGCGAACGACTGATGAGATTAAAGCAAAAAGTTGAGAGAAAGCGGCCGGAATTAATTAACAGAAGGGGTGTGGTTTTTCATCATGATAGCGCTAGACCTCACACATCTTTAGCCACTCAGAAAAAATTAAGAGATTTGGCTGGGAAGTGTTAATGCATCCGCCGTATAGTCCTGACCTTGCACCTTCAGATTTCCATCTGTTTCGCTCTCTTCAGAATTCTCTAGGCAGTGTCAGGTTAACATCACGAGAGGACTGCCAAAACCACTTGTCGCGGTATTTTGATCACAAGCCCCAAAATTTCTATAGCAATGGGATCATGTCCCTACCTACAAGATGGCAAAAAGTTATCGAACAAAATGGTACCTACATACTTTAGTTAAATGTAAATAAACTATATTAAAAAATGTTTTGAATTTTCTTATAAAATGCGAAAAAACTTTTTCCCCAACCTATTATCTTAAAAACCTCAGAACCTAAAAACAAATCGGAATTGCAAGCTTTTCTGGGATTATACAATTTTATGAACGGTTCATACCTCAAAAGGCCACAATTGTTGAGCCTCTGCACAGATTGTTAGATAAAACGCAGCAATGGCGCTGGACTGAGCGTGAACAAAATGCATTTGACGAAGCAAAAGCAAAACGGTAGTTGACATTCGATTTAACATTAGCTTATTACGATTAACAAAAACCGTTAATTTTGACTTGCGACAGCTCAGAGTATAGTGTTGGAGCTGTAGTAGCTCACATCACAGAAGACCAGCAAGAACGGCCCACTGCGATGAGCTCGAGAACGTTACACGCACATGAGCGTAGGTATTCACAACTCGACAAAGAGGCTACGGCCATCATGTTTGGTATCCAAAAATTCCACAACTATCTTACAGGGAGATTTTTCACTATAGTGACGGACCATAAACCTTTATTAGGAATTTTTGGTCCTAGAAAACCGATGCCGAATATGATATCCCCTCGACTCACAAGAATAGCTATCGCAATAACGTCACACAGTTATGATATAATTTATAAGCCGGGATCACAAATAGGCAATGCTGATGGATTGAGTCGGTTGCCCCAGCCGGTACCCGAACAAGCCGAGGAAGAACTTTATGAAATCTTTCTTACTAATGGCAGAGAAACCCGATGAGTTTCTTTTTGACGCTGAAAAAATATCAAGCGAAACCGCAAAAGACAAGGATTTGTTGAGAGTTATCCACTACGTACAACGTAGTTGGGCTGCTCGAGTAACAGATGCAGCACTTCGCCCGAACTGACTGCGACGCACCGAACTTTCGTTGCAATCGGGGTGCTTGCTCCTGGGCTGCCGCGTGTTGCTGCCACCGCCTCTGCGTGCCGCCGCCTTACGCACGCTGCACCGCACGCACTCCGGTATCGTGCAAACGAAGAGTCTTGCCAGGAGCTATGTCTGGTGGCCGCAGCTCGATGACGACATCAAAAACATGGTAGGCGGTTGCTTGATGTGTCTGGAGAATCGTCGTACACCACCAAAGTCGTTTCACGAATGGGTGACACCTACAAGACCATCGTCGAGGGTCCATGTGGATTTCGCAGGACCATTACAGACCAAATTATTTTTAATGGCTGTCGATGCATACTCTAGATGGCCGGAAGTGTTTACAGTCAGTAATACAACGTCGACAACGGTGATTCGGCATCTCAGAATGATGTTCGCTACTATCTCGCCTATGCGAGACCTTAGTATCCGACAATGGTACGTCGTTCATATATAATGAAATGAAACAATTTTTGAAATCTAATAATATTCAACAAGTGACTACGGCACTCTATCACCCTGCAACCAACGGACTCGCCGAGAGAATGGTTCAAACGGTAAAAGTTACTGGGGTTACGAGTCACGCCGTGTACTGCTACACAACGTAGCCCAGCGGAGTTGATGATGAACAGACGCCTTCGCACCTTGTTGGATACAATACACCCTGATAATTTGCAGCATAATTAAAATTCGAAAGACAAATTTTAAACAATGCTTCTAAAAAAACTAGAGAAGCTAATGTTGGTCAACAAGTAATGTATCGAAACTACAGCAATGGACCAAAGTGGTTGCCAGGGAAAAATATTAATAAGAATGGGCCAATTACGAAATTAAAACTAATGATGGTGTAACTCTAAATAGACACATTGATCAAATGGTCAAGATTACAACTAAACAGCAACAAGTACCATATCGAGATAGAAGGGGAAAGTGAGGTGTGTGAACAACCTTCTACTTTCAATCAAAGTCAAATTGAGTCCAGTCAAGAGTTGGAGAAGATTATTGAGATTCCAAGTGACGACCATTGGGCTGAAATGCTAGGAATACCAGATCAGACTGACTTGACCCCTTCACCAGGCAAAATAAAAAACAAGTTAAATGTTCTCTCTAAATCTCCCTACAATAGGCCATCTACTTCTATGGATAACTATTATTACTTATCATAAGATATTCATAATGTAAGTTATAGGGTTGATTTGTAGTTCGATATAATGTAAATTAAAACTATCAATGGTTTAGATATAGCAGGATTATATTGCCTACTTATGGGAAAGGTATGTTATATATGAATTGTGTACATGTCTGCTTTATTATTTAATAAGTCAGTACTATGTAGCAGTGCAGGTAGTTTATAATATGTAAGCGTGGGTAGGTCAATATTCTATGGCAGTTCACATCAATCTATCTGATTTCCTACCTAGCTCAGTAAATACCATTTAACAGTATTTGGTTGTTTTATTCAAACATATCACATAGTATCCCCCATTTTCGTTTGTGCACTTAACAAAGACTCACACTGTATAAACCTAATATACATATACTATTAGGTTTCAGTATATGACGGAAGTCCACGAACATGCAAATATAATATAGCCAGTATGTGAAAAATGGCAGATTCAAATCTTGAATTAAATCCCCAGTGAACATAGAACTTGGCACCCTTGACAGTTGAGAATGAATTTCTGGGTAATAAATTCAAAAATTAAAAGTTGAAATAATCCAACCCAGGACTGCCGGACACCCGGCCGGATCCCAGAGGATGCGGGTTTGATGTCTATATGGAGTATACAATTTTTTCATCATTTTCTTTATTTGTATTTCTTACAATAAAGTTGTAATAATATCGGTGAATACTAATATTAGTTAAAAACCAACATTCTGTGAATATTAATGACCGTATTTGTATTCATTGCATCCCTAGCATCATGTTACTTAGAATTTTTCTTTTTTTCATGTTGTTTAGCTGCTTTCTTTTTCATAATCTGAAGACGTTTATCAGCAGTTATGATGTTAATGTTTGGAGTTACAACTTTCGAAGGAGATGATGATGAAGAACTACTGGAAGAGATTTTCACTGGTGTTGTAGATCCTGACACATGGGATGGTGACTTAGAAGACGATGAGATTTTATTTGTTGAGTAGCTGGTAGTGAAACCCTGAGATGAAAGGCAAGAAGCACATTGCCATCCAGACCCCATGTCATTGTCACTTATAACTGGCTTGTGACAATCCTGTAAAAATATTACTAATATATAATAATGTTTGCCAAATTAAAATTAATAGTACCATCAAAGAATAGTCCAACCTGCCATTTTCAACATTTTCGCTTGAAAGTTGAAACTGGGTACTTTAGTAGAAACCAGCCATTAAATTATTGACCAATCGGAAACCCTTATTTTTTTGTGAAAGGTTATTGCTCTTCATTGTTTCCAAAAAATATCTGGTGGCAAAGACATTTCGGGACCAGATGCCTTTGTGACAAAAACAAAATATTAGTTTATATTTTAGTATTTTACCATTGTTATAATTGCCAAAAATTTCCAGAGACACTCTTAAATTCTATTGGTGGATGATAGCCCAAGTAGGTGGCAGGTAGTTGACGACCTTTGTGTACAAAAATGATCATAAGTGTGGCAGGTTGGACTATTCTTTGATAGTACCTATTTTTAGAAAGTTACTAAGCTTGAGAACCTTCATAAATAAACTTTTAGTTTACCTGGTGGTATAATGAATGACAAGCATCACACTCTACTAAACGATTGCCTGCCTGTACAGCAATTTGTCGACAAACAACACAGGTTAAATCTTCCTCCAACAAATCAAATGCTAATTCTCCATCCATAACAGAGCCGTCATCATTTTCACGTTCAGGGATCTGAATTTGTTGTGGACTTGGTTGTGAAAGTGGTACAGTTTTACTTGTGGTTTTGTCACTTTTCTGCTTTGCCCTCGGTGAATCAATTTTTTCCTCGTTCAAATACTTTTTTGGAAGAACATTACCTAATGTTTTAGAATTACTGTATGTTTGTCTAATCACATCATCAAGAGTTAACCTTAGCTGTTCAGTCGAGTCCGGCGCACTTGAGTGTAAATATTTTAGACATAGTTTTATAGACGGGTCAAAATCTATTGAAGACATAATTAAAAGTAGTAGGGCTATAAACTCGCTATAAATATAACTTCCACAAGTTCGCCCATGTAATAAATTTATGTAAGTAAGTACTGCAAATAAGGGGGTAACAACACTTTAAAAGTGATCTGTGGTAACTTAACCACAGATTAGAAAGAGTAGGAACTTAACAACCAGTCTAGCGCAACTTCGTAAGAAAAAAAAATTTTATGAAACGTGCACGCTCAGTAATGGCGGTATAATCCGCCTCAATCCGAAAGAAGGCATTATCCATACAATCAATATGGTGGCCGACGCTCTTCATAAACAGGTGATATATATCTGTCATCTGTCTCTGTCGCTGTTGTCTTGTTTTCAAAACGTTTGACACTTCATTTAGTTGTGTTGGAGAATTTTGTAAAATCAGAAGTTAATGTAAATTATTATTAAAAACGAGTGTTTTGCCTTAAGAAATAAGCTTGACCCAAAAAGGATTGTGTGTGATGTGAAGTGAACTAAATGAGTAAACGAATAAGTTATGAAATATGTAATTTAAAGACACGCCGGCGGCCAATGTAAAACGAACATATTATGTCTGAATTTCCTATCAATGATGATCGGTAAGTACCAATGACTGTTTATAGTTCTATTCTAAAGCTGTTATTGTTTAAATAGGGATTTTAGTACAAATTTCAGTACATAAAAGTAATATTTACCTACCGACCTAAGTAAAAAATAGTGCTGTCTGTACAATTTTATTTCCCTATCGATGTCGTGCCCATCAAATAAACCACTTTATTTTTTTCGCAGATGTAAACAGTGGGTTCAATTGACAGGGAAGGATTTGGTGTATGTACCAATCGACAACAAAATCGCGACATATTTTTGGTGTAGTCGGAATCCAAATCGGTGTTGATTGCCGATCCGGGACGATTCACACGCCTACCGTCAACCTAACAACCTACCATGTTGTCATAGTAGTCAAGCTTGATATATTGTATATTATACTAAATAAAAGTTTTTCAAGTACCATTGTTTATTAATTTCAAACACCTATAACTATCGATAAAAATCTAAACTGTATCTCTACTAATCCCTACTAAGCACATCCCTATTTTATTGCTTATGTTGGCATTATTGTTGCCAGGCTGTTGGCTAAATTTTTATTATATTGGTATGAGTCTGGCGTGCACGTTCTATAGAATTTTTTTTTTCCTTGAAGTCCCGTCTCTTCTAGCGTAGCGTTTTATATTCTCTTTGTTAACAACTTTCCAGCTTTCCTACAAAGTACAAATACGTCGGGCCGAATCCTAAACTCCCGTGTGACGTATGTCAGATTGACAATACTAGTGATGTATCTTTGCACAACCTATACACGTATCGCTGCGATTATTTAATACTAAGTGCGTAATACAGTACTTTTTGTTTAAATAATTTTTATGGGGAAAAATAACAAATCCTAATAAAATAAATATTTTTATTAATCGGAATCATCATCTTTTAAACTACCAGTGTTGCTGTCATCATCACTAACATAGATAGTTATTTCAATGTGGATTATTTATCTACTTTGATGTCACGATCATAATCGGACAAGATAAGACTTTTGGTTTTTTCTACCACCTTCTCTCAATCTTCTTTGGTCACTTTCTCACATGCCTCGGTTAGACGAGTCTTCATTTTTTTATCCCAAAAGGTAGAGCAGTGTTGTGGCGGGCTGAATAACCTAATAAAAAGAAATCCGACTTCAAAACACTAAAAACGAAAAAAAAAAATCAGTAAAAAAAAATTAAATTTCAGTACCAAGGTACCTACCTACCTCCTGAAATGTATTTTTTGGAGTTGGTGCTAAGCTGTTTCTAGAGACAATAGAAAGTGAAGCACCAACTCCAAAAATACATTTCAGGAGGTAGGTAAGTACCTTGGTACTGAAATTTTTTTTTTTTTCCTATTTAGTATTTTGAAGTCGGTTTTATTTATGGTAAAAAAAATTTTTTTTACATTTTTAAGTGATTATCTACGTTCAAAGCAAGATGGGTGACCGTCAGCACTCCCGACTTGTCTGCCCTTGGTTGAAATACACAGTGAAAGAATTATCTTCTAACTCCTAACCGTTATGGAGTTGAACCTTCCATCATCAACTCATCAACATGAGATGATGACTAACAGAAGCAAATACTTGAATAGCTTTGGAAAAAAGTAAAACATGTCACACGTGCCTATAAAAATTTTGGTTTGCCCTCGATTTCCCTGGGATCCCATCATCGGATCCTCACTTGCAGACAATGGGACCACCCCTGGAGTAAACTCTATCGAATGAAAAAAGAATTTTGAAAATCGGTTCACAATTGACAGAGAAGTCGGTGAACATACATACAAAAAAAAACAGTGAAACATATAACCTCCTTCTTTTTTGAAGTCAGTTAAAAATAGGAACATGAATTAGGCAAGGTATTATATAAACAAAATTTAATTTTAAGATACTAGAGTAAATCCGATAATTATCTAAACATGTATTAAATATGGAATCGTAATAAAAAAAACATGCATACCTTTGATTTGAGCCCATATCAATTCAATTACATTATATTGGCAATTGTATGGGGGAAGTCGCAGAACTTGGTGCCCATTAGCCTGTGTCAGCTCGTTTATTTCGTAGCGTAGCTTTGCTTCTTTGTGCTCTCCAACCAGTTTCACCAATCGCGGTTTCAACATGTCCATGTTTGCTTCTATACCGTGTTACCGTGCTTTGCTTTGTGCCAGGCAACCTGCAGCTCTTTTCTGTCATTCGACGTTGCCTACGTCGAATGACAGAAAAGAGCCTTATCCACCTGGAAAAAATCAAGGGCGTCAGATAATCAAAAAAACAGGGGCAAGCTGTTATTGCTGCATTATATAAAAAAAACAAAAGCACTACCTGAACCGAATGACAAGGTGCATTGTCCATTATCATTCATCTCTTCGTGATAGTCAGTGGTGCTTTTTGATTCAAATGCCAACAAACAAGAAAGGAAACTCGTCAAGAAAGATCACGTTGTCCCAATCAATAATTTTCTTTGCTTGGCGTAAGAAGTCGTTTCGTTTCAGTATTATATCTCCTCTTTCCATCAAAATTTTTCGTTTCTTTGTCGCGCAATATTAAAAACCATTTTTTTTCAATAACGCTGATAACGTGGTTTTAGCACCATTAAACAGGCCAGCTACTTTTAGAGACACAAGTAATTTTGCTCTTGTAGGATAATCATTTCGAGCATAGTACCCGTAGTAAACATGGTTCCTAATGGCACAAGTATCAAAATTGTCGATATCCAACATTGTTAACTTTTCCCCCCTGTTTTTCTAGGCGAGAACAATTTTTTTTCTTCATTGCCCGATGGCCCGAACTTTTCTTTATTTATTTAGTATAAAGTCTTTCGCGAAATCCCAAGTGCTTCAGCAACTCGATCTTGCACACGATTTACTGGTAACAAGGGTCCGCCATTTTGGGATTCGCGTTCAAAATAATTTTGCAACTTCATTACCAGCTCAGGACTTTTGCTATTTAAAGGTTTTCCACGTGTGCGCTGTCACATATTGCACCAAAACAAAACAACGAGTCCGATTATAAGGAAGATCAAAGTCCAATTCAGCGCCAAGGTCAACGTATATAAAGCAGGAACAAAAAAACAAAGAAAGCCGGGTCACACACAACAAGAATTTCAAGAGCGTAGGTAGTCAGTGTACACGATAACGAGCAACGGACGACTGCGAGAAAACAAAAGAGTTGGGATGACAAGCTTTCCATAGACCATAGAAAAAAAACTTCAAAAACCACTTTTTTCATTTAAAGGTTTATATAAAAAAACGTAAAGAAATTATAAGATAGACCTACTATTATTTTCCATGTTTTCTGGCCATGGCCATGTGATATCTGAGGTAACATCACTAGCACTCTATATAAATATATCCGAACCCCATAACCTTACAGGAGGGTATTACAGAAATCGTAATAAAATGTTTTCTTGCATGTGAAACAATTTTAACACTGGGAATACATTTTTTTGTTCTATGTTTACGATTAGCTATTTGTCTCGCTTGTTATTGATTGCGGAGATAAACTATAAATGAATTTTGATTTGAAATGATGACGCAGTGACAAAGTGATAGCGATCTATTGTTTAACTGTCAAATAAATATTTTTGCAAGAAATTTATATTTTCCCGCTGAAATAGTTCACGGTGGGTCAACTATAGATGGCACTAGAGTGTTGTACTTCCGCTTAAATTGGAAATATATTTTTTAACTATAGAGTTATCATTCTTTTTGGAGTAATATTTTTGTATGCTGCAAATTACAGAAGTAAGTATGTTATTATTGGCAAACGGTTTCTTTTAAAAAACCGCCAGCGTCACATCAGCGTGAAAATAAAATAAAAAAAACGAGGGGGTGTTTGGCGGGTTTTTGTGGCGTCAGTCAAGATTTTTTTACAATAATTAAAAATTGTGTCGGAGCGAACATTGAGGTATAAAAGTGGAATAGTTTTATTATTCAAGTGTTTGTGTTGACGTGCAACTATAAGATCATTAGAATAAAAGTGATTAGGATCTGAAATACGATGAGAACTTATTTGTGGTTATCCACCTCATCAAGTAGCACAAATTCTTTATTACTTCTTTTATTTTAATGCAATAAAAGAAGAAATAAATAAATACTGAAGACATGGATGTATGGGCATTAGTTTCCTTTGCCTTCCTTTTAGAGGGAGAATTAACAAAAAAAAAAGAAATACTGAGGGTGTGTTCAGCCGTAGGAAATAACCAAACAAAGGTACCTCCGTTAGTGGATGACATTACCATACGCTTTTTTCCATTTTGTAGAACAATGTTGTCTCTGAGTGAACCTAGCTGAATTATGGTTTTCAATATGTCTACCTGTCAGCCAAATAAATGAGGCCATTTTTATTTTATCTTGAACCATGTTTTTTCTTGTTAAGCTATAATTATAACTAACTATAATTTATATTTTAATAATTAAAAATTGTGTCGGAGCCAACTTTGTGTAATAAAAGTTGTGTTGTTTTAAATATTAGGTTGGGGAAAAAGTATTTTCCCGCGAAAAGACTTTTTCCCCAACCTAATATTAAATATGTATGAACTTGTAATAAAATCTCTTTGGCTGTACTATTTGTATCTGGCTGGTTTTGGTATCATTAAAAGTTTAGATTTTAAAAAAGATAATTCCAAATTCAAATTAGGAAAATGTGTGTTTTAAATTTGTTTTCCGTACTGTCAAGATGAGTGAATCTAATAAAGAAATTCGATACATTTTTAAATTTTACTACAAAAAAGGTAAAAATGCAACGCAAGCCGCGAAAAAAATTTGCGATGTTTATGGACCTAGTGCAGTGTCTGTGAGAGTAGCACAAATTTAGTTTAAGCGTTTTCAATCCGGAAATTTTGATGTCAAAGATGCACGTCTGGTCGCCCTCTTACGGATAAAATTGATGCCATTTTTGAAAAAGTGGAGCAAGATCGGCATATCAGTAGTTACGACGAGATGAAGAACTGGGAATTGACCACAAAACAGTTTTAGCGCATTTAAAAAAAATGGGTACACAAAAAAGCTCGATATTTGTAGTGGTACCCCACGAGCTCACTGAAAGAAACCTAATGAACCGTGTACTCATTTGTGATTCTTTATTACGACGTAATGAAACCGAACCATTTTTGAAGAAGCTGATAACTGGTGATGAAAAGTGGATCACATACGACAAGAACGTGCGAAAAAGGGTCGTGGTCAAAGGCCGGTCAGGCTTCACAGACTGTGGCGAAGCCCGGGTGGTCTCGCAACAAGGTGATGCTGTGTGTGTGGTGGGATTGGAAGAGCATTATTCATTATGAGCTGTTACAACTAGGCAGGACCATCGATTCTGAACTCTACTGCGAACGACTGATGAGATTAAAGCAAAAAGTTGAGAGAAAGCGGCCGGAATTAACTAACAGAAGGGGTGTGGTTTTTCATCATGATAACGCTAGACCTCACACATCTTTAGCCACTCAGCAAAAATTAAGAGAGTTTGGCTGGGAGGTGTTAATGCATCCTGGAGGTGTTAATAGTCCTGACCTTGCACCTTCAGATTTCCACCTGTTTCGCTCTCTTCAGAATTCTCTAGGCAGTGTCAGGTTAACATCACGAGAGGACTGCCAAAACCACTTGTCGCGGTATTTTGATCAGAAGCCCCAAAATTTCTACAGCAAAGGGATCATCTCCCTACCTACAAGATGGCAAAAAGTTATCGAACAAAATGATACCTACATACTGTAGTTAAATGTAAACAAACTATATTAAAAAATGTTTTAAATTTTCTTAAAAAATGCGAAGAAACTTTTTCCCCAACCTATTATATTATATAATATTGGGCTAAGTAACGATACTTGGGGTAGGCTTTGAAATACACTTCTAACAGGGAGAGATTCAGTATTACTACGCAAAGAAATAGATCGATCCCTGAAAAGGTTGCTAATGAAGTTTGTTAACCTCAAGGGAATACTCAGCTGTAGCATTTTCCGCCTGAGTATTTAGGGCTGAACACTATCATAAGCAGAGGAGATGTCGAGAAAAATGGCTATAAAATTCTCATTACGACTAAGAGATAGACGGATTTAGGACGAAAAAATGCTTAGACTATCTGTGGTACCCATTCCTTTCCTTTCCTAAAACCAAACTGAGACTGTGCTAGGCTGTTTCGCCTTTCCAAGAACCATGTGAGGCGATTTTTAAGCATGTGTTCCATTACTTTAGAAAGAGTTGATGAGAAGGCTATGGGTCTATAAGAAGCTGCTGAATTTGGGTCTTTGCCAGGTTTTAGAATTGGTATTATAATTTGTTGTTTCTAATGTTGTGGTACTGTATTGGTGTAAAAAATGCATTTTAAGATATTTAAAAATACTTTTTTTGAATTTGTGGTTAAATTTTTAATAAAAGAATATGGAATGCCATCAATTCCTGGTGAGGAATCCACCAGGTTTTCAAGGACACATGAGAGTTCTTCATAAGAGAATTCATGGTCCGTTGGATTCACACCCTGAGGGCTGAATAAGATGAAAGGGAGACAACTGTAATGAGGTACGAAAGGAGGAGCCAGTGTATCAAAAAACTCATGAAGCCAGGGAGATGGATCATTAGATGAAGCATAAGATGTAGAAACGGATCTGCGAAAAGCTTTAATTTTTTTCCAAACTTTAGAGCATGGTGTACGTGGTGACAAGCTCTCGCAGAAGCTCTGCCATCCAGTTTTCTTTTTCTGGCTAAACGATTTCTTGGCTTGGGCAGATATCTTTTTAAGATGAATATGGTTTTATATATTCATATTAGAACAAAAGGCTAATTCAGCCGTTTTACGTTTCTTGACTATATCTGTTCATTCAGAGTCCCGCCAGGGTGGAGATGGTACATTTCCTAACGAGTGTTTCTTTAGTGGAATAGAAGCTTCGGCAGCGGAATAAAGAATATTAACGGATTCATCATACAAGCTTAAAAAAATTTTATGAGTCACTGTGGGGAAAATGTCAATGCCAGATTGAACTAAACGAGAGAAACTATTCCAGTCTATATCTGAGGGCCTAGACAAGATGCCTATCGATAATCGCTATCGCTATCGCTAAGCGGAAAATGTATGGGATTTGACATAAGCTCTCGATTGACTTTCGATTGTAAATGTCAAATTCCATACATTTTCCATTTAGCGATAGCGGTAGCGATTGTCAAATGGCATCTTGTCTAGGCCCTCTGAGTAGAGGAGGGTGATATGTGGAGTGACGAGGTGCGGCATTTAAAATGGAGACCAGGATGGGAAAATGGTCACTGCCATATGTGAGTGGAAGTACCTGCCAGGTAGATGATGAAACTATACTAGGAGAGGTCATAGTTAGGTCAAGAGCACTAGGGTTTTGGTTAGGCAAAACACGGCGGGTAGCAGAACAATCATTAAGTATACAAATATTACAATTGTCAATAAGGTCCAACAAGTGGGATGAAATAGGGTCACTATGATTGGAGCCCCACATAGTATAGTGGCAATTAAAGTCTCCCATAACAATGTAAGGGGATGGGAGGCTAGATATTATCTGGTCGAGCTTAGATAAGATATTAATGTCTAGGCGCGAAATATAAATTGAGATGAATGTGATGTTACAGCTTTTAGCTGCAACAATATTTGATTAGGAATATTAATTTGTGTATATATAAGGGGTCTTTTAATTAAAAGAACAGAGCCACCATAACCATCCACTCTGTCATCACGGAGACACACATAGCCGGTGACTCTAAAATGAGACCCTGGCTTTAACCAAGTCTCCGATACAGCGAGGATAGATGGTGAATATTTATATAGTAGGTATATTAAATCAGACTTTCTGGGTCTAAAACTTTTAATATTCCACTGAAGCAGAGATAGGTCCATGGGAGCCATTGGTGACCGGTACATTAGAAGAAGCAAGATAAATCTGTTGAATGACATTGTACGGTAGGGTATCACTATAATTTTAAATAAGGTCAGAAAAAAGAGATGATAAGTTTTCCAAGTAGGGTTCATTGAGTGAGTTAGTGTTTTCATTATTGAGAGCGCAGCCATTGGGAAGAGATGAAGTAGGGGTACTAATAATAGCATTGTGTACATTTCTGTCATAAGATTTTTGAGGAGTTTGTATAGGTCTTTGTTGGTATGATGTGACTGTTTTCCTATAAGAGGTTGTTTGATAATTTTTATGAGGAGTGATAGGGGAGAACTCAGGGGAAGTAATAAATGAACTTGGGGATGAAACCAAAGTCCTGGCAGTATCCGCAAAAGATCGTCTAACAGGAGGAAAACGAGCCGAGGCTTTAGAATAGGGGATGTTTTCCTGAGACACTATCATTTTTATATCTTTTTGCCTTTTATGTTCTGGGCAATTGCGTGATATTGCGGGGTGGTTACCTGAGCAAAGTAAGCAAGTAGGTTCTGTGTCTGATTTAGAGCAACTTTCTCCAGTATGATCTTGGGCACAATGATAACAACGCGGCTTAGACCTGCATTGGGATTTTACATGGCCAAAACGACAGCAACTCAAACATTGTATTGTTGGCATTTGGTATAAAGAAACTGGCAAAGATGAATGGCAACAAAATACTCTTTGTGGTAATTTTTGACCTTCAAATCTTACTGCAACTGTTTCGGTTGGGATCCATTTAGCTGCTCCATCAAGTATGGTTTTGCGATTGAGACGTCTGGCTTTGATAACTGCGCCGCTTTTACTTTCAAATTGGAGAGAAGACACTAGCTCCTCCATGGACCAATCAATTGGTATAGACTTTATAACACCTGTCCGGGAGATATGATATGTAGGAATTGTCGTTGTATACTTGCTTTGAGACATAATTGGATTAGCCATGAAGGAATTGGCATCTTCGGCTGTTCGGAATTCCACAGATATTCGGTTGCGACCAATAGGTTTAATGCCGTCCCTAGTTATCCCTGATATTCTACTATTAAATAGAAATTGGCCAAATTTCAGTGGGCTTATTGTAGTACCAGTGGAAGGTTCTGATTCAATTCGGGTAACATGAATTAAAAAGGGGCCTCTGTCGTCCTTAGTATACAAATTTTTTGAGCTAGACGAAAATTCAGGGTTAATGTAAACATGTTGAATAGGGGCGGCTGGTGACACATTTGTTTTATTAGGAACTGGCGATGAATCCGTCTCTAAAGGTCGTTTTCTGCTGACATCCATGTCTGAACATTCCAATATGACCGAACTTTTATCCGGTGGTTTATTTCTATCTGGAGGTAGTTTATCCATACTAACCTAAATACTTAAATTTATTACTTACACGATGTACGGGGCTTACACAAGCACGAAATAACAAAAACCACAGTTATTCTAAGCTACAGTTATTTGTTAGAAAACGAGATCTCACTGATAATCCAGAATATGATAACAAAAATTTACAAACGCCTGCGTGTTTCCCAACAGCAAAACAGGCAGTCAATTACCTTCTTATCAGTAAGCTGCAAATAAAGTGTGACAGTTGCACTACTAAGCCCGCCTCTATTACAAAGTCCAATAAGCCCTTATTGGCTTTGTAGGTAAGGCCGGTCTCAAGGTCAAACTGTTACGCTTGAAGTGCTGTTGTCTGCGCCTATTTAAATTTAATTATTTTCGCCTTTATACAGTCTTATTAATAAAAATCGCTTATCTCGCTTTTTGTTTTGTGTTTACGTGTTCTGGGTTGCTTACATTTCAGAGAAATTCTATTTGATTACATTAAAAACATTGATTAGAGAATTATTTGCTCCATTAACTACGGACTACTTTTCTGGAATGAAAAGGTAAATCATGTCTAGACATATTTTTTTTAAAAAAAAAATACCACACTAAAAAAACATTAAATTAATAAATTAGTGTGTTTTGTAGTTGTTTTTTTTCTTGATAAATGAAAAAAAGATAAGCAACCGAAAAACAAATGCAATTCTGTTTTTACAAGCTTTTTTAATTATTTTTACCTATCTCGGTAAGAATATATCACATAGTCTCAAAAAATGAAAAATCAAACACCCTACTCAGACATTTTCTTCAGGAATGTACGAAACAAGATATTTCCTAAAGTATCACACGTACACATTAACAGAAAATAATTTTTGTAAATAAAATTTAACAATTTTGGATATATCTTCAATCGACGTAGGTGGTATACAATAGTTATTTGTTATACAAGAGTGCAAAGTCATCAAAATTGAGCACGCGGTTACGTGCTCAATTTTGAGATTCAAAAATTAGAATCCTGAGCGTTGGCGAGGGAATCAAAAGAGCACAAGGTGAAAAATCTTTGCACTCGAGTGCAACACGTAACTTTTCATCCCACCTCAACGAGGAAATGAATATATGCAAAAAAAATATTTGCGCATTATTAACATTTTCAGTCAATTCTGTAGGCGTCATATAAACTTCTTCGTCGCTATAATCATTCATTTTAGGTTTTTACTTATTTTCAAGTTTCTTGTTTAAACCTATGGTTTTAACAAATATGTCATAAAAAGAAAATGGCGCGCGCAAACAAATTAAACAAAAAGTACACCAAGAAGGTGCCGAGTCTGAGTTTTTAATAAGTTCAAAAAGGTTGTATGATAAATTCGGCACCATGGAGGTAGAAGTAAAGAGGTTTTGAATTCACAAACTTAGTGCACACGATGTTCTAAATTTAATTTTACTTTATCCTCTAGCGGATAAAAACGGTTTTTGATTCTGATTTATATTTAATATATACTAAGATACTGAAGAGTTTGTTTGTTTGTATGTTTGTTTGTTTGGTTGGTTGAACGCGCTAATCTCAGGAACTACTGAATCAAATGGAAAAATTCTTTTTGTGTTGAATTTTTTTTTTTTCAAGTTTAGTATTTTCTTAGTAAATATTTTTTTCAAACATTTATAATAATCTTAAATAAAAAATTAAGAATATTTGAAAGCAATGCCCAACTTAACCGAATAGTTGGTATTTGTAACAATACTCGCTTCAGATGTTGAAATAGAATATTTCGTCATTGTAGGGTAGACGTTAACTCATAACGCAAATACAGATAGACTAGAAGAATTTCACAGGTTTTACTCAAGTCCTGGGTAGCTCAGATGGTTAGAGCTGTCGCCCGGATAGCGAAAGGTCGCGGGTTCGATCCCCGCCTCAGGACGTGAAATTTTTCTAGTTTAGATTTTTATTAGTAAATAATTTCTTCAAACATGTATAATAATGTTAAATAAAAAATTAAGAATAAAATAGATAGTAGCCGATTCTCAGACCTACCTACTGAATATACATATAAAATTTCATGAAAATCGGTCAAGCCGTTTTGAAGGAATATGGTAGGTAACTAAATTTGTGACACGACAATTCTATAATAAAATGCAATAAAAATACTTTCTTCAGCGTTTCGCAAAAAACCGCAAAATGTTAACACAAAACTGTAATAAAGAAATTATTTTTTAAGCGTGGTTCTATTTTTTATTTGGAACTGAATTTAGGTGGTGGTTTTACTAGGCTTAGCGTAATCGCCGATTTATCGATATAAATAAACAAGCATGGTGAGGTGAGTCCATACCTAGAATATTATCAAAACAAAGTTGCTTTTCATTATGTTGGTACCATTATATAGTAGTAGTGATTGTCATTCTATCCTCTTTGCGTTGTATTATATTTCTTTTTTTTTTGTTAATTCTCCCTATAAAGAGAAGGCAAAGGGAACTAATGCCCATGCAGCCATGTCTTTAGTATTTCTTTATTTCATCTTTTATTGCATTAAAATGCTGGCGTAATACATTTCAATGCTTCTTGGGAGTATTTGACACGAAATATATGATGACAGTCACTTTATGTGTTACTTGATGAGGTGGATAACCACAAAAAGTTTTCATCGTATTTCACACCATAATCACTTTTATTCTAATAATCTTTTAGTTGCACGTCAACACAAACAATTGAATAATAAAACTACGCCACTTTTATAAATCAATGTTCATTCCGACACAATTTTTAATTATTGTAATAAAAATATTGACTGACGCCACAAAAACCCGCCAAATACCTTATATTTCTTTTTTTTGGTTCATTCTACCTGTAATGGGCCTTCACATGGGAAACTAATGCCCACACAGCCATGTCTTCAGTATTTCATTATTTCTTCATTTATTGCATTGAAATGCAGGTGTTTCACATTTCAATCTATCTTAGAGAGTATTTGATGCGAAATATATGATGACATTAGCTTAGCCATATGATGCTACTTGATGAGGTGGATAACCACAAAAAAGTTCTCGTCTTTCAAACCATAATCACTTATATTGTAATAATCTTTCTTGACTAGGTAAAAGCCCGTGGGGTAATAATCAACGGCGAATATTATGCTGCCTTATTGCAGCTACTCTTTCGAATCTGTGATTGCAGCGTTTGGGTGATAAAATCATTCAAATTGGTTCCTCACTCACCTGTTAGCGTTCATATTTTTTGGTAATATTTTTACATAATTAACAGGCAACATTGGTACTTCTTGGTTGAATTTTTATTTTAAATAATTGGCAACACCAAACGCCTCCTATTGGCCGAGACTCGCGATTCGTGTAGGCTGATAACCAATCACGCGAATGGCGGGAATTACGACGGTCGACCGGAAAATTAATTAAGATTAGCACCATTCTCGGTGTATGATATTGCTAGAGGATTCTGTCGCAAAGCGTCCTGCAGTGAACTTCACCACCGAAAACCAGTAAAAGTACGTGGATACGCTGTTAAAACTATAAGGTAAATGCATCTATTTATTTTGTACTGTAGTAGCTTTAATTTGTAGTTCTGTTCGTGAAAATAAATAAATAATATCAACTTTAACAACGGAGTTTTTCCTTTCATTTCAGAAGTGGGATTACGGATGGTAGTTATGTAAAACGTTTACTATTAAAATTATCGCTATCTTTTGACTTTGAAAATCATCCGTTAATCCCAAGCCCACAAATTAGTAATTTTGTTTCTTTTGCTCTTTTCTTTGGATACCCTAAGTACTGATAGATGAAAAGGAAAACTCCCTACATAAGTATAAATTTACTAAGGTTTAGGACATTGTCCAAATCTAGCTAGAGGGACACTCTAGAGATGGTACTCTTGTATTACTTCACTAGGGCTGCATGCCTTAACCTAAAATATAACATTTTTGTAATGACCATACATAATGGAGGTTTATACAATTATATTAAACAAAAGAAAAATAGTACATGAGTAGGTAGATAATCAAATATTATTATTAATAATAATAATAATCATACACTACACCTATTATCTAGCCCAAAGTAAGCATAAGAGCTTGTGTTATGGATACAAGATAACGGAGAAATAATGATAATAATATGTATATAAATATTAGAAATATCTATACTAAATAAACATATAAACATCCATGACTCGTAAACAAATGCTCGTACTCATCATACAAACATTTGCTCCTACCGGGATTCGAACCCGGGACCTCTTAAACAATATTTAACGTTGTTCATGTTTTACAAGACAATGTTTAGTGATAACTACTTATATGAATTTCATCTTGCCAAAGCTACATTATACGATATGCTTAAAGTAAAGTCATTCAAATGTGTATGCATTTGTCTTGCCAGGACGACACTCTGGAGACTCTGCTTACATAGGTTGAGTGACTAATTTTACCAGTATTTATATTCGTTAAATAAGGTACTGCAATGCGGCGGTTTTAATATTGTCACTGACTAATCTTAGGTGGTCTAGCATCTTGCCAGAGCTACACTCTGTAGATGTAGTGCTTACTCATAACAATCGTTTAATCATGTATGCTTTGGTCTTGCTAGGGCTACACCCTGGAGACTTAGTGCTTACATAGGTTAAGTGACTAAGTGCATGTTCATATATATTAATGTTTAAGTGGTGTATGCATCGCATCTTGCCAGAGCTACTCTCTGGAGATATGTTAACATTAGTCAAACGATCTAATGCATGTGCTATGTAAAAACGCTTCTGTGTCGTCAGTGTACCTAAATATTAATAATCTTACACTAAACCACAAAGTAAATCGATATTCAGTTAGTAAGCGAATTAACATTACTCTAAACCAAATAGCAACCGAAATTGGATACTCTTTGTATGGTAAACATGTTGCATAATCATTTCAATAACAGGTTATAAATTATATTAAATAATATTTGAATAATAAACTATAAAATATACTAGCATAAATATAATTATTAGGAATGTAGAATGAAGAATTGTCCGATAATTCATGAACATTGATGTTAATGAAATAATCCCAGATCCACAGAACATTTCATATCAGCCATAACACACCGCACACTGCTTTTAATTGGCAAAAGCCCGTAAGTTCAGCTAACACAAGCTGAGACATTAAGTAATCACAACCATAATCATAATGATAATCACAATGTCATAATCATAATCTCATAATCCTAATCTCATAATCATAATCTCATAATTATAATTTCATAATCATAATCTCATAATCATAATTATAATGACGAGGGTTAATTAAGCATATTTTGTACAGATATGGACTCTCAGTCAGTGGGCAATAACGCAGGCCGCGAACACGTGGAGGGTGAGCCAATCAGCGCTGGTCCCAGTAACAGGGACCAGGCACGGCAGACTCCGCAGCGGTGCCCTGTTCATAAAAGCGAGGGAGCGGATGGGAGCCTGGTCAGCGACAGGCAAGTCCGCAAGCGCTTAATAACATCACGGCGATATACTAAAAGTCCGAATAACATAAATGATTTAACTGATGAGAAGACGCAGCCATACGAGTCACCTTCACGCTCAAGTAGACACTACAGTAGTAGGAGCCGTAGGCGCGATTCCTCATCTGACTATGAAGAACTTTTTATGAGAAAAGAGCGACGTCGTTATCGTAGTAGTAGTAACGATAGTGAAATACCCAGTAAAAAAATACCAAGGCGAAGAGGACATCGTTCTCCCTCCCCTAATAGACGACCCTTAGGATCTACTACTGAATTCCCTGACTCCGCTTGTAATATACTTAATAAGTTTCTAGATATATTAAATAATGTAAAGGGGTCATCAACTTCTAAGCTTTCTTTAACAAACGTAATTCCAGAATTTGATCCTATGTGTAAAGAACAAACCATAATTACTTGGCCCACTAAAGTTGAAGAATGCGCGGAATTATACGGTTGGGATGAACGCGAAACAATTCATTTTGCCCTCCCTAAATTAACCGGCATTGCTAAACTTTGGTATCAAGGCCTGAGTACTGTACTGTATACATGGACGGAATGGAAAAGAAAGCTTATAGAGTCGTTTCCCCATAGACAAGATTATGCCGAGTTGTTAACAGAAATGTTGGCCAAGCGTGTGCGTTACGGCGAGTCACTAGAACAATATTATTACACAAAAATAAATCTTTTGAATAGGTGCAATATCGTAGGACGTAGGGCAGTCGATTGTATCTTACACGGAGTAGATGATCGTGCGGTTAGAATAGGTGCACAGGCGGCTCGTTTCCGTGAACCCGAAGATTTACTTGGGTATTTTAAGACCGTAAAACCTAGTACTAGAGAGGTAGGAGATAGGGCCGGGCATGATAGGAAATCGTTAGCTCTTACTAATACTAGATTTAAAGGAGATCAAACTAGGAAAACAGGAGTAGTCATAAGATGTCACAACTGCAATGTGGAACGGCACAAGAGTTTCAAGTGTAGTAACCCACCAAAAAAATGTAAACTATGTAACAGAATGGGACATTTAGACTTATATTGTAGGGCAAAACAGTATGTTAATAATAATAGTAAACAAAATGAAGAAAAGTCTAATGATTCTAAAAATGAAAAACAAGTATCGATAGTAGATCAGTCAAGTGAATCTAATTCGAAATATGTTTTAGTAATAGGTATCAATGATTATACAGTTACCTGTCTGGTAGATTTAGGTAGTCAATGTACATTAATTAAAGAATCTGAAGCTAAACGCTTAAAACTAGATTCTAAACAGGCTCAGCTACCTATCTTACGAGGCATAGGCGGACATCATGTCCAGCCTTTAGGTAAATGTAGAGCTAATGTCACGGTTCAGGGTATAAAAGAGAACATTGAGATCCTTATAGTAAATGATGATGCTTTAAAGTATCCGGCTTTGTTAGGCCACACGTTCACGGAAAAACCTAACATAACAATCACTAAAACGCCTTATCAAATAGTTTTTGAAAGAGTCTCTGATAATAAACTTTTTTTAATCGTTCAGGAAGACACGATAGTTTGTCCGAATCAACTTGCAGTTATAAAAATAGACTCGCAGACTAATTTTACTGGCACAATATATGTTAATGGTACCGTTAGAGGTACTGCAGGTCATGAACACTAATTACTTCCGGGGGGGTACAAGTTGCATAATGGTTCGGGTAGAGTTGTCGTGCAGAACATATCTGCCGATTCTATTGTTTTTAAGAAAGGTTCGCTACTTACTCGAGCTGTATCGACCATAAATGAGTTAAACATATGCTCTGTCTCGCTAGCCGATGATCAAATAAATGATTCCTTACTGTATGGAAAAACAATTACTGATAATCAAAAACTTAAGCTACAAGACTTACTATCAAGATTTAAAGATTGTTTTTCTCACGGTTTGAAGGATCTCGGTTTTACTACTGCTGGCGAAATGGTAATAGAACTCAATGATGCCGAGCCAGTGGTATACAGACCGTATCGTATGTCTTACAGCGAAAGAAATTTGGTTAGGGAAATGGTTCAGGAAATGATGGATGCTGGGATTGTTCGTGAATCTTCCTCCCCTTATGCAAGTCCGATTGTTTTGGTTAAAAAGAAAACTGGTGAGAAACGATTATGTGTAGATTACAGGGCCTTAAATAAACGTACAAAAAAGGATCACTACCCTCTCCCATTAATAGATGATCAACTTGATCGGCTTGCTGGTAACAAGCTCTTTATATCACTGGACTTGGCATCTGGTTACTATCAAATTCCTATAGAAAAGAACTCTCAGGACAAAACGGCTTTCGTGACACCTGATGGTCAATTTCAATACACGCGAATGCCGTTTGGTCTTGTAAATGCCCCGTCCGTGTTTCAGAGAACAATAAATAAAATCTTATCTGATGCAAAATTAAATACGCCCTTATTTACATGGATGATATTTTAATACCAGCTCGTTCTTTTGACGAAGGTTTAAACAGATTAGAAGAAGTACTTTCACTCTTGAGGCGCGGAGGACTTACACTGAAACTGTCAAAGTGTCATTTTTTCGTGGATAGCCTAGAATTCTTAGGGTTTGAAATTAATGCAGATGGTATTAAGCCAGGCGAGAGAAAGACCGAAGCAGCATCTAAATTTAATGTACCCAAAAACCAACGCGAATTACAGCAATTCATAGGTTTGGCAAGTTTCTTTAGGAGGTTTGTTAAGGGATTTGCTACAATAGCGAGACCCTTGACGGACCTTCTTCAGAAGAATGCGAGTTAGAGATAGGATTGCAAACAAAATAACGCGTTTGAAACTATAAAATCAACCCTAGTTCAGAGACCTTTACTTGCACTCTATGATCCCACAAGGGAAACTGAAATTCATACAGACGCCAGTAAACTAGGTCTAGGTGGGATATTACTACAAAAGGGGGACGATAGTTTGTTTCGGCCCGTCTCATATTATAGTAGGAAGACTACCCTCGATGAGCGAAAGTTCCATTCATTCGAATTGGAGACCTTAGCTCTCGTGTCATCCCTTAATAGATTCCGCGTTTACTTGATAGGTATTCCCTTTAAAATATTGACCGATTGTAATGCCCTAAGAACAACTTGACAACAACCAAAAGGGACCTAATACCTCGTATAGCACGTTGGTGGGTGCAATTCCAAGAATTTGATTGTGAAATAGAGTATCGACCCGGTAACCGTATGTCACATGTCGATGCATTAAGTAGAAACCCAGTGAGTGAGGCTAATGAAGAATCTCATGTGTTAGATGTGCTTACTGTCGGATCTGATGATTGGATAGCAACAGTACAGAGTAGCGACGATGAAATATTACGCATTAAGGAAATATTGTCTGATTCTAAGTCTAACCAGATCATTGATATAATTAATAACTATAAACTAAAAAATGGTAAAGTTTATCGTATAGTTGGTAAAGAAGATAATGATTTACGGTGGGTTGTACCAAAAGGTGTAAGGTGGCAAATCGCTAAGATCAACCACGATGACCTTGGTCATTTTGGATTCGATAAAACATTGTCACGCATAAGACAGGTTTACTGGTTTCCTAAAATGAGGAGGTTTATAAAAAATATGTTTCATCTTGTTTGGAATGCGCTCGGCACAAAGACGTTACAGGTGAGCAATATGGGGAATTACATCCCATTCCCAAATCAGAAGTCCCATTCCATACAGTTCATGCTGACCATTTGGGCCCATTTGTCCGCAGCAAGAGAGCTAGGTAATTGTTATATCTTGGTAATTGTAGATGGTTTCACAAAATACGTAAATATCAAACCTGTTAGGAATACTAAAAGCTCGACCTCTATCAAAGCTATCAGAGAACACATTAGTTATTTTGGGGCACCATCCAGACTTATAACCGATCGAGGAACATCGTTTACAAGCAATAGTTTCCGTAGTTTTGTAAAGTCGATGGGAATAAAACACATACTTAATGCTGTGGCAACTCCTAGGGCGAATGGTCAATGCGAACGATTTAATAGGACTATCCTTAGTGCACTTGCATCAAAAGCTGATAATAAAGATGATAAGAACTGGGACGACCATATTTTAGATATTCAAATTGGTATAAATACAACGTTACACAAAACCACTGGTAAAACTCCGTCTGAGCTTCTTTTTGGCTTTAACATTCACAGCAGCACCGAAAACGCTCTTAGCGATATTATAGACGATACTAGAGAATCTATGGACGCAAGTCGGGACTTAGAACAGGCGCGGATCGAAGCGGGTATGCGTATAACTGAACAACAAATTAAAGATAAAAGTCGTTATGATGCTAAGCGTAGATCTAGTCCGGTATTTGAGAAAGGTGATTTAGTAAGTGTCAAAAGAGAAGTCCCTAGTGATGGAAAGTCAAAAAAATTAGCAGTAAAATTCCAAGGCCCTTATCGCATTTTAAAAATTTTGCCTTGTGATCGCTTTTTGATAGAAGATACGCCGTTAACGCGCAAACCTGGCCAACGTCGCTATGAAAATGTGATCGCCATATGTTGGCGATAGAACTGGCCTTCGAGCCGGATCAGAGCTTCGAAAGGCCTGGCAAGAGATGAATCACACTGAGATTCGAGATTTTGTAGCATCAAAAAGGGTCACTTGGAAGTTTATACCCCCGGCCTCCCCTTTCATGGGCTGTGTTTGGGAGCGTCTCGTGAAGACTGTAAAGTGTGCTCTGTCGGCGACTTTGAGGACAAGGGCACCGCGGGAGGAGGTGCTTTTTACTCTGTTGACGGAAGTGGAGCATATTGTCAATTCTCGTCCCTTGACTCATGTGCCTGTAGCTCATGATAGTGAAGAAGCGCTCACTCCTAATCATTTCCTTTTTGGTACATCTTCCGGGCTGCAGATTACTCCTCCACTCGATGACAGAGATCTATTAAGACGCCCTGATTGGAGAAAAGCTTGCCGCTTAGCAGATCATTTTTGGACTAGATGGGTGCGCGAGTATCTGCCTTGTTTAGTACCTCGACGTTGTATAGAGGGCAGTACCTCTTTGCCAGCTAATGAAATTTCTGTGGGGGACGTTGTTTTAATTGCAGATTGCAATTTACCTCGTGGCTTGTGGCCTCGGGGTCGCGTTATTTCTGTCTATCCGGGTAGAGACGGTGTGATTCGTGTCGCCGAAGTAGCCACGTCAGGTGGAACTTTAAAACGTCCCACTAGGAAATTAGTTAAGTTAGCTTGAGGTTTTTACAAGATGTCTTGATTATGTTTTCTTTTCCAAGACAGTTGGATGTTACTTTTATTTTGTTTTCCCTATAATGTAAGCTTTTTCTATCGCCATTGTTTATTATTCTGTAAGGCAGGATGCCTTACGGAGAGGGCTATGTTGGCGATAGAACTGGCTGTTTTCCGTCTATGCCTTATAGACCTTTGTGATTTGACTAGAAGCTTGTCGTTTGGTTTTTATTCATGTTATTTAGGCTTTTAGATAGTTCTCTTGTAATTTCCGATTTAAATATACCATTTTACTCCGTTCGCCGGGCTTTTCCTTCACCATCGCCTACACCATAGATAAAATCAAACCATGGCTTGTGTTTGATAGGAAACTGGACAGTTCAGATTCTGAGGATAATAGAAATGAATCGGACTAAATTATTAAACTGTTGCATTGAATTCTCAAACCTAATTAAATTAATGCCTGTAAAATAAATACATAAAGTAGTAATATTATTAATTTCAATAATAATTGATAAAAATACTAATTTTGCGATTGATTTAATAAAATGTTGTAATTAATTGAAAAAATATGTTTGTAAAGTAATATAAACAAATATTATAATCATAAAAATGATTATGCAATCACCTTGTATATTAGGTTAAGTATTATTAATGTTGGGTCGCGAAGGGACTCGCTTTGCGCAGGATGGCCGAGCTGTTAGCGTTCATATTTTTTGGTAATATTTTTACATAATTAACAGGCAACATTGGTACTTCTTGGTTGAATTTTTATTTTAAATAATTGGCAACACCAAACGCCTCCTATTGGCCGAGACTCGCGATTCGTGTAGGCTGATAACCAATCACGCGAATGGCGGGAATTACGACGGTCGACCGGAAAATTAATTAAGATTAGCACCATTCTCGGTGTATGATATTGCTAGAGGATTCTGTCGCAAAGCGTCCTGCAGTGAACTTCACCACCGAAAACCAGTAAAAGTACGTGGATACGCTGTTAAAACTATAAGGTAAATGCATCTATTTATTTTGTACTGTAGTAGCTTTAATTTGTAGTTCTGTTCGTGAAAATAAATAAATAATATCAACTTTAACAACGGAGTTTTTCCTTTCACACCTTACTCGACAGATCTGACTCCCTTGGATTATTTTTTTTTCTAAGTCTGAAAAATTGTTCGGTGGTAAGGTGAAAGATTTGCCAACAAGGAATTTAAGTGAATAATAAAAAATATTTTCCAATTTTTTTATGTTTTCTTCGTCAGGTCGCGTACTTCTGGCATCTGGGACCACCCTCGTATTATTAGATAAGAGGTAAGTACCTAGAAAGTTTATTACAACAATATAAATATAGTACTGCCGTCCATCTTAGGACCTTAGGAGTGGCAAAACTCCAATTGGTTTTCCATGTTTTTACCTACTTCTTTTAACTATGTAGGAACTAACTACCTATTAGGAACATAGGAAAAAAAACTAAAATATTTAATATTCAGGTTTTATTTTGTTATGCTTTAGTTAAGTGTCGTAATAGTAATTAAAAATATAATAATAAACTGGAAACATTCAGTTCAATTATATTAAGCGTTTTATTGTTAAATAATCAACTGTAGCTGTAGGTATGTACTAGTTTTATTTCAGATTTTGAATAATTACATGTAAGTTCTATCTTGTTATTGGTCGTCAACAAACAGCAACCTCATTATATAACATTAAAAGTAACAAAACAGAATTCAATATGCACAACTAGGAACATCACTCCAAATTGGATGAGTAGAATACCACCTATCTGTAAGTAAATGATATTATTCTTACTCATTCCAAGCCAAGTTTTCACATAAAACAAATGAGGCGCTTCAATCATGCTACCCTACTTCTATCGCAAAACCTAACCGCATCATCGACTAATCCTTCTATGCAGATGTGAATTCTTTTATATATAAGTATGTATAATTATGTAACTAATTTCTATTATAAATTAATTAATTAAACGACTGTATTAAAACATCAATGCTGGTTATTGCTGATAGATATCAATGAAGCCCATCCGATTTAAAAATAGATGCTATTTAAGTATAAAATCATGTAATTTAAACTATCTTTACAACCAACGTTGATGTTTTACGATAACCATAAAAGTTACTTATTTAAGTTAAATAATGATATTTTAACAACATTGGTTTAATTTTTAATAAATAATAAACATTGACAAAGTTCTATTATTAATCACACTACGATTCAAATGCTAATAGTAAGATGAAACTTCTATTACCTACTTTAATATTATTGCCATTTAATTAGAATGGGCACCATTTTGAAGATTAGAAGCATTTTTGATAAGAGAGCTGTAAACGGCAGACTGCATTTGTCAAGAGTCAAGATTAGAAAGTCCGTTTTATACAAGAAATATATTAAATAATAATAAGGCCCCTTATATGTAGCAATCACAATCTGTACCTAATTAGTGGAAGTCAATTAGGTATATTCAGGGTTCGCCGATGTAATTTTTTGTGGAATAAACAGTCATATTTTAAGATATTTTTAAAGACAAACTCATATTAATGCTCATTTTTTACAAAGTTCCTATATAAATTACAAAAATATACCTATTAGTATTGAACCCCTTGGTATATTTGTGTAATTGACTTGCACTAACTGAACTCACAAGACAAGCGCTTTACTTGTATTAACCAAGTGTCAAACACGCTGCGGATGTGTGCGTGAATACGAGTGGCGTTAGCATATAAATTTAACAGATGTAAATGAATAGGATTATTATCCAATGTGAATGTGAATCTAAAAAACTTATTTAATTTTAGTAACTTAAAAATAAATACAAATAGGAATAAATCGTGATATTTAGAAGGTTCTTAATAATTAAGAACAATAAAATGAGACAGAGTTACTTGTATTATATTTAATTAACTCGAACACTCGAATCAACCAGTATCAGTTTCATCTAAATCAGTTTGTTATAGTAATTTCGAAATCGGAGTCAAAATACTTCAAAATAATGTAATCTTTTTTCTTTTTTGCTGATGACATTATAATCCTAAGTGACAATCCCAACGATATTCAAACCATGATCGATGAATTGAACGAAGCGTCTCTACACAGTAAACCAAACTGTTATCGAGAGAGTAGAAAAGTATGTCTACTTGGGTCACAGGAAATAAGAATGGGAAAGGAGAACCAGCTCAATGAAATCGATAGACGTATACAATTAGTGTGGGCCGCCTACTCAAGACTGGATTTTGCTTTTTGAATGAGGATTTCAGCAGAACAAAAGGCCAGAATATTCAACTAGTGTATCCTGCCAGTGTTAACTTACGGAGCTGAAACCTGGGTCCTAACAAGAGGATGTATTAGTAAAATACAAGTGAGCCAGAGGGCATTAGAAAGGAAATTGGTGGGGGTTACACTTAGGGACCGTAAAACAAACGCATGGCATAGAAAGGAAAGCGGTGTTGCAGATGCCATCAAGCGTGTGGCAGGGTATGAGAGTATTTTACACCACATGAAAAACTTTCCCAACATTTGTCAAAAGCCCATACAAAGCCCTGACTGCGCTCTCCGACTGTTCTCCTCATAAGACGTATTGTATTAGTGACGAAGTTAGTAATTTGTTATATTTTGTCTTGTGCAATTACAAATTATAACGAGTGTGTAGTGGCCTAGAATCTAGTAATATATAATAAGTAAATGCCTAAAATGCAATTCATTACAGACAATGTGAGACCAGTGCATCCTTTACATTATTTACAACTTAGGTTGGCACCAGATAATATGAATTCCGTTTTTAAAGCTACCAAAATCTGAGTTTTAGCTTATAGAAGGAAAAATCCTTAAAACAGTGAATAAGTAAGTATAATTTATCTTTTAAAGATACCTATTAATAAAGCTAAATTAAGTTACTGAGTGGCGGGGCTTAAATTACGATAAAAATTTATAAGGACAGCGCACACTAGAAACTATTCGGGGGAAGTTAGGAATAAACCCTTTATTCAACGAATGGGTACAGTTTGTTCGGTTCAGTTTAAGGTTATGTAGGTACCTGTGCAAAACAATTTAACAATTAAAAATCGACCGATTACACTATTACAAACGTCTCTACGAAAAACATGTGGTAAAAAGGTACCGTCCAAAATTTTTTTTGGTTTTACACATCCAGGGCTATGCAAATATACCTACCACATGTGCGTTTTCTGATTTTTCTTTAAGCTAATGAGCAATTTTTTGACATTTTAAAAACTTTCAGCCGAATCGAATTGTTTTTTTTAAACTTTTTTATTAATTAAGAACTTTTTGCTAATTCTGGAGAAGACACGCTAAACCTAAATTTAGTCCAGTGTTTCTCTTTTTCTCAATATGAATACAAAAAATGATGGCTGTCATGTCATATAATTTGACACTTAGAAACAATCAACGTGTGTCTGTTCAATATCTATGCTTTCTTTAAAAATCTATTAAAGGAGATAATAAGTAACAAATGTCGTTATGAGTCACCTAAGCCTAGGGAATTATTAAAAACGGACGCACACAAAGACGCACTCTAATGTCCATTAGAGTGCATCTTCAGAATAAGGGCACTATAGTCAGCATAATATTAACTCAATAGCTGCTAAAACAATCAGCTTCGTAAAAAAATTCAATTGTCTCTTTCGCGCGTCGACTTTATTGACTTTATTCGATCAAAATTTTTGGGTTGTCATGTTCGGCTTTAGTCATATTCTGGTTTGGTCATATTTATTCCGCTTTAGCCATATTCTGTTTAAGTCATCTTCTGTTTTAGTCAAGTTCTTGTTTGGTCATGATTATAGTCCTTTTAGGTCATATTTTGCTTTGGTAATTTTCTACTCTAGTCATGCTCTGCTTTAGTCATGTTCTGCTAGTCTTATTCTACTCTAATCATGTTCTGGTTTGGTCATAAGTGAGGTATGAGTTTCAAATATAATAAAACTTTATTGCCAATAAGTAAACAGTGTTCATACTGGCTGATATGCAGGCTATTTGTATCGAATGTTATTTCACACATTGCTTGTCATTCTATTTGCACGTGTCATATATATTTCTTAAAAATAAAAACAATCTAACTATAAGTTTGTTTTTTATTGTTGTACAGTTACGGTTGTACAGTCAGGTTGACTCTGTACTTTATAAATTCAAAACATGACCAAAGCAGATCATGACTAGGATAGAACATGACTAGGATAGAAAATGAATAGGGTAGAACGTGACCCGTGAGGAACCTGACTAAAGCAGATTATGACTAAAACCAAATATGACACCCACCTAACCCAAATTTTTGCAACTTACGTGTTAGGAAACTAATAATTATATGATGAGTTCAACTTATAAGGAGTATGCTGACAAAAATTCCGAAATAACTAAGTTAACTTTTTATTGAAAACAAATTGGGTAGAAATTTAAAATATTAGGTTGGGGAGAAAATCTTTTCGCATTATAGTATGTATGAACTTGTAATAAAATCTCTTTGGCTGTACTATTTGTATCTGGCTGGTTTTGGTATCATTAAAAGTTTAGATTTTAAAAAAGATAATTCCAAATTCAAATTAGGAAAATGTGTGTTTTACATTTGTTTTTCGTACTGTCAAGATGAGTGAATCTAATTAAGAAATTCGATACATTTTAAAATTTTACTACAAAAAAGGTAAAACTGCAACGCAAGCCGCGAAAAAAATTTGCGATGTTTATGGACCTAGTGCAGTGTCTGTGAGAGTAGCACAAATTTGGTTTAAGCGTTTTCAATCCGGAAATTTTGATGTCAAAGATGCACGTCGCTCTGGTCGCCCTATTACGGATAAAATTGATGCCATTTTTGAAAAACTGGAGCATGATCGGTACATCAGTAGTTACGACGTAGCTGAAGAACTGGGAATTGACCTCAAAATAGATTTGGCGCATTTAAAAAAAAATGGGTACACAAAAAAGCTCGATATTTGGGTACCCCACGAACTCACTGAAAGAAACCTAATGAACCGTGTACTCGCGTACACGGTACGTGAACCGTTAACTCGCTACAAGGTGATGCTGTGTGTGTGTGGTGGGATTGGAAGGGCATTATTCATTATGAGCTGTTACCACCAGGCAGGACCATCGATTCTGAACTCTACTGCGAACAACTGATGAGATTAAAGCAAGAAGTTGAGAGAAAGCGGCCGGAATTAATCAACAGAAGGGGTGTGGTTTTTCATCATGATAACGCTAGACCTCACACATCTTTAGCCACTCAGCAAAAATTAAGAGAGTTTGGCTGGGAGGTGTTAATGCATCCTGGAGGTGTTAATAGTCCTGACCATGCACCTTCAGATTTCCACCTGTTTCGCTCTCTTCAGAATTCTCTAGGCAGTGTCAAGTTAACATCACGAGAGGACTGCCAAAACCACTTGTCGCGGTATTTTGATCACAAGCCCCAAAATTTCTATAGCAATGGGATCATGTCCCTACCTACAAGATGGCAAAAAGTTATCGAACAAAATGGTACCTACATACTTTAGTTAAATGTAAATAAACTATATTAAAAAATGTTTTGAATTTTCATAAAAAATGCGAAGAAACTCTTTCCCCAACCTATTTTATTAAACTAATAGCTCAAAATTCTTAAAAATCGGAAAACATACATGGGTTGGTATATTAAGATAGATCTGGATGTAAGGAATCCAAAATAGATTTTTATACGTCACCTTTTGGACCTGTCACTTGGAGAAATATCATTAAACTGTGGGCCAATAGCATAATCAGGCGTACTATTCTAATAAGCGCAATTAATTAAAAGCTACAAACAAGACACACGTGGACTTGATGTTCATTTCGTTTACCGACCATTATAAATTGTACAAATTCGGTCGCGTAATCGATGTAACAATAGTTTGACAGTAAAAAGCTACGCCGTGTTCGGATGCTCTGATGTATCTAGTGGGCGAAAGCTTTTAAAGATAGAAATTCTACTAAAATATAATAAAAATGAAATAATAGACAAAATTAACACTACAGTAAACTTACATCAATCAACATCAAACAACTTTGGTCCAGCTATAACAATTCAGTGTTTAACAATTTTTCCACAATATAATGTGTACGTTCATAATATAATTAACTTTTCAGATCCTTCCTGCCCATAAGGAAAATACATATTGATATTAAACAATCCAAACTTAATTTTTATTTACCCCTAAATTTGACAATAAATGACTAATTTTCATTTTTCAAATAAAGATAAAGGAAAACTAAAGTAACTTTGTCAAGCCCAAAATAATATTATAACGTCAAATTAATAATTTTACCGTTCGGTTTACATATTTTGAAATTCTGAATCGAAACAAATACTTATTTATTAAATAGCTTATTACCAAATCACAGTCTAAGGACAAAAAAAATTTTGGCTTGCATTGTCACTCGTCTTATCATAAAAATACTTTACTATTATAAACTACGCGACGGTAGCTATTGACTAGTTAAAACTTTATATTACGGACAAATCTAATTGGATATGTAGTGAATGATATTAATTAAATAAAGTGCATTAATAACTAGCCATATCTACCACTTAATAATAATGACTAGATCGGTAATTAAATACATGCATGATGATTTTAAATACAAATGGATGTCTGCTATAGACATACTAAAATTGGTAACGCCATAGCGGTAACATTAAGGTTTAGGATATCATTTTATTTTTCTAAGACATGTATGAGGCATTAGGTAATCAGAGTATTATTTTTTGCTTAAATTTTGAGCAATAATCTGGCATAGTATTTCTTGTTTCTTTTGTAATATACTTTCATAGGTAATGTAATCGTAGTGTGCCAAAAATGGCACGTGAGACTGACACTAAAGATAACATAAAAAACATATTACTTATGGTATCTTTTAATAAAGGAAATAAACCGTAAATAAACTACAAACTTACTTATTTAGTAACTAGATTATTTAACTACCGTCATATGGCGAGTTCTTTACGACTTTGTTGTTTTAAGTACCTCTATTTTAAACGGTTTTGGATACTTACAGCTTTTTTAATTAAACATTTTCAGGCCCGACATACAAGGCACATCTGGGCAATAAAGAATATTTACTACTTTTGGTTACTATTTCTATTGGCATACTTATGAATACCGCTACCCTAAATAGTTAATTGCATTAGACAACCATTTCAAAGATTTATAAAAATTAGCGTAAAATCAACAATCTCAATCACAATCAAATCAATAGAGGATTTGCAAAGATTATGGATGGATCAACTGATGATCCATCCATAATCTTTGCAAATCCTCTAACTTCGAAAAGTGTAAGTCTGACGTGCCATATTAGGGAAACGTGCGAGTCGATAGGCGATTGTAGAATTAGGCACATCGACTGATTTCGCCCATTAGTAGAAAGTAGGTAGAAACGTCTTTATTCAAGTCTAGAAATTATTTTTTTTCTAAATATCTTTTTCTCAAACATTTATTATATTATATAAGTAATGATAATATAAATTTGAGGAATTATGAGTCATCGGTATTTATAATAAAAATACTCATACGGATATTGAAATTAATTTTATTTTTTCGAAATTGTAATGGTATTAGCTTATAATAACATAAAAATAGAACCTAGAAAACATTCATAGGTTTATACCAAATCCTACCGAGGATTAGTGGTTAGAGCAGTCATCGGGATCGTGAAAGTATCTTTCACAATCATAATTTCGCTTCAGGACATGTATTTTAAACCTCCCCCGGTGCCTTGTTCGTACAGGCTGACGTCCGGGATATCTTCGGTACTTATAGTGTCGGATCAGTTGGGCTCTTGGGCCTTTCTCCGAACTGATCCTAAGAAGTGTTTATCTACCTCATCATGACGTGCTAAATTATACAATCAGCCTTAAGAATAAACACACTACGTAATAGGTATTGGGAAGAAGTTATACCAAAACAAAAATAAATATGCCGTTAACGAACATTGCCGTGCCTTAGTTGTACAAAAGGTGCCATTATACAATTACTGTTCTATGATTTGGCACATTTGACTTCGTCGCTATGATATTATCTAATTTTAGTACGAGGAGTAACCTGATGTATTATAAGGATAAAAATGTTATCAAAATTTAAATTAACATCGAATAGGAACAACGGCTTCTCGTAAAACTGTTTTCATGAGCCTAGGCAATGCTAAAGCAGTTTTCACAATTCTAAAGGCTTCGCCACACAGAAAGCGTAGCTGGGCGGGAAATTCACGTCGCGTGATCTCGGCATGCGAATTATTATGAAAATTTATGAGAGTCGCCACACAAAAACCCCCGCGTAACGGCATGGCCACGGGAAATTCACCGCGGCGAATATTCGCGCTTCTATTCGCCCGAATGAAAATAAATGTATGGCAATATACTAAGCACGCCACGCGTAACGGCGACCGGCGACCTCGCCAGTTCGCCGCCGCCGCCCGCCACCCGTTCCCGTAGCCAGGCCGTAAAGCTAGAAGCTGGTCGCGTGCCCCGCGGCACGCCAGTCCGCGCGCTGTGTGGAAAAGCATTGAATGTCATAGCATCTATTTACAATTATTGGGTTGAGGTTACATTAATTTATAAATTTTAAAGGCTATAAGGCCTCTCCTAATATGGTGATCCAAACTGCCCCTAAAACTTTTGACTTTATTTTTACTTACAAGAGATAAAATAATTTCCGTGCGGATAACTAACAGCTACATACAAAAAAAAATCAGTCAACATCTTTCAAGGGAGATTCTTCTCTTAAGCGGCTTCCTTTTATTATTATGAGAAGACGAGTTTCTTGCGCTTTTTTTCAGTGTAGGTAAACTTTTTAAGGTGTCTCGATACTTTTATGAACCTGACGTTCACAAGCTAGCTTATCATGCACAACCACAAGAACAGGTCCCGGCAAACATCTTGACAAAGGAGACAGTGATTTTGGGATAGCATTTAAGCACCATTTCAGATTTTAGACAGAAATGTACAAAGTAACATGTTTTAATTAAATTATTACAAAAGTCTTCTAATTTATTGAAAAAAAAAACATTATAAGTCGAAAAAGTGCCCAGTGTACTGGACCATAGCCATAACGACACGATTGGATTTGATATCCTAATGATATTAATTTATTCAAATTGTCATTATTGCGGACTCTTTGCTGTCTCTAAAGAGATGTTTTAACCGTGTTTGTTTGTAACCGTGTTGTTGTGTTCATTAGGTTTACCAATTATTATTTGATTTAACCCATTTTCGCCTGTCATTACATATTTAGGAAATATCTACTTGCTCACAGTTTAGTTTGGTCCTTCTAACGTAATTATTCAGCAAATTCCATTATTTTTTGTGTTTGACAGTTTCATTTAGATGACATCTCCTTTTTCATTGTAAGGTCATCAATCATTTTATTTTCACGGTTCTATTTTCACCCGTAGGAACGAATTCTAGTCATGGCATTCAATTTCGCACCTATCGCATCGTCATCTAAAGCCGGCCATCCCGTCCTTCCGGGGCCACACACCGTATTTTCAGTGACTTCCACGGGTCAGGCTCGCAACGAGACGTTAGCAAGACGGCAATCAACGGTGCAACATCCTCCCGCTCTTCTGTCACAATTAAGGCGCTTAAAGCCGCAGCACATGCACGGTATTTACGTAGCCGGCTGGAGCGAGAAGAGGAGATCGCGCAGGGCAAGCGTCATCTAAACGTTTTAAATCAACTGGCAGCGGAACTGAAGATGCAAGGCGAAAATTGCCGTTATTGAATTCAAAAGCCCCTGGGCATCATAAGACCTCTATAAGAGTAAGTAAGTATGGAACAGAAAGAAAGGTGGGTACAGAAACCATATCGTAATAATATTTTAGGATATAATATAAGCATTTTAGAAGATCGTTACAGAAAATATGCCACTATGTCCGACCATTCGGCTTCGCCGCCGGTGGTCTCCATGATCACTGCACCTCTTAACGACCAGAAAACACGACACATTTCTGTCATTAAAGCTTCCGAAGTGGAGGGTTCGAGTCTACCGCTCCTTTCTACGGGAACTGACAGACGTAACTCCTCTGTCAGTAATGTTTCCACAGTGCTTGACAGATGTGAGTTTTCTGTCACCAAAGTGGACGCTTCAACCACTCCATTCTCTTTTATAAGACTTGAAAGAACGCACGGCAGGTACTAACAAAACTCATTGCTTTTCTATTTTAGATAAAGTTGGATGCACAAGCTTGGTTCGCAGTCGTGCCTCCGAAGCTCTCACCGATAATGCAGAGCAGCTTTCAATAGCGGAGGTCCCTGTAAACTTGAACAGCACCACTGAGAAGCCAACTTTTTCAAAATTTGTTATGTCATCAAACGCTTACTTAATCGTTATTCTGTTAGATTTCAATTTGACAGAAAAATGGTTAAGTTTGTCTATTAGAGTTCGCTTGAAGGGACGATTTTGGAATTTATACAAAGATCACTTTAAACCGAAGGGTACCTACTTCAATGAAAAGGAATTCCCTTAGTGAAAATCTTTGAATTCACATCAAGTAAACGATTATTTTAAATTTCTTTATATTTTCCGTCACTACATTGACACTGAGATTTTGTTTTTTTGAAAATGGGTACTGTGATGTTTTTCAGAAATTTAAAATATTGACGTTTTAATCTCAGTCAAGTTTTATGGAAATCTAGCCTTTATGGTTTATTAAAAAATAACTGTATGACAAAATGGAGCTCATGAGTTTGCCGAAATCTTATACAAGTTTTGACCATCTCCTTTTAAAAAGATGCGATGTTCCAATATTTATGTCAAACCTTTTTAGTTTAGTGATACGAGCACCCTGGCAAGTTTTATATATATATCTATTGATTGTTTTGTTTTGTGTGTCACATTATAACAACTTTAATAATTAGAACAAAATCTTTTACTGCGCCAGTTTTTTATCTGTAAAATTTGTCATGGTGGTTAACGGGACTTAACTATATCTTAATGAATAAAAAAGTTTTCGATTGTAAATTGTATAAGTTTAATGACTTATATTGCTAAAATTAAAAGCAAAAAAACTAGTAAATATAATATACATATATGTAGTAAATATATAGTATAGATATATGAGCTAGTTTGCATTATTTAGAAAATGATTTGTGAAATCTGCTTTAGACCATTATGTAGAACGCAAATGTCTATGATTATTGTTTAATCTTACCAGCGTACAATTGAATAACAGTTTCAAGTCCTAGTGACTTAGTTTCGTTGTATCTTCGCACTAACAATATAATATTCGGAATTACCCTTCATCTCTTTGCCACGTCAGTCATATCAATTATGTATAACTAGTGTAAATAACTGAATAATAGCAAAATACGCATTTAACGAACTTCTAGTTCCGTTTCAGTGAAAATTAATTATATTTTAAAGGCAATATAATATTAGATACTTACTACATTTTTTCGTAAAATGCCATTAATGCTTAAGACTAAATCCGTGCTTAAAATTTCCATGGCATGTTTTAATGACTAGAAGTAAAATGATCGTGTAATATTTTAAAAGTCGGTGGGGTGAGTGGGTAATGCTTTACCATATTATTACATAACAAGACATTTCTCCCTTCCACTAGCCGACGCTTCGCCGCCATCTTTCACCACTTTGTCTTTTTTTTTCTTCCCTTTACCGTCAACTTGAAGTGATACGTTTCTGTTCTTCTCCATGTTCAAAAGTTCCTAAAATAAAATTATGATAAGTGTTGTTCGTAGCCGAATAAAAAAAAAGCTTTTATAATTGGTTGAGAAAAAAACCTAAACAGTTCCATTCCTCTATGTGAAACTCAACCATATCATAATTATATATTTTCAAACTTTGAAACTCCATACCATATGCCATATTAAATCTTTGTGTATTTATGACATACACTTTAAATAAAAGGGTGTTATATTTTAACAAGAGGAAAAAAAGAAGATATAGCTCACTTTTTTTAAAAAACTTGAGACTGTGATAAGTAAGTAGGTACACAAATATTTAATAATTAAGTATGTTGTGAAGTTTCATATGAAGTTACTCCCAATAAAATATTCCCAAACATGGAGCTTCAAACAAATACTATGACGTATTACCCTTATTTATCACCTTTACAGTTTGTTTAAATTAATGTCATGTCAAACATGTCGCTCCTAGTGATAGATAAATACTCTAATACATAGAATAAGTTTCGAACTTTCGTCAGGCTCGCCCGGCTTTGAAAAACGAGATTTGAATCAATCCAATGCACTGATGCAGTCTTTCTCAAAGTGGGCGGTAACGCCCCCTTGTGGAGGTTGGAAACCTAGAGGGGGGCGCCTAAAGGAACCAGAAAAAAATAGGGGGCGTTGGCGTGGTGTAGGGGGGCGATGGTTGATTTGCAATTTAATTTCCTTTATATTTTAAATTTCACTAAAATTAAAACCTACATACTACTCAATATCGAATTATTAGTTTATATTTCTACCCTTTATGATGGTATAAAATTTAAAATACTTAACATAGATTTCGTAGGATAGCCCGCACGCCGTACGCAATCAAGTTAACAAGTTTCTGTTAAATAACGCTATTGGTGCAATCCGATAGCAATCGACTGGTTCATCGATACTTGTCTTAACTTGCTTAGTAGGTAAGATTGAGCATCGAAAGAGATAAACGAGTTTGTGCGTGTTTGGCTTATTCCTGTCGCTGCGTGCTGTATTTAAATAGGTATGATAAATAATTTGAATTCTATAATAAAAGCTTGTAATGTTTCTTATATTTTCATTAGTGGTTTCGCGCGCTATCTTTAAACAAGTATTTATGTTTAATACTTTATTTACATATTTGTGAAAACAAAGCCATGTTCCGACATGGCAAAAAAAAGAAACGGCAATACAGTGCAGAATATATTAAATAATCATCATCATCACCAGCCTATATACGTCCCACTGCTGGGCACAGGCCTTCCTACATGGCAGAAACACATGAGGAGTTTGGGCCATAACACCACCACGCTGGCCCAATGCGGGTTGGTGGGTTAAAGCGGTTGCAGTAACAACCGGGACCAACGGCTTAACGTGCCTTCCGAAGCACGGAGGAGCTCAAGATTATAAATTTGATTGACCCATCCAGGGACCAACCATGGCGAAAGTTGCTTTGTTTTCGTGATCGAAACCAGAGCGCTCAAACCACTACGCCACCGAGCTCCTCCATAATAAATAAGGATTTATAGAAAATTCGACAAATCCATCTTTGCCTTTGTGCCTTCTTTGTTCAAAAACATTTTTAAACGAAGCGATGACGCCTTCAAGACTTCAAGATAATGGAATAAAATGCATCCAGATAAGGATATTTTCAAGTAGCATATTTTCAAGATCTGGAAACTAGTCAATTTTCAATTCAGTTGGATGACTCCACTTTACGTGACTTTACCAACTAATGAAGCATTGTTGCTGTCTTACGCGAGGTTTATTTAAGATGAAAAAATATGTGAAGAACTATTATTTGCTAGAAATTTAGAGACACGAAAGGAGAAACCGTATTTAAAACACTGTAAAAGTTTTGTGATGAAAAAGGAAGAATATTATATCAGCTGCTACAGATGGTGCTCCAGCTATGATGGGGTGTCAAAAAGGCTTCATAGCGTACTTGAAAAATAAAATTCCACATGTGCTTGCTGTACATTGCGTTATACATTGACAACATTTAGTTGCTAGAAAAAGTGAACGACTATTTCATTAATTGCAACGTGTCATCAGAGCAGTTAATAAAATCCGAAACAACTCTTTTATGACAGGTTATTTAATCAGCTTTGTATTGCTAATGATGAAGATTTTAACAGATTAATCCTTTACACAGAAGTGAGTTGGCTATCAAAAGAAAATTGTCCGACTCGATTTTACAATCTGTTTGACTCTGTCTTAGAGTTCTTGGAAAAAAAAGACACAGAATTGCGCGGCAATATTTTTTTCATATTGTTATTATTATTTTATTACAATAAAGATGAGTAATAATTAAATACAATTAATTGGATTGAACAAGTTTATTACCTAGGATGAAAATAACAAAACGCACTTTGACAGATCACAAACATTGCTAGTGTTGATTGTTATTACAATTCAGTTTTCTTTTACGTATATATATCTCAGAAATCGCATCTTTAAACAAAAATGTAATGGTATGTAAAGTTACTTCGTTTTAATAATATCTAATTGCACCCTAAATTACTTTTGGACGTGTCAGTTTTTAGGTGGGGCAAGGGTTCATACTAAGATTAGCATCCTCCTTTATGGATATCTAGAGATACGTTTTGTAAAAGTATGGCGGTTACTGAGTTATGCTCTAAAAAAGTAGGTCTAACAAAATTATGAATATGGTCATTAATGCATAATTAAAATCTGCGTTTCAAAGTATGCTTTATAAAAATATGGCAAATGAAAATATAGATTTATATGATTATGGGTTTTATTATTATGTCTTTCAACAAATCTGCGTTATTATGTTTATGCGTTATTTTTATAATTTTGCTTAAAACTATTATGCTTTTTAGTTTGTATGCCTTATGATGTATGTCAATTGAAATTATGACAATAAACATTATGCGTTTCAAAGTGTCACCCTTGCTTGTCTACTGCCAACATTTGGAAAATCTTCACAGTGATTTCATTCCAGGGGCCTTACCACCATCTTTATAAAAGCGACTCATATTCCGCTCGGTTCAGTATTGGTTCCTAAACTGCGTCGCTGTCATAGTCGTAGATAGCGTCGTAGTACGAATTAAACGATTCTACTCAGTTTAGGACCTAAATTGGATCGCGATAAAAGATGGTGGTACGGGTCCTGGGCATTTTGAAATTGGAAATACCAGACTGGATGTAAGATCCTTTTTCAAATGTCAACATAGCAATATCACCTCAACTGGAAGAAAAAATCCAATTCAAAAATGGCTACCAACAATTTTGGCTACAAAAGTCAATTCCGCAGTTGTACCCTGGATTGAAGTCGATCGTTCAACGATTTTTAATAGCATTCCTATCGTCATATTTGTGTGAACGTGGATTTAGCGCTGTGACAACGCCACTTATTAAAAAGAGAAATCGTTTGCAAGTTACCGAACGCGGCGACTTACGACTGTTTTTAGTAAAATCGAACCTTTGGATGCCTAGCCCGTTGATTAAACGCCGGCATCCAATCAAATGCCTAGCCCGATAGTTCATTGAACTAGACTCACTTAACGTTTAACGACTTGGCGTTGGCGTATTGAAAGGGTCGTCTTGCACCGAAGAGGTATTGGTTTGATTGGTGAATCCAAGGTTACTTTTTATGACAACTTAGAACCGAGATCGTTTTGGTTTTATGTGGTCATAGAAAAAATAACCTCGAACCTACCAATAATTTAATAATTAATCAGACGGCTGACATGACGTCCAGCCATCTGGTTAAACGTTGCGCTCGAATGCGTTACTCCAGCAAGAAAATATCTTCTAAGTGAAATTGAGTTTAGCCAATAATTTAGAGTGTAATGTGTTATAAATGTGACCCAGATAAAAAAATTGTGGGTGCTGTAGTATTTAGAAAAAAACAGAAAGTCGAATCCTGCTGGACTAACGCTATTCTAACAGGAAAATTCTAAAGTCTAAACAAATAATCGGAGAGAGAAGTAAAGTACACGAGCTGGTAGCTTATATTTGTGCGTAAATGTGCGCCAAAAATTAAATTTGTGCGTCCTAATCCTCAGATTTTAGAGATATTTAGTTTCCTGATAGAGTAACGTTTTGAATAATGTTGTATCTCGGAAACCTATAATTTTGCTAACGTAAAGTAAATGTTTATCAGTAGCTGTCAATTTGTGCGTATTTGTGAATTAATTGGGTTTCAAATATATTTACCGTTTTAAAGTAATCATGCATTTCCTAAAATACAATAAAAAAATCTAGCGCTAAAATGAGCAAACGTATAATGCAACATAAAATGGGATTCGCTTCTTCTTGTTAATCTTATGGTCCACAAAGAGTTTCAAGATTAAATATACACGTTTTTTTAATAATTTAACTTCAAAACTGACAATGCCATTAATTCCGACTTCAAATTACAAGACACAGAATTAACCAAATATAATTTGGTATTAACGCACAATTAGAGCATTTTGTGAAATATAAATGCTGTAAATTTCAGGTTCTTGTGTCTCGTATTACTGTAGATATAAATAAAAAACCGAAATAACAGCTAGATAACTGGTAATCCGACCGAATTCGAATGAGCATAAAAAAATAACTGATTCATTCATATTGAAGACCTTTCTAAATTAGCTCACAAACACATTTGAATATTTTTTCCTGGGTACACTGAAGCACAAAACTGTTAGAGAAAGTTATTAAAATGCATTTTAGTTTGTATAAAAAGTACCTACTTACCTATGCTGGTATGTGACAATGTGTACTTAACTAGTTAAATTGTAAACTGATGCAAAGTAGATACCTATTTAATTCAATAAAATGTGCTTCAATAAAACATTTCAGAATTTCATATATTTTTATCATGATAGGTATTCAACAGCTTGTTTGTCATGTAGTTGTATAAAAAAAAACATTTGGGGCCCCAGACGTTATTTTTATCAATCCATAGATAGAATAACTTAACACCTACCTACCACATAAAATTATTGTGTCCATTTTCAAGTCCCCTAACTTTAAGGTTTAATTCAGTGATTTTTATATACAGCATGTTTTAAAAAATAGAAGCAACTTTCGGGTAGCCTGAGAACCACCGCGAACTTTTTCGATTATATTGCATAGATCAGTACTATTTTTGCTCGAGATCATAAATTTGATTGACCCATCCCAGGACCAACCATAGCGAAAGTTGCTTTGTTTTCGTAATCGAAACCAGAGCGCTCAAAACTCTACGCCACCGAGCTCCTCACGACGAGAGCTCCTGAAAACTAATTAGCAGCTTTAAAAGTCCATCATCCGCGAGGGTAAAACTACAAAGGTTGCAAACAGCAATGGCATAGGGGCTTCGTGACACTTTTCTTCAAAAATGATGACAAGATTATAAAAGTACATACAGAACTGCAGACATCACGCTTCTGGGTCATATCTACAAGCTGTTTTCGAGACTTATAACGATTATCGAATTGTCTCCCACGCAGGTTTGATGACTTCCAGCCGAACAAGTTAGATTCCTAACAGCCTTTGGCAACCGGCTGGCTGAGTGGTCTGTACCCCTTGCTATACAAGCTACCCGGTCAGGGGTTCAAGGTTCGATTTCCGGTAGGAGCAAATGTTTCTATGATGAGTGCGAGTATTTGTATATGGTATCAGGACACTTGCGCGAAAGACATTTGCGCAAAAACCCATTTGCGCGAATAGACAGATGCGCGAAAGGACATTTGGGCGAAAAGACGTTTGCGCAAATGGTCACTTGCGCGAAAAAATTGACGCACGTTTCTCAATGTCAAATTATATGACAGCCATCCTTTTCGTATTCATTTTGAGAGAAAGAAATGCACTGAACTTAAATTTAGACTTAGCATGTGTTCTCCAGAATAAAGGCCATTGTATGATAACGCCTCTATGTCAGTATGCCTCCAGCAGGACGAAACCTCGAAACTAATACAACCTTAGCATGGTGAGACAGGGCGACCTTATTTAACCGAAAATGATCACATGCGTTGGAGGATGTTTCAGTATTAACGGCAAGTATATGACGAACCTTCGTTTTGCTGATGATATCGTAGACATGGCATCCTGGAAGACTTAGGCACAATGCTCAACAAACTTGTAGTCTCCCAACAAGTGGGTCTTAAAATGAATACGGATAAGACGAAAATAATGCCAAATTCCCATGTCGTACGTGGGTGTCGTGGTGGGTGTCATGTATATAGAGCTTCCAATGTTTACAGGAGTGGTCTTGTGAACGTTTAAAGCTCTACACTGGAACTTGTTGACGAATATGTTCACCTAGGATAAATAGTCCAACTGGGTAGGTCTAACTTCCGGAAAGAGGCCAATTAACAAATCCAACTTGCCTGTGCAACAGTCGGGGAGCTTCGCAGTGTATTCTCGGCCCAACTTCCCTAGTGTCTCTAGACGAAAGTCTTTAATTTGTGTGTATTACCAGTGATGACATACGTGTTATACAACTAATACAACAGACATTTTATACAACTAAATGACAAACAAGCTGACGGCCCACCTGATAGCAAGCGGTTACCGCCGCCTATAGACACCTGCAATAACAAGGGAAAATCACTTGATATTTTAGGTGCGTTGTCATCCTGAGGCCTAAGATGAAATGCCATCCATGCTTAGTAATTACACTGGCTACTTTTCCCTTAAATCCGAAACACAGCGAACTGTTTCACGGCTGAAATAAGAAAGGCGGTGGTAGATACCTACCCAGACGACCCTACATACGGGCCTATTACCTAGTAAAACTAACCAACTGACTAACTAACTAACTGAGTGGCCTCTTACAATCAAATTGGCCTCAAAAGAAGGTTCCAAGTCACCAAAAGGGCAATGGAGAGGGCTATGATTAAAGTTTTTCTGCGTGATCAAATGAGGAAGAATGAGGTCCGCAGGAGAACGAAAGTTGCTGACATAGCCAAAAGCATTGCGAGTCTTACGTGGCAGTGGGCTTGGTAGGCCACATTGCAATGAGGAACGTGTTCGGGAAAAAAACTTAGCAGCTACTCATTTTTGTTATACTCTGTTTTTTAAACGCTAGTAGTAGGTTTCTTATTACCTATGCAAGTGTTGATTTGTTCGTGTATCTTTTCGTGTTTTGTCCACCTACCCATCTACAGTTATTTTTCACAGCAAATTAGTAGACATGTTTTTTTTTTTATTTTTATTTTATACAAAGCACGACAAACGACTCAACACCACCTGATGTGAAGCAGTAAGAAGAGTCCATATGCGAAGACAGCTAGTGCAGTTCAGACACTGCTCAAGCTGCCTCCACCTTGCCGGTCCGAAAGGTGCTTTTTCACGCCTCTTTTGAAGGAACCCATGTTATAGGAAGGAGGGAACACATGTGCTGGCAAAGAATTCCAAGTTCTGGAAGTTCGACAAAGAAAAGAGCTACTAAATTTCTTTGTACGTGATGTTGAGGTGGAGACAGTGAATTGATGACTCCGAAGACCGGCACGCGTGCTCCTGAGTAGGAAGGGGGAAGGTGGGATAAGGTCAAATAGCTCCTCAGAACACTCTCCGTGATATAGCCGATAGAAGGCGCTAAGCGACGCAATGTCTCGACGCAATTGCAGAGGCTCAAGGTTGTTGGTGACCTCTACATCGCCAACGATACGGACAGCACGACGCTGCAATCTGCCCAGGGCATCGAGTAGGTACTTGGCGGAGCCATCCCACAAGTGCGAGCAATATTCCACGCAAGACCGGACCTGAGTTTTATACAGCAGGCATAATTGGTCAGGCGTGAAAAATCGACGCACCTTGTTTAGGACACCGAGCTTCCGTGAGGCTGTTTTTATCACGGTTTCGATGTAGTTCCTGGAATTCAGATCGCAACATATCTCCATACCTAGCAAGTTGAGGGAGCCCTGTGCCGAAAGAGTCGTGCCCTGAAGAGACGGAAGGGGAAGGAACGGCGACATTTTGGCTGTAAACGCGCACACCTGTGTTTTCTTAGCATTGAACTCAACAAGATTGTTAGATGTGTAAGTAATGCACGTAATATCACAAATGAGATATCACTCAAACGCGTGATGTTACATTACGCATCACTCCGAGAAATCAAGTATCACTTTAATTAAACATCACGCGAAATAACATTACCTACACTAGCTCCGACCGAGAGCGAAAGGGACCGACCGAAGCGCACGTATAGCTGTGATGTGATTTTTCATCTAGCGCGCGTTGCGTGCGTATCGTGCGATACGTAGCATCTCATGTGTTCGGGTGATGTTTCGAGTGATGTGATATCTCAGTGTAATAAGTAATAGCTGTGACCATGTGATGTTTCATCTAGCGCGCGTTGCGTGCGCATCGCACGATACGCAACATCTCATCTGTTCGCGTGATGTTTCGAGTGATGTGATATCTCAGTGTAATAAGTAATAGCTGTGACCATGTGATGTTTCATCTAGCGCGCGTCGCGTGCGCATCGCACGATACGCATCGCACGATACGCAGCGTCTCATCTGTTCGCGTGATGTTTCGAGTGATGTGATATCTCAGTGTAATATTACGTTTTCGTAAAAGTGATGTGATATAGCATTACCTTTTGAAGCACTGTTTCACGCAAGTCTACAAATTAAAATAAGGAGGCCATTTCATATAATTTCTTCATTATGATCACAATAGGCGTGACGACAGCATCGAATAATCAATGATTTAATGATTTTAGGGGTAAAATTTGCATTAAAAGGATTTAAAACACTAATTCGTTTTTAATTAAAAACCTGAGATTATTAAGATTTTCACTAAAATAAAAGACTAAAATACTGCAATCCGCCATTTTGACTGAAACACCAATCACAGCGCATGACGTCACGCTTAGGTAAACATCTCCCTCTTGTGTTTTGTTGTGACTACTACCGATATTTAACAAAATAACGCATTTGAATTGATTTTTTATTAGTGAAAGTGTGATTTATCCACTCCACTCGACTCCAGAACACGAATCTACAATGGAACCAGGCTTTTTTAAGGCAAACAGCTCAAATTTGCCTAGGATTGATTTATTGATGTTGGGCGATTTCCTCGCAACAAATAAAGAGTTTTGCTCATCTGAGTTAAACCACTTTGTAAGTTTTTATATTTATCCTTAGTACTAGATACAAATACAACTCGTTTTGAACTGGTAGGAGTTTATTTTACTTTCATAGGTTATTTTTACAATAAACTTGTCATTGTTTATTTTTGAGGTTAACCCCCTTGCAGCTGAAAAAGCCACTTTGAAGTTAATACCCGAAAAAACTTCTGTAATTACAAAGCACCTACTAGTATTTTTCTAGTTTCAGATTAAGTAACCTGACAAAGAGACATTTTACTTTCAAATAATGCTAAAATTGTAGCCTACTTTGAAAAATTATAATTTTTGATTTGATATTATGTATGTATTTGTTCCAATTAGTTTCTATTATTTCAGATCTTCAAGACCATCAAATGGGGGGTGATGCAATCAGTTATGTACAACTAAAACGGGAGGAAACATAAGTACAGTAAAATGCTAGATTTGCCTACAGCATAAAGTCTATGGAAAACAATATGCTGTTACATTGATGGTTGATGAAAATAAAGAAAAAGTAAAGTCAATTGAATGACATGATTGTGTTGCTGCCCAGGGCGAATGTAATCATACCATAGCACTGCTTATATGGGTCCATAGACGAAGCGAAGAACTTTCATACACTGAAGTTCAATGTGGCAAAAATCAAAGCTCTACCTTCAAATCAAGAGTCAGCACTACCTTGAAATATATATATTTTAAATGCTTTGCTCAGATACAAATGCAAATGTACCTAAGTGGACTAAAAAAGTGTTACTTTTGTGTTGGATGCCCAAATTTTCCCACTAGTCAAAATGTAGAAATTATATGTGTAACCTTTGATAGTGTATATATGTCAGGCTCTTGTTAAAAGTATTATTACATTTTAGAAATCCCATGTGTATCCCCTGTTTGTTATATAAAAGTGTATATAATAAAAATGCAACAATTTCATGTGTGTTTTATTTAATTAGTGAATCTTCTATATTAATTATTCTATATATTTTCTTAATTGGGACATATACAAAACACCTTGTTAGGTGTTGTTATTGATGTGATTTTACATTGAGGCACTGTACACTTATAAACTTTAGACTTCAATTTTTACAGACGAAATATGCAATATTTTTAACTTTTCTCTGACCGCACGTAGATATGACACTTTGAGCTGTTTTCGCGCACTATTGATTTTTTTTTAGAAAAATAGCTTTAAACTTAGTTAAACGTTAGTTTATTACCGAAATAAAGGTTTTTTCGTAAATAGTAAATGTGTACATACACTACGGAAAAGAATTTCAAAATCTTTCGTCATGACTATTATTATATACATATTATATCAATTTTATTTTATATCAATTACAATTAATTCATTTGAAATTATATTTTATATTAATTATATTATATTCATTCAAATTATTTATAGTTACATATAATATGATTTTTTTAATTCTGCTTCAAAGATTTTAAATTGATGTATTTGGAGACTTTTGAATAATGCTTCTTTGTAACTGAAATAACATAGGTACCATAAAATTTGTTAAATAAAATTGACTACTTCATTTGCTCTTTAAGTTTTGTAGTCACTACATTTTGCAAATAATGACCCATCTGAGTATCTATTCGGTTTATCTACTGTTTAATTATTTTAACTATGGCGTAAATTTACTGCAAGATGACAGTTTATGACATGTGGTCTCAAAATAGATAGGTACAGAAGGTCCGCTTCATAGGACGATAAAATCAGGTGCGAACCCACACAGACGCGTACGTACAGATCTCAAATCAAGTGAAACGAATCGTTCCTTTTTGTTTTGATTTACTAGGTGTCTATTGTTTGTGTTTGCCTGATAAGTATCGTCCGTTGAATGGAGCCAGCCTTCTCTACATATCTATTTTGTGGTCCGATGCTCATTCGTGTTTTGGGGGGGCTGAGGTAGCGTAAGAAATACCTAAAAGTCTGGGAAAGCCTGCCCTTAAGTACGTATTTAAGCATGCAATATGGTAACCGGGTAACAGAGTGGATAAACGCCATAGACTTCCTAGTGCAAGCGAAGCAATATAATCGCCTAACTTATATCGGGTTGCCTACTAATTTAAAAACACAAAACGCGTTAAAAAATTGTAATTACGAAATATTCGACTCGCCAATTGTAGGTAACACTACTGAGTTGTCGCTAAACGCTATTAACAGTACGTCAGTACGTGGCATGGACGCCGCTCGCCACTCAGCCAATAGTCGTAGCCAGGCCGTAATTGTTTTTCTAAAATTTTGGGTTCTGTTAGTACAAATGTTTGAAATAAAGGTTTTATTATACTGAATATGATTAGAAAGAAAATAATTTACTTTGAGCGCATTACCAATATTTCATAAATATAATGATACCTACCTACCTGAACATGCACTACATTTAACAATATGTTTGCATGTTAACGTTATAAACGCGTTGTATAGATAGAGAATAGCCTAATATAATGCTGTTCTTTCAAATAGAGGTCTAATAATATTAGACCGAATATTAGAATATTAGACTAATATGTATGAATCTGTCGCCTTTTTGTGGTCATTCGAATTCGGTCGGATTACCAGGTAATCTGTTATTTTGGTTTTTTGTTCAAATGTCAGCTTCTTGTGTCTAGTATTACTATACTAGACACAAGAAGCTGACATTTTTAGCATTTACGTTTTACCAAATGCTCTAAGGGTTGAGCTACATCTGGCAGCACCGCATCGCACTTTCCTGTTTCTATCTATCCCTTTTTATCACTCAGAAATGTCATTTACTAGAACAAGAAAGAGAACTGAATGCGGACGCACGGAACGAGGCGGTCGCATTCCTGTTCTCCTAATTCGATGCCGGCGTTCAATCAACGGGCTAGGCGTCCAGTTAAGCGGCTAATTAAACCAGACGGCTGCGACAAATATATATATATATACAGAATCTCTGGAAGATCATGTGCACATAGAATATGGATTCTTAGGTTTTGTATTTTTATTGTTTAACAGCTATTGAATAGTTTCAGCCCGGCCCCAACTTACTTTAATATCTCCTAAATAAGATATCGCGTTTTAGTATGAAATTAAGGTTTAAATGTGTGCACCTATTGTTCTTTAACAACACATTGTCACTACTTGTTAGTTCGACCACAAAAGTAGCTGAGCACTTTAGTACCATGTCACAATAGCTATGGCGTTAATATAATACGGTGGCAATTACATACGAGCGCAAATAGTCGGTGTGACATGGTACTAAAGTGTTAAGCTACTTCTGTGGTCGACTGTACTACTACTACAGTACTGGTGGTGGTCACTACTTGTTTGGTCGACCACAGAAGTAGCTGAGCACCTTAGTACCATGTCACAATAGCTATGGCGTTAATATAATACGGTGGCAATTACGTACGAGCGTAAATAGTCGGTGTGACATGGTACTAAAGTATTAAGCTACTTCTGTGGTCGACTGTACTACTACTACAGTACTGGTGGTGTAAAAGGGGCCGGGCTGTATAGTCAGGCTGGCCCAGTCACCACCGATGGTTCAAACTTCCATAAAATAGAGTTATATTAAAAATAAAGGCGTTACAATTATGGTTGTGAAAAGAAGTGCATTAGATTGATTCAAATCTCGATTTTCACGGACCTGACGAACATAATTTTCCACAGGTACAATAAATAATATATAATTTATTGAAATATGATTTATCGTTCGGCATGCTTACGGTTGTAATGCAGTATAAAAATAAGAATCCATCTGTCAAATATCATACATAATGAATGAAAAATATTTCTTGAAAGAAAGTCGCATTGGAAAATAATGATCATTAAAATCAAAGATAATAAAATACTACGTTTAAATAAAATGGCAGTGTGTCATAGCCAAAGTGCCATTTAACCTAACAATTTGTTCAAAGACATACCTGAAAAAGCTGTGTGACATTGTGGTTAGTTTTCGCCGAAGTCTCCATAAACGATACACCCCAGGCTTGTGCCTGACCCTGCCCCTCTGTTGCAGAAACTTCGCGTATTTCTGGACTCTCGTCACACTTGTTGCCTGCTAACATTACTGGTATATTCGGTAGCTCAGTACCTTTTATTTCTTTTATTGTTTGCCATATTGGCTTGAGTTCTTCAAGGGACTGTCGACTGCTTACAGAATAAACAAGTATAAATGCATGACCCTGAAAAAATAAGTAAACAGTTTGCTTGTAGGCTTGTAGGTAATTTGGTTTGCGAAAACATAAACTCTTCAAAAGACAAAATGCTATAAAATTAGAAATTACGTTACATTACATTGCAAGAGGGGCTTTATGAAATCGTATAATTATATTCAACTCCTACTTAATGGAAGATTCTAGCAGTTCATAAAAATGGGTTCTGTCTTTTATACATAAATACAGGAGGCAAACTATGTTATAATAGGGTAGTTGGGATTGAATAGTAGGTACCTAACGTAGGTAACAGAATAATGAGAGGAAGGATTGGAAACCAGGGAAAGGAGAGGTCAGGCGAACAGTCTGGTTTCACAGGATGCTGGAACCAGGTGAGTTTGTTCCATGTTTTAACCTATCATGTGAGATGGTAGTTCTATTGGTGAATAAATAGTAGAAAGATCGAAAAAGGTGGCGTAAGGACGAGGATGGAGGGGTTGAAGGTTGCATCCTCCCGGGGCCCCATGGGCTATGGTCGCGTTTGTATCGGCTCACATAGTGAAACTCATTGACAGGTGTTGTTTCAATCTGATGGAGGATTATCTGTTTCTTTCAATTCAGAAGTGGGATAGTCTCAACACTGGCCATAAATAATGAAAAAAAAGAGAAAAAAATCTATTGCAAATAACATTTATTACTTTTACAGTGTGTTTGTTTAATACATAAATATAAAACAATTTAAAATATAAAAAGCTTATTCGAAGTGGTATTCATTGGCTGCAATACAGTCCTTTAAACGTTGAGGCCAGTTATCAATAGAAGCACGCACTCTTTCCATGGGAAAATTCTTCACTGCCAATCGTACGGATTGTTTTAGGGACTCAAAATTATCTGACCATAAATCATAATCCAGCGGATTAAGATCGGGACTAGATGACGGCCAGTCTTCAGCTCTGATGAAGTCCGAAACGTTCGTTTCCAACCAAGACTACGTAGACCGAGCTTTATGACCCGGCGCCGAGTCTTGCTGCAAGGACCATTCTTTGTTATTGAACATGGTGTTGTTAAGGGGCTTCACTACCTTCTCAAGAATGGTATCTAGATTGATACACTTGTGCCGATGTTTTGATACCTTTTTCACAAAAGTATGGCTCAGTCACTCCTTCACAGCTAATACCCCACCAAACCATCGCTGAAGTCGGATAGTGCCCACGTTGCAGTCTGTCGACTAATTAGGAAGCTTCCTTAGAGCTTTGAGCATAAATACGTTCATTTTGTTTGTTAAAATGTTGCTCAATTGTAAAAAATTTTCATCCGTAAACAAAATTTTTCTGACCTCCCTTTGCGTACCGCTTCAGTAGTTGTTTGGATTTTACCACCCTATTCTTTTTTAAATTATCAGTTAAGAAATGACCAGTACGTCTCTTATAGGCTGCAAGTCCTAAGTCATCTTTTAAAATACGCGACATGGTGTGACATGGTTCTATGTGCTATCTTCATCTACCAAAATAAGATCTTTTGCTTTTGGACAGGATTTCTTTGAATTCTTTCCCTTACTGCTTTGACCACCTTTTTCGTACGAACACTATGTGGACGGCCAGATCTTTTTCTGTCACAAACAGAGGGGGTCTCATTGTACCTATTAACAACCCGGTACACAAACATTTTACTAATACCAAGCGTATGGAGAGTTTTAAAAATTGCATTTGGCTCTATACCTACTTTGTGTAATGCAATCACAGCGATTCGGTTATCTATCACTCCACTCCATTCTAATATCGCAAAATATTTTACAATGTATTGGCGCCAAAATGAGAAAACTCAATGAACAATTATATAAAAATGACAGATTCCAAATTCAAATGTAATATTTTGTTTATTTTTAATTGTAACAGTATTTATGGCCAGACTAAGTATATAGTTTATATGGGGGGATAGGTATATTATACAAGTATATAACAATATAGTGTTACTGAGGGTAGTGTAATAAAAACAATGCATATGGTAGTTGTGACATGAGAAGCTGACTACGAATCTTTTCTTATAAGTGAAAGTGAACATAATACAATGCTAAAAATAATTCAACTTGGAAAAATAATTAGTTACATAATAACAAAACGAGTATCAACATTTACGTAATCAAATGCTGAGTCTAATATAAAATAATTAAAGATTACCTTGCTTATTGATAACCTCTGCATGGCCGGAAACTGATGTGATCCAGTGGTGTCTGTGATTTGCAGGGTGCAAATTGTTTTATTGCTACTTATAACCTGTAATAAATAGGAAATCAGATCAAAATTTATATCTACAATATAGAATATCCCGCGTACTCATATGCCTCAGTAGTATAGTAATTATAAGTAATATTGAAAAGTCATTTTACTGAAAGAAAACTTCATTTTATTTTAATACAGAATGGGCAAAGGTCATGACTTCCAAAAAAAATTAGATGCCTTATATCAAGGAGTATCCGAATCATTCCTATGTACACTCGCGAGCAAAAGTTTGGAATCAGTTACTTGAAATTGGTTGCGCGTTATCTTGAGTAATTAATACTCTTTTAATAATCGTAAAAATGACATCATTTTAAAGGTTCAACTCTTTACTTTTAAACTGATACCGAATTCATTAAAAACAAGCCAGTATTTATGGAGCCATTCCGCATTAAGTGAAGGTGTATCGAAAAAGACGTGTGTCAATTGTTTGATACGTCACGAGTTGGGACCTATTGACCCCCTATAAAAGCACCTGTTATCGGATTTTCTTTATCAGTCGACTTTCACACGTTGACCGGTACACATCTCCGCCACTTTTGACCCTTTACCTTGTACGACAATGGAGACAACACCTACAGAAGCAGCACAAATCGTAGCCCTATTGCAAAAAGGGCTCAGCCAGCGGGTTGTCGCTCGTCGGCTCCACGTAAGCCAGTTCTGTGTTTCGAAAGTTTACAAGCGCTTTTGGGAGACTGGTGTCTTTATCCCGAGACCAAGATCAGCACCCGTACCACCATCTTTTATCGCGATCCAGTTTAGGACCTAAGCTGAGTAGAATCGTTAATTCGTACTACGACGCTATCTACAACTATGACAGCGATGCAGTTTAGGAACCAATACTGAACCGAGCGGAATATGATTTTAAAAAGATTGTGGTAAGGCCCTCGGACGGCGCCGGTGCACATCGGAGAGGGATGACCGTTTTATCGTGTCAACCTCTCTCCGAAATCGGTATTTGACTGGTGTCGACGTCCAAACAGGAGCTCCGAGATGTTCGTGGGGTAGCAGCCAGCGAGTGGACAGTTCGTCGACGACTCAAGCAAGCGAATCTGACTCCAAAAAGGCCTGCCACAGGCCCGAAACGTCTAACTTCGGACCGTACCGGTCCGAATTTAGACCGCCTCCTCCGCCCGATTTCAGATATTCTGCTGGAACATGTCGTTCCCTATGCATCGGTGATGACTTCGTCCTTATGCACGATAACGCTCGTTGTTACACTGCCTGTCGCGGCGTCCAGCCTCCTTGCGAGACAAAGACATAAGTTAAACTTGACGTGACTGACAGACCATGATTTGGATAGGACAATTGACAACTGACACGCAAACGACTGGACTGCTGATGGGAAAATAAATCGAAGATATTACTTTCAGTCAGTGGTTTTATTATTAGACACGTCCAAGACCGTACAAGTGGTCCTTCGAGTGAACAGAACTAGTCCATGGTGAATACAAGAAGTCAATCGAGAGCAATGGCCATGGCAAACGCAGCAGCCGTTGACATGGATGGACAAGACCGACAGTCTACCCAAGGAAGCCGCGCGACATCGCCTAGTCCGTCGCATCGATCGACGTCGAGTACAACGTCCACTGTGAAACGACAAAGACTGCGTCAACTGCACCTGGACACCGCTGAGAAGCTCGCGGAAATAGACAAGCGACTTTTAGCCGAAAAATTAGCAATCGAGACACAGGCCATCGAAGACGAAGAAGAAGAACTGACACGTCAAAATATCTCACGCGTGCAGTCTCGGATATCTCTTCTTCCTCATGACAACCCAGGTACCTTTCAGATCTCATCAACCAACAATGGCAACCGCAGCCGCCATCAAAGTCATGTAAATACTCATCATGCCACATTCGACCAACCCTCACATGCACTCGAGAGACAGATATGCCAACTCTTGGCCCGCCAGACAAGCACCAAAGAACTGCCGTTATTCTCTGGCGAGCCAGAAGATTGGCCACTATTTTATAGCCAATTCACGTCGACTACTCGACTTTGTAAATATACTGATTTTACAACAACAACATCAAGCTCAAAGCATAGCTGTGTCCGGTGTAAAGGTGACCACACGCTAAAGGACTGTCCTGAATTCAAACGGCTATCGACAAATGACCGGTGGAGTTTCGTAACCGAACAAAAATTATGTTTTTCGTGCCTATCAAATAAACATCAGTTAAAGAGTTGTAGAAACAGACAAAGATGTACAGTGGAAGAATGTGACAGGGTGCATCACCCACTTCTACATGCTCCGCCGCTTAAACCTGCATGCGACGTTTTGATGCATGAGAGTGTTAACGCTGCGACTACACCGGCAGTGAGTGATTATAAAGAGCCTAGCCAACGCGTTCTCCTGAAAGTGATCCCCGTAGTGATATCCGGCCCAAATGGCGACGTCGACACTCTTGCATTGCTGGACGAAGGCGCCGCAGTATCTCTCATCGAGTCATCACTACTGCAACGTGCGGGCATCACAGGTCGTATATCCCCGCTACATATTCGGGGCGCCACAGGTATGACTACAGAAGAGACGCAGTCTCAGATTGTTTCTTTTTATGTTCGCGGATTCAAAAAAAGTGAATCGTTTTATGTTAACAATGTGCGTTCTGTTTCTAATTTGAATTTATGTGTAAATAGTTTAAGTTTTAAGCAAATTGTAAATAGATACCCTTATGTAAATGACTATGTACAGTCAAAGACATAAGTCGCAAAACAAAATAAAGCTACAAAATTAACTGTACACAAGAACTTTCCCTATGTTAATATACAAAGGTATGTTCAAAACTCCTTGTTCGTCATAAAATTTCAAAAGTCACTAAACACTACCATCACTTAATTAACATCAAAAGTCGCTGGACACTAAAACTCGATGAAATAATCCAAAAGTCACCGTACGCTAAAATTCCACGAAGAAGTCCAAAATCAGCATTATTTCGACACTTTGTTACTTAATATAATGTTTCCTATTTTATTTACAAATGCATTGCATTAAATCAATTGACTAATAAGCACATGATTTATACCTATATGGGTCATGCACACTCAAAAAAAAAGTAGCTACTTCGCAATGATACATATCTACTAATGATTTGCACATGTTCGAAGACTAAATATTTTACGTCTATGATTATTTTTAACCGACTTTAAAAACGAGGAGGTTCTCGATTCGGCCGTTATGATTTTTTTTCTATGTATGTACACCGATTACGCAGAGACTACTGAACCGATTTACGTGATTCTTTTTTTGTTCGTATACGTATGCGAAATTGGCGGATTTTTGCTTTGTTATGACTTTTTAGTGAAACGATACGATAGTAGGTAAAAATATAAGTTGACGGTCACCCATCTAGCTTCGACCTTAGAAAGTTATCACTAAAATTGTGAGTTGGTGCTAAGTTGTTTCCAAAAACAATAGAAAGTGAAGCACCGACTCCAAAAAATATTATGTTTCTAGGGGATGAGTACCTACTTAAATTTAATTATTTTAACCTTTTCAGTTTTTTGAAGTCGGTTTTAATTTTTGTTTAATTTTTTTTAAAATTGAAAAATTATACTTTATTTTGAAGTTAAAAAGGAAAAAGTGGGGTGCTCAATACTTTTGGGCAAGGCTGTATTTATCATAAATATGTGTTTAGGAATGTCTGTCTCTAATATAAGTTACGTTTAGTTCATACCACAATGACTTTATCTTTCATAAAGCCTGCTGACAAATTTTATGACATGTAAAATTTAAATTAAGAATCAATTATTTAAGAAAATAAAGGCCGTTTATCGCAGAGGAAAAGAGGCAAGGAGTATAGACTACGCCTGCATCAGACATAGAATAAACCCGGCATATATAATTATAATTAATATAATATATAATGATAATTATAATATATAATTATATACAAGTAGCGAATCAACGCTATTCCTACTAACAAGTTTAATTAAAAAAAATGTGATTGATCAATTAATGTGATAACGATAACAATGATATCAAAACAGACGGGAGAGCATCAGCCAAGTTGAAAAAGAGTACGGTACCGCTTCCGGTACTTGGAATTCTTTGCCAGCACAGGTGTTCCCTCCTTCCTATAACACGGGGTCCTTCAAGAGAGGCGTGAAAAAGCACCTTTTGGGCCGGCAAGGTGGAGGCGGCTAGTGCAATGTCTATTCTGCACTAGCTGTCTTCGCATATGGACTCTCCTTACCGCTTCACATCAGGTGGTGTTGGGTCAATTGCCGTGCTTTGTATATATAAAAAAAAGAGTCCGTGTCAGCCTACCGGTCATTGTATATTTTACATAGCTATTCCGACCTAATTAAATTAAAAATCTATTTAATTTTTTTTGACAATCTTATGCGAATAAGATAAAAAATGGCACTACAATGACTTTATTCCCAAAACGAAAGAGCGAAACATGGGCACTCTTTTCAGTGATTATCTTTGTTCAACATTCAAAAATACAAAATTAAAAATTTAACCCCCGGCGTCATTAATCATCTATCTAACACCATCTCATTGAGACTGTTCATAAGAGCCCAAACACGCTATATCTGCTGTAAGTTTCTGAAGAATTAAGTATTTCGCAGACATTTTGACAGTATAGGATCAGCTCAAGGATAGTATGTCATGGGAATGTCACCGAAGTGACAGTACACCAAATTTCAAATCAATCGGATGTGTAAAAGTTAGTAAAACCCTATTCTCATGTAGAAAATGTGCTGATAGTCATCAAACGCCTGAACTGATCTTCATAATTATAGCTAAGAACCATCGTGGGCACATCAGCTTTTAAACAAAAAAAACCGAATCAAAATCGGTCCATTCGTTTAGGCGCTACGATGCCACAGACAGACACACAGATACACAGACAGACACGTCAAACTTATAACACCCCTCTTTTTTCGTCGGGGGTTAAAAATGACTAAACTCGTCACTGTCTGTTCAGCAACAATAGGAACTTTATAGTGTGCAGGTGTTTTGTAAGTATGTGTTTATGGACTTTCGTTGCCATCAATAATAAATTATGTAGATTTATGAAATCCAGCAACTTTTGATAAAATATTGTTCACTAACTTTTGATATTCTTCAATGTACACACGACAGCACATCAAGTGGTACAGTTGCACTACGAAAGCCGCCCGCCTCTATTACGAACGCAGTAAGGGCGGGCTTAAGGTCAAACTGTTACGCTTGATGTGCTGTCGACTGTACAATAGATCGGATCAATAATTTGTTCAGCGACATATGGAACTTTATATTATGCAGGTGTTTTGAAAATTTGGTAAGTCCAGCAACTTTTGATAAAATAATGTTTACTAACTTTTGACATTCTTCAATGTACACAGAGATTTGATCAACAATTTGTTCAGCGACATAAGAAACTTTACATTGTGCAGGTGTTTTGAAAATTTGGATCTGTTCATCAACTTATGTCTTCGACTGTACATGACGTTGACAGCGGACGAAAAACTGTTGAGTTTCTGATCGGACAAGACAATATTGACCTTATAGTGACCCGACAGATTATTCACGGTAGTAAAAACGGACCTATGATTTCCAAAACTAAATTAGGTTTTGTAGTACACGGAACTGTAAAACTCGGTAGTGTACCACGTGATGTTCCAATCTTACATCTCTGTAACTGTGACGAAATAAATGAACTTATAAAAAAATCTTTTTCGACAGAATCATTTGGTACAAAATATTCGGCTGATACTCCTCGGTCCCGGGAGGATCAGCTCGCTCTGCAGTTAATGGAGCGAACGACGAAACTGCTACCAGAAGGCCGGTACGAGACAGGCTTGCTATGGAAGTCTGACGACGCTGAGCTTCCAGACAGCCTACCGCAGGCCAGGAAACGCTTTCGTAGTATTCAAGGCAAAATGCGTAAGTCGACTGATTTCGCAACTAAGTATGTTGAAAGGTTTTCGGACAACGTATCAAAGGGTTATGTTTCGAGACTGAACCCTGCAGACGCCGTAGTTCGGACAAACAAAACCTGGTGGCTACCACATTTTGCCGTCTATAATCCAAATAAGCCCAAGCTGCGCCTCGTCTTAGACTGCGCTGCAAAATCAGACGGAAAATCTTTGAACGATTTTCTCATGACAGGACCCGCCCTCTTGACGTCACTGCCACGTGTCCTTTTGGGCTTCCGAAAGGGCAAAGCTGCCGTGACAGTTGACATACAGGAGATTTTCCACAGAATTCTCATTAGACCCGAAGACAGGCAAGCGCAGCGACTGCTGTGGGAAGACGGCGAATATGTTATGAATGTTATGACCTTTGGCGCTGTATGTTCACCTTCTTCCTCACAGTATGTAAAAAATCTGAACGCTCGCAGATATGAGACTGATAAGCCACATGCTTGCAAAGCTATTATCGACCACCACTACGTCGACGACTTCATTTACTCGCTTAATCAAGAAGACGACTTGATTCAGCTTGTACGTGACGTCATCGACATCCATGAGTCTGGCGGGTTTCATATTCGAAATTTCGTTTCAAATTCCAAGCGTCTGCTGGAACGTATACCTCAACAAAGACTTTCTGCGTCGGCTGTCAAAGTCATCACTGACAGCAAGGATTCCTTAGTTGAGCGAGTGTTGGGTGTCAAATGGAGGCCAGACGACGACAATCGCATTTTTACCCTGAACCTTTCAAACATTTCAGATGATCTAAACACCGGCTTTAAGACCTACGAAGCGGGAAGTATTAAGAATAACTATGTCCGTCTTTGACCCTCTCGGTTTCCTTCTGTACGTTACCGTCAAAGCCCGCATACTACTGCAAGACATCTGGCGCAGTAAAATTGGCTGGGACGACGAAATCGAAACTCACCATTTTACATCTTGGCAGATGTGGCTCACCGAACTGCAGACAGTTAATGATATTAAAATACCACGTTGGGTTCTGACCGATACCCACGACGAGTTGGCTGAGCTTCACGTCTTCTGTGACGCGAGCTCCAAGGCGTTTGCGAGTGTCGCATACCTACGGTCACTAGAAAAGAACGGCAATTGGCACACCGCCTTTTTGATGGCGAGAGCTCGAGTCGCACCGTTGAGGGTAATGAGCATACCTCGACTAGAGTTGCAAGCCGCCGTCATGGGTGCCAGGCTATCAAAAACAATACGCGAGAGCGATATACCCGTTATATCACAGATCATCTTATGGACTGACTCAAGGACAGTCTTGAGCTGGTTGCGGTCAGACTCGGGCCGATTCAAGCCCTTCGTTGCACATCGCGTCAGCGAAATAGCCGAGCTAACAGACATCAGCCAGTGGAGGTGGGTCCCTTCTCACCTAAACGCTGCCGACGACTCCACTCGCGACTGCGCCAACACAGAAAGCAAGAAGTGGCTAGACGGACCGAGCTTTCTCTCGCTGCCTGACAACCAATGGCCAGATGAACTAGGAGAAGTAGATGATACTTACCTAAATCCCGACGACACAGAGAAAACTGTTCTCGCACTGAGCGTCAGAACCGCACGAGACCTGCCGGATGTGAAGCGGTTCTCTAAATACTGGCGGCTTGTACGCAGCACATCGTGGTAAGCACGCACTTAACTCTGCGCGCAGTAAGCAACTTCAAACTGAAAAGCCGCGACTGGCCCCGTGGAGAACTCTCCGCCCTTGAAGTCGCAAGCGGAGAGACCCTATGCATAAGGGAGAGCCAAATACGGTCATTCCCTGCTGACATCGCATCTATAAAAAGCATTGGCCACGTAGACAAGTCGAGCGCCTTACGCCAGCTTAACCCGTTTCTAGACCGACAGGACGTTCTTCGTGTTGGAGGAAGGATTGATGCAGCTAACGTTGACGGCGACACGAAGCATCCTATCATCTTGCATCCGACTGATGCCTATACCAGACTTCTACTCCAACGTCTCCATGAAGACTCGGCACATACCGGGCGTGAGAGAGTTCTCAACGAAGTGCGTAAACGATTTTGGGTTCTAAACGGACGGAATGCTGTAAAGCGAACCTGGCACGACTGTCGCGTATGCAAGATAAGCCGCGCCAGGTCGACGCCGCGCCAGGTCGACGCCGCCTATCATGGGCGCACTGCCAGACTTCAGAGTTCAAGAAGGCCATCGACCCTTCTATTTTACCGGTCTAGACTACTTCGGCCCTATGCTGGTAAAGGTGGGGCGTAGGCAGGAGAAGAGGTGGGGAGCCCTGTATACCTGCTTGACCGTGCGTGCCGTGTACTTAGACTTTGTGAGCGACTTGACCACCAGCTCCGCCCTGCTAAGCCTTCGGCGATTTATAGCTCGACGTGGCTGCCCATCAGTACTCTACAGCGACAACGCAACTACGTTTCGCGGCGCTGATCGGGAGATACGACAAGCTGTCTCTAAAATGGATCGCAACGAGCTGCTTCGTTTCGGAAGCACTAGAAATATTGACTGGAGGTTCATACCCCCGAGCGCCCCTCACATGGGGGGCTGCTGGAAAAGACTCGTACGTAGTGTCAAGACAGCCCTGCGTGTGACGCTGAAAGAAAAGGTGCCACATGAGCAGATCCTACTTACGCTTTTGGCTGAGACGGAGAGTTTTATTAACAGCCGACCCTTAACGTATGTTCCTCTCGACAGCGAGGACGACTTACCCTTGACCCCAAACGACTTCCTGACGATTGACATTAAGATTATTGACAGACCGTTCGGACAATTTAATGACGGAGACCTACTGCGTCGTTCCTGGCGGGAGTCACAAAGGCTCGCTGACCTCACGTGGAAACGCTGGGTAAAAGAGTACCTGCCTACCCTGACCCGACGTGACAAGTGGTTTCACAACAACGCTACGCCCCTGGCTCTCGGTGACGTCGTAGTTATAGCGGATGACCAGCTACCGAGGGGCCAGTGGCCACGAGGCCGCATCGTTAGAGTGTATCCCGGCAAGGACCGCCAGGTACGAGTAGCTGACGTGCAGACTTCACATGGACTTTACACACGACCTGCGACGAAGCTCTGCAGACTGGACGTTGGCTCCCAATCTTAAGTATCATCTTTCTGATACTGGGGGTGGGAATGTCGCGGCGTCCAGCCTCCTTGCGAGACAAAGACATAAGTTAAAACTTGACGTGACTGACAGACCATGATTTGGATAGGACAATTGACACGCAAACACGCAAACGACTGGACTGCTGATGGGAAAATAAATCGAAGATATTACTTTCAGTCAGTGGTTTTATTATTAGACACGTCCAAGACCGTACACTGCCCGTGTAACAACGGAATACCTCGAAGAAGTCGGTATTGCCACATTGGACTGGCCAGCGCTCAGCCCTAACTTGAATCCCATTGAGCATGTGTGGGATAAACTGAAGAGGAAGGTTCGTTCCAGAACTCCTACTCCTTCATGTCTGAATGAGCTGAAATCAGCGTTGATTGAGGAGTGGGAAGGTATTCCACAAGAATCAATTCAGAAGCTGATCAGGTCTGTGAAGAATCGTCTTGGAGCAGTTATTAGGGCGAGGGGAGGGAACACAAAATATTGACACTTATTTTTAAAGATAAATAACATTTTTATTTAATAATATTTGTTGTTTTATTCATTCATTCTTTTTCCTATTTCCTTGTTTTCCTGCCTCCTTCACTTAATCCAGGATAACTCCACAATTACTTTGATACGAATTAATTTGATATCAATTTAAAGTAGACAGTTGCACCTTTAACATGATGTCATTTTTATGATTATTAAAAATTTATTTTTGTAAGCAATATCACGCGGAACCAATTTCAAGTAACTGGTTCCAAACTTTTGCTACTAAGTGTATATTCAGCAACTTTAAGTAGTAATTGCCATCAAGTCTGTCCTCGGCAAAGCATTTAATTTTTATTTTATTAAAAGTTGAAATGCCACCATGTAATTACCCAATTTTTGTTTCATTTTCGTTTCTATTTATTCAATTTTCATTTCACTTTCATTAGGTTTTAATTACAATAAGTGCCTTTATTTTGTAATATTATTTCCATTATGTCCCCGCTTATGAACTATGAGTATTGTAATTAATTTTATTACCAGATCTCCTAAAAGTATGCCAGCTGTTAAAATGCAAGTGGTATGGGCAAACATTGCCTCTCATGGTCAGCAAAAGAATGAAATAACAAGAGGGTACTGAATCTAACACCAAAGTGTGATTATGAATTAGAATTTTGAATTAATATAAAATAACTCTTAAATATTGCCAGTAAAGGAAAGAGAAAAAAGGTTCTATGACATCGCAATGTTATAGTACCATGTTACAATACCCAACCCACCCTAAAAGAAAAATATTTGAGGGAAAATATGGCAGAACCGAAACCTCACGAAGACCATATGAAATCATGTTATTATTTAATTTATTTTACTTTTATCACAACTTTTATTTTAGTACTTCACATACAGGCATTACTGATCCCTTATACTTCCAGTAGACAAAACAATTAAATAACACATACACCTAAAAATAAACTTCTGCGGTTTCCATCAAGATCTACATCAAGTTGTGTCTGAGTTTGTGTTAACTCAGCCACTCAAGTTTAGCTCCTGTATCTTGTCCTGTATCTCCTTAAGATCCTGGATCTTGATAGTTCTTTATGCTTTGTGATTATTATTTCTACACATAAACACATTTTCTTCAGCCATAGCAAATGATAGATATATTTTCATATATTTGAGATTCACTAATTGAATTATTTTTAAACAATTTTCATACAATTAAACTTACTTGTCTGTAGGTATCCTCAATTGTTGGTATGTACGACTCTCTAAATGTTCCTTTGACGAATCGTAAAACAAGAGAACTTTTACCGACACCACCCGCCCCAAATACTACTACTCGATAATCATTACTTTGCTCCGGCATAACGTACGTATTTGGGAATGGGCACAATAATTATTTTATTTACTTATTTACCAAGCTATTGACTCGGATAAGATTTTACAACATTTTACCAAGAAAAAATACAAGGGTATTTACCCTATTTGATAATGTTTTTTTTCATAAAAATGGATAGGTTCTAAAACGAATATGATTTACTAAACATCCCCATAAATTTTCCAGTTTAAAACGCCCAAAAAATAAAGAACACATCACAAGGTAAAGAGAGAATGTTGCATTTTTTGTATAGAATTTAAAAGAAGAATGCACAATATGCACAGATCACAGATTACTATGCACAGATCACCTAAATAGTAAAGAATGTTGGTTGGTGGTTGAGTTACAGGCACAGATTATAAAGAACACTACCTTACCCACTAAAGTACTAAATGATTTATGCAGGGAATTTGTACCAACATAATTATCGGACGTATTCTCTGAGGACGTATTAAACACTATTTCTAATGTTGGTCAACCTGTCAATTCTACTAGCCTCCCGAGCCTCGGGAGTTGCAACTTTTTGGCAATAAATTTTGACGGTTAAAAAACACTCTGACATTTAAAACGTCATAACATCCGTCAAATGAGATGGAGTATATAAAATCTTAAAAAACATACCGGCCGAATTGAGAACCTCCTCGTTTTTTAAGTCGGTTAAAAAAAGGCACTTCTTATTTTTAGTTTACTTTCAATAAAAGTGAATAAAAGTTTAAATAAAGACTTAATACAGAAAATTTAATGCGGAATGGAAGCCTTTAGATAATGATGGAAGTCCTTGTCAAAATTTGAGGTTATAAAAACAACTTGAGTCGTTCCACACCTTAGAGCAAGACAAAAAACAACTCGGAGTGTTTGGAGTGTAGGCTCGGAACACGCCCCAGCATTTTAATGCAATAAAAGAAGAAATAAAGAAACACTGAAGACATGGCTGCATGGGCATTAGTTCCCTTTGCCTTCTCTTTATAGGGAGAATTAACGAAAAAAAAGAGACATGAACGGGATGGACAGCGTTGCCAATCTGTGGGGAATTCCCCAAACTGCGGGGATTTTCAGTTCGATTGGGTAATTTGAGGGGAGAGCGTTTATGTGGGGAAAATGCGGGGAATTAAGACATTTCCGCTAGAACTGAACTTAGAAGTAATAAAAGTAGTATAAGAAGTAAGTATATTTTATAAATTATGTAAGAATATTTAATTCTTTAAAGCAATTTCACCGGCAGGAAGGTTTTACAGTTAATTTTATGGCAACATTTCATTTATGTCCATCAAACTTAGACAGAGTATCGCAGAGAACTTTTTCAAACGCATCTGTCGAAAGAAAATTCAGCGTTATAAAGAATTTGAAAACAGAGAATCGTAATCGCCTGCATAATGAATGACACTGGGCCTAATTCTGGCGGTAAGTACAGTATATCTCTTTCACGCAATATGTAATAGGAAAAAGATGGCAAGAATTCGTTTAGAGCTATCATCTAAATTTAGAGAAATTTCAAAGGAACCATAGACAATTTTAGACGGCATGTACGGAGGTGCCTCCTAAACACTGCATTTTAACACGTTCAATAAGGTCGAAAATTGAATGCATGTTTCTAAATGTCAAATTTTAAGTCAGCGATCCTTTTCGTATCCATATTGAGAGAAAGAGGTAGACTGAACTTAAATTTAATCTTAGCATGTGTTCGCCAGAATTAGGGCCACTGTAGTAGCGCTTATGACCACTAGAGAAGGTAGTTATTAAGAAGAAAGGAGGAAGCCTAAAGTTTGATCCTTCAAATGATATTTTGACAAAACAAAGGCATAATAAAGAGCTGCAATAAATACCTTGATGAAAATCATTAAATGCTTAATAAGTATACGTAGGTAATAAATATATTTGGTTTATAGAATCATTTTTTTCTGTCCTAAAAATTTGTGGGGAAAATGTGGGGAATATTGATTTTTTTTCCCCCAAAATTGGGGATTTTCAGTTACGTTTTTGGGTAATCGAGACCGTCGAAGTTGGCAACGCTGGGGATGGATAAAGAAATTACAAATGGCTTCCGTTTTCGACTTTTACTTAGTCTAACCCACTGCTGGCATGGTATTTTAGATCAAGGTTTGATAATTTATTGGTTTTTATTTATTATTTCATTAATGCGATCTAAATTTTCATGACGTGATTACATTTTAATAACATCCTTTGATTTAACCTTTTCAAAAAAATATATACGCCGGTTTAAGTGTAGGTAATCTCACAATTTTTGTTATTTTAACTCTGTGAAATGGTTTAAACACATAAGTCGTACTAGGGTGCTATTATATTATTGAAGTTTCCCCTTCAAACATATTTCATTCTTTTTTTTCTATTTCAGGTCATTTTGTCAAGGCGAACGTTTTCGATCAAACTGATATTTATTGATAGAGCCATCATCTAATCATGGGCATACAGGATTTACAATTATTTTTAGAAAACGAAGGAGTAGGTGTTGATTTATTTCGAATAGCCAGAAATCAGGCCGGTGGTTTTCGTTTGGTGCTAGACGCTGAAGGTTGCTTAGATCGTCTCTATGGAGGATTCTTCTCAGGTATGTCGAAAAGTTTTTTTCGATGATATTTTTCGTTATTCTTGATTTTTAGATGATTCGTATGTATAAAATAAATAACACTACAATCTGTAGAGTACCCACATATATCAAACAATAGATTTTCTATGGTGTGAATGCGCTGGTTCTAATATAATTAAGTAGGTAATTTTTTCAACATTTTTGTGTATTGAGTTGCATTGTTTTTCTTGTGTAGTCTGATATATGTATAAAGTTAATGAAAAGACCTAGGTATCTAGATCTGATACATTTTTATCATTTTTTATTTAAGTTTTTTTTTTTCATTTAATGTGGTACATAGATGTTGACAATATTATTTATTTTACAACATCTCTGACATTTAGCTAATATTAGCATACAAATATTAATTCAATTATAATTTGCAATGTCATTATTAATACATTCTGTACATTGAGTCTAATAAAAATAGTAAAATAATTAAATGCCTAGTCAAAGAAAGGATGCTATAAGTTATTGGCATTATATTTTAAATATTGATAAATTTTAAAGAATGTCTCATGAAGCAACCACCTCCACAGTACTTGCTTAAATCTAGTCAATGGTAACTCTTTGATGAAATTAGGAAGCTAATTGTAAATTATTATTCACATGGCATAGGATTTTTTTAAGAAACACATTTTAGGTGTTTCCTCTAAAAGCAGCCCACGGAGGTTCCTGGAATTACCTATTTATTAAGCACTGCCAAATAATACACATTAATACAATCAGTAATAAGTACTATTAGGTTATATTACTAATTCTCATATTTACCAAACTAATGGTGTGGATAGCACTAAATGTAGTATTTTGTTGTTATACTTGATAGATATGTATATCAGATACAAATAATATTTAGTTTTCTTGTTTAAGGTACTCTAAAATTTTTGATACTTGTAAAATTAATATAGGTTTTACCCCTAAACATAGGTAGTTGAACAGTGAGCCATATCTATGGTTGTTTTGTACACAATAGTTAAACCAGCATTTTATATGGAAGACTTAGTCAAAATAATATGGTGAATAAAACCGCAACCCGAAACACCAAATGGTGTTTCCAAAAATTTCTCCATAATTTAGAGATAAGCATATCAAGAGTTAAATCTATTTAATCTTGTTGAATGTTCTTAAGACTTTGATGTCTCTACTATACAAATCTGAACTACATATTCTATTCATTCATTCATATTACAGTCAAAACCGAATATAACAACATCATTTATAATGACAGATCGGTTAAAACAGCCGAATGGCAAGCTCCCGGCCAAATCTCTATATAAAGTAATATTCATACACTCACACCTATTATCTAGCCCAAATTAAGCATCATTAAGAGCTTGTGTTATGGATACTAGATAACGAATAAAATATTCATAATAATATGTATATAAATATTAGAAATATTCTAAATAACATATAAACATCCATGACTCATAATTAAAGGCTCATACTCATCATACAAACATTTGCTCCTACCGGGATTTGAACCCGGGTCCTCTTGACTGAGTAGCCTGCATAGCAAGGTGTACAGACCGCTCGACCAGCCAGTCGTCAAAATAAGTACACATACCGCCTATAGCGACATTGGATATAGCTACATATTGCTGAAAACAGCGAAACTTCATTAATATTCATCGGTTATAACAACCAACCGTACCAATCTTATCATGACTAAGTCACAGTGCACTTCGACCTATTGGGATCTTTTGTGTCTCCCCTGCGTTTACTCTTCCTGTGTCCAGAATATAGATGCCATTAGCCTTACTATATCTTTAGGCAGAAACAGCCTGTAGTCTTCTGGCTTTGGATATGCCACTTCCAGAAGACTCATACTGGTTCTAGCCAGGGCATCACAATGACACGAGATGCATCATTGATTCCTGGCATTCACCACATACTCTACAAAGTTGTGTTGGGGAGAGTTGCATTTTATGTAGCATGTGGCTAGTAGCAAAATGCCCTGTGAGCGCCCCAATCAAGAAGCAAGCTTTTGTTCTTACAGTAACCGTATCAAACAGACTGAAATGACCGATTATAGTCTTTGAACTTTACTCTAGGTACTTTATTTTTTTCATAATAAACTTTTTTATTTCAATTAAAATAAAATAAATAAAAAAGCCTTTTATTTCTTGCTAAATAAACTTATACTAGTATACGATATAAATCAATATCTTTGTAATGATTTTTACCTTACTCTTTCTAATCTACTTATCTATTGAACTATTACTAGAAACTTATTTATGATTACTATTGAATAAAATATTGGTACAATTATTCTGCAAAAACCCCTCTGCGGGTGAAGGCCTCCTCCAAACAAGTCCACTTCTTTCTGTCTTGGGCAACTCATATCCAGCTGGGACCTGCCGTTTTGGCTATCTCATCCTCTCATCTCATAAGCGGTCTTCCTCTGTATCGTTTTCCCTGTGGGCCTGACCATGACGTTACCCTAAAAGTCCAGCGGTCGTCTGATAATCTCGCTATGTGGCCCGCCCATTTCCACTTCAGTTTTAGGGCATAGTTTAGAGCATCAGTAGCTTTTGATATGTCTCTTATTTTATTGTGTCTTATTTTTTGTATTTTCTTTATGTTAAGCATGCTACGCTCCAAACCCCTTTGACATGTCGTAATTTTTTTCTTTATTTTTGATGTGTATTTCCAGGTTTGGCAAGCATATGTTAGGCATGGTAAGAGACAGGATGTCATTACTTTAGTTTTAATATTTACTGGCATGTTGCTTTTAAGAATTTCCTTCATGCTCCAATATTTGTTCCATGTATGTTAAATACGACGCTCAATTTCTGAATAATTGTTTTCTTTATTAAAGCTGATTTGTTTCCCCAAGTAAATGTATTTATTTGTGTAGTTTATTATTTCATTATCGACTTTAATTGTTCTTTCCATGCTGTTGGTCATTATCATTGTTTTTGTAATGTTCATCTCTAATCCTACTTCTTTACTAACCGAATTTAGTGATTGAATCATGTGTTGTAATTGTAAGCTATTTTCTGATAGGAGCACCAGGTCGTCTGCGAAGCATAAGTGGCTCAGGTGTTTTCCATTACTGTTCAGGCCAGAATACTTCCAATTGAGCTTTCTTATTATAGATTCTAGGAGGGAGGGAATAATTTGCTGCACTCCTCTTTTTATGGGGAAGCTAGGGCCGTCACTTTCCATTTTCACTCTACCCTTGCTGTTTTTGTAGATGTTTTTTATTACTTGGTTATATTCATTTTCTACCCCCTGTGCTTTTAATGTTTCCCAAATAGCAGAGTGTGATACAGAGTCAAATTTGTAGTCTATGTAGGCGATGTATAGAGGCCTCTGTCTTTCTTGGTATTTTTCTATTAGGAGTTCTAAAGTGTGAACATGGTCTATTGTCGAGAAACTCTTCCTAAATCCCGCTTGTTCTACTGGTTGTTCAGCATCTAATGTAACACTTTATCTTTGGTTTTTATGAGAGTGGAAAATAATTTATAGAGATTGGTCTATAATTTGCAATATCACTAGGATCTCCTTTTTTGTAAATTACTATTATATCTGACTCTGACCATTGTGTCAGTGTTTTAGAAGTTTCTAATATGTTGTTGAACAGAGGAGTTAACGGTAGAGCTAGAAGAGAGTTAGCAGCCTTAATAGCATCATTCGTAATGTTGTCTGAACCGGGGCTCTTATTTGACTTTAGCCTCTTTATGGCTTCAACTACTTCTGTTTCTGAGGATGGCAATTCTTTTATTTATTTCAATTAGTTACATTTTATTTGAAAACAAGTTCATATGCATAACCTATCCCCATACTACAAACATACATATGCCTATTAATATGACTGTACTTGTGTATATTGCTTAAAACAACTATCGGACATAGCGTCCGAATTATACAGTCCCTTTAATGTCGGTATATCCGGTTTTGACTGTATATTAAAAACAATTTAATAACCAAGTTTGTTCAACTTAAAACCACATAATACCCAATATCTGAACCAATAAACATGGACACATTCCCTAGTTCAATATTAGGTCATGAATCCTAAACCTTACAGAAAAAATATTACAAATGTAACAGGGTATTCAGTTGAATACACACAATGTAACAGGGTATTCACATGAATGTTCAGTTGAACATTCATGTGTTGATGTCCATTCATATTTTGGTGTCCCTACCCTTTATTATGATTAAAACACTTACTACCTGTTAGTACTAAAACCCATCTAATCACTGACTCAATAATTAATTATGGTGAAATGTGCTGTAATAACTTATATCAAGAGTACTGGCCTAATTTTCTAGTCATCAACTTATTCATTAAAAATAATTCTAATTATTTTTTATCACAAAAGCTAATAGAAACCTACTTGTATTTAATAGCATAATATACCCTATCTTACATTATTTTATTTTTCAGATTGGGCATGTGGTGGACAATGGGCACGTTGTGTTCAGTTTTTAACTACGCTTGCACAAGCCCTTGCTGAGCATCAAGTGGCAATATGTGTATGCTTCAATGGTGCTCATCCAACACCACCAGCTACTCCACAACATTGGATTCTGAATCAGTCCACTTATAGGCAAAGGGTCAATTTGGTTAGTCCTAAAATAAGTAACAGGCCCTGCAGTCCAAAATAAACAATTTGCACACATAGCACTTTTACTAATGAACCGAATTGAATGTATTCGTGCCAAAAAGTGACGTCATGAAGCTGTGCTAATGATGCTCACGAAAAAAAGGTAGTACAGTCAGTGTGTGGGCAATTTGTGGTTATATATTATGACATAAAGTTTGCGATAAATGAAAAAAATATATTTTTGAATTGATAAATACTTGTTAACACACCTTATTTGCTACAAGTACTTCCTCAATTTACTCTTTGATAAAAATTATGGAAATTGATAGGATTACACATGAATGAGCGAAAGTGTGGTCTGAATTGTTTGCACACAAACAGTGCACAAAGCACTGTATTTAATTCCGTTCAAGGTGTTTACACTGTAAAGTTGGTAATGTTTGTGTATTTTGGACCATATGGTAAGTGGTCACTTTTTACTAGATCTTAAATTTCAGTGTATTTTCAATTTTAGAAATACTATAAATTCACAAGTGCTTTGTAATAAGCTGACATATTAAAACTTTTACATATTAGGGATGTTGCATAAGTTTGAATATGGCACAATTTTTCACAAATTTGGAAAATATATGCAATTATTACCCATAAAAACAATTCAACCTTAAAACTTATGGAATAATGTTGAAATTATATGGCTTAGAAAATTTATAAAAATATTTTTTTGTCCAAAATTTTTCAAAAATTTTAATGATATTAGATTGCTTGCATTATTTTAAAATACTATTATAATGACAAATAATAACAAACATATTACAAAGTTATTATTGATTTTGTCAATTAAATAAAGTTTTTGAGTAAATATAGCATCATGAAACATCATCTGTTCTGCAGATTTTATATGGAGTGCTTTAGAACAACATATTCGCAACATATCAAACATACCACTGTACTGTATCTGTGAAACTATTGATTTTAAGCATACTATTTCTTTTGCAATACTTATGAGTTCTAAACTTATTATTTACTAGAGAGAGACGACCACCTGGCCGAGTGGTCTGTACCCCAGACTACTCGGTCAAGAGGTCCCGGGTTCGAATCCCAGTAGGAACAAATGTTTGTATGATGAGTACGAACATTTGTTTACGAGTCATGGATGTTTATTTAGTATATTTCTAATATTTATATACATATTATTATCATTATTTCTCCGTTATCTAGTATCCATAACACAAGCTCTTAATGATGCTTACTTTGGGCTAGATAATAGGTGTGAGTGTATAAATATTATTATTATTATTATTATTATGTGACTGATTTACTAGCGACCCGCCCCGGCTTTGCACGGGTGCAATGCTTATGTAAATATTATGCATATAAACCTTCCTTAAGAATCACTCCATCTATTTAAAAAAACCGCATCAAAATCCGTTGCGTAGTTTTAAAGATCTTAGCATACATAGGGACAGAGAGACGGCGGATAGTGACTTTGTTTTATACTATGTAGTGATGAAATTTAGAAAGACCGTTGTCAACTACCCTATTATTTTTGTAAACATGTGAGGGGCTTATACACACAATGTTTTTCAAAAGCGCAGACTACCCGCCGCGTACTCTAGAGTTTTTATGCCACGTGATTAAGATTACTGAATTAAAATAAAGAGTAACATAATATTAACATAATATTAAGTAATATTATAACAATCACAAAATTTTTAATATTATTCTAAATGTTATTTAATAATTGTTTAAAAGATATTTAGAAAAGTTTCTAAACTTGAATAATATCCTGTTCTCGGTAACTGAACCCGCGACCTTTCACCATCTAGGTGACCACTCTGACAACTGAGCTACTGAGGACTTGGGATAACCATGACCTATGAATAAAGGAGATAGTAAAGTTATACTATCTCCTTTAATCAGTCAAGTATTACGTAAAGCTTAGGATTTTATGGTTTCTTACATAAATAACTGTACGAAAAATTAGTGCTTAGGAGTTGGCTCAAATTTCAAATCCCATACAAACTTTTACCATCTCCTTTGCATGTGGATCTTTAATTGTTTCGACATTGTGAGAGTAGCTAGACGTTACCTTATAACACAAAAACAGATAGACTAGAAGAAATTATTTGGGTAATTCCAAGCTTAGTAGTCAGCTTTTCAGTAGCTTAATAGTCAGGTCAGAGCAGTCACCCAGATAAGGTTGCGGGTTTTGTGCAACCAGGACTTATTTTTTTCCAGGTTATATATTTTTCTATCAATATTATTAATGTCACTTTTATCATAGGTTTTACGGCATATTGCTACTAAAGGAACACCACCACCTAAAGTATGGTGGGTACCACCCACAGGACTACACTCCTGCTTAAGGACTGCTCTAAGATACCTCAATATTCCTGTTGTGAGTAAATTTATATTCTAATATTAGTATAATAAAATTAACAAAAACAATTTTAATTATCTTCCTTTTTTTGTATAGATGGTATCTACAGATGACCATTGCCAAGAGGTTGTGGGTCTTTGCCGCGAAAAAACATATGCAGGCTTGGTGGGAGGGTCAGGCGAATATTTAGTTTTTCAACCTCCAAGATATTTTAGCTCTTCACAATTGAAACTTACATATAGGGTATGCATTTCAAGTATTTATTGTTTCTGTATGCCATTTTTACATTTTGTATACTGATTTGGTTTATTTCTATGTAGTCCTCCTTGGAAACAAAGGAATATATGGTGCATGAACTACCAGAAGTGCTTGATGTGCCACAAGATCGCCTTTGCCTTATGGCAGCATTATTAGGCGGCACCATACTTTCAGAACAAAGTCTTACAGATTTCTATAAACGTTTGGGAATCACCCAAAAAAAGGTAAAGTATCCATAAAATACGTACTTATTTTAACCACATATATTAATAAAAGTAGAGAACGTATATGTGACTAATTATTTCTTGAAAACAAAGGTGTGTAATTTTCTATTCCTTCTATGAAGATACGAGAGATATTTAGTCATGGGAAACTCCCCGCAAAACTCACCACACACATCAAACCATGTCGATAATATAAAATCGAACTATATGTTAATCTGTGAAGTACCAACATAGATTTTTATTCCATGTAGATTTCACAAAGAATTAAAAATTATGGGTTAGCGCTAGGAATGGGTACGGGTAACACAGTAAAAACTGAGTTATAGTAAATACTGACTTAGTAAATACCGAGTATTTATTAATATGTAATCAGTATTAACCGGCGACCGATAATAACATAGACGAGTAACTAGCCCATCCAAAATGACACCCCCAAAGAGACTCCAAAGTGGGCGGGGCTTAAATCGGACTCCGCGCCATGATTTAGTTTGTCATTGACTGCGTCACGGTGATGTACTCGTAAAAAAATAATAAAATCTCAGTAAATATTCCAAAAGTGAAGTAAAATGGTGTGTCAGTCGCGTAGGTGAACATAATAAGAACACTGGAATTAAATTTTACATGTAAGTCTCTCCTAAACCTTTATAATCGAGTCAAATATAAACAAAAATATTAGCCGCCATGTTGGGCCAATATTTGTGGACAATTTGAACAAATACACGAGTGGATGATGTTATGCAGTCATTTGTGTGTGACAGTATTTATTTATTTTCAACTCAACTTTTAACTCTGCAAACTTTTATGACGACTTATTGTTATTGTGTTTGTTTAATAGTTAATTTACCTACTAATAATCAATTATGGCTTTATACATCGTTGCCTTATATACTTTTTGTAAGAATGATAAACAAACCTCCAATTTATGGATATTTTGCCACAGTTCCTTACAATATGATGCCATTTTCTACACCTTTCTCAATAAATTTATGTTTCGTTATTACTTTAATAATTTACATTTACAATATGATGTGGAAATAGTATAGGTATCTATTTCAAACTGTTAAGGATAAGTCGTAGTAAGTAAAGTTGTAGACTGCAAGATAGTTTCGTGAGGTTATTGAAATAAAACAAAATCATAATTTGAATAGAGAAGATAGTTGGACCACACCAGCTTGGGATCTTATCATCCAAATTACAAAGTCTCAAGCCCGTATTTACTCTTTCTTCGGACACTGTAAGCTCCATGGCGTGAATCGGAACACTCAAAATATAACTATAAAAAATATGACGGTAGTTAATATTAAACTAATCAAAGACAACTGACATCTTTACTTCAGTCTTCCCGAGACCTTGATCGCTATAAAGTAATCGAAACATTGGGTATTAAAAATCATAATGTGACATCTAATTAAACGCAAGTTAAATCCAGTAAAGTGGTTTTATTTTAAGAAATAATTTATTTCATTAAATTTATTTCAAGAAATAAAACCACTTGATGACAATTTTTTTTTCTTATGTCCTTAATACAAATAAATAATGTCATGACAGATATTTAGATTTTTTTTATTTAAATGAATGAAGCGAACCCATTTCATTTCTGATCTTTAAAAATAGATAATTAAGACATTACGTTAAATTGACTGTTTAAATCAGTATTATTCGTCTCAACTCTAAAATTGAATAAGTGGACCGATTTACAACATTGCTATATTTATTAAAAATGACGATATATAATTATGAAAGTCGTCATAAAATTTTGCATGGTTACATTGTGCATGTATGACCCGTCCGGCGCGTGTAAATCAGAAGACCGAGAGGGCGCTATACAATTTCGATATTAGCCGATTTTATCCGACGTTCTCTTTTAGCCGCCGAGGGTACCCATTTCGCGACGAGTTTTGTATGAAGTTATGCTTCTAGGCTCTCTACGTTCGCCGGTATTAACTCACTAGAGACAGTATAAACTTTTTTGTGATATTTTTGTATCTTTCGAATATGGTGTAGGTATAATAAAATCAAGAACAAGGCCTTCTGAGGAATAATATTTAATAAAGAGACATGATAAATAATTTTTCAATGTATTCGTGTCGTGGTAAAGTTTATGTTAACATTTCGCTTGCCTTAAATATCTTAAAATCGCTTCATAGCATCTTGCTCACACACACAAGATATATTTGATTTCTTCAGTCACTAAATTAGGCAAAATATTCATTTCTTCTATCTTGTAATGAGCATTTTGAACAATAACATTTTTTTATTTATCTTTCGTATAGCAGAACTCTTTCTTCTACTTTTGGTTCGCAGCGCGGCGGCGGGCGGTATCACCTAGAAACGTATTTTTTCGAGAATAGAACGTAGATCACGTTCTATTATTTCTGGAAACAACTTAATATCAACTCCAAAAAATATGTTTCTAGGTGCTGAATACCTACTTAAATTTAATTATTTTTTCCTTTAATTTTTTGTAGTCAGTTTTAATTTTTGTTTAATTTTTATTTTTTTATTTTTAGTGATAACTTTCTAAGTTCAAAGCTAGATGGGTGACCTTCAGCTTACATTGATCCCTACTATCGTATCGTTTCACTAAAACGTCATAGCAAAGCAAAAATTCGCAATTTCGCATACATAGATGACTTTCTCATTTCAGTTTTTTTGATTTAAAAACCAAACTACCCAACTGATATTGAAAAAAATTTTATGGAACCAAATGGCAACTATTCCGCAAAAAGAATCACTTAATTCGGATCAGAAATCTCGGCGTAATCGATGTACATACATATAAAAAAAACATACCAACCGAATTGAGAACCTCCTAGCTTTTGAAGTCGGTTAATGAGACCGCACTACACAAATTCAGACCACAGATTCAGGTTACAGAAGGAACCAAGGACATATATGGGTTTTGTTGTGTTTCTGGAGATTAGCATACACAAATGTAGTATTAGTAAAAAGCTAGTTAAATTACCTACACATTAAATATAAAAATATTGTATACGGATTCATACAGAAGATGTAGAATAAACTCCTAAAATGAAGGGTAGACGAAAATTTCTGCCCTTGCGGAAAGTTTTTATCCAATTTAAAGAATCTATTACTATTTATGTATATCACGTTGGGACATCATTGGAATCGTTACTTAATTTGCTTGACGACGGTATTTTTTTGCGTCTTTTTACGTTGCTTGGTTAGAGAGTTAAAAGCTTTATTTTGCGCCGTGGTAACTGCGCCGGATCGGCGTGAGCTTCTCGCGATGACTACGGACTTGTAGGCGTTTGCATTTTGTCGACGATCCAACACGCCACATTATATAGGACAGGTAGCGAGCGGCACGCCGCGATATAAACTAGTGTTTCACATAAGTAATAAATATCGCCGTCTGCGCTGTTTGGAGGACCCTTCCTACTCTATTCTTGGGGTGCATGTGGACCTGGGCACACATTGCCGTATCTACGTGTGCCTTTATAGATCCCACAGCGGTGACATGGAGACAACTCGACTTTTCGAACATCTTAGTCGGGTGGCAGATGTTGCGCAGGAGCAGTTTCCCACCGCGGAATTGGTGTTTTTAGGGGACTTCAATGCTCACCACGAGTCGTGGTTAAGTTCCTCTAAAACTGACCATGCTGGTAGAACTGCCCACGCTTTCGCTCTCACGCATGACCTGACCCAACTGGTAAACCAGCCCACCAGGATTCCAGACATTGTCGGTCACGCGCCCTCATTGTTGGACCTTCTGCTGACGACTCGCCCGGATGGATATCGGCTAGAGGTTCGTGCTCCTTTGGGATCATCGGATCACTGCCTGATATCCGCTGGGGTGCCACGGGCGTCGCCACCGGTACCTATGGTTGCCAAACGCCGCATCTGGCACTATGCGTCGGCAGATTGGGACGGTATGCGGGATTACTTCGCATCTGTTCCTTGGAGGCAGCGCTGTTTCAGTGAGCTGGACCCGAACGCTAGCGCTACTGCTGTTGCTGATGAGATCATGTTAGGGATGGAGTACTATATCCCTCACTCCGATCTCATCAGTAGGGGTAGGCGTAACCTCTGGTTCAACCGCGATTGTGCCTTAGCTGTTGAAAACAGACAGTCGGCATACCGCGCTTGGATCAGGGGCCGAGCTTGCGGGGATCCCAACATTGACTCATTGAAAGCAGTCTATAACAACGCCACCAAGTCCTGTAAAAGGGCCTTCATCAGAGCGGATGCACAGCGCGTTGCACGAGTTGGCCAAGAACTTCTTACGCATCCTACGGGAAGCCGTAGCTACTGGCGTCTGGCCAAAGCCGTGCAATCCAACTTCTGTCATCCCTCGCTGCCCCCGTTGAGATGTTCTGACGGCTCGCTAGCTCACAAGCCGCAAGAGAAAGCCGATCTTTTGGTAAAACTCTTTGCTGCTCACTCCCGAATCGATGACTGCAACTTACAGCCACCAACACTCTCCCACTGTGGCCACACAATGCCCGATATTCGTATTAGGCAATGTGATGTACGTGCGGAGCTTCAGTCAATCGACGTCCGGAAAGCTAGTGGACCTGATGGCATTCCAGCGATAGTACTGAAAAACTGCGCAGCGGAGTTGTCTCCTGTCTTAACGCGGCTATACCGTCTTTCTCTCTCTTCTGGGTGTGTGCCGGAATCTTGGAGAGAGGCCAATGTGCAACCGGTCCCCAAAAAGGGAGACCGATCAGACCCAGCTAACTACCGCCCGATAGCTGTCACCTCAGTTCTTTGCAAGGTCTTGGAACGGATCTTAAACCACCAGCTGATCCGATACCTAGAAGATCACTCATTAATTAATGATCGACAGTACGGGTTTCGGCCGAAACGGTCAACGGGTGATCTTCTAGCGTACTTAATGCATGTCTGGGGTGAAGCTATTGACAAACGTGGTGAGTCAGTGGCAGTTAGCCTTGACATTGCCAAAGCGTTTGATCGGGTCTGGCACAGGGCTCTTCTCTCCAAGCTCCCGGCATACGGTCTGCCCGCTCAGCTCTGTAACTGGATTGCCGGCTTCCTGCATGAACGAAGAATCCGTGTCCTCGCAGATGGATACGCTTCGCGGTTCATGTCAGTGAATGCTGGTGTACCACAAGGCTCTGTTCTATCCCCCACACTCTTTCTTCTTCATATCAATGACATGATTCCGTTAGGAAACATTCATTGCTATGCAGATGACAGTACAGTGCATGGGGGATATTACGGTCGCCCAGGGGCTGGGCGCGCTGAAACCGAGAGGGAGAGAGAGAATCTTACCATTGAGCTCGACAGGGTGTTGAACCTCGTATCTGAATGGGGATCTAACAATCTTGTTGAGTTCAATGCTAAGAAAACACAGGTGTGCGCGTTTACAGCTAAAATGTCGCCGTTCCTTCCCCTTCCGTCTCTTCAGGGCACGACTCTTTCGGCACAGGGCTCCCTAAATTTGCTAGGCATGGAGATATGATGCGATCTGAATTCCAGGAACTACATCGAAACCGTGATCATAACAGCCTCACGGAAGCTCGGTGTCCTGAACAAGGTGCGTCGATTTTTCACGCCTGACCAATTATGCCTGCTCTATAAAACTCAGGTCCGGTCATGCGTGGAATATTGCTCGCACTTGTGGGATGGCTCCGCCAAGTACCTTCTCGATGCCCTGGACAGATTGCAGCGTCGTGCTGTCCGTATCATTGGCGATGTGGAGGTCACCAACAACCTTGAGCCTCTGCAATTGCGTCGAGACATTGCGTCGCTTAGCGCCTTCTATCGGCTATATCACGGAGAGTGTTCTGAAGAGCTATTTGACCTTATCCCACCTTCCCCCTTCCTACTCAGGAGCACGCGTGCCGGTCTTCGGAGTCATCAATTCACTGTCTCCACCTCAACATCACGTACAAAGAAATTTAGTAGCTCTTTTCTTTGTCGAACTTCCAGAACTTGGAATTCTTTGCCAGCACATGTGTTCCCTCCTTCCTATAACATGGGTTCCTTCAAAAGAGGCGTGAAAAAGCACCTTTCGGGCCGGCAAGGTGGAGGCGGCTAGAGCAGTGTCTGAACTGCACTAGCTGTCTTCGCATATGGACTCTTCTTACCGCTTCCCATCAGGTGGTGTTGAGTCATTTGTCGTGCTTTGTATAAAAAAAAAAAAATGGACAATTACCAACCCGCATTGGGCCAGCGTGGTGGTGCTATGGCCCAATCTCCTCATTCTGGGGGAGGCTTATGCCCAGCAGTGGGCGTCTCTTGGCTGAAATGATGATGATGATGAATTAGGACAATTAGAACACGCATGTTTTATTAGGGGTCACCCTACCACCTTCTGATTAGAGGCTTATCCTCTAAAGACAGACAGCTATACACATACATGCAGGGAAAATGTAGTTACTGGCACTATGCGTAGATTGCTTGGTCTGGTAATTTGAGTAACCGGTCATTTTCGAAACTAAATTCTGGTATTTTGCGTAGATGGTAAGACGCGTAAATAATCATGGTCATCTGCGTATCAGGTAATTGGCGTTTCTGGAAGTATGCGTCGAAACGTACAGCACGCAGACATTAGCTATTGCTTATTCTCTAATATTTATTGGGCTGTGCTATGTCCTTAGCCGTGCCCCGGGCCCAAAGGGAGTTATGGTACGGGCAAGTAGAGTCGCATATGGCAGAAGTGGCGGCTGCTCAACGCTCACGTTCCGCCTCCTCCTTCCTGCTTATGACCTCACAGAAAGTGAGAACTGTTTGCTACGACCTGTCGTTCTCGACCATTTGGCAATGACGGTCTAGAGGGAGAGGTCGTTACTAATTATTTTATAGGGACTTGCCATAATTATTATTATTCAGTATAATAAGTACCTATTATTATTTTAGTATTATTCAGTATAATAATGTTTTTAATAAATCATTTATTAATTTCATTAAAAATTTACATAGCAAGTGCCTCCAGAGACATTAGTGAAGAGTGTGTGCCAATTTGTTCGTGAGTTGCCTTCATCAGATGTCGATACTGCATGTATTGAAGTATTTGGAGATCTCAATGATTTGCGAGCTGCTAAACTGAAACAAGCAGTTCAATATTATTTAAATGGCACAAAAGATGGATTCCTTAAATACAGGACAGCTTCTGGTATAGTGTTATTATATGTATCTAATAAAAAAATATTTTTATCCACAGTTACATGTATTTAATTAAGATATGTTTTCAGGACGTCGGCCAAAGAACAGCAAAAGGAATAAGCCCGAAATTAGCCCTCAATCCACTTCAGTTGACTTGGATACCTCCAAGCTGGCGACAGAAACATCAGAACATGAGGTTTACAATTTAACATACATAACCTCATATTGCTACAGTCATCCACGCCTTTTGCACTTCACTATTAACATTGGCATCCATTGAAGAGTCGTCATTCGTTGTTTGCATGAGTCTAAATTTAAAGTTGTGTCTCAGTGCCGTGTGATCCTATTCACCCAGATTTCCTTTATTAACCTCCATTTCTATATATTTATATGGTTTTTATTCATTTTTCCAAATTTTTTATTATTTATGAACACTAAGCACTTGGGATTACTCAAAAGAATGAGGAAATGAATAAATTACAGCAAAAAGGCTTGGAAGATTACAAATTGGCTACAGCAAATGCGTCTATGAACGCGGACTTTAGCATGGAGGACCAGGTGTCGGAGATGCATCACAGTATCGCAAGCTTGTCGCTTGACGGCGGCGACGCTGGCGTCATCGGCCAACCACCAGTGAAGCCGGCTGACAAGAACGATAAACAACCTACTTCAGCTAAAGAGGTGTTGTATTTTATACACATTTTATGATTTTAGTTGCGAAAACTGTTGGGTAACAATCTATAGATCCCGACAATAGATCCATGGTGTATATGGATACATAGCCGTAAATGATAAACTGTTTGTAAAACTCAATAACTAACAATCATGTTGCAGAATTATGTGCATAATCAATCATGCTTGAACAGTTTATAATACTTGCGAGTTTTTAAATATTGCAACGTGTTATTCAATATCCGTTTTTTTCTTTATGAATTTTCAATAAGTTGCAATGAATATACCGAAATTTAAAAAACTATATAATTAGAACAAGATCTTTCATTTTGACCGTTCACGAAATCCCGAACTTGTATAGCATTTTCACATGATAAAGCTAGCTGAAATGCAAGAATTTCATAGTGAATAGTTTAAAAGTTGAGATGTAAAGTTAAAAAGCAATGAAGTTTTCTTTATATATTATAAATTAATACTTATCTAACTTTCTTTAATGGCAGTTTGTAACTAGCATTTGCAGCACATTTAGGTGGTTATTTTGGGTGCTATATCTGAAACACTTCAACTATATTCTGCATAGTCAATTCAACACTATTTGAGCCAACAAACCAAACTAAGTACTGAGTATATGAACTGATGACCAGTGGTATAGAGGGGCCTTTTTTCTAACAGAACTACAGAAATATCAATAATTCAGCTGCCGCCAATAACTGAACTACTGAGACGGAAGGCTGAGTAGTCCACTTATCAGACAAAACAATTGACTACTAACACTTTACTATATTAGGCCGACACAATATTTTGTTTTGCAAAATCTTGTCCCATGATAATTCCTTATTAATACTGTTAGTGGAGATGACAACTGTGGTTGCCTCAAACGGAATACGACGACTTGAGGCGGTTGATTTCCCTAATATTAAAGACTTGTGTCAAGAAACAACCATGCCAAAGACATTTATCCTATCCATTATCTATCCGATTGTTTGGACTAAAAACTAACAATAAAATAAATTGTAATGGATAGGACGCATAAATATTTCTCTTATTTATTTTTTACTTTACATCAACAGGGTCGGCAAACTTTGAGCAAGCAACTACAAATCGACGATAACTGTCCGTCAGCACCGGCAGAAGTACTCCGTACATGTGCGGAACGTCACGCTCGTGGCCTTATGCACCCACAGATGCTTTCCATCCTCACACACCGCCAGGTAATTTATACTACTCTGTCAAGAAAGTACCGGGAAAAGATCAATAATACACAAAATGTTATATATTCATCGAAATTTATTTTATCACATTTAAAGTATGCTCCTTCAGAAACAATACACTTACGCCAACGAATAATCCAATCATCAAAACATTTTTTCAACACTGTTTCCGGAATTGAGTTCAGTTCTCGCCGCAAATTCTCCTTTATGTCTTCTGCCGATTGAAAACGGGTGCCACGAAGTGGTAATTTGAGTTTAGGAAAAAGAAAGAAGTCGGCTGAAGCCATATCTAGTGAATATGGTCGTTGCTCGATGGTATTTGTTGAGTGTTTTGTCAAAAATTCGTTCACAAGGATGGCCTTTTGAGAAGGCGCATTAGGGGGCGGAACTTTCGCATAATGTCGATTGTCCTAAAGTCGTTTGTCATACATCAATTGGCATAATCATCAAACAGCATAACACTAATGTCACATAATTCTTCCTTCGCATAACTTATAAGTAGCATAACTGTCTAAAGGCATATTATTATAAAGCATAATAAATTAAATCCCTTATTTCATTTGGCATAACATTAGGCAGTCCTAAAATCCCTTAGCATAATTTTATTTGCCATAACTATAGAAAAACCAAATTTTATTTGGCATATTATAGGTAGTCCTAAATCTTATATTGATTAAATCAAATTATCAGCCAGATCAGATTTGAACTAGCACAACCCGACTCCACGTGGCCTGACCTTGCCCTACACTAGAGTGTAATTTGAGCCCGCGTAGGCGCGGAGGGGCGGGGCGGACCGCTAGCTGAGGAGCAGGTGGTTTGAAAGGTCGCCGCCACTGCGGTGGTGACCGAAAACCATCTGCGTCGATAAGCTCGCGTGGGACCGCCAGAGCCCCGCAGTGCCGGAGCCGTGACAGAAGTCATGCATGCTGCGTGCCTGTTTGCATGCTGCATGCTTGTTTGCATGCTGCATGCCTGCTTGAATGCTGCATGCCTATAAAGTTGTAAAAACTATGTTAGATACTCACTATTTACAAGGAGCATTAGCAGTCAATTGTTATTGTTACAGCAATTATGCTTTAAAAAAATATGCTTTAAGATATTACTCGTTGTGATCATTATGCTTTACATAAGTTATGCTTTTTAAAATTCTGCATAAAGCTATTCTTGTGTCTTTCAAAATTTATGCCTTTTAATACTTATGATTATGACACAATTTTTTACCGTAAACTATATAAGGACTTTTAAAATTATGCGTCGCGATAATATGCAACACGATGATTATTGGTTTTCAAATTATGGAACATGATATTATGACAATAAACGTTATGCTTAAAATTACGGAGCCGGCGCATTATCGTGGTGCAAAATCCAAGAATTTTCTTTCCACAAATCTGGCCTTTTTCGTCGAATTTGCTTTCTTAAACGCCGCAAAACGCTCAAATAATATTTATTTACCGGTTGGTCTTCCGGCAAGAATTCCGAGTGCACAACACCGCGAGAGTCAAAGAAAACAGTCAACATGACTTTAACTTTTGATCGACTGTGGCGTGGTTTTTTCGGTTTCAGTTCAGTTGGAAGGCGCCACTCCGAAGCTTGTTGATTAGTTTGCATGTCAAACTCAACCAGTAACAATGCGTTTAATGAATGTTGGGTCAGAATTGACTCGTTCTAGCATGTCCTCAGCGACTCTCATGCGATTGAGTTTTTGGAGAAAATCCTATTCTTTTGGGACTAGCCGAGCGGCAACATGTTTCATACCCAAGTGATTATTTAAAATGGTACGGATCGACTCGTGAGATACAGAAAGTTCGCCGGCTATCGCTCTCAAAGTTGAATGAGGATTTTTAGTCACTATTTCCCGCAGTTTTGCGATGTTAACTTCAGATGTTGACTTCAGTTGCAGATGTTGATGGCCTACCAGAGCGAGGCAAATCTTCCATCATATCTCGACCGCTTTTGAACGCTTTGTACCACTCATAAGCCCGTGTTTTAAACCGACTTCAAAGAAAGAGTTTATATGTTCCACTGTATGTATTTTTTTTTTGTATGTATGTTCACCGATTTCTCTGTCAATTGTGAACCGATTTTCAAAATTCTTTTTGCATTTGATAGAGTATACTCTAGAGGTGGTCCCATTGTCACCAAGTCAGGTTCTGATGATGGGATCCCATGGAAATCGAGGGCAAACCAAAATATTTATAGGCACGTGTGACATGTTTTACTTTTTTCTAAAGCTATTCAAGTATTTGCTTTTATTTGTCATTATCTCATGTTGATGAGATGATGATTCAAGGTACAATTCCTTAACGGTTAGGAGCTAGAAGATAATTCTTTCACTGTGTATTTCAACCAAGGACTGAGAGACAGACAAGTCGATAGTGCTGAATGACGGTCACCCATCTATGAAAAAAAAAGTTTTTTTTAACAAAAATAAAACCGACTTCAAAACACTAAAAAGGAAAAAATAATTAAATTTCAGTACCTAGATACCTACTTACCTCCTAAAATGTATTTTTTGGAGTTGGTGCTTCACTTTCTATTGTCTCTGGAAACAGCTTAGCACCAACTCCAAAAAATACATTTTAGGAGGTAAGTAGGTATTATTTTTTCCTTTTTAGAGTTTTGTAGTCGGTTTTATTTTTGTTGATAAAGTCGACTTACCGTAAGACTTCTGTAACATTTTCAGGGACTCCGAACACGAAATTCCATTGGCGATGCAAAATTTAAGACAAACTCTGTTCTATGTTTTTGTCCATTATGAAATTCGCAATACACACTAGATATGATATAACTAAAAACAGCACTGTATTTAATATAAAATAACAGACGCAATTCAAACTTCTTGCCAGAACGGAAAACAGTTGAGCCAATCTAACAACTACAAAAAAAAACAAAAAATTGAAATTGGAACCGTAAACAAATCATCCATTCCCGATACTTTTTGACTGTTAATGGAGAAAGTTTATCGTGGCTTAAGAAGATAAACCCTTGTCTTTTGGGTATTGAATTAGCAGCTCTCTGTTATGTTCTATCATAAATTTCTTAAGTATAAACCTTAGACTGGTACAGGTCAAATCAAATTTAATGAATGTTACTCTACTAGGTCGCTCTGCCAGTCTTAATGGAAGATGACCACCACCGCGAAATACCATCCATACACCACTTCTTCAGGCCAATCAGACAAAACGTCTACGCCATCGTGTACAACATGCACCATCATCGCTTTATGGCTCAAAAAGCAAGAGGTAAACAAGTTGTAATATTGACAGAGATCAATATTTCAAGCTCTGAAACCATAACAACTAAAGCTTACTAAAACACAAAATATATTTCATAATTATATCACTTTTATTCACATTACAAACAAATGTAATGTAATTTAAGGTATTGGATAGGTCTTCAAATTACTTAATAAAATAAAATAGAATAAAAATAAATAATTAATAATAATTAAAATTATTTCAATTATATTCAAAATACAACCAGGATTTTACGAATGGAATTATTAATATTTGTTGTAATAAGTAGTTGAAAATGAAGGTTAATCAGAGCTGATAGAATGTCTCCGAATTCAATGTTAAGATTTGTGGTAATTATTTTCTATTATTTAAAAAAAGTATTTTTGTACCGCATTTACTATAAAACTAAAACATATTAATTAATAATATTAATTTCCAGTTTGCACAAAATACTTCATACAAAAATTTCTTACTTAAAGATATGTTGGAGGAAGATATGGAGGAGCTCGGTGGCGAATTGGTTTGAGCGCTCTGGTTTCGAATACGAAAACAAAGCAACTTTCGCCATGGTCGACTCCGGGATGGGTCACCCAAAATTTATAATCTCGAGCTCCTCCGTGCTTCGGAAGGCACGTTAAGCCGTTGGTCCCGGTTGTTACTGCAACTGCTTTAACCCACCAACCCGCATTGGGCCAGCGTGGTGGTGTTATGGCCCAAGCTCCTCATGTGTTTCTTCCATGTAGGAAGGCCTGTGCCCAGCAGTGGGACGTATATAGGCTGGTGATGATGATGATGATGTAAGATATGTTATTTCTTTATTATAGTCGTTATATTTGTTCAATTCAAACTAACTATTTCAAAGGAACTAAAAATCACTCATCTCTAACTGTGTCATGAACGTTATAGTCACCGAATTTGTTAACATCTTGAACCCAAGCAAAAAAAATGTATTATACTCGCGCGTCATGCTTCATGAGATTTTTGGTCCCTTGGAGAACAAATGGGTTTTCATTGTAAGCAACACGAACCATTACACCCGTATCCCAAGCGCAGTGATTTTTTTAACATCCTGCCAGTAGCAAGTATAATATTAGTATAAAGGCTACGCGCTAGCTTAAATAGGTAGCATCAAGTAATAGGTACCATAACGTATAACGTCGGTGGGCGTGCAAGACCGCGTAAGAACAATTTGCAATACCGCGTATGTGCTTTTTTGTTTATTTCACAGGATGGAAGAAAATAGATAGTATGTTGGATATCCTTACACATTTATTTGACTGAACTTCTTTGGGATTTCTCTGGGTGTTGTTTAATGAGAATCTAGTATAAGCGAATCAGCGCTAAAATCCTAGTGCCGCCATATTTCAAATTTACGACTTTTGTAAATACGCGGTATTGCAAACTGCTCTAACGTGGTCTTGCACGCCCACCGACAATAAGGGACGATTAGGACATTGAGAACCGGCAAAATTCTAGGAATCGGGTTTTTGGATTAGAATTGTATAACAGATTGATAAGCTTCAACTGTAATTTCCTCTATTTCAGAAGAAGGACAAGCAGCTACATCTTCGAATAATGACCGTGTATGCACAGTACAGATATCCGAATGGATCTATTCCCGCATGAACCCGGGAAAGAATTCCGAGTCTGTATCGGGAGTAGTACTTGATTGGCCCGTGCCAACTGTGCAAAGACTTTGGTTCGGGTGAGCTATTAATATTATTATAAAAATATGAACTGTTCTTTTTTAATTTTTAACCGACTTCAAAAACGAGGAGGTTCTCAATTCGGCCAATATGTTTTTTTTTTTTTTTTTCTATGTATGTACACCGATGGCGCCGAGATTACTGATCCGATTTACGTGATTCTTTTTTTGTTCTATGCGGAATAGCTGCCATTTGGTCCCATAAAATTTTTTTCAAAAACAGTTGGGTACTTTGGTTTTAAATTTAAAAAAACTTAAATTATGAAGTCGTCTACATATGCGAAATTGCGAAGTTTTGCTTTTCAAATGACTTTTTAGTGAAACGATACGATAGTAGGAAACAAAATAAGTTTACGATCACCCATCTAGCTTCGACCGTAGAAAGTTACCACTAAAAATTGTGAAAAAAAAAAATTAAACAAAAATTAAAACCGACTTCAAAAAACTGAAAAGGATAAAATAATTAAATTTAAGTAGGTATTCATCCCCTAGAAACATATTTTTGTAGTTGGTGCTAAGTGGTTTCCAAAAACAATAGAAAGTGAAGCACCGACTCCAAAAATATGTTTGTAGGGGATGAATACCTACTTAAATTTAATTATTTTATCCTTTTCAGTTTTTTGAAGTCGGTTTTAATTTTTGTTTAAATTTTTTTATTATATTTATTTCCTATTTTGCTGTATGTTTAAAAGACAGTGCATCAAGTGTAATAATTGTACTACAAAATCCGCCTCTATTACAAACTGAATAAATGCGTTCTTAAGGTGGAACTGTCCCACTTGATGCATTGTTCAACTGTAATATTTAATGTTAGTATTGGTGTTAACCGCCTCTGTAGTGTAGTGGTTATGATCACCTACTTCAGATCCAAAGGTCCGGGGCACGATTCTCGCGCGGACACATATTTTCTGGTTGGTTTGGTTATTGGTAGGACTTTCCTGGCTAGTTACTACAAACTTAAAACTTACCTATGTTTGCCGTCATAATAATAATGTTAACAGCATTGTTGTGTTTCGGCAGTTGGAGGTAAGATAACCAGTTCCTCTGTGGTTAAGGAATCCGGGTCTACACCCGGATTCCTGATAAGGCCTTATCATCACTTAACATCAGGTGAGATGAAGGCCAAGAGCTACCCAGTTAAGAATTAAAAAAATACTCTTTCTTTCTACTTATATAGAAACCATAGACATTATTGTGTAACAATTTTAAAAAGATGTCCAGATTTTAATACAATTTATCTCTACATAACTCATTTCTGATATTGTTTTAATTCACAGAACTGCCCAGGATGACAAATGCCGTCGAATGAGAGCATTTCTCTCTTGCATGAGATCTGATACTCCACTCATGTTGAACACATCCTATGTGCCCCAACATTTGCTGATATTAGCCACTGTTTTAAGGTAATTTATGTGAAAATTAATTCTAACAAAGAGCCATTCACGACAAGTCTTTGTCTCGCCCTCGAATAGGAAGTCAACTTTCAATCAGAAAAAAATGATAGGAGGTCGAAAATCTTTGTATAAATCCAAATTATAAAAAGTTTTTTAACCTTTAAGGACTGCTGTAAATGAGGTTCCCCATTACTAAGCTTTAGCCAATATGGTTGTATATTCCGGACGTCAGCCTGTACCATATTAGTGTAGCCCTAGAACAACAAGGCGCCGGGCGACGATGGAGCTTCTGAAAGCAGGTGGACGTGCGGTCCTGAAACCTCTTTAGAGACTATTTAACTCCATCATGCTCGGGGGTAAACGCCAAAAACATGGCAAGGGGCGTGATGGCACTCTTCTTCCAAATGAGTGACAGAACCCAATTAAAGAACTACAGACCTATTACGCTCCTTTGTCATATTTACGAGCTGTTTTCAAGGGTTATGACGAATCGCCTCGCACCCAGGTTTGACGACTTCCAGCCTCTCGAACAAGCCGTATTCCGAAAAGATTTAAGAACCATAGACCACATACATAATTGCTACGGCAGGTTGTACTCTTCGGTCTTATACCGAAGAGTACAACCTGCCATTATGCTTAGCGTTTGTGGAATCACAGTCACTCCAGAGATGCCAAATAGCCTATCGGTACCAAATACTGCCGTGTGAGACAGGGCGATGTTATTTCACCGGAACTGTGCACAGCCGCGTTAGAGGATGTGTTTAAGCTTTTTGACTGGAGAGGATTTGGCATCAACATAAACGGCGAGTACATGACACCTTCGTTTTTCTGATGATATCGTAGTCATGGCTATAGCCCTGGGAACTTGGGCACATAGCTCGACCACCTCTCTAGAGTCTCCCATCGAGTGGGTCTGAAAATGAACATGGATAAAACGAAAATTATACTCACTCCTGGAAAGGTTGGAAGCTCTACCCTGAGAGTTGTTGACGAATATGTTTACCTGGGACAAATAGTCCAACTTGTTAAGTCCAACTTCCAGAAATAAGTTAATCGACGGATCAAACCCTGGGCAACTCAATCGACGGCTGTGCATCGTTCGGGAAGCTTCGCAGCATATTCTCGGCCCAACTACCGCATTATCTTAAGACGAAAGTCTTTAATGCGTGTGTGTTGTTTGCTAGTGATGACTTACGGAACTGAGACGTGGTCGCATACTCATAAGAAGGCTCAATGCCACTCAAAGAACAATGGAAAGGGCTATCTCGGGGTTTCTCTGCGTGATCGTATCAGAAATGATGAGATCCGCAAGAGAACTAAGGTCGCCAACATAGCCCAAAGAATGGCGAGCCTTAAGTGGCAGTGGGCAGGCCACATTGCAAGGAAGACTGACGGCCGTTCGCGCTGAAAGGTCTTCAAGTAGCGGCCGCATACCGGGAGACGCAGCGTTGGTAGACCCCCTCACGGTGGACCGATGATCTGCCTCCTATTCAGAAACTGTCGGATCACGGATTCGATTCGAAAAGTCACATGCCGTCTTGCTTTGACGTACCGTGATAAAAAGTGATGGGTATAGAGATTCCGAAATTCGAATCTTTTCCAACAGTTGTGAATAAGGGGGCTGGTGGGTGTCGCGGGAAGCCGCTGGATGTGGGCAGCGCAGGACTGATCGGATTGGAGATCTTTTGGTTGAAATCTGTGCCCAGCTAAGGGCGTCTCTCGGCTGAAATGATGATGATGATAAAAAGCTAATATTGTGATCATAAAACGCTACTTGCTCGACGATTTCTGTCTTAAAAACAAAAAAAATATATTTTTAGATTTTTTGTAGGTTTGTTATGACGTCTCAAATACAAATTCTCCGACGCCAGGAACTGGATGCATTTTTGGCCACAGCTTTCTCCACTGATCTCATGAATGCTCTTCACTTGCAAGAAATGACGGTAAGATGTTTTATTGTAAATAGTATATAAACTAATCATAAGAAAGATAAGTATCTACATACTTATTGACTTATAGATTCGCAATACTAATACTAAACTGTATTAATACCACTGAAAACCAGCGCCGCGATATTCCGTCATCGTTGTAGTTCAGGGCGACCTTTTGGTTACATTAATGTGTTTAATACTTTGTCACTTTTTCTGTGCTGTAATTTCTAATGTTACCAATAAATAATTTTTAGTTCTTTCTTTCCTAAGTACATTTAACCTACCGATTTGGTTGAATGTATTTAGTAAAGAAGTTGATGACGTCAAATTTTCATTTTGAAACAGATATTGGCATGAAAATTACTCGAATCATTATAGTCTTCGTGACTTGTTGACGTGTGGTGAATGCCATATTGGTTTCAAAATGACAACGTGACGACATAAACGATGCCAATGTCACTACCAATAGTGAGTGTATAATAATAATTTTACATCTTTTTAATAATTTATTCTAACAAAAATGTAATGGTCCTCATATAGAAATGAGATTATTATGTCGACGTAAAGGAGATGTTTTATTTTCGGCTATGAATATGTACACTACATTAAAAAATGACAAAATATTAAAATCACATCAATCAAACATTTATAATAATGTTAAAATCAAAAATAAGGAATATTAAAATCACCACAAATTATTTTGCGTCATATTTTCGGCCGTTAAACCACGTACAAAAATATTTAAAAACATCCATAAAAAAACAAGTATAGTAATATAGAAGGCCATATTAAGACATGATCTCTATAATCTGTGCCCATATTTTTAAAACGATCGGAAAAACGTTTTTAGTCTAGCTTTTTGGAATTATGGACTCAGTAGTCTGATAGACAGATCAATAATTTTTTTTTGGCTTCTGTATATTTTGAGTGGTATAATTATAGAAGTTCTACGTTAGTGCTGCCATTATATTGGTAATTACAAAACTGTCACTTATCTTCAGAAAGTATTTTGTACGGGAAAACAAAAAAATAATGAAAATGAATTAAAAAGTAATGATTTATTTCCATTTCTCTAACTTAATACCACTGTACAAACTCAGTCCTCCATATAAACCTGAAACATCTTTCGACTCTTGACCTTCTTTATTTTTCACACTCACTTCACCAACATACTGAGATGTCATAAAATGGATATGCTAATTTTATTATGTTTTTAGGTGAATGGTATTAGCTCTCGCGGCGTCCAACTGGCAGCACTGGTGATGGCTGGCGCAGAAGCCGCCTTACTGGCAAACGATGCTTGCGGCGCTCCCGTCCCGTGGCTCGTAGCGGCTCCGTGGTTATACTTCGATGGCAAACTTTTACAGCGCAATTTGCATCGAGCTAACCACTGCAAACATCTCGCGCAACTCTGTGATAATCATCTCGATACTGTTGTTAAGGTTAGTCTCATTTTGTTTTTATTACTACATTTGTATATATACCTCATAGGTATATCACCTTACAATATAATCACCATACATAGAATAATCACCATACATAGAATAATCACCATATATAGTGAATTTGAACTCAATTCTGGTAACAAGTGGAAAATTAACCACACCTCTCGAAATATAAAATGATATGACTGCTAATGTGACAGAGATATACCTACTGAGCTTAATATTACATCATTATTCGGGATTTGGACTTGTTTTTTGTATACAGGTATACAGGGTGGTGCTGTCAATACGACAATAAATTAAAACATGGGCTATATTAGTTCATAGAAATGGTTTGCCACTTTCAAAAATATCTTATTCATCTGATAATTTCATGACATTTCTATGAAATAATGCAGCCAATGTTATATTATTTCATACAAAATATGTAATGCCGACTATGCATATGCATAGTCGGCTCCTCAAGATTTCCTCCACTCGATTGTGACTCGACTTAACCTCAGGGATAAAATCGGTATGCAGAACTCATAAAACTATCCTCGACTTGAACAAATTCCTCAGTTGAGTCGAGTAATGAACTGTCAAACTTAAGGTACGGCGGGATATACCTTGAGGTCTCCTCAAAGCTTGTTAACAGTGGTTTTCACGTTATTTCTGAGGTTATTTCAAGTTTTATTAGCATAATGAATGATTTCCATGATTTTATTGACTAACTTTAAGTGAGTATATGTGCTAGATACAACATTATTAATTTACCTAGATATTGTGATGCAAATATAATTATGTAAACCTACAATGGTGTTTAATTTATACTATAGGCGGCGGCGGTGTCTATAGGCGGCGGTAACCGCTTACCATCAGTTGGGCCGTCCGCTTGTTTGTCATCTAGTTGTATAAAAAAAAACTTTTATGATTAATTCCCTCAAGCACGCCGTTTCCATTTCACTAAAAACTTGCCTCCCGGCCATAATAATTTTCATACTGAACGCGAAAAACGAAAGAAATCAAATAAATCAAAATTAAGCTTTGCAGTCGACAGTTGAGTTGAATACAAGTAATGGCAGAACTGAAAGAAATCTCACAGAAGTTGCACACAATCTCAGAGGAGGACTGCCCACAGATGAAAAATGTGAAGCATAAACGTATTCTCTACACTTTGCCAACATAATAATAAGAAATTTCATGACGTCACTTCTTCACTCAACCTCAACTCGACTTTACTGGAGTTTCCTCACTGGAGGATGAAGCCGTACCTGAACATACCGATTTCAAGGATGTTTTTAAGATTTCCTTGAGGTGACTTCGACTAAGGTCGAGTGGAGGAGTCTCGAGGAAACTTCTCTGCATATCCGTGTCATTCAAATAAGTCACTACTAACATCAGACATTTTGCTAAATTGATATTGACACAGACAAAATGGCGCTAAATCTACATTCAATTCTGTGCTATCGCTATATGCGCATAAGTTTTAGATTCTCTATTGAAAAGATGTTTCCTCTGCGTGCGTTATTGAACAATGCAAGCAACTATAAATAACACAATATAGACAATAATTACTTACTTTTAATGGCAAACATTAAAAGTAAGTAATTGTACTTATTTCAATGAAATATTCACAAATCGTATGCTTACAAAACCATCACATCGTTTGTTCGTCACTGCGGGCGCATTCGCGGCTGTTGTGTACAGAGTGTCTGTCTATCGAACTCCGAGGCGCGTTGGTATGACTCGCGTTCGCGTTTGTATGAAAAGAGAATACTTCTTGATAACATTACCGTGCCATAGCTTTGATATTTTTTAACCCCCGACGAAAAAATAGCGGTGTTATAAGTTTGACGTGTCTGTCTGTGGCATCGGAGCTCCTAAACGAATGGACCGATTTTGATTCGGCTTTTTTTGTTTGAAAGCTGACGTGACTAGGATGGTTCTTAGCTCTAATTATAAAGATCAGTTCAGGCGTTTGATGACTATCAGCTAATTTTATACATGATAAAAGGATTTTACTAACTTTCACAGATTCGTTGATTTTAAATTTGGTGTACTATCACTTCCGTGACATTCCCATGACATACTAACCTTGAGCTGATCCTATAATAATAATAATAATAATATTCATTTATACACTCACACCTATTATCTAGCCCAAAGTAAGCATCATTAAGAGCTTGTTGTTATACTAGATAACGGAGAAATAATGATAATAATATGTATATAAATATTAGAAATACATATACTAAATAAACATATAAACATCCATGAATCGTAAACAAATGCTCGTACTCATACCATCAAAAAGTCTGCGGGATCCTTAATTCTTCAGATACTTACAGCAGATATAGCGTGTTTGGGCTCATGAATAGTTTCAATGAGATAGTGTTAGATAGATAAATAATGAGGCCGGGGGCTACTTAAAATTTTCAATTTTATATTTTTAAGAAAAATTGTTGTAATATAATGAGTCGAACCGATGCTGTAATGGTCATTATGTTACAGCTTGTTTTTTAATTTTCATGAAAGTTATCTGTGTTAAAAATATGTCTTTATTCGTCACCTTTGAAATCATAATTCGAATTTTAAAACATGAGTGTAGATCAAAATAATATTATTGTTTTAATTGAAATGTTTTTTCTTTACTTTTAGGTGGAGCGTATGCGCAAAGCAATCTTGGAAGGTTTGGAGGTGGAGTTCGCGATGCCCCCGCTGCCGCTGGTAGCCGGCGTGGTGGGGAACGCTCTGGGCGGCTGGCAGCGGGGCCGCGGGCGCGGCGCGCGGCTCGAGATAGCCGGCGTCGTGGTCGGCCAGTGGGGCGGCGGCAGCTATCCCACGCGCACGCATCGCTACCCGCAGGTAATATACGTGGTGGGGAACGCTCTGGGCGGCTGGCAGCGGGGCCGCGGGCGCGGCGCGAAGCTCGGGATAGCCGGCGTCGTGGTCGGCCAGTGGGGCGGCGGCAGCTATCCCACGCGCACGCATCGCTACCCCCAGGTAATATACGTGGTGGGGAACGCTCTGGGCGGCTGGCAGCGGGGCCGCGGGCGCGGCGCGCGGCTCGGGATAGCCGGCGTCGTGGGCGGCCAGTGGGGCGGCGGCAGCTATCCCACGCGCACGCATCGCTACCCCCAGGTAATATACGTGGTGGGGAACGCTCTGGGCGGCTGGCAGCGGGGCCGCGGGCGCGGCGCGCGGCTCGGGATAGCCGGCGTCGTGGTCGGCCAGTGGGGCGGCGGCAGCTATCCCACGCGCACGCATCGCTACCCCCAGGTAATATACGTGGTGGGGAACGCTCTGGGCGGCTGGCAGCGGGGCCGCGGGCGCGGCGCGCGGTCGAGATAGCCGGCGTCGTGGTCGGCCAGAGGGGCGGCGGCAGCTATCCCACGCGCACGCATCGCTACCCCCAGATAATATACGTGGTGGGGAACGCTCTGGGCGGCTGGCAGCGGGGCCGCGGGCGCGGCGCGCGGTCGAGATAGCCGCGGGCGCGGCGCGCGGTCGAGATAGCCGGCGTCGTGGTCGGCCAGAGGGGCGGCGGCAGCTATCCCACGCGCACGCATCGCTACCCCCAGGTAATATACGTGGTGGGGAACGCTCTGGGCGGCTGGCAGCGGGGCCGCGGGCGCGGCGCGCGGCTCGGGAGAGCCGGCGTCGTGGTCGGCCAGTGGAGCGGCAGCAGCTATCCCGCGCGCACGCATCGCTACCCACAGTAGGGAGGTGCTTTCAAAAACTTGTATTTTATCACATTCAATAAGGTCAAAAATTTAATACCTTTCTTTTTCTACATATCATATTATAAGACATCCGTTCTTTAGGTATTGAAAATGACATGCACTGAACTTAAATTTCGATAGCGTGTATTTTATAGAATTAGAACTAATACAATACATAGTCTAAAAAGTTATCGAAGGAATTTTCGAAAAGTCTAACACAAATGTTTTACTGGTGATTTTTCATTTCTATGATAAGCTAAAAATTACTATTTCTCGACTATCATTCTGTCTTTCCTAAAAATCCTCTGACAATAGCCTTAATTGCTTATGCATATAATCTTATTAGAATCGGTTTGTTCGTTTCAAACTTGAAAGTTTGCACGATAAGCTGTGCGATGCAAAGGCTCTTAAGTCAATCACGCTCTTTTTTAACGGTCAGGTGAGCTATGTGGGGTACACGCCGCCGGCGCGCAACGCTTACAGCGGGCGGGGGTGGCGCGGGGCTCGCGGGGGACGGGGACGCGGTCGTGGCCGCGGCGCTGCCGCCAGGCCCGCGCGACGCCCGCGCCGCGACGACGAGCCCGCCAAGGCCGCCACCATCAGCGTCAACGGGTGAGTGACGTAACAGCGCCCGCGCCGCGACCACGAGCCCGCCAAGGCCGCCACCATCAGCGTCAACGGGTGAGTGACGTAACAGCGCCCGCGCCGCGACCACGAGCCCGCCAAGGCCGCCACCATCAGCGTCAACGGGTGAGTGACGTAACAGCGCCCGCGCCGCGACCACGAGCCCGCCAAGGCCGCCACCATCAGCGTCAACGGGTGAGTGACGTTACAGCGCCCGCGCCGCGACCACGAGCCCGCCAAGGCCGCCACCATCAGCGTCAACGGGTGAGTGACGTAACAGCGCCCGCGCCGCGACCACGAGCCCGCCAAGGCCGCCACCATCAGCGTCAACGGGTGAGTGACGTTACAGCGCCCGCGCCGCGACCACGAGCCCGCCAAGGCCGCCACCATCAGCGTCAACGGGTGAGTGACGTAACAGCGCCCGCGCCGCGACCACGAGCCCGCCAAGGCCGCCACCATCAGCGTCAACGGGTGAGTGACGTTACAGCGCCCGCGCCGCGACGACGAGCCCGCCAAGGCCGCCACCATCAGCGTCAACGGGTGAGTGACGTAACAGCGCCCGCGCCGCGACCACGAGCCCGCCAAGGCCGCCACCATCAGCGTCAACGGGTGAGTGACGTAACAGCGCCCGCGCCGCGACCACGAGCCCGCCAAGGCCGCCACCATCAGCGTCAACGGGTGAGTGACGTAACAGCGCCCGCGCCGCGACCACGAGCCCGCCAAGGCCGCCACCATCAGCGTCAACGGGGTACTTTTATGTTGCGATTCATGCAATAATGATTATATGATGCTCATTAGCTGGCCCAAATAGTTACTATCCTTTTTATTTGTGGTCTCCTTAACAGTACAATAAATATTCGAGTGTTTTATCAAAATATTGAAAAATGGAGGGCTGTATTCTGTCTCACTCACTCACTCAGAAACCGCCACCAATAAATAAATCTTTTGAACGTCGGCGTCAGCCAGGCGCCGGCGCAGTGTCCATGCGACACTGGTGCTGAGGTACTTCCGAAAGCCGTATTTACGCAGCGCGGGCGACGCGTCAACGCGACACCCGCGTGGCGTTGTCTGCCAAGGCTAAAACGACGCGACGTGCGGGCGCCCGCCCGACGCCGACGTTCAAAAGTTTTATTTATTTATTTCAGAAACAAACAGTCAATATACAATAACTATTACATACATACAACATATCATATCTAGACCTATAGTTTCCTTAATCAAACATAAATTTACAAAATACATTATCATCGCAAGGAAAATTACATTAACGTAGATTTGAGACTCCTCTTAAATTCTTGCAATGAGTTACAAAAAACTTGCCAACGTAACGTTTACTATACTTCTTAATAGAGAAAAGATTTTTGTGAACACAAGTCCTTATATTTTTTCGAGGTACTCTTAGATTAATTCTACTTAATAAGGATGCACAATCTGTAATATTATTTATAACTTTATATAAATAGACAGCATCTATATAATGACGACGAAAAGATGCTCAAAAGACGCCAGTGTGGGGGGTCCCTAAAGCTTTTGTTATGTGTTTTTTGTTTTTTTTTTTATGCAAACCTTTTCCAGACAATAACGAACACGTCATAAAAAGATATACGCTATTTGGTGCACCCGATCGGAGATAAGTGCGTATGTACGGTCCAGTACGGTCGGCCACATAAATACCTGAATACTTTAGTACCATGTCACAACGACTAGCGTCAATACGGCAGCAACTATAAAGTACGGGCACAATATCGGTGTCACATGGTACTAAAGTGTTTAACTACTTCTGTGGTCGACTTTACATACATTTCGGCCCTTCATTTTGATTTATAGAATCCCATGATTTGATTCTTATTTGATACACTATCGGACGATAGAATATAATAGTGTTTTTCCAAAATCTCCTTTCTCTCTTTGGCTTTTTGGCGCCTTATGGTTTCCGCCAGTATCAAGTTTTCTGCTTAGACTATTGATTTCCAAAATCAAGGATCCTATCGCCAGCTAGGAAAATTGTTTTTTTTAAACCTAATAAATCAGTTTTAGTATTAATCTATTTCGGCCTCGAGACTGTTGAAAAATTGTATACATATATATTTTACAGTAAAACTGTAAGGCCAGAGGACATCAGCTCACAACCTGACGAGGGTAGCCCGCATGAAGACAATGCAGCTATTGACAATGAAACTGAGGGTGCGTACTTTTTATTTTATGACAACCTCTAAGGCTCTAACACTGTAGAGCTCCTAATCAGAGATCCGTAAAGGTGCTTTATGCCGAAATTTAAAAACGGTTGAAGATTATGTTTATTTCGTTTTTTTAATAGCCTACTTATTCTACGTGTGTTCTCTTATGACAATGACGATTTAACAACAGTAATCAAAAGAGCCTGACAGTATTTTTGAACATAGGTCTTGAAATGCTCTGCTGCTCTGAGTTTAAAATTCTTTGTAACAAATTACTTATAGTAAATAAATTCTTTATTATAGTCTACATAGTTCGAAGTTAAATATTACGCACCATGCAACGGAACGTGCGGTAAAATAGATACGCTTAAGTACCGGTTTTACCGCACGCTCCGTTTGTATGGCACCGTGCGTATTGTTTACGGTAAATTTTTAATTTCCTTAAAAAAAATCTTATTTGTATTTGCGGCTTTTCTTTTATTTGGGGATTTATCACTGCGACCTTAAAGGTCTATTGTGACTTGCCTCCAATAAAAAAATATAAGAATTCCACCAAGGAGTTTCACAATAGGAGAATAAAACGGTTTTTACAATATGAGCATAAAAGGGCTAAAAATAATCGAACCTCCTTGGAAGCGCTTTAGCTCAATACGATATACGATTGTATCATTTCTCATAGTAAGAAAAAATAGACAAAAAATATGGTTCTAATTTGCAATAAGCAATTCATTAGTTTTCTTTTTTTTAAACTAGGCACCCTTGCTACATGAATAATTTACTGCGGCCTAATTTATCGACAATAGTTATTTGTTCAACAAGTGAGCAAAATTATTTTTTGTAGCGAGTGCTGATGTTAAATCACGAACCACCGAAGTAGTCTAAAATTGACACAATTGACTAATGAGCGCGCAGTGAGTGATTTAAAGGCATAAGACAAAAAAAATTTGCTCTCATGTGAAACATACAACTTTTCACCTCTCCAGCGAGAATATTGTTATAAGTGAGATACACAAGCAATATTAATTCAGGCGTTAAACAATCATTTTCATCACTCAATGAAATCATTTTTGTAATTAAATTAACAAAATAGTCGCATTTAATTATAAAAACAAGTCGAAAAATCAAAACAATCTGAATTAATTTTTTCCGCTTTGTCCACAGATTATATAGACTATTTTTGAGTTGTGTTCCGAAATTACAGTGCATATAATTTTTTTGAAAAGTAAATAGGTACTAATTATATTTATATGTAACGTGACATTATTGTTTACTGAATTATATAGCTATTATTATTTTTCAAGAAAACGTCCATAAATTTAAATAGTTAAGCTTATAAACTAAAATAATTAAATTACATAGTTGTGCGATTAGCGCGTGTCCTGAGTTTCGGAACGCGCTACTGCCTCTTTCAAATTTATTTAAAAACTTACTTTGCTTCACGCTCACTGCAAAAACCGAGATTTTTCCTTCCTTTTCCTTCGAGATTTTAAGAAGCAAAAGAGCTATTTTGCTCCTGGAGAGGTGAAAACTTATTAAATTTCATAAAACTACTTTTACTACGGAGAAAAAATCTTATCACAGTCATTTAGAAATGGTAAACTTTATTATAGCGCCATCTATTGCGCACAAATGGAACTAATGTTCTTACGATATAAAACACAAAAAATGATATTATACAGACGACAGCACATCAAGCGTAACAGTTACACTACGAAAATCGCCTCTATTATGAACGAAGAAACTGTTACGTTAGAATGTTTTGACGACTGTACTGTTTTCTAGCAAAACTCGTCACTATGTTAAACCCTCGCACGATGCTTACTCGCACTATCGGCTTGGTAATCACTTCTTGTTTGTTAGCGAGGGAAAGCTTGTAGGAGAAACGATCCCAAGAACAGTAATAGTTTACATTCCCTAACATTTTACTTCTTTACTTATGTAAAGAACATTTTACTTATGCTCCATCAATTAATTAAACAATTTATTATAGGAGCGCAACAACAAAAAAATAAGACTGCTAAAAATGTGAAGAAGAATATCGGGAAAGGGAAAAAGAAAAGTTCCAACCAGAAGACTGACATGGCCCAGAGCGAAGCAAACGGTGCTCTCGACAAGAGCAAGGTGACCGCCGAATAAGTAATACGATCATCGATGACGACATAAAACTACAGGACTTTACATAGCTTTCCTCTATGTATTTACAACGTTTAGAATATTTCCCGTTTTTCTTAATAAGATCATATATTTTAGATGGTGGAGCAAGACCAAAAGTCTGAAACGGAGCATATTGGTCAAGGGGATGCGCCTGTTTCTAACTAGGTATTGTTTTAAAAGGTAACTTATTTTATGTTTCGATTTTACTAATCCATTCACTGGTATTTTAATTTGGTTTTATTTATAAGTATTTTAGTTTACCATTAACATTTAATTTTGAGGAAAGCTTACCACAGACACAACATAATCATCCATACATTATTTTGCTAGTAATTTGTCACAAATAGTAAATATAGCTGACTTTTTGTTATTGTTATTATAATTACCATTTGTGCAATTTTCACTTGCAACCATCGAAGTTGATAATGCTGTAATATTGTAACTTCTTGGGAAATAACGACATACCACTACAGAATTGATTGTTTTAGCACGTATTTGGATTGTTTGAATATTTTGTGAGCGGAAAAATAACCAATTCTATGTTTAGATTTGTTAATGTCTACATAGAGTTCGTCCACCTTTCGGAAATGTATACGTGCCTGAAGATCTAAAAGACTTCCCAATTTTGAGACTGATTTTATATTACTTTAATTGACGCATATTGTGTACAATTAATAATAATATTAAAGACAATCGGCAAGAAGAGGCATATCTTTGTCTCGATAATCCCTAATAAGACATTTCTTTCACTACTTTGTTGTATGTTACTGAGTAAATAACAGTATACCGCATAATAACAATTAGCATACCAGCACATACGACAGAGCGAGTCAAAGCAGTAGGTTCTATTACTTGAGGTAGTATAATATCTCTTAGACAGGTAAGAACCCAAAAGCACCCATTATTTGACAAGTGATAATTAGAAAATATATATTAATAAATTAATGTTGATTGTTAAGTCACGTTTAATTGAAAAGTGAGATGACTTAGTATATAATATGTTTTGTTTTTAAGCATATGAAGTACTGAGTCAACATTATTTATTTACACATAGTATATTTACAATTTACCAAATCATTATTTTTATTTTAAGCTTGGTTTGGTCTATAAAATCTTTATGTTGTTAATCGAAAACTATTCTCGTTTTTTTTATACAATTTAAACTTTTCTTAAGATGTTATTAAGGCATTGTATGACTTTAGTCACCAAAGTACATAAATGTATGATGTGATCATATTTCCTGATTTTATAGACTAAACCATTGTTTTCAGACTTGTTTTTGGGATTTCTTGATACCTTTTAGGCTTTGAAGTGTGTGGATATTAAATATTAAAATATGGTACATGTTAGCAAGCATCAATTATGTATATTGCTCTATTCATATTCCAAACGGAATAGTTTAGATATATTATATCTCAACGTTTCAGTTTGAGAGGCATATATTTGAGGGATGTTTTTTAAAAATGATCATATTGTAGAAGTCTTCTCATGATTATAAACGAAGATGAATGCGGGACTCCACAAAGATCTCAAGTGACTCCACTTGATGCACACTGATCTATTTTGTATGTAAATCTATGTCTGCTCATTGAGATAACAATGAATCAGATTAGTGCCAGACCCGACTTTATCATTGATATAGTAATGAGAATGTTATATTAGTATAGAACTTGCATTTATTGAATGATTGTTGGTGCTTTGAAATCTGTAGGACTGCCTGAAACGAGTCTGAAACTCATAGATTTAAGTCTAACGATAGACGTTTAAAAACTGAACGAGCATTCGAATATTGATGTTTTCTAATCCTATAGGGTATTATTTCAATAGGGAACGTAGGTTTGTTAGTGATATATTTATATGCATTTTCGAAAATTCAATATTGCGAATGCTGTTCAATTTATATGTATTTTTGTAAATTTGTTATATTGTTATACTTAAATTTAGCTGGAATGACTAACGTAAAAACTTGAGACAAAGTCTTACTGGAGAACTCGATTGACGACGACACTGTTACACTTAACAACATGCAGTTACATTCCATATTTTGAACAGAACAGTAGACGCCAGTCGAGAATGGAACTATGTAAATGAAGACTTTACAATTTTGGAACGCTTATACCCTGGCCGGAACATAAGACGAAATAATATGTTGCTACTATAACATATAATTGATTTTAATAATCAAAACGTGATCAGAACTTGAGTGCAGTGCACACGTACACGGCAGCCACAGTGCTGTTCCAATGACAATTGCCAATCAAAGTAACGCATCGACTTCGTAATACGGCCGCCCCGCGGGGGCCGGCGGGCCTCGGCCCTTTGAACACGAGTATTCCACTTGCATATGGATGCTCTTTACTGCTGCGTATTCGCTAGCTGTCGCACCATGCGACTAGCACTTATATTATACATTTAAACATTTATATATTATTGCTTGCTTATTGAAATAAACACGATGTGTAGAGTTTAGAATTTTAACTTCAATGTATTTTGATTTGTTTAGGAATTATGTGTAACAGCAATAAAGCATGTTAGAGGAATCACGTTGATATTACGTGTACGGTAATATTTTCTGAATGTATCAAAACGATTTCTTATAAAAGGGCACTATTGTCTGTATTTGGTGATAAATTAAACGCCTTTTATCTCGCAATATTCATGCTGCTTATTCTTTATCACTTTTTAAATGTAACGTTAGTGGTGAATTCAAAGGAGGTAGATTTTATTTTTTCTTTTAAATCCATTATTCACTATAGTTTTAGATTATTCAACAGTATAATACCTATTACATTTTATAAACTTGTTTGCTGACAAAAGGTCACTTTAATATTGTCAACATAATGTAATCAAAATATATTAGAAATACTTGTCATGTAATACATAACATTTTTCGTAATTGAAGTAGCAAACGTGGAACCGTGGCTTTTTGAAAACACTTATAACTTAAGTACGTAAACCTGCAAAGAAAAATTTAAAAGGTTCATTACTACTTTAGTTTATGAACAACAAAAATATTGGATGTAATAAATTGTAAAAGAGTTGTATTTGTCTTCAAATAAAACGTTCCATAATTACATAATTTGTTTTATTTATTCAATTTTCTAAACCAAGTCTTTTATGAACTTCGCTTACAGTTGTCTCTTCAATATTGGCTATGTGGTTGATAACTACTTGTGCGGCATCTTTTACGTCATTATACTTGTGCAACAGAAGTACTTGAATGGACTTATTGTTGTCTTGAAGCAGTTGGTCGATTTCCATTTCTGTATGTATTAGTTTATCATAAATTACTCTCTTATTTGTAGTAGACATCTGTAATTAAGAATTAAAATCCAATAAATAATTTTATTTTTATAAATATATATTTGAGATAGATTATATTTATCATTAATTTATTATAATTTAATACATACTAATAAGCGAATTTTTTAAACATTAACTTTAACGCCCCACCACCCGTCTGTTCTGCGTGCTATGTGCCCTGCCTACTGCCACTTCAATTTGCTAATCTTAAGAGCTATGTCAGTGACTTTGGTTCTCTTACTGATGTCCCCATTTCTGATTCTATCTCACACCTTGCCCAGGTCAAATTTATGATTTGCCCCACCACTGGCAGTGTCTCAAGACGAAAGTCTTTCATTCGTGTGTGTTGCCAGTGATCACTTACGGAACTGAGACGTGCTCGCTTATAATGGGCCTCATACCGCAAGGTTCAATGTCACTCAAAGGGCATAGGAGAGGGCTATGCTCGGGGTTTGAGGTCGCAGACATAGTCCAAAGGATTGCGAACCTCAAGCGGCGGTGGGCAGGCCACATTGCAAGGGCTGACGGCCGTTGGCGCAGAAAGTTCCACGAGTGACGCCCGCGTACCGGGAAACGCAGCGTTGGTAGGCTCCCCACAAGATGGACCGACGATCTGGTGAGGGTCACGAGAAGCCGATGGATGCGGGCAGCGCATGACTGATCGGTTTGGTTTTTTTTAATGCAAAGCTTAGCAAATGACTCAACACCACGTGATGTGAAGCAGTAAGGAAAGTCCATATGCGTAACATCTAGTGCAGCTTGAAACACACTGTTCTAGCCGCCTCCACCTTGCCGGCCCATAAGGTGCCTTGTCACGCCTCTTTTGAAGGAACCCATGTTAAAGGAAGGAGGGAACACATGTGCTGGCAAAGAACTCCAAGTTTTGTAAGTCCGACAAAGAAACGAGTTACTAAACTTCGTTGTTGTTGTTGAGGTGGAGACAGTAAATTGATGACTCCGAAGACCGCCACGCGTGCTCCTGAGTAGGAAGGGGGAAAGTGGGATAAGGTCGAAAAGCTCAGAACACTCGCACAATAAAGCCGATAGAAGGCGGTTAGTGATGCAATGGCCCTAATTCTGGCGAACACATGCTAAGTTTAAATTTAAGTTCAGTCTATTTCATATCAGCATCAGTTATCAGTTTCAGTATTTTCGTATCAGTTTCTCTCAAAATGAAAAAGAAAAGGATGGCAGTCATATTGACATTTTGAAAGGTGCGTTCAATTTTCGACCTTATTGAACGTGCTAAAATGCAGTGTTTAGGAGGCACCTCCGTACATGCTGTCTAAAATTGTCTATGGTTTCTTTGAAATCTATCTAAAGTGACAGCTCTAAACAGATTCTTGCTATCTTTTTTCTATTACTTATTGCGAGAAAGAGATATACTGTACTTAAATTTAGAATTGTGTTCCCAGAATTAGCCCCAATGTCACGACGGAGTTGTAAAGGCTCTAGGCTGTTCGTGACCTCTACGTCGTCAATGATATGGACGACATGACGCTGCAATCTGTCTATTGCACCGAGGAGGTACTTGGCGGAGCCATCCCACAGATGCGAGCAATAAGTATTCAACGCAAGACCGTACCTGAGGGTAACAGGCACACAATTAGTCTGGCGTGAAAAATCGACGCACCTTGTTCAGGACACCGAGCTGCCGTGAGGCTGTTTTGATTACGGTTTAGATGTAGTTTCTGGAATTCAGATCGCTCCAAGCAAGTTGATGGAGCCGTGTGCCGAAAGAGTAGCGCCCTGAAGAGAGAAGGGCAAGGAACGGCGTCATTTTTTGGCTGTAAACGCGCACATCTGTGTTTTCTTAACATTGAACTCAACAAGATTGTTACAGCCCCATTCAGATATAAGGTTCAACACTCTGTTGAGCTCAATAGTAAGATTCTCCCTCTCTTTCTCGGTTTCAGCGCGCCCAGCCCCTGGGCAACCGTAATATCCACCATGCACTGTACTGTCATTCGCATGGCAATGAATGTTTCCTAATGGAAGCATGTCATTGATATAAAGAAGGAGTGGGGGATCTATCCCCTTCATAATCTTCATTCTCAATCTTCATAAACATTCTTAATTTTTAACAGAGCCTTGTGGTACACCAGCGTTCACTGACATGAACCCCGAAGCGCATCTATCAACGAGGACACGGATTCCTGGGGAATCTTATGCCCAGCTGTGGGTGTATCTCAGCTGAAATGATAATGATGTTTACAGATATATGTTAGAAATCTACGACTTGGTCCTTTCGTCTTGACGATCAGTTTCTGAGATCTAAACTTATCGGTGGTTTATATGTTACCGTTTTTTGGACATTTTTCATTTATGCTCCGCACCTATTGCTCAATAAATGGACTATAGAAGACCTTTACTATATCATCACACACTGTAGTACCTGAGATTAGCGCTTTAACCAAACCAAATCTTCTGCTTTTTAAGTGGTATTGACGATGCTCAATAGTGACGTCACATCATAATGGTGGCGTAAGACTAATGTATTTAGTTTGTGTAGAGTAATTAATGATTTCTTTGTAATTTATACGTTTACATACATCATCATTATCAGCCTATATACGTTCCACTGCTGGGCACAAGCCTTTCTACATGGGAGAAACGCATGAGGAGCTTGGGCCACATAACACCACCATGCTGGCCCAATGCGGGTTGGTGAGTTAAAGCAGTGTGGTGTCTTCCGAAGCAAAGAGGAGCTCGAGTTTGATTGACCCATCCTGGGACCGACCATGGCGAAAGTTGCTTTGTTTTCGTAATCGAAACCAGAACGTAATCGGAACCACTACGCCACCAAGCTCCTCATGCATAGTGGGGATATAGGAGCTTGCACAGACGAGGGATTATTGTCCGCGGACTTTTTTGTCCCCTAAAATAGATCGCTTACAACTGTATCGAGTAATGCGAAACGAGGGATTAAAAGTATCGCGTACAAAGTGTCCCCCGAATAACCGATGACATGCAGAGAGCGAACTAGACAAAAGTAGTATGGGGGAGTCCCCGAAAAAAATAGAACTCTTGTGACTAGGGGAGGCAACGTATGTACATGGCGGACTTTAGTCCGCGTTGTGCGCTCGAGAGTGACGTAACAAAGTATTTTGTAATTGGACGTGTGTGCATTGAGTTCGCGGTAAATCCGCCGCGGAGAAAAGTTCGTCGTCTGCGCAGCCCCTAAAAAGTTACAATTAATGTAAGCAAACCAAAAGTATTTTTTTTTAAATTAATTTAATATTTATTGCAGCATTTTTTTTAAATTTCTAAGCCAATCTACTAAGACCTAGGTAGGCCCGTATGTAGGGTCATCTGGGTAGCTACCACAGCTTGTATTATTTCAGCCGTGTTGATCCGTTTCAGTTGATCGGAGTGGAATGCCTAGTGAAATATTTAGTTGTATAAAAAAATGGAATCGAACTTTATCCTACAACTCGATGACAAAACAGGCTGACGGCCCGCCTAGTGGTAAGTGGTTACCATCGCCTAAAGACACCTGCGATAATAAGGAAAAAATCACTTGGTATTGCAGGTGCGTTGTTATCCTAAGGCCTATGATGAAATGCATTCTATGCCCAGTAATTACACTGGCTACCTTTCCCTTTAATGCGAAACACAGCGAACTATTAGCATTTCCTAATTTGAAATGTTATTTAAAAAACCTATAATTGCACTTGTAGTTGACAGCTATATTATGTCGTCTATAGTAAGATAGTAACTAGGCGGCTAGGTATGCCATTAGGCGTTAAGTCCGCCATTTCTACATGTTTTTTATTGTTCAATAAAGATTAAATAAATAATTAAAATAACTAAAATTACTCTTCTTCACACTTTTTCGGTAAAAATAAGTAATTTTGGATAAGTACTACAGCTGGTGACCGAGTGGTAGTCCACTGGAGGAGGAGGAGCATAAAACCAAAACTATTGTAAAGTCAACACAAAAACTAATTTATTTTTGTCCCAATGAAGCAACCAATAATTATTGACAGTAATTATTTCATTCAGTAACATCAGTATAAGCAGGGTCGTCAACACCCATAGCACAGGCTAGCATACTATTAATGTGTCTACCTCCAACACTTTTGAATATAAATCCATTCGCTTTATCTATGGAGTTTTTTACATTAATCAAACTCTGTTCTTTCATTATGTTTACTACTTGAAATGTAACCAAACTGTAATTTTCAATAATAGAAACTAATGAACTATTTAATTTTTTATACTTATTCATAAAAGGATCACTATCTAAACAATTTAGTAGATAATTTAAATCCAAAACTTCTGTGTAAAACTCTATTCCAAAGTCTAGTTTACCAATATGTTTTTTTAATAAATCTACTTTTGTTAAAAGATTAATATGGGGTAATCCAATTTTGAGCATTGCATTCAGAGACAGCATTAATGCTGCTATAAATTTGCCAGCATCTGAACAGTGGTGTGAATCAACCAGATGTACCACACATAACTGAAGGTGTCCATCATTTGTCAACTTTGAAAAGATATTGCCTAAACTGTTGTGGTGACAGTAAAGTTCAACTTGTCCTGGCAAATCAAATATATAATTAGTAAAGTTATCACCATTAATTTGTTCCAATAACCAATCAATATTTTTCTCTAAATATTCCATACAATACAGTAGAGCACCATTTGGCCCAAGATTATATTGAGCCATTACATCTTCAAAATTGAGTAAGTTTCTTATATCAATATCAGGTTTATAAGTCAGCAATTCATTTGCAGGATCTAGATTCACTACCACTACCTTCCTTCCAATGTTCCTTAATAATTCTGTCATTTTGCAGCAGTATGTTGTTTTACCGGCACCAGGGGGACCAATGACCAACTGTCCATAATACTTGTTGTCTGTCTTGATTTGGTTTACTCTTAGTAGAGACATACTAGCTTTCTTCTTTTTTCAGATCTAAAATGATATCTTTGCAAGCTTTAACCGTTTCTATGTCATATGACTTCAGGTTTATGAAAATGCACAGTGGTTTTATAATGTTAATTGCTTCTGCCAAGTACCTTGCTGCAACTTGCTGCTCTTCTCCTGTAGCACCAAAAATGACTTTTGTTGTATATATATCATTCATACCTACTGGACTGTGTATTTGGTCCTTTTGTATCAGCAACATGCTTCCAATTTTTTGATATTGCGATATGATAAGTAATGTTTTATTAGTATATTCAGCAAGCACAATTTCGGTACCAGTGCCGTCTATATCAGCAGCTATGGATCTAAATAATACTTGCTCGTCATCACTTTGAATGTTCTCTATAGATAAATTTTTCATAACATCTAGAAGTTCCATAGTGATGATTATCTACAATAAGAATTTATTTAACTCGACAAATGTAAAGAATGGAACCAATAGATAGACCTAATTTAAAATGACAACCATTACCCAATTATAAACTTTATGACCACAGACTTACCTACATCTTTTGTTACTACGAGTACTTATGAAATAAGATAGAGCACAACAACCCGCACGGCGGCAATCGACAAATTCAACAAAATTTTAATAATGTGTTTAATTTACTATGAATAAATTTAGTCTATCGCTACACTAAACAACCACAATGTATGCAGCTACCTTCTATCACAATTTACATTATACTATGTGATAAAAAGTAATATGGTACCTAGATTAATCCTAAATGTATCATCCATCATCATACCAACTAGCATTGGGCCAGCGTGATGGTGTTATTTATTTAATTGTGTCTGTGTCAGTGTGTCTGGGTATGTCAAGCTTGGAAAGGCTTGCTGTAATACGTACTCACTACAGTTTAAAGCTAATAAAACTTCGTAGGTAGCACATTGTACTTACTTCGAAATATACATAAATTTTAGGTAATTCACGGTAAATCATAAACGTGCGCGTAAAGAAATTTTGTAACAAAATTACAAAATAGTAATAACAAACAATTTACTATAGATAAAACATAGACTGCTATTTTTATTTATTATTTATTAAAACTACATAGCCTGGATGCAAGTCCTTTGGCCGAATACAATATTTTATACACTGCACCATAGATTATGGGTACCGGCCACTGGGCCTAATTCTGGCGGCACACTCTAAGTTTAAATTTAAGTACAGTATATCTCTTTTTCGCAATATGTAATAGGAAAAAGATGGCAAGATTTCGTTTAGAGCTGTCATCTAAATTTAGAGAGATTTCAAAGGAACCATAGACAATTTTAGATGGCATGTACGGAGGTGCCTCCTAAACACTGCATTTTAACACGTTCAATAAGGTCGAAAATTGAATGCATGTTTCTAAATGTCAAATTTTACGTCAGCGATCTTTTTCGTATTCATATTGAGAGAAAGAGGTAGACTGAACTTAAATTTAATCTTAGCATGTGTTCGCCAGAATTAGGCCCACTAAGTAGAAATCTGGCCATCCGACCGGCAGTGGGCCGCCGCAAGCGAGATTGAACGCAATCCAAGCCAAGTTCAACGTTTCCCGCGCAAAACGCAACGATATGTGTAGTTTTATGGCTTACTTACACCTTGTCATAGTAAAAATACCTTTAATAGCCATAAAACTACACATTAAGTTAAAGAATAACTTGTTTGTTTTTGGTGGTTGTTTTTTATCCCTTCGACTTGTTTGTTAGCCTCCGTTTCTTAATTATTAGCCCGACTAACGGTAAACATTTGAGGTTCAATTGTTAGCATAACCTTTTGCGAACAAATTAGAAGAAAAAGAACAATATGTTAACGGCCTGGTATTCTAGGTAGAGCACAATAACTAAAAAAAAATAAAAAAAATTACCAAGTTTTGCGTCTAAATTAAAGGGTTTTCTTTATTGTTTTCAGTAACTTTGTAACTAATGCCGTTTTAAATGCTAGTACTGAGGTTAGTATGTAATACATACATGCCGTCTAAAATTGTCTATGGCTCCTTTGAAAATTCTCTTAATTTAATTGACAGTTCTAAACGAATTCTTGCTATCTTTTTTCTGTTACATATTGCGAGAAAGAGATATACTTGCTTAAATTTAAACTTAGAGTGGCCCTAATTCTGAAGAACACATGCTAAGTTTAAATTTAAGTTCAGTCTATTTCTTTCTCTCAAAACGAATACGAAAAGGATGGCAGTCATATAAATTGACATTTAGAAAGGTGCGTTCAATTTTCGACCTTATTGAATGTGCTAAAATGCAGTGTTTACGAGGCACCTCCGTACATGCCGTCTAAAATTGTCCATGGTTTCTATGAAATCTATCTAAATTTAATTGACAGCTCTAAACAGATTCTTGCTATCTTTTTCCTATGACTTATTGCGAGAAAGAGATATACTGTACTTAAATTTAGAATTAAAGTGTGTTCCCAGAATTAGGCCCAGTGTATGAAAATAATATTTGACAAATATAGTACTATAAGAACACGCACTGTAGGAAACGGAATTTATTTTAACTAGGGATGGGCACAACATAATCAAATACAGTCAGCGATGCTTCGATGGGCCCATCTCATTATAAACAATATCGATTTCATTTCATACATTCATTTCCATAATTTTAAAATTATATGTATATAATAAAAGTACTCTTTGCCACTAGCTCTACTTTTACAACTTTTTTTACAAGATACACTCAACAGACCTCGACACAACATAATAAATGGTTAATAAACTAGCCGAAGTCCAACACAAGTGTATACAGCCAAACTATGTAAATTACACTTAAAATTAAATTAAATTTTACAGCAGAGTGCCGAATGAATCGACACCTGATTTTGTAATGCATCTGAATACAACCCTTTTGTAAGTTCCTGGTTTGAAATTTAAAATATCCAATTCGGGACATTTCCGACTCAAAGCATGAATAGGCTTGTAAAACAATTTGTTATTTTTATAAACGTGAAGGGCAAAAGTTTTAGGCATCCGACAACGTGGCTAGATATCAACGTCAATCTTAGAAAGTTTCAGCTAATTTCATTTGAAGAGAGGTTTTTATGATCTACATAAACATTCCACCATAGAACTTTATGTATTTAACATTGTACTTTTATACACTTGTCGTTTCTTTTTCAATAAAGTAATTTCTTCAAGCAAAAATTGACAGTATTATTGTAAGTTGTTGTTACGCTCGCTACCAACATAAAGATATAACGTCATCTAAATACCTAATTGCAGCACTTTTGCCATTTTGAGAATCTGGAGTTTGAAGCCCGCATTTCATCAAAGTCTTTCACATTTATGATGTCAGTCTCCATGATGCTACTTCGCCGAGGTGGATTAACTTCTAAAAATGATTCTCAACGTTTTTCGATACAAGTTCTACCACGTTTCCACGTTCCACGTTTTTCGGTCCTACAGCCCCCGTAGGCAATGTCCCTTAGGAGAGGACCAAAGTTTGTCTCTCCCTTCATCCGAGAGAAAGAAAGAGATAAAACACATTTTTTTCTTCTAATACATGGACATAAGTAGTGTAGAGTCCATTATCTCTCTACCCGAGTAAAAATGATATTTCAATCGCCATTTTTTATTGAGTATTCAATTACCTTAACGTATTTTGTTAATAACGGAACATCACTACTTCTTCTCTTTGATTGTCAATTCTGACAAAATGGTACTGCATTTTATTATTACTAATAAAATCTTAAAATATCCTTATTATCTCGAATTCATCGTTTAATATAATGCTACTTTTCAGTGGGGGTTTTTTTCGCCGTATACACATCAGTACAGATTTATAGAAATTTTGTTGAGTAATTTCATTTACGTGATCAATATTTATTTCAGACGAAAGGTACTTCAAGTTTTGGCAAGCGCCGGAATAAGACCCACACATTATGTCGGAGATGTGGTAGATCCTCATATCATATCCAAAAATCGAAATGTGCTCAGTGTGGTTACCCTGCCGCTAAACTACGATCTTGTAAGTATAACTAATCCTTGTTAATTTATTCCACGCCGCTAATTTTATAATATTTACGGCCTTTACAGCTAAATGTAAATTGGGGTATAGTTGTAATTGTAAGTTTTTTAGTTTACGACTTAGGTACTTTCTTAGTTATTAGTACGACTTCAGACTTAAATAGGTTATCTAGGTACCTACTGTATCTTATCATAATTCATTATGCTGTCACGAAATAATTAAAAAAAATCGTTAGTAAATTAACAATTTGGCGAAACTTCTATGATACGCAAATGGCCTAACATAAATTTAAACTTACTTATTATCATAGACATAGGTACCTCCTTTGTCAAAACTCTTATTCAAACTCCCAAAATGTCAAAAAATAATGCTAATAACCTTTACATAGCTAGACCGCAGATCATTGCAATTTTCTGCCAGTCCAGTTCTTTTTCACAGCGTGACAGCTAACTCTGGACTGGTCGAATTCTAATCATGCTAATAACTTATTCAAAAACTTAATACTAGCTAAGTTATAGCAGAAAGCCATCAAAGAAGAAATTGAATTGCACACCTATTCAAACATATGCTTATTTTCATAAAAAACTAAATAAGTACAACAATAGAGAAAATGTAAACTTTAGAATTAACCCATCAAGCATCAGATTCTAGACACAATAGATTTAACCCTCCGGTGGGATAATGCCACTTTTATGGAATTTTAATAAACTTCTAAATTTTTACTTCATATTTACTTTTATATCACTGTCAAGCCCCACCTTCCAGAAACTTTAATTTTCATAATTATATACCTGGGTAATATTGAGTCTGACATGGCTGAGCAAATTAATATTGTCACTATAATAAAATTCACATAAAAAAAAATTTCAGATATTTTCTCTGTGATCTTTCTTCTCAATTTATGGCATATGGTTCTATCTTACTTAATACTTGAAATTTTCTAAATTTTATTACCACAAAGGTGATGACTTACTTTTGTTTATTAAAAAAGATTAGAAAATCTGCTACTCATCAGTAGCAGATCATACCATCATATGATTCGAGACTTATGAGGTCAGAAAGTTGCTAATTCTCATGCATCACTAACTTTTAAAACCATTGAAACCTCTACATACTTATTGTTATTTATTTTTCTTTATTGCTTATTACAGACCATTGGTCAGTAAAGGCTAAGCGCAGGAAGACTACAGGCACCGGACGCATGCGTCACTTGAAGATTGTCAGGAGGCGTTTCCGCAACGGCTTTAAGGAAGGCAAACCTACTCCCAAAAAGGCTGTTGCATCCACATAGGTTATGTCTAAACAATAATAAAATGTAAAAAAGTCTGTCTGGTCTTTCATTATATTGAATTACTGCTACTATTTTCAAACATGAAATAAATAATTAATATATATTCATTCTATAATTCAAATAATTTATATGCTTTGTTTATTCTGGATGTGTTTCCTATACTGTAAGTGTCCGTTCACACAGACCGGCGCGGAGAGGATCGGAGCGCACTTTTCACAACGACCGGCGCGGATTATACGCTCGAAGCCGACCAAGTCGCTTCACATAGACTGGCTGGAAGCGGCCAAGCCCGAACGCAGGAGAGTACGTCATCATCAGAGGCACCCGGTCGGCTACTCTTATTATTTCACACTAAGCGCATTAGGTTTACTCTTAAGCTTTCAGAATAACAAAAGAAGTGAACTGTTAAAATAAACCTTAATACATTGATTCAAAATTCCCATTTAAACGTGATAAAAATCTGCTCTCCTTTCCGAGCCGGTCTGTATGAAGGTACACTTAGAGAGCCACCGCACATATACAATTTCAAGTTGACCAACTAAATCGCAGAATGTCTAATAGGCATAGAATCATGATAGCCCGCACATTATATCAACTAAGTCGTTCAACTAAATAGTGCGCCAACTATCGGCCGATAGCCCGCTCACTATAACAAGATAACAACTTAGTCAGTCGCACGGTAAGATGCAGTGTGACCAGACCCGTACGCGTGATTTCCCCACGCTTAGATTTTGGCCGACGGGCACGCAGCTGCCGCAGCAAGTCGATCTCTGCATTCTCTTGTAACGAATGAAAAAATAGAACTGCTGATCGACGAAGTCCAAAAAAGGCCAGCCCTTAAAAAACTTATCTGGGTAACATCTCAGTTTAGAATGTAAGGTATGATGTTTCCCACGCTCTAATCTGTCACTTAATATCGGATGCACCCTAAATGTTTTGTTCTGTTTTCGTCTTCTTTTTATTAAGTTAAGAAGTGCGTTGTTTTTCCGCATTTTATCGCAGACTTCACCGCGCTAACAACACTGTCCACCAACTAAGTCGACGAAGTGTGCGGCCTATGAAAGCACGCAATTTAGTTGTTCGATAGTTGGCCAACTTGAAATTGTATATGTGCGGTGGCTCTTAGGCGTACTAGCATGTCGTCATGGCACTAATGTCAGGGGGGTGTCACTGCAGTTAAAGTATGTTTAACCGGCGCTCCTCTCTCTGCTAGGAGTATGTCAGTAGGTTGCCGCTCGTCCAAAGAGTAATGTAAGTATAGGCCGTCTCTCGGCTCGTTAAGCATAGAATAATATTACTCCAAGGAGTCGTTAAGTCAAGTGATTATCTTATAATCTGTATAGTAGCGTTCCAAAACTATCGATAGTTGACCTCGAAAAACACACAATTTCGATTGGACTATCGATACTATCGATAGCCAATAGTTTGCAATACTATTGATGAAACTTAAAACTACTGGCCCTAATTCTAGCGAACACATGCTAAGTTTAAATTTAAGTTCAGTCTATTTCTTTCTCTCAAAATGAATACGAAAAGGATGGCTGTCATATAAATTGACATTTAGAAAGGTGCGTTCAATTTTCGACCTTATTGAACGTGCTAAAATGCAGTGTTTAGGAGGCACCTCCGTACATGCCGTCTAAAATTGTCTATGGTTTCTTTGAAATCTATATAAATTTAAGTGACAGCTCTAAACAGATTCTTGCTATCCTTTTCCTATTACTTATTGCGAGAAAGAGATATACTGTACTTAAATTTAGAATTAAAGTGTGTTCCCAGAATTAGGCCTACTATTGAATTTAGATACAATTGATAGTATCGATACTATCGCTAGTTTTTAATCAATACTATCGATAGTACCGATTCTATCAATACTATTGTTACTTTTTGTATGAAGAACTATCGATAGGTAAATTACTATCGATAGTATTGTAATATCGATATTTGGCTAAGAAGCAATAGTAGCTATTTATCTTAGAAAGAATTTGACGTGGCTAGTCATCCAGTCAGCTTTGACTATTAATAATAGTCAATGCTTTTACACTGTAAAATTTGAGTGGATGTTTTCCCGCAAATACATAATAGTTCGTTTGTTTTAAGTTTCATCAATAGTATTGCAAACTATTGGCTATCGATAGTATCGATACTATCGATAGTCCTATCGATATTGTGACTAGTGTTGTTGCGATAGCGATAGTCTATCGATAGTATCGTGATACTATCGTGACCTCGAAAATCAGTTATACTATCGATAGTCCTATCGAAAATATCGACCCTTGACAATATTATCGATAGTATCGATTGATAAAAATAAGTGATACTATTGCTAAATATCAATAATATCGATACTATCGATAGTATCAGTACAAACACTATCGATAGTTTCGATAATATCGACACTATCGATAGGATTCGGGTCGATGGTATCGATAGTTTTGCTCTATCGATAGTCAAACATTTTACGATACTATTGCAAGCTCATAAAACGTAATATTATAGATGATTATTAACACAGTTAACATAAGTTTATGATTATAGATTTATGTTACTTACCTGTGAGCCTTGCTGTATTTGCCGAATTTGAACTCCTTTGTAATTTTTGCGTATCCGTGTCGTATTCGGTAAATAGCAGATGTGTTTCTTTGTTATCCATATCGTTGTTCGTTCGTATTCACTAATTCACATTAAACAAACTGTATATTTGTGTCACTATGTTACCAACTAGGTTTCGTTTTATTTCCAGTCGATAGTATCGAAAATACCTCAATAGTTACTAAAACAAAACTATCGATACTCGTCGATAGATCATAGATAGTATCGACTTTATTGGCGCAATACTATTGATAGAATCGATAGTATTGAGAAAGTTCAATAGTATTGCCTAACTTTTACTATCGATAGTATCGATAGTATTGCAGCATCTCGATATTTTCGATAGAACTATCGATAGTATGACTGATTTTCGAGGTCAACTATCGCTATCGAAACTATCGCTATCGCAACAACACTAATTGTGACTGTTTTTCAAGGCCACGATAATATCGATAGACTATCGATATTTTATACTATTGCTTGCAACACTACTGTATAGTATTTTTATCTCATGAACCTACCTGATCTTTGCGAATTAGTGGGTAAACTACAGGAGCTCTCAGTGCCGTCTGAGACACAGATTACTATTACGTAGGTACTCTTGTGTGTCCTAGACACGGTCGAAGTAGGATTTCTATGGGATCTGTAATCAAGCGTCGCTTCAAGTAGCGTCAGTATGGAAAGATTTAAAGTAAACGTCGAAAAGTCGAGTTGAATCAGTATTTTAGTGAACGTCAGAATTAACGGTCAACGGTCATATTTAACTTTGAAAATAAAACTACACCAACTTTATAATACAGTTTGCTCCGGAAAATCCCGCCTAATACTCAAAACCTTTTGTAATATAACGCAATTTCGAACATACGTCACTTTGCTCTCATAATTTCAACAGCCACTGGGGATTTAACGCTCGTATCTTGATTATGGAAATAATAAGGGGGTCTAGGCTTACAAATAATGAATTAAGCAATTGATAAGCAATGTTTGGTCAATGAAAATTTCGGTAATTTTTACATAGTTACTACCACAGAACACTTTTACTTATGGAGATTTATTAAAGGTGTGTGGCCAGGAAAGAAAAGAATTGGACTGAATAACACTTTAAATAGTTTTATTAAATTCTACACATCACATCACACAACAATTTATATTAGGTTCGCCATTAAGTGACAAGAGAAAAAACGGGAAGAAGGCATAAACAATATAGAGTATATAGTTGATGTGTTCTCATTGTCTATTCTATCTATGACACCTCCCCTCAATGTGAACACATCTCACCCTTACATTAAATAATACTTTAATACAATTGTTATTTTAAGTCTAATCATCTACATTAAATCACTGTATCAACAACAATTGGTCTCTACATTTTTCAAATTTATTTTTACATAAAGCTTTAGTGCATATATCAGCTACTTGTTCATCTTTTGGAACAAATAACAACTCTACAACCTTATTCTGCACTTTATCTATAATAAAATGAAATTTTAAATCAATGTGTTTCATTCTCTTATGATTTTCAGGATTATGACAACTATAAATTACAGACTGATTGTCTTCACACATTAAAATCTTATCACACTTCAAACCTATTTCAGACAACAATTGCTTAATCCACAATCCTTCAGATATTCCTCTAGATAATGAAACATATTCTGCCTCAGTTGAAGTTAAAGCTACACTCTGTTGTTTACTTGCAGACCAAGACACAGTACAGCCAAATACTTTAATAACATATCCTGATGTACCTAGACTTTCTATCCCGACTCCCACCCCAATCTGCATCACAATAACCTACAACTAGTGTTTCCTCATCCCTATTATACAATAATTCTAATTTTACTGTGCCTTTTATATATCTAAGCACTCTTTTTAATGCTTTCCATACATCCTCATTTGCACAAGTTTGATAGCGACTCAAATAACTTACTGCATAACATAGATCTGCACGAGTTCCTAGCATAGCATACATTAGGCTTACTATTAATCTCCTACATCTGTTAATTAGTTCAATATCTCCCGTTGTTTCATTGCTTATTTGTAGTCCTGTCTCTAATGGTGTTGTCACCGGTTTACAACTATCCATATTATTTTGTTTTAGTCAATCTCTCAGATAATCTTCTTGATCTAGATTAATACCTTTCTCACATCTTTGTATATTAACGCCCAAGTACTTTGTAGTTCCATGCAAGCCTTTCATTTCAAAATTATCATTTAGGGCCTTCTTAATCCTTTATATTTCCGTTTTATCTTCACACAATAAAATCAGATCATCAACAAATAAAATAATATAAAACTTAATTCCTCTTTTATAGTACAAACACCAATCACTTTTACTTCGTTCAAATCCTTTATTAACCAAAAAATTATTAAATTTTTCATTCCATTTTCTCGGAGATTTCTTTAACCTTAAAATGGTACGGATCGACTCGTGAGATACAGATAGTTCGCCAGCTATCTCTCTCAAAGTTGAATGAGGATTCTCAAACACTATTTCCCTCACTTTTGCGATGTAAACTTCAGTTGCAGACGTCTTCCATCACATATCAACCGCGTTTGAACGCTTTGTACCACTCAGCACGTGTTTTTGATAAACAAACTCTTTGTTTGATGTCTTTGTCCATTATAAAATTCGCAATACACACTAGATATGGTATAGTATAACTAAAAACAGCACTGTATTTAATTAAAATAACAGATGCAACTCAAACTCCGCGCCAAAATAGAAAACAGTTGTGCCAATCTAACGTCAACAAAAAAAAAATTGGATCCATAAACAAATCATCCATTCCCGATACTTTTTGACTGAATGTATGTATATAGAGAATGTATATATATATATATGAGGAGCTCGGTGGCGTAGAGGAGCTCGGAGGCGTAGTGGTTTGAGCGCTCTGATTTTGATTACGAAAACAAAGCAACTTTCGCCATGGTTGGTCCCGGGATGGGTCAATAAAATTTATAATCTCGAGCTCCTCCGTGCTTCGGAAGCCGTTGGTCCCGGTTGTTCCTGCAACCGCTTTAACCCACCAACCCGCATTGGGCCAGCGTGGTGGTGCTATGGCCCAAACTCCTCATGTGTTCCTCCCATGTCGGAAGGCCTGTGCCCAGCATTGGGACGCATATAGGCTGGTGATGAATGATGTATATAGAGCTTTTATTTTTTAAACGACTTCAAAAAAAGGAGGAGGTTATCAATACGTCTGTATGTTTTTTTTTTATGTTTGTTACCTCAGAACTTTTGACTGGGTGAACCGATATTGTTGATTCTTTTTTTGTTCGATGCGGAATAGTTCCCATTTGGTCCCATAAAAAGGGTAGTTTGGTTATTAAATCAAAAAAACTGAAAAAATGAAGTCGTCTACATATGCGAAATTGCGGATTTTTGCTTTCCTATGATTTTTTAATGAAATGATACGATAGTAGAAATTAAAGTTCACGGTCACCCATCTAGCTTTAACCTTTAAAAGTTATCACTAAAAATTGTGAAAAAAACATATTTAAACAAAAATTAAAACCGACTCCAAAAAACTTAAAAGGATAAAATAATTAAATTTTAGTGGGTACTCATACCCTAGAAACATATTTTTGGAATTGGTGCTAAGTTGTTTCCAGAAACCATAGATAGTGAAGCACCGACTGCAAAAATATGTTCCTAGGGGATGAGTACCTACTAAAATTTTATTATTTTATCCTTTTCAGTTTTTTGGAGTCGGTTTTAATTTTTGTTTAAATATTTTTATACAACTAGGTAGATGACAAACAAGCTGACGGCCCACCTGGTGGTAAGCGGTTACCGCCGCCTATAGACACCTGCAATAACAAGGAAAAGCACTTGATATTGCAGGTATATAGAGCTCAAATATTTTCGTGAAATGGTGAGCCTCTACCGTACCACATTGTCAATGATTTATACTGCAAGCTGCAAGACGTTGCAATTTGACCCCTGCATCCATATCGCCATATCGGACATAGTATAGTACACAGAGTGGTATAGTAGGTACGGTAGGTGTTCCTATACCTCCCGAGTTTGTCCCAGTCCCTATAACCCAAGCTATGCGTGTTCACAGAGTACTTTTATCTTTTATGGCTATTAACAGGAAGGATAGTTACTATTAGTTGGAAACGCCCACACTTGTTTTAATTTTTTCTGTTGCGTTGCGACAGGCGGCAACGGTTGTGATCTCAGGTTTCTGATGTCGTGATTTATTATAACTTATTTTTGTATTTCGAACTTGTTACGCGTGTGTGTGTGTATGTACAGTCGACAACACATCAAGCGTAACAGTTTGACCTTGTCATGCTTCGATCGTAATAGAGGCGGCTTTCGTAGTGCAATTGTTACACTTGAGTTGCTGTCGTCTGTATAATTTACAATATTGGAGTTAAATTCTATTATAGTCTTCTATTCTGTATGTTTTGTTACATTTGGATATGGATAAATGAATTTTAAGATTTGAAAGTTAGTATTTGTTGTGATAGTAGGATTAGAAAAAACGATGCGACCACGATTGAGATTGAGCGCGCGCGGTACGGGAGGCGCTCCGTCCACCGCATGCCGCACTCGACCCATTCTGCCCTGTGGAGCACAAACACCATTCCGTCCGAGCGCCCACTCAGTCACTCAGTTAGTCGCCTCTCGGAACTGCCGCCTTTAGCGCGTTCTAAAAACGTTTTTACTATACTTAATTCTTACCTATGCAATCGTTACCTTCAACTAAAAAACCTCGCATAATCTTACTCTTTATCGCCATTGGGCGATAACTTATCATGTGCTGTGACGTGAAGACACATTTTAAGGTTCTCGCGAGATAAGGAAATAAGTGATAAAATTTTACTGTGCTCAGGTGGAGAATGTGCTCGCTTTGACGGTACGTTCTTGGTAAAGACAAGCTAATACCGTTATAGTGCTCGACTGCGATGTTTAAGAAAAAGGCGCCGAAGTATACGCCGCCTCCGGTCCCGCCAACCCCTGCGGAGGAGCACCAGCAGCAGCACAACGGGGTCGACAACAACAATGGCACGCAAAAGTCGCAGCTAGTGTTTCATTGTCAACAAGCGCACGGTAGCCCGCTCGGCCTCATATCAGGCATCTCCAATGTCAGGGAGCTGTACCAAAAAATAGCTGAATGCTATGATTTTCCTGCAGACGACGTAAGTTGAAATAAAATGATTTTTATTTTTTAGCTTAAGATTTACAGCCCGCGTGATGGAAGAAGTGACCATCTACCCTTGTAACAGCAAGAGTGTAAAGCTGCAAAACAGGAAATATCCCATAGCTACAAACATATTGTTTCCATGACCTTACGCAGTAACATTATTCTTTCCCTCTGTGATACCACTAAAAGAATAATGTGCGATAAATATTATGCGATTTATATTATTTATGATTTAGGTAGGTACTAAATACAAATATTTTCTCGAAAATGTATTTAACATTACAATTAGCGCAGAAAATTACTGTATAACTGCCTTGACAATGGCATGCGATGACGTAGGTACAATAGCTTATAACGTGAAGTTCATTAGTTAATATCTTTACGATTGTACGATTACTTGCTTGTCAATGCTTGATTTTTTTTGCATCTACCTACAACACACATACCTAAGTGCCTCCGTTGATAGATAGAAAATAATCTTTATTGTTTACCACAAATTGCGGCGATTCACACAAATTAAAGATGTGTTTTAAAATTCCCAGTATCTCTTTAAACTATAGTAAGTATGCATTCTGACCTAGGAATAATCCTGTAATTACTTATGCTTAGAATAATTTCGAATTCTGAGCTTCAGGCGATACATTGAAAAAATTGCATAGGCCGCTAAAACATTTTTCGGTTCTAAAACAGATATAGGTACATTTCTTCATATCTTTATCTAGACACGTGTAGAACCAAAACACGATTAAAAAAAAGGAGTTTGCCTCGATACTTTTTATTTCCGAAAAGACCTGTCAAAAATAAAACTTATGATTATTGGGAAACGATAATTTTTAGTCAATAGGAGATTACTTTAATACTCAGTAAATATCATTTAATTTTCGCTTACTTGACACACACGCGATCGCTACTTTGTCTTTTTTTCCTTTAGCTGAGTCAGTCATATATATTTCTATCCCTATCTGTTTCGGCTGAAACGTTTCGATAGATCCCCTTATGCCGGAAACCAAACCCGAACGCGTCGTGCAGTAACCTAGTTATGTCGAAGAAGATTACGATGATTGAATTAAATATGTAAACGATTACTCGATGAGATAATTTTCATCACAGACCAATGCACAGAATAAGAGACGTATAAAAATAAAAGACGCGGATCCATGATTATTTTGTCAATGATGCAAATAATGCGCCGTGTTGTGTGTTGTAATTTGTAAATCATAAATTATAAGGCATTATTTTGTTACTTCATTATTACAATGACGATAAGCGTTATGTGTACCTACTTTAAATATCTACCAACATATTTGCCTACTTGTCGATGCGTCATACATACGCTATATATACATATATAAATGTTCTAAAGTACCTACTTTGTACACCCTTTTATTAAGGCGTGAGTGGTGGCCGTGCCTACCATGAAAAGGACTTTAACGACACAACAGATCCCAAAGTGCACTGTGACCTTTGATTATATCAATGATTTAATATATTATAGACTGGGACATGGTCGTGGCCCATGCTATCAAAATAATTATACGATATACTAGTGACCCGCCCCGGCTTTGCACGGGTGCAATGCTTATGTAAATATTATGCATGTATTATACATATAAACCTTCCTTAAGAATCACTCTATCTATTAAAAAAAACCGCATCAAAATCCGTTGCGTAGTTTTAAAGATCTAAGCATACATAGGGACAGACAGACGGCGGATAGCGACTTTGTTTTATACTATGTGGTGAAGAGTAGGAAAGGTCGGTAAATGGGAAACGTTTAGCGGGAAATTTGAGAAACGTTAACTGGGTCAAGGCAAGGGTGGCAGATCGTAGGGTAGGAAATACGAGGGTCAAACTGAAAGTTCTTAGAAAATCAAAAACTGAATAAACTAGCAAGTTATTAGTTTTATTATATATAACTGTTTACCGCTGTGTTGGAAGACGTTTGTAAACTACTGGACTGGACAGGACTCGACATCAACATCAATAGTGAGTAGGTACATCACCAATCATCTTCGATTTGCCCATGATATAGTAGTCATGGCTTAATTCCTGGAGGAATTGAGCATAATGCTCGGCGACCTAGACAGAACTTCCCGACAGGTTTCCCGACACCTATTCCTTTTATAATGGCAGGGAAATTGAGGCAACGCACTTGCGATTCCATAGTATTGCTGATGATCATGGGCGGCCGTATAATAGCCACCATCATCATAGACCCGCGTGCTCGTCCCTCCGTAGCAAGTGGACAGATTCGCAACTGGACAGATTCTCAGCTGGACAGATTCTTAGTTGGACGGATTAGCAACTGGACAGGACATGTACAGTCCATAACATAACGACATCCTCTTGTACAATCGTTTGTCCAGTATTGATTTGATCCTGGGATATCATAATAATATATAATAAGGTAGGTGCGGCCAATAAGGCCTATCGGGTAATAAGGCCTAAGTACCAGAAACATAACTTAAAATGGCCCCCGCCAACCGACGTCACAGTCATAGGTAGCTAACCATCCCAGATGGCCCCCCAAACCTGACACCACTCGCACGGCCGCATGCTGCCGCCAGAGCGGCATCATTCATCTTGGCCGGCGAACGCAAATCTCGATTTATAATTTAACGGTCGAACCAAACGTAAGTATTTTTTTAAATTTTACGCTTTTCTACATTATTTTGCAGTTTAATTTTCTATTAGTTAATGCTTTAAATACCCTAGGCCTTATTACCCTCCGTTATTAGTATCATCAAGTGACTATTTAACTGTTTATTTTAGGCCTTTAGAACTATAATTACAACTGTTTTTTAATTGATTTATGGGTTTTAGGCATTTCTCATAATCACAATGCCCCCCAAGCGAGCATTGTGGTCTGAAGACAATCTAGTGGCAGCAGACAATTTAGAAGACAAGTCAGAAGACAATTTAGAAGACAAGTCAGAAGACAATTTAGAAGACAAGTCAGAAGACAATTTAGTGGCAGCAGTCCGAGCAGTACTGCTCGGACTGCTGCCACTAAATTGATGCTATGAGGATGTGTTGCAAATGCAGCAAGTGGTACCACGAGGAGTGCGTTAGTTTGTCAGAAGAGGACGATGATAATTTTGACTGTCCAGATTGTTCCTAATTTAAAAACAATGTTATTTTTAAGTCTATACTGTGATTATTGCATTAGAATTATTTTATTGATCTGAATTACCAAATATAAGAAGTTAATTCTATTTATTTTTGTAGTTTAAAGTCTTAGGCCTTATTATACTACCATAGTTTAATAAGGCCTAAAGACAATGTTTTTAAAAATGTTTAATTTAGACTATGTTTATGGCAGAAGTTGCCGTTTTTCGTTTTTAATAGATAGTAATTGACATGAATGTTTAATTTACATTAAAATTTATTGATTCGTTTACACAGTTTTTGATTTATTTTAATTCCCGCTTAGGTAGGCCTTATTGGCCGCACCTACCTTATTATAAAATTAGGTACGCCGTCTAAAATTGTGTTATGTTCCGAGTTATTTATATTTTGTTTATACCGGCAAAAGGTCAAAAGAGAAAAACACGAAATGCGCATTATAGGTACGTACTAGAACTAGTACCCAAACTTAATATTTTTTATACGACATCAGCAAAGGCAGATTTGAATGGTAATGGGGGAGGGGACACCAGGACAGTGTAGGTATATCTCTAATCTATGACGGAGACTTTCAAGATGCGCGTTACGTATTTACTTATAGTCAGTAAGTAGGTAAGTACAATATGAAATCAGTCGCTTTCCTCATGGGACTTATAACTCGTAAAGGCAATTTCATACGTGCGTTAACGGCTAGTCAGGGAGAAACCTGTGCGGTGAAATCACTCAGGCCCGGCTACGCCATAATTAGTAAAAAGCTGCAGGTTACCCACCTGTAGGCGCCGGCTTACTAACCAACTTTCATTACAATTCCCTAATTTCTATAAAGATAATAATTTTACGTTGATGAAATCGATAGGTAACATAAACCTAAGTAACCCGCGTCTCCCTATTTTCGGCCAGACGCGATTACCACTACGCCACCGGAGCACTAGGTAAACCCTACTAATTTCTTCACCGCTTTCTTTCTTTTTCCAACGTTTTTATAGCAAGTTTTTTGGATCCCGCCTGGAGCATATATTTTTCATCGTTTTCTTTCTTTATTTGTAATTGTTACAATAAACTAGGCGTTTAAACGCATCAAAAAAATTAAAATGTGATAAACCTAAGTACCTAATAACTGTAAACAATGAATTTATAGACACTAGTCTTATGTCCGTTTTCACCAACCATTCCCTATGGCAACTCTTAGCGACGTTTGTCTCTTTCTATCTCCTTTAGATAATGGGCCTAATTCTGGGAACACACTTTAATTAAATAAATTTAAGTACAGTATATCTCTTTCTCGCAATAAGTAATAGGAAAAAGATAGCAAGAATCTGTTTAGAGCTGTCACTTAAATTTAGATAGATTTCAAAGAAACCATAGACAATTTTAGACGGCATGTACGGAGGTGCCTCCTAAACACTGCATTTTATCACGTTCAATAAGGTCGAAAATTGAACGCACCTTTCTAAATGTCAATTAATATGACTGCCGTCCTTTTCTTTTTCATTTTGAGAGAAAGAAATAGACTGAACTTAAATTTAAACTTAGCATGTGTTCGCCAGAATTAGGGCCAATGTTAGTGAAAACGAGCATTAGTCTCTTTATGCGAAATGAGACCATTGGATTTAATGACTAATAAAATAACTAAACTAATATCTAACCAAAAACTACCTAATACTGATTCTAAAAAAATTATAAAACACCTAATAGTATAATTAAGTTTAATAGTCATTTGCTTTTAAAAAAAGGGTACCTTTTACCGGGAGTTTGGAAAATGGGTACCTACTTTTATAGATTTTGTTATTTCACTAGTTTTATTTTGTTTATATATGTTGTTATAGTAAAACGAGTCGGAAGGGCCATATTGTCATTTTTCCAATGGTGTTGAGCACGGCAGATCCTAATGGTGACAAAGTTAATATTCGGAAAGAGCATATCGAAATCTTTTTTATTTCGGCAATGACGTAGAAATACTGAGCCGAAAATAATACCAAAAAAATGCTTTTAAGTACTTTTTCATTGATACTATAAAAAATATATCTAATGATAAGTCCAAATTAAATTTTATTTGACATTACCTAAGAGGTGTGAGTGTAAGAATATTATTATTAAGTATTACCAATCTAACTCAATGTTCATTACATTTGACTTCGTAAAAATAATTAATTAGATTTATAATATAAATAGCGTAGGCTGCGATGACGTTTCCTCAAAAATTATTAAAATTGTAACAAATACAATAGCACCGATTTTATGTTTAAACATTAGATCGTTAAACGATAATAAACTATTTTCGTCTCTAAACGGATCTTAACAAAATGGTAAAAGTTGAGGACCATTTCTACAGTTATTTTTGTAAGAAATCATAAACTCTAAAGATTGGCGGCTAAAAATATTTTAATTTATGAAAACATTACAGAGGAAGGCATTTTGAAGAAAACAAAATGTCAATGTCAAAACTTTTTTACTACGCCTTTGAGTGCAGTAACGTAGTGGTGTTTATAACCTCTTTGAGTGCAGTAATGTCGTTTTATTTCTTCATAGCCAGGATAGGGATGCTCGATGATTATCGATGTTCGATGATCTTCGATGTAGAAAGCAAAAACATCGATGATACTATACGAAAAAAATCGTAACATCGATGTTAACGGAATCAATCATCGATGTTAACTCACTCACGACCACCAATGCAACGTACCGAACAAAAGGTAAAGTCGAATTTTTAATTAGACGAAGCTAACTGACGTTTTAAAATAGTGGTGTGACAAAGAGAATGAATGAAACAATCCTATTAGGTATAAAATTGTTATCCTAATAACATGTTTGTAACAAAGTAGCGTAGGTAGCCTAGTGAGTGGTAAGAACGCCGGACTGCCGATATGTACCGGGTTCGAACCTAGTCGTTTGATAATGTCATGACACTTCTATGAAATATTTCAGCCAATTTTATATTATTTCATACAAATTTCATGAAATTATCAAATGATTAACATGTTTTTGAAAGTGGCAAACCATTTCTATGAAGTAATATAGCCCATGTTTTAATTTACTGTCGTATTGACAGCTCTAACCTGTATAACAATCATATTGAAAATAAAAAAAAAATACGCTTACTACAATTGTTTTTATTCAACTTCATTAGACATAAAATCATCACTGTCGCTGTCGGTGACATAATTAAAATAGGTAGTAAAAAAAAGTTTATATAAGTAATTACCTACTTTCTGATTATAGTTTCTTTTTTCCTATATTATGTTATGATTAACAATGTACTCATTTATATCATCATTCATTCCTGTGAATGAACGAAAACTGAATGCATCACTATTACATTGAAGATGGCAACATTATTTCACAAAGTGACATTAGCCGCTGTCAGTTGACTTCGTCTAATTAAAAATTCGACTTTAGGTTCTTCTTTATCAAAATTACTTTTCCTTCGGTCAGTTGATAAAAAATATTGGAATATGCACTAATTGTTTCTGTTTCTTAATAAATTTAAAACGATTTTACTGTATTTTATTTTGTTGTTAATTATCAGTGCAAAAATCATCGATGTGACCCAACATTGATGTTCGGTTCGTGATAAATATCGAATATCGATATTGGGCTTTCGATTATGACATCGACGTCAACATCGATATTTTTCTAATATCAATCATCATTGAAATACTGGTGTTACACATTTCAATGCACCTTGGGAGAATTTGACGCGAAATATCTGATGACAGTCTTCGATGTTCTACTGTGATGAGGTGAATAATCATGATATAATTCTCGTGATCTTTCTCGCCATAATCACTATTATTTTAATTCTCTTCAATTGTTCATCAAGACAAACACTTGCTTCATAAAATTACACCAATTTTTTATAACACAACGTTCTCTCAGACACTTTTTTTAATAATTGTAATAATTATTGTCAACAATCCACGATTACATACCTACCTAAGTTGTTTTCTAGACAGTGCTTAAAATACCTAACATCGAGGGCGTTTCGATTCGCGGTTCGTCGCTAATAATTCGCAATTTGATACTAGAAGTAGGTCAAACACTGAATGATAATAACAAACACTTTATTTTATTAATTTTGCACTACTATTCCATCTTGGTTTTATTGATTTACTAGTGGGCGCCCGCGGTTTCGCCCGTCGCTCCGCCCGTGAGGATGTCGGTTATCGCTCCAAAAAGTAGTCTTTGTCCTTCGCAAGGTCATAAACTATTTCCATATTAAATTTCATCTAAATCGGTTCCGCGGTTTAAGCGTATGGTAGAAATGTAGCTGCAGGGGGTCCACCGGAACCAGCAAAATTTTGAAAGTGGTCTATGAGAAAAAGGTCTGGGGACCTCAGGTCTATATCAATATCAATGTCTTTTTCTAATCCTACCACTTCGAATCGGTTTTGCTCTGTCTGACCCATCTTCGGAATATTGATAATCGAAATACTGATTTTCGGATCAGTATTGCCTGGATATAATTAACATTGCATAAATTAGGATTCGTCATTTTTAGTAACTAACCGAAATTTTATTTATGTGAAATTTAACGTCTTAAATCATTATTCAATATTTCCAAATTTATATGGGTGTTCCAACCTCGAGACTACAAGCACGCGTTTGGCATTTTCACGGGCTATGGAACTATAAAATGGTAGTCGGTCATCATCTTTGTCGTGCCTTTTTTGACTGACCTTTTTACGACCACCTGAGGGAGAAAACAATGTCAGAGTAGGTATATACTGATAATCAATAATAATAAAATAATAATGATGATATAAATATTATTACTATATCAGTATGTAATAATATTTTATTATACTTGATTTTATCTATCACAATATTTATGATATTTATTATATTTACAATAATTATCTGTAATTTATAAATACCTAGGTACTTTAAGGTGTTAAACCACAGAAAAGTATCTGTTCTGTGTGTTAGACCATAACAAAAAGTGTACTTTTTTTTAAAGTTCCTTTCTATCATCTGGATTATTTTGTATCTCCAACCCTCAGAACAACAGTTGTTATTGTTCTGAGCTCCAACCTCTTTCGCTTTCTGTCATAGCAACTATGAATGTCAAATTGAAATTGATTTGTTGCTATCGCTATGGCAGCTGGTAAAATGATAATTCCACTGAGCAAAATAAATATTGTTTCTTTGTAGGCAGTTCAATTTTCAAATTAATCATATTTTTTGCTTATCAAGAACGCCTGTTTAGGAGTTTACTGTAATTGACCCATTATAAATCTGTCTGGTTGTAATTTAATTTCTATTTAAATAATACACAAAGTGGATTATAAAATATTTTTTTTTTAGCCAGAATTTCTCATCCTACAGCAAACACAATCATAAAAACCTATCAAGAAGGTAGGTAGCAAGCAATCTAAATTGGGTCTGCAAATGCTAATTCACTGTACACCTACCTAGTTTTCTTCTGGAAGAGTATAATTATGTAGAAGAAGCGTACACCTAATTTGCATTTGCGCAGTCTCTTATCGTTCTCCCAAGTCCCCGGCATACGGCAGCTCAGTGGTTTCGTCCAGAGAGTCCAGACATCTTGATTGTAAAACGTTGAGGGTGCACATCTTAAAATGTCTTTTTTATATATAACGACCACAATATTAATGTGATAGCTACATTATTATGTGTCGTTTATAACTGGTTTCACAAAATTCAGTATACATAATAATAAAATGAAACCACATGAGTCTGTCGTTCAACTATCTGAGTTCTAAGGCGGTTCCCTCAGCAAATGATCTCCATAAATTCCACGCGCTGCGGCAAAAAAATATCTGATTTTAAGTTCTGATTGACAAATTACTAAAAATATCGTATCCGCTAGAATAAAAAAATATCTTATAGAAAAAAATGTATAATGTAGAGATCTCTCAATTTATTAGTCTTGCCAGGCATTTCCTGTGCATAACTATGTTTTTTAGGGTTCCGTAGCTAAAGGGTAAAACGGGACCCTATTACTAAGACTCCGCTGTCCGTCCGTCTGTCACCGCTTTAGTAAAATTATGAAGTTATATTGCGTTGCGGCGAAACCACAGTTTTGATTTGAGTCGATTGTGCATTTAACTAATCCAGGAGAACCTCCTGCTTGACTAAGTGAAATTAATGTTTGTTATTTGACTATGAGTTATTATTATAATTAAGTATTATTCGTATTATTTACAGTAAAATCACAAATAACATAGAAAAACGAACAGAGAAGGAATACTCATTGCAACGACACCAGCGTAGGAAAAAATGCGGAAATGGGAAATAAGAAATACGCTTGGCTTTTAAGTAGTTTAGTTTTGAGCCGTCAAGCATCAGATTCCAGACATTATTGATTTTTTAATTTTCATAGACCTCCGGAGGGATTACGCCGCTTAATAGCAACGTTGCTTTTTATTTGCTTATCGCCTAGCTGCCCCACCGATTGCGATGCGAGCACGTTAAAAATGTCACTTTGTGCGGAAGCACGCACGGCTGAGCAGTCAGGAAGTGGATCGGCCCAGGGGCGCAGTCTCACTCATATGAATTGACGAAACAAGTGCTGCAGACACGCTTCGGCGGGTCGGCTAGTCGGCTTCTACCTTGTACGATGCGATTTCATGCGATGGATGACCTACTGCGAAGGGTCAAGGACCGCTATCTATGTAAGAGTTACGCATTGCGAATACTTTGAGTCAAACTACAAACTATTTCATTAGGGAATGATAAGTTAAGTTTATACCTATTCCTAGTGATTCTGGTTTCGATAAAGAAAAACTTCGTAATCTTAAACTCCCACGTTCAGCCGTTAGAATGGACCCGGTCCTCCCGGTTTTTTGTTACAGCAACCGCTTTCACCCATCTGCCCGGATCATGAGATGATACCATGCTCCAATTATAACTTTGCGGATCTGACGGGCTACTCTCTAACGGATTCGGAAACTGAGGACTTTTTTACGGATGGTGATCTTTTTTCACTCCTAAGTTGGATACAAACTTAAATAAATTACCACAGTTCTCGATTTCAGAATAAATTAGGATCATCATCCGAAAATATTCACAGAATAAAGTGTAATAATTACACATCATCTCTTTTATCTGTTCTGTGAGTGTAATCGTCAGAACTCTTCAGATAAATTTCTTTTAAGGCGGGTTGAAAATAATTCTTTCTTCTCCTAAAAAGTCGACTAGCAATAAATAGCAACTCCCGGTTAAAAACAAATTTAGGCAAGACAAGACAGACAGATACTATGACGTTGGTATTTATAAAATGCGATTTTTGAGGAATTGATAGTGCTTCATGGTGGCCTATTTGAATAAAGATATTTTATTTTTATATTTTTATTTTCATTTTCTCAATCCCTGAGCGCCATAACCTTATCTAGCCCAGCAGCTATGGAGGGTACTTGATTATTACATATACTATACTATACTATAACTCAGTAATATTTAGACCCCATATTAGCACCAGAGGTCTATGACAATTGAAATATCAATTGTGTCTGGAATCTGATGCTCGACGGACGGGTTAAAATCTAAAATTTTTATTTTTAAACTTAAAGAAAGCAAATTTATTCATCTTCTACCATAATTTTAAAGATATTTTCATACTTTGTCATAAAACTAAATAGCTAGACGCAAAAGTTTTATGTCAAGGTTAAACAAATATAAAACAATGACACGTAGGTAGGTACTAGTAATTTGCATTATAATGGTATTATTACAGCTATCTTCAGTAACATCAGCCTGAATGACTTAATATTTTAATTAAAGGTAATGAATCCAAAAGTGTAACGATTTAGGTGCATGGACAAAAATGTTAATGCAGATATAAAATGACTAGGTTAAAAGTTCTTTGGGGCATCCTCAATAAATATCGAAAGTAGAGCAAGAATCTAGACCAGTTTCCATCACTATGAGTAAAAATACCTATTGGTCACGAAGTCAATAAATCTCTGGATAATTAAGAATACGTCTATGGGATAGACACGCGAGACACGCAATGAATAGGCGTGGCAAATTCCATTAGTAATTCTTAGCTCGGTTTACAAAATCCGTAGATTTAGATTTAACACTCCATAGGACCATAACTAAAACAAACGCATTTATATGGTTTCAGATTTTGTTCTGCACGCTCAACACACACAAAGTGGATATGAAAAAGCTACTTGGTGGTCAAATAGGATTAGAAGATTTCATATTTGCACATAGGAAAGGTCGGCCGAAAGAAATAGAAATAGTAAAGACAGAAGATTCCTTAGGGTTAACGATTACAGACAATGGTGCTGGATATGCCTTTATCAAAAGAATAAAGGAAGGTTCAATAGTGTCAAGAATACCACACATTGAGGTGAGTAATACTTCAACGAAAGCGAAAGTACATATCAGTATTAATAACTGAATCATCAATAGTTAGGTAGGTGTATTTGTATTCGTACCTACCTACTACCTAACTTTTGAGGATTCAGTCATTCACTTACTTTCCTTTTATTTTTCTATGAGTTTCATAACTCATTTGAAAACTTATACAATGAACAGTAATTTGTAACTTATGATTCATAATTGTGATTATTTGTTGATTTATTTTTGTTTTCTGTACGAAGATTCAAAACGAATTAAATCTTAACCCTTAGCGACCCGCTGGCGTCTCCACTACAACAGAATATCTGTGTCTCTGTGTTATGGATACTTCACAAATTACTCAAATATAACTTTGTGCTCCTATTGCTAATGTATTAAAAAAATATAGTTTAAAAAAACTAAAAAAACACGCTTTAATAGCAAATCGAACTAAAAATCAGAAAATAAATTTTAATTTATATTTTATTCAACGGTTATAAAAAGTATACTACCTAACTCATCAATATGTTTCATTAATTTAAAAAATTCTAAAATAATTTTAGGGTAGCATGACTGGCATCATGACTGACTGAACTGACTGAACTGACTTGACATTATGCAATCCGCTTCAATAAATAAATAACATTCACTCGTACAGATTAAGCTACAATGGATAAAAATTGAATAACCCAAGACTCTATAACTCTTTTTTGAATTTACCGGGAAGTGAACCATTACTGTATCAAGTAAATAACTTTTATTCAGGTTGGCGATCACATCGAAAAATTAAATGGAGAGAATATGGTTGGCAAGAGACATTATGAGGTGGCCAAAGCGTTAAAAGACATTCCTAAAGGAACTACATTTATAATTCGTCTCGTTGAGCCGTTGAAAAGTGGTTTTGGAAGCATTGGTCCAAAAACTAGTAGTGCGAGATCCGGTAAGAAAACGACAAATTACGGCTCAGGAAAAGAAACTTTAAGGTTCAAAGCAAACGGACAAGCAACTATTGAGGATGAGGTAAATTTAATCTTAATTATGTATTTAAAATATTTATAATTTATGTGAAATATTTTGGATTGATAATTCATGTGAAGAATTTAAAATAGACGAGACACCTGGCAATTTTGATGACATAATATTAATAGGATGACTATATATTATCAATAAAATTCGTATAAGTAGTGATTCCCTACGAGGGTCAAAATAAAAGTTCTCAGAAAATAAAAAACTGAGTAAACTAGCAAGTTATTAGTTTTATTATAACTTTCCAAAATAAGAAAAACACTTTGCCCACTCGTCCTTAGGGGTCTCTTCGGCGGCCTTTTGAAACACAGCCACTGCTTCCTCGCAAAGTGATAATTCGTAGCCTGGATGTTATCACTCCCGTTATTTCTTTCATACTTTATCACTCTATATATCCACATGCACCTTCCCTGCTATCTGGAAAAATGCGCTAGTTGTACCCCTTCTTAAAAAATCTAGTCCTTCCCTTTTCGATTATCGTCCGATTTCTATTCTACCCTTCCTAATCAATTTAATAATTTCCTTTCACATAATAAACTCCTCAATCCTTTTCAATCCGGCTTTCGTCCATGTCATAGTACAGTTTCTTGACAAAATTACTGACGTGACGACATTCGGTTGGGAATGGATAGTAAACAACTTAAAGTGCTTGCACTGTTGGACTCTAGCAATGCCTTCAACACAGTAGACTTTGATATACTCCTTGCCCTACAAGCTCCGTGTAGTCAATTAAAACGGTGATAATGAAATAAACTGATAGGGATCTCTAAGTTCTCGGTATTTCAGTGGGCTTATTAGACAAGACGCCATTTGACAATCGCTATTGCTGAATAGAAAATGTACAGAATATGTTTCGGATATCACATTTGCGATCGAAAGTCGTTCGAGGGCTTATGTCAAATCCCGTACATTTTACGTAGCGATAGCCATTATCGAAAGGCATGTTGTGTAGGCTCTCACAGTAGTTAGAACTTAGAACAGTCGCCCATGGTCCGCATCGCATTTCGCTCTCGGAAAGGTATTTTGTTGTAGTCTAAATGTTTTACCAAATATCCTTCATTCGATATTATCTATTTAAAAACTAGATTGAGCATGATTCATGGATGTTTTTACGTTAATTTGATACCTATATTTTTAATACAAATATTATTATTTGTAGGTATTTCTCTAATATATAATAGGTAGGATCCATCACAAGTTTTTAATGATGTTTAATTCGGGCTAGATAATAAACGTGACAGTACAAATATTATGATTAACAAGTATACTTTAATATAGTTTTGTAACAAAATGGTTTTGTTTATTTTCAGCATGACGATAAGTCCAAGGCGGGCATAGAAAAAATTAACAGTCTCTTGGAGTCCTTTATGGGCATTAATGACACAGAATTAGCGACGCAAATGTGGGACCTCGCCGAAGGGAAGTCGAACTCCATGCAACTAGCTGAAGCCATTGATAATAGTGACCTTCAGGAATTTGGATTTACTGACGAATTCATTATTGAATTATGGGGAGCTATTACAGATGCTAGAGCGGGTCGACTGAGTTAGGAGCTATTTTGTGCCTTAGTAGGAGTATACCCTATACTTAACGTATGAGATTTTTACAGAAAACATTAGTCACAAAAAATAATTCATTAAGAATTACCTACCTATACTGGGTGTTACAGAATTCCGAATTATTGGAGTTCTGCTGAGGATCGATATCATAGTATGTGCGCAGATAGTGAGGTGTGAGTGTGTGTGTGGTATTACTGTAGTGTGTCGTACGTACGTTACATACTTATACATGAATAATTCATGAGTTCTATTTAATTCATGTTTTTTTAATAAAGACGTAATCAGAATAACAAAAAAAATTAATTTCTTTATCGAAAACTCAAAAATGAAAATGTCACTACTCTATAGTAAGCGGCTGTGAATGTCATTCATTCCACCATAAATTACTAGAGTACAACCTAAAATAACTGGAGGCCGATTACTAGAGTAGTGACATTTTCATTTTGAGTTTTCGATAAAGAATTTATTTTTTTGGGTAATTCTGATACACCTTGTATATTGATTAATCGGTGCTTTGCTACCCACATTATTCTCATAGAGTCATTTGGGTTGATTAGACGCAAAGTCCTCAGAAGTCCACTCAATCAATGAGTTTTTTTTATTTTGAAGTCTTTAATATAAGAGTCAAAGCAATTTTTTTTATATATATTATATATGTCAGTGTCATGCTTTTATAAAGAATTGTCTTGTCATGGAGTTGTCTTTCATTAAAATATTATATTCGCAATATGATCGCATTTTAATAAGAAAATACTAAACTGGCGACGAGAAAATGACTACAGAACTACCAAAATTGAAAAGAACACGAACGTCTATTCGGGCGCAACTTACCCGGGTAGAAAATCAACTGGGAACACTTACGTACGTAGATGAATTTGATTATGATACACGCCTAAAAAATCTTGAAACATACGAAACGAATTTTAATCGTACACAGACGGAAATTGAAACCTTGATTAGCGAGACTGAATTAGAAAATGAAATTGTGGAACGTAGTACTACAGAAGAAAGCATTTTACGAATAAAACTCAGACTGAATTCCTTGCGTTCCCGTCCTACTTCTTGTAACTGGAACAATGCTGCTACACCTACACATAATGTTACAATTCCTAAAGTAAATTTTCAACCCTTCCATGAAAAGGAAACTTTCAAAAATTTTGTTCGACGGCTAGAAATGTTCCTTAAGTTAAATAATTGCCTTGAAAACGAAACTCGTTCTTATACCTTACTCACTGCCTTATCACCTGAACTATACCAGAAGGCCCACGATCTGTGTGCTCCTCAAGAACCATGCGATTTAGAATTCGAAGAATTAGTTAAAATATTGGGTGACTACATTGACCCTAAACCTAGTGTATGGGCGAGACAACATAGATTCATTTCTCGAGTGCAAAACGCTTGTGAATCTATTTCAAATTATTCTTCGGAATTGAAACATTTAGCTCAAGAATGCGAATTTGTATGCACTAATTGCAATAAGTCAATTGCGGATAACTTTTTGAGTCTACAATTTATTAGAGGCATACGTGATGGTGAAATTCGCACACAAATTGTACAAAGGCAAAATACTGTAAAATACTCAGAGTTAGTGCACTCGGCATCACTGATGGAAATAGCGAAGAATGATAGTAATGCTTTGAATGTTACACACTGTTCGGATGTTAATACCATACAATATAAACAACAATATAAAAGAGCATTCCCGGATAAAAGAGTGTCGTTCGAAGATTTAAAAGGGAAATGTTTCCGGTGCGGTGGAAACAATCATAGAGCGAACACATGCAGATTTTTAAATGACATTTGCTCTAAATGCAAGAAACGCGGACATATAGCAAAAGTATGCTTACAGAACCCTAATATTAAACCTAACAATCAAATTGAAGAAAACTACACAGTACACGAAGAGGACATATGTGACATGAACATTATAAGTTCAAATTTAACAGAAAAATTTTTGATGACAGTTTTTATTGAAAATAAAAAAACCTTTATGGAGCTGGATACTGGCGCAGCGTTGTCGTCTATGTCTTATAAAGATTTTAAGGCATTAAATTTAAATAAAAAAATCTTTAGGACCGATATAAAGCTTAAAACCTACACAGGAGAAATTATTAAACCTTGTGGTGTTACCTATGTTACATACTCTTACGACAATCAGACAGCTCATGGTAAATTATACATTATTGAACAATCAGTGGAGCCTATATTTGGAAGAGCTTGGATTCGTAATATGAATATTAACTTATCTGATGTGAAAAAGGTTAGTATCGATAATGACAACAAATTAGATGACTTACTCACGGAATATGCATGCATATTTGACACTAATTTAGGATGTATTCCAAATTTCAAAGGTCGGTTCAGCATAAAGGATGGTGCTTATCCGGTGTTCATCAAACCGAGAAGAATACCATATGCATTGAAAGAAAAGGTTGAAGAGGAAATTGAAAGGCTGTGTAAAGAAGGGGTAATTACTAAAATTGATAATTCTGAGTGGGGAACCCCAATTGTCCCCATAGTTAAGCCTAATGGCTCGCTTAGATTGTGCGCGGACTACAAGGTGACATTGAACAAGATTATTATGGATGAAAAATATCCTATACCGGTGATCGAAGATATCTTTAGTGAAATGAACGGGGGTAAATACTTTTGTACTCTGGACATTCGACAGGCATACCTCAATATGCAGATGACAGAAGAGAGTTCTTTGATGCAGGCTATAAGTACTCATAAGGGGACATTTAAGGTGAACCGTCTTATGTTTGGTGTTAAGGTAGCACCTAATATCTGGCAAAAATTCATGGATCGTATCTTACAGGGCATTTCTGGAACAAAGTGCTTTTTCGATGACATTATTATTCAAGGGTCGACAGGAGAACAGTTGCTTGATCGTTTACAGCAGGTTTTCCAAAAGATTAAGGATAACGATCTTAAAATAAACAAAGAAAAATGCCAATTTTTTCAAACAAGTATAAAGTACTTGGGACACATTATTGATGAAAATGGTTTACATAAAAATAAAGAAAAAGTGAAGGCCATATTAAAAACTGAAAAACCAAAAAATATTAATGAACTTCGAACCTTTTTAGGAATGGCCAATTATTACAACAAATTCATTTCTAATTTGGCAAGCAAGGTTGGGTATTCGCAACTGTTCGTCGGAGGCTAGGCAGACTCCATTACGAGCTAGAGACTGACCAAGGAGAGACGTGGAAAAGACACGTAGATCAATTGCTGGGCACTAGCGTCTCTGCCAGCCACTTAAATTGAGGGGGAAGACTATTATATATGTCAGTGTCATGCTTTTATAAAGAATTGTCTTGTCATGGAGTTGTCTTTCATTAAAATATTATATTCGCAATATGATCGCATTTTAATAAGAAAATACTAAAATATATATAAGTACAAAAGAGTCTAAGATTTCTTTCTCTCTTTTTTTTAATGTAATTTACATTTTTTTAAAAGAACGATAGCACTTGACTTATATTGCGTGCGGCCACTAGCTGTTCACGCTTCCCCTACTTGGAAAGACACTAACCGCTAATTAAATCGAGGAAAATTATAAATTATATTCTATTTAGTAGGTATAGTAATAATAATGTGATAAAATGTATTGTGTAGTCTTAAGCAGGTAGGTAGGTACCTAATTATAAATACAGACTTACCTATATTTATGTATGTAAATAGTTTATATTATATTTTGTTAAGTAGCATATATACGTGTTGGTGCCATCGATACGGCAAGAAAATGGTTTGCCACTCTCAAAAACTTTAGATTATTGTATGAAATAATATAACATTGGCTATATTATTTTATTCTATAAAATAATATAGCCAATGTTATATTATTTCATATGTCATGAAATTATCAAATGAATAAGACGTTTTTGAAAGAAGCTAACTATTTCTATGAACTAGCCCATTTTTTTATTTATTGTCGTATTGACGGCACCACCCTGTACAAGTTACGATATTAATTTATGGAGCTGCATAGTACTAGGTTACTAGGTACTCCCGGGAGCCTATGACATTAAAAACGTATTATGTCTGGAACGTGTGGCTAATAATAATAATATTACATTTTTCAATGCCATTAAATGCACTTAGCAAGTGATTACCTATGAATTTTTATTATCTTACAATAAGTAAGATATTAATCTATTAGTAAGATATTAATTTATTATCTTACAATAAGTAAGATAATAAAAATACGGAGGTAAAGGTATCAGAATATGACTATAGGTGGTTCTGAAATCCCGATGAAGGTGCTACAAGGTGTTTATTGTGTACAATAATTATAAAGTATTGTTAACTGTAATATTATTAAATTGTTAATATTTATAAATAGTTATATAAACTATTCTATGAATGATATAATATTTAAACAGACAACGAATGTCGTAAACTTGTTAGCTATACAAAGTATTTTTTAATATTTGTACTTTCTTCGCGGGGACGTGTTTATTGTAAATTGGGCAAAACCTTTTGTCCCTTTGGCGAATTCTACAGACACAATATTTCTGGTTTTCTGGATCACGATATTTATTGAGTGTGTATTAGCTACATTTATGCGCCTTACTATCCTAGTATAATTTGCAGGATTTTGTTCCTAATTTCATTTAGGGTTTGCGCAATTATAGTTTATTTAAATTATTTGATATCTCAACAAAAAAACGATCTAGATAGGTAGGTTCTTAATTATTATCATTATAAAGACAGTTTTTCAGTACATATTTTTAAATAACATGAAATTTAGAATGCTTTGATGATTGATCTCATGTCAGGGGTAAGCGGCAGTTTCTACATATCCATAAACATTTAAACTATTAATCATAACCTTCTTTGTTCATTACAATATTCGCCTCTCTTTCTTCATCTCTTTCATTTTTTTAATTTAAAAGAGACTGAATCACGGGCGTGCCATTTGGCCCGCATGAGCTAAATGGCTCGCCAACTCTCAAATCAATCCGACCTTGATTATCGGAATCCGCGTAAAATTCCAATCCAAACCAGTGCAAGTGCTCGTGACCGCAAAGAGAATATAAAACGCTACGCTAGAAGAGACGGGACTTCAAGGAAAAAAAAAATTCTATAGAACGTGCACGCCAGACTCATACCAATATAATAAAAATTCAGCCAACAGTCTGGCAACAATAATGCCAACATAAGCAACAAATTAGAGATGTGCTTAGTAGGGATTAGAGATACAACTTTAGATTTATATCGATAGTTATAGGTGTTTGAAATTAATAAACAATGGTACTTGAAAAACTTTTATTTAGTATAATATACAATATATCAAGCTTGACTACTATGACAACATGGTAGGTTGTTAGGTTGACGGTAGGCGTGTGAATCGTCCTGGATCGGCCATCAACACCGATTTGGATTCCGACTACACCAAAAATATGTCGCGATTTTGTTGCCGATTGGTACATACACCAAATCCTTCCCTGTCAATTAATCCCATTGTTTACATCTGCGAAAAAAATAAAGTGGTTTATTTAATGGGCACGACATGGATAGGGAAATAAAATTGTACAGACAGCACTATTTTTTACTTAGGTCGGTAGGTAAATATTACTTTTATGTACTGAAATTTGTACTAAAATCCCTATTTAAACAATAATAGCTTTAGAATAGAACTAATTAACAGTCATTGGTACTTACCGATCATCATTGAGAGGAAATTCAGACATAATATGTTCGTTTTACATTGGCCGCCGGCGTGTCTTTAAATTACATATTTCTTAACTTATTCGTTTACTCATACAGTTCACTTCACATCACACACAATCCTTTTTGGGTCAAGCTTATTTCTTGAGGCAAAACACTCGTTTTTAATAATAATTTACATTAATTTCTGATTTTAGAAAATTCTCCAACACAACTAAATGAAATGTCAAACGTTTTGAAAACAAGACAACAGCGACAGAGACAGATGACAGATATATATCACCTGTTTATGAAGAGCGTCGACCACCATATTGATTGTATGGATAATGCCTTCTTTCGGATTGAGGCGGATTATACCGCCATTACTGAGCGTGCACGTTTCATACAATTTTTCTTTCTTACGAACTTGCGCTAGACTGCGTGACCGTATAGTGTAATCTTCAATCGATGTGAAACGAAAACGTTCGTCGTCGTGTTAAGTAAATTATCGAGCATGTAGGATTTGCCAATAAACATCGACATCTGTATTTTGTGTCATATTTTTCATACAATATTATTGAGTGTTATAAAATGGAGGGCTTGAGGTGTACCACCACACTTTACAACTTTGCGTGTCTATATTGCTATCTTCCATCGCAGACGTGGTGGCAAATTAATTTGTCACTGTACGTACACCAGCGGTGGCCATTGAGAATAATCAAAAAACCCGTGGCGTTCTCACAACAATTTTAAAAAATTGTTACCGTCCACTAGATTGGTGACGAAAGTTGTGGTCTAGTGTTGGAGGATGAAAATGTAGAGCCTCTCAAAAATAGTCATGTCCCACTCGTTTTAAGTAATAAATAATTTAAATTGGAAGTTTTTGTAAGGTGTGATAGGCATAAAGAATAGTGACAGGTAGGTAGTAATATTTTATATTACTTACCTACACTATAATTTTTAATTTTTTTATATGTACCTAGTTGTCCTTCTAAGGTATTAGGTACCTAATTTATAATTTTTAAGTTGAAAAGGAAATATGCGTCAATGGAAACAATTTATAAATTATTACTATAGTTTATGTATTAATATTGATGAAATGTTTTATTCATAGGTAGGTAAGTAAGTACTTACCTTGGTTATTGTTTTTTTTAATATAATGCAATGTTAAATATTAACTTTATATCTTACCTACCTACATACTTTGATTGTTTCATCTATAAAAGAGGTGTGCCTGCCTACACAGTCATTAGATTCCTATATGTCTGAGTATAAAATTAAATAAATTCAATATTTTCTATACAAATGAAGTTGTTTTTTTTCGTTATGAATACTACTACTCACCTACTTAAGTTGTCTTTAGAATTTAAAATTAACTATTGGTAAGTGTAAAAACTCAAAGGTGAAAAGTAATCTCAAGTGATTCTTGTAGGTCCCTAACTACTTACATATTGATATATAGTTAATCTACCGACCTACATTTAATATAAATAGCAAGATGGCATTTTAAAAAAACAGTAGCATCACAGAGTTGGTCTGGGTAACTATAATGTTGTAGGTATACCTAGCGGCACTAGCAAACGAGCAAATATTTAAATTTAAAACACAAAAATGTAATTAAGATAGACGACGACAGCTCAGGATACCTACTCATACACTAGACGCTACACATAAAAGAAAGGTAAGATGTATGCCTTTTTGTTTAATCAATGTATTCAGTAGTATTATATCAATGAACGTGAATGTGTGATGGGCGGGCTTCATACTCATATCAGGGTGGGTCAGTCGCAGACCGCAGTTGTCTGGTTAAATTAGCCATCCAATATTAGGGTTGGCAAATGGCAATTCAAAGCTATTGTAGATGGCGCTGCCTACGCTTGTTCCATAAATGGCGACAGAAGGAAGAAAAATTAGTTGAAAGATTAGAATTATAGCACAATTCAACAAAATTATACGTTCTTTTAAGGCTTGACCGAGATTTGGTCTTGGTCTCGGCATTCTCGGCTATAAATCCAACCGAGAACTCGGTCTCGGCTCTCGGCTACAAATGGCCGAACTTCTCGGCCATTACAAATATATATGGTATGGGCTTAGAGTCTAAGCCCATACCATATATTTGTAATGCCATAGACTATAAGAAAAAAGGGTATGGGCTTAGAATAATAAGGTATGGGATTCGATGGGTTTTAAAATGGATCTTAAATCAATGGTTTAGAGAAGTATTTTAGAAGCGAAAGAAATTCTGTTCAGAAGCTTTTCAGACGTTTTGACAAAACAAGACAAACGGAAAAAATGTGAAGAAATCACAAATCTGCGTCGTTCTCTTGGGGCGATTTCTGCCGCTAAAGATTATAAATACTTAAGGGATGCCTATTGGCCGAACATTAAAAAATGTTCTGCACTACCGCGTGAACAACTTGATTAACAGCTCGACATACACTAGCTTTTGATACACCATGCATATCAGCTACTGCGTGGTACTGTGCTCCCGTACCCATCCAATGTAGAGTCACAAGAGTTCGTACGTATTTCTGTTCAAAAAGACTCGTCGACGGCGAATTATTATTAAATCTCCTTCACCGTCGGAAGCGTCCGAATCGGTCCACATTTTATACATTTGTTTGCTAAAATATGTCAATAATAGTTGCAACTAATATTTTTTACAGGCCTTTCGAGACTAATAGCTTTATTAGTAAATTTTACTAGTGTATTTTCATTCCTTTATATTCGTGAAACAAAAATCCAATTGACACTAATAATATTAGCTAATATTTATTAGTCAGTAACTAGTAACTAATATTTTATTTGTAGCTACGAGAAACGCACACTAATAAACTTGTAAAAAATATTACTTCATGGAGTAATATTATTAGGCTAATAAGTTTCGAGAAACAGGGCCCAGGCAGCAGATGCGCTGATTGGCCTAATATTATCAGCATTATGCAAAAATCTTGCATAATACAATATTATGCAAAACTATTTTTTTTCTATTCTCGTTCTCGGAATTTTATTCTTGGTCTCGGTCTCGGCCGAAAACAAAACTCCTGTCTCGGTCGACCCTTAGTTCTCATACTTTACTTTAAAATAATAATAGTATGAAGCAGGTGTGGGGGGGGGGGGGGGGGTTGTAGTCAACTCAAGAGATATCTCTAGATTGATTTTGATATAGTTAGTTTTTTATGTTCGAAAGCTGACGTGATGATGATGAATTAATTTTATATTTATAAATACACCCTTGGTTCTGTCGGAAAGATATTATGGAACAAGTGTAGGTAGGTAAGTACCTACGCAGTGCCATATTGACCACCCAAGTTCATTAAAAGCCGCCATCCAATTTAAAAACCCTTGATTTAATATTCATTTCAGCAGTATTCAGTATCAGCAGTGGCTTGCCTACTTAGGTAGGCCCTTGTTACATTACGCTACTTACAGACGACTAGTATCCTACACGAGTCTCGAAGATGGGTCGCCGAGGGGTATCAAACATACATTTATATAGCGGTCCCCGCACACTACGCTACCGGACCGGTATTCTAAACGTCGTCGTAGGCGAAGGGCGAAGTGTCGAATGTTATGCGACTGAAGTATCGGCTCTTACGAATATCGCAATGTGAAGGCTTAAATTGCATTCAGGGTCAAGTCAGGCTACTAAGTCTTTTTTATTTTATTTTTATTCTTAAATTGCATAAACGCTTATGCCAGTCCCATCGTGACCTTATAGGTACTTATTTTGTAACTATACTAATAAAGTTGACTTATTAAATAACAAGGAAACATTATCTTCATTACCATATATAAAACATCCCAGCTTCATCGGATAAAGGACTGGCTAAGATGCTTTGAAATACTCCTTTAATGCTTCTAAGTATTCACATTAATAGTGGTAAGTTATGTCCTATTATGACCCTAAGAACAAGAACTTAGAAAATAATATTATTCTAAAGGTCTATTCACACATATCAGTGAAGCCACAGTTCCGGCACAGTTCCGTATCAGTGCTTCAGTGTTGCGTCAGTGATTCAATTCTTAGACCTTGTCTGTGGACTTTTACAACTAATCCCACGCAAGTTCCCATACATTTTCGAATTTTAAAATTTTTGAAACCTTGATTTGGTCTTAGTAGGTATTTACCTAGGTATAATCAGTTTTGAAAAAAAAAACAACAATCATCTTGCTGGACATAATAGTGACTTGAAATTATAGTTTAAATATAAATACTCACCTAACCGGGCAAACAAGAATTTTATATCACTATCAGGAATCCAGTTGACCTTGTGATCTGTGCCACAAACAACTGATTTATATTTCTTATCATTTTATCGTGGTCGGTAACACAGAGAACATTATTGAATAAGTTTGATAAAAATAAACTAGGTATTCAACTTAGAGTAATGTATTGAAATTAATAAATTGTAGTAGTTAGTAGTTACAAAAATAGTAGGTAGTTTGCCGTAATTTCCGTGTAATCTGACAATCAGCTGATAGTATTGAATTGAATGACGTTTGGTTGTTGAAAAAAAAAGGATACTACACGGTTCACGTTTGTTGTTGTTGCTTTTTGGTGTGATGTGAATAACTTTTTATTTTATGTTTTAGATAAAACACCACACCAAAAATGGCTGGGAAGTCTTTGGGAAGAATTTTAGTTTTAAAATTAAGCGCGCATCCAGTGTCAAAATCAAATAACAATATCGCTAAGGTAAAATCCTCACTTTTTGTTGATATGTAGTAGAAATTGTTTCCATCGTCACTTCTTTAGTTTAAACTTTTATTACTTCTAAAGGTGATCGCGTGTGCAAGTTATAGTACGACAAACAATAGAAGTAAAATTTACAATGATTTTAACGATGCAGTTAGTGATATTAGAGATGGATCTAAACTTTTGGTTGGTGGGTTTGGGTTATGTGGTATACCAGAAAATTTAATTATGGCATTGAAGAACACTGGTGTGAAAGGACTAACTGTGGTATCTAATAATGCTGGTAAGTACCTATATTATTAGTTGTCTACAATTTATGTTTTATTTAAGTACATTAGTTTAAATATGACCATTCACACAACCAATTGTCTTTAAAATTATAAAATCTGTTTTCATTCTAAGTTGGAAACGAACATACCAAGTCTATCAAAACTTGCCATTTATAAGCTAGTCAGGTTAGTCTAAAAAATTATCAGAGAATTTTTCGAAAATCATTTTTGTAATGTAAGAGCAATTTTGAGCTTTTTAAACTAACCAAACATTGCCAGTTAGGTATTTCTTATTAGACTTTTTGAATTTTTGTATGAAAAGCCGTGTGGCATTAACACTTAATTTGTCAAGCCTCTTTTAGGACAATTAAAAACCAACTGTGTCTGGAATCTGTGGCTTGACAGAAGAAAATCTATTATGTATATCTGATTGTCAGTAGGTACTTTAGTTAAAAAAGAACATATTTTTTACAGGAGTTGATAATTTTGGGTTAGGAATATTATTGAAGACTAAACAAATAAAGCGCATGATTGCGTCTTATGTTGGAGAAAATGCAGAGTTTGAAAGCCAATATTTAAGTGGTGAATTAGAGGTAGGTAAGCAATATTCATTTGTTAAATTTAATTACTCATTACTATGGTACTTGTCAATATCTCGGTGTGTGATAAAATTAATTTAAGGTATATAATGGTAGTTAGGTAATGCTTTGCAATTTCTCACATTTCTTTATTTATTGATTTAATTATGTTAGTTACGTAACTATTACATAATATCTAAGATATTTCCCAAGTATTATATTAATTCTCCGAGAATAGCGAGATTATCACACGACCGCTGGACTTTTAGGGTAACGTCATGGTCAGGCCCACAGGGAAAACGACATAGAGGAAGACCGCTTATGAGATGGGAGGATGAGATAGCCAAAACGGCAGGTCCCAGCTGGATAAGAGTTGCCCAAGACAGAAAGAAGTGGACTTCTTTGGAGGAGGCCTTCACCCGCAGAGGGGTTCTTGCAGAATAATTGTACCAATATTTTATTCAATAGTAATCATAAATAAGTGTCTAGTAATAGTTCAATAGATAAGTAGATTAGAAAGAGTAAGGTAAAAATAATTACAAAGATATTGATTTATATTGTATACTAGTATAAGTTTATCTAGCAAGAAATAAAAGGCTTTTTTATTTTTTTATTTATATTAATTCTAATTTGTTTATTCTATGATGATCGGTATGTATGCATTATTTTATATAAATTTGAAAAATTCAATATTGTTTTAACTGCACGTACTAATATATACCTACTAATGTATTATAATATAAAGTATCTTAGAGATACTTTATACATAGACCTTTATACATAAATTGAGATTTTAAAGTATTATAATTAATTTTGGGTTAGATCTTTTCAAAATTAACACATCAAAGCATTGAGGTGCTCAGAGATAAGCTAAGCTTATGCTTTTAAACATCAAAAGATGCTTAAAAAATTAGCTCATCAAAGCATTGAGATGATCAAAATAAAAATTGTTGAAAATTCTTTTGTTTTATATTCATCACACAGCTCATCATATTTCGGCATGTCAAATTACCTATTTATTTTATTGTTATTAGGTGGAATTAACTCCGCAAGGTACTTTGGCTGAAAGGATCCGAGCTGGTGGTGCAGGTATTCCTGCATTCTTTACACCAACAGGTTATGGTACCCTCATTCAAGAAGGTGGGGCACCCATCAAGTACTCAAAAGATGGAAAGGTAAACAAATTAAACGACGATAAAATATAGTTAAATAAAAATAAAATAAAATAAAAAAAACATATTTCTTGCTAAAATGAACATACACAAGTATAATTCAACTGTTAGTACCCCTTCACGGGTGAAGGCCTCCTCCAAAGAAGTCCACTTCTTTCTGTATTGGGCAATTCACATCCATTTTGAACCTGCTGTTTTGGCTATCTCTTCCTCCTATCTCATTAGTAGTCTTCCTCTGTGCATTTTTCCCTGTGGGCCTGACCATAATGCCACCCTGAAAGTCCAGTGCAAATCTGATAATCTTGCTATGTAGCCCGCCTATTTCCACTTCAGTTTTAGGGCATGGTATAAAGCATCAGTAGCTTTTGATGTCGCTTATTTTACAGTGTCTTATTTTTGTTGTTTTTTTTTTATGTTTGCATGCTACGCTCCATCCCCGTAGAGGTCATATTTTTTTATCTTTATTTTTGTTGTGTTTAAAAAATTCCTTCATGCTCCAATATCTGTTCCGTGTATGTAAAAAATGTTTTCCTTATTGAAGCTAATTTGTTTTTCCCTAAGTAAATGTATTTTCATCCCCCCATCTCGGAAAGAGTATTTTTGCTCTTCGATATCTGAGTGCAAAAGCTGTTTTTTGCAAGTACAAAAGGATAAAGTAAAATTGATATAAGAACATTGTGTGCACTAAGTTTGTGAATTCAAAACATCATTAAACCTATTTTCTTATTGTCGAAGTTATCATACAATCCTTTTTAATTTGTTAAAAACTCAGACTGGGAACCTTTTTGGTGTAATTTTTTTTGACCGATTTAGTCATTTCCTCGCTGAGGTGGGATGAAAAGTTATGTGTTGCACTCGAGTGTGTCAGATATATGGTGGGGATGTAGATGTATATGAGTAGCAATTTAAGTACATGGAACAAATAAAATCAAAGTATAAAGGAAAACTCGTTTATTTGACAGTGATCACTATTTAAAAAGCATAAATGCATTTTTATGTTATTCAATAATAACTTACACAGAAATTATCAGATATTTATCAATATTACAGAATAAATACCATTTTCACTTTACAAAGCTATAGAAAGGAAACAATATAATTTATATTGAAACAAACGGATGATCCTCTATCACATTGAAATAACACCTGTCAATGAGTTTCACTATGTGAGCCGATACAAACACAACCGGAGCCCATGGGGCCCCGGGAGGATGCAACCTCCAACCCCTCCATCCTCATCCTTACGCCACCTTTTTCGATCTTTCTACTATTTATTCACCAACAGAACTACCATCTCACATGATAGGTTAAAACATGGAACAAAACACAAGTAATACTTAACTGGCGCTGTTCTCGGTCCGAGGGCTCGACAAAGAATGTCCCGACTAGGCCGGAGCTCACGCTTTTTATAAACAGTGACAAACAAGTAACGTCATCGAACGATCACCGACCACGTGTACAAAAACGAAACAACTCTTTTCTTTATTTAAATAATTTGAGACATGAAAATGTGTCCTAAAATCGTAATACCTTATAAGATTAAACATTTTAACAATTAAATTGTTTATGTCTTGATGTAACAAACAATAATCATGATTGAAGTACTTACTACCAATACAAGAATAATTCCAATAAAATAAGTCAATCTCAATATTATAAACAACTAAAAATATGATGCTGAAACTTTTATAATTCGCTTAAAAACTGTTCAACATATGACAAGTGCAAAGATTTTTCACCTCGTGCTCTTTTGATTTCCTCGCTAACGCTCAGGATTCTAATTTCTAGAATTATTCGCTTGCTCGGTCATCAAAATTAAACACGCAGTTAAAAAGCAACTTTGCACTTTGTATAACAAATAACTGTTATTATTGAAGTTTATTCATTTTTTGTTTAGTTTCATAGTTTATTTCATTATCGACTTTTATTGTTCTTTCCGTGCGGTTGGTCATTATCATTGTTTTTGTAATGTTCATCTCTAATCCTACTTCTTTACTAACCACTGCAATTTAGTGATCGAATCATGTGTTGCGATTGCAAGCTAGTTTCTGATAGGAGCACCAAATCGTCTGCGAAGCGTAAGTAGCTCAAGTGTTTTCCATTAATGTTCAGGCCAGTATACATCCAATCAAGCTTCCTTATTATAGATTCTGAGGAAGATATAGGAGGGTAATGAATAATTTCGGGGATGTAGGGTCGCTCTGCCTCACTCCTCTTTCAATGGGGCAGCTAGGGTTGACACATTCCAATTTCATTCTACCCTTGCTACTACCCTGTTTTTGTAGATGTTTTTTATTACTTGGATTATTCATTTTCTACCCCCTGTGCTTTTAATGTTTCCCAAATAGAGGAGATGTATAGAGGCCTATCATCGAGAAACTCTTCCTAAATCCCACTTGTTCTACTGGTTGTTCAGCATCTAATGTAACACTTAGTCTTTGGTTTATGAGTGTGGAAAATAATTTATAGAGGCATAGCAGTAGGCTTGTTGGTCTATAATTTGCAATATTATCAGGATCTCCTTTTAACATGACAAGAATTTATACTATTTATAAATATGTAGTACTTGCTTTGTCTTTTAAAAGACAAGGTAAGATCACTAAAAGACAAGCTAAGATCAGTAGACATAAGAGAAAAAACTAGGATGACAGATATACTCACTAGCATTGACCAACTGAAATGGCGATGGACAGGTCACACTCTTAGGGACGGTATGGACAAGTGGAGCAGGTAAATAATTCATTGGTATCCCAGAGACGGAAAAAGAAAAAGAGGCCGTCAACACAGTAGATGGGAAGACGAACTGAGAACCACGCTAGGTCCTTTTTGGACTAGAGTGGCTCTCGACAGAGGACAATGGAAGGAGTTGGAGGAGGCCTTTGCCTTAAGGCACTCGGAAACACGAGATATACTATAATAGACTGAGAACTGTTAACGAAATTGTTAAGTATGTTTCCGTAATTAAGGCTATTTTATTTTATTTAGTACTTGCTTTGATAATGAGTATACCTAATCAAAGAGTAAAAGTGAGCTCTATCAACTTAATAAAACCACTGACAATAAATTAAAATATTTCAGATTGAAATCGCAAGTGCATCACGTAATGTACAACAGTTTAATTGTAAAGATTATGTTATGGAAGAAGCAATCACTGGAGACTATGCACTTATTAAAGCATGGAAAGCTGATAAGTATGGTAATCTTATATTCAGAAAAACCGCGCGGAATTTCAACCCAGCAATGTGCAAAGCTGCCCGTATTGTTATTGCTGAAGTAGAAGAAATTGTTGATGAAATTGATCCTGATTTTGTGCATATGCCCTCTATATTCGTACATAGGATTATAAAAGGCGATAAGTTTGAGAAAAGAATTGAGAGGAAAACTATAAATAAACCCGAGGGAAAAAAAGAAAAAAACCCAGCAGATTTAATGAGGGAGAGAATAATTAAAAGAGCTGCATTGGAATTCAAAGATGGCATGCATGCTAACCTTGGTATAGGTATGTATACGTAGTTAAATTTTTAGACATTCATATTACCTACCTTTAAAAATATAAAATGGTTTTGAAATTTTAAGTGTTTTTTGTGGTTTTTATACTAACATTAATCTTATGAATTGTACTTTACGCATAAATTTCCCATTTTAAATGTGTATGATACAATCACCATACCCCATCCAGCAGGAAACAAGCACGATAATGTACAAATAATCAAAATCAAGAGATTTGACTACTTTGTTTTTAGCAAAATTATGACTTTAGATAAGATTCGGTGAATTTTAAGTTCTGAATTTCAATTAAGGTTTTTTTATACAAATTAATGACAAACGAGCTGACGACCCACCTGGTGGTAAGCGGTTACCACCTCCTATAGACACCTGCAATAACAAGGAAAAATCACTTGATATTGCAGGTGCGTCATAATAAAGCCTAAGATGAAATGCCGTCCATGCCCAGTAATTACACTGGCTATCTTTCCCTTCAATCCGAAACACAGCGAACTGTTTCACAGCTGAAATAAGAAAGGTGGTGGTACCTACCCAGACGACCCTACATACGGGCCTACCAACTAGTAAATCATATGGTAGGTACATAATTGACTTTCATGACACACATTTATTTATGGATTTTAGACTAAGATCTTTAGATACCTTATCCTTAAAACGTGTCCTATTCAGTGTTTAATCTTAATAGGCTTTATTTAAAAATTGCAAAAAACGGCATAAAAAACCTTGAGTAATATTTTAGGTATAGGTATAGACTACCCTTTATTTTATTTTTACAGGTATGCCCATGTTGGCCAGTAATTATATTCCTGAGGCCATCAACATACTTTTGCAATCTGAAAATGGTGTTCTTGGGCTAGGACCATTTCCTACTGAAGATCAAGTGGATGCTGACCTTATAAACGCAGGAAAGGAAACTGTCACTGTCGTGCCAGGTAATTTTGAATTTGAAATCTATGTGAAAACGTTTGATTTTTGCTTAAAATTTTATCAATGGACCTTTTTTTAACCTTGACGGGGTAACTCTTGTCCTTCATCTCACCTGAAGGTAAGTAAAGATAAGGCCGAGGATGGAAGCGAGCTACACCCGGATTCCTCAACCACAGAGGAACTGGCTATCTTACCTCTAACTGCCAGATTGTCAATGCTGTTATCATTATTGTTATGGCGGCAGACTTAGGTAAGATGGTGGTAGCTAGCCAGGCGGACTTAAAAAAGCCCTACCACCAACCAAACCAAGCAGAAAATTTCTGCCGGCACGGGAATCGAACCCCGGACTCCGGACCTCTAGATCTGAGGCAGGTGGGCTCAACCACTAGACCGCAGAGGCGGGTAAAAGTTATAGGATTTCGTAGGTACCTACATTTGACTATTCTATTTTATTAGACAAATGTAGGTTCCTACGTAATCCCATTAATTAATTATAGTTATGTTCAAATATGTTCATTGTTAAATAATTTTTTATAGGTACGAGAAATGCGCTATGCCACAGATCACTTACGATCTTTAATTATAAATCTTTTTATTTACCACATAATTCCAATAGTTTTTATTTTTTTAATACTATGTAACCTTACAGGAGCTTCGTACTTTTCATCTGATGATAGTTTCGCAATGATCCGCGGAGGTCACATCGATCTTACTATTCTCGGAGCTATGCAAGTTTCAAGATATGGTGATTTAGCTAACTGGATGATACCGGTTAGTTGACATATTCTTTTATCTTTTACAACTATGTAATTTTTATCACTTAACTTGTCACTTCTATGTATAGTTGAACAGCAGGTATTCGCAGCTTAAATTTACTTTTTGCGATTAGATAAAATCAGTGGCAGTGTCGCTACGAGTAGGTAGGTAGGTCATACGTAGCATATTATTATATTTATCAGAATCTATCAATGGCGTTGATATATTTTCCATACATTTTTATAGTGGAATACCCATATAAATAAATTAACATGTACTAAAGATAGAAATTCATCATCATCATCACCATATACGCCCCACTGCTGGGCACAGGCCTTCCTACATGGGAGAAACACATAAGGTGTTTGGGCCATAACACCACTACTCTGGCCCAATGCGGGTTAGTGGGTTAAAGCGGTTGCAGGAACAACCGTGACCAACGGCTTAACGTGCCTTCCGAAGCACGGCGGAGCTCGAGATAACAAACTTTGATCAAGGATTATATAAGTATTCCATGCTTTGATTGATCCATTGACCCATCCCAGGATCGACCATGGCGAAAGTTGCTTTGTTTTCGTATCGTAACCAGAGCGCTCAAACCAATACGCCACCGAGCTCCTCTAAGCAAGATAGAAATTAGTAAATGATTAAAAACCAGCCAGGCCAAACCAACCGGCCAGACAAGCGGCCCTATATCTAAGCCTTAAGGCGATATCTCGTCGACACTAGCGACACCACTTGATTTATATTATGATGTGGAAGTGGTGAATATAGAACTTAATAAACAAAAACGCTTTAGTGAATGACTAAAGAATGGTATTTGTAATTTTTTGAGATGTGCTCGGTATAAGATATTCCTCTACATGTAACCTATTTTTTCATTATTGACGAAAGCGGCCACTTTTAACAATAATAAAAAATTTGGTTACTTATAGGTAGACACTTTATACAAGATACATCTTTAAAAATTACAAATACCGTTCTTTAGCAATTGGGATGTTGCCTAAGTTTGAATATGGCGGTATTTTTCACAAATTCGGTAAATATACGCTCCTATTACCCATAAAAACAATTCAAACTTAAAAGATATGCAATATTGTTGAAGTTGTGTTGTTTAGAAAATTAATAAACAGTGTAATTTTTTTTGCAAAATTTATCAAAATTTTTAATGAAATTGGATTGCTAACATCAATTAAAACAACTATTATTATGATGACTATTAAAAAAAACATACGTATTACATATTTATTATTAATTTTGTCAGAATGCCCATACATTTCTTAGTAATATAGGAACGTGTGACGTCACCTGTTCCGTAGATTTTCTATGGAGCGTTTTCGGACGATGCGCCGCAACACATCGAACATACCGCTATATCTGTGAAACTATTGATCCTAGGCATACTGTTTCTTTTGCAATATTTCTTATTGAGTTATATACTTCTTATATATGAAATAAAAAAAAGTAGCCAACTACCCTATTCTTTAAAGCGTTTTGCAAAGCTTTTTGTTTATTTTGTTCTAAATTCACCATAATTAATAACAATCAATTGGTGTCGCTAGTGTGCACGAGGTAGCCCCTTAAAAGAAAAAGTTGTCTATGAGACATAATTTTATTTTTCTAGACCTACTCAACAATAGGCACACCCAAGTAAATTAAAAAATCGTATTTCTTTTGAGGAAAAGGAACGTTTTTATTTCTTAATTGGACGGAAATTTTGACAACACTAGACATTAGACAAGGTCTCATTTTATATCTATACAGGGTGGCACATTTAGATCGGTCAGTATGGGAAAGTATGAAACTATAAGACATCCGAAAATCTCTTCTTAGGAACCATGTCATCGATTTTAGTAAAAGGAAAAACTGCATTCATACATTTAAAAAAACGTGTACTCAGCTCGAACGCGGACGTTTTGTAAAATAAAACCAATACTATTTCTATTTAGATATCGATTGTGTAGGCAGTAAACGTTCCTATGAAACATGATGTCTAAAATGAATAAAATGCATTATTTTCATATCCTTTAATTTATTTTATTAAGTGTTCGAAATTACCACAATTTTTTAATACAACATTCAACTCGTTTAGGTGCGTAAAATTGTCTCTATGGTTGTTGCTAGCTCTTTGCTGGTGTCGCAACTTGTTACATACACTGCTTTACATATTGTTATCTGCGATAGTATTATCATAATAACAGCGCTTCTGCGACGTTATTTTTAATAACGTCGCAAAAGTTTTATGCTGAGATAGGGCCTTGTTGACTGCACTTATCGTTAATTCTGAACTGTATGTACTTGTCAATTTTTCTGTTTTATTGTTTAAGCTTCATGTTGTATGTATGTTTTGTGCATGTCAATAAAAATATTTTTCTTTCTTTCTTTCTTTTTCTATCTGTCTATGATTGGAATTGCTTATTTCTTTAATCATACTTACACATTACACTTACACAATCATACAATAATCAATTGAAAAGCCCACTTAGAATAAGTATGTGGATACAAAGACCGTCAAAGACGTGATAAACCTCGTTTGAAAATGGAACGTCTTGGTTTGACTGGTCAAATAGTAAAAAAATAAAAATAAAAAACATTTCCTAAACAAGTTGAATGTAGCATTGAAAAAAATGGTGGTAATTTCGAACGCTTACTAATATGAATTAAAGATTACGAAAAGAATGCATTTTATTCATTTTAGACATCATGTTTCATAGTAACGTTTAGTGCTTAACACCTACACAATCGATATCTAAATAGAAAAAGTGTCATATAGTTTCAGACTTTCTCATACTGACCGTTCTAAATGTGCCACCTGTATAGTAATGAAAGCATAGATCTCGATAGTAGAAATTTGAGGTAAAAACTAGACAAAGCGATGCTTCATCGAAACCAGTATGATTGGAATCTGTGTTTATCGATCTTTCGACTAATTTTACATTACGGTGTCTATTGATAGACCAAATTATTATAGTATATTATACCTAGGGCAAGGAAACCTCACGCGAACCTTATCACGTATAACGCTTATTCATGAGGTTTCAGGTACTACCTACGTAAAGTCGACGCCCTTAGCAGTGGCGAGCTAGCAATGGGTGGCACTCAAACTCATCTCAAGAATAAAAACTGTTAATATTAATAAAAATCTAATAATCAACCGATGAATCACAAAAACCATTTTAGTTTAGCCCAAACGCTAACCAACCGTGCTACATCGTTTTGTCCTATATCATTTAAACGAGAGAGTAAGAGTGAGATATACCTATATGTGGAGTCGAGAAGCAAAGAAAAGAGCCTTTTAAACCGTTTATTACGTAAACTTTACAAATTAAAATCAAACCCTAGAGAGCACGTCTTGATCGTCTCACACGTCGTTCCGCCATTCGTTTTCTCTCCCTTTCGCACTCGTCCTCTCTCGTTCTATCCGCTTTCACACACTCGGATGCACATAGTCAACCTCTCATACGTTCGGATTCTTACCATTCCCATACAATATTATATATATGCTGCTGTTTCTGTGATTTTTTATTTAGAAAATTGGTTTTTAGGGCAAGTTGGTCAAAGGGATGGGTGGAGCCATGGATTTGGTTTCAGCGCCGCGGACCAAAGTTGTGGTGACGATGGAGCATACTGCCAAGAATGGAGCCCACAAAATACTGCCTGAATGCTCATTGCCGCTGACCGGCAAAAATTGTGTCGATATGATTATAACAGAGAAGGTAGGTATGACAATTATAATGTAAGCACAGATTCTGCATTTTGCGCTGACTATCTAAATATAAATTATAGTGCAGTGCCTACCTACACGTGTTTCTTTCAATAAAGGAAAAAAAACGCGTCAAATTATTTGACATTTAGAAAAGTGTGTTATATTAATAAATTAATTCATAAACATAGTTCTAAATTAAAAACCAGACATCAATTCATAAGATCAAACATTTTAATCTGTCAAGCGGAAAAATCAATTGTGTCTGGAATATGATGCTTGACGGTTTATACCATATGTACGCAACCAGCGGCCCGCGGGCCGCATCCGGCCCGCTGTAGGATTTGATCCGGCCCGCGAGACATTCAAAAACCCAAGAAAAAAATATAACACTAATTACTTATAACGGTATCAAGTTAGCGAGCTAGCCCAGTGGCGGCGGTCATATAAAAGAGTGAGGCGGCAAACATCAAAGCCGTTGATGTTTACCGTCTCACTAGCAGCGCAACAAAAGATTATTGCTTCTCAATTGTTCTACACTAGACAATTAGAGATCATTCTTTCATTTTGCCTGTTTATGCAGGTGGATGGCCATGGCCCGAACTTTAGTTCAGTTCTATTCGAGCTACCGAGATAACTTCGACAAGCGATATCCTAGCGAACTGTTAGTGCCGTCAATTGGCTTTGTGACTTTGTGTGCATCTTGAGTGGTTACTAATAACATTTTGTTATTTTTATCGAACGAAAATGATGTCTGGTGAAAAAAAACGAAAAGTAGACGCAGAGGGTGGCCAGTTTCAAGAAAAATGGACTGTAGAATTCTTTTTTATCTTGCACTATGGTAAGCCTATTTGTTTGCTGTGTAATGAGTCCATTTCAGTAATGAAAGAATTTAATATAAAGAGGCATTACTCAACTAAGCATCCTATGCTTCACTCACTGACAGGACAAATGAGAAAAGACAAAATCCAGTTAAAACCCTTTGCCGAAGGAGAATTTATCAAGGAGTGTATGTTAGAAGTTTGCAGTGTTTTGTGTCCTAAAAAGAAAAATGAATTTGAAAAAATTAGTTTATCAAGACGAACTGTTGTCCGACGTATAGACATGGATGGCTAACGATATAAAAACAACATTGACTGACCGTATGGCTGATTTTGAATCGTTTTCAATAGCATTAGACGAGAGCACCGATTTGTCCGACACAGCTCTACTGGCAAGGAATTGCTTGCTTTACAGCCGCTAAGAGGAACTACTACAGGAGAGGACATTTTTAATGAAGTTCAAAAGGTGTTCACAAGTTTTGGCTTGCCATGGTCAAAATTAGTTGGAGTGTGCACGGATGGTGCACCTTCTATGGTCGGCTTACGTAAAGGTTTCATCGGAATTTTGAATAATAAAGCAACTGAATTAAATGTACGACAAAATGATTTGATAGTCCTTCACTGCATTATCCACCAACAGAACTTGTGTTCTAAGTCCATTCGACTCCAGAATGTTATGAATGTGGTAGTTAAAACCATCAATTTTATTATAATGACTTCAAAAAGAAGGAGGTTATAATAAATTGTATTACAATAACAATATCGTCTTATTTCATGTCTGATATTATCTTTAAAAACTACGAACACTACTTTGAAATACTACTTTAAAATGCACTACTTTTAAACGCGGCCCGCGAACAGATTTGTAGACTAAAGTTCGGCCCACAACATGTCAAAGGTTGCCCATACCTGGTTTATACAAAAATTCACATTAAATTACTTAGCAGTATCTAATAATAGAAAAGTTTTAAAAAATCCAAATTTTCAATTGAAAAAAATTAATGTAATATATAATATAAGTAAGTAGTGCCTATTTAAAACTGCAACAGTTACTGATTATTATCTTTGTTTAGTTTTAACTCCTTATAAAGTAAATCTATTTTTTACAGTAAGCATTCTTCTTTTTCAGTGTGTTTTTGAAGTCGATAAAGAAAATGGTCTTACTCTGACAGAACTAGCTGAGGGTATAACTATAGAAGATGTCATTATCAGCACCGGATGTGAATTCAACATCGCCCCTAAAGTTAAGAAAATGGGCGATATTACTCAACCAGAAATAAACACTGAGTGAACTTAAACTATCTATATTGTCCCACTCACTGGAACTCACTGGGAAAACGCCTTCATCTTTCTTTTATAACGCCATAAATCAATATTCAAAATATTGAATTGTTAATAATTTGTATATACATATAACTAAGATTATTATTTAATAAGAATTATTGAACCAAATTAAAGTATATCGTATACTAGATATGTATCATCCAGTTGTTCTGTTTTTATGGATAGTTAAAAATAAATATTTACATTTTGTTTAAATCCTTTTCTTATAATATATTTACCTACACTGCAAGTTCAATGTCTGTTCTTGTGTAGTATAGCGCGCTGTCTTTTCGCGACCGTTTCAGAAGGTTCTTTTTCTGCCCTTGTCTAGCACTAGCTCTATCTCAATCACTCTTATGGAATTTTCTATAATTAATAAATAAAAGGTGGAGCTGGATGGCGTATTGGTTTGAGCGCTCTGGTTTCGATAGGAAAAACAAAGCAACTTTCGCCATGGTTGATCCTGGGGTAGGTCAATCACAGTTTGTTATCTCTAGTTCCTCCGTGCTTCGGAAGGCACGTTAAGCCGTTGGTCCCGGTGCAACCGCTTTAACCCACCAACCCGCATTGGGCCAGCGTGGTGGTGTTATGGCCCAAACTCCTCATGTGTTTCTCCCATGTAGAAAGGCCTGTGCACAGCAGTGGGACGTGTATAGGCTGGTGATGATGAATAAATAAAATAGGAAATTATGGCGCGCGCGCCGCTGTCCCCTAGTATCGTAGATATATCACTAATCTGCGTCATCTGTTCGTGGAGCAAATTTTAATTCTCATTGGTTGTGTTGTGCATGATATCTTTGAGCTCGTGGGCTGATGTGTGCTCGTGTCCTAAAATAGCGTACTTATCTTCATTGAAGACATTAGGTTCCCGTTAATTTAAAGGAACTAACCCCATCTTTTTTATACAGATAGGTAGTTAGTAGGTAGGTATTAATTAACTTATAGCTTATGGGCGCTTTTACAATTTGTAACGCGACGATATTATCGTTGTTGACGGCCACGGTACAACGATATCACGGAAGTAAATTGTATGGAAATATATGAAGACGCTTTTAAATTTCCGTCAACGGTAACGTTTTAACGTGCACGTCCACGTTAATCGTCACGATAACGTGGCACTCGAAACTTCCGCCTGAAACCGTCGCGATATTTTTGCCATGTAGTGCGTAGCTACAAGGATTATTGATGTGTGTGTGAGTCCACGCGCTCGCACTCTCCCGCCCGGCCTCGTGCATTCCTGTCACATCACAACACTCGAAATGATCTTTGTGACTTTATTTTACTAAAATGGCATTCAAATAATATAATGGAGTCACATTAATAGAGCTGATACAAATGCGACCATGTCTGTGTGACAAGTCAGTAGAGGAATTTCAGAACAAAAATGTAAAACAAAATTCAAGGAATGAAATATTCCAATTTCTCGAAGGTATAATAGCCGTACTCTAGAGACCATGGAGTCCGCACTCTTTTGAAATTATGTACAAATGGCGTCAAACGTCGACGGTAAGTATGTGAATTAGAAAAACCCATGTAACGTTGGACTTTGACGTTTATGGAAAATCGTGGACGGCGACGTCCGCGATAACGTGACGTGCTGAATTATAAAAGCGCCCTATAGGTAGGTATGTAGCCTGAGTCGATTATTAAATTAACAAATGTTAAACATTTTGCCACAGCGAAACGACGTGGCATATTGAGAAAATGTCTAAAATGAGGTAATGATGAAGAGGGCTAAAAAATTGGCTGCACCAATGAAAATACGCCTTTTCCAACTAATGCCTTCGCCATTCGCCTCTGATTAGCCTAATTCCAAGGACTGCCAAATTGTAATTATTTCAATGTGTATCGACAGGATTGGCTACTTTTAAATACATACCTATTGTAGGTAAGGATTGCGGACGTAAACAGTTAGCTTATTAAAGATGGCAACAGAATAACGTCTACAATCCATAATATACAATTGAAACCATTATTATTTGGCTGCCTTTGAAATTAGGATACACTAAAATCATGTGGGATAACAATAATAGAAAGCAGTTAACAGTTGGCGGATATTTATTTTGAGAAATTTGACCACAATCTAAAGTGGAAGTATATATATAATACAGGCACACCAAAAAGTAATTGAGCCTGAGCCATATAGCCCAAAATTCGGTAGCCGGAAAAATTACATCATCATGGCAAATATTTTTATACCAAGCAAAACTGGTTTGATTTCTGACAAGTAGCTTACAGGCTGCACAGTGCCATATTAAATATTTGAAACGTCTGAGTGACGGTGTCAATATTGTATTTCTTTACTTTAAGTTTCTCGTGTTGATTTTCAATAAACATTATTCTTAGAAGCAGCACTGCTACATTTTCTAATGAATCTCAACGGACCTAACCGCCCTTTCGTAGTGTGGGCGTCATACTTCTTATGGTTGATCTCTATTTTTGCTATTGCGTGGTCTTTGTTACTATTTTTCAGTGAGTAACATAATTTTAAACTTATTTAACTATATACCTACCCAGGGTTACCAAATTATTATTTGATTTAACACACATAGATTGAATGGCAATGAAAGTATAATTCCTATTAGCTATGTAATATTTGTTTACAGGTGTTGGCGACATATTACTGTTAACTGGAACTGATTTTGTTAATGCGTTTGTTTTGCTCTCAGGAGTAGTAATGCTTCCTACCAACGTGAATATGTTGTGTTCAATAGCTAATGGAAGACAGATTGAGTACTGACTAGTTCTAACCTTAGTCTGCTTTAGTTTTTTATGACCAATAAAAACTAAACATTATTTTTCAGTCACACAGCAAAAGTCATTTGCTGCCCTTTGTGGTTAAGTATTTTATGGATTATTGTAATAAATACTACTGCAGCAGTTATATGCCTTTTAAAAATATTTTCTTGTAATGGATTTATTATCCAACATATAGGCCAGAGTATGAAGTCCTATAGAAGTGTGCCCAAATACAAGCATTTTTTGGACACCCTGCAGTGGTCTTTGAAATGTTGTGGGGTAAACGCAATACTTATCATATTTAATGTATCGTGATTGTTTTTATACAGTGCAATGTAGTAGTTTTTCATATACACATTAAAAGCCTGACCAAAAATATAATAAACTCGCCATATTGCGGATGTCGGAAGAACTATTTTTTCCTATACCAAATGAAATGAAAGCAATAGTGGCGCTACCATAGCAGGTTTTTTTTTCAAAAATTTTTGGTTACGTTCACTTTTCAGCTTAATTCTTACAAGGATTGGTTTATACAAGACTGGTACGATAAAATTCGTGATTACGAATGGGATATCTCTTCAAATAAAAGAAGCAAAATAGTTGGAAAAACCACAGAAGTAACAGACAGCGTACCACTGAGGTACACATTAATTTTAAGTTTAAGTTTAGATACTTAAAGGCTTTTATGTTTAAACAAGTTTAAAATTAGTTATAACTACATGCTGTATTTATTATTAATACTTTTGTGTTAATCTTTAGTTGCTGCAAAAGTGGATCTTGTATATCAAATTATCTGACGGAATTAGGGACATACTCCATTAATACAAATGGGTGTGCTCCGCTAATCTATAGAATTGTCATGGTATCTCTGATTGCTCACATAACTATGTTTTTGATGATTGTCATATTTGAAGTAAGTGCTTGCATATTGTTGTATTTATTTATTTAGACATCTACAAGAAATATGACCACTAATCATCAAATATCCGGCTCAAAGGACTAGAATATTATTAATCCTTTTGCTAAAGTACCAAAGCTGGCTTAGTTTTTAATTGTGTTTAAAATTTAAACCTACGTTTTTTTAGATAGTAATTTTGAAATTCATCATGAAGGTGGATAAATTCAATACAAATAAATGCAGAAACCGAACTGACATAAGACATATCATGTCATTCAAGAATAATTTTGATGGTTCTAGCGGCTCTTGCCAATTAAACCGCGAAGACAGTGATGAAATGGAGGCATTGGCATATCCAGGCACCAAGAAATGAATCATTACGATCATCTTAATATTAGAGGATTCTTACATCAATTGCTCATATTTGTCCTATTATATTTTTAATATTTATAAGAAATGCTTTGCTTTTTATAAGATATGAATACCTATGCTTTAAAATATAAGATCATCTCTGAACGGCGTCAGAGTCCAGAGATGATCTTTTATTTTTAAAGCATAAGTACCATAAGTTGAGAGCGGGAAAGTCCGTATAGGCAGCAAAATTGCCACACTGCAATTTATTTACCTTCTCTAAGGCTGGGCTCACATCACACCTAGCAATTCTGAGGGCCGAGACAAGATGCCATTTGACAATCGCTATCGCTATCGCTAAATGGAAAATGTATGAAAATGTATGTCTGAAAAGAATTGAAACCGGAGGGTTAGAATGCAATACAAAATGTACCAATCGTCACACACCTACCATCTACCTACCATCAACATAAATAGCATCTCGGATCAGAATGTTGTGGCAGGGCAGAAAGAGACGCAGTGTACAAACAGCAACTAATCTCTTTCTACCTCTCTGTCAGAAACAGACGCGAACGCGTTGCGTCTCGAACGGGCAGCTAAGAGTGTTGCTGTTTGTGTGCACCTTATGCTTTGGTAATAAGAGCCAATTTCTAACTAAAATGTAAAGCTTGATGTGCTCTTCACTGTATGTACTTGCTCTGTATATCGTCAAAAAAAATCACTTTTTAACCCACTTACCTAAAAGGAGCTTCTATGTTAGTATCCTAATACTATGTATTTTTTATGTATGTTCACCGATACTTTTGTTAACCGACGACCAACTTTCGAAAATCATTTTTGGCTTGAAAATATATACCTACCTACAGCCGGATTGGTCACAATATTATGTATTTATGCGAATTATTCCCTCTGCATTTAATTAGTTTACGTAAGTAGGTATACCTTTTTAGCGCCGTGAAGACGGTTTATAGTAAGGTATGTAAAAAAAATTGTTGAATGCTGCGATACATCGTTTTGGAGTTCCAAAAAAATATCTGTAGGTACTGACACATCGAAGCTTATGGTTAAAGGTGTATGGTTAAACTTCCCTCCGCAAGCGTTAGAATCACGGAATCTTTATTCCGCTAGATTACGAATGAGCGCGAATCAAAATCATGAAACCCGGCGCCCGACAGACAGGTGAGATCCGATTATGTTTTGTTCAAGGTAGAACAACAGAATCGGTAGGTATGGCCCCAGCCTTAAACGGTAATACAATACAATCTAATTATTTATAGTTCTAAAACTGTTAGATAGATATCGCTATAACGTATATGTGAAAACTTAATTTGTTGCCAGTTTTGTAAATGCATACGTGAATGCTTACGTGGTTAGTTTTGTTGCATACTTGCCATATGAATAAATTAGTTTGTTAATAAATATATTTGTATGTGGCAATCTCTTTTACTTTGCCTGTGAACCTGTAAGTGTGTCTCTCTGTCGAATAAATACAATACTGAAGATTCCTGACTATTACTCGCCATCCATCCAGCACGTCCACCTACCAGGCCATCAACGAACCCAAGCATGGTGTCAGAAGTGATTTCTTAAAAGCAAAATGACTGATTCGAAGAATAACCTCATCGTCGCGCAAATGAAGCCTCTCACCATTGACATTGGTACAAACGCGTGTGAAAAATGGCGACAGTGGAAACAAAAATTTGAAATATTTGCCGATGCAAATGATATAGCCAGCCAGTCGCAACAGAAGCAAATTGCAATTCTATTAAATGCCATTGGGGACGAAGGCATTGAAATATTTAACAGTTTCGAAATAGACCGGAAATCACCGACCGTAACTCTCCACGAGGTATTACAAAAATTCGATAAAAAATTTAATCCGTACATCAACATTACAGTTGAAAGATATAAATTTTTCACAAGATACCAAAAAGCCGAAGAAACTTTAGACGAATACATTACAATATTAAGCAATTTGTCAGCCACGTGTGAGTTTGAATCTTTCAAAGACACACTCATTAAAGATATGTTCGTGATTGGTTTAAAAAATACTTACACTAAAGAAAGATTATTGCAAGAAGAAAAACTAGATATTGAAAAAGCTCTAAGAATAGCAAAAAGTTTAGAATTGTCACAAGAGAGATCGTCAAAATTAAACAACAATGCGAGTGAGAAACCAGAGACAGTCCAAACCTTGTCATTTAGATCTAAAACGAGTAAATCAAATAGAAATTCTTTCAAGTCACCAAGTCGGGAAACATACAAAAGAAGCCAGTCTCCTAAAGGGAACCAGTCTCCAAACTCAAGAAGTTGTCAAAGATGTGGTCAAATACACCGAGTCAAGTGTCCAGCCGAAGGAAAAATCTGCGGAATTTGCAAAAAGAAAAATCATTTTGCGAAACAATGTTTTTTCAAAAACAATATAAATAAAACTTCAAACAAAGTAAGTCTAATAAATTCTAAGTCAAATGTAGAAAATAAATGTATAATTAGATCAATAAATAATAACTCTTCAAATAATTGGGAAATAATTGTTAATTGTAATAATTTAAAAATTAAATGTAAAATTGACACTGGTGCAGACACAAATGTAATATCCAAACAAACATTAGATCATATAATGAAAATGTCACATAGTAAAATTCCTATTATAAGAACAAATAACAAAATATTTTCAGTTTCAGGACAACTAATACCGAATTTAGGTACATGTATATTAAACTGTCAATTTGAAAATGGCTTCAAGTCAAATGTATATTTTACAATAGTTTCATGCAATTGTATTACTATAATTGGGCACAAGACATGTGAAAAAATTGGCATAATCAAAAGAGTCTTCCAGGTACAAAATAATAACCAAACAAAGGAACAAAGGTCAGTACAAAATATTGTTTCTAAATATAGTCATACCTTTGAAGGATTAGGTTGTCTTCCATACAAAGCTCATTTAGACATAGATGAGAACTATCCTACTAAAATATGTCCTGTTCGTAAAATACCATATTCACTTGAGAATAGATTTAAAAAAGAATTAGATAATTTAGAAAAGCTACAAGTCATAGAAAAAGTCAGTAAGCCAACGAAATGGGTTAACTCCATTGTTTTAGTTGAGAAACCAAATGGTAATCTTAGAATTTGTCTAGACCCCAGAAATTTAAATAATGCCATAAAAAGACCTCATTATCCATATCCTACCTTTGATGACCTCAGATCAAAAGTAGCAGGAGCATCAATGTTTTCAAAATTAGATGCCAATTCAGGTTATTGGAGCATTTGTCTTGATGAAGAAAGTAGTGATCTATGTACTTTTAATACACTATATGGTAGATATAAGTTTCTACGTCTTCCTTATGGTATTAACTCAAGCGGAGAAATTTTCCATAGAACCATGAATGAATTATTTAGTGACTTACCAGGCATAATTATATTTGTTGATGATTTTTTAGTCTATGGATCAACAATTGAAGAGCATAATAAACGATTAGAATCATTATTTAAACGTGCAACAGAAGTAAATCTCAAATTTAACAAAACAAAATGTCAATTTGGAATGTCAGAAATCTATTATGTAGGTCATGTTTTTAATAAAACAGGTGTAAGTCCAGATCAGTCTAAAGTCGAAGCCATAACAAAAATGTCAAGTCCAAGTAATATAAAAGAACTCCAAAGATTTCTTGGAATGATCAATTACTTAGGATCTTATATTCACAACTTGTCTGAAGAAACCACAATATTAAGAGACTTGCTTAAAAAACAAAATACATGGCAATGGTCAGACCACCATGAAAAGCAGTATCAAAGATTAAAATCATTAATCTGTCAGTCTCCAGTATTAGTTCACTATGATATTAAAAAACCTATCAGATTATCAGTCGATGCTTCAAAAAATGCAATAGGTGCAGTAATTTTACATGGGAAAAATCCTATAGCATATGCGTCTAAGTCTTTAAATAAAAGTCAAGAAAATTATGCACAAATTGAAAAAGAATTATTTGCTATAGTATATGGATGTAAAAAATTTCATCAATATTTATATGGGAAACCAATTTATGTTGAAACAGACCATCAACCATTAGTCACACTTTTTAAAAAACCCTTGTCAGAAGTCCCTACTAGACTACAAAGAATGATGATATCTTTACAAGCCTATCATTTAATTGTTTCATACACAAAAGGTTCTGAAATGTATATCTCAGATACACTTTCAAGATGTCAAAATAAAAGTAATAATAGCCTTAGTCAAAATCAAGAATTAATTTCATTACAAGAATTAGAATCAAATGTAGAAATACATGTTAATTTACTAACCTCAAACTTAGCTATTTCACAAGAAAAGTTAAATACAATTTTAGAACACACTTGTCAAGATGTAACTTTACAAAAACTTAGAGAATATTATCAAAATGGTTGGCCTAAATGTAAAAATCATTGTGATAGTAAAGTATTACCTTATTGGAATATTAAAGAAGAAATTCACTGCATAGATAAATTACTTTTTAAAAATAATTCTATAATTATTCCTACAACTTTAAGAACAGAAATATTAAATATTCTACATGAAGGACATTTAGGAATTGAAAAGACAAAGAATCAGGCTAGAGGAACAGTTTATTGGCCTAAAATTAATCAGGATATTGAAAATAAAATACAACAATGTGAATCATGTTCTATTTTTAGTCCAAATAAATGCAAAGAAACACTTTTATCACATGAGCAACCTATATTTCCATGGCAAAAAGTAGCCACTGATTTATTTGAATATAAAGGAAAAAAATATTTATTAGTCGTAGATTTTTATTCTAATTACATCGAAATTGCAAATTTAAACAAAGATAGTCGAAGTTCAAGTGTAATAACTCAGTTAAAATCAATATTTGCTCGACATGGTATACCTATGCAAATTGTCAGTGACGGAGGTCCGCCATACAGTTCTATAGATTTCAAGAGTTTTCTTCATGAGTGGGGTATTCAACACATTATGTCTAGTCCAAATTATCCACAATCAAATGGTCTTGCAGAAATATCTGTAAAAATTATAAAAAACATATTTAGAAAATGTGAGAAATCTAACACAGATCCTTATATTGGATTATTACAATATAGAACTACACCTAGAAATAATAATATGAGTTCACCAGCTCAATTACTTATGTCTAGATCTTTAAGAACAAAATTGCCTAGTAAATTAGACAATTTTAAACCAAAACTTGTAAAATTTTCTGATCATATTAAGTCTAAAAAGAATTATTTACATAAGACAGAAAATTATTACAACAGAAATGCTAAACAATGTCAAAAATTTCAAACACATGAATGCATATTCTTTAAAAAGAATCCTAAAGATATAATATGGACAAAAGGTACAATCATATCTTTAACACAATTTCCTAGATCTTATATTGTAAAAGATAGTCAGGGAAGTATTTATAGAAGAAATTCCAAGCATATAAGAAAAAATTATAGTCATGATCATATTGAGAATAACTCATTGTCTAAAAATAATTACAATAAGAAAAAAGTAACATTTAACACTAGTCACAAAAATTATAATATTGAAAAATCAAGTCAAGAGAGAAATAATATGTCAAAAAGATTGTTAAATAATAGTCATATGCCAAAATTATTTGAAAATAAGAAATTTAAAGAAAATGAAGATTGTATTTTCACTTTTACTTTAGATTCGCCTAGTACATCAAGTCAATTGAATGTAAATAACCAAGCAAATGAATCAGATTCATTTATGTCATTGGAATCACAAAGCAGTAGTTCACAATCAAATGTAACTATTAAATCTCCAGAGTTCATAGCCATAGATTCAAGGAGAATGTCAGATGAAAGCATACATGATTATAACGAGTATGTTAGTCAATCATTGTCAGATATTAATTTATGTAGTCCAACAGAATTAAATGTTAACATTAACTCACCTGAAAGTAGCAGTAATGATCATAATTCTGAAAAGAAATATAGTAGCAGAGGGAGATTATTGAAGAAAACAAACAAACTTGATTTGTAAAAATATTTATTGTAAGGAATAACATTGTCTTAAATTTAGTAAAAAAAATAAAATAAATATGTTACACTTATACTTTAGTCACATTATAAATTGTCAATCACTTAATTATATAAGTTCAAACTGTATGTAAACATAACCTCTATAATGTCATTAATAAATCAATTGTCATCTTTACTTTTTATAAAAAGGGGCATGTTGCATACTTGCCATATGAATAAATTAGTTTGTTAATAAATATATTTGTATGTGGCAATCTCTTTTACTTTGCCTGTGAACCTGTAAGTGTGTCTCTCTGTCGAATAAATACAATACTGAAGATTCCTGACTATTACTCGCCATCCATCCAGCACGTCCACCTACCAGGCCATCAACGAACTCAAGCAAGTTTCAGTCGCTGAATTGATTTAGATGAAAAAGGCATACAGTTTTATTACATTTTGCTAAAGGACTAAGGCTACCTTTTGGTGCAATAACTGAATTCCACTAGTGTATGTATTATAATATAGTATACATATAATAATAATAATAATAATTATACACTCACACTTATGTAGCCCAAAATAAGCATCATTAAGAGCTTGTGTTATGCATACTAGATAACGGAGAAATGATAGTAATATGTATATAAATATTAGAAATATACTAAATAAATATATAAACATCCAAGGCTCGTAAACAAACGGTCGTACTCATCATACAAATTGCTCCTACCGGGATTCAAACCCGGTACCTCTTCATCAAGTAGCCTGCAAAGCAAGGGTTACAGATCACTCAGCCAGCCGGTTGCTGACTATATTTCTAATATTTAGATGTCTCAGTACAGTCGAAGTTATCATGGTTATCCACCTCATTAAAGTAGCATTATGGAGACTGAAATCATCATCATATTTCGCGCCGAACTCTCCTGAGATGCTTTGAAATGTGTTACGCCAGCATTTCAATGAAATATTTCCTTAAAGAACATACTTAAGACATGGCTGTGCGAGCATTAGTTCCCTTTGCCTTCTCCGTAATAGAGAGAATATGAAAACAATAATACTTGTAACCAAAGTGACAATAGTGAGTCACTAGTGGGTCACTAGTGGGTCACTAGTAGCTGAGGTTCTGAGCAAGTATTGGGCCTAATTCTGGGAACACACTTTAATTCTAAATTTAAGAACAGTATATCTCTTTCTCGCAATTAGTAATAGAAAAAAGATAGCAAGAGTCTGTTTAGAGCTGTCACTTAAATTTAGATAGATTTCATAGAAACCATAGACAATTTTAGACGGCATGTACGGAGGTGCTTCCTAAACACTGCATAAAATTGAACGCACATTTCTAAATGTCAAATTATATGTCAGCTATCATTTTCGTAAATTCGTATTCCTTTTGATAGAAAGAAATGCACTGAACTTAAATTTAGACTTAGCATGTGTTCACCAGAATTAGGGCCATTGTTGTATTTAGTGACACTTAATGACGTGAAGCCCGTGAACCTCAAATAAGCACAGACATCTGATATTAGTGATCTGTGGCACAGACCACAGACCTCCTTGGAGTAATATTGTTCGCTGCCACAGAGAGGGCCTAGACAAGCAAGATGCCATTCGATAATCGCTATCGCTCTCGCTTATCGGAAAATTGTATTCGACTTTCGATAGTTAATGTCAAATCCCATACATTTTTCATTTAGCGATAGCGATAGCAATTGTCAAATGGCATCTTGTCTAGGCCGGACCTATGTCTGTAATCTGTGAGACAGACATACTCTTAGTGATCTGTAATACTCTTTTTAATCTGTGAGACAGACTAAGGATTTAAATTGTGATTTAAATTATTTAGGTTAATTGTTTATGTAAATAAACTATTTTAGTTATTGGTTCCCCTTGCTGACTTTACTATTTTGATCATAGTAATCTACTGTTTTTTATTGGTGCGAGCTGATTTTAATGATTGTAAATGTTTGTTTCTTCGTACTAAAGTAAAACTATAAATTATAACCTTAAAATTTACAGGAATGGTGTTCTTAACCGTGTCAAATTGGATACGATGTAGAGGACCAGATGAGTTTTGGAGAAAGAGGAGAATATTCAGATTGGCAGCACATTATATCGGCCGCCGTAGAAACTGTTATTCAGTTGCAGTTCGAAATGTTCATCGTGCTCTAGTCTATGCAACAAAAGCTAGAAAATTGAAAAAACAGGACATGATCGACCTTTGGAATACTCGTATTACAGCAGCATGTGAACAGCATAACATAACCTATTACACTTTAAGAGAAGGTTTGGATCGAGCAAATATAATGCTGGACAGAAAGTCATTATCAGACCTGGCATCATGGGAGCCCCATACTTTTCAATGTTTAGCTGCAGTTGCCAAACAGAAATTAGAATATGATGGCTTTATTGATGGCACAGATACAAATCGACCTACTGGTATCAACTTAAATCTAAAGGATGTAATGTTAGAAGCATGGTTGAAAGAAAAAAGAAATATCAAATAAATTTACTGTAATATCTCGACCTAGTATAAATAGATTTGTAGTAATTAAAAACTATTATGTACACTATTTCGTTATTGATTTCCCAATTCTCTTTTAAGTTGTTTTGTTAACTCATTTTGTTTCTCTAGGATATATAGGTTTTCTATTTTTCTTCTTTGCTGTCGCTCTATGTCTCTGATAACACCTTCATGCATCCTCTCTCTGAAACATTTTAAAGTACCTATTGAAACAAACACATTATGAATACATAATACTTTAAGTAAGTGGCTTTTGAGCCTTGATTATGATTCAGTGGAATCATTAATCAAATGAGTTGTGGGTGTAATGTAATGTAATGTGTCTAAATAACTTAATCGATTATAAATGTGATGTAACAATCTTAATAATGTTGGAATAAAATAAAATAAATAAAAGAAAAAGTTTGTACACACACCAATGATTGTGATTGTTCTACGAATAACATACTTCATACATTTTCTCACTTTGACACACGCACACACACACGTCTATGTTTTGTTAAGCATTATTATGTCTGAAACATGTGTTATGTTTGAGGTGGGCGCTAATAACTGCGACACAGACCCTGACTACTGCAGTTATTAACGCTACTATTGTTTTTGTGAAAAATGTTATTGTTTCTAATAAATAAATAAATAAAATAATAATAAAGTTATTGTGATAAAAAAAGCATTGTATGTAATTAAACAATGATTTGATTGATTAGACTGCGGATGACCACCAAGCAGATAATACCACACTGAATTTCATTGAGTGGGAACCAAACTACTTTGTATTATGTAAGACTATATAATGTAATGTCATCTCACCTGTCTGTCTGCTGTTTGATGTGAACATAGGTTACTATTCCTAAAGATACAGCACATGATAATGCTAACACCAATTTTGATGTTTGAGACGACATATTACTGCAATACAATGAAAAGTGTGCTGTTTACAAAAAGAACCAAGGAACTCTAATGATAAATACTATATTCTTTGTCTAATGAGATCAGTGGGTTCCTAATTTTTACATTACATTAGCTTTAATACGTATAGGTACTATTTAGAAAATATATGATCGACCGACTACGAGAAAAGGTTTATTTCATTGCGACTACAGAGATAAATATTATTATCTCATAAAATTACTAGCTTCGAATCACAGATGTCAGAGATCACTGTTATGTATGTTATGTCAGAACTCAGAACAGAATCACGGGTCAGAATTCCTACACATAAACTGTGACATAAACAGACAGTTCACAGGGGCGCGTTCCGAGCCTACACTCCAAACACAAACTAGTGATGTGAACCGGTTTCACAAAAACCTTAAAAAAACCGGTTTTTATGAAATCTCCGGGATCGAAGACGGCAAAATATTGATTTTTATAAAAAATTTGCTTCCGCCATCTTGGATATTGAAATTGATGTTGTATTCAGAATCAGGACCCCAGAAAACCACAAAACTTGGATCACGAAATTGACGTTGTATTCTAAATCGGAACCCCCGAATACTACGAAAATGATACTTATATTGATTTTTATAAAAAAAAGTTGCGTCCGCCATCTTGGATCTTCAAATTGATGTTGTATTCAGAATGAAGACCACTGAAAACCACAAATATCATACCCCTATTTTAAATTTCGAGATCAAATATGGCGGACGCGATTTTTTTAAACAATCATGTTTATAAAAAATTGCGTCCGCCAACTTGGATCTCGAAATTGACGTTGCTTTCTCAATCGGAACCCCCGAAAACTACGAAAATGATACCCATATTGATTTTCTTTTAATAAGTTGCATCCGCCATCTTATATCTTGAAATTGATGTTTAAAATTTTATCATAAAATTCTCCATACTAATTCTTATGAGTCGTACCACTTTTATAAGTTCTTATTTTGATTGTTACAAAATGATTCAAAGAAAAAAAACTATTTAAATCATAGGACTAATTTTAATCGACATCGATTTACATGCTGTCTAAATTTAGCTTGACATTTCTAATTTTAGAGATATTTAAACTTAGAACGTGTACAACAGAATAGCGAATAGCTAAATTGAGTAACTAAAACCAATTTTTTCCTGTCAGATTAAAATTAAGTTTACTCCTGTCATTTTAGTCCGTTACAGAATAGGAAACGCAATCTGACAGCACTAAACCTAATTTTAGTTAAGTTTAGTCTAGTTTGTGCCAACAGAATCGCGACCACTACCTACTAAATGATTTATGTAGGGATTTTATACCAACATTTAGATTTATAAATATATGCCCTAAAATTAAGGAGAGCACCTTAAGGTATGGACTTGTATGAAAGTTCACGTCTTATAATCGGACGTATTATACTATCTATTTCACGGTTGCTTAACTTGTCAATTCTAGCTAGACATGTGGGTAACTCAACAAAAAACTATGAACCGCAGATCAGCTCACGGTTCACTTCAAAGAGAATATAAAACGCTACGCTAGGTTCACTTAAGTGAGCCCACAGATCAGATACTAGTAGCTCACTAATGACCTGAACGTTTGTAGATCTGCTTTGCGAGCGACTTAAAGAGTCGAATATTACCGAGTGCCGCCGCGCCGAGCCGACCGACACCGGAGTTTCGCAGCTCGCGGTTCGTTCGCCGATATTATTACTCGCGTGTCTATGACTCGGTGAGACTGTGACTCTGTGGGTGAATATACCTTTTTTTTTTTTCACGCTGAGGGGAACCTCTACTAGCCTATCTTCCCTCTGCCTGGGGGGGGGGGGGGGGTGAATATACCTAACCTAGCGAGTGAGCCGTGAGCTGTTTGTTTTCTTTAGACATACTCTTTCTAATCTGTGGTTTGTTTTGTCGTTGAGCTGCAGGTCAACGGCTCAAGTCAATTTATCTGAATTTTTGAATCGGTTCAGAGCTGAGTTACTCATGTCTAATTCTAGCCCGCCAACCCGCCATATTTATAACTTGTTATAGTGACAAATTCTGCTTTGCCGTCATTGATATAAACAAAAAAGGGAAGATACGGCATCGACGCTCGGCGCGCGTTCCGGCTCAACTATGTCCATGGGCTCACTTGGCAAAAAGTGCGTCCTAGTTGCGCTTGGAATTTTAAACGAACACTTTCTCCCGGTAATTTGCTTAAATTGTGGTTGAACATTGGCTAAAATGCCGTCTTGTTCTTTTAATAAGTGTACAAACCACTCACGGAGAGAAAAAAAGTCACTTAGTTTCACTTTTCACCCGTAAAGTATATAAATTTTGAGTTTTAAATACAAATCTACTTAAAATAAACGAACCAGCCAAAATCGCCATATTGCTGCATAAGTGGGATAGAATTATACGTATAGGCATGCAAGTGACGGAGATAGCGCGTACTCCCGAGCGACCGAGTAGTTCCGAGTCCTACCGAAAGGTAGCATTACCTGGTAGAGTTAGCATAGAAAACACATTAAGAAAATAATAAGTAAAAATATATACACATTTTATATCATGGTTTTGTTTACGATACTGCTATTTACAGATTTTCCAAAGATGAAAGAGGATACGCCTCGTAATTTGTAAAATACTAACTTCATGTATTTATGAAAGGGATTGAACTTATAAATCAAACTGCTTAGTATACAATAATCAGTATTTATTGTGAATGACGCGATATCAACTTGTGTCATAAAACTCAACCTGAAATAGACTTCTTAAGTAGATCGTTTTAAATTTGAATATAATAACAACATTTTTATAATAATAATAATCAACGAAGCCAAAATGCTATGAATGAAATAAAATTTTTCAAATAATATTATAGTGATTTATTTATAATAAGAGGCTAGTTATTTTTTTCTGATTTTGGTAAAGAGACCATTTTATAATGTATATTCTTGATTGTGTTTAAAAAAAATCATATTGGAGACTGTTTGTACGTTATAATAAGTACTTAATTTTGTTTGATTCATAGCATTTTGGCATCGTTGATTAAAAGATTGTTATTATGTTCAAATTTTTGGACATTTTATATGAATTTTTTGATTGTTTATAAAAAAACCATATTGAAGACTGTTTGTATGTTATAATAAGTATTGATTAATAATTTTGTTAGGTTCATAGTATTTCGGCTTCGTAGATTAGGAATTACTATTATTTAAGAGATTGTTTTTGACCATTTTATATGTATATTGTTGATTGTTTATAATCCGCCGTATCAGCCGTATCAATGATACGGGTTACAGGGATCCCCAACGTGTAAGAGCAAAAATCGTAATATATTAGGCAGTACTTTCCAAAAATAATGTGGTCCAAAAGAAACCCATCCATGGAGGGGCTACCCGAAGAACCCAATTGTATGTTTTGAGATTTTTTTTTGTTTTTTGTTAATGTGAATATTGAATAAGTCCGCTAGATTAATTATACAGTTTTTAATTCGGACTAATCTAGACAAAAATATAAACTTTTTTTATTTTGATGATATTTATATTCGTATTTTAGGAGGTTTTTACTTCGTAAACGACATAATTTTTTTCTATATATTGGGTCAATAACCTGCAAAATATCAAGCGACTTATTCAAAGGATTCAGAAATATTATTATAACAATATGGATTTTTTTTTTAAATATTTAATTTTCAATTTAGGAATCCAACCCATTTTAAAATAATAAAATTTTCAAATATATGTATATTTTTAAAATGGATTTAGAAAAGATCTACTTATAAGAAGTCTATAGAAGTAGATAGTCTATTTCAGGTTGAGTTTGATGACACAAGTTGGTATCGCGTCATTCACAATAAAAAATGATTATTGTATACTAAGTAGTTTGATTTATAAGTTCAATCCCTTTTATAGATGCTTGTAGTTAGTATTTCACAAATTACAAGGCGTATCCTCTTTTCTCCCCTTACCGGGGACGATGGCACTTGATTTGTGTCATCTGGACTGGTAAATATATCACCGGGCCATTTAAAACTTTTTTCCCCATGTGGCCCGGCGCCGGGCCAAGTCACCGGGCCAGATGGGTTTACACTCTGGAAGGCGAGCAGAGCTGCGGGTAGTTGCTACTACTTAATATACTCGGTATGGAGATATGTTGCGATCTGAATTCCAGGAACTACATCGAAACCGTGATCAAAACAGCCTCACGGAAGCTCGATGTCCTGAACAAGGTGCGTCGATTTTTCACGCCTGACCAATTATATTCCTTTCACAAAACTCAGGTCTGGTCTTGCGTGGAATATTGCTCGCACTTGTGGAATGGCTCAGCCAAATACCACCTCGATGCACTGGACAGATTGCAGCGTCGTGCTGCCCGTATCATTGTCGATGTGGAAGTTACGAACACCCTTGAGCCTCTGCAATTGCATCGAGGCATTGCGTCGCTTAGCGCCTTCTAACGGCTATATCACGAAGAGTGCTATGAAGAGCTTTTTGACCATAACCCACCTTCCCTCTTCATACTCAGGAGCACGCGTGCAGGCCTTCGGAGTCATCAATTCACTGTCTCCACCTTAACATCACGCAATAATAAATTTAGTACCTTGTTTCTTTGTCGTACTTCCAAAACTTGGAATTATTTGCCGGCACATGTGTTCCTTCAAAACAAACAAGCAACTTTTGGACCGGCAAGGTGGAGTCGGTCAGTGTCTAAACTGCACTAGCTGTAATAATTACAAATAAAGAAAGAAAACGATGAAAAAATTGTATGTTCCAAGCGAGAACCCCACGTCTCCTGGGCCCTGGGGTCCAGCCAGACTAGCACTAGCTGTCTTCTCATAATATTATAGACTCTTCTTTCCGCTTAACAACAGGTGGTGTTGAGTCATTTGCCGTACTTTTTATATAAAAAAAACAACGCAAAATATACAGGGTGGTGCTGCAATACGACAATAAATTAATACATGGGCTATATTAGTTCATAGTAATGGTTTACCACTTTCAAAAACATCTTATTTATTTGATAATTTTATGACATTTGTATGAAATATTATAACATTGGCTGCATTATTTCATAAAATGTCCTGAATTTATCAAATTAATAAGATGTTTTTGAAAGTAGGAAACCATTTCTATGAATTAATATAGTCCATGTTTTAATTTATTGTCGTATTGATGGCACCACCTTGTATATTTCAGTATAATTAATAAATTATATCTTCAACAATTTTAGCAATGCTAAGATTAGTCACTGATGCTCGTAAAATATTATTAAAATTCCTAATTAAAATATATGTATGCTTTCACAGTTTAAACGATTTTAAATAATTTGGGAATGTTTACAGTCTAAAAGCTTTTCGTTCTTACTATAGTAAAATTAATATTTTAAGTAAAAAAAATTGAGTTTCTTATTTCGTAAGATTGTTTGTTGACGGTACCGCAGTACGAAGGGGAGGTGGGAGACGAAGTCGGGAATTCCCTTTTGTAATACTATACACTAACAGTCGTCTCGCTTGCACTAGGCAGTCAAGGCCGTTTATCTATCTCTGTTACCTGATTACCGAGCTTCATGCGTATTTAGAAAAAAATGTTGCTGTGTGCGGACTCGTGTGTATGTAGTGCACGCAGCCCGTTTTTCGACGATGAAATGCTTAGGCGTACCGTATCTTCCCTTTTTTGTTTATATCAATGTTTGCCGTGATAAATTTTTATCCGAAAAAAAAATACAGACGAATTGATAACCTCCTCCTTTTTTGAAGCCGGTTAAAATAGTTATTTGTTTAACAAGTGAGCAAAATTATTGTTTTAGCGAGTGGTGATCACTGAATCACGAGCGCAGTGAGTGATTTAAAGGCACAAGACAAAAGAAAATTTGCTCTCGTGTGAAACATACAACTTTTCACCTCTCCAGCGAGAACATTGTTAAAAGTGACATACACAAACAATATTAATTCAGGGGTTAAATAATCATTTTCATCACTCGATGAACTCATTTTTGTAATTAAATTAACATAATAATCGCAATTAATTATAAACACGAAAAAGTCAAAAAATCAAAACAATCTGAATTTATTTTTTCCGCCTTGTCCACAGATTATATAGACTATTTTTGAGTTGCGTTCCGAAATTACAGTGCATGTCTGTCTAATTATATCTAATTATATTTTTGTCTGTGAATGAATATTTTTGTATGTGTTTTGTTTGTGAATATCTAATTATATTTTTATGTAACGTGACATTATTGTTTATTGAATTATATAGTTATTATTATTTTTCAAGAAAACGTCCATAAATTAAAATAGTTGAGCTTATAAACTAATATAATGAAATTACATAGTTGTGCGACTAGCGCTAGTCCTGAGTTTCGGAACGCGCTACTGCCTATCTCAAATTTATTTAAAAACTTACTTTGCCTTACGCTCGATGCAAAAACCGGGTTTTCTTCGAGATTTTACGAAGCAAAAGAGCTATTTTGCTGCTGGAGAGGTGAAAAACTTCTTTAATGCTAGTATTTTATGTAACACATCTTTTAAGGAAAAGTCAAATAAGTGGTATATAATATACCACTTATTTCACTTTGAACGATCTTGACCCGAAAAGGTAAAACTTTTGTCACAAATTTTAATTTTTCCTAATTTTTGACGTTGTTCCAGTTTCTCAGTCAGTTATGTCATGGAGTCTAATAAATGTTAGATTACTTTGAATAGCATATATTATTTACTATAAATGTGCACAACTAATCGACAACCATTATTTTTCAGATGTCGATTATTGGTGTAAAATAATATGTTATTTTTTGCAAATTATTTACCGTAGACAGCTTTCAATGAACAGGTAGTCGGATTAAAAAGAAGTGCCATTCTGCTTCAGTTACTAAGTGCCATACCCTCTCCAAATTAGCTGTCTAAATAAGGACGGATTAAAAGTATACGCCCTCAATAAACTGCCAGATTAAAATGCCCTCAATAAACAGACAAGACAAAAAGACAAACTTTAATTGCATGTGATAGACATTTATGGTTTTTTTGACGATTCGACAGTGCTTCTTGGGGGGCCTAATTGAATAAAGATATTTTTATTTTCATTTTCAAAAAAAAAAAAGATCCAGTTTCCACTATTGAAGTTGCGTCGTTGCGCTTAAACTTTATTTTATTATACAGGTTGGTGCCGTCAATACGACAATAAATTAAAAAACATGAGCTTTATAGTTCATAGAAATGGTTTGCCACTTTCAAAAACATCTTATTCATAATAATATGATAATTTTATGACATTCCTATGAAATAATGCAGCCAATGTTATATTTCATACAAATGTCAAAGGTATGTTCCGTTCAAGTATGGATATCGCGCTATACTATCCTCAATTGCTAATGTTCCTAGAACGAAATGCGTAGGTAAGAGCTATGAAAACAACAGCGTTTACAACCTTCTGCCCCCTTATCGAATCACGGAATCGATTCGGAAAATCTTATCCCGTCTCGGTTTGACGCACTGCGATAATAAGTGACATATATAGAATTATTATTATTAATTCTCCCTATAAAGGGAAGGCAAAGGGAACTAATGCCCATACAGACATGTCTTTAGTATTTCTTTATTTCTTCTTTTATTGCATTAAAATGCTGGCGTAACACATTTCAATGCTTCTTGGGAGTATTTGACACGAAATATATGATGACAGTCACTTTATGTGCTACTTGATGAGGTGGATAACCACAAAAAAGTTCTCATCGTATTTCACAACATAATCACTTTTAGGGGCGATTTTTCAATTCTCAGATAATTTTTATCTAGAGAATAACTTTGATATTTTGACAGATTTTCTATAGATTAACTGTCAAATTTTCAAAGTTATTCTCTAGATAAACTTTATCTGGGGATTGAAAAATCAGCCCTTATTGTAATAATCTTTACGTTGTACGTCAACACAAACACTTGTTTTATGACACAATTTTTTAATTATTGTAAAAAAAAAATTCACTGACAGCACAAAAACCCGACAAACACTCTTGACAGGTATAGAGTTTTCCATATTCGTTATTTTTCTGACAGTTGTGAAGAAGGGGACTGGTCGCGAATGAACTACATCCTATCATTTCAAAAAGGGTTATGACTTTTGTGTGCGTTGTCTTCTCTTTACTTTTTTATCTTAATGCTCAATTTTAATCTCAATTACCCATTGCGAAATCTCAGACGTGGCGACCAGAGGGCCTAGACAAGATGCCTTTCTATAGTCGCTATCGCTATTATCATCACAAGCCTATGTATATACATCCCACTGCTGGGCACAGGCCTTCTTACATGGAAGAAACACAGGAGTTTATGCTGTATCACCACCAAGCTGAGCCAATGCGGGTTGATGGGGTGCATTTCGAAGCATCCGAGCTCGAGATTATAAATTTTGGTTGACCCCATCCCGGGGTCGACCATCGCTAAGCGGAAAATGTATGGCCCTCGATCGATTTTCGATCACTAATGTCAAATCTCATTCATTTTCCATTTAATAACGTCATACCTAGACTTGCGTACTTAATGCCTAGTTAGACTATGAAAAACACAAAAGGAAGTGTTATGTTGACACTTTAATCAATGAGATGACAGCATAAAAGACAAGTCCCACTGTTCTCAACTTAACGCTTCCTCGACGAGCTCTAGCGACCTTATTCACCGCAGTAACAGAGCACTACGAAGTAGTGTTATTTGACTGCTTTACGTAGATAAAAGTAACTTTAAGTTTTTAAGGAATTCCAATAATGTAAGAAATAGATTGTGTAAACATGAGTATTTTTATTAGTATACCTAGGTACATCTTGGCTTTGATAAAAATATAATACTATCAAGTTTACTTCGCAATACAAAAAACAACAATATTTATAATTTAAAGAAATATTTCTTTCTTCACCCTGTAACAAAATCACTGAGTCACAACACTAACGATCAAGACCAAACTCACGGCACTTAGTGTCTATGTCTGGTCTTTTAAAGCTTCTTTAATGTGTCCTATTGTGATTAAATTATGTAAGTACACAACACCAGTTGTCCTTGGTTATGGCACTGCTACCTGCCGCAGTTGTCATAGAAACTTGCGGAACCTCGGTTGGGGATTTCAGCAAACTCTCGCTTTGGAGTGCAGAGTTTGCTGCTGAAGTCAACATTTCGTTTTCTGAAAAAAAAAGAAGAGATAGGATTTCTTACATGTAAATAACACACATATTTTAATGCTGCTATATATCACGATATGTAGGATATCTAATTCCATAATGTTTGATCCTTTCATACTAAGAATAAAATTAAAGGAGATGTCCTAAAAATGTATGGAGGCCCGGCCAGGACTATCTACCTAAACACACTTAAAATAGGCTTGATTTAATCTAAAATTTCTATTAAAATAGATATATAATAGTCTAGGTATATTACCCTCTACTAGGTAGCTCCATTTGGTCAACGATTACCGATTTAACATATAGTCGGTCGTTACACCACAGGATGCATAGGGATCGCGGTTCTAGTACATTCATGTCGTACTCCCACGATAACTCCACCTGAGGACAACCAAATCTATTGAAGAATAAAGGAGATGTAGGTTTACCCGTAATGTTATAATATCTTCATGATTGGGAAAAATATGTTAAGGTAGAGGTAAGTATCTTATCTTATCTTATAATGGGGCCGAGAGCTTCGACCCTTCGGGATCTTTTGTGCCAAAAGATCCCGAGAGGTAAGTATGATGTATTAGATAGTTATATAGTATATTACAATAAACAATATTATTAGGAACAACTTTATTATTTAAATAATGCTTTTGTGGATATAGAAATTGTAGAGTGTTTTAATGGGTGCCCCACATTACACTACCTTATGGATAGCTCTCATAGAACCCCTAAATATTTTCAATTGTTTTTCCCAAAGGGTTTCACAAATTTACATTTAATAAGAATATTTGACTGACTAAATTACAATGTATTCAATAACAATGTGCTTTTATTTAAAATTTAGCTTATAATAACACATAATTAATAGGACAGTGTAGCCCTCAAAGACACGAGTGTTGTCCATCTCTCATGTTTACCTTCCTAACTTTACCACCCATGTCCATTGGGTGGGTAACCACAATTGTGTATGTGGTACCGTGCTCCAATCTGAAACAGCATAAATTATTTTCAATTAAAGATCTTATAAGTTCACTAGTGTGAAATTACTATAAACAGGTTACATAGGAATATTTTTTATATTCGAGTAAAACAAATATTAAAAATATTTATTGTAAGTAAAATATAACTTACTTGACATAGTTATTTGGTGTTAAGTCCATTCCTCTTATGACCCCTCGATCTGATAGCAGAGTTACTTTCAAGAATCCCTAAGAAGATAAAATAACAATTAATTCCTAATTCAATAACTTATCTTCTATGTTTTAATGTTAGATTGAGGTATCATGATCATACCTGTACCCAAGATTCTGCCCCCTTAGGATTGGCTAGTTGGATGGCAACTTTGTAATGCCGTTCTGAAAATCAAATTGATTTGTAGATATTAAATATTTCGGTAGTAGAATAATGAAAATATATTGTTGTGATTTTACAATGAAATACTTTACATCATACAATTGATTTCCTAATATTAGGTTTTGCCGTTTTGTATAAAGTATTTTGTGCAAACTGGAATTACCATACTATGTTTTTTGTACCTACATTTAAATTGTAATTGGCTTGACAGATTTTTTGAAAGTTTGTGGATAATTTAAGACATTCATTGTTAAGTAAAATTAGTTATAAAAATTAAAATTAAATCAGAGAAAACGATTACATCTAAACATTGAAATCGGATACATATTCTACACGCTCTAATTCAACTAATAAATTTTAACAAAAATTAATAATTCCATTCATAAAATCCTACTTATATACTACACTTTGAATATAAGAGGTATTCCTCAAAGAGCATTAATTTTGAAACGCACCGATGCGAACCAAAACTATTCCTCGAAACGCACAAGTTTGCTGCGCTAACAACTCTATATAGTAAATATTATCTATACTAATATTAGAAAGCTGAAGAGTTTGTTTGTTTGGTTGAACGCGGTAATCTCAGGAACTTATGATTCAAATTGCAAAATTTTTTTTGTGTTGAATAGTCCATTTATAGAGGTATGATATAGGCTATATAACATCACGCTACCACCAATGGGAGCTGAGCATTAATTAAAAATGTTGCAAAAACGGGAAAAAAATATTACTTTTCAGAGCTTTCGTTGCGTGCGCTACGAAAACGGTTAAAGTTACGTATAAATCACGTACGAAAGAATTGTTCTTCTTTAAAGTTCAAAAAAAAAATTCGACGACAGCATATGAAATTGACTCTCTAGAACAATTTTTTGGTTTAATCAAATTTGTTCTAAAATAATGTACTATCTGCAAAGGTGTTTTTGTAAACATGATATTATTCCTCATCGACATAAATACATTATTCACCACGAGTATTTAATTTTGAGCAAAATTGTTCTTGACATCATTTGATTTCAATGAATATCTTAAGAGTTTTAAAATATCATGCACGCATTTATGGTTTTCAAGGCGGGCGGGCGCGGGCGGGGCGATCAATGCATTAATTGCAAAGGTGTTTTATAAACATGATTTAAATCCTTAGCCTACCTACCCCACCGTTGTTATTTTCCAACATCAACGCGAACGAAGTCGCGGGCACAGCTAGTCATTAATATTTAAAATCGTGTAGAAGTGTTTTTTTGTAATCTTTAGGTATATTAACTTTTTATAAAATAATTTGTATTTTTCGCTTACTTTACACGTGCGATCGATATTTTTTTCCTCCCGCTTAGTCTTTATATCTCTATCCGTATCTGTCTCGGCCGAAACAACGTTTCGACGATAGATCGCCATAACCATTTATACACACATGCACACTCAAAGTAAATAAGTTAAAAATGATTAATTGTGATATGAATAAGACGTCGTCCTCTTCCCTACCCATTGCGATGCCCGACAGGGTTCACATACATTATGGTTGCAATAGCTGATTGAATTGAGTAACGAGTAAGTATTTTATGATGTTGTAAACTTACGGCAGAATGGTTGTTCTTTGCCAGTCATCAGGAAATATTTGGCTCCTATAGTGTCGTGCTCCTCTGAAGGGTACACTTCATTCTCCGTTTGATTATTTTTATTTGTTATTAAACCAGGAGAACTGTCTGCGTGAAAACTGAAAAATCATATAAAATATCTATAAAATGTGTATAACGAATCTTTTTAATTTATTAAGTTAATGCTTTGGAGTAGAAGTCATTCATACCCCATTATAGCACATCCGTGACCGCAATGGAAGCATTTACCAGCTAAAAAATGTTGGTATGAAGGACACTGATGACCTAAAATAACAAAAAGAAATAAGCAAAGAGACTAAGTAACGGATGTATAAGTTACCTTTAAATTATTATTACATTTTTACCTATATAGGGGCACTTTGCGTTTATTGATTCTGTGAAGAGTTTGATAGCTCTCACGTGGTTGCAAGCTACAAGCACTCTAGACGCTTCTTCTAGCCCTTGCTTGACCAGGGTGAGCGGCACTAGCGGGCCCTCCGTGAGATCGCAACCAGGTTGCTCCTTTCCATTGTTCGGGTAAAAGTCCAAATGTCCGACGGGTTGAGACATTCCATATCCTGCCATAAACACAAAATCTGTCGCACGCGCGGAATAAACATGTCGATAATTAGTGGAATATGCAAATAAATATATAAACTATACATGATTGATGAATCTAACAGCGAAAAGCACGATATTTACATAAATATATGTATAAATATGTGTTAGTAAATTATGATACAAAAAGAATCTAAGCAATATACTTAATTTATAGACATACATGCGTTAAGGTAACACGTTATTTATTACGCATGCACATAAAATATGGAAGTGCGGCGAATTATAAGAAGCATTTGTGTAACTTTCATAATTTACGAATGTATTGCGTTTAAAGATTACCTAAAAGGAAAATGCTTTTTCCATCAGTGTGTATGACGTCGACGAATTGGGCATCTGATGGGTCTAGCCTAACGTGTGTTTGCATTCCTTGAAAATAAGGTTCTGCTGGGTCCAGTCCTGTTATCCTTCCTAGACCCTACAAATTGAAAAACTGAATCAAACAAAATATGAATTTTTGATTTGAAAAACATTATCTTCAAAAAGGAAATGATAAGTGTTCTTCATGAAACCACTTACTTGTATTCTTTCTCCTGCGTAGCCCGCTGTGTGTGCTCCTAATGAGTGGCCTATTATGTGCACATCCAAAGGATTTAGTACGTGTTCTTTCTGTAAAAATAAATGAAAAATCCTACAAACACTAGATTATTTTTCGAGCGACTTTTAAAAATTTGTGCGTGTTAATATAAAATATAAAAATTTCTCATTTGCCATTACATCGGCTGAACGAAGATTTTCATCAACTATTCTAACTTTCAGATTTGAACTAAGAAAATAACGTTATTCCTATTACCTACTTCACGTAATGTGACATCATATTTTAATGCGATGTTTACACACATGTGGTGCAGATTTGCAATTCTTGCAGACGGATACTGGCGCAATAAGCAGTAAACCCATATGAAGCAGTCACAGATTTTTTTAAACATTCCTAAAGTTGGTAAGTTGGAGAATGACAGGACGCTTGCAATATCAGTGGGCTTATATTGACAGCTATCGCAGCATTGAGATAGGTAATTAAGTCAGGCGATTATCAATTTAACTGTCAAAATGGAAACCGTATAAGGCTAATCGTACTAGTTATCACGTAAAGTTTTTTATACAACAAAGGTGACAAGTAAGCAGACGTCCCACTTCGTAGTAAGTGGCAGCCGTTACCTATTGACACCTGCAATCATGGAAAAAATCACTAGTATTGTAGACACGTCGGTTATTATCCTGGCCTAAAGACTAAGATGAAATGCCTTCTATGCCCAGTAATTAAACTGGCTACCTTTCCCTTTAACCCGAAACCCATTGAACTATTTTACGGCAGAAATAGGAAAGGCGCTGCTACCCAGACGACCTTACATACGGGCCTAGCACCTATTAATAACCTGCCCCTAGTTTTTATTCATTAGTAAGTCTACTGTAAGGTGTTAACGGGAACTTTGGTGAATCTTTAGTCTTTCGGAGTCTCCAGGACATTCTAGTTTCAAGTACATTTACCTGCAATGTATTGATGAAGTGCGCCACCTCAAGCCCCACCAGCCTCGTGTTGGCTGTAGCCTGCGTGTAGAGCGGCAGGCTCCCGCCCGCCCAGTCCACCACCACCACATTGAAATCACCCGCCCTGACTAATTCATCCTTCATTTCGCTCACCTGTTCATTCGATAATGTTATAAATGTAATATTTATTACAAACAACAATGTAGTACATAACAGATAAGAGTCATTGTGGACTACTGTATTAGAAGAGAGAAGGATGCACAGAGCTCACTCAATAAATAATTATAATAATCAAAAAAGTATAGGTACTTCTCCTTTCTATACAAGGTCGTAGCTAGGAATTTGTATAGGGGGGGGGGGGGGCAGGCATAGACAAACCAAGTATTATATCTAAGGTAAATACTGCATGAACTATGGAACAAGTTACGGTTTGTCAGCATTCCTGCATCTTCTAGCTACGTCCATGTTTCTATATATGATCTAGTATAATTTTTAATTATGTATGAGTTTTTAATTGCACATTTAAATCTAATTTATAGTGTTATTTTATATGTTCAACATTATTAACAAATATAAATTAAGTATATCAATATATTTGTTGATAATGTTGAAGGTGGCGTAGTGTTTTGAGCGCCCTGGTTAAATTACAAAAACGAATCAGCTTTCGCCATCGTCGATCCCTATTATAGTCGCGAGCGATCCCTATTATAGATAATTGATAGTCTCGAGCTCTTCCTTGCTTCGGAAGGCACGTTTAAGCCGTTTTGGTCCCGGTTCTAACTGCAACTGCTTACCCACCAACCCGGATTGGGCCAGCAGCGTGGTGGTGCCAAATTCCTCATGTGTTTCTCCCATGTAGGAAGGCCTTTGCCCAGCAGTGAGACGTACATAGGCTGGTGATGATGATTAATAAAATATTATCAAATAATTGTTATGTACAGATTATGTTATTTTCATCGTCTGCCAAACTTTAATCTAATCTGCGCTTGATGTCAATTTAGATGTCTAATATTATAATTACATTGTAATATTTACATTGCATTATTTTATAACGTACGGTGGTGGTCTCTATCAATAAAACAACAGTCGATATACTACATTATCATTAACTCCCGAAAATGAAGGCGGGTGAATCTTGATTTGATGATAAGATCAAGACTTTATGTTTGTTACAATAGCAAATAATAGTATGGTTTGTTTGTAAACATTCATTCGGTTCGAAGCATGGTGAAATTTGCTTTAGTTCTGATAAGGAAATAAAAGCTTTCAAATTATTATATTAACAGTATCTAACCCAATTGGAGAGCGGAGTGTCGATGAAGCCATGTATAATCATCTTCGTGAGCTTCTGTGAGTTGAAGTTGGACTTGACAATGGTTTTGTTTAAGTTTACGTTCAGCAGCTGTCCATCCGTTGGGTTCTTCTTAGTATATAAAATAAACCTGAAAGTAAATTATAATGTACAATCATTTATAATTGAAAGCTCGATGGTCGATTTCACCAAATCACCTCGGATCAGACACGAGCAATAATTAATGTAGCTATGTTTGACAGTTCGTAACTCTTATTGCAATGGCAACAAGGATGCTGAAATATCAAAACTTGGTATAATCATTATTGCTCGTGACGTATAGTTATTCATTTTTAACCCTGTTTAGTAAAACTTTGTTAATTAAAACTTGATCTACTATACTTTGATATTTCTAAGTTCCTACTTTGTATTTGGGTCTAAAAATTATAACAATTTATTTCAAGTTTGAATATTAAAAAAAAAAGAAATGTAATGAGCGCGACGCATTGTATGACCATAAAAAGGTACGAAATAAGAGTCTGTAAAATGGAAAATTATATTAATAAAAAAAAACATTTAGCAAAGTAGACCTAAGCAATTCTACTTTCAAACACCAATTAAAAAGATCTTACCTTGTATTTATAACGACTCTGGGCAAAGGGAAAACGTTGAACGGCCGGTGGATAAGGTGATACCAGCTTCTTGTAATGTTCAGACACCCCAGCTCGTCGTAGCATCTGGTTTCATTTTCAACTATAACAAGAAACCTGATATAAGCTTAACAAGCGACTAAGAACAGATTAAACAAGAAGCATCTTACTACGTCTTAGACCCGTTATTACACGATTACCTACACAATGTACACACTACAGCACGTCAAGTGTAACAGTTGCATTACGAAAGCCGCCTCTATTACGAACGCAGTAAGGGCGGTCTCAAGGTCATACTAAATTTCAGTAGGACTTGGTGTTTAAAGTTAAATTTGAGCTGAACAAGTATTAAGATGACGGAAATGATTGGCTGTTTACATGTAATATGTACGTAGTCATATATGATAAATATCTAAGTTCCGTGAATGGTTTGAAAACCCTAATACGATTAGATAGTGTCGTTGTCTTGCTAATCGAAAACGGTCGTGACGGTACGGGCCATCGATTTTGTTTAGCCCGAAAGTTTGACAGCGCCATCGATACATCTCGAGATAAACTAAGTCTAAAGCTTCCCAGACTTATTTTCTCATAAACCACTTTTAAAAATTTATCTGGTTCCTCCTGCAGCTTCATTTCTACCATATTCCCAAAACATGACAAAAAAAGTGTTTTTTTGTCACGCCAAAGTAGAGTCAAGTCTCCCGTGGATCCCTGGAGGTCCACCTGGACCACTTTGGGAACTAAGGGTCTAAAGTCTTCCAGTGTAACGTAATGCAAGACAGTCTAATCTGTCAATTTACTGTAATATTTAAAATAGTTACTAAAATGTATTTCCTACCGCCTTTGTTGGAAGTTATCAAAAACCATTTTCTCTCTATGACTCTACATTAATCCTTTTACGTCCCGCCGTTAGCTGTACGTAACTGACTCACATGTAGCAAGAATTTATGGCTTTTTATATAACGCTTATTAATTTGTTAAGTCGCGTAAGACTCCCGGGAGCACAGTAATAATTATTATAATTAAAAACCCATTGTATCTGGAATGTGCGGCTTGACACGGTAATAAATTCGCATTATTAATATTTGACATTGTTTACGCGCAAACTTAATTCCGTCCGCAACGCGTCAGTCGTACATTTAAGCCTGACCTTATTTCTATGATCTGAGAGCCTGACATTCATCCACAGCAATCATTGTGCGATCCACTTTGACATTGGATACCGAAACGACAGCACCATTTTTTCATACTATATCTAAGATATAAATCATTGTACTAGATTTTCATTAAAAGGGTTAAAATAGTTACAAAAGTTAGTTTTAATCGTTCAATGCGTCCTGGAGACGTAACATAAATGTTTATAGTAACTTACAGGGTAGCCAAGGTATGTTGACTTCTATTCTGTCGGAACGTGCCCAATTGAAGGGGTCAAGTATACCGGCAAACGCGGGCTGGAGACCAAGGAGGATGCACCACAGCATCACCCGAAGGTGCCGGTCAGTCAAGTGTAGCCTCCGCATCTGGTGGGGTCACTGGAAACAAAGCATATAAAATTTAGTATCGTTAATAAACGTTGAACATTAAATGGAACCAGGGTTTAAAAATTAAAAAAAAAAACACTTTTTTGCAGTTTTATAAGTAAACTAAATTCGACCGCAGCTATAAAATAATAATGGTCAGTTATTTTAAGTTTTCCCAGCAAAGGATTTGCTAGCAACTTATAAACCAATTCCCTTTTTTTACAACAAGTGTTATAATATTTTGCCAGCTTAAGAGGCCAATTAATCTGGTATCAAAGAACATAACTTTCCTCGCAGCAACACGATTGGGCACATTAAATTCGACTGGAGGAGGAATCAAATGTAACAAAACAAAAATAATATTTTTGGTGATTTTATTTTAACATTGTGATAACAGTAATAATCAAATAATTGCAAGCTCCTCATGTGTTTCATGTAGGAAGGCCTGTGCCCAGCAGTGGGACGAATAAAGGCTGGTGATTATGATACTACCGCGTAGGTTAAGAGGAAATTCGTTTAGTAATAAAAAATAAACTGAGCGGATTCTAGTTACCTATAATAATAATATTTATACACTCACACCTTAGTGCAGTTCAGACACTGCTCTAGCCGCCTCCACCTTGCCGGCCCGAATGGTGCTTTTTCACGCCTCTTTTAAAGGTACCCATGTTATAGGAAGGAGGGAACACATGTGCTGGCAAAGAATTCCAAGTTCTGGAAGGTTGACACAGAAAATAGCTACTAAATTTCTTTGTACGTGACGTGAGGTGGAGACAGTGAATTAATGACTCAGAAGACCGGCACGCGTGCTCCTGAGTAGGAAGGGGGAAGGTGGAATAAGGTCAAATAGCTCTGAAGACTAGCACTATAGATATAGACATGATAAAGGTAACTAGAATCCTCCCAATTAACGCCGATATCTTCTAGCAGACGGTGCTACTATCATCCTTTTACGATGTGATAGCATCGCCGATGCGGTAGTAGCGTTTCGGAAATGCAAATCACCACTATAAAGATACTGATAATATCTATTACTTTTAGTGCTTCCTTTTCTCCAGCTGAATAGTTTACTAAAACTGATTGTTATCTATTTTTAGTTTAGGTAGTCTATAAGTTTAGGAAGTAAATACCTCGTAATAATAAGATAATAATAAGATAATAATAATATTATCTTATCGATAAATCTAATCGGAAGATAGCCTAGGTACGAGTACCTACCGATTATGTAAGGTTTTATCATTGCTATGTAATGAGGCTCATTATGATCATCATCAGCCTATATAAGTCCTAGTGCTGTGCACAGGCCTTCCTACACGGGTGAAACACATGAGGAGTTTGGGACATAACAGCGTGGGGGACGCTGGACCAAGCGGGTTGGTGGGTTGAAGCGGTTGTAGTAACAACCGGGACCAACGGCTTAACGTGCCTTCCGAAGCACGGAGACACGGCTTTGTTTCCGTAATCGAAACCAGAGCGCTTAAACCACTACGTCACCGAGCTCCTCGCTTGCAATGAGGGTGACTCTACATAATGGTGGTGATTTTTTTTATACAACTAGATGACAAACAAGCTGACGTCCACCTGGAGGTAAGCGGTTACCGCCGCCTATAGACACCTGCAATAACAAGGAAGAAATTACTTGATATTGCAGGTGCGTTGTTATCCTGAGGCCTAAGATGAAGTGCCGTCCATGCTTAGTAATTTTCATTTTTTCTTGAAAGAGTGTTATTGAGCTTTTTTGTCATGTTTGACTTTGTAGCAACGTTTATAATTATAATACCTACTTGTTTGAATTAGAATTGTGATATTTTTGAGTATAATCGATATATCGATTTATTTTATAATAAGAGCTCTTTTATCCTGTCATTATGTTGAAGTATCTAAAAATAAAATAAATCTTTTGCTTCGATAGTTTTATCCTTGTGATTATTGTATTATTTACGTACATACCTAACAATCATATAATTGATTGGTAATAGTCATAAGGTGTGAGCTATAATATAATAATACATTCATAAACTCACACCTAATATCTAGTCCAAAGTGAGCATCATTTAGAGCTTGTGTTATGGATACCAGGTAATGCAGGTAATAGGATATTTTCTGCTGACCGTTATCTTGAGGCCCTGAAATGTCACATTGACAGTGACAACTTTGTTTACAATAAAAAAATTCTGTGACAATAAAAATCAGGGTGGTTACTGGCAAACAAGCTTACAAATCGCCTGATGGTCCTAAACTCCTAAGATGACGCTTTCTCTGAGCGAAATGAGCTGTAGCAACCTTACTACAACAGCAAGGATATAGCAAGTAGTAAAAAAAACATTTTAGATTCGTCGTTTACTAAGCGCCGACTATGCCGATGCCGTCGAATCGTGTACGTATCGTACACGAAATAGTAATTTGTTGTATACAAGAGTGCAAAGTTGCTTTTTAACCACGTGCTCAATTTTGATGACCGGGCTAGCGAAGGATTCTAAAATTGTATCACGAGCGCAGCGAGCGAATCATACATTAGAACCCTGAGCGTTAGCGAGGGAATCAAAAGAGCACGAGGCGAAAAATCTTTGTACTCGAGTGCAACACGTAACTTTTCATCCCACCTCAGTGAGGAAATGACTAAATGAAAAAATAATAATTGCGCATTATTAACAGTTTCTGTTAAAACTATGTAAATAACATGAATTAATAACACAAATTAAACTTTTAAATATAATTTATTAGACAACACAAATGTGTGAGACATATTATGAACGGAACATCAAATAGAATTCAAAAAAGAAATGTTTTACTACCAACCATAGAGTTTGGTAGTTTAACAGTTTCAGTCAATTCTGTTGGCATCAAATAAACTTCTTCGTCGCTAGCACAGACTTAATAGTGATGCAATCATGTCGGTAGAATCACTCATTTTTACTTTTTTATGAGGTTTTTTACTTGTTTTCAAGTTTCTTGTTTTTAAACCTATGGTTTTAACAAATATGTCGTGAAAAGAAAACGCGCAAAGCAAATTAAACAAAAAGTACACCAAGAAGGTGCCGAGTGTTTTTAAAAAGTTAAAAAAGGTTGTATGATAAATTCGGCACCATGGAGTTTGAAGTAAGGAGGTTTAATGATGTTTGGAATTCACAAACTTAGTGCACACGATGTTCTAAATTCAATTTTACTTTATCCTCTAGCGGATAAAAACGGCTTTTGCACTCAGATTTCGAAGAGCAAAAATACTCGTTGCGAGATGGGGGGATGAAACAATATTAATTGGCTCTTATTCAAATTATGCGGTTTCAGCAACTTAGTCTAATTTGGCAAACCATCTAGATATTTATTCACGTACTATATTCTCAATCAATACTGTTGTTCTGAGTGTAAGCTAATTAGCTAGAACAAGAGCAAACTCCCGTTAATTTACATAAGCCCATTTATCTAGTGCAGTAGACTATGATCATTACCGTATGCTGGTAGGTACGTGACTTGGTGACGTATAATTTTCCGTGATAGGAAAGGAACCTCCTTTCCTAGTTTCCGCACCCGGTGCACTGCGGAAGGCCGCAGTTGTGTTCCTTACGCAATAAATATAGATGACGCCATTCAATATAATAAACTTAGACCATAAAACAAGATAATAAGCTTTTTATTCATATCCTTTCAATATCTTAAAGCTGTCTGTATGTAGGTACTACGAAGTGTGGTAATTTTATGTTTGCTTTAGGCTTTCAAGCTACACACTTAAATCTTGCTAAGCAAATGTTCTATGGATTGACTAAATTATAGGTTATTGATTATGCATCAAAAAATCAAGCTTTTTTTAAAAAAGTACCACAGCCAAACAAAGGTAGCCAGTATAATTACTGGGCATAGAAGGCATTCATCTTAGCCGTCAGGATGACAATACCAAGTGATTTTTTCCTTTTTTATTGCAGATGTCTATAGGCGACTGTATATAGCCACTTACCATCAGGTGGGCCGATAAGGTTGCCCGTCATCTAGTTGTATAAAAATGTAGAATATATACTAAAATATTCACGCTGCACTTCAATAGTCAGTAAATAGTCAGTTTATGTTACTGTCATAAATAGTTTTCTCACTATCTCAGACATCGCGATGAGCAAAGAATACTTACGTATCTAAACATAATATTATATATCTCTTGTATGTGAAACGTAGATCATTGTACTTTACGGGGTATTGTGGTAAAATACATGGATTTTCTCCACGTATCTATTGTGTTTGAAAGTGTCACTTACTGGTACCTATAGTAAAATCATACACACCGAATGTATTGTCTAAGATGTTTGTTGAAAGATTTTCTCTTGTTAAAGAAAGATAATGAAATATGGTAGTCTTTTGTTTATATTGTTTTAAACAAAATTTTATGTTTGTGTTAATAGTAAAATTAAGTAAGTAAAGTACTAACCTGTGCGTGAAAGAATGCTCTCAACATATTTTTTCTGATAAACTGTGGATAACTAAGTGAATTACAAGGTTGATTCTATTAGTGTAGTGTTTTTCTTCTGTGGAAATGCTGTTATCCCTAATAATTGGTATGGTATGCATACATCGTATAGAATAATACGAATTCATTTTTAAATATTCTTTTTAAAATGATTTCAGTGTTAATTACAAATACCTAAAGGTGTATAGACTACAAAATATATTATATACGATCACAATCCTGGTAATTGCGTTAACCACTGAGATACTTTGGGAGAACCCTGATTTTACTGCGAATTAGACGTTTTATTGTAAAATACAAAGATTAGAAAAACCATAATATTCTATCAAGTCCCCAGTAGGTTCACTGTTATAGCAATAACTCTCATTACATGGGTTCGCATCCCAATCTAGGACATTATAAGAAGGTATTATATTCTGCTTTCTTTTCTCGGTTCTTGCATTGTATTCTAGTTTAGTTTTTCGTAAAAAGTCCCGCACGTCTAAGAAATAAGGAACGATAATGAATTTGTCTTTTACTACGACAAGACTTACTTCACTGCTTCACAAATAGCTCCACAGAATATTATATTAACAAATTGTTATTCACACTACACTGAAGTTACACACACTTTTCTATACACCTGAGTGTGGACATGTCCGTGGCCTATTGGTGTCTGCTCATGTATGGAGTGCCTTTAGTTTTGGTTGGCCAAGGTGCAGATTGGCGAATACGATCCAGTGACCAATCAAGGAAAGATCGATATTGTATTGATCGAAACAATTACCGACTTGCATTATTATTCTTTTCAGCTAAGCCTCATCAGAATTTTCAGTGATTATTTAGATTTTAAACTAGAAACAAAAAATGTATATTTAATCATGTAAATGATTAATAATAATTTATTAGTTTACTTTCCTATAATAATTGTATTGCTAATGTATTATAATTATATTGAATTTGAAAAAATGTATTTTAAATCATTTTATTCAAAGACGTTTCTAAAGACGGTTTTCCGGTCTAAGATTGTTTATGGTTTTAAAATTTTTCAAACTTCGAATACTAAAAATATTTGTCGTTTGTTTACTATTCAAATATCAAAGAAGTATGTACGTACAGACAACAGCACATTAAGTGTTACACGTTAGTTGAAAAACGACTCGTATTAAAGACAAGATCCACAAATAGTTCGATAGACAGGTGTCTGTAATTTAATAACACAAAAATTTAAAAATAAACAAAGAATCTAATACGTAAGTTCTGACAGTAACTTGATAGTTACCTTCATATCAACAATTAGAACTGACCCGTAATAACACTATTATTAAAGTTACCGGCCGCCGGCTACGTAGCTACTACGAGAAAAGTTAGTATGAATTTGTCGGCACAAAGAGGAAATGGGATTACATAATGGTAATTAATCACTACATTATCAATTTTACACGTATTTAAACGTTTTGCTAGTTTCTTAATGAATGGGGTCGCATGTTTAAGGTCGACTTTAACGGATATAAACAAATTATTTTATAATACTGTTTCAACAACTGATTTTAGGTAGAGTATTGAGAATAAACTTTATATTTAGTTGGCAATTATTTCCGTTAAGTTTCGTTTGATGCAAGTTAAGCAATTGTAGCATTTCTTGACGAGGTATTCACTTAACCTACTCGATAAAACCACTACTCTTTATTGATATTCAATATAACAATATATTTTTTTCCAATGAATTTCCAATTTAAGCCGAATCGTAATTCAGATTAATTATATTACCATAGAGTTCTCAAATTAACTTTAACAATTTTCATCTGCTTATTGCACATCTCTACTTGAATATTTACAAATACGTAAGTAATCACTTACATTGTAAATAATAACAAAAGGTGTGCAAGAGTTGTGTGCGCGTACGCAACGAGCCAATTGTGGACGGCCTTTATGTAACCGTTACGAATTCGGCGCGATCTACTTCGGAACACCGCAAAGTGTAGGTTAACTTTTTGCAGATTAACATTGCTAAGGATTAGTAGATTGTCCAGTATCTCCAGATAGGTATTAAGCTACGTAGCATGTTATGACTTATTAGAAAGTTATTTAAATAGGTATTGTAGTTTCAAAATTTATATTAGTTAGTTTTCCGTAGTTGTCATACATCGCAAAATTCCCTTTCTCTCTTGATGTATATCCCGTCTATCCTAAGCTTGCCTGGAAAGGATCACTCTTAGCGATAATGTCGCCGCACAGTAGGCGACGTTATCGCTTGTTATTATTTTTTCTATTCCTTTATTTGTGTGATGTGTTATGTGTACAATAAAGTGTGAAATAAATAAAGGGAGCGGACTAATGGGAATTTTAGTGAAGCAAGCAGTTTCGCCATTGTTTTAGAGCGCTTACATGTCTTACGCTGGTTAAATTTTGTTAGATATTAAAATAATGTAACTACTACAAATTTTAGTTCTCAATTAAACCTGCGAGGAAAGTCTGCGATGGCTTGTGACTATCTCCTAAAGATGTCACACAGTAACCATTTTAAAACCACTACATGCGGGCGACAATTTGAGCAGACAGGATATACAGAATAGTGTTTAAAATTTTCACTTTCTGTGCTTTGACGCATAATAATACATAAATATAGTTTATCCTTGTCCAATATTTACTAGTCATCGTTAATACATCATCCTGGGTAAGAAGGTTGCCGTAATAATGTTTTGATTGTGTAACAGTTAAGTTGAGGTTATATACCTCTTCTGCTTGTCTGTTGACCCAGATATGTATATTAGCGTACGCGTATCTTTCGATGTGTAATAAATAATATAATTCTTTAAGCTTCATTAATATTAAAAAACCCTATAATGATACCGAAAGCTTGTAAATAATGGGACTTATTAGAACAACTAGGAGAATTGATATTTTTATTTATTCATTCATTCAAAGGCCATTTTAGTGCCTATTAGTGTTTTGTTTTATTAAAGGTTACTGGGACATTAAAGGTCAAACCTTGCACTATGAACTATCGTAATTATGAAATGCAAGATGAAAGCTATAATATTTTTGTATTATTATTTTCTGGTCCTTTTGTACCTTTTAAATTGATGTCATTGAATGAATAATGGCTACAATGCGGTGTAAACATACAACAGTTAGGTACATATAATGTTAGTTCATCTTAGTTTATGGTTATGTTATGACATAGGGGTGTGAAATTCAAATATCTTCGATATTTGGTTAAGCCTTTCAACAGCATAAGGTTAAGGTTAAATAAAACAAACATAATTATACAATTAGGTATCTTATCGTATAATGTATTATATCTTATTTCTTTTACAATAAAAACTTCTCACACGAGAGTTACATCTTCGTTTTAGTTGTTTTCTGATTTAGTTCCGGCAGATATTTTTTGTTTTAAATAAAATGAAATGATGTAAATTTCCTTTCGTAAGAAGATATATTAGGTCTGATATATAAGATATACAATGTAGCTGTCAGTAGACAAAAAACACATTCGTTTACTTATAATAATTCGTTGAAATTAAATGAAATAATTAAAAATATGGTTGACTTTTGTTTTACAGCTACGAACCTTGTCAGTTTTCTTTCCATTAAGAATTGTCGATTTTTTTATTCTAAAATTATTTCATCAGTATTTAAAATGAATTTTCGGTCGTTGCGCCACTGAGCTTCTCATTAAGTTCGTAATCATCAAAATTTATTCTTTATGGTAATGTTCCTTAACCTCCGAATTATTTTTTATTAATTACATTCTATTGCAAAATTTAATCTAACATACGTTACTTCATCACATATTTTTTTAAAAATATTTAGTGTTTCACATTCTTTAATATTTATGTTTTATTTATTCATTATTGCACACTCTTTACCAGTCAACCAGGAGCTAAGCAGAAAATTCAAAACGCGGTGGTTTTTTTTAAAAATGTAAAAAAATATACACAAAGTTAAAATGACCTTACGTACACACGACACCACATCAAGTGAAACAGTTGCACTACGAAAGACGCCTCTATTACGAACGGAATAAGGCTGGTCTCAAGCTCAAAATGTTACGCTTGATGTGCTGTCGACTGTTTATATAAAACTAGCGACCCGCCCCGGCTTTGCACGGGTGCAATGCTTATGTAAATATTATCAGTGTTTCTCTACTATATTATGCATGTATTATACATATAAACTTTCCTTAAGAATCACTCTATCTATTAAAAAAAACCGCATAAAATTCCGTTGCGTAGTTTTAAAGATCTAAGCATACATAGAGACAGACAGACGGCGGATAGCGACTTTGTTTTATACTATGTAGTGATAAACTAAATATATATAATATACAATACTACATAAATACTTGCATATAAGTATCATTAAAACTAACAAATACCTACCTATGAAAAAGAAGATGAAATTCACACAATTCCTTCTTATAGAGGGTCCTATTCTTGGATTGCATCAGACTGTCAGGTATCGAGTTCCAGAGCCGTACAGCAGATACAACAAATGTGTTCGATATGAAGCCAGAGCAAAAAGAAGGGAACAGGAGGGCAAGGTGGTGCAGATTGGAAGTGTTCTTTTAAGTAGGAGTTAGAACTATATAGTACAAACAAGCTTGACGCTATAATGACTGTAAAAAATTTGGATATATCTATACTTACTCACGAATGCATCCATCCATTTGCATAAACCATAAATAAATCTAATAGTTTAAGAAGTAAATATTATACATTCGACGATGTCATTTGTACAGTGAACAGCACATCAAGCGTAACAGTTTGACCTTGAGACCGCCCACTACCAGTGATGAGTTAATCATATGAATAACGTCCCAATGCTGGACGATAAGTTTGGGCTATCATACCACCACGCTGGCCCAATGTGGGTTGGTGTGTAGAAGCGGTTGCAGTAACAACCAGGACCAACGGCTTATCGTGCCTTCCAAAGGAGGGAGGAGTTCAAGATAACAAATTTTAAATGACCCATCCCTGGCTTGACCATGGCGATAGTTGCTTTGTTTTCGTAATCGAAACCAGAGCGCTATAACCACTACGCCTCCGAGCTCCTCGCTCTAACGTTAAACTAACGTTAAACTCTTTGCTCGCTGTGCTGTAAATTATCGTTCACATGCAGAGTCAAAGGAAAGACATCAACGCGCGCGCAATTATTGTATTAAAGTAAATTGATTCGTTCCTAATTTAGATATTATGTCTGTGGTTTTAAACTATTCTGATATAAGAAATAACACTAAAATTTCGGCAACTAATTGATGCTGTTCGATAAGTTATTTAATTAATATTTCTTTAAAAGGTCTGATGCTAATCATATTACGTATGAGGTATGATTAGGTCAACTAAATAATAAAGCAGATTTGTGAAAGCCTTGACATTAAGATAACTAATTTATATTAAGAAATATTTACTTTTGTCCGTATTCTTAGGTATGACTGCCTAGTTAATTCAAAGAATTTATTTGTCGGCGGTAAATTCACAGTAGGTAATACATCATACGCAATAAAAATTAACGATGTTTACATTTAATTTTAAAATTTTGTTAGGTTTAATATATTTAACACCCATTTTGATGTAACTAGAAACACATCGACATATCTTAACATTTTAACATTCATCATCATCACCAGCCCATCATACGTCTAACTGCTGGACACAGGCCTTCCTGCATGGGAGACACACACAAGGAGCTTGGGCCATTTGAACACCACCACCTGGCTGACGGGTTGGTAGGATAAACGCGGTTGCAGTAACAACTGGGACCAACGGCTTGTCGCGCTTTCCGAAGCACGGAGGAGCTCGAGATAATTAAATTTTGATTGACCCATCCCGGGATTGACCATGGCGAAAGTTGCTTTGTTTTCGTAAATGAAACCAGAGCGCTTACATAGTGATGTATCCATCCGCCATCCACCGAGCTCCTTACTACGCTATCGAGCTCCTCGCGCATACCATCATTTTACGTAAATAATAGATAATGTTATTTAAATAATCGATCGCATGACCACTCATTCATTGCTTGTTGAAATAAGAAATATGAAGGTCACAATAACGTACTGAACATTAGTCTTTTAATCATTGCAATATTGAGCTTGTAGTAGATATGAATATGATTTGTTACGTAAAAGCTAATATTCCTTTTCTAAACTTATATTTAAAACTTTACGATCTTTTGAATGTTATAGTCGTGAAGAATAAAAATTTCACTTGTTGTGAACTATTTCTTAATTACTTAAACACTAAATACTATACTTATTGCTCTAAGATAAAAATATGCTTACTTATCCCTTATAAATTAATGTTTAGGTCTTTTTTATCTGTGTTGTATTTAATTTACGGATAGGCGCCGAGAGACTTGCTTTCCAGTTTTGTACGCGGAAAATGTATCTGTTGGATTCCGATAAGTTCTGTTTTTGCAATATATCTAACGAAAACCTTACTGTTCAACGCATGTACATTATGAAAGTTTACGATAATTTGTTGAGTGTAGGTAATTAAAAGTGACAAAACATTTGCGGTTAACGAATCTATTATGAAGAAGTAAGTAGTACGTAGGTACATACTACTTATAACTAAGTAAATTTTTAAGTACCTATGTGACAATACTGTACAATGCATAAGTCTTAATGACTCTATTTTACAACTAGCAGAAAGGTTTTTTGTTATAGTATTCATATGATTTTTGGACAGTATCGTGAAATATTAGGTCATAATTGTATACGCAATAAGGGGCAATCGATATTGCCCCTTATTGCGTAAACAATTATTACTCTACAACAATTATTACTCTACAGCAATTATTACTCTACAACAATTATTACTCTACAACAATTATTACTCTACAATTATTAGTACAATTATTATTGTGGTCATAAATCAGGAAGCGATAGTTTGGTCACTTTCACATGATCACTATTCTAAATTTTAGAACATACTTGTAGGATCTTTTGAATTTTACTATATTTAGGATACTTATAAAAATATCTAAACTAGAAAAATATCACGTACTGAGGCGGGGATCGAACCCGCGACCTTTCACATTTCGGTCGACTGCTCTAACCATCTGAGCTACCCAGGACTTGGGATAACCCTGTGAAATTTTTCTAGTCTATCTGTATTTGCGTTATAAGCTAACGTCTACCCTACAATGTCAAAAGGTTCCATTTCAACATCCGAAACGAGTATTTTTACAAATACCTAAGATTCGGTTAAGTTGGGGAATGCCCCAACTTAACCGTTTCTTAGGTATTTGTATTTGTAAAGCAATGGCTTTCAAATATTCTTAATTTTCATTTTAACATATTATAAACGTTTGAAACATTATTTACTTATAAAAATATCTAGATTCACTGGGTTTAGAGCAGTCGCCCGGATTGTAAAAGGTCGCGGGTTAGGTATTTCCCAGTTTGTAAGTCACAAATTTTTAAAAGGAACGCTTATCTGATGGCTATCCAGATATACAATAAGATACCTAACACACTCAAGGATTTACCCCTTAAACAATTTAAAAATAAAGTATGTGAATGACTTTTGCATAATTGTTTTTATAACATAAATGAATTCAATAATTATAAATGTTCTAATTAAGTGATTTGACAATACCTAAAATAATTAACATAAAATATAAAATAAAATTTAAGTAGGTTATCATTTGTTTATGTATGACAAAAAATTTGCGAATATGCCGGCACATATCATTGAAATATACTAACTATAAATAAACCTGTAAAGATTTATGATTTATGAAATCAATTAGTATATATTAGTTACAGTTATAAATATTGATGCTTAAAAACGGATATATTTTTACAAAAAGTTTTTGGCTTTTGTGAATACAATATTGATACTTGTTATATATTTATATATATATACATAAACAATAGTAGCAACGCTGAATATTCGTATGTCGCCCCAAAGAATAATGGCCAGTGCAGGCCAGCGTGCAACTTTCTCCTTGCACTTATCAACACAGTAACTGTCACTAGATAATTATAGCACGGCAGACCGGTCGATGCATATTGATGCCCTCATCTGTCTCTTTTTAAGTGCGTTAACTCCGCAAGGCTCTTTATACAAGCTTTCAAGTCGAAAATACTGGAAACGAACAAACCGATTACAATTAACCTTAGATTGACATGCAATAGAAAGTCAATCTAGTCTAAAACAAAGGATTTTTTGAAAAACAGTATTAGAGTTGAGTAAGAGCAATTTTTAGCTTTCATATAAACGAAAAATCGCCAATAATTTCTTTATTAGACTTTTTGAAAAATCCTCTGATAACTTTAACTTTGGCAAGTTTTACTAATATGATAAATGATTTTCTAGTCGTGAGTTCGTGATAGTGGTTGATGTTATAGGTACAATTTAAGCATAAAAAGAAACATCATAGCGTATACTAATTAACTAGAAAAAGCTTCACCCATTATGAAAACCCATTTGACTACAAATAAATCTGTTATTATTATAATCTATGAAGAACCCACATATATAGCAGTTTAGGGTTCTGTACTTCAAAAGGAAAAAACGGAACCCATATAAGATCACGTTGTTGTCCGTCCGTCCATCTGTCTGTCAAGACACTTTATCTCGGGAACGCGAGGTGGTATCGAGTTGAAATTAGAACCACATACTCAGGTCTACAGTCCTTTGAAACTGAGACAAGATCAAACTTCTAAATTAACGTAAAAAAGATACGGCCGTTTATGCCGAAAAAACGTACATTTCGACGCTCTCAAGGGAATCAAAATTTATAGGGTACTTTCCCTTGACCTAGAACTATGAAATTTGGCAAGTAATATCGTCTTATAATACAAGTACAGGAAAAATCTAAAAACTATACATTTGTAATCAGTAATCGAGGTTAAGCAACGTTATGTGCGGTCATAATTGTGTCACTAAATCTTTTTGTAGATTTATGAAACTTTTACTAATTTGTACACAAGAAAAAAAATCTGAAAGCCGTATATTTTTAATTAAATCACAGAAAAGGACTGACTGACTGATTTAATCGTGTCATGTGGCGGGGCAGGGGGACGGGCAGGGGGGAGGCGGTTTGGTGATCTTATGAAAAAGGGCTTCATTGGCACAAGCTTAAACAGATTTGATGTATAGTTTTCGATTTATGACGAAGAATGAAAAAAAAACAATTGTGTCTTTTATATGTTACTACTTACGTAGTAGTACATGTAAGAAATACAAAAGAAAACGATGAAAAAATTGTATACTCCAGGCGGGAATCGAACCCGCGTCTCCGGGGGTATTTGTATTTTTGACAATAAAGTAGGCGTTATAAACGCACAAAATCAACAACATATATATGAGTATATTAAACAATATATTATTATATTTTAATAGGAATTTAAACAAACAGGTCACATTCAGTTTAGTTTAGTTCAATCATTTTTAGCCTTTCAACCGTCGAATATGTTCCTACAAAGTATGGAATCCTCGGTGGGCGAGTCCGAATCGCTTCTTGTCAGGTGTTTTATTGGGTATGAGCCTGCCCGCCGGCCGCCAGCGAGCTGGGCCGAAAGGTTTATAGTAATAAGTTATTCATTATTTATGAAGACTCATTGTGATGATCTACGTAAAACTAGGTTCGTATTTAAACAATAGTAGTATGTCTGAGGCAATTTAAAATCCAAACACATGCACACTATATCCGCATATCGACCAGTCACAGTATATTAATGGCAGCTCTTTGTTTCAACATCAACATTAAAGGAATAATGATATGGAAGGAGTACAATTACTTAGAATTAAATGCTTCTCGAGTAATGTCCTCGAGGTCGTTTCGCACCGTAACTCCGTCAAGAAGACTAAAACTACGTCAATGTAGAAAAACATTGGTTTATTTGTCTTTTATTTTCAGTACTATAGATCTAGTGTTTTTATGCCAATGAGGTAAGCTAGTTCACCATTTTGTGTAATTGATTTTTCTGATGGTAATACGGTTAGTGTAACCTATTTATATAACATAAAGACGTGAATGGCACCTTGGGCACCACTCTCGCGTGGCCTACCCCATAAAAATTGAGAGGAAGGGAGATGAATCCCGCTGCTCCTAACTTTACGGTTTAAAGACCTTTGGCTACCTTATTAGACATTAGTATTCATTTATTACCCAAATTAATCTCATCATATATTATGATAACATCAACAAAAATATATGTAGAGTCATTTAGTAAGATATGTATGGTAGGGGGCCTAAATATTTGAGCAAATTCTCCGTTATTAGATACCTATTTAGTAGGTAAATGACGAGCGATCTATGTCAAGATTCTCAAGTCGAGCGCGTGGCTAAAGTCAAATATTTACATAATTCGCCATCGTGCTTGGTCTCCAACATCTGGGCGTTTAAGTTTGAAAGGTTTTATAATTGATTATGTATGCATTGACCGTATTCTAAATCAGCTAAACTGAGTTTTTAATTTAGGTACCTGTGCACATGAATTGAAAAGACGTTGAATTAAAAAATAGCACTGGTTTTTAGGGTCTTAAAAAAACAATTTAACATGGCGACCCTGATAAGTGATCAAAATTGGTAGTGATCTTGAGCATCTCCATTGCGGCTTTACACGGCGTTAGTCCATAGCATAGACTGGAGACACACTGAACCAGAGTAGAGCACTCTGTTGTTGTACGCTGCCTAAATCCAAATTCAAGTTCAGTGCCACTCTTTCATTTCAGGCCGACGTGAAAACGACATGCAGGTGACGTTATGTAAAGTTTCTAAAACGGCTGGATCTCAGATGCTTCGTCAATTGTTATGAAGGGTAAGATTACCCGGGATCATAATAATATGACTATTAAAATCCAATTTCTCCTTATTACATAACCAGTCTATCCTCCTTTCCATTGGGGGAAGAGGGGCCGACCCCCCTCTTCTCCCCAGTGGGGCTCTCACACACAAAGCACCTTAGAGATGCACCTCTTATCTGCTTCCTACCGACGTAATGGGTTGGCCTAAAACATTCACCGTCGTCAGCAGGGCAGTTGACCGATGTCGATCGCGTCTTGTGGAGAGGCTATAAAGCCAAACCCCCAACTAACTTTCTTCTTTAAAGTCGGCGTGCCGGTGCATTGGCACGCCCGCCGACTGGGCTGGGTATGCTCGGAGCCCAAAGATGGTTTTTACGGCGTTTGTAGGCACCCAAATTGCACTCTCTTTCGCGACTAAAGTCATGCCTGGTTTAACTAATACTGTCACTTTTATTCGTTACAAGAAAGACAGAGTTAGCACCAGTTTTAAACCAGGTCAAACTTTAGTCCGCGTTTTATAACAAGGGGGATTGTGTTGGAATATATTGTGACCTGACAGTCTAAATTTGAGGATTGCGGCCCTCTTAAGTATTTTAAGTATTGTCAAAGCCAATCATTTGTATTGGCAAACGACAAATTGAGCGCACCTTAATATTTAGTGACGTTTGAGTAAACGGCAAAGATAGTTGCACTATGATAGCTGCCTCTATTACGAATGTAGTGATATGAAGGATTGTTTAGTTGCTACATTTTATTTATCTGTTTTAATTAAAAAAGCTGACGGCCCATCTGATGGTAAGCGGTTACCGCCAATATACGTTTAATTTTTTCCTGTTACTCGTCAAGCATCATATTCTAGACACGATTGATTTTTCAATTGTCATAGTCCTCCGCTGGGTTAACGCCGCATAAGGGGTTAATATTTTGCACCATTTCTGTATTATCCTTCTTTGTGATATTTACGTCACCTTAGGTTGCCTGAAATAAATTGATTTTAAGAAATGACGCCGCCAAATGGTCCTCTTTATATGCGTACACTAAAGAATAGAATATTTATTATTACGGGTTAAAACGCTCTTTTAAATGTATCAACACTTAGCAATCATTTGTATTATTATTATATTGTATACCGAAACATTGTAAGTTGCTTACTTAATTGGTAGCATAGTAAATCGGAATTTAAACTCCCAGACAAGCTTTCTCTGCACGAGTTGGTTATGAAGGCGAATAAATTTATCGGATTACCCGAAGCAGTGATTTGAAAGATACACCATAATTAGGTATGATAGGAGATTATTATTGACATTACATAATTTCTGTAACGATTTCATCGCATTAAATTACGTTAGTTAAGCGTACTACGTTTAGTTAAACTAAATATTAATGACTTTGCTTTATATTTTCATATAAGTAATTATCTGTGTGACTACTTAATGTTGATCATGAATGCACAAATAGTTGCTGTATTTGTACTCTCTGTATCTGCGAAAGTCAAATAACATCTTTTTTTTAGTTATAAAAGTGGCAAGAGTAGGGATACATCCTGACTCCACCAGTGAGGTATCCAATATACTTTATGTGGTAAGGGATAACCTTTGCTTTTAAGCCGAAACATTGAAAAACAAACGCACATTTATATACAATGTCATACGGTCGCTGAAAGATCTTACGGATCTGAAAATCAGTAATACATTTCTTCTTACCTTTATCTAGACAAGTGTAGAACAAAACACGATTAAAGGGTTTTTCCTAGATTAAAAATAAGAAGACTTAAGATACTTTAAAGACGACAATTTGTATTCAATAGGAAATTACTTTCAATAGTAGATATCATTAATATGCACAATCGTGTAGAAGAGTTATGTTTTAATAAAATAATTTGTGTAATGTCGCCTACTTTACACGCGCGATCGCTATTTTGTCTTTTTTCTCCCGTTGAGCCATTCATATTTCTATCCCTATCTGTCTCGGCCGAAACAAAATTTCGATAAATCGCCTTAACTGTAAGACAGCAGGAAAGTTGTCACCGTCGAAAATGCCACTGATGCGACAGCACGCCAAGTGTAACAGTTGCACTACGAAAGTCGTCTCTATTATGAACGGAGTAAGGGTGGTCTCACGGTCAAACCTTTACCCTTGATGTGCTGTCAACTGTACAAAAATATTCAAATTTATTAATAGCACAGGGAAACAAATTAAATGTATCTTAATAAAAGGAAGTGAAAAAAACAACAGGTTGATGCCATTTTTCTCTTGACTTTAAGTTTTTTAACGAGAGCGTGATTGAAATTAAACAAGTGTTATTAAAGTTGAAAATCTCTAGAAACCTTTTTTCTACTGTAACCATTGCTTGAAGATAATTTTTAATGTTTATTTTTCACCTAATTCGGTTTATTTGGTTTTCGACACATTTAACTTTACCCGATAGCCTTTAGGTTTATTCAGAGAATTATATAGAAAAGTTGGAAAATAATTTAATACAATAATATATGTTTATCTACAAGTGATTGTATAAATTCTTTGCTGCCGGCGAATTGTCACCCCATTCATATCATGATCGAATCGTGTACAGGTACTTCTAAACTAAAATGTATTGTTGTGCGAAATGTGACATATGGTGGTCTTGTATGTAGAATAAATTATGCGTAATAAAGTCTAAGTGCTATATATCAACTTATGAGTCTCTATGGAGAGTAAGCTTTTCCCACAGTTTATCAATTGGTTGTTAAGAGAAATTTGGGTCGAGTGGTGTGTGGCAGGGAGCACGAGTTTAGACTCGTTTGTAATGGGGTCACAGAGTCACAGGAGAAAGCTCAGGAGCTTTCGTGCGTTCATACACAGACGCAGTATCCGTATGAATGAACCGCACGAATTTTCTCGGTCGAGGATGTGTAAAGGAATTGGTGTTGGAGACTATGGACCAGTCTTGGGTTTATTATCAACCATGCATGAGAAATATGCTTGTTGAAATAATTTGTCACTCCATAAAATCAAGTCAAAAAAATAATTGATCATTATATAGCATAAATTGTTGAAACGCAGAATATTACAAATAACAATATTTCTATAAATAAAATTTTAGGTATTGAAATCCTTTGCAGGTTATTAGCCTATTAAATAAAAAATTTTTTGAAATCAGTCTCGAAATTTTTTGTTATGTGATTTTTACTTAGAAAAATATCTAAACTAGAAAAACACTTCCTTGGGCGGAGATTCAACCCGCGACCTTTCACAAACCGGGTGACTGCTCTAATCATCTGAGCTACCAAGGACATGGGATGGCCCAGTGAAATTCTTCTAGTCTATCTATTATAAAGCGTCGTTAGCTATCGTTATAAGCTATCGTTATAAGCTAACGAATACTCTACAATGTCGAAATATTCTATTTCAACAGGTCGCGGGTTCGATCACCGCCCCAAGGCATGAAAATTTTCTAGTTTAGAATATATTTTTCAAATATTTATACTTAGTAGGTAATTTTTAAAAAATAATCTTGTTTTACTTACTTCGTTTTTTAAAAAAACATTTAAAAATCTAAATAATAATATAGTCCCCTGTGATTCTTAAAGTTTGATCTTACTTGGTTATTATCTTATTATAGACTTTTCGAAAAATCCTCTCATCATACTTTAAATAGTTATTTATGATATGAGTGCGGTAAGTTGGTTTTTACAAACGATAAGACAAATGCAAGGCCCGTGGGGGGCTTACCATAATCACGAGTTTGTGAATCCCAATATCCGCACGTGTGTCATACAACGTTTTTCAGCAGATTAACGAGAAAAAGTAGAACAGTAATATTATTTTGATTTTAAAGAACATTCGATAAGTCACAACAATCTTTGACGTTTTTAATATGAAAATGGCGCACATTTTTAAATGGAGCCATGTGCGCTAGATGAAAATTAGAACTACATCTTTCATCTCAGTTCTCTTTATTATTAAAATGAGACAATTGTATTGAGCTAAAGCGCTTCCAAATAGGTTCGATCAGCCTTTTTATTCTTATATTGTGAAAACTTATGAAACTCCTTGGTGGAATTCTTATATAAACTTTTAAAGGAAAATTAAAAAAAACCGTAAATAATACGCACGGCGCCATAGAACGTAGAGTGCGGTGAAACAGGTATTTCGGTGTGAGTACCTATTTTACCGCACGCTCTGCTGTATGGTGCGTAATATTTAACTTTCGAACAATGTATACAGTCTTCGTATATGCATTTTTTGAGGAAATGTGCTGAAAAAGAATTGTCAGAAGATTTTTCTAAAAGTCTAAGATCTAAGTGTTGAGACTTTTTTTGAGTTTTTATAAAGCCGTGCGGCGTAAATCCCCTTAAATATTGCTGTCATTATTTGCGTAATAGTAATCTATATCTACGTACAATTTACACTTTCTAATACGGATTATATAATAAATAGGTATATTTTATCAGATAACTATCACGATGTATCTGTTTCGAAGTTAGAACGACGCCGATGTACATATACACGCCATGGATCGGCAACGGCTAAAGTTATGCAGACTGTTGAATAATAACAGAATTGCAGTCGCGGCTATGTCAGTATAATTAGAGGAATTTGAAGTGTTAATACAATGTTACAATAATAAATAACATATTGTCGTTCGCCAGCTGTTTTTATTTGAAATGGGAAGTGTTACATTATTCAATCATAACAGACACTGTCTTAATTTCATATTCGTTTATACAGTGTGTTACAAAAGTTCATACTGTATAAACGAAGGACGAAACGAACGAACGAACGAAAAAAAGGGGGTGGTTGTGTTCTTTTTCAAGAGATACCTCTGAAAGATGGACACGTTTCAAACCAGGGTTTGAAATAATAAAGATAAATATGCCCTTTGATAACTATCGCGATAATTATCATGATAATATCAGATAATTATCAAACAAGTATAAGCCTAGCAATCCTTTTTTTGTTTTCATACAGTCAAAGTTTGACCGCACAGAGTCCCTTTTTCGTGGCATTGCGTAATATTCTATCTATTCAATCAATCAAATTCAATCAAAACAATCAAACAATCATCAAAAATCAATCAATCATTCAATTAAATTTTTCAATCTATTCTATATTTTTGTACACAACTCAAATTACTCTTAGAATTAAAAACAAACTTCTATTTTTTACAATACACAAAACAAATGAATGAAGGAAATAATGAATAAGTGACAGTTCAGATACGAAAACCTCACGACGCTGGGAATCCCCGCTATTAACGTTCAGTGGCGCGTTCCGACAAACGCAGTCGTTGAATGCGACCAATAACAAGTGGCAAATATTTTCGATTATACTTATCAAGAAAATTATCAACCTATAATTATTTGTATAATTATCAAACATTATCAATGATGATTATCACTTCAAACCCTTTTTCAAACCACTTTTATTTTCCGATTAAATTAATAAAATATTATAAGGAAAAAAACATCGATATATGTCGTATCGATATTTTACAAAAGTATAGATATTTATAGTTTTTCACAGAGCACGGCAAATGACTCAATACCACTTGATGTGAAACGGTAAGAGGAGCTCATATACGAAGACAGCTAGTGCAGCTTGAAACGGTGTTCTAGCCACCTTCATCTTGCCGGCCGGCCTGGCCACGTAGCCGAGACGCCGCCGCCGCCGCCGTCCGTTCCCGTAGCCAGGCCGTAACACGTCTCTTTTGAAACCTTTGTTACTTTCATCATGACTTTTAACCATGTTGTTTGGTAAACCATGTTTTTTCATAATGCGTGATTTTTTTTCTCAATACTAGAAATGTATTTTTCAGGTTTAAATATTTAATATTAGAAACTTGAAAAATGTAATACACATCTAGCAGTTTTATTATTATTATTTTTATCCAAAGCACGGCAAATAACCCACCTGATGTGCGTATGCGAAGACAGCTAGTGCAGCAGTGTGATTCACAAACAAATATTTTCGACATCAAGCTTGACGCCTGACAAAGACGACGAGTTGCCATTGGTTTTGACGTTTGCGCACTGCGCTGCGCGAAAGTGTAGGTATTCACTAATCTATAAGTCGGTCTCATGGCTGTGTATGATTGTCTCTGTTTTGGTTATACGACATGAAGAACAATCGATATTTTTCGATTTCGTTTTTGTTGTGTTGAAATTGTATCGCAACGACTTCATTCAATATTTGATTGATTCTGACATTAAGGTAATAAAAATCAACAACTTTTTAGTTCCGATTCATGCCGTGCTCGTCGTCGGAACGCTGGTGTCGCCAACAGTTGTCAAACAAACGCCCAAAGGTATGACAGCGCTGCCGACAGCCACGAATCCATGCTGCTGACTTAGAGAATCGCATAACAGAATAGACATTGCACTAGCCGCCTGGACCTTACCGGCCCAAAAGGTGCTTTTTCAAGTCTCTCTTGAAGGACCCCATTTTATAACAAGGAGGGAACACATGTGCTGGCAAAGAATTCCAAGTTCTGGAAGTACGACAAAGAAACGAGAAGTACGATTCAAAATATATCCAGACTCTAATGAGATTAAAGACTCGAAAATCTCTTTGTGTTCGAGGCGAGGGGAACTGAGCTATTTAGTCGTTTCTAATCTTTGAGATCATATTGGTCGGAGTGGTAGGATACATGACGTGACGTCGACGGCGTATGAACAGAGCTATTAAAAATATCGAATTTCATACCTTGAAAAGTAATTGAAAATCAATGTATCGAAATTCAAAATATCGGCGAAAACAATGGTCTATTTTCTGAAAAAATATCGATATTTTTTACCTAAGCCCAAACATTGTCACACCTGCTCGTGATAACTCTAAAAATGCGTACTATCGCTGTTATACTGTTTTCGGAAAATCCTCAGAAAACAATTTTGGCATGTAAAGTGTTATTATAATCGGTTTGTTCGTTTCCAATATTTTCAACTTAACTTGAAAGTTTGTATAAAAACCCCGGCGACGTAAGCACTCTATAGATCGCTAGCCAGGTATTTGCGAAGGCGTTGCGAAGAGACAAAGGGACGAAAGTTTACTGCAATATCAGTAACGCGATAGCACGAGGAGGATGAAAGGGTTTGTCTAGATCTAAATCTTATACGGCTTGCTAGAGGGGTTGATTGTATGTTTGAAATGTGAAGCGGTGTTATATTTCAGTCCTTCATTCAATAAATTCTAGTAGGTAAATAAATATGCCAAAAATTTTGAAAATTTGCTTCATTACATACTTACCTATTCACAAATTTCACGACATATGGCTTCAAAAGAAAAATTTATTGTACATACATTTTAATGTATCTAATGAATCTTTCTTTTCAACTTTAATTTACTATTTTAATGTGTATTTTGCTTTATTTATAGATACTTAGATGGTATAGGTAATTGGTGGGAAACTTTCTACGTTAATTTCGTTGTAAATAAAACGTTTTGAAATTTTTACATTCGTACCACAATAAACAATCTTACCGTGTGATGGAAGATTGGCCAATGTTTCGCTGTAAGTTGAGTTATTGGATCTGAAAGGAAGACAATTTTTAATGAATATAAAATAAAAGTTAACACTTAAAAGATTCTCTAATTATATGTTAACATTATTATAAATGTTTGAAAAATATATGAAAACATGTTTGAAAGCAATGCCCATTCTTAACCTAATCTTAATTAATTGTAAAAATACTCGTTTCGGATGTTGATATAGAATAGAGTACAAGTTAGCTTAAAACGCAAATACAGATAGACTAGAAGAATTTCACAAGGTTATCCTAAGTCCCGGGTAGCTCAGATAGTTAGAGCAGTCGTCCGGATTGTGAAAGGTTTCGGGTTCGATCCCCGCTTCAGGACGTGAATTTTTCTATTTTAGATATTTTATTTGTTAACTTAAAGGTTGTTCATACAGCCAAACGAGCGTAATCTACATTGTTTTCGGGGTTTCATATATAAAATGCATTTTGGACCAAATTAATTACGACGCGTAATAAGACATATATGTGTCTGTTCCCCTTTACTATACAGGCTACTCGGTCAAGAGGTTCCGGGTTCAAATCCCGGTAGGAGCAAATGTTTGTATGGTGAATACGAGCATTCGTTTACGAGACTGGATGTTTATATGTTTATTTAGTATATTTCTAATATTTATATACATATTATTATAATTAATTATCCGTTATCTAGTATCCATAACACAAGCTCTTAGTGATGCTTACTTTGGGCTAGATAATAGGTGTGAGTGTATGAATATTTTTATTATTATTTTTAGTGCGTAATATACATTTGATATATGTCAGTATTTGTGATATATCCGAAACTAAGGCATGCATAGGTTTAAATTTTGTTCCGTTATTCAGTCCTTCAAAATTCGAAATAAATAAAAATCCCGACAAACTCAAAACAAATAATGATCAATTTGTCTACCACAATAATTCCATCAATAAATGCTAAGATTCGAAATATATCTTATTTCATTCTTTTCTCATACAAATATTTTTTTTCATAAGTACGTAAGCTTATATCGTCATTAACATCTCAACCTAGTATGCTTTCAAATTGTACTCATAAAGGATTTGACTGCATTTTTCATATTTTTCGTTATTATCGTTATAGTCGATTGAAAGTAAGTACTATATATAATAAACTCAGCAGGTTGTAACGCACGTAATTCAATTCCTTAATTAACAAATCGTGATCGATTTTTAGTACTAACTGGTTTGGATATTTTTAAAAGTTGTTCAATATAGCGATGTTAGTCTATCGGAGAAAGTGAAGGATTATATTGCTGACATCAGTATTGGTTCGTTGTTCGTGAAATTACATCACCGATCAAATAAGCTTTTAGAGTAATGGAGGTATTTAATTGAAATTTTTTTTTGCTTGTAGTAAAAATTTTGATTGAAATAATACTTTTAAATTAGCATTGACGTACCTAAAGTAATAAAAAGAGGAGGTAACTCTTATTGAGTTACTTCTCCTTTTCTTTTTCTTTCCAGTTAAATTCCTATAATCCATATATTCCATGTGATCACATTTCCATCTTTAAGTCTGAAGGTTTATTTATTTTTTGTTGTGGTGACTTAAATTTGTTTTTTTAATCCCATGTTTATTTAGGAATCTACTGTACCTACATACTCTAATAAATTTAGAAGTAATGGAAACACGATTCAGCCCGAGAGTGATTCAAGGATTGAAATCTAAATTTGATTTCTAATATTTTATTTTACTTTGTGTCTATATTAGAGTAAAAAAAAATATTTTTGTGTATGCAGGCAAAGATGATAGAAGTACCTATGTGAAAAAAAATATGTCGTATGTCATTTACATTCTTTGTTATATCAATATTAATGTTTTCTCTTGTTCTATTGAAGGTTTTCAATTGCAACTACAAACATGATTGTGTATAATAACATCCTAATACAGATATCGATCCACTTTTACATAACAATTTCCTAAACAATTTACCTACTCGCGTAATCGTTACTTCGTTTTATTTTTATTACAAGGTGTTTAATTTTCTACCAATTGAATACGATCGATGAACGCGAGTTGTATTGTAGTGTATAGTCATTATTTAATTATTTGGTTCATGGGAGGCCTGAGAATATCTTATTGATCTATTAAGACGATTAAAAGAATTTCAATTTGTGGAACATAATAGTTAAAAGAAAGTATAGTATCTTAAGTTTATTTCTCATTCGTTATTCCGTGTGAAAGTAGATTACTATCTTTATGTAGGTAGCTACTGATAAATCCATCGGAAATAACAATTACTAAGATCGATAAAACGGATCCTAAGTATTACGTAAGATTACATAATGCGTAGGACAGGATTTATGATTTTTTCATTCATCAATAATGGGTTTTATAAGACTGTCACACTATTGTAGCGATACAACTACAATTTTCATAAAAAGTTTATTATGGTTAGTGTTCAGTGGGACGTGCGTTTGTAATACAGTAAAAACTATTTAAAATTAAATTGACGAGTTAGTTGGGTGTAGTGTAAAATAGTATAAGTGTTGAAGTGAGTACGTACTTATCGTGACTTCCGAAGAACCAAGGAGCTCGAGATCACAAATCTTTTAGGCCTATCCGGGTCCTATAATTTGTATACATATTTAAACCTAAGAAGAAATATTATTAGAAATTGCGTTGGAAAAAGACAGTTATTCGGTGAAATCTTAGTTGAAATCAGCTAGGTTAATTGGAGAATCTGTCTATAGTCTATATATTGCAGTTTTCGAAACATTACTTGATTTACATCCAAATTGATAATGCTTTTAGAGGGTCATATATCTTCTTTACTCCACGTGTAAGTTGTGTTGCGGCTGCGAATGGATACGAAAAGGGTGGAATTCGAAATAGAACTCTGTGCTCGTTGATTAGTCAATGATGAAATCTGTGTCGCTTGGAGTAGGTCTGTGTCTTTCTGTGTAGTCATTGGAGTGCAACACGGAAAACAAAACAGTCGACGTCCTCGTGGTGCCATTTGCGAGTGTTCTTTAAGTAAATATTGAGAGTAAGGCACCGGGTCGAGGATATACTTAAATTGGCTACAATTTAAATAGTTAAGAGTTGGTTAATATTGTGGCTGTTATTAACAAATTAAAATTTTTCATTCAATTGTAAAGTCATTAAGACACAAAATTTGTGTCGTATCGTCTTTCACGAAATGTTTAATGTTACCGTGTATCTGGCGATTTTCACCACAGAAACTAAGATTATAAGCAATGTTAACTTTGGTTCCAATTTTCGAAGGTGTTCCACAGTCGGGCATCATGCAGTGAATAAATGAGAACTGAAATTTCGTAGCTTGTAAAACTAAATACATAACTACACTGAATGCACCGTTTTGTTAAATCAAATAAAGTGTAGTTACGCCACGCCAAAATTTTTGTTATTAGGTAATAATAAGGTAATGTAACCGAAGTAGTCTGATTAAATATTTTTTAAACGCTAAATAAAATCTGAAAGAAAATCACAAACCCTTTGCTGTCTTTATGAGAGTTATTTTATATTACATGATATCTGTCTGGGCACCAGTGGGTCAGTTGGTAGTCAATAGCGAAAGTATTTGTTTTCTCTAGAGACTTGCTCTGGTTCCAACCGTATAGAATTTCTTATTCCACTAGCTTGATGAAAGTTAGTGGAAAATCGATTACTTTCAGGTTGACGGTGATGTATTTATTATCGTCTGTTCATTGATAACATAATACAGATGCCATCTTGGAAACGTGTTCTGATTGTTGAGTTGATTTTGAATTGAATTCACAACTAAACTTTAGTTTAGAAGCATAACGAAGAGTTCTTGTTATGGATAACAGATAACGAAGAAATATTTGTGGTAATAGGTAGGTGTATAAATTTTAGAAATAGGTATACTAATTTAATATACAAACATCCATGACTTGTGAACAATTGATATTCTTAATTTTCATACGAACTTGTGCCCCTTGATTCGAATTCGAACCGGTCGGGACCTCTGGCTTAGTAGACAAGAGATCTGACCTCTCAACTAGCGTTCGTTAATAATAATTTATTCTTTTTTTAATAAGTTTCGTATTAAATAAGCTAAAAATGGCAGTGAATTGTAAATTTTGCAAGAATGAGCTAGTATCGCTTTAAAAATTGTAGTAGAGGCTCCTCTAGTCTACTTTTTACTAAACATCATGCTAGAATCGCAGATAGAATCGCACAGAGCACTACAGGATGTAAGTGCAGGATAAAGAGTTGTAAAAGGAAATTAAAAGAAGAGTTATGTCCGACCTAAAGCTTAAGCCCAAAGGCTGTTTGTTTGATGTATCATTTAAAACGAATGTTAGTACGTATAAGATGATATATTGATTCCATTTTGATTCCCGCTGACTAGTTTATTCTTAATTGAATTGAAGAACGATACGACATTACTATTTTATAGATATACTATTTATATTATTTTATTTCCTTTTTTTTATACAACTAGATGACAAACAAGCTGACGGCCCATCTGGTGGTCAAATCCTAGCTAATACTCTATTATTAAACCACAAAATTTTAGTTGTCTAACCCAATACATAAAAGTGACAGTTGACTCAAAAAATTATGCACATTTCCCATTTATGAAAACAATAACAATTTAAAATGGATTTCCAAAATGGTTTTGTGCAACAAACTAACTGATATTTTTTTTATTGCTGCATCGCATGGGAACACATATTCTATAATATTTTTGCATTGATTAACACAGATTCACGGTCGATGCCTTTCAAATTTATAGTAAAGATTTTAAATCTGCTAATGACATATTTTAATTAATTTTACTAGGTGGTATGTAGGGTCGCTTGGGTAGGTACCTCCGCCTTTCTTATTTCATCCATGAAACAGTTCGCTGTGTTTCGGATTGAAGGGAAAGGTAGCCAGTGGAATTACTGGGCATGGACGGTATTTCATCTTAGGCCTCACTATGACAACGCACCTGCAATATCAAATGCTTTTCCTTGTTATTGCAGGTGTCTATAGGCGGCGGTAACCGCTTATTACCGGGTGGGCCGTCAGCTTGTTTGTCATCTAGTTGTATAAAAAAAAAATATATTTGAGGTCATTAAGATGTGGCTAATATTTGAAAAACTTTTGTTAACCTACTGTATATTTTACCGTTACTAATAAGTTGGTCTTGTTAAGTATTTGAAGATTGATGGAAAGGGATTAGTGATGATAATGACAGAGTGACTACGAAATTTGTCAAAAATGAAGCAATAATTTATATCACAACATAAGACTGCCATTGCAACGGTTCTGTGCAATGCTCAACAAAGAAGTTAGTTACTCAAACAACAAAGCTGGCAGGTTTGAGTGACACGAGAGAAGATGAATGAGCAGTTGCATATGGTATCAACTGAAAAATGTTGTCTTGCGACAGTACGGAAACAGTTCTTTTTGTTTGTCCATAGTATGAGGCGCTATAGTTAGGGAGCATCAGACTAGAACTCATGTAACGTAACTTAACGTTATGTCACTGCAAGTGTTATTGAGGTCGGTAATGCGCCGGCGCCGGTCATTAGGCCTCAATTTTCGAGGTCTCGGCTTAATAAATAAGCAAATTGAAGTCAAGTCACACTGATAAAATTCGTTCTGTCATGTTACAATTTCTTATAAAAATATAGAACTGACTCACATAAAATTTGTCCTTGGTCGGTATATTACTAATGGTATTTGTTAACAATGCAATGTTTACAAATAATTAACATAATTATATACAATGGTCAAATTGGGTATGTACTAAAAGCCCGGGTAAATGTTTACAATTTAAGTGTTGGTCAGTTATTGTGTGTGACAATCACCAGCGTATTATATAAATGTCCCACTGCTGGACACAGGCCTTCCTCCGTGGGAGAAACACATGAGGAGTTGGTAATCTCCAGCTCCTCGAAGGTCCCGGTTGTTACTGCAACCGTATTAACCCATCAACCCACATTGGGCCAGCGTGGCGTGGTGGTGAATCCTAAACTCCTCATTGTGTCAATTTTCTATGAGTGTCTTTCTATACGCTCATAATTTGAGAACCATGGATTTTCATGCGATAATTACTGTAAGGTTGACGTAATTTTTAGGAAGGTTTTGGTATATGTACGACGACCGGCTGGCCGAGTGGTCTGTACCCCTTGCGATAAGGGCTGCTCGGTCAGGGGTCCCGGGTTCAAATCCCGGTAGGGGCAAATGTTAGTATGATGAGTACGAGCATTATCACGAGTCATGGATGTTAATATGTTTATTTAGTATAATATTAATATTTATATACAATATTCATTGTAATCTTGTGTCCATAACACAAGCTCTTAATGATGCTTAATTTGGGGTAGATAATAGGTGTGAGTGTATGAATATTATTATTTTATAAGTACCAACCACGGCACAATCAGAGGAAATCGCGAAAAGTTTCAGTAAAGAGTCTCAAAGTTTCGCCACTGTTTTCGAGTGCTTCACATGCTTACGCTGGCAAAATCTTATGGTATCTTTGGTCATAGCGTGATTATAATACGAGTACATAGCCAAAAATCTTCCTGTACAAATTCCCCATTTTACAGTAAAAAAATTTTCAACCTACTTAGTTAATTCTTAAGTTATGAGCGTGCAAACAGACAAGATAGACAAACTGAAACACGTTGCATTTTTGTTTATGGAAGATATCTTAAATTTGTCTCTTTATAGAGAAACCGTATAAAATCACATTTAAATGTTTAATTTTGTGCGTTTATAACGCCTACAAATAAAGAAAACGATGGAAAAATTGTATGCTCTAGGCCGGAATCGAACCAGCGTCTTCTGGGGTCCGGCCAGACGCGATAACCGGTACGACACCGGAGCACTAGGTGTAATCTACCAATTTCCTCATCACTTTCTACTTTTAAGGTTTTTTATAGCAACGTTTATCTCACCACTCATTGAAGTTTACACTTCAAGTGATCAGAAAGAATACTGGCCGGCCCCTAAAGGACGCGAGTTCGATTCGCGCATGGAGCATACTATTTTTCCATCGTTTTCTTTATTTGTATTACAACCGTATAAAAGTTAATATTTAATAATATTTAAAAGTTAGATTCTATCTTGTCACGTCTTAGTACGGAACTATGCGGCGGTGTTGTAACTCTTTATTTATAAACAAATAATAGTAAATTCAAGGAGCGATAGTAATACCGAATAAAATATATTAATGTGACATTGTTCCTATTGTGTGGCATGGTTCACAACGCGGCTATTGCGTTTGCGAATGTATCACTTGACTATTCAATTTAAGTACTTAATAACAACATTATTATGTAACTATAGAGAAATATATATGCCGAAAACGTATAATGAACATGTCACTTTTTGTTTTACGTAAGTTATGGCTGGTTATCAAACAAAAGGCTTTGTAAAGTGGCTCAGCGAAGAAGTCTCAAAGCTCTAAACATCTAATATAACTATCCATGCCTAAATCAAATAATCATGCACATGGAAACAGAAACAACAAAATATGGAAAGAGTGAGGTGATTCAAAATACAGGATATTAAAATGAGGCTGTTTTATCATAGAGTAGGAAATGAGTCTCAGTCCCTGACATTGGGCAAAAATAGATCATTGTACTGAATTGATTGAAACAGCCGGGTCTCTTGGAGTTACCCCGTGTTCGGTATTACTCCATTCTCTCCTACACCAGAAAAAACACGTTCAGGTTCATATTCATCTTTGTTATGAGGAAAATCTTCTAGGTAATCTAGGCTGAAATCATTAAATAAAAGGTAATTTAAGAAATAAAGGAAATAGGTGCGTAAACATACAATAAAATGACTTTACTAAATGTACCTACAATCTATTATGAATTTTGCGATTATATTTCAGTACGTCACAGATGAAAAATAGAAATACAAATAACTAAAGAAAATGATAAAAAAATCAATGTAGCTAGGGATAGGTGCAAGGCTATAGAAGCTCTCTTGGTACCTTCGAATAAAGTGTTCCGCAGGGATCCTCTGTCAACAATCTATTATTGGTTACACGAGCGGAAAATTTAGCCAAATCCAAATAACTATGAAGTGGTGCCTAAGTTTGTCTAGAAGGTGAAAATATTTTTTAATTTTGTCGGAGATGAAGATACTATGTGAAATATACATAAAACTGTAGATTGGTACATTTCTAATCTAATTAGTGATTTGTACCTACTTGAATGGTATTTTTATACCAACAAGATTATATTTCTTTGTTTATACATACATATATCAGAAATTTAATATTTCTATATTCTATATTCATATTGACTTATATATCACCTATTTTGATGCTCTTACTACACGCGATTGCAGTTATTTTAATTGACATGGTTAATATAACTAAATGGTTATTTAGCTGAAATCTTTTGTGAAATTGAGGTGCCTAAATATGGTCGAACACAGAGTAGATTAACTCTTTAGTATCACGTTACACCACCTATTGCGTTCATAGTTGGTTTCCACTATTACTTTACGAGGGCGATTGGTATGAAATGATACTAAAGTTCAGATGTACAGTCGCGGTCCAAAATGAAGTAATAAGTATCGAGTCTTAGCATTTTACATGTTGTATCGCAATTGTACATGTATCAGCAGTCAGTCGGAAAGATGCAATCAAACCAGTATGCTTCCTATCTTTATGCATAAATGCAATAAATACTTCTACGTTATGTAGACGTTTGTATCACCAAGGTTCTATTGTATAAGGAATTTAGAAGGGGTATTGATATAATTTATGTAAGTGAGACCATAGAACGTGGTAACTGGATATTTTTGCAGGTTATTGGCCATTGTAGTCGATTTATTTAATCGTGGGACATCGTATATGCTATTAAAAAAAAACTGCTTATTTCACGTTTGAAACTGACTGTGGTAAAAGTTTACGTGAAATCCGAATTGTGATCGAATTTATAAATCACTGAAAACGATTGTGAGACTAGAATTGATCTTTAAATTTGGCCGTTTTATGTAAAAAATAATATTTCAAGGAGATGTATTAAATTCAAAGATCCTTTGGACTGTACAGATACTCTTGTACTGTGTTGCGTATTTCCCTTTGTTGTCCATTTTCTTCTTAAGCGTCACCCGCCGCGTGGTATGAATGATCAGCCGTTCTAGTTTATATGCCGTAGTCAGCCGTAGTGCTCACTAAAAGGCAGTATTATTGTATGGAAATGAGATACGTCACTGTATGTAAATACTCATCCAGAATGGTTACATGTTTATGTTGTGTGCACGACGACGCTGATAAAGAATGATAGTAGGTCTTTTTAAGAGTTTACTAGGAAGTAAGTAGGTTTATTATTAGACACATCTTTTAAGGTACCTAGTCAATTATATAAGAGGTAAGAAAAGAAATAATACACAATAAATCACTGAAATTTCTTCATATGATTAAAAACTGTTGAGTAAGGAAAACGGACATTGGGTCCTATTGATTTTTATGACCAAAGAGACGCTCGATTTCTAGAAGACCTTCACAGAAGACTGTTAAATACCTAACTATACTTTGCAATAGCGTGCAGAAAACGAGCTGTCAGGATTATCGTTCGTAAAGAGACAGAAACATTTACTGAGATTATGTTATTTATGTAGTACCTATATATGCTGGATATCAAAACTGTACTTTACTTGTCATTTAAGTAGTGAGGAACTTGTAAAAGTAAATTATATTGTGTTAAGATTAATCTCAATCAAAGGTTCCTTAATTGTTTAATATATTTATTAGGCTTCTTTTTCTGAAGAACTCACTGAAGCTTTGATTTAAAGTGCTTCTCTATAATTATCAGCCGATTTATCAAAATCATATTTTATTCAATCATCTGGCAATAATTTATTTGCGAATCTGTGGATACGTTGCCGTTATGTTACGATTTTTAAAATATTTCATATCAAATAGAGATAAGTTACCAATAATTTACGTGTAGGGAAAGGTACCCTATATTTTAAAGATTTTATTTTGTTACTTTGTATTGTATGTATACCCATGGTAAATGCGAGTTGGTGGGTGAAAACGGTTGCAGTAATAACCGGGACCAAGGACTTAATTTGCCTTCCAAATAACGGAGCAGCTCTACCAATCCGCAGTCGGTTCATCTATGGTGGAACCAGCGTTATTTTAGTGAAACCGCTTGAACAATTTTGCCAGCAAGTTTGCTAGGAAGTCCAGATTAAATAAACACATACTGTAACAGTTGTACCTAGTGTCAAGTCGAACACATGTGCACAAAACAACCATTATATGACAGATGGAAGGATGTTGCTTGCTTAGATTTTATTAAAGGCAAACATCCTATAATTTCGTTGGTCGATTCTATGTATGGAATGCCGCCATTTATAGCAACAATGAGCCGATTAGTTTTCCGTATGGTATAATCATAGTGATTTATTTCTCATACGTGCTTCTTACTAACGGATTTTCCGTAAAATAAAGGGCACTTTCCGGTGATCATGAGGACATCGAACTAATTTTTATCCAAAGTGAATGTAACTGTACGATCACCCCCGCAACATTGGTAGCGGTGAAAAAACTTATTCACAAACATATTGGGTATATTTGACGTGACGCAGCAGGTGAATTAATATTGATTTAGTACTACTGTAAAAGGCGGTGGTCACATGGAGACTCACCATTCTTTCCAATTTGGGTGTACTAAAAACTGAACTAGTTAAATCGCTACTAAGGACTGCTTTTTGATAAACCAAATTTTGAGATAGGTACTTACAAAAATAAAGAAAATGTTATGTTATGCTATGAGCTTATTATATCAAACACATTACAGTAAATTTTTCAGTTTATGTCACATACAAGTATGTGGTACCAAATTCAGTCGCTAGGACTCCAATAGAGCGTTCCTTTGAATGATTAGTATAGTCAGGTTACGGTTATTATGCTTTTACAAAATTATCATTGAAGATATACTTCAAAAGGTAAAGTTAATGCTGTAAATAGAAAATGATTTCGATTACAATTTAAGATAGGTAGGGGTGTTCCGTACTTAATACGAGTATGCAATCGGAACTACGATGCGCCGATGATTGAATGCTGTAACAGTATAGCCCGCATAAATCCTGGACGTAATACATCATCGCAACATTGTGCAACGTTACATATTTACCTAGTGACTGCGAAGCACAGCTGCCGTATCAAATGATACTGCGCTTGTGTAAGTTGTGATCTTTTGCACTCCACTGGCTCTTCCTGAGCGATTAGCATGTGAACCTAGCCTTAGGCTTACCGCACGCCACTGTCCGTGCGTTTGCGCATAGATTGTGACATTATGTCGAAAAGTGTAGTTTTTAATTGTAGATACATTACATGGAAAAATCAGATCTGTTCTAATGAAATGATCTTCGATAATACTGCCGTAAGAAATGGGGTGAGAATTGTAAGTTATTAGTGAATTACTTAAAACCTCAGTCCGATTTTATTTAGTTATAGGTAATTATTAGAAGCTCTATTTAAAACTTTGGTCGTGAACTGTCACACTTAACTTTATGAAATAAATACCCAATAATTATTTGGAGCAAAAACGCCCTAAAAATTATAATTAAATAGACAATTAAAGGTAATTATGCATCCAAAATAATACCCACTTAGCTTAATGCCATGGCATGCCATACGCAGGTTTTAAGTGGTTCTAGTGAGGAAATAAGTCAAAATACAAAATATTCTCCAATAACGCCTTGTCTAGTATTTTGCAAGAAAATAAAATTAAGAAGTAAAATAAATAAAACATTTTTATGTGCGTTTTTATGTATACCTTGATGAATTAACATATCAATTATTCCGTATGCAGAGCGCAGACAGATCGCAATGGGAGTCTGTAAATCTAAAAGAATTCTCCTAGGATGTATTTTAAATGCTTGCAATACCCACTCGAGTGCAAGGTAGAGTGGGGTAGTTATAAAATAAATAAATGATGAGAATGATGATTACGAATGCAGGGTAGTTAAAAAAACGGGGTTATTACGAATACGGGTTACCTTTGATCAAGGCACTTTACATCGTAATTTAGAAAAGTTAAATTCCAAGCACCGAACATGGGCACGCTCGGTGTTTGGCTTTGAACTTGGGTCTCCCTCTCAACCAGCAGAAAAAGATTATTTACGAGTATTATGACTATTAACCTCTGTATACCTATATTGTGATTGTGCATTGTCAGATAGCTTGAAAATAACGATAATACTTTTGACATTGGGTACCTACTTTGTTGGTACGTTGATATATATTCTCTTTTGATTTTAATTATTTTTTTCGCTGGGCGGCACTGCACTGCTAAAAGTTATATTTTTTTTAACTACAAACATTGTAATTTAATATTTGAAAAGAGTGACTACACGAGCTTGTTGCCGGAATCTTCTCGGTAGTTCAACTTTTGGAACCGGTGTAAATTCAGCCATGACAGACAGACAGAGACTATGACGTTGTTAGTTAATATATTTTTTGTGATAGTTGTAAGAATGTGTTTCTTTGACGATTTAAAAGTGCTTCTTTGTGGCCTATTTAAATACAATATTTTTTCCTTTTATCAACTGTCATAGATTACAAGCCAGCTGATGGCCCATCTGGTGGTAAATGGCTATCGTGCCTAAGGACTCTACGACAACAAAGAAAAAAATCACTTAGTATTGCAGGTGCGTTGTCATCCGGAGGCCTAATCTGAAACGTTGTATTAATGTTGTTGTAAAAACGCACACACTACAACTCGAGCGTGCTCAGAGAGCACTCCTCAAAATAATGCTGTATCTACCGAGACGCTATCCGACTGAATTACTGTACGCAAATGCTAAAGTGCTCACAGTACGTGGGCTTTTTATCTACAATTGTACTAGAAGATATCATCGTACAACCGCTTCACTATTGCTGGTAAATAAACGCAGACCTCGCTGTCCAATTCCGGTAACCAAAAGTACCTTTGTTCAACGCTTCTTCAATTTCTTGGCACCAAAAATGTACAATTCCCTAAATGACAAAATTAATATTTTAAACTGTACTAATCACCAGCTTAAGACAAAATTATCCAAATTCATACAAAGTTTGGGATTTGAGGAAATTGAAAGCTACCTTAAACCGATAAGCTAATGCAACACTTCACATCACACACACACACACGCACACACACACAATCACACACAATCACACACATACACACACAATCACACACACACACACACACGCACACACACACACACACACACACCCACACACACACACACACACACACACACACACACACACACACTAACAAATACAAAGACACACGTTGCCAAATTTTTAATTTTTATATTTTGTTGTCAAAAATTGTAATTAATATTTAAAATCCTCTTGCTGTACATAAGAATTATAATATTGTGAACTTTATTGGGAAGGAACTGGCTCCTGAAATACAGATCATACTAGCTTAGGAGTCAGGGCTACAATTTACTGTTGTGACTTGTTCTTGGTACAATAAAGATTTATTATTATTATTATTATTGTTAACAACGCCATCGTTCGGCACACTACAGAAGTACCTACCAACTGACGTGATGATGTGACTGTTTGGAGTTTCCCTGACCCACCGCAAGAGGCGCAACGAAACAACTATAAAAGCCTATGTCGGCCATGATCCCCCTTCATTCGCATCCTCTCAATATTCGATTTAATTAATTAATTTCATGTATTTAATATTAATAAACTGATTCGCTTAAATATATAAAAAATAATCATTCTTGTACCCGGCTTTCACTCATTTGAAAAACCAGCTGAAGTATAGCAACACACAATACACAAGAATCAAACATTGGTCCTTCGAGCCGGATAGAAGTCGAAAGAAACACACGTGTGACCAGGTGGTATTCCCTCTTCTAAATATCCGTCAATTTGTACTAAAGCTGTGTTTTTTCTATAGATCGAACGGGCCTGGATCGCCCCAGAGAGCAACGTGGTGTTTACAGGAAAAACAGTGAGTACCTTAATTTTCTATAATCCGCCACAATGAGTATTGATAATATTTCTACACGTAGTAAATCGCCAATTCCCCAATTATATATTGAAGGAAACGACAATAGCATTCGAGAATTAGCAAAGAAGCGCGGCTCAATTAAGGGTAGGTTGACATTATTTGTAAAATTTGTGACCGCTTTCGACGGAGCTCAATTAAGTGACAAGCAATTATCAGAAATTAAATTGCGTACTAATGTTACCAAATCATTTCTGAGCGAATTTAATGACATCCAAAGCTCAATAGAAGAATTAGTTTCTGATAGTGATCTTTCACAACAGTTAGAAATACGTGAATCTTTTGAATCTTCATATTACGAAATAATGGCAAGGGTTGATTGTTTGCTAAAAAGTTATAATGATTTCGATCAGACTATTGACAAGCCTAAATGTGTTCCGAATTCTTTAGTTAAACTTCCAACTATCTCACTACCCTCGTTTGACGGATCGTATGATAATTGGCTAGAGTTTAGAGACACCTACCTTTCTATGATTCATAATTCGAAACAGCTTGACGATATTCAACGATTCCATTATTTACGATCTTCGTTATTAGGTAACGCTGCTCAGGTTATTAAATCAATAGAATTCACGTCCGACAATTATAGCATAGCTTGGGACCTACTATATAATAGGTTTAATAACACTAAATTATTAGTGCATAATCATGTTAAAGCATTGTTTTGTATGCCTACGTTGACTAAAGAATCGTCGTTTCATATAAGGAAGTTAATAGACACTGTTTTAAAAAATATACGTGCCCTTAAGACGCTTGGAGAACCCACAGCGTCATGGGATACCCTCATAATTTATTTAATTGCAACAAAGCTCGATTCTATTGTAGAAAAGGAATGGGAAAATTATAAGGGTAATTTTGTGACTGAAATAAATAAAAAGGCAACGTTAGACGATCTCCTGAAGTTTTTAAGAAATAAAGCTGACACTTTAGAAATGATTAAGGCGCATAATTCCAACATTTCTAGCAGTAAAGTTACTAATGAATCTTTCAGGAAATTGTCTCAACAAAAGACCCAAAGTTTTGCTATTACACGTAATAATTCAAGTTCAAAATATACTTACACTTGCATACTATGCAAGTCAAATCATTCGCTTTACGCCTGTAATAAATTTTTAGATTTATCTGTCAAAGATAGGTTAGAATTCGTTAATAATAAAAAACTGTGCTTAAATTGTTTACGAGGTGGACACTCAGTATCAGATTGTCAATTCGGCCCCTGTAAACAATGCGATAAAAAGCACAATAGTTTACTACATAGTAATTTTCACACGTCAATACCGGTTGTTAATCATCGACCGGAATCGAACCCAATACCTTCGACCTCAGCTTTACATACAACTGAACAGTCACGCATTAATATTGATTGCATTCAGAATGTAGGTAGCACTAATAATATTCACGCTTTAGAAACGGTATTATTGTCTACGGCAATAGTCGAGGTAGCCGGTACCGACAATATTTATTATAAAGCACGCGCATTACTCGATAGTGGAAGTCAGCATTGCTTCATTACTGATACCCTATGTAACAAATTAAACGCTAAGTCCGTACAGTCCACTTACCAAATCGCGGGAATAGGGCAGTCAGTGACCCAATCGACAAAGTCATGTGAAATTAGGCTCAAGTCTCTTAATGAAGATTTTAGTATACGCCTTAAGTGTTTAGTTTTAAATCATATTACTACTACATTACCTCCAATTAGAATAAATAATTACTTATTAGATATACCCAAAAATATTGATCTTGCCGACCCAACTTTTTATGAGCCTTCAAAGATTGATTTACTAATTGGTGCAGACCATTTTTGGGAATTATTAATTGATGGTAAAATTCGTTTACCTAACGGCCCGCACTTACAAAATACAACACTAGGGTGGATTATTTCTGGTATGATTTACACCAAAAAATCATGCATCCCTGCAATTTCTAGTAGTTTTTCGCTTACAGTAAATTTAAATGACCAATTAAAGAAATTTTGGGAAATAGAAGAAATTTCTCTCTCAAATCAATGCAATCTTAGTAATGATGAACGCTTTTGTGAGCAATTGTTTATTGAAACAACTAAGCGAAAGGAGAAGGGCCGATTTTCGGTCCGCATTCCACTTAAGCAGTCATTAAACAAATTGGGTGACAGCTTCACTATTGCAAAAAATAGGTTTCTATCATTAGAGCGCAAACTTGCGCGATCTCCTGTCTATAAAAAAATGTATAGTGACTTTATGCATGAATACTTGAGCTTAGGACACATGACTCGTATTGAACATTACACGGATCCTTGTTATTTCTTATCACATCATGGAGTTTTACGAGAACAAAGTACTACGACCAAATTACGCGTAGTGTTTAATGCGAGTCAAAAAACATCATTTGGTATATCACTTAATGATATTCAGATGATTGGCCCGGCATTACAAAACGATTTATTTTCCATTCTCCTACGTTTTCGTCAGTACAAATACGTAGCATGTGCAGACATCGAAAAATTCTTTAGGCAAATAGAAGTTCAAGAAGATCAAAGAAACTTACAATTAATTTTATGGCGAAGTGATAGTTCAGAATCACTCGGTGTATACAGGCTTAATACCGTTACTTATGGCACGGCGTCAGCACCGTTCTTGAGCATGCGTTGTGTCAGGCAGTTAGGCTTAGATTGCGTCGACGACGAAGATGTATCACGCACTATATTGAATGACTTCTTCGTCGACGATTTATTAACAGGCCATGACTGCAGCCATAAGTTAATACGAATTTGTCAGGAAGTTACTAAAATCTGTATGTCCGGTTGTTTCCCACTGCGGAAGTGGACATTTAATTCACCTAATTTTCTGTCAGATTTTAGTAATGATCAGTCGAAAAATTTGACTATGGATGAAAACATGTCTAATAAAACTCTTGGTTTAGGATGGTACAATAAAAGCGACGAATTTCATTTTATTTCAGAATTAAATATACAACAAAATATAAAAATCACTAAACGCTTAATTCTATCGGGTGTTTCTCAGATATACGACCCGTTAGGGTTATTGTCTCCAATTATTATAGTGGGCAAAATCTTATTGCAAAAGCTATGGCTTTGCAAACTGGATTGGGACGACATGGTTCCTAATGATGTACAGTTGAGCTGGAAAAAGTTTACTTCCTCTTTATGTTATTTACATAATATTCGTGTACCCCGATACATAATGAAGGACAGTGATTATACCCGAATAGAATTACATATATTTACAGACGCGAGTCAAGAGGCGTATGGAGCGTGCGCCTATGTTCGTGCTTGTTATGGCAATGACGTCACGGTTAGACTACTATGTTCAAAAAGTCGAGTTGCGCCCATTAAACCGGTTAGCATTCCGCGGTTGGAACTATGCGGTGCGCTTGTTGGTGCTAGGCTGCATGAAAAATTGGTTGAATCGTTAAGATTACAGTTCACTAAGACAATATTTTGGACTGATTCAAATATTGTTCTTGGCTGGTTAAGAATGTCTCCCCACCAGTTAAAACCTTTCGTTCAAAATCGTGTTGTTGAGATTAACGATTTAACCAATAATGCAGTTTGGTTACATGTTGGAACTAAAGATAATCCTGCTGATTTGGTCTCTCGCGGAACTAATGTTAGTGAGTTGCATTCTAATTCATTATGGTGGAATGGACCCGCATTTCTGTATAAAGATTATCTACCACAATGGTCGCAGAATCATGGTACAGTTTCCAAAAATTTGCCTGAACTTAAGCATTCCACAATTGCTATGCCAAGTACTGATATTTTTACGCTTAGTAATATTTTAGATTTTAATAGATTTTCTAAATTAAATAGGTTACAACGTGTATGTGCTTATATATTGAGATTTATACATAATACCCGAATTAAAACCAATGCCGAGCGGTATCTCGGACCGCTATCAGTGACTGAATTAGACAATGCTTTGTTGTATTTAACTAAGCAATCGCAGTTACAATCATTTCATGATGAATATAATGCATTAGTTAATAGATTAAAATTAAGGTCTTGTCGCAATATTTCTAGTTTAAATATATTTTTAGATAATAACAATATTATAAGAGTAGGTGGTAGGTTGGTGAATTCAAATAGTATTGCATACAATAAAAAGCATCCTATTCTATTATGCAGTAGGAACTATTTTACCTGTCTAATATTTCATACGGAACACGTTAGATTGTTGCACGCGGGACCCCAGTTACTTTTATCGCACATTAGGGATAGCTGGTGGCCCTTGGGTGGAAGAAATTTAGCAAAGAAAGTCGTAAGACAATGTGTAAAATGCTGTCGTATGAAAAGTAAAGTTTATCAACCAATCATGGGTAATTTACCTAATGAACGCGTAGTTCCTGGGTTTCCATTTTCACGCTGTGGGGTGGATTACGCAGGCCCTTTATATATTTTGAATAGAAAAGGCAGGGGTGCTAAACTTGAAAAATGTTATTTATGTTTATTTGTTTGTTTTGCGACGCGTGCAATACATTTGGAACTTGTCACTAGTCTATCATCGGAAAGTTACATAATGGCTTTGAAAAGATTCATTTCCCGTAGAGGAAAACCTTCACAGATATTTTCAGATCACGGTAGAAACTTTGTGGGAGCCGCTAGAGAGTTGTCAGGATTTTTCCAAAATAATAGTCGATCAATCATTGATTATGCGTCTGATAATCACATTGAATTTAAATTTATACCACCTTACGCCCCTCATTTTGGCGGTTTGTGGGAAGCTGGGGTCAAATCTTGTAAGCATCACATTACTCGTATGATAGGCAATGTAAATTTAACTTATGAGGAATTCAATACAGCTTTGGTACAAATTGAAGCTGTCCTGAATTCCCGCCCTATGTATCCTCTGTCTTCAGATCCCAATGACTTTACCCCTCTTACCCCGGCACACTTTCTGATTGGTCGGCCACTAACAGCACCCGCAGAGAGGGAAATGATGACTTCTGCAGCACCAACCGCACTGACACGATACAGAAGAATCGAACTGCTGCGTCAAACATTTTGGAAGCGATGGTCGAGAGAATACTTGTCTGAACTTCAAAAACGCACTAAATGGAAAACTGGAAAGGAGGACGTCCAAGAAGGCGCTCTGGTAATTCTTAAGGAAGACCACTTACCACCGCTTAAGTGGCGTTTGGGCCGCATTGTATCTTTGTTCCCAGGAACGGACGGCGTGGCAAGAGTTGCTACAATTCAAACAGCATCAGGCATCGTGGAGCGAGCGTTCTCCAAGATCTGCCCACTACCAGTCACCCAGGACAAGCTGGATAGCAACCACACGCAGATGGACTCCGATAGCACTCACACTGTATCTCATTGAGAGCAATGCTCTCAAGGCCGCCGGGATGTTAACAACGCCATCGTTCGGCACACTACAGAAGTACCTACCAACTGACGTGATGATGTGACTGTTTGGAGTTTCCCTGACCCACCGCAAGAGGCGCAACGAAACAACTATAAAAGCCTATGTCGGCCATGATCCCCCTTCATTCGCATCCTCTCAATATTCGATTTAATTAATTAATTTCATGTATTTAATATTAATAAACTGATTCGCTTAAATATATAAAAAATAATCATTCTTGTACCCGGCTTTCACTCATTTGAAAAACCAGCTGAAGTATAGCAACACACAATACACAAGAATCAAACAATTATTATCAAACAAATTTTGAAACTTTTATCGGAAGGTCGACGAAACAAGTTCAAGTTATTTTCAGAAATTAATAGTAGTTTGACTTAGGATTAATTTGAAAACCTATACGGGGGAAATATCTCTTATATGGGGTTTGAAAAAATATCTGGACTATAAAAATTATGTCCTGGGGCGGGAAACGAACCTAAACCTTATCTTCATATTTTTCAAACATTAAGTACCTTCTTAATGTGAGTTTTTTTTTGCAGAATTATTAAATTAACTAAAAACTTAGCAGTCGAACAATCATCATTATCATCGATTTTTTGGCGAATGTTGCCGCAGACCACGTGAATAAGGTTTAAAAGCCTTAACCTTCCGCGATAGAGTTTTGCGGAAAGTTAAGGTTTTCATACCTTACATTGACGAATTTACAGTTATTAAAAACCTTTCCTAAGTAGACACTGAGAATAATAATAATAATCCTTAACTGCATCACATGACTAGCTTTTAACGCTGGTGACGATCCTGATGATTAGTCTCCGTGCTTTAATCGATCAAGAAGGCTTTATAGAATATGGATGAGAAAGACACAGCATAAAAAGACCGAGTTAATAAAGTGTTGTATACAAATCTGTTGTATTGCTAGCAAAAAAAAAATTACACATGAATGCCCAGTAATCATATTACATTTTCTGTTATTGTGGTGTACAGACTCGTTTAAAATTTGCCACGCGTTCGGAATAACTCCAGTCACCCTACTAGCATTATGTATAATACATAATAATAATATCCAATTATTTTATAAGTTGGACTAGTGTTTGTTGGTTTCACTTAGCTAACATAAACGTAGTCTTGGCAACAATAATCTGAACAAGTCTTACATTGACTGAATTTTAAGAAGCTCGTTTCAACACGGTGATGTACCTATAAGATTTCTAAGTCTTTAGTAATTAAATTACTAAACCGGTGTATAAAGTGATTGATGTTTTATTCAGCAAAAGAAGTAAAAAAATCGAAATGCGATGTAAATATTTACATATCTATTTAATACTTATAAGATTCCCACATTTTATTTATACAACAAAGCAGCAGTGTCCAGCAATGGGCGTCTCTAGGCTGATATGATGATGATGAACAAAGATATCCCCATTGAAAGTTACATACCTAACTAACTTAAAATAGCTGTCGATGCACAACACTGGTCTGGTATAACTTGATTATTTGATTTGCATAGCGCGCTAGTTAGAGTAATCGGTAATATAATATGAAATTGGTGGTGAAACTAGTTTTATTACAAATAAATCTGAAACCAAACGCTCAGTAGTTGTTGCAATCATATATTCTACTTTTAAGCTTCTTGAATGAATTTATATTTCTGTCCCTGGAATTGTGGATTAAATTAAACAAGGGCACGGGAAATTTGGACCACTTAGTAACTTACAAAAAAATATGTTTGAAATGACATATTTTTCAAGATACTAAATGATTCAATTTAAAGTACTTGCCTACAATCTTAAGATATAAAAAAGTGATAGTACCTACCTATAGTTTACTTCAAAAATATGAAAACCTGAGAACTATTAATATAAGTGGAACTCAGAGCAAAATATCTTGAACCATGACGATAAAAATGCAAGAGAAACATGAATGAAAAATGAAAAAATAAAACAGATTGTAAGATGGCCACTGCTGTCAACAATCATTTTACTAAGCTTAGGTAGTATAAATTAAGAATTTCTATATTTTAGCGCCTTTTTCAGAGGACGATGTTAACAAGGATCTGTTAACCCTGAGGGATATGACATAATACACACAAAGTAATCGACGCTATTGTATTGATGCAGGTAATATAAAATTTTCTATTATCTCATTAGTGGTTTTTTTCACAGGAATACAATATATAAAGTTGTCCATTGCTAAGCCATTATTTATGAAAGCTTTGAAGATTATTTATAAAAAAAATAATTATACAACTAAACGACAATCAAGCTGACGGCCCACCTGGTCTATATGGTAACCGCCGCCTATAGACTACTGCAATAACAAGGAAAAAATCACTTGGTAATGCAGGTGCGTTGTCATCCTAGATAAAAAGGAGGCCTAAGATGAAATGCCGGCCATGCCCAGTAATTTCACTTGTTACCTTTCCCTTCAATCCGAAATACAGGGAACTGTTTCACGTTTGAATTATGAAAGGCTGTGGTACCTACCCAGACGACCCCTATATACGGGCCTATATACTGTGATACTGTGTTCTTACTTTTACTTTATTTAGAAGATTTTTACGTTGCTTGTTTCTGATTGGCTTATATCAGTTTAGATTGGCTTGGTTTTGTTTGACCAAGTAAATACTTGGTGTTCGATTATAAATGGCATTCAAAAAACAAATCAACCTCTCTCGCTATAACATCCCTTGTCGAAACTATAATGGTAAAAAATTTACCACTCCCTTATTTTTAGATTTATCAAAGTCAACCATGACTCTATTTTGTTATGAAAGCTCGGTGCAATAGATAAGGGAGGGGGATTCGAGGGACATAGCGGGAGCGAGGAGCAGCACGGATGATGTGAGAGGTCTGACTCCTGAATGGGTTGTCTATTTACTTAAGAAGAAGAAAATAAAAAGAATGCGTTTTAATTAAGAAATTTACGTTTCGTCCCTTACCAGTCCACCGGCGTTTCCACAACAATATAAAAACAATTTGTGTCTGGTTTGTGGGTTGTAAGCTAAAGATCATGAGGTTAAACTATTTTTAAGTATCTATAGCTACCTATATGCGTGACTTAAATGTTTTTGCAACATGCTATTAAACATGATATTATTATGTATTTCGATAGAGATGTCTGCTTTGTCAGAGTTAAGATGTAAAAAAATATTGCGTAGTACCACAAAAAAGTAGCACTTAAATACCAATTTCAAGTGATATGCAAATTATCTAAGATAGTTTACGTGTCTAGATAACATGACATCGACGACAATTTGCAGGATTATTTCTACAGCCTACGTTTTAAAGTCTATGATTGTGACAGCCAAAAAAGGTATTTTTAAATCTTCCGTAGGATTCTGGTTTAAATAAACTACAAAGACAAACTACTGTGGGACATAATGTCCCATTAGTTCTGAGGTGTGGGACATAATACCCTATGTATTTTAGGTTTTCCCCTTCAAATTCACATACCCATTTAGATTCCACTTGAGACTGCTGGCAGGCAAAAACTGGCTTTACTCGTACTTGATTTCAGTAGTTGAAATTGTAATTGTACTATACAATAATATAGATAATATTAATTGTTACACAAGTGCAATGTTACTTGTCGTAATTAGTTAGTTATACATTTTGTAATTGGTATTATTGGCAAAGAGGCGTCAACCTACTCCGAGCAAGTTATTGGTTAGAATAGTTTGACTAATACATTTACTAACTGGAAGTAGTTATTAGGGGGCCGCTATTCTTCCTGGTATTCAGCGGACAGACTATGAGAATGGAAGCACGATGTGATTGAGGTTATATAATATCGTGCGAAGTGACTGCAATTAGAATAGAGATGAGCGCTGAACTATGTATGCTTAGGTTTTTACTATTAACTTGTTTTTTCTAGCTTTTACGTGGGAAAATGAAAGTGAGATTTAGGTTAAAGATAAAATAAAAAAGACCATAAGAGTAAGATTAAGGTTTTTATCCTAAGTGCCTTTACGTCTTTATTAATGCGATACACTTTACATTTCTCATGAATTTTCACTTTTTTTAGACTGTTATCTTTTGTACAACGTTGAGATAATAATTATGTAGTTTTTGGAGTCACGTTTAATAATAACTACTCAGCGAGTATTCCCATTATCTTTCTAGTTGTTTTCTGTTTACGTGCAAAGCTGTAGCTGCGTTTGAAGTTAAGTTTCAACATTACATGCGGCAAGAAATGTACAGTTTTCCCATATTCTAGAATGTTTGTGTTGATTAGAAAGCGATTCGTTTTGCAAGCGGCCGCTGGGGTCCACTTGCCTAACGCACGCACGTGCTACGCGGCGAGGCGGCGCGCGCGCACCGCACTTGCCCCAACGGCGAAGACTCCAGGACAATTGGTTGTGTAACTGTATTTACTATCCCACGCTGTTTAAGGTATCGGTGGAGCCTACTATGAATTATCTGAACTTGATTAATTCTAGTTGTGCTTGTATATTACAGACAATAAGTCAACATTTTAAATACAACCACTTTACTGGACTTCACAAGTGCCTAATTCGATGCTACATTATTATTTTATACCTGACTTGACGTTTTGTTTACCTGCTTACTTTATGGCGATCGTGGTCAAGGGAAGACTCTTCAGTCTGAAATGATATCTTCATATCATTTCAGATGACATGTCAAATGTATATATGTCAAGTCTTTATGTTAACTACCGTCACATTGCATTCTAATTTGTTTGAAACGAAAAGAAGATAGTACTTAAATGAAATAATAAGTAATTAATAATTAGTAGGTATTCAAAAATTTTGTGTCATGGTTTTGTTATTTTTAATTATTGTTAGTTGAATGTTTGAAAATGTTTTTATTTTTTATGAATGTAATATTTTGACTCATTCAACTGAACCGAAATAACTATCGGAAACACACAAAATAGAAATATAGGTAAGTATTAAATGGCAATAATCTGGGATTGAATTTTAATTGTTGTGTTCATAACTAAAATGCATTACACTATACATTAATTACCTCCAACAGGCACAGCAACATAGGAAAGAGACTGACAGACAAATGATCATTTAACATTAAATAAATTAACATTTGCATCTGTATTTATGCCTAACAGCGAAAAATTGGGGACACAATATAATTTTATTTGATTGTATGTGAACTTTATACCAAGTTCGGTTTTTGGGCGCTGTCCAAATTTCATTTGTTTAGTTTTATTAAAAAAAATATCTAGAGTATTTGGCGATGAATTGAAAGGTGGAATTCCTATAGAGTATTTATTTTATTGGTTAGAAGCTCCGTGACGGAGATATTTCTATTTGCGACATAACTGCTCTATCTGGAGATCAAACTGTGTTTGGAATGATAAGATTGATTGCACTACTGACAAACGTCGTCTCGGTTCATTTGTAGGTATTTATTACATTAATGTGTACTTTGTAAGCTAATATCTTTATTGTTTAAACAGTACATGTTGTTAAAGCTTCCATAGTATCATCATGGCATGCCATAACAGTATGGCACTACAATAATGTAAGTTGCATACATTATTTAAATATTAATATTAGGAAAATTGGAATATTCGGCAAAAAATTCTTGCTCTATAAAAACTATTTTCCAACAAATACTTAGGTACTCTTTTTTTTTACTTGTGTGTTTGTTGTAAGTTTATTTTTCTTGCGCTTTCATAGCACAGGAAGGAACATATTATCACTATTAGGTATGTTTAAGTTTCGATCTTGGTAAGGACAACCGATTTTCACATCTGTGAAATATCTTTCCACATATCAGATACAATAGAATTTATATTGTGAATATAAAGGTTAGCGGACTGGTACTGAACGAAAAGTCAATAGAAAACAACTTATTAAGTTATATATCTGTTTGAATAAGCCAAATAAATTACTAATATCAAAAGTTCATGTTCAATATTAAACTAGCCATACATTATTATGTCTTAATAAATAAATTAGATTATAAAACTGCATGTACTAAATTTAATTGGTAACTTTTATTCGCGGTCATACATATTTTAACTTCCTAACAGGTCTGCAGTCAACATCACCTACCAATATTTGAACATTTGGGGTTACGTTTAAAAGGTGACGATTACTAACATTCTGCTGACATTGCGACATTCTCTCAAAGGTAAAGTATTATGTTTAAGTAGTTAAACTATTATTTTTTTATTCATTAACTATTTTAATATAGTCTTTTACATTTATTTTATTAACAAAACAGCTGAATCAGTTTGTTAAGGCTTTAAGTAAAGGTTTCCTCAATTTTCCGATTGAGGCCGTAGAGTACTAAAGAAGTGATTATACTAAAGAAGTGATTACTCCTGGGTGGGCAACGCTGCTACGTGGCGGTTCGTTTGTCCGTTGGTTTGCCATCCTTGTTGCATAAAAAAGTCTACGTTTGAGATTTGACTTCTGATTTACATTTTTACGTAATAAAATGTACTTAATAAAAAAACTTCATGAATATTCTAAAAAGTAAGTACACAAAAATTTAGTTAACAATAAATCCCTTTCCTACTTTCCAGGGCACTACTCTTTTAGTAAAGGGCTCCATCATCATGCTCGGTATGGAGATACTTATACTGCGATCTGAATCAGAGGAATTCCATTGAAACCGTGATCAAAACTGGACAGATTGCAGCGTCATGCTGTCCGTATCATTAAGGATGTAGAGGTCAACCTAGCACCTCTACATTTGCGACGTGACGCATCGCTTAGCGCCTTCTTATCGGCTTAATCATGGAGATGTTCTGAGGAGCTTTTCGACCTTATCTCACCTTCCTCCTTTCTACTCAGGAACCGCGTGCTGATCTTCGGAGTCATCAATTTACTGTCTCCACCTCAACATCACGCACAATGAAGTTTAGCAACTCGCTTCTTTGTTGGACTTCCAAGACTTCGAATTATTTGCTAGCACATGTGTTCCCTCCTTCCTATAACACGGGTTCCTTCAGAAGAGGCATGAAAAGCCATCTTATGCGCCGGGCCGTGACTAAAACAGTGTGTTTTAAGCTGCACTAGCTGTCTTCGCATTAGGAATCTTCTTACCACTTCACACCAGGGACTCATTTGCCGTGCTTTGTACAAAAGTTTATTAAAATTTACATACAATAATTCTGAAATAATTAGCTTAGAATTCAAGAATTTAAACGAAAACTGAACAATTGTGTTGTGCTAGTAATTATTACACAGTAATAACATGCGTAATCGCTTTAAGCTCAATATTGCTATGACATAGCCTCGAGTAAAGGTTACTCGGTTATTTAACTTAATGAGTTATCGGTTTCAGTTGAAATCACAAGGTCTTGGTTTACTTTAGGTACTTACAAAAGTTTTGTGTTTGTTTTTAAAAGTGGAATATTTATGTTTTACAAAGGTACACAGTCTTTATTTTAGCTTTGTATATGGTAGGTAACCAATTGGGATGTTGCCTAAGTTTGAATTTGGAGCTGTTTTTCACAAATTTGGAAAATATACGCTACTGTTACATATAAAAACAATTCAAACTTAAAAGATATGGAATATTGTCAAAGTTGTACTGTTTTAAAAATAATAAAATGGTGATATTTCTTTTTTCAAAATTTATAAAAAAAAAAAAATGATATTAGATTGCTGACCATAATGAACATTTCTTAAAATTTAAAAAATTCGCAAGTTTTGTATGTAATGCCACAAATTGCTGAATGATCTTACGGATCTGAAAATCAGACAATCATTTTTTCATATCTTTATCTAGATACATCTAGAACCAGAAGTACGATCAAAAGATTATGCCTTGTTACATTCTATTTTCGAAAAGACCTCTTGAAATAAGAAAACCTAAGATTAATCGTCGGTGGGCGTGCAAGACCGCATAATAGTGACCGTGTAAGAGCAGTTTGCAATACCGCGTACGTGTTTTTTGTTTATTTCACAGGATGGAAGAAAAAAGATAATATCTTGGATATTTCTACACATTTCTTTGACTGAACTGGTTTGGGATTTCTCTGGGTGTTGTTTAATGAGAATCTTGCTTATTATAATCACCGCTAAGAGCCCGCTGGCGCGATATTTCAATTTGGCGACTTTTGTAAATACGCGGTATTGCAAAGTGCTCTTATGCGGTCTTGCACGACCACCGCCGAAATGTTGTTAAGAGTCACCTAAGCCTAGGGAATGTTTAGTAAAAACAGATATTATAGTTCTTAATTTGTGTATTTTCCCTTATGTTACACGCGTAATCGCTATTTTGATTTTTTTTCTTTGCGGTCAGTCAGTCTTATCTCTATCAGTTTGGCCGAAACAACGTTTGATACAGCCCCTCAAAAAAGATTCATCATCATCATCCTATATACGTCCCACTGCTGGGCACAGGCCTTCCTACATGGGACAAACTCATGGGGAGTTTGGGCCATAACTCCACCACGCTGGCCCATTGCGGCTTGGTCAAAGAAGATTATAATGATGTTTATTTGTAATCTAGAGTCTTCTGTGCTTCGGAAGGCACACCGATGATCCTTCGAACCGTTGTACCTGCATCGGGCAATATTTCTTTATGACATTTAAACTTCTTATTTATCAAATAAAAAAGCTGTAAAATACCCTATTTTCGGCATGCATGAAGCTCAATGAATATTCTTTTTATTGAGAAAAAGAAATTGCTATCAATGCATAGAAAGTTGAAACTTGAATAGTGATCTTACGGCCGAATACTCAAACAATACTTAACTATTAAGGTACCTTTAATAATGGTAAGGACTATTTTAATCTGTGAAGCGGTAATATTTTATTTCGGAAAAATCAATTGTGTCTGGAATCTCATGCTTGACAGGTTAAGAGCGCAGAACCTAAGAAGAGTTTGAGGCCCACTTCAATATATTAAGTATTGTCAGAATCAGAAATTTGTATAGGTAGGCAAATGTGATATCAGCAGTGTGATTCAAAAACAAAGATATTCGACATCGAGCTTGACGTCTGACAAAGACGACGAGCTGCCATTGGTTTGGACGTTTGCGCACTGCGCTGCGTAAAAACGTATTCACTAATCTCTACGTCGGTCTCTTGGCTGTGTACGATTGTCTCTGTTTTGGTTATACGACATGAAGTACAATCGATATTATTGATTTCTTTTTTGTTGTGTTAAAATTGTATCGCAATGAATTCAATCAATATTTGATAGATTTTTTACATAAAGATAGAAAAAATCAACCACTTTTTAGGTTCGGTTCACGCCGTGCTCGACGTCGAAACGCTGGTGTCGCCAACGGTTGTCAAACAAACACCAAAAGTATGACGGCGCTGCCGACAGCCACGAATTCATGGCTGCTGACTTTAGAGAATCGCATAGCAGCTCTCCTTAAAATTTAAGTAGGACTTACAAATAGCTGATATTTGAGTATACGGCCTCTACCGTTTCTCTTACTAACTGAATGAAAATATTACGGAGTGGCAATATCAATAATAAAGTCTGATCGAAAATTTTAAAACTTATTGTCACAAATACGCATTTGTAAAATAACAATTAATTTCTCTATTGATATAAACATTTTTCAATTTAGTAATGAAATTTTTAATTTTACAAAACTGATGGTCTATTTTATTTACGAAATTGATTTTAGATTAAAATTATATGAGATGACATTCATCAATATTGTGATTGAATTTTTTGAGATTCGAAAGTTGTTAAGTAATCTATCAGGATGATATTAGATGTGATATTTATTTATTTCAGTCGGCAATGGAAATATGTACTTTTCTATTTGATTATTTTATTAAAATACGAGCTTAAGGCACCCACCGTTTAAAAATCATTTCATTTTAATTAGAGAAGTGGAATGCCAAGATAACGTAATGGTCAGTTCTTATCGGTTACGTGGATACTAATCGTTGTTTGTATTGATGCGTGCACGAAGTTTTTTCTTGATTTCGACAGGAGTTACGAATTCGGAAGCGCTTCCCTACGTCATACTTATCGTCAATCTTGACATGATTTGTATTATTTAGTTTGACATTGGACTTTTAAAAAACGTAATCAAAATGACATAATAGTTTTTCCTGAATTTTAGTCAGTTACGTAAAGTAAATAAACAATAGAGATGAGCTTTATCGGTTAAATAAGAGCAGAAACTAATTGTGTGCATCGATCGTTGAAGATTTTTTGCATTGCATCGATTTACGGCCCAATTGTTATATCTACCAAGCTTGTGCAATTTGAGATACTTTTGAAAGGTTTTTTTCAGAAACAAGAATGCATTAAATATCTACATAATAATGCTGGATGTTATGTCGATATAACTACAAGCTAGTGTGTAAAAAGTTATGTGCAACCCGCATGCTATATGAAACTGGTTTAATATTCTAGAAATGGTTCTAATGCATTAATATGTTTAATGCAGCTTAATAAACGATAATATTACGTTTTGACTTACCCAGGAACCAGCAGTCGGGTGTTAAACGCTACCCTCGAGCTTCCGCTTCCAGCAGCTAAACCACCTCTGAAATTTTCGCTACACGCACATCATTAACACGAAGACTTGACGAGAGCGACTTTCGAGTTTTTTCTATATAACAGGATTTATAGTGACAATACACTTTGAATGAGAATGGGCCTAAATTAGCTCACGTAATTTTTGTATCTATGTTTCGGATTGTTGTAAGGCTTTATACCGATGCGAGCGCGTGCGCGGCGCGGGAAAGTATTGTGCGGACTGCTGGCTGCGCGCGCGCCACCAGACTGCCCGTAGACGCACCACTTTCATTACAACCTGTAGGTGCATTTTAGCAATCATTTCTAAGGCCGTTCATGATAGTATTATTTAAATTAAGATATGTTAACATCTTCGTTCATTTATGATTTTTTAGTAAGTGAAAAGAATTGTAGCCGCTAATAGCACAAATAACTGATAGATATCTAAAGACTTGTATGTACAGATAGATACTATGCCGGGGGCTGTAGAATAAAATTCTGGAGGTGAGCGTGGTCGATATCCGTAGTATTTGTGCGGTTTGTGTGTGTGTGTGTGTTTGTGTTTGTGTGTGTGTGTTTGTGTTTGTGTGTGTGTGTGTGTGTGTGTGTGTGTGTGTGTTTTATATACCCTCTAAAATTTTATTTAGGACTTTTGTAACCCACTGTATATTTGGTTTATGTTATAGTCACATTAGAATTATTATTTGTAGTCAAGTTTTCTCTTTATTAAAAACAACTAAGAGCCGCCAAATAAAAAAACCCATGAATTGAATTTGTCTGTAGGTATTGTGATTTGAGCAATATGCAATTAAGTATTTCTTTCGGTACTGAAATAATAAGCATTTTTTCAAAATGAGCACATTCACTTCCAAGTACTTTATAGGAGAAAGGATAGTTGACCAGCAGTGAGCCAGTTTCTGACGATCTCACTCACACGTTGCTAAAGTAACTCTCGATTTCTACTATATTAAGTGAACTTTTACAAATTATTTTCGAAGCTATTGACTTGAATCTGGGATCTACAACTAAAATATTTGCATCAGGGAAACTGTCATAATGTGACTCTCCAATTGTTCAGAAGTATAAACGTGTCTTAACTCTACAAGGAGTAGGTACTCATAATAATCTTCGTTTGCGTTATCTCTTTAGAATGGATTACCGTAAAAAGTATCATATATGCTACTCCATAGCTTAATCTATATTTGTGCTAAATTTCATCTAGATCTGTTCAGCTGTTGTGATATGATTGAGTAACAAACATCCGACTATGCCAATTTTCTCATATATAAAAGTTTTCTCATATAGAAAAAAATACACAATCTTCCTAGGTACTATTTACCTAGGAAGATTGTGTATTTTTTTCAAGTATTCACTCATAAATTGTATAAGAATTGTAAGAATTGTATAAGAATTCACTCATAAATTTCAAATTATTTTAAATGTGTGAAAGAAAAAATATATTTACATTTACGTGAAATGTTTTAGATTATATATTTTTCTATGTAAATATATTTTTTCACACATTTATAATAGTGTTAAATCCAAATTAAGAATATTTAAAAGTAATGCTTAACATAACCGAATCGTAGATATTTCAAAAAATAATCGGTCGTATGTTGAAATAGAATATTTCGACATTGTAGGATAGACGTTAGGTTATAACGTAAATACTACACTAGAAGAATTTCACAGGGTTGTCCTAAGTCCTGGGTGGCTCAGATGGTTAGAGCAGTCACCAGGTTTGTGGAGGGATATTTATCTATTTAAATATAAGAATTTATTTAAGGCGTCATGATATATCATGAATGAGTATCATAAAATACCAAGCAAAGTACCTTCTCTACAAGACATAAGAATAAAGTGAAAAAAGAAAAAAAAACCTAAATAAACTAAAGCCTTCCCGGTGTCTACGAATACATAAAATATAACCGTTCAACACGCGTACAATTCCACTCATTGCGTTCCATAGGAAAATTCTTCACTGTCAATCGTACGGATTGTTTTAGGGACTCCAAATTATCATGGCGTTTAGAGCAAGCCGTACTCTCTAAAACTGACCATAAATCATAATCCAGCGGATTAAGATCGGGACTACCCGACGGACAGTCTTCAGCTCTGATGAAGTCCGAAATGTTCGTTTCCAACCAAGACTCTGCAGACCGAGCTTTATGACCCAGCGCCGAGTCTTGCTGGAAGGACCATTCTTGGTTATTGAACATGGTGTTGTTAAAGGGCTTCACTGCCTTCTTAAGAATGGTATCTTGATACACTTGTGCCGATGTTTTGATACCTTTTTCACAAAAGTATGGCTCAGTCACTGCTTCATAGCTAATACCCCACCAAACCATCACTGAAGTCGGATAGTGCCCACGTTGCACTCTGTTGACTAATTTGGAAGCTTTCTCAGAGCTTTGAGCATAAATACGGTCATTTTGTTTGTTAAAATGTTGCTCATATGTAAAAAAATTCTCATCCGTAAACAAATTTTTTCTGTGACCTCCCTTTGCGTACCGCTTCAGTAGTTGTTTCGATTTTACCACCCTATTCTTTTTAAATTATCAGTTAAGAAATGACCAGTACGTCTCTTATAGGCTGCAAGTCCTAAGTCATCTTTTAAAATACGCGACATGGTTCTAGGTGCTATCTTCATCTCCCTCCCGATCTTTTTCGTACCTTTTTCGTACGAATACTACGTGGACGGCCAGATCTTTTTCTGTCACAAACAGAGGAGGTCTTATTGTACCTATTAATAGCCCGGTACAAAAACATTTTTCACATACCAAGCGTATGGAGAGTTTTAAAAATTGCATTTGGGTCCATACCTACTTCGTGTAATGCAATCACAGCGATTTGGTTCCCTTTATCACCCCATTCCGTTTTAATATCGCAAAATATTGTACAATGTATTGGCGCCAAAATGAGAAAAATCAATGAACAATCATTATAAAAATAACAGATTCCAAATTCAAATGCAGTTTTTTGTTTATATTTAATTGTAACTGTATTTATGGCAAGACTAAGTAATATACCCATGCCATGCCTGACGATAAGCGGACAGAACCAACACAATTTTTTTATTTATTATTATACTTACCTAGGGTAGCCCTCAAGCAACTTAAGAACAACAAAGCACCGGGGGAGGACGGAATTACTGCAGAGCTTCTGAAGGCGGGCGGTACACCGGTACTGAAAGTCCTTCAGAGGCTATTCAATTCCGCCATTCTCGAGGGTACAACGCCACAAGCGTGGAGCGGAGGCCTGGTGGTGTTGTTCTTCAAAAAAGGTGACAAAACCTTATTGAAGAACTACAGACCCATCACGCTTTTGAGTCACGTTTACAAGTTTCACGCGCAGGTTTGACGACTTCCAGCCTCCCGAACAAGCCGGTTTCCGTAAAGGCTTTAGTACCGTGGACCACATACATACGCTGCGGCAGGTTATACAGAAGACCGAGGAGTATAACCGGCCACTTTGCTTGGCGTTTGTGGACTACGAGAAGGCCTTCGATTCGATCGAAACATGGGCCGTGATTCAGTCTCTTCAGAGGTGCCACATTGACTATCGGTATATCGAGGTGATGAGATCCTTGTACGAGAGCGCCACTATGTCGGTCCGTGTACAGAATCAGTATACGAAACCTATCCAACTGCAGAGAGGGGTAAGACAGGGAGATGTAATATCTCCGAAACTGTTTACCGCTGCGTTGGAAGACGTTTTCAAACTACTGGACTGGACAGGACTCGGCATCAACATCAACGGCGAGTACATTACTCATCTTCGATTTGCCGATGATATAGTAGTCATGGCAGAATACCTGGAGGAATTGAACACAATGCTGGACGATCTTGACAGAACCTCCCGACTGGTGGGTCTAAAAATGAACATGGACAAGACAAAGGTTATGTCGAATACCCATGTCGAACCTATACCAGTTATAGTTGGGAGTTCTGTTCTCGAAGTTGTTGACGAGTACGTCTACCTCGGACAAATGGTCCAGCTGGGTAGGTCCAATTTCAAGAAATCTTCTCGTCCAAAATTCCTCAGTGCTTGAAGTCGAAAGTCTTCGACCAGTGTGTGTTGCCAGTGATGTGTTCAGCAGTGGACATCATAGGCTGATATGATGATGATGATTATACTTACCTACTAATTAAGATTTTTTAAAATGTCATTAATATTTACAGTACGAGTCCCGAACATGTTTCCGAAAACCTTTACCAACTAATAGATCCCATAGTTTTTTTTCACTTTTATAACTTTCATCGAATGAACTGTAGACCAATGCACGTTTGACCAAAAAAGAAAATAATAATAACCGCCTTAGATTTCTTGTTCCGCGGTTGCGGGTTCGATCCCCGAAATTTTTCTATGTAAATATATTTTTCACACATTTATAATTGAGGAGTTCGGTGGCATATTGGTTTGAGCGCTCTAGTTTCGATACGAAAAACAAAGCAACTTTCGCCATGGTCGATCCTGGGATGGATCAATCAAAGTTTGTTATCTCGAGCTCCTCCGTGCTTCGGAGTGCACGTTAAGCCGTTGGTCCTGGTTGTTCCTGCATCCGCTTTAACCCACCAACCTCATGTGTTTCTCCCATGTAGGAAGGCCTATGCCCAGCAGTGGGACGTATATAGGCTGGTGATGATGATGATGTTGACATTTATAATAATTTTAAAATAAAATTAATAAAATCCTTGATTAAAAAAAACGATATATAAAAAAAATTAATAAAAATTAAAACCGACTCCAAAAAATTTAAAAGGATAAAATAATTAAATAATTAAAATTATAATAATTAAAATTAAAATAATTAAAAACCAAAAGACCTAGGGTTTACAAAACATTTTTATGGGACCAAATGGGAACTATTCCGCATCGAACAAAAAAAGAATCATCAATATCGGTTCACCCAGTCTTAAGTTCTGAGCTAACAAATATATAAAAAAAACAGACGAATTGATAACCTCCTCCTTTTTTTGAAGTCGGTTAAAAATACAGCGTGTACAGTCTCACAGAATTTTACGTTTCTTTTAATTAATTGAGCAAACGCGAATGTGCATTAGAAAATCAACATAGTGGGAATAATCTTGCTTCTTGTGGCAGTGAATATGGTGGTCTCGTTTGAATCGCCGTCGTAGTCGACTAATGCCCCGTTATCTGTACGTTACTTATCAATTATCATGCGATCAATATCGAATAGTATTTTTACAATTCATTGGCGTTTAAAATTAGTTTTGTATATACAGCCTTTCATCCATACATACTCTGTTCATTAACCTTTGCTAGTAATTCGTAAGTATCGCCAGCTAATCACGACGAATTGCTGGGGTGGTTTTATACCATTGCAGCATTTTAAAAACTTTACCGAAACATAAAGCTTGAATGAAATAAAATAACATAATAAAAAGTGTGGAGCTGCAAAGTCTTAGGATGCTGAAACTTTTCCTTGGAGACGATAGAGTAGAACCAATATTCGTGACGGACCGATAGAATTGGGGTTGAGAAAGAAGAAAGAAATGAACATCTCTCATGGTTCGACACGCACGTAATTTTGGTCTGAAACTCCGGAACACACTTACAAAAAAATAAAGATAAACGTTGCTATAAAAACGTTAGAAAAGGAAAGAAAGCGGTGAAGAATTTAGCAGGTTATAACCTAGTGCTCTGGCGGCGTAGTGGTAATCGCGTCTGGCCGGAAATCAGGAGAAGCGGGTTCGAGTCCCGCCTGTAGCAAATAATTTTTCATTGTTTCCTTTCTTTATTTGTAATTGTTCATCATTTACATGGTGGTCAACAGGTAATGTCTACCTAGAGTTCGTATATACAGAACTTTTATCCATCCGGCCAAGGTCGTCGCCAGCCTATGGGCCAGGGGGAGGGCAAGTAGATATTGTGGAGATTTTTGTATACAACTAGATGATAAACAAGCTGACGTCGCACCCGGTGGTGAGTGGTTACCTGCGCCTTTAGACACCTGCACCAAAACAAATAAAAAAGAAAGAACAAATGAGAATGACCTAAGCGACCATCAACAATAAGGCGATCGAAACAGTCACTCTATAAGTGATCTTCTAATATACTTCACATACCGTTGGTCCCTTGCCATTGAAAGTCAAGGTTGTTAGTCTAGATGAAGCAAAGGCGCAGAGAACTTCTTTACAAGTTACCAACTTACGAGCTGCTTGACGGCTTGTACAAATGGGTCGCTAGCTTTTTGTGCAGTAGATGCATAAGAGCCGTTGAGGGCAGTTGCTCGGCTAGCATGGACATTAATGGTGGCAAGGCTCGGTGCTGTCTCCAACAGTTTCTGATACATATCAATGATAAGCTGTCTTTTGACAAACTGCATTGTTATGCGGATGAAAGTACTAGATAGAGACCTAGTATGCGGCTCGTGCCAATATCCCTAATAAGAAATTTTCCCTATTAACTGTGGTTCCACATTTTCTTAGCACACCGTTTACATGTCTAAGAGTATCGGAACTTCGGGATATCCCTAGTGACGTTCAGTTTAGCAGTCATTTAGAGGATAAAGTCAAGCTGGCATCCAAGAAGCTTGGTGTGGTATAAGTCAGTCTCAAGTTAGGCCCCATATGAAATAGGAGACTGCGGAGCTGGTTAGAGAGGGGTCGCCCTTAGCTGACCCAGTCAGTCGCAGACGTTACGTCCACTTGCTTCTCCCGTTGTAGTGGTGCCTTAGGTGGAAGGGCAGGGGACCTCACCGCCGAATAACACAGCCCGTCAAATATGAATAGAGTGGAGCAAGAAGAAGCTCGCAGTTGTGCGGGCTGACCGTCGGGGTGGCAGGGTTGACTGCTTGTTCGTTCCCATATCTCCCAATAATGACGGAAGAGGGTTTTAGCGGTGGATCTTAGTGAGTAGGACGGACTTTTTGTCCGGGAGGCACATAAAATCGCCACTGGGCTCAGTGGCCTTAACCTGTAACCACCTCCCCCGCGTTAAAAAAAAGGCCTCATATGAAATAATACTGCCACATATGGGCGGGAACACCTAGATAGATACTCACTAGGACCATTTATCACAGTTCAAAGACGCGTTATGAGAATTGTCGATGATCTTGAGCTCTCGGGAAATATTGGACCCCTTAAGCCTAAGGAGAGATTTTGCCTCCTTTGGTGCATTCTACCGTTTGTATAACGAGTTGTGTTCTAAGGAATTATTCGATATGATGCCCACGGCCTCACTTTCTGTCGTCGCACCGCTCGCTATTGGTAGGGAATTTCATCCTTACACGTTTGAACCAAAGTGGTCGCGAACTGTACGGTTTCAGAGAAACTTTCTCCCGCGTACGCTGCTCGTGTTGTGGAATGAGCTCCCTGCAGAGGTTTTTCCGAAAAAGTACAATCGCCTTTCTTATTTTAGGCGTGAAACAGTTCGCTGTTACTTATCCGATTGAAAGAAAATGTAGCCAGTGTGATTACTGGGCATGGAAGGTATTTGATCTTAGGCCTCCGAATAACAACGCACCTGCAAAAATAAGTGATTTTTTTTCTTGTTGTTGCAGGTGTCTATAGGCGGCGGTAACCACTAACCACCAGGTGGGCCGCCAGCTTGTTTGTTATCTAGTTGTATAAAAAAAAGTATAGCATGGAGTGCTTCAAAATGAGCTTGAAAAGGTTTTTACAGGGTCGACAACGCGAAATAGACTACGCGGTGACCGTTACAATCAGGTGATCCGTATGCTTGATTGCCACCCTTAGTACTTTAAAAAAGAATTGTAAGAGTACACAGTTAAGACTCAAGAGTATGATTGTAATAAGGTCGGTTCAAAAGTTCAATGTGTATCTTCAGGACCTATTGACATTTATTATAATATTAGAAATATCAAACAAAAATAATTTACGTCAGTTAATAAAAACATAAATTTCGGGGTTTACTCGACCACATTATTATGAAATTCTTGTAAGTTTTATTCTAAAACTATCTATAAAAAGTTACTCTATGGTACATCTTATCTTATTATGGGGCCATGACTTAGTCACAGTGCACTTCGACCCATTATTGGGATCTTTTGTGCCTCCCCTGAATTTACTCTTCCTGTGTCCAGAATATAGTTGCCATTAGCCTTACTATATCTTTAGGCAGAAAGAGCCTGTAGTCTTCTGGTTTTGGATAAGCCACTCCCAGAAGGCTCATTCTGGTTCTAGTCAGGGCATCACAATGACATAGGAGATGCGTCATAGATCCCTGACATTCGCCACATGCTCGACAAACATGTGTTGCAGAGAGTTGCATTTTGTGTAGCATGTGGTTAGTAGCAAAATGCCCTGTGAGTGCCCCAATTAAGAGGCGAGCTTGTGTTCTACCGTTTGCATAGATGTACTTACTCCATCCTTTTACCTCCTCTCCTAGGAAGGATTTGGAGTGTTTTAGTCCAGGTATTTTATGCCATTCAGCCTTGTGTCTGTTCTGTTGTCGATCTGTTGTTCTGTGCCTTGTTCTGTTGTTACTCTATGGTACATACTTAGACAATTCGTTGGAGTTTTGTTGGCTACATTTTTTGATTTTGGATCTGTAGGGGGGGGGGGGGGGGGCGGATTCGTAGTACGAATTAACGATTAAACTGAGTAGAATCGTTAATTCGTACTACGACGCTATCTACGACTATGGCAGCGATGCAGTTTAGGAACCAATACTGAACCGAGCGGAATATGAATCAGTTTCATAAAGATGGTGGTAAGGCCCCTGTACTGGCTCCACACTACTTACTATACATATACTTACTAACCTCTGAGTTATTTGAGTGTTGTAACTCCAGGAATAATACAAAATGGCAATAATAACGGAATCAACATAAATATTACACCTATGAGAGTTAAGTGCTCCGTGTATGTACCCATTACATTGTTTTCAAGTAGGTATATTTATATTTATGATTAAATTATGTAATGTGCAAACATGAGGAAATTATTAAATTTCTGCAAAACTACAGACACAATATCTAGTTTATAATCCCTGATTGAAATATGTTATAATATCAATATTTAAGTAATGATAGGCACTATTATTTTTCATATTAAAATAAAATGCATGCCTGTTTTTCTTAATACTGTGCCTGGAAGAAAGGGGAGAAAAAATTGATAAAAAATATTTTCCTACCATTTTATTTGTAAGTAATAATTAGCTTTCATGTAATCTGTAACATTATTTCTCAAATCTATGGTTTGATTTCTTCAATTAAACAAATGCTTTGCTGTCAAGTTTTGTTTTAAATGTATTTGTTGTTTATAAAAATCTAGGGATTGCTTTTCATTAACACTAGTTTTGGGAGCAGTTCAAGTACTACAAGCCCCCGGAACGAGATGTTCCGGAAATGTCTGGAGGCTTGGTTGAAAGTTTAGTTTGAAAGTTTAGCTACGAAATGAAAGCATGAAATCGAGCGTTGCAAATTAGACATGTATACAAATACAACTATTTATGTTTCTTTTGAATTTGAAATTTTCGTTGCCGGGGAAAGTAACGGTAGCACAAATGATTTTCCTCAAATCCCTACTGCCTAAACGCATTGCTTTCAAAATTGCTATGGGTCGTGATTTTCATTTCGCAAATTTAAAAAGCAATGCATGTAGGTGGTAGGGCTTCGCCATGCAGCCATAATGGTACCTATTTTAACGTCAGAAAACCCTTTGTGGTACCTTCCTCCGGCTGAAGGCCGGTATACCCACTAAAACTGACTGTATACCCATCATACCACACCTCGCGGCGCGACGGAGGAAGCTTATCGCAAACAACTCAGGTCGCGCACTGTGTCCTTTTGGGCTCGACTATGTAAAGTGCCGTGGATACTTGGCACTTTTCGACCGCTTGCGATGTGTTTGGATGAGTAGGGAACTCCCTCTCCACCATTCCACGCCCCAGGCTAGGGCGCTGGAAGCTGCTGCAGCGCGTGGGCGTATAGTCGCCTCGCTCATTTCAAAGTGGTTTTCCCCGACGCGGCCATTTTTTTTACAAATGGCGTTGAGTTGAAATAACGTCGTGAGGTGCTCTTTATTTTTAACCGACTTCAAAAACGAGGAGGTTCTCAATTCGGCCGGTATGTTTTTTTTTTTTCTATGTATGTACACCGATTACGCCGAGATTACTGATCCGATTTACGTGATTCTTTTTTTGTTCGATGCGGAATAGTTGCCATTTGGTCCCATATTTTTTTTTTTGTATCCAAAATTAAGCGAATTGTAGAGAATGTACCGAGTATTATATTCTCTTGTAAGTTTATAGACCATAACAGCGTTAATGTTATATTGTATATTGGTGTGTATATTTACTATACATCTGGCGCGATTGATTGAAAATGAGTTATATTTTAGAGCGGAATTTAGACTAGTTAATTACTGGAGTTTTATTTCTTACTTTATCAAATTACAGAGACAAAAGTTTGAAAAAAAAATTCCTCTGAATTCATAGATTTGTCGATTTGTTGTGTAATTTGCTTGGTTTTTACTGGTTCTAAATATGTTTGTAATGTTATATTTTGCACTTTTTTTCTTGTACTAATGGACAGAGTTATGTTTATGATTGGAGATTTAATAATGGAAATTGTGGTCGATTCTGAAGACACCATCTAAAATATAACTAATGTTTAAGTCCACTGCTGGACATAGACCACTCCAAACTAGGTGTCTATTACTGGCTTATGTCTAGGACTTAGCTGGGTGTCCCTTTCAGGATTTTTGATTGTCCATTACTGGATCAAAATCAGGTGTTTGTAACTATATTATTTATTTAATTTATGTATATGTATATGAATGATTTTAAATCTAGAATTCCAATTAAAAATTTAAATACAAAAGATAATCGCAAAAAAAAACAAAAACTTTTCTTAATTAAACTGTCCATAATTATTATTGGGGGTTATATTTTTATTGTAATCATCCTATGGGGATATGGGACCTAGTTATCAGAAAAAGATTAATTTTATTATATTGGAATGAAATGAGGGTAATATATCTTTCAAAATGACGTTTCACTCTATTTATAGTCTGCAGTAAAGCCATGTAAAGCCATACATCTACTAATATCTGATCTGTGCCATACATGGCAGAATATGGTTTTCGTGGTGACCGGTAGGGAATGACCTTTATACATGAAGTGTTTATTGTCACTTGACCATAACATAAACATTTCAACTTTCCCAACTAGGTAATAAAATGATCGCTATAATGAACTGTCATAAAATTATTAGAACTAAGTTCCGAAATTACATATATACCGACTAACAACATTGTCTTTCTTAGACTTGAACCACGATATTGTAGATAGAGGCAATAGCAAGGAAGATGGAAACAGAGCGTGACAAAAAGTAGACGATCACGACCTTGACTTACAATGTTAAATTTTTGGTCATTAAAAGAACTTGATACATAAATTATACCTTCAGTAGATTAAACTTTGATATATAGCAAAATAAAGACGTGCATACTATTAGTATTTTTATTTTCCTAGCTACCTACAAAACTCCAAAAGCGTAAAAGAATGCTGTGGTACTTTATTTTCTAGCGGTGTTTTGTTGTCACGTTTATGGCTTACCTTGTTACATTTATGCACGTATTGTTTAATGATGTATAAGTATCCGACCTTGTTCTTATGGTCTAAGTATCCGACCGACAACCTTCTTATTTTTAATATTTTCTAATACCTATGCATGCTTACTAGGTGGTAGGGTCGTCTGGGTAGGTACCACCGCCTCTCCTATTTCAGCCGTGAAACAGTTCGCTGTGTTTCGGATTGAAGGGAAAGGTAGCCAGTGTAATTACTAGGCATGGACGGCATTTCATCTTAGGCCCCAGGATGACAACGCACCTGCTATATCAAGTGAATTTCCCTTGTTATTGCAGGTGTCTATAGGCGGCGGTAGCCGCTTACCATCAGGTGGGCCGTCAGCTTGTTTGCCCTCTAGTTGTATAAAAAAAATGCTTACAAAAAAAATAGTACAACCGTGACTCTGGAAAATTAAATGAATATTATACTAAAGGAAGAAAACATTTAGGTAGGTACTAGTCCGATTAGCTACATACACATGGGATAGATTAAGTATAAGTTAAGTTCGACGTTATATAATGCGTGGTTGCTTCACCTTGCTGGCCTAGCTCAATCTACGCAATATCCCAATAATCTGTTTGTTGCAATCATTCGACAATGGCGCCAGAATGTGCCGTGGTTGCTAGCAGTTTTTTATATGAATACTTACATTCTCTTTTTTACGGCAGTTGCACTTGTCAAAAATGCAATTAGGTTTATAGTATCTTTTGTAAGCTGTGGGGTAACTTAGTGGGCATTATGCACTTATCTGCCAAAGTGTTTAAAAGTAGGTTAATATTCTACTAATAAACATGAAGGATATAATTATCAATAAGATGTATGTGTGTGAACATTCAAAAATAAGAGCAAGTTTGTGAGTACATACCTATTATGCAAATGCTATAAAGGTTATGTAAGTGTTTTTGGGATTGTAGTACCTATTTAACTCTCATTAAATCAAGTAGGTACATAAGTACTTAATTGATAGCTTATACATCTACCTTTGACAAATAGGGGATAACGACTGTATCTCCCATACAGCCGTTATCCTCCAGTCTGTCAAAGGTACCCTTCAAAAGGCTTAGCCTATAGTCACTCGGCTGGGCACTGGACTTCCTGTCTCCCCTCCTTCCTGGAGTAACACATGAGGAGTTTGGGCCATAACACCATGACGCTGGCCCAATGCGGGTTAGTGGGCTAAAACGGTTGCAGTAATAACCGGGACCAACGGCTTAAAGTGCTTTCTGAAGCACGGAGGAGCTCAAGATTAGAAATTTCGGTTGACCCATCCCGGAATCGACTATGGCGAATTAAAAGTAAATTTAAAAAAATCTTTACGTGATCATAAAGTACCTACCTACTGCATTAATTAATATTACGGGTTTTTTTGTTCTTTCAATCTTTCAATCGTAATAAATTTAATATAGTACGGTAAGGTCACTTGACTGAATCTCTATTTTTAATATATTAGTAGCTGCACTAGCTGTCTTCGCATGTGGACTTCACGCGTAGCATAAGGAACACGAGAAGCTCGAGAAACGGTTTTGTCTACACCGTGATGTCATTTTGTCGGGCCTTAAACCCGAGTAAAATGAGATTTGCCGTGCTTTGTACAAAAAAATTAAAAATAATTATTATATTAGGGAATCATAGAAATTCTAAGTTTCATCCGCAGAACTGTATTGAAAATGATTCTGGTTAGGTAACTATGAATCGTGTGAATTAATTAGCTATATACCTACTTAGGTATCTACATATTGCATAAGTGTTGAAAATGCCTAACAAGCTAATGTTTGCTTGTAGCGTCAATCAGATAGATGTAGGAATCGTAAACAGCGCACCAGATCACCACGAGCATTCTAATCCATTGAAATTGTTGCAACTGCAGTGTTGGGAAATGGCCGGAGAATGTGTCACTCATTAATATCTAATTAGGTCCAAGCACGCGTGATTGATCCCTCCGCTTCCTATATGATGTCATGTATGTTGTGGTGGTTGTGGTAATTTTTTCACGTGTCCACTTTGTAGGCACTTAAGTCATCTAAGTACCTGTCTAAGGCATGAGCGCTGATATAGTGTTCTTAATTTAGTCGTAGGACTTAAATTTGTTCCTTAAAAATTTGACCAAGGTTTACCTGTTTACAGGAGGTTATTGATGAACAAATTTTTTATAAGGGTTCAGTAGGTAGTCAACAAACAAGGAACAAAGTCAATATAGTTGCGCCTGTCCGTCTGTCTGTCCGTTTCTGCGGCTTAGCTAAAACACTCCTAGTAGTTACTAAAAAGGTGTAATTTGGCATATATATTTTTTTTATGTCCTTAAAAAAATGGTAGGGAGGAACCTACATTATGGATCACGTCGACAAGATACTTAGGTAACTAAAACATTGAAAAAAATAATAGGTACCTACACACCCTTTTTGATTCTAGGGTATGCGGTAGCGTTGGTTAGGGTTCCGTTGAAAAACAATCACCCCCTAATTTTAATAGTAGCCATTACTAGGAAAGAAAAAATTTTTTTGGGATAATTTTATCTTATCTTTCGACATAGTCTCCTTATACAGGATGGTGATAATAATGATAATTTCATGACATTTGTATAAAATAATGCTGCCAACGTTACACTATTCCATACAAATGTCATGAAATTATCAAATGAATACGATATTTTTGAAAGTGACAAACCATTCCTATGGACTAATATAGCCCATGTTTAAATTTATTGTCGCATTGACGGCACCACCCTGTATATCGACACACTTAGCTCAACGATATTCCAACTTTTAAGCCCTCCAAAAAATAGGTTTTGTCGAACTCTGTGCAATATACTCCTCAGTTTCAACAATGACCTTCTGGTTTGTTGTGAATCTCTTTCCGCAAACATATAAACAAAAAAAATTTTAAACAAAAATTAAAACCGACTTAAAAAAACTCAAAAGGATAAAATAATTAAATTTAAGTAGGTATTCATCCCCTAGAAACATATTTTTGGAGTCGGTGCTTCACTTTCTATTGTTTTTGGAAACCACTTAGCACCAACTCCAAAAATATGTTTCTAGGGGATGAATACCTACTTAAATTTAATTATTTTATCCTTTTCAGTTTTTTGAAGTCGGTTTAAATTTTTGTTTAAAATTTTTTTTTCACATGTTTTAGTGGTAACTTTCTACGGTCGAAGCTAGATGGGTGACCGTAAACTTATATTGTTTCCTACTATCGTATCGTTTCATTAAAAAGTCATTTGAAAAGCAAAAATTCGCAATTTCGCATATGTAGACGACTTAATAATTTAAGTTTTTTTAAATTTACAACCAAAGTACCCAACTGTTTGTGAAAAAATTTTCATGGGACCAAATGGCAGCTATTCCGCATGGAATAAAAAAAGAATCACGTAAATCGGATCATTAATCTCGGCGTAATCCGTGTACATACAAAGAAAAAAAAAATACCGGCCGAATTGAGAACCTCCTCGTTTTTGAAGTCGGTTAAAAAGAAATCGCATGTCGTCAAATCTGGAGAATAGGTACTTACTTACTTACGGTGGGTGCAGCAGACTGTTTCCACCAGCTTTGCAAAGGCGACGTGACCCGAGTGAAGTGTTGCATTGTCGCGATGAAGGCGGAGAGGAGTTCGGTGGCGTGAGGAGCTCGGTAGCGTAGAAGAGCTCGCTCGGTGGCGCAGGTAGTGGTTTGAGCGCTCTGGTTTCGGTCACGAAAACAAAGCAACTTTGGCATGGTCAGTCCCTGGATAGGTCAATCAAATTTATAATCTTGAGCTCCTCCGTGCTTCGGAAGGCACGTTAAGCCGTTGGTCCCGGTTGTTACTGCATGTTATTTAAACTAAAAAAGCGAATGAACTATTTACAACTGCTTTAATAGAATAAAATATTATAAACACGATTCTAACACATTATGGAAACGAAGAGGAAAAAAAACACAAACGTAAACAGCTCTTAGCAACGAACCAAAAAATCTTCTTCGTTCATAGACGCGCGAAATATCAAATAGGTAGCATTCGCCACACTCCGCGGGCCAAAGAACCGGAAGGTAATAGCGCAAATAAACATATCTAACTTATCAATTACTACACGAAGTCATGAAAACGTCTAGGTACCCTGACCACTCGTCCCGAAGTCGTCCTAACGTCTGGTAATGTCATATCGTCAGCAGTTGATAGTCGGTCAGAATCGGATCGGCTGTGCACCTCTATCTGGCCCGCCGCTGCCGCTGTCACTTCGAGTGGATATAGTCGCTGCAATGGTCTGATTTTGTCCCCTGTAGCAGTGCGTACCCTTGCTACTCTGGACACGTTGTCAGCACCTGAAAAAACTTCGATTACCAGGCCTAATGGCCAATTGACCCTCCTTCGGTCATCAATCTCAATAAGGACAATGTCACCGGTCTTGAGCTCACTGTACTGCTTAGCTTTAGGCTGTAGCAGCAGACTCAAGTATTCGCTCCTGAAACGCTGTCGAAAAGACTCACGTAACACCTGACAGTACTTGGCTCGGGAGTTCAGAACCTTGTGGTCCACTTCATCTAGATCCGCCACTTCGTTGCCTAGGATCGGCTGGATAAACATCATAGGCGTGATAGGGCTCAATTCGTCCGAACTACAACTTACGTAGGTCAACGGCCTATTATTGATTGTTATGTTATTATGTTATTTAAACTAAAAAAGCGAATGAACTATTTACAACTGCTTTAATAGAATAAAATATTATAAACACGATTCTAACACATTATGGAAACGAAGAGGAAAAAAAACACAAACGTAAACAGCTCTTAGCAACGAACCAAAAAATCTTCTTCGTTCATAGAAGCGCGAAATATCAAATAGGTAGCATTCGCCACACTGCAACCGTTTTAACCCACCAACCCGCATTGGGCCAGCGTGGTGTTTTGGCCCAAACTCCTCATGTGTTTCTGCCATGTAGGAAGGCCTGTGCCCATCAGTGGGACGTATATAGGCTGGTGATGATGATGATGACCTAATCGTTTTTTCCTTTTGCAAATAATCGATGTAGATTATGCCTCCCAACAAACGGTCGCCATGACCTTTCCGACCGATCGAAGTGTTTTTGCCTTCTTCGGTGCATGTCATCCGTGTGCAGTCCACTCGCCGCAGAAACTTTTTCGGATCACGCTTATGGAGGTAGCCAAATTCATTTGTCAAATGGTCATTTGAATCTGCTTGTTGTCGACGGTGAGTACCTAAAGGTGGCACATATCTTGCCGATAAATATTAGGTTGGGGGTCTTTTCGCATTATAGTATGTATGAACTTGTAATAAAATCTCTTTGCCTGTACTATTTGTATCTGGCTGGTTTTGGCATCATTAAAAGTTTAGATTTTAAAAAAGAAAATTCCAAATTCAAATTAGGAAAATGTGTGTTTTTCATTTGTTTTTCGTACTGTCAAGATGAAAATAAAGAAATTCGATACATTTTAAAATTTTACTACAAAAAAGGTAAAAATGCAACGCAAGCCGCGAAAAAAATTTGCGATGTTTATGGACCTAGTGCAGTGTCTGTGAGAGTAGCACAAATTTGGTTTAAGCGTTTTCAATCCGGAAATTTTGATGTCAAAGATGCACGTCGCATTGGTATATTACGGATAAAATTGATGCCATTTTTAAAAAACTGGAGCAAGATCGGCATATCAGTAGTTACGACGTAGCTGAAGAACTGGGAATTGCCCACAAAACAGTTTTAGCGCATTAAAAAAAAAATGGGTACACAAAAAAGCTCGATAATTGCGTACCCCACGAGCTCACTGAAAGAAACCTAATGAACCGTGTACTCATTTGTGATTCTTTATTACAACGTAATGAAACCGAAACATTTTTGAAGAAGCTGATAACTGGTGATGAAAAGTGGATCACGTACGACAAGAACGTGCGAAAAAGGTCGTGGTCAAAGACCAGTCAGGCTTCACAGACTGTGGCGAAACCTGGGTTAACTCGCAACAAGGTGATGCTGTGTGTGTGGTGGGATTGGACGGCATTATTCATTATGAGCTGTTACCACCAGACAGGACCATCGATTCTGAACTCTACTGCGAACAACTGATGAGATTAAAGCAAGAAGTTGAGAGAAAGCGACCGGAATTAATCAACAGAAGGGGTGTGGTTTTTCATCATGATAACGCTAGACCTCACACGTCTTTAGCCACTCAGCAAAAATTAAGAGAGTTTGGCTGGGAGGTGTTAATGCATCCGCCGTATAGTCCTGACCTTGCACCTTCAGATTTCCACCTGTTTTGCTCTCTTCAGAATTCTCTAGGCAGTGTCAGGTTAACATCACGAGAGGACTGCCAAAAACCACTTGTCGCGGTATTTTGATCAGAAGCCCCAAAATTTCTATAGCAATGGGATCATGTCCCTACCTACAAGATGGCAAAAAGTTATCGAACAAAATGGTACCTACATACTTTAGTTAAATGTAAATAAACCATAATAAAAAATGTTTTGAATTTTCTTAAAAAATGCGAAGAAACTTTTTCCCCAACCCATTATGTCACAGCCCTCTGGTTAAATTAGCCACTTAATGGGAGGCCTAGGCCGTTGAATAAACGCTGGCATTTATTAAACGTCTCTTAACCCTTTAAAGCCCATAAACCACCAGACACAATTGAATTTTAATTGTCATGTCACCATAAGCTGCCGTTTCATCGAATCGAATCGATTAAATCGAAGAGCTTTTGAGTGATTGGTAGGTTCAAGGTTATTTTTTTGCCCACTTATAACCGAAATCATTTAGGTTATATGTGGTCGTAAAAACCTTGCAGGGTTAATACAAGACGATACTAGTTTAATTAAATATTTACTTAGGCATAAAATTAACTGGCTAATTCAAACCAGATGGCTTCGACAAAATATGTTCTACTGATAGCTTTGTCATACTGTCTGCACACGATCAAATTTGATGCCTATGATCTCATCAATCTCTCTTATCGCTTATTAGGTATGTAGGTACTCGCTGGCCTGCCCATACAACGTCGTGATTTCGTTGAACATTTCATTCGTAGTTATTTGAATTGATGACGACCCTGGGTGCTCTTCATCTACGAAGGATGTAGGACCATGTTTGAATTCATTGAACTATTGTCATAGAAGGAGAATGGTCCCCATATACGGTGTTCAACTTTGCTTTCATTTCCCATTATAAAAAAAGAATGTACCATCTGCACTTTTTCCATACCTGCCTAATTAAAAAAAATTACACTTGCTCACTTCCAATAGATACAGGCATACAGCAACAGAAATCAATGAATTTATTTGATCAATATTTAAATCAATTAACTTTCGACAGTCATGTTTGAAAGATGACACAAACAATGGCTTTTGAATTTAATTCGGTGCCGTCGTGTGTCTTCAATCACGGGAACATAACAATCACCCCTCGTGAATGCTGAATACAACTAAATGTAACTAATAAAACTGTGAACTAAAACTTGCCCTATTGTAACGTTCCCGCAATGAATAAGCTCGCCAGAAATCTTCCAGGAAGTCTTGTGCTATGTGCTGGCCATTGTCTCCCTTGCTGTTGACCACTCACCATCAGGCGGCCCATACGTTTGTTTGCCAGTTTTCAACCCTAAGGTAAAAAATCACCTATATCAAAAAAATCCTCTTGTTAAAATTGAACGCATGAGGACTATTAATTTGGCAATATTAATTTATTTCAATGTCTATTGCTGTGCTTGCGAGGAATATAATAATAATAATATTCATACACTCACACCAATTATCTAGCACAAAGTAAGCATCATTAAGAGCTTGTGTTGTGGATACTCGATAACGGAGAAAAAATTATAATGATATGTATATAAATGGTGGCGGCCGCGGTGGACGCGTATCGGGAGACGCAGCGTTGGTAGGCCTCCCACAAGGTAGACCGACGATCTGGTGAGGGTCGCGGGAAGCCGATGGATGCGGGCAGCGTAGAACCGATCGGTATGGAGATCTTTGGGGGAGGCCTATGCTCAGCAGTGGGCGTCTCCCGGCTGAAATGATGATGATGATGATGTATATAAATATTAGAAACATACTAAATAAACATATAAACATCCATGGCTCGTGAACAAATGCTCGTACTCATCATACAAAATTTGGGGATCAAACCGGGATTCGAACCCGAGACCCCCGGCCGAGTAGCCTGTATAGGAAGGGGCACAGCCCAGCCGGTCGTTATATACGTAAATATCAAACGTATACACGTAAATAATTCTGGATGGTTCCTAACAAAATCACATTTCTTATATGTACCTAGAAGCAAGGGGCCGTCAAGATAATTAATGTTTAAACTTAACTTATCGTCTATGATGTCAAGAGAACGCTTCCTCTTGGTTTTGACAGTTTAGTTCGCCACGTTCAACGTTATCAAAACAAATGATTTCTAATGCTAAGGAAAAATTTGTATTATTTAACAACTGTAGTTTTCCTTAAAAGCTATTATGTAAACACGGAGTTTCGTAGAGGTCTTTGACTTGAGACGTGTCTTCAATGTTAATATTTCAGGTTGTTTTTAAAAAGAGTTTAGGTGATCACAAGGTTTATTGATGAGATTGTCAGCGTAGTTTCTGACTTTTTGGACCGTTTAAGGAATTTATTTTCATTTATTAATTTGCTGAGTTAATAGATACATTGGAGACATGACACTGCAAAGATAAAGCAAGAGTATGAAATATCGTTGGTAAAAGACTACTGAAAACTACGGAAAAATATGCAGAACAGTGTTCAGTTGTCCATTTTCTTTTTATTTGCTCTGTTGCGTGGAACAAAACAAGCTTTTTTAACGAAAAAACTGCAATACAGTCAAATATTCACCATGGCGGCTATGTCACTTTGGTGACGTTTAGTTGACTTTTATACCCCCCCCCCCCCCCCTCCCCCACCCCATATTGCCATACTGAATTACTGTAAAATAGACGAAAAATTCCAACTTTTGTTCCAACAAACAAAGTATGCATGAAAACGAATTATTAATATTTTTCTACTAAATTTGAAAGATTTTTTCCGGTTTTTTGAGACAGTGTAGATATACTTAGCCCGATATGAAACATCTCCTTTATTCCAATTTTTTTCGTGTGTCCCTGACATTAAATAAAGGCTCTATTTATTATTTGTAGTTTGTACAGACGACAGCACATCATAGTGTAACAATTGCACTATGAATTACTAACGTAGTAAGGTTGGTTTCGAGGTCAAACTATTACGCCCCATGTGCTGTTGAATTATTTATTCCCTGAAATAGTTTAAAAGGTTTGTTTTTTCGAAAAATATGGTTAATGCAGTGTTATCAATCCGATTATTGGTAAATTTAATTTTAAATGTCCTACCTGGTCTACCATAAACCTAAGTATGATTCCTTGATTATAAAGAGGATGAACCCTAAACGGGCGCCAATTATAAATTTATTATGTGGCTTCTTTTAATCTAAAATAGAAATCAGATGGAAATAAGACATAGGTAACGTCCAAGAAAATATATTAATAAAATAAATTGTACTTCCATGTACATCAAATTTTATCCTAATGTAATAATGTTGTCCGTTGTTTCAGCATGCAGTTGATGGTTGGACTTGGTGGAGGCTGGGACGGCGTGGTGGGGTCCCACCAGGCAGTACTGTAGGTGACAATTGGTATCAACCGTAGCGCCTGTATATACGACACAATCTTGCAGTACACACCTGTTGATAAGACATTTTTATTTACCAATTAATGAACACAATGATAACATTTTGTATAAAGGTACTGCTTATTTCTAAACGGAATCTTTTCCATCAGGCCTGCTAGAGACTATTTGCGCCCACCAATTCTTACTTTTCATTCTCAAAAAGGCGAGTGCAAATTGTTGTTATGATGACAGACAAGTTAATGTATAAAAAACATAATTTCTATATTTCATTTATACATTTAGTATAATTACTGGGCATGGACGGCATTTCATCTCAGGCCCCAGTATGAAAACGAACCTGCAATATCAAGTGATTTTCCCTTGTTATTGCAGGTGTCTATAGGCGGCGGGAACCGCTTACCATCAGGTGGGCTGTCAGCTTGTTTGTCATCTAGTAGTATAAAAAAATCATAGAATACATGGCATGGCATTAAGCCCGCTAAATTGTATACCTTAACACGTGCGATAAAAGTATAAATAAATAAATACCGCATACCACCATTATTTTCTACTCTAATAGTGCCTGATTGTGGGCACACCTCCACTTTTCAGAATAAGCTAAATAGCACACCTTTGTAGTGTTATATTTTGGCGGTGAGTAAGGTCGACAGAGCTCATTGAGGAAGCATTGTATTTGCATTGGGAGCAGGGAGACTCAAGCATAATGCTTCCTCTTTATTTGTCATGATGAAGTACAAACAAGTTACTAAATTATTTAAAACGAAATATTATTATATTATTATATATTTAACTTCATATTGTACATACCCTTCTTTTATTGTGACATTATTCATCAGAATACAATTAGATAATCTGACTTTGTTCTCTATAGTACAATTGGCCCCAATAAAGCTAGTCTTGATTGATGTTTTTTCACTGACAACACTTTTGTCCCCTACAGTACTGTGATCATCAATTTGTTTTGTCTTCACATCACTGTCTGGATGGAACTTTTCCTCCAGTGGTGACCCAGTCAATTCTTCCCATTTTGATAATATCTGGAACATATTAAGTAGTATATGCTTATACATCGTAAAAAAAACAGCCCGATTGTGAAAGACCATGGGTTTGGTTCCTGCCCCAGAATATGGACATTTTTTTTCAATATTTATAATAATGTTAAAATAAAACGTTAAATAATATAGGTGGTGCCAAATATTAACCATTTACTCAGTTTGAAATCATAAATTCATACAAAATAGAACAACTACAACATTTTTTTAAATATAAGGCCTAGTGTTATTTTCAGACTGTGTTATTTTTAAAGTGACATAAGGCATATTGTTATTTTCTACTCGAATTATGAGCACCCAACTGGGCTATCCTTACTCCTTACACCTCCTTATACTCCTTACACCTCCTCTTATGTTATCATAGAAACTAATATTTTTATCTGGCAAAATTATGTTGATAACTTTTGTATTACCACACATAATTTATATTCTATTGTTGAGCACTTACTGAAGGACCATTGTGGAAAGAGGTTAAATAAATATTGTCATATTTTCTGTTTAGTATAGGTAACTACTTATGGTGTCCCGCTAGATGGACAGAATACCTGGACAGGGTCGTAGAGAACTGTTGGATATAGGCTGCACAGAACCAATCCATTTGGAAATCAATGGGGGAGGCCTTTGTTCTCCAGTGGACATCATAGGCTGATAGTGATGATTATGACACATACTTAGGTTTACTTTAGATATATTTACCTTATTGTTGGATAAATAAAATGATGAAAGTGTGTTTACTCTAATACCAAATGTGCTCTTATCCGGTATATGAGTATAGCATCTGATGGTGTCATTGTAATACACAGCCTTGTTTCCTAGTTCATGATCATTATATGAAGACATTTCTCTTATTTTACTCTCATATCCCTTTTCAATTGCAAAATCAAAAATATTTTTACTTATATCCACATGTTTTTCTGAAGTGCCTTTTTTCTCAGTTTGTTTATTGGGTCTAGAAAGCTGCTTCTTTATAATGTGAGGTACAAGTTCCCCTTTTAATGATGTGAATTTATTAGTCTCAACAAGATAGTCCAATACCCAGTTTTTCATTACATATACATGAGCATCTAGAAGTCTACTATACATACTGATTGAGTTAAACTTTTTTAAGAGTATTCGAGGTATTGTGACATTTTCTTCAAAGTCACTGGCACTGGCTAAGAAAACAAGTCTTTGTGTTTCTTTGTCTATACAAACTAAATCTCTGTCTGGTTTTACTTTTGTTTTCAGCCCAGGAAGCTCAATCCATTCCTCAGGACCATGGTTAAAGAATAATGTAGTAAGTGCCGCATCATGTTTCCGATGTAGATTTAAAACTTCATTAAGATTTATGCTTGTTATTAAATCTCCTGACACTACCAACAGATCTGTGGTAACACGGCTACTGATATGTTGAAGGGAATTAGCTGTACCCCAGTCCTCTTCAGATGGTATTACTATCAAATCATATTTAATTTTGAGAGGGCATTTTTCTAAAGCATTTAAAATATTTGATTTGTCTTCATCAAGCACTACAATCATTGTTTCTGTAAAATATAAAATAGGAACAATTACTCAAAACATGTTATTAATAATAATAAGCCTTTTATTTCTGGTAACAATTTTTAACAATAACAATATTTAGGATGACAAATACTAAGGCTCAACTGTAATCTTGGTCTCAGTTTCAGTCAGCTCTTAGCTAAAAATGGCTATAATTCTCGGCCATAACCAAACACTTCTATAGTATGGGATTCAAATTTACCATGTGCCTACAGGTTCGTCACTGGGTGTCAAGTGTGTGAGTGAGCTGTTGATTGTGATTTATCAAAGTCCAGCCTAGGATAATTTGGTATAATATTATCAATAGTACTTTAACAATTTTGCATAATACTGTTTGGTGGTAGTGTTTCCTATGAAGAATTACCTCTGAAAGTTTGTGTTACCTTTGTGTTTTTTTGTTACCGAGATATACTTATACATTGTTTACCTTGAAGTCCAATTTTCTCTAACATATTCAAGGAGTACCATAAAACTGGATAAGGTCCAACAGGTAAAAGACATTTTGAAACAGATCCGCCAACATCTGGTAAGCGAGATCCTCTCCCTGCTGCTAAAACTACTGATTGAAACTCAATCATTTTGTGCATCCTGTTTTCCTCTTTACAATTAAATTCACAAATCAATCTTAATTCGACAGTTATTATGTTAATATTGGCAAATGTTTAACATAGCCTAAAACCCTATTGATTGGTGCATATATTTTAGTTTAGCCACGGTTTAGCTAGCTTTCATTTTAGAAAATATTCACTATTCAATTTGACAATTTGGCATTATTTTTTTTTGGTTCATTCTCCCTATAAAAGGAAGGCAAAGGAAACTAATGCCCATGCAGCCATGTCTTCAGTATTTCTTTATTTCTTCTTTTATTGCATTAAAATGCTGGCGTCACACATTTCAATGCTTCTTGGGAGTATTTGACACGAAATATATGATGACAGTCACTTTATGTGCTACTTGATGAGGTGGATAACCACAAAAAAGTTCTCATCGTATTTTACATCATAATCATTTTTATTCTAATAATCTTTTAGTTGCACGGTAACACAAACAATTGAATAATAAAACTACGCCGCTTTTATAACTTAGTGTTCACTCTGACACAATTTTTAACTATTGTAATAAAAATTTTCTACAATGGAAAGGCAACGAAAACTAATGTCCATACAGCCATATAATCAGTATTTCTTATTTCTTAATTTATTGCATTGAAATGCTGGCGTTAAAAATGTGTTAACATTTCAATGTTTCTTGGGAGTATTGGACACGAAATATATGATGACAGTGGGCCTGATTCTGAAGACACACTCTAATTCTAAATTTAAGTACAGTACATCTTTTTCTCGCAATATGTAATAGGAAAAAGATAGCAAGAATGTGTTAAAGCTGTCAATTAAATTTAGATATATTTCAAAGAAGCCATAGACAATTTTAGACGGCATGTACGGAGGTGCCTCTTAAGCACTGCATTTTAACAGATTTTAACACGTTCAGTAAGGTCGAAAATTGAACGCACGTTTCTAAGATAGCCATCCTTTTCGTATTCATTTTGAGAGAAAGAAATGCACTGAACTTAAATTAAGACTTAGCATGTGTTCTCCAGAATTAGGGCCAGTCACTTTGAGCCACCGCACATATCCAATTTCAAATCGTACAACTAAATCGCAGAATGTCTAATAGGCATAGAATCTTATGATAGCCCGCACATTATATTAACTAAGTCGTTCAACTAAATAGTTGGTCAACTATCGGCCGATAGCCCGCACACTATAACAACTTAGTTGGTCGTTCGCACGGCAAGATGCAGTATGACCAGACCCGTGCGTGTGATTTCCCCACGCTTGGATTTTTGCTGACGGGCGCGCAGCTGCCCAGTAGATCTCTGCATTCTCTACTTACTTGTAACAAATGAAAAAATAGAACTGCTGATCGACGAAGTCAAAAAAGGCCAGCCCTTAAAAACCTTATTAATAAAAGAAATAAAAGAAGTAGTGCGTTCTTTTTCCGCATTTTCTCGCAGACGTCACCGCGCTAGCAACACTGTCCACCAACTAAGTCGACGAAGTGGGCGGCCTATGAAAGTACGCAATTTAGTTGTACGATTTGAAATTGTATATGTGCGGTGGCTCTTTGTGTGCTACTTAATGAGGTGGTTAACCAAAAAAAAGTTCTCATCGTATTTCACACCATAATCACTTTTATTCTAATAATCTTTTAGATGCACTTTAGACTTAGCATGTGTTCTCCAGAAATAGGGCCACTATCTTTTACTATCTTTTAGTTGTATTACAAACACTTGTCTACACCAACTTTATAACACAAATTTCGCTCAGACACAATATTTAGTTAATGTATGAAAAATCTTGACTGACATCACCAAATGACGCAAATCACACTCTTTATTTGTTTTTTTTTGTTCGAATCTCCCTAGAAGAATCTCTCTCTCTCTCTCTCTCTCTCTCTCGAAGAAGAAGAAGAAGATTTTAGAATTTTTAATTATTGTAACTAATAAAAATCTCGACTGAAATCACTAAATCCCGCCAAACATTCTTTTTTTTTGTTCGAATCTTCATAGAAGAATCTCTCTCTTTCTCTCTCTCTCTCTCACGAAGAAGAAGAAGAAGAAGACCAATCTACCCCTATGATCTATGGTCCGACAAAATCAGATATTTCGACATAACCGCAACATTTTTTTGGTGAAGCCAGAATTCAAATCGGTGTCGGTGGCCGATCCAGAACAATTCACATATTCTTTTTCCTTGAAATGAAATGAGCATGAAATGGAGAAAGGGAGGCAGATAACTTAAACTCAGGGTGAAATAAAGGTTATTTAAAAAAAACTCCCTTAATATCGATTTCTCATCATTGTTTGTTCATCGTTGTGCAAAATTGTTGTTGTCAAAATTAACTTAGGTACAAACAGCAACAATCTTAACTGCCCGTTCGAACCGCAACAGGTAGAAAGAGATGAAATTATTTGTTAGAGAAAGACAACAAAATCAAACAGTAATTTGCTTGAATTCTTTGCCATCGTTATTATTTTATAAATATACATGATAAATAAAAAAGTATCTAAAAATTTTAGTCATCCATGATAGGTGGCGTCGCGGATATAGAGCCGTCACTATCTCCTTGGGTTTCTATAAATTGTAAAGAGGCTTCACGGTAATCTGATGGTGTCATTTCAGAACTTTTACGCTCTAAGTATTCAAGACGAGCTGAAAGAGGTATATTCTAATGTAACTGTGAACTACGTAGGTGCTTATAAAGAGCGAAGGTATTCTCGTATTGTTGAGTGAACCGCCGCGCAGTTGTCGTCGGCGCGGCGGTTTAGAAGGAGTCAAAAATCTAATAGATAGAAAAGCTAAAGATTTGTATTTTCGACAAAAAAATTTTATCATTTACCATGACGTGAATTCGTTACGTTACGATAATTATTTAGTATACATATTAAGATTGTAATCAAGCATACGGCCCATCAAATGGTTACCACTTGCATCAGTAGGGGGTATCACTCGGGCAATGCTTGAGCCCGCGCAAAATTATTTATTTTAATTTGGTACACATAGACCTGGCCGGGACTCCATACATTTTGGAACATCTCTTTTATTTCGGAATTCTATAACACCCGGTATAGTGATTTAGTATATTGAATGCACACTACCTGGCTCAGGTTCCTGTGGCACTGGATATTCCTTTGGCAAAGGACTTTCTTTTGGTAAATAATTGCAAGGTATACATGGCTTTTTGGTCTTCGTGTCATCCACCATGTAAGACTGAAAAACGTAATAATTTCATTAAAACTTGCATTGCGATATTAAACAAATGTTAAAAGTAGTGAAAATAAAAACATTTTTTATAATTTTTTTATATAACTAGATGACAAACAAGCTGACGGCCCACCTGGTGGTAAGCGGTTACCCCCGCCTATAGACACCTGCAGTAACAAGGAAAAATCACTTGTTATTGCAGGTGCGTTTTCATCCTGAGGCCTAAGATGAAATGCCGTCCATGCCTAGTAATTACACTGGCTACCTTTCCCTTAAATCCGAAACACAGTGAACAGTTTCACGGCTGAAATAAAAAAGGCGGTGATGCCTACTTAGACGACCCTACACACGGACCTACCACCTAGTAAAAACCAGCCGCAACAATACAAATATTTATCTGATACTCGCTTATTTCCGCTTAGCTCGTTATTCAAACGCCGTTGTAAAAAACCACATTTTCATTATATTGCGCACATTTTCATCGCACCTAAAATGTTTAGACTGTTCTGCCGACGGACGGTCGCTCAAAACGGACAAGTTCTTTCATATTTACAGAAAATATGAACAGTTCTACTCGTAAAAAAACAGGTTCTGAACAGTTCACTGGAAATCAGCCAAAACATCGTGGAGTTTACAGTCGCTTAGTGCAGCTTTTGAAGTGATTGGAATTTGATTTAAAAAAAAAACAAAAGTAGTGGTGTTGATTGTGAATTCTATTGAAAATAGAGAATAAATGCAATTCCATGCAGTTTTTGTTTGGTTAAACTCAATGTTGGCGTAGAACTAGAAAAGATCGAGCGAAAACACGGCACGTCTAAAGTAGAGCAAACGCTTAGCATACACCTGTCTAGTATAAGTTTCAATGTAATCGAGACGTCTTGATAGTGGTTAAGTTCAGTTGTAAAATCCTAAAATTATATAAAAAGAAGTTTCCGATACTTCGTAACAGTGGCGCTGCTGTAGTTTTAATTAGATTGAAGCTTACCCTTAATTGTCAAATGTTGCTTATCAGATAATCACTGATTACCTTTATACCCACTTGCATATTAATTGCTCGCTTAAGTGTGAACTAACGTTGCTCAGACCTCAGAAGTGTTCAGAACATCATGTGAAAAAGCGGTTTCACATAGTAAAACTTGGTTTGTACATGTATTATATTATAGATAGGTCTAATTTATACTCTCGGGGCGAAAACTTTAAAATAAACACATTACTTTTCCATCGGATCCAACCGCAGTATTTACTTGACGCAACGCAGGGTTTATTATCATGCCAAACGGCACTCGACTTGTTACATTATTTAATGCTGTATGAGATCCGCCACAGTAGCGACGACATATGTGTGGTCTATAAATTTTAAATGTAATTATTATCTTGATACCGTTCAATCGACTACGTAAACTAGTATTCATAGATATAAGCCTGATACTAACATTGTACATAGTTAAAGTATATTTCTTTACCTTGGATCGATAGGGTGAGGAACTGGTAAATCAGGATAGCAAACTCCACGATGGTCCCCGTCATTACTAGGCTTAACTTTGACCTCGGCACCAATGGCCGGGGGCCGTGAAGACGGGAATACTGGTAACATTTTCTTAGTTGTCGACTCCAATTCCATTTGTGCAGGAGTAGAGCAGGATAAACACGCTGCTTCACGGTGCAACTTCCTCGTAATGGCAGCAGCACGAGGTTCGCCCACAATCTCCATCATCGCATTTATTCTGCTTTGGAACTTTTCTAAATATCCTTTGATACTATCTTGTAGAGAGACCACTTGGATCCAGTCCGCTTTTTCACTTAGCTCTCTAAGAATTTCATCAATGGCTTTCTAGATAGTATGAGGTTGAATATAGGTCTTTGTATTGTGCTTCAATTAAATAGGTACTTAAGCATACTAACGTTAATAATATAAATATTAATAAGATAAATAAGTTTGTAAACCAAATAACATTAATACCCTAGCGTATTATTTAATTACCTGCCAAACTGTTTCTTGATTATTAAATTTATCATATGCTGATCCAATACGTTTTTCAAAGTCTCCTCTTACAGCGTCAAATTCTTGCCTAGATACTAGACCATTCAAAGCTGCAAGACCCGCTTTATCACGAAGAGCGTCTGCAACTTCATCACGATCTGACTTAGAATCTCTCAGTAACTCGATTTGTTTCCACAGAGCCTGAATGAGAAAATGTATTTCAGTGAGTAGAAATATTTATCGATATGCCGATTAAAGATAATAAAGCAAAATATACCTGAAGATCCATAGCAAGCGCATCTTGAATGTCTCTAAGATCTTTTTGACTCATCAATGCGACATCGAAGTCCATTTGAAGATTTGTGAAATTATTATTTAATTCGGCAACCGCTGCATTCATTTAAATAATATATTACACATTTCATAAAAAACAATAACGTTACAGAATAATATTATAATTATAGTTTTACCCGCAGTGTCCCCTCCTGTATTTGCTAAGGCTTCTTGCATGGTTTCTATTCCAGCTTCTAGTTCATGTTCCATTTGTGTCAGTTGTTCCTGGTAATTTGTCATCTGCAATTCGCAAAATATATGCCATATAGCTCTGGAATGTATGTTCTAGGTACCTCCTGATATTGAAGTTACCTACCTTACGTATTTAGTTAAATGTATTTATTCATTTTGTATTAATCTAATTTTACATATAAAAATATATATGGTGTAGCTTTATTTAAACTATAGAAATAAATAATATTTATTGATAATTTATATAAGTTTACGATTCACAGTCACATGTTTTTCCGTATAATAATTGGAAGATTCAAAAACACTTTTTTGCATTTCCTGTTTAATCTTTCTAGACCTGGTTGACTGGTAGAGAATGCCCAGCTGCATTAAGTCTGCTAATAAAACCTTATTATATGCAACAAAGTTAAAATAAATAAATCGTATCGTTATTATAATAATGTTTTATACCAAGGAAAAGAATTTTTTTTTGAACAGGCCACAAAGGAGCACTTTCAAATCGTCAAAAAACACATTTTTATAACTATCACGAATAAATATATTAACTAACAACGTCATAGTGTCTGTCTGTCTGTCATGTCTAAATTTACACCGGTGAGAAATAATATTCTTTGCTATGCTAGGAATAATTTTCCATAGTATGCTACATACAAATAATGACTTTGTCAAAAGCAAAAACTGCACGAGTGGACAGTGAGGGAATTAGAAAAATTCTACCTGAGATGATAGTCCTGTATCAAGTGCATTAATTTGATCTGCATATTCGGATACAATTTTTTCTAAATCATTCATTCTATCGCCCAGATTTAGTGATTCATCTAATTTTGATTCTATTGAAACAAAAACAGGAATTTAACAACACGTAAAGCATAAAACCTATAAGAATTAATATGTTTTATTTCAATATTTCTCTTACGTACACCGCTCTATTCTAAACATACACCTGAAGTTACAACTACAGGCCATTTCTTCTAATATTATTAAAAATTACCTAATTTAGTAGCTATTTTAAGAGCATTGTTGGCATTTGTGTTGCTACGAGTGGTAGCAGTATTAACCATTTTCACAAATTCATCGTATAGCTCTTCCATTGCCACGCTGCAACAAATTATGAAATATTCTTAAATATTTGTCATCTAAAACATGCTACAGATACATCATGATTGATTATTGGATTAAAATTATTAAGTAGGTATCATACTCTAGTTCATCAGTAGTGATCCAGTTCGGGTTCGGTTCCATTTCAGATTTGTTAAGTTCGTCCTGAGACAGACGAGAGACTGAATCTTTTGATAACCTCTTTGCAAAAGATTTTCTAGATTTTTGTGCCGACTTCGAAAAAGTTGATTTTTTAGATACGATTGAAGAAGTAGCATCTGCATCATGAATTGCTTCTGTTTCTTTTAGTGTATCTTTTCTGATTATTTTGATATCCATTTCTGTAGGCTAATAATCATGATGAGTATGTTTATGAACGGTTTTTAACAGTAATTATTTCTTGATGCAGTATTTAGAGTAATACATACCATTTCCACCATTTCTTGGAGATTGATACCAGGTGTACTACTTGCAAGGTCTGTTACTAAAGACAACATTTTTTCTAAGGCTTTTTCAGCAGCTTCAATTCGAGCTGACAGTTGCAGAGCAGCCATTGCATCAGTTAATGATGCACCTCTACGCAAATCATCTAAAAGTTGGGCATTGTCAGGAAAACCTGGAGTAAATTGCTTTTGCAAATTACGGACTGCTTTTGTAAGCTCTTCAAATTCTTCTTGAGTTACAACTGAGAGACGTGGAGCTTTACTGCGAGGTTCAGTGTGGGAACGACCTAATAACATTAGAATAAAATATAATAGTTAAACGTTGGTTTATGTGGTAATTTCTCACTTAATATAATAATTAATTTTCACTCACTGTCTACTGGTCTGGCTTCTTCTGTCGGCACACGTTCCACTAAATTGTAATAGAGTAGTTTTTTTTATCAAACGAGTAAGTATCCTTAATAGTCTTTTTTATCTATGTAAAAAAATTCTTACCCACAAGCAACTTTTCATATTGTTTTTCTGTAAGTATTGATGTTATAGTCAGTAAGCAGTAGATAATAAAATGATTAAAAATAACTAATATATTATGTAAAGTATAAATTGAAATATTTAAATATTACCTACCCATTGAATCCAAGGAAGCCATTGGTGTAGGCGTTTTGTCTTGATATTCGCGTGAGTTAGCTCTCTGAATAACAAGAAATATAGTAAGTGAACTTAGATAAAACAAAAAATATCATTTTTCAGAATCCGGTTTTTTATAGATAACAACAGTGGCAAACAAACAAAGATACCGGCCTGCCTGATGGTTAAGTAGTTACCGTAGTAGTCTAAAGGCGTTTGTTTTATTGTAGCGTGAAACATAAATGTATACATAAGGTGGAAGGTATGGGCACGTACCAGTCTTCATTATTTATCTTTGTGCCATATTACTTACGTATTTTAAATTTATTTCTATGGAAAATAAACCAACTCTTATTCAATCAAATAAGACAAACTCAATTTAGGTAGATTTTTTAAATATCATTCAATGAAATTAATTAAATTAGGTACTCACTTGATTAAATAATTAAAGATATAAAAATAAATCGCTGCTGTTGTCTCGAGGTAGTGATGCTAGACCAAAACAAAACAAATAAAAAAGAAGAAAAACAATAGTTGTTGTTATTTTTAAAATTGCACCTGATGAATGACTCGTAACTCTTTTTCTCTCTTCTCTTCTATTTCTTCTAGCCGATCTATGTAGCCCTGTGGTAAACGCTGATGAAATCAGTGTTAAAAAGATATGAATACTTCAGATAAGTATGTACCTATATTAAGAATCTATTTTACCTCTCCGGTCGTAGATTTTCCTGGCGTCGTCTTATGAGAGCTTGTTGCTGCTGAAGAAGACTTCTCTGTTGACGTTGTAGCAATAAAATCTTTTGTAGACAATGGTTCATCGGTAGAGGTTTTATTGCTAGACTTCTTGGTAGACTTTTTAGTTATATCGCTAGATTTAACGGTTGATTTTTCAGTTTTATCGCTAGACTTCTCCGTTGACTTATCAGCTGTTGTTTTATTAGAGGACGACTTAGTAAATGATAACGATTGATCAGTTGATTTTTCTGTTGGACTTTCAAAAATGGAGTTCAATGGCGTACCACCAGTTTTACTTGATGCTAATGACTTAACGGTGGTGGGTTTTGTCATTGCCGGTTTACCATGTTTAATAAGTGATTCATCATACATTCCTGTTTTCGGTGTAGGCATATGTTTGCTATCAACTACAGCTTGCTTCAATTTCCTCTTTCTTGGTACATTTGCATGTATTTTAAGTTCAGTAACTGAAATACTAGTAGCTGAAGCAACATCATAGAGAGGTCCTATTTCTACTTTAACTCGCCTTTCTAAAAGGCGAAGCTGCCGAGCCATAATTATTAATATCGTGTGTATAAGTTTATGGTTAACAACATTAACCTGAAACACAAAAAATATACTGTATTACCTACTTATTCGGAATTTTTTAAACACCACACAATTCCAATGTCAATACTTTTATTAGACCGTAGTACTTTAATCCATCATAATTTGTAGTTTCCTAGTAAGAAAAGGAACCGGTAAAGTATCCCTATCTTTGATTGAGAGGCATAAACTGTTTGAGAGGCTTTTACCATTGAAAGTGAATTAATGTGAATTTTTCAATTACTGAGTGATTTCGAACGTATAAGGCAGTGAAAAAAATGTTCCTCACTAGCGTGCTTCGCAACATCGACGCTCGAAGGTAAATAGGACTACCGGTCTGTAGCTGTAAATAATCAAAGCTATAAACTATATAAGTATTATTAAAAGTGTTTTACATGTTCATCGCCGAATGCTGTATCTATAAGCTCCCTGATGCTCATTATACTAGGTGTGTTAGACATTTTAAAATGTTTTTAGATACGAGTCAAGTAATTATAAAAACAATAGCGATTGAAATATACTTTTACATGCGCATTTCTAGTAGGTTTGATTACTAATGTCATTTATGACAAAACATTCATTGACGTTAAATTAAATTTTAATACTTTTCAAAAAGTTGAAAGTATGTTGTATGAAATACTATAACTTTGGCTGCATTACCTATTTCATGGTAATGTCATGAAATTATGAAATGAATAAGATGTTATTGAAAGTGGCAAACCATTCCTATGAACTAATACAGCCCACGTTTTATTTATTGTCGTATTGCAGCACCACCCTGTATAACTGCAGAGAGGGGTAAGACAGGGAGATGTAATATCGTTGGAACTGTTTACCGCTGCGGTGGAAGACGTTGTCAAAGGACTCGGCATCAACATCAACTTTTTTACATTGTAAGACTCTATCTATAGCATAGATACCTTTCTTGAAGATATTATATACTATGAGTTGACTCATAATAAATATCATATGTATAAAATATTCATATTATTTATTTAAAAGATGGACAAAACACCCTACCCAACATTTAATAAATTATTTTTTAAGCGTGGTAAATTTTTTTGGCTGACTTTAAGTGGTGATCAATCAATTAATCAAGTGATGAGTTAATTCCTAATATAATGTCAAAACTAATGTGGCAAATGCTATCATACCTATTTTCTATTCCGCGCGTGAATGATACGAAGAACATTTTGGTTCGTTGCTAAGAGCTGTTTACGTTTGTGTTTTTTCCCCTTCGCTTTTCCATAATGTGTTAAAATCGTGTTTGTAATATTTTATTCTATTAAAGCAGTTCTAAATAGTTCATTCGCTTTTTTTGTTTAAGTAACATAGTGGCGACTGTGACACGTGAAAAAGTAACCTCAAGAAATGGAAGCACAAATGAGGAAACGCACACAATTCCGTAGGGCCTTCACTTCTGTTGCCGACGCATTCGAAAAAGCGGTACGCAATAAGGAAGATACCCTGGCCGGACGTAAGTACTTACATGACGCTCACAGAATGCGCCGATGAATTGTTTCGTTGCGAGGCTGAAATACGGGACTTATGGATTGAGGAGTCGGACTTCAATGAAGAAGCATATATCAGAAGACCAAGATAAAATGCTCACTTACAGAGATCGTTGGGCAGAGATGAGGAATCTCTATAACGACTTTGGTGTAATGATCAAAGATAATGACAATGATGATGTTTCATTAATGTCTGCCAAGTCGAGTCTCAGATCTAAAGAGCGCAAGTTGAATATGCCCAAGTTGGAATTAACAAAGTTCGACGGAGATATAAAAAAATGGCTACTGTTCTGGGGTCAATTCAAAAAGATTGATGAAGATCGCGGAATGGATGATGGTGACAAATTCCAATATCTGTTATAGTGCATGGAGCCAAATAGTAGCGCTCTACAGCTTGTAGTAAGTTATCCGCCATGTGGAGGAAATTATAGCAAAGCATTACAAGCGCTAAAATCTCGATTTGCGCGTGATGATGTGTTAATAGAAACCTACGTGCGAGGTTTACTAGCTCTCATGCAGGAAAAGAGTCAAGCCCCCGATAAAAGAGAATTGTCATCGTTGTACGATAGCTTACAAACCCACCTTCAAGCTTTGGAGACATTGGGGGTTACGAGAGACAAATATGCATCCATTCTATTTCCTATGGTAGAATCTGCGCTAACAGATGAGGTTCTTCGAGCATGACATAGAAACAAAGCCGACAGTAATGATTTGTCAAAGCTTGTTGACTTTTTGAAGCGCGATACTTCGCGCGGCGGTCTTGTAAAAATCACTCTTCTGATTCTACTGAATCGGAAGAGCGAATTTTACTAGCCCGCCAAGGTAGAATCAAAAGTCCAATTACAATTACTGATCCGAAGGTACCAACTTGCTGTTTTGTTGCGGAGACAAAACAAGAGAGACGCGCTACAGTAGCATTGTGCATTTGGTGCGATAAAGATTCACATTGCAGTGCAGAATACCACAAGGCCGCGAAAATGTCGCTGCAACAAAGAATAGAGCACATAAAGGCGAAAAGAGCGTGTTTAATTTGTTTAAGGCAAAATCACATCGCGAAAAAATGTAGAACTTTCATGAAATGTCTACTGTGCAAAAAACGGCATTCCAAATCCAATTCAGAGCCAGAGAAGGCGAGCAATTTACATTGTGAGATGAAGGCCACAACAACTTTGCTACAGACAGTGGTTGTTCAAGTCAGCAGTCATAATAGGAACGCGCTTCATCAAGTTCGAGCTCTAATAGATAGTGGCGCGCAGAGATCATACATCCGGAAGGATCTCGCAAAGAAGCTTTCGCTAAGACCGACAAGGAAGGAGTTTTTAATCCATTGTCTATTTGGCGGAAAAGAAGAAGACACGGAGGAGCGCAATGTTTATGACATCCGAGTGACAAGTGCTCCAAATGACTAGTTTTGAAATGTCGGTAGTAAAGAAAATAAACATATGCGGGTTTTTACCGAAAGTTAGTTCAAGTGAGATTATCGCGAAATTACAATGTAATAATATAGTTCTAGCTGACTCAACGCTCTATCCAGACGACGTTATGTTGTTCATTGGGGCCGACTTTTCTAACTGTTTAATGACTTCATTCATTTAACTAATAATTTGACTGCGATTTGGACAAAGGTAGGGTGGACTATTCAGGGACAAGTTACAGGAATTTACAGCTCGATAGTATCTACAATTACTACGATGCAAAGTTGATGTTTCAGATCTGTAGACGTTGAAATCCTTAGGTATTAGAGACCCGGCAGAGCAGGATAAAAAGGAAGAACGAACCGCCCAGCTTTTAAGAGACTTCAAGGAGTCCATCACTATAAATGAAGAAGGACTGTATGAGGTATGCCTGCCGTGGTTGGAGTTGTCGCAGCCACAGACAAATTTTAACGTCGCCAACCGGAGATTGCTTTCGACCACTAATCGTCTTATTCAACTAGGTTGAACAATATGATACGGTGTTTAGAGATTGGCTCGATTCAGGCATTATTGAGGTCGCTCCAGACCAAAAGGTTATAGGACATTACATGCCGCACCATGCGGTGATTAAAGAAGCCAGTGTAACTACTAAAATAAGAACGGTTTTTGATGCTTCAGCGAAGGACATGAATGGTATTTCGTTAAATTCATGTTTGGAGAAGGGGGTTAACTTGTTGGAACAGATCCCACAGCTTCTTATAAACTTCCGTAAGGAAGCTATAGGCGACACGGCTGACATTACTAAGGCATTTCTCCAAATTTCATTGATCCCCGAGGATAGAGATTTTTTACGGTTTTTATGGTGGTCAGATGTCAACGATACCAACAAATCAACTATTACTTATCGACATAAGCGGGTTGTATTCGGAGTAGCTTCAAGGCCCTTTCACAATTGCTACGATAAACACGGCAAAGAAGCTGAAATGGTCTTTTTATGTCGACAATGTGGTGACAAGTGTAGAGTCGGAAGAGGCTTTGAATAAATTCATCGATCAAGCGAAGCAAATTATGCTTGGAGGGAAATTTGATTTGAGAGGTTGGGTATCTAGTCCAGTAAAGGTGTGTCATCAAACTAAGTGCATGTCTGTTTAAGTTTAGTGTGGAATGTAGAAGACGACTCACTAAGTTGCAATGCGGATTCTATGAAGATTATGGACGGGAAATATACAAAAAGGAGTCTGCTTTCTGTAGACCAAGTGACCTGAGTTTTCAATCCAATTGGCATAGTGTGTCCCACTACCATTATACCTAAGATGTTGATCCAGAAGACGTGGTCGATGAAACTCTGTTGGTATCAAGAACTGCTGGCAGACATCGTAAAGGAGTTCATGACATGGTTGGATCAAGCTCATTTGATTGACAATTGTTGAATCCCTCGGAGTATTACACGTTTTCACTAAAGGCAAGTAAAACATCATTACATACATTCTGCGATGCAAGTAAGGAGAACAGAATGTAATGGATCGGTTGACGTCAGTTTAGTACTAGCCAAATCGAGAGTGACGCCGTTAAACAAGGAGAGGAAGATCACCATTCCTCGACTGGAGCTCATCGCAGCGACACTGGCGGTAAGGTTAGCGAAGGTGGCACTAGAGTCGCTGATGTTAACAGACGTAAACGCATATTATTGGACCGACTCCAGCGTCGTTTTATCGCGGATCAAGGCAAATGGACCTTGGAGAGTTTTCGTTAGTAATAGGGTTAACGAGATAAGGGCACAAAGCTCACTGTCAAGTTGGCATCATGTCCCGGGTAGCTTGAACCCTTCCAGGGGCATATTTCCTAAGGGACTAATTGAGAGTCGTTGGTGGGAAGGACCCTGTTGGCTACGGCTAAAAGAACACGAGTGGCCAGTTTCTTCACCTGAAGCTAGTTTGACTGAAGTGGATCAAGAGAGAAGGCAAGCAGTAAATATTACTGTCGCCGAATCAGACTGGTTTGTTGATAAATTTTTACATTATTTTTCGTCATATACTAAGATTGTACGTATGGTGAGCTGGATTTTGAGATTCAAGCGTAAACCAGTTCCATTTACAAGTGAGTTGACGTACGAGGAGTTTGAGTATGCCGAGACAACTCTTTTCAAGCTCATACAGGAAAGACATAGACATAATATAGAAAGGGCAAATATTACAGACCTACTTAAATGAGAAAGGAGTAATTCGGCTTATGACTAAATTAGATCTAGGCCAGGAGAACACGAAATTTAAGTATCTTGTATTATTGCCAGGAAACGAACTGCTAATTTAACTTATGGTTTGCCAGTGACATGTCATACTTCAACACGCTGGAGTACAAACCTTGATGTGCAATCTACGGGAAACGTGCTGGATTTATAGGTTTGCGACGGCTGTGTAGGAAGGCTGTGAATGATTGCTTGATATGCAAGCGTCACAAGGCGAAGGCATGCCAACCACAACCCGGAAGCTTGCCGATAGGACGTACGGAAGCCAAAACAGCGTTTGTAGTTTCAGGGGTAGATTCTAGCCGGTCCTCATATACTGAAAACAGGAAGTAAGGCCTGGCTAGTCCTTTTCACATGCGCTACCTATTGAGCAGTCCATTTAGAGGTCATGGAGTCTTTATAAACAACGGACTTTATAATGGCTTCACGGAGATTTATAGCACGCAGAGGACAAGTTTCATGCATATATAGCAATAATGCTACAAATTTCCGTGGGCTAGACAACGCTTTCAGCAAGCTCGACTGGAAGGAAATCCTATGTTTCTCTTCGTACACAGTGGAATTTCTTGCCACCTGCCGCTCCTTGGTGGGGAGAGTTTTACGAGAGACTCATCGGAGTAGTGAAGGGGTTCTCAGAAGAGTACTTGGCCGCGCGTCTGTCTCATTAACTGATCTCTACACTGTACTATGTGATTGTGAAGCAACAATCAATAATAGACCGTTGACCTACGTAAGTTGTAGTTTGGATGAATTGAGCCCTCTCACGCCTATGATGTTTATCCAGCCGATCCTAAGCAACGAAGTGGCGGATCTAGATGAAGTGGACCACAAGGTTCTGAATTCCCGAGCCAAGTATTGTCACGTGTTACGTGAGTCTTTTCGACAGCGTTTCAGGAGCGAATACTTGAGTCTACTACTACAGCCTAAAGCTAGGAAGTACAGTGAACTCAAGACCGGTGACATTGTCCTCATTGAGACAGATGACCGAAGGAGGGTTAATTGGCCATTAGGCCTGGAAATCGAAGTTTTTTTGGTGCTGACAACGTGTCCAGAGTAGCAAGGGTACGCGCTGCTACAGGGGACAAAATCAGACCGTTGCAGCGACTATATCCTTTCGAATTGACGGCGGTAGCGGCGGCCAGGTAGAGGTGCACAGGAGATCCGATTCTGTCCGACTTCCAACTGCTGACTTTATGACATTACCAGACGTTAGGACGACTTCGGGACGAGTGGTCAGGGTGCCTCGACTTCGTGTAGTAATTGATAAATTAGTTATAAGATATGTTTATTTCCGCTATTACCTTCCGGTCTTTTGGCCTGCGGAGTGTGGCAAATGCTACCTATTTTCTATTCCGCGCGTCTATGATACGAAGAACACTTTGGTTCGTTGCTAAGAGCTGTTTACATTTGTGTTTTTTTCCCCTTCGCTTTTCCATGTGTTAAAATCGTGTTTGTAATATTTTATTCTATTAAATAAAGTTGTTGAATAGTTCATTCTTTTTTTTTGGTTAAGTAACAACTAAGTTGCTTTTCATTATGTTGGTAGTATTAAATATTTCTGAAGTTTGGCACAATTTTTTTATTTTTATTTTTTTTATACAACTAGATGACAAACAAGCTGACGGCCCACCTGGTGGTAAGCGGCTACCGCCGCCTATAGACACAATAACAAGGAAAAGCACTTGATATTGCAGGTGCGTTGTCATCCTGAGGCCTAAGATGAAATGCCGTCCATGCCCAGTAATTACACTGGCTACCTTTCCCTTCAATCCGATACATATATTGGCTTAGGGCCAGTAGGAAAGTGCCTACCTCAGATCATATAAAGATGTCTGTCTACTCTTCCAACGTAGTGATTCTATCCTCTTTTTTTGCAGTCACCCAACGAGCTGTAGAACGAGCTATGTTAGGTTTTTTTTCTGCGAGAGAGAATCATAAATGTGGACACCATCCGTAAGAGAACCAAAGTCACTGAAATAACTCATAGGATTAGCAAGTTGAAGTGGTAGTGTGCAGGGCACATAGGACGCAGAACAGACGGCCCGTGGCCCGTGGGGCATTAAAGTTCTAGAATAGCGACCTAGTACCTTAATGCGCAAAGTAGGACAGCCTCCCACTAGATGAACTGACGACCTGGGTCAGGGTTACGGGGAGCCGTTGGATGCAGGCTGTGCAGAACCGTTCCATTTGGATATTGATGGAGGAGGCCTTTGTTCAGCAGTGGACATCATAGGCTGATATGATGATGATGAAGTAGGTGACCCGGTAAGCCCGAGATCCCACTGTGTGATTACTATGAACTATTCCATTAATCTCCACTGTCAATTCCTATGTCCATCTGTAGTTTTAAGCAGCGATGAAAAAAGAGGGGTGTTATAAGTTTGACGTGTCTGTCTGTGTATCTGTGTGTCTGTTTGTGGCATCGTAGTATTAATTTTGATTTGTTTTTTTTTGTTTGAAAGATATAACGTATAATATAATAATATTATACGTTATAATGGTATATTAGAAACAAATACATAATGGAAATAAAAATTAAAATAAACTTAGGCCTATAAATAAACTAAAATTAACCGAACTTATAAATAAAAAACACCACCTAAATCTACTGAAAATGGAAGTGTACCAATAAGACTGGTCGCATTACCTCGCTGAATTGCGAGGCGTATTCTTTGTGCGAAATACATACCAGCCTTATTGTCACTCAAACTTTCACACAAACGATCTGCAATGTCCCTAAACAGTCGGTGAGCACCTGGACCCCAAGGTCCCAATGTCTCAACTCCAAACGGTTCAAATATGTAATCTTTAGATAAGCCAGCATATTTGCGCCGTTTAAGAGTTTCAGCGGAAGCAGCAGCCGATCCTGGTGTCGACGAGGTACTTGGAAGATGGGACATGGCTAAGGTGTCGACACAAGTAGCGTCCCACACCAAAGACCTACCCATCTTCTAGGGCACAAGAGTCATGCCGTCAGGCCTCTTCCCATCATCGCGCGCTAAACCGTTCGGCTCCAGAGCAGCAGGGGTCCCGGAGGTAGCGAGAGCCCGACGAATGATGTCATTTCACATGCCGGGAAAATCGACTTGCACTTCTTGCACAAGAGAGGCCATGGTGACCAAGATCATCAACCAAACTACCACAACGGCAACGGTGTGGGACATTGCAGACGGTTCCTAAACGCAAACAGATAGCAAAACGAAAAGCAGTGCGGTCAAGGAGTGTACCTAAATTAGCCGAAGGCAAAGCTTGTAGCCATAGACCAGATTCCCACTCTCCCACTGCCAAGAGACGGGCTCGATCCGCAGAACTGGTTGACGTATTTAAAAGATTGTTCCGCACCAATTCGCAGAGAGGCCCGTCCCATTGTTTCTGGGAGCAGGGGGAAATAGGAAAGTCAGAGCCAGAGCAAGTTATTGACCAGCTAGATTTGGCCTCGGCCAAGTGGGACACTTCAAAAGTAGTTAAACTATCACTTAAAATTTTGTTAATTAAAGGACGCGTACTATAAATGGAAGATAAAAAGGCCGGAAGAGAAAAACTTGAAATTTTTCTTATACCTAAACCTCCGAAACGTATTGGCAATGATGCTTGAGACCAAGAACGATCGCAAAGATTGATATTCAGAACAGTAGAAAGTGTTTCTTTCATTCTACTGTCCAGTTCCGAAAGAAGGTCAGGAAATTTCCAAAGTTGACAGGAACGAAGAGTATACATAAATTTGGGAACAAAAAGGCAAAAACGGAGAATTATGTAAGCCACGTGAGTGCTAATTTTTAGAAGCCTATGGCATAAATCTGTGAAGGTTACAATTTTTTCATTTACAAAAAAGGGAATTGAATCGTCTAAAATAGGTGAACCAAGTAGACGAAGCGATTTTCTATCAACAATTGAAATATTTGGAGCCAAAGAGTTAAATTCCGAAATTATTTCGTCTCGATGTGAACCAGTGATCCTATCTGAAATAAATAACTCACACTTCGAGAAATTCAGATCGAGACCAATAGTATGAAGTTCTTGGATAAGTGTACGCAAATCATCAAGAACTGAATTTGCGCAGCCACCTAAGGTACCATCATCAAGATACCATACGTTTAATTTTGAATTTAGTTTTTGAATGGTAGGGTGAATTGCTAAACTAAAAATGGCAGGTCCGAGGGGATCACCTTGTTGACAGCCTACAACAGAAGAGATCAAATTACCTCTGTATTGTAGGTTTGAAGGTGAACTATAGCACTGCCAAAGGAAGCCGTATAAAGAAGGAGTTTTATATAGCACCTGATTCAGCAGAGCAGCCCTGTCTACAGAATTAAAAGCATTTTTAACGTCCACCTTGAGAACAACCTCTCCGCAATCATTGTCCAAGAAAGTACGCAGAGCATGCACAGCAGCCTCACAACCACCCCTCGAGCCAAAACCTAATTGAGTTGGCTGAAAATAATCTGTGAGGCTTTCCTTTACTGCTCTGCATCAGGTTTTGGCTGTTAAGCGACGGTAACAGGTACCGACCGCAATCGGTCTTATTCCACCATCTTTTTTTTTTGAGAGCGCAGAGGTTGGCCCCATAGAGAACGCTAACAATAGCAGGATTAACATTACCGGTAAGCATAAGGTTAGAAAGTGCAGTCAGCTCCTTCAACAGCAACTCGCCCGCGTCACCGCAGCCAACAGAAGTTAAATCTTTCAAATGTTGTGGCGCGAGGCCATCGAGCCCGCCAGCAGAGCCGCTGCTAAAAGAAATGATCGACAGCCGAATGACGTCGGGAGATACCTGAAGTAAATTATCATTTTTATGTGGTTTATCGGGCAAAATAATGCTTGTAGAATTTGGGTGCTTACTTTTGAGTGAAGACAGAGTGTCGAATATTATTATATTATATATAATATAAATGTACGTATAATTTATGAAGATCAGTTCAGGCGTTTATGATTGTCAGCTCATTTTATACATGATACAAGGATTTTACTGTCTTTCACAGATCCGATTGATTTGAAATTTGGTGTACTGTCACTTCGGTGAACATTCTCGTGACATACTTGAGCTCATCCTATACCATTAAAAAGTCTGCGGGATGGGGTGCTTAATTCTTCAGAAACTTACAGCAGATATAGCGTGTTTGGGCCCATAAGAATAGTCTCAATGAGATGGTGTTAGGTAGATGATAAATAAAGCCGGGGGCTACTTAAAAAAATAATAAATATTATATTTTTTTGATTACAAAAAATAATGTTTTACAGTTGATTATTATTACTATTTGTCAAATATGGTTCGGTCGCTAGTTTTCCTATCGACCGACTCCAAAAAACAGAAAAGGATAAAATAATAAAATTTTAGTAGGTACTCATCCCCTAGGAACATATTTTTGGAGTCGGTGCTTCACTATCTATGGTTTCTAGAAACAACTTAGCACCAACTCCAAAAATATGTTCCTAGGGGATGAGTACCTACTAAAATTTAATTATTTTATCCTTTTCAGTTTTTTGGAGTCGGTTTTAATTTTTGTTTAAATATTTTTTTTTCACAATTTTTAGTAATAACTTTTGAAGGTCAAAGCTAGATGAGTGACTGTGAGCTTAAATTGATTTCTACTATCGTATCATTTCACTAAAAATTCATAGGAAAGCAAAAATCCGAAATTTCGCATATGTAGATGACTTCATTTTTCCAGTTTTTTTGATTTTAAAACCAAACTACCCAATGGCTTTTCAAAAAATTTTTATGGGACCAAATAGGAACTATTGCGCATCGAACAAAAAAAGAATCATCAATATCGGTTCACCCAGTCAATAGTTCTGAGGTAACAAACATAAAAAAAAATAACATACAGACGAATTGATAACCTCCTTCTTTTTTTGAAGTCGGTTAAAAATATTTATAAATGATAAAAACATCAGCAGTTTCGTGAACTTTAAGACCTAAATTAGGATCAAAATTTTATTTCGCGATTTCAGAATTTCAGAGAAAGCTGATCATTCATATGATTTCAAACAGTTATACACTCATTCTTCTCTCTCTTAGGTCTCACACAACTTAACAATTTCGTCACCTATAAAAAACACTTATTGCGCATATGTCAACAGATTGTCTATCTCTAATTGCAATCATTTGTACAACAAAATAGCCTTGCACATGGTGTAGACTCTACACCAAGGACTCTATACCTTTTGCAAAAATAATTATATAAGTACAAGTAATTTGATAATAATTCAATTGTGAAGATACTTTAAGTATAATGGAAGCTATATACCTTATAGTATACCTTTTGCAAACTAAAATCAAATGACCATTTAATTACGTATCTACCTATCTAGCCAAGGGGAGGACGAGACTAGCTAATATTAGGTTGGGGAAAAAGTCTTTTCGCATTATAGTATGTATGAACTTGTAATAAAATCTCCTTGGCTGTACTATTTGTATCTGGCTGGTTTTGGTATCATTAAAAGTTTAGATTTTAAAAAAGATAATTTCAAATTCAAATTAGGAAAATGTGTGTTTTTCATTTGTTTTTCGTACTGTCAAGATGAGTGAATCTAATGAAGAAATTCGATACATTTTAAAATTTTACTACAAAAAAGGTAAAAATGCAACACAAGCCGCTAAAAAAATTTGCGATGTTTATGGACCTAGTGCAGTGTCTGTGAGAGTAGCACAAATTTGGTTTAAGCGTTTTCAATACGGAAATTTTGATGTCAAAGATGCACGTTGCTCTGGTCGCCCTATTACGGATAAAATTGATGCCATTTTTGAAATACTGGAGCAAGATCGGCATATCAGTAGTTACGACGTAGCTGAAGAACTGGAAATTGACCACAAAACAGTTTTGGCGCATTTAAAAAAATGGGTACACAAAAAAGCTCGATATTTGGGTACCCCACGAGCTCACTGAAAGAAACCTAATGAACCGTGTACTCATTTGTGATTCTTTATTACGACGTAATGAAACTGAACCATTTTTGAAGAAGCTGATAACTGGTGATGAAAGTGGATCACGTACGACAAGAACGTGCGAAAAAGGTCATGGTCAAAGGCCGGTCAGGCTTCACAGACTGTGGTGAAACCCGGGTTAAGTCGCAACAAGGTGATGCTGTGTGTGTGGTGGGATTGGAAGGGCATTATTCATTATGAGCTGTTACCACCAGGCAGGACCATCGATTCTGAACTCTACTGCGAACAACTGATGAGATTAAAGCAAGAAATTGAGAGAAAGCGGCCGGAATAAATCAACACAAAGGGTGTGGTTTTTCATCATAATAACGCTAGACCTCACACATCTTTAGCCACTCAGCAAAAATTAAGAGAGTTTGGCTGGGAGGTGTTAATGCGTCCGCCGTATAGTCCTGACCTTGCACCTTCAGATTTCCACCGGTTTCGCTCTTTTCAGAATTCTCTAGGCAGTGTCAGGTTAACATCACGAGAGGACTGCCAAAACCACTTGTCGCGGTAATTTGATCAGAAGCCCCAAAATTTCTATAGCAATGGGATCATGTCCCTACCTACAAGATGGCAAAAAGTTATCGAACAAAATGGTACCTACATACTTAAGTTAAATGTAAATAAACTATATTAAAAAATGTTTTGAATTTTCTAAAAAATGCGAAGAAGGTTTTTCCCCAACCTATTATTTTTCAAGCAATATGTAATAAGTATAATCCGATGTTTATTTTACAGACACTTACTTAGCGAATTTAACAGATAGTACTATGACAAAAATATATATGTCGCAGCCATCTGGTTAAATTAGCCGCTTAACTGGACGCCTCGTCCGTTGATTGAACGCCGGCATCCAATGAAAAATGTCTAATGGACAACTAGGCAAGTCATTAAGAGCAACGCTTAACCAGATGGCTGAACGTCATGTCAGCCGTCTGGTTAAATTAGCCATTCAATTGGACGCCGTTTAATTTGAAGAGCTTTTGTGTGACTGTTTGAGTGATTGGTAGGTTCAAGGCTATTTTTTTATAACCACCTATTTTTTTATAATAACCAAAGGGATGTCGGTTATAAGTGGTCATAAAAAATAACCTTGAACCTACCAATCAAACCAAAACTCTTCGGTACAAGACGATCCTTTCAATACGCCAAATCGTTAAACGTTAAGTAAGTCTAGTTCAATTAAATATCGGCCTAGGCATTTCATTGGATGCCGGCTTGTTAAAAACAACGGGCGCTTAATTAAGCGGCGAATTTAACCAGATGGCGACGACATGTACACTAACGCGCTAATGATCTATGTAACAATCTACTTCAAAGTTTCGGTCGTCATTTAGGTACCTACATTGTGCAGGATGTCGTAATATTTTCTAAAACTCCATACAACCTTGAAAATCACTTCTCCATTTATCACCCTGAAATTACCACGAATAAAACATACAGGTTTAATAAAGAAACATATTATATTTCATGATATTTACAAAAATGGTCATAAATATCGCTATCGTATTAAAATATGACAACTTTAAAACATAATGGTAGAAACTTATTCAAAGATATATATTTACACAACGTTCTTAATTTGAGATATAAATATGCTAAAAATATTAAAGTTTCTGTATCAAAATATCACACCAATCACACGTAACATAAGAATGCTTCAATGGGAAACAAGAACAATTCACATACGGTGCTGGTACCTAGATTAATCTCTTGAGAAATTGTTAAAATTCACTACCTATCTAATTATGGAACTATCTATGTATAAAGTGAGCTAATTTTAGACACGAGTCCGACAATCAGTAGAGCGCTAGGTAGCGCTGGCGGGTGCCTGGAGTGGCGGCGGGGGCGGCGGGTCAGCGGGCAGCGCCGTTTCCGTGCCCGCACTTTGACTAGAGCTTGTCTGCGCTGCAGACGACGTCGGCCTATACTGCTGCTCCGTACGACCAACCTTCAATTTATCGTCTTGACGAGCTTTCTCCTCCTGTACGTCGTTAAACGAATGTCTTTCTTGCTTACTAAATTTAATTTTATCATGAGGCACTAGTATTGCGAGGGGTGGTACCGGAGGTATATAAGCATGAGGCTCATAATTATCGTCTACGTAGTCGTTAGGATTCCATGCAACTGTTGTTGTTTTTATAGTAGTGGTCGTAGTTGATCTTTTGGTGGTTGTGGCTCTTGATGTCACAGGCGATGTTGTAATAGCAGAGTTTTCTGATAACGTGTCAGATGATATCGTCGCTGTTGCAGGAATAGTTATAATTCTTCTATTTTTATTTGATCTAATCTTACGTCGACTTTGTAGTTTTGGCACATCGAGGAAGAAAGGGTCAAATATTAAATCTGACTCTTTGTAATCATCGTAATTTATTGGTACGATCGGTTTCACTGCACTGACAACATTGCCCACAGTATAATTTAGTCTTTTTCCATTACTGTCGCTAACAGAAGCACTAGCAGTGACTATGACTCTAGGTGGACTTTTTGGTTTACTCGGAGGTCGTTCGGTTATTATTGTAGGTGATACAGGAGGAGCTACAGATCGAGCCGAAAGAGAAGATTTATCACCAGGTGCCGTGTCATCGCTTCTCTTGCGTTCATAGTAGAAAGGATTGAACGGTAAAGGTCGTTGTGCTGGTAAAGGTGACGGATATGGGAGTTTATTGTGTTTTATTGCTGTTTCATGCCTTTCGGAAGGTTGAAATGTCGGTCCTGGCCTCAAAAGTTGGTCTCTTGGATCTAATGTCGTAGGTCTAAATGGTGCTGGCTGAGGTCGTTGGATAAAAGGTGCTGGACGTGGAGCAGTTCTAGATGATTCATATTGGAAATGGTCAAATTGCTGTGGTGGGGCATGTGTAATATAAACTCCGTCTGCAGGGCGGAAGCTATGTCGTTGGAATGATATAGCCTCTGATCCTGGTCCTTGGTGACGATAAATAAATTCTTGAGGTGAAAGAAGTGAAGGATCCAACGTTGACACTGGAGATATTGATGGTGATAATGACGGATATGCCGAGGGAGCTAGCGAAGATAAGGCTGGTGAGGGTGAGGATATTAAATGAGGGATCGGCGAAGGACGCAACGACGGTGATGGTGATGGCAATACTGTAGATGGGATCTGTTTCGTTGTTGGTGGCGTTGGTGTAGTAGTAGTTATAGCTGATGAAATTGTTGTCGTCGGAGGATGTGCATAATCGTCTTCGTACTCCGTATTTTCATCATCTTCTTGATACTCTGTAATAAAAATATATTGTTTTAGTACGTAGGGACAGGATATAAGGATTACCAGGTTTATTGTATTTTATAAGATTACGAATGTATTTATTACGTGACAATTTAATTTCTATAGTAGCTAGCTCAAAATAATGATAAATTATTGATAAAAATGCAGAATTTAAACAATTTTGAGAAATGTTTATATTATGCAAAAGACATGCTTCATGCAAACCCATGACATTCATTTCACAATTCGGGTGACTGCTTTAATGAGAATTCAGGTCTAGGTACTTAATGATTTTTTTACACACAACACAATTTTTTAAAAATATTTTTTAAAATTAAATAAAACAAAGTAATATTTTATTATTTAACTATTATATTTTGTTATATTTTTTATTATTTTATTTAATTCTTATTTTTTCAAATTGTCTGGAGGCGGCAGTTTCTGCATACCACCAGATAGGCCTTACCTTACCTTGATACCTTGATTGTCATATATTTTTGTAAATTTTTTTAGAACCACGCCTGACGTATTTTTTATTGGCTTGTGACTGAGCATCATACTTTTTTTTTCTCGCTGAGGAGAAACCTAACCTAACCAACGAAAATACTAAGTGAGCGACAAAAAAATCTTATTTAGGCGACAAATCGTTTAAAAGTGTACAAATACAGATTTTTAGTCGCTAACTTAGTATTCTTAAGTGTCTCAGTTTATTATATTCCTTTTTTATTTTCTGTAGTTATTTCATATAAATGCGGGTGTGATACATTTACATCTCGAGAAAGTTTTACGGTGGTGGATGACCACGAAAAGAATTTCAATGTCTTTTGCACGCATTTTTGTGCATGTTCAATTGAATTATTCTTCCACTTTGTTCGTCAACACATGTGTCTATGAACAATGTGGAGACAAGTGCTTTTTTCACTTAACTAAACCGAATTCACAACACAATTTCCACTTCGTGTCTCAATGTCTCAAACATTGTTATGAAAATCTTGACCGTCGTCATTAAATGGCAGCAAAAACTTCCTCATAAACGCCCATTAAACATATTTTGGTTTGTATTATTCCCGATAGAAGGCGCTAAGCGACGCAATGTCTCGACGCAATTGCAGAGGCTCAAGATTGTTCGTGACCTCTACATCTTATCTTATCTTATCATGAGGTCGTGACTATGCCACGATGCACTTCGACCCTTCGGGACCTCTACATCGCCAATGATACGGACAGCACAACGCTGCAATCTGTCCAGTGCATCGAGGAGGTACTTGATGGAGCCATCCCACAAGTGCGAGCAATATTCCACTCAAGATCGGACCTGAGTTTTGTAAAGCAGGGATAATTGGTCAGACGTGAAAAATCCACGCACCTTGTTCAGGACACTGAGCTTCCGTGAGGCTGTTTTGATCACGGTTTCAATGTACTTCTTGGACATCAGATCGCAACATATCTCCATACCGAGCGAGTTTAAAGAGTCCCGTGCCGAAAGAGTGTAATAGTGCCCTAAAGAGAGGGAAGGGGAAGGAACGGCGATATTTTGGCTGTGAACACGCACACCTAGTTTTCTTAGCATTGAACTTTACAAGATTGTTAGACCCTCATTCAGATAAAAGGTTCAACACGAGGAGAGCTACCTATATAACATTGTAACATGTTTAATCTCTAAATGTCAAATGTAAAAGAGAAACCGTGTTTAACTGAAATAGATTTCATTTCTGTACCGTAGAACTTATTATTAACGACCGATAATAATATAATTATTACAAATTAAACCGCATTAATCAATTTGTTAGCCAACTCAGTATTAGAATTACCTTCAGTAAGTTCGTCATGTTCTGATAAAGATGATGAAGATTGATTAATTTGGGTAGAAAATGGATTTTTCGCTTCATCTTTTTTAATTTCTTGAACGGGATCCTCGGTGGAATCTGCGACTTCTATCGAATGCCCCTGTATTTTATCCTGCACCGTAGTAGGTGAATCATCTATTGATGAGTCAGTATCTTCTTCGCTAGGTTTAGTGTGCTGGTGTGATTGTTCAGTAGGCTGAGCTTGTGGTTTATTTTGTTCTGATTGTATTATAGGTGGTGCAGTGCTGCCATATAATTCTAAATTTAAGCTGTAAAACTTTTCAGACTTTGTACAATCTACTTCATCTACTCTTTCACATACTCTTGTCTCCTGGAAAAGAAAATTCTACATTAATAATATAATATGATCACACTCACCGACTTTGTCAGTGTAGAAACACTGGCCAACGAACACTATACGTTTACGTTAGGTTAACCTGACAACAGCCCGCCAGGATTGGGCTTAAAAAAATGCAACCGCGTGATAGTAAGCTGTTATCGTAGCATAAAGCACTTGTAAAACGACCTTTCTCATCGCAGGACCATAACACTACGAAACAGTTTTTTCTTATATAAGAATATTTTTAAACAAAAACTATTACAACCCCTCCTAATAGGAAGTTTAGTGACGGAGCAACTCCAAGTATTTAAATAAGTAGAAGAAAATTAAATGAAGATTTATACTAACAGAAGTCGACTTCCACTGATCGATTTTTTATCCGTTATGCCTGAAAGTACTTTAAATTTTTTAACCTGTCAAGCATGAGATTCCAGACACAATTGATTTTTCCATTGTCATCGCCCCCCGGTGGTATATTGCCGCTTGACAGATTTAAAAAGGTATTTCTGCCAAACCAATTTTTGAATCATAAAATTGAGAATTGAGATAGTAAAGTAAAATCCACTTGGAAAGTTATAAATCAAGAAAGTGGTAAAGCAAAATTTTCTGATAGGTGTATGGCAAAAGGCAAAATAATTGTACAAATCCAAAGCAGTTGTGGTCGACAATAAATGAGATTACTCAATTTAAAAACACCAAAGTCTCTAGCGACTGTCTTCTTGCAATTTTGCCGGATCCTAAAGACTCGATAAATATGGTAAATGCATTTTTTAGTAGTATTAGTACGTCCTTAGCTAATGAAATTTTGAAAAATACACATACTCCTGACAGCGCCACTACAAGTGTCTGTTGCAGTTCATTTGTACTACTTCAAACTGATCCCCAGGAAGTAGATAATATACTCATGGGTCTTGACTCTAGTTCAGCATCTGGTTGGGACTGTATCCCGACGAAGTTTGTAAAACAGAGTAGACATTTTGTAGTTCCTCTAATAAACCAACTCGCAAATTTATGTTTTGAGACTGGCACTTTTCCTATATCGTTTAAACGATCAATTGTCGTACCTGTGTATAAGGGTGGGGACAGAAACGATGTCAGTAATTATCGGCCTATCTCCTTGTTACCATGTTTATCTAAAATTTTGGAAAACTCCTAAATATCAGACTTGTCAGCTTCCTAAACAAAAATAAGTTAATATCTGAATCACAATACGGATTCAGAAAAGGTAGATCAACACAAGACGCTATTAAAGACTTAACAAAGTTCATTGTAGAAAAAGTTGATAAAGGAGAAAAGTGTCTTACAATATTTTTAGATATTAAAAAAGCTTTCAACACCGTTTCTGTTCCCATCTCTTACTCCAATACCCTCAAGTCTGCGAACTAAGACTTGAGGGTATTGGAGTAAGAGGCACAGCACTGTCTTTGTTTGAAGACTATCTTCGAAATAGAAAGCAGATAGTTAAAATAGAAACTGTTACCAGTGATGAGGAGTGTATCTCTTACGGTGTTCCGCAGGGATCTGTGCTTGGTCCGACACTGTTTTTGGTCTACATAAACCAACTTTGTTCACTACAGATCAACGGAGGACGAATCTTTTCCTATGCCGACGATACAGCTATAGTATTCTCTGGTCGGACGTGGGAAGCAGTCCAATCTACAGCCGAAGTGGGTTTGATTAAAATTGCAGCGTGGTTGAACTCGAACCTCCTTACACTTAATACGGGCAAAACCAACTTCATATGTTTTACTTCAGATCAGAGAACACAGCCTAATGATAGCTTTCAACTTAAGATTCACGTATGTACTGATCTGTCTGATCGTAACTGCCAGTGTCCTATCATTCAAAAAGTGAACAGCGTGAAATACCTAGGTGTAATGATAGACCAAAGACTTTCTTGGCACATACACCTGGAAATTATTTCAGCGAGAATCAGAAAATTAATCTGGATTTTTAAACAACTGCGATATGTCATGTCAAGTAATTTGCTCAATAAAATTTACGTAGCTCTGGCACAGTCAGTAATTACTTACTGTATTCCTGTGTGGGGCGGCGCCACAAAAATTAAATTTCTACATCTTGAGAGAGCCCAAAGATCACTTATAAAAGTGATGTACTCTAAGCCTTACAGGTTTCCTACGTGGGATCTATATCAGCTCTGCCGCCTTCTGACTGTAAGAAAACTATACATTCTACATCTTATATTAAAGCTGCATAAGGAACTACCATTTGATCCTGGAAAACTAAGTAAAAGGCGAACACATAATGTGGTGCCCTTACAGGCTACTCGTACAGTATTTGCTGAGCGCCAATGCGCCGCCAGATCCTCGTTTATGTACAATGTTGTTAATAAAAAATTAAATATCTACCCCAAAACGTTATATCAATGTAAAGATATCTTAACTAATTGGCTGAAATCACTCACCTATGATGAGACTGAAGACATTTTGAAAAGAATCAAATAATAGTAATATAAAAAAAAAAATACAACTAATCAAAACACACTGAGCCCACACATAATTCCTCACTTACTTTCTCTCCATCACACACACACACACACACACACACACACACACACACACACACACATACACACACACACACACACACACACACACACACACACACACACACACACACACATACACACACACACAGCTAGTGCAGTATAGACACTGCTCTAGCTGCCTCCAACTTGCTGGCCCAAAACGTACTTTCTCACGCCTTTTTTGAAGGAACCCATATTTTATGAAGGAGGGAACACATGTGCCGGAAAAGAATTCCAAGTTCTGGAACTACGACAAAGAAACGAGTTACTGAATTTCTTTGTCCGTAATGTTGAGGTGGAGACTGAATTGATGACTCCAAAGACCGGCAGCCTGCTCCTGAGTAGGAAGGGGAAGGTGAGACTAGGTCAAAAAGCTCTTTAAAACACTCTCCGTGATATTACCGATAGAAGACGCTAAGCGACGCAATGTCTCGACGCAATTGCAGAGGCTCAAGGTTGTTCGTGACCTCTACATCATATCTTATCTTATCATGGGGTCGTGACTATGCCACGATGCACTTCGACCCTTCGGGAACTCTACATCGCCAATGATACGGACAGCACAACGCTGCAATCTGTCCAGTGCATCGAGGAGGTACTTGGTGGAGCCATCCCACAAGTGCGAGCAATAATCCACTCAAGACCGTACCTGAGTTTTGGTAAAGCAGGGATAATTGGTCAGACGTGAAAAATCCACGCACCTTGTTCAGGACACTGAGCTTCCGTGAGGCTGTTTTGATCACGGTTTCAATTTACTTCTTGGACATCAGATCGCAACATATCTCCATACCGAGCGAGTTTAAGGAGTCCCGTGCCGAAAGAGTGTAATAGTGCCCTAAAGAGCCCTCTCTGGGGAAGGAACGGCGATATTTTGGCTGTGAACGCGCACACCTAGTTTTCTTAGTATTGAACTTTACAAGATTGTTAGACCCTCATTCAGATGAAAGGTTTAACTCGAGGAGAGCTCCGTTCCACCCGACCTAAGGCTTTGGCAATATAAAAGGCTAACAGCCACTGATTCACCACGTTCGTCAACAGCTTTACCCTAGACATGCATTAATACGCTTGAAGATCACCTTTAGACCGTTTCGGACAAAACTTGTATTGTCGATCATTAATTAATTAATCTCATAGGTTCGGCTAGTTATTTAGGATCCGTTCCATAATCTTGCAAAGAATCGAGGTGCCAGCTATTGGGTGGCAGTAAGCTAAGTCTGATCGGTCTCCCTTTTTGGGGATCGGTTGCAGATCGGCTTCTCTCCAAGATTCTGACACACGCAAATAGAGAGACCGCTTATTACGGCTCTACCGTAGAGCCGAAATAAGACGGGGAATAACTTCGCTGCGCATCTTTTGAGAACTATCTCTGGTACTTGGATGTAAGCTTCCCTAGTCAAACGCCCTAAATTTTAAAGCAGGGCATAGGGGTATTTTGCACTCGAATTTTAAGCATCCGCTTTGTAGTAGTTGTATTACTGCGGTGAGTAAGGTCGTCAAAACTCAAAAGGAAAGTAATATGTTAGGAGCAGGGGTACTCTTTTCCTATGCTGTTAACATAACGCTTTTTCTAGGACTGTACGTTTGTTTGCCACTCTTGTCGTATAAAAAATCGAGTGGAGAGATCCTACCTCTCCTGAACTTAGCCCATGCTATAAATAACAGTTAATTCTTTGTTTTAGGTTTATTTCCTTACCTGATCAAAGACAGTGCCATTTAAGCACAGGAACTTAATATCCATGGGTTCGTCCTGTTGACCGACAGTGCACACGTGGAACATCTGGCAAGAGGTCTCCAGGTCAGCGTAGTAACCGCCTATTACTTTCCCTGCGCATGTGAAGTTCGTCTCGGGTAGGTTGTCGAAGTCCAAGTACTGAAATTATATTATTTTAAAAACGTTAAAATTTAATACACTGGCTAAAGCGTATATTGATGTTAACGTCAGTTTTGTTGATTCCGGCTTTCGTATAGTAGATAATGCGATTTTAGAAGTAACAGTCCAATCAATTATAGAAATAGCTGGCTAAGGATGAAAAAGTCATACTCAAAAATGGTTTTATAATAGGAAAAGCCTCTTATAAAGATGCCGGTACTGTGAAATTTTCGAGAAAAGTAAATATAGGACTAGCAGTTGTTTAATGAAACTAACAATATGTTTTTTTTCAAGCAACAGTGCTTTGCTCTTTTAAATTTTGTTTTTCTGTTCTTATATCACTCGTTATAAGGAAACTAGTGCATATCGATTTCACTCAACGCTTATCATCAAGTAGTGTTCATAAACCGAGCATGTAAAAAACATTTATTTATTCTAATTCAATTGAATATAATATAAAACATGTCGACTTACAGATCAAGCTAACACAATGGCAAGTCATAGATAATGTGTAGAAATACAAATTTCGATAAGACAAAAATAATAAATATATTACAAAACAAAAAATTAAATACAGTAAGTATTATTTAAATTATAGAAATCCAATGTAAAATATAAAACGTCATCCGCCGACTAATGACGATGAGAGAGAATGAACGGATTCGGACTTTTTCATGTGGCTAATTTAATAATAATCTGTAACTTACAAAATATTTTTTTTTTTAATATTTGAAAGTAATATTTATTCTTACCCCGGGTTTAATGGACCTTGATATTCGAAATTCATTCTGAAATATAAATATCAGCAGCCACAGCCATACTGGAAAAGACAAAAAAATCAAGTGAATTCATTGATATATCAAGTGTGTTACAGAGATAAGCTTAAATAAATATTAGAAATGAAATATGAAAATAAAATCTTAAGACGATGGTAACCTGATGGTAAGATCACCTGATGGTAAGCGGTTACTGCCGCCTATAGACACCTGCAATAACAAGGAATAATCACTTGATATTGCAGGTGCGTTGTCATCCATAGTTCAATTATTATGGTTATTCACCTTGCAGGGCAGAGGCGGTGCGCACCACAAGCGCGCCGCCGGCTGAGATCCGAGCTTGCCGTCGCATCTGAAATACAAAGAAAGTTCGTAAACATTATTGTGAAAGAAATATCAACAAAGCCGTAGGCGTAGAAAAATAAATAATTAAAATATTAATCTGTGCATTTCACTAAAAATAAATATCCATAGACAATATTAGGTTCCGAGATTTAGAAATCTAGATTAAGTATCTCTGGGGAGTTACTTAGGTAGGTACATTAAATGTGATAGTCAAATTAATTAAGAAGTTAGGTGTTGCAGACGAAGGAGGTTATACTTTTTATATTGTTTTATTATGGTTTTTTTAGACGAAAATATTAAACGTCACTTGTCACCACGAACTGATTTTCTTTACACGCTAATTATATTTTATCGCCAACAATTTTTGGTCCTTCGAGCCGGATCATTATGATAACCAGGTCAAAGTCAATTCGTGGGGACGCGGACGCCCCTGTAAATTCTGGTATGGAAGCAGGTGTGCCTCATGTGGGTATTTTCGACCGGGCTTCGGGCCCCATTGCGGTCGAGGCGCCCGCTGCACATAATCCTGTGACCACAGTTTTATCAAGCCAGAATCTACAGGAGGCGAATATACAGTCCACAAATATTTACTCACGTTCTGCCGCACAGTCTAGTTCCCGAGCTTCCAATTCCTCAAAGTCGTCGGCCACTATACGGGCTCTTCAGACGGCTGCCGAAGCTAGGCTAGCGCGACAGCAATTAGAGCGTCAGATTGCGGCTGACAACGAGCGACGCGAGCGTGAGCTACAGCGGGAGGGCGAGCGGCGCCGTATCGAACAGTTGGAGCTAGCGGCGGAGCTTGCAACTATTGAAGCCGGCCAGAGTCAGGTTTCTGTGCGTTCTGCAGCTCGAACCGCAGAATGGGTAGCCGAACAGGTAAAGTGCTTTTCACTTGATTCTGCAGTAGAACGTAGCAAGCTACCGACGAACGCTCAGCGGGATGTACCTGACGCGTGCCCTATTATTTCGCCGCCAAATAATAGTAATCATCAGTGTAATCGTGACATAGACAAATTAGCAACGGCTATTTCGTCCGCCGTGGGCCACTCTAAAAAGGCCTGCGAGTTAACACAATTTAATGGTGACCCTATAGAATGGTTGATTTTCAAGAAAAATTATGATAACTCTAAGCATTTATTTTCTAACATAGAAAACTTAAGTCGCTTGCGTCACGTGCTGCACGGCCGGGCACGCGAGTGTGTCGTGGTTTTGTTGGCGACCGCAGATGATCCAGATGAAGTGATGCAGATGCTGGAGCAGACTTTTGCGCGCCCGGAGGCGATTGTATTACGCGAGGTTGCCGAGGTACGTGGTTTGCCAAGGCTATCACACGATCTAAAAGACATAAACAATTTGGCTTGTAAATTAAGAAATTGTATCTCCGTGCTCAAATTACTTAATCAGCCTGAGTACTTACACTCGCCCGAGTTAATGCAAAGTTTATTAAACAAACTTACTCCACTTTTACGTAGCAAATGGGTTGACTTTGCATTCACTCATATGTCAAAAGACATACCAAAATTATTAATTTTATCACAGTTCTTAAGCACGGAGGCTGAAAAGCATAATAAGTTTGGTATTTCAGATCAAAATTTATTACGTAGAGAAAATGTCAATGTGCTGTCAGCAAAACAAACTAGCGATAAGATTATTAAGGAGAATTGCGTTTTTTGTGAACAGAATCACAACATTAAAAAATGTTCTGCTTTCGCATCTCTTTCACCTGAGAAAAGATGGACGTGGCTTTACGATAAGAAATTTTGCTATCGCTGCATAAGGGGCGGTTCACACCGATGGAAAACATGTAAAGCGAAGCGTTGCGGAGTAGAGGGTTGCCTTCGTTTTCATCATCCATTACTCCACGGCTGTGAACCTCCGCCTTCTAAGAGCTTTACTGTTCCTTTCATAGAGGCACATTCATCTGGTCAAAATTCTCCAAACAAAGCTGTAATAGCAAACACCACAATGGGTGATACAGTGCAGAGGGTGTACTTGAAAATTGTTCCAGTAACAGTAAGCGGTCCCACAGGAAGCATTGAAACTTACGCTTTACTTGACGATGGCTCTACGGCTACCCTTGTAGACTCCGAGTTGGCGCGTGCTATCGGTGCCGTAGGCCCTTCTCATGTTCTTCGTCTGGAGGGTGTAGGTGGCATGTCTACTAACGCTCAAATTCAGTTAGTAAGTTTCACTATTAAGGGCCGCTATGAGACAATTTCTTATCAGGTGCAAAATGCTAAAACTGTAGACTCTTTATCATTATTATCTCAAACTATTCTTGATCGTGATATTAAAAATTATTTACACTTAGCAGATATAACAGATTGTCTGACTTTGGACAATGCTACTCCAAAAATACTTATTGGTGCTGAGCATTGGCATTTGTCAATTTGTAGGGAAGTGCGCGCGGGCTTAAAATCTCAACCTGTTGCAACTCGTACACTTTTAGGCTGGACTCTACATGGACACTCAAATAGTTGGACACGCCCTATAGATTTTGTTAATCATGCAAATGTTGACTCAGACACCCCTATCGATGTTATTATTCAGGACTTCTTTAAGCTTGATTCTTTGGGTATTACTAAACATGAGCCTAAAGTTAGCTTAAACGATCAGCGTGCTTTAGAGATACTGGAATCTACTTCGAAGCGACTGCAGTCTGGACGGTTCGAGGTCGGTTTGCTATGGCGCGATAACATCACTAGTGTACCTGATAGCTACAACCATGCTCTATCACGCTTCTTGTCTTTAGAGAAGCGCATGCAAAAAGAACCTGAATTTGCTGTCGGTTACAAAAATTTCATACAGAACATGCTTGATAAAGGTTATGCTGAAGAGTGTGAAGATTCATATGAGATTAGAAAACAAAATTCCTCTACAACGATTAAGAATATTCTTTGGTATTTACCTCATTTCGGCGTTGTGCATCCGCAAAAGAAAAAACTTCGCGTGGTGCACGATGCTGCTGCTAAAACGTTAGGAGTCAGCCTAAATTCGTTATTGCTCACTGGTCCTGATCTGCTGCAGCCCTTGTTAGATATTTTATTTAGATTTCGTGAGGGGCGCATTGCTATGAATGCCGATATATGTGAAATGTTTCCACAGGTGAGGATCAGACAGCAAGATCGAGATGCTCTTCGCTTTCTCTGGCGAGATAGTTCAGCTTCTCCAGTCAAAGAGTTCCGAATGACATCTGTTATTTTTGGAGCTGCCTGCAGCCCATGCACCGCTCTTTATATAAAAAATAAAAATGCAACTCATTTTAGGCACAAATTTCCTGATGCTGCTGAAGCAATCATTCGTGATCACTACATGGATGACTACATCGGAAGTGTAGACTCGATGGAGGAGGCATCTCAGCTTGCAGCTGACATTGTATTGGTCCATAAGGCTGCGGGCTTCGAGATGAGAGGATGGGTGTCAAACTTCCCTTCCGTGTTGTCGTCCATTAGTGATCATCTGCATGGGGCTCCACAAGTGTCAGACGTCGGAATAGGCCCAGTGCCATTTGTGCGCACTTTAGGGTTAATCTGGCAACCCCAAAGTGACACTTTTAGTTTTAGGATAGGTCTAGCTGACAATTATGAGCCGCCCTTTACAAAACGTAAGGTTCTATCATGTTTAATGCGAATATACGACCCGCTTGGATTGCTGCTTCCTTACACCATCGAAGGGAGAATACTGTTCCAGTCAACTTGGAGAACGGGTCTCGACTGGGATGTAGAGTTACCTGCTGCTTTGGTGGACGCGTGGGTGGCATGGCTGTCTAGGCTATCTTCGGTAAATCAAAGCAAAATATCACGCTGGTATGGTGACGGACCTAGCTGTCCCGTTGAGCGTGAGCTTCACGTTTTTTGTGACGCTAGCGAGCTGGCCTACAGTTGCGTTGCTTATTGGCGTTATGTCTACGCGGACGGCCGTGTGAAGATTTCCCTCGTTGGCGGCAAAGGTCGTGTAGCTCCCCTAAAGCCTGTGTCCATACCACGCCTCGAACTGCAAGGTGCTCTAATTGGGTCACGATTTGCGAAGTCTGTTTCCGAAGCCCACCGTTATAAACCGTCCCGTGTATTCTATTGGACAGATTCTACAACAGTTCTCAGTTGGCTTCGGAATGATAGTCGCCTTTTTAAGCCTTTTGTTATGCACAGAGTTGGTGAGATATCAGAAATAACCGACATTTCAAGCTGGAGGTACGTTCCAGGTAATCTGAACGTTGCAGATGATGCCACTCGTCCTGGTAATTCTCTCAAACAATGGTTTCTCGGGCCTTCATTCTTATTGTTGGATCAAAGCGAGTGGCCATCTGAACCTAAGATTTCTGCAGCGGCCCTTGAGGAAGTCAGGGTGACTCTAAAGGATGTCACTATGTTTATTGGTGTTAAAAAAGGTGCTGTCCCTTATACTGTGACAGCAGAGCCAAGTCATTTCAGTAAGTGGCTACGGCTGGTTCGCGCGACCGCTCGTGCTCACCAAGCCTGTGATAAGTTTCGGTCTTTTCTGGCAAAACGTAATTCATTTCCAAATTCTAAATACAACTGTGTTTTTGCTACCCCCGTTCATCCCATCCCCATATTAGTAGCAACTCATATCATAAAATCTGAAGAAGCTTTATTTCAACGTTCTCAAGTTGAGTGTTTTGAGGAGGAAATCGCCTGCTTACTAAATTCTACATCGATCCCCAAGCACAGCAGACTATTTCGGCTGGCAGTGATATACCAAGATGGTCTTTTGAAGTTGGCTGGCAGAATAGGTGCCGTTGAGGATGCCGATCAAGTGTCGAATCATCCGATCATCCTTGACGGAAGGCACCAAATAGTTCGCCTATTCATCAGTCATTTACACGAGAAGGCAGGCCATGGAAACAATGAGACAGTGGTCAACATGATTCGCGAGCGATTTTGGGTTTTAAGATGCCGAAATGTGGTACGTGATGTAGCCAGGAAGTGCCAGCTGTGTTCAAACAAAAAAGCTCAGCCACAAATTCCAAGACTGGGAGACATACCCGCTGTGAGACTGGCTCACCACCAACGGCCGTTTACTTTTGTAGGTGTCGATTACTTTGGGCCACTAGACATTTCGATTGGGCGCCGCCGAGAAAAAAGATACGGCGCGGTTTACACATGTTTGACATCTCGCGCATTGCATTTGGAAGTCGTAGCATCGTTATCAGCGGACTCTGCAATACTTTCGCTTCGGCGACTGATAGCACGCCGTGGTTGCCCATCGAAAATATTAAGCGATAACGGGACATGCTTCGTTGGCGCTAACAAACAACTAGCTATTTTCTTTGACGAGAAGATTCAAGAATTTGCTGCCAACAATAAAATCGCTTGGCAGTTTATACCACCCGCTTCACCATTTATGGGAGGGTGTTGGGAGCGCTTGGTGAGAAGTGTAAAGACAGCTCTAGGCGTCACACTGAAAGAGAGGGCCCCAAGCGAAGAAGTTCTTCAGACTGTTTTTGCAGAAGCCGAAGCACTAATAAACTCTCGACCGCTGGTGCATGTCCCTGTGGATCCGGAAGACCTGATTGCTCTCACACCTTTTCATTTTTTGCTTGGTGCACCTTCCTACCAACAGTTACCCGCTTCGTTACAACTATCTGACGGTGATTTGCTCGGAAGAAGTAATTGGAGGAAAGTTATGAGACTTAGCGATCATTTTTGGTCACGTTGGGTTAAAGAATATTTGCCCACCTTAGTACCCAGACGACAGCCGCAAACGGGCTCACCAGAGCTGCCTTTCCAAGTGGGCCAGGTTGTTCTTATAGTAGACGAAAGTTTGCCTCGGGGCATATGGCCTGTAGGGCGGATTTCGGCACTGCACCCCGGGAAGGATGGGGTAGTGCGTGTAATAGAAGTGACCACAAAGGCTGGGACTTTTAAGAGGCCGGCACGGAAAATTGTTCGTTTGCCATTAAATTAGTTTAGTTGTACATATTTCATTTTCAATTCATTATTTTATTTTGTCCATTTGTAGCCACTTTCGTCTGCACTGATTTAGTGTTGCCACACGGGGGGCGCTGTGTTGCAGACGAAGGAGGTTATACTTTTTATATTGTTTTATTATGGTTTTTTTAGACGAAAATATTAAACGTCACTTGTCACCACGAACTGATTTTCTTTACACGCTAATTATATTTTATCGCCAACATTAGGTTTAGAAGTGACTTATTTAAGATAAGAATGCCTAACTCAACCGAATCGTACAGGCATTTGAAAAAATACTCGTTCGAGTGTTTAAATAGAATACAGAAAATACAGATATCTAAATTCACAGGGTCGTCCCAAGTCCTTGTAACTCGGATAGCTGAAGAGTTCGCCCGGATTGCGAAAGGTCGCGGGTTTATTTCCCGCCTGAGGATATAATTTTTTTTAGTTTGATTTAAAAATTCTCAAATACATTTTTCTATGACACGTAAACGTCACATTTAACTAAGCTCTTATTAACTTCAGGTAAATCTCGAGGTTTTTTGTTTTGGCTAAAACTGATGGAGGTATATTAATTTAGTTTGATCAGCCATGATGCGGGGATAAGGATGATGCATCATATGACATTTTTTGCTTTTCTTGTCTGCGGCTAAAAGACACATGTAATCTGTAAATTGATTTATTTCATCAATAGTAATCAGGGTTACATAAGTAATATAATTCATTTGTACCGTTTTCATATAGTTATTCATTTTAAAATATGTTTAGCGCGCGTTACTTTGCAGTATTGCACTATCTGTATACGGAGGCGCTTCCCATAGGACAGCGCAAGCACTTCGTTCACTGTTCTCGATCGTGTTGGACTCTTAACGCATTTTGGAAGTTTTCTCGTTATCAAGTCGGTTTTATCAGCTAATACGATTAGATTAAGATTAATTATCATCATAAACACATACAGTGCTGTGACATTCATAAAAATTCGCCGCCGCGGCTGGCCAGACAATCTGAAGGTGATCCTGTAAAACTGGTGTTTAAAAGTAAAATATCAAAAATAAAGCAGAAGCCGGTGAAAATCCATTTATCATGTACGTGGTGCTTTTTCTTCGTGTACAATATTTTAATCGGTGATATTGCAAAGAATTCTTAACATTCCATTCTGTTGTTATTTTGTAGAGATTACTTCCTATATAACGAAGTGATCTATCCTAGTTGTGGCAGGATCTTCTGTTTAATCCGTTCTGCTACATCTTTAACTAACGACGGACTAAGTACGGATCCTTGTGCTGTCTCGTCCGGTGTCATAATAACTTTCTGGTTTTAGTGATCCTCACCATACAACTACGACCTATCTTCAAGATAACGCTGACACTGCATTTTAGTTGTGATTATTGAGTAGATGAAAGAGTTGCGAAAATTAAATTGTGCTAACTAACAATTTTTATGTTCATCGCTCTATAAGCTTTTGTCTGCTGCGAGAATATAGTCTATTGCGCAGTCTAAAATAAGAGGTTTGATGGATGTACCAGCAATCAATTCTTTCATGCATACATTAAAATAATAAATAAAACAATGATACATAACAGAACAATGACTGGGTCAAGCTCTTCACACAGCTATCACAACAATGGGGTTACCACATTTACAATTAAACATTCACAATGAATTGCTCCGATATGTCTCGTCCAAAATTACATAATATTAATAAAAAATCAACGCGGAGAATGCTCCACTTTAGGTAATAATTGAGGAACTGCAAATTGAGATGTGAATTGTTAAAACAAATGTGTGGGAAATATTGTTTGAATTGAAGAAACAAGAAGAGAAATATTAAAAGTACTGCCAATTCTATTTGACTGATTATAAGATAACTTATAATTTCATCTGCTGTATAACTTTTTTATACGCTTTCAATTCATCTAAATTTAGCTTTTAATTTTTATTTGGGTTAGAACTAGTTAGAATTCATTAGTATAAAACATGATTCGCCTTTCAAATAATAACTATTATGTGGGTACTATTGAGCATCTCACACGAACACATTAAAATAAGGTATATAGAAAGCTTATCTAATGAACGTTCAGATTAGTTTGTTCCTTTTTATACTCAATTAGAAACAAGACTTTAAGTTATGAGATAATTTTAAAACAAAGCAAAAAGATATCCTCTTATCCGATTAGTCTGATTATTTTTTTTGTGTTTATTTAATCAAATCATACGAACATCCGTACTACAATTTGATTATTTTGAAATATTAAGAATTAGACTGAGCTGGGGTTAAGTACTACAAATAAATTTGCTCCTAAGCTAAAGTTAAGTTAAGGAATTAAAATAAACTCCACATGGCTATGTGGTAATCGGTGTCCTAAATCCCGCTCGCAGTGAACATAATAGTGGTGAATGTTATCCGATATCGTGAAAGCTGTTGCAATGGTTGTGTCAGATTGTCCTAGGGCGTGGCTTCCTCAACGTAAGGCGACGGCCAGTGGACCGGCACGAATCTGGAGCAGAACCAGCCAGGTAACGACGTGGGCACATGCAACAAGAGAACGCTTCACTGGTCGGATTATTTGATCAAGTACCATTGCAAATTATGTCTTTAGATCATACAGTAAGTATCGTATAATAGGTTTACACATTTACAACTGAAAATAGTTCTTTTAGGTATATGTATCGCTCGATTTTTATGAAATTCCCAGGGGTTTGATCAAGAACTGCAAGTCACAAAATTATTTTTAAACGTAATAAAATCCATTTTTTTGACCCTAAGCATGGATTTGCTTAGGCTTGTGACAATATAGGATTTTTTTTTTTTCTTTTTCAAGTGACGGTTCTATCAATATTTTGAGACTTAGTTACAAGTGGGGAAAGTTTAACACTGGGCGCTTTTTCCATAACCCGTAAATAATTTATAATATAAGACCCTGACCTTTTGATCAAAAACCTAATTTTATCATAAACCTGTGACATATCGAACAATAATGACAAGACTCTGGAACTGCATTTAACTTTGTTAGTTATCCTTGTCTGGTACGTAAAATTGTGGTTTATACCTACAGTTTTACATAACATACCTACAATTTTACATATAAGAATAACTAATTAATAATAAACGACAAGTTATCTAAATTTATGTTATTGTTAGACAATATCTTGAAAGTATATTTATATCAATATTCGGCTTGAAAGTATATTTGACGGCCTGCTGGCCTAGTGGTCTGTGCCCCTTGCTATACAAGCTACTTGGACGGGAGGTCCCGGGTTCGAATCCCGGTAGGAGCAAATGTTTATATGATGAGTACGAGCATTTGTTCACGAGTCATGGATGTTTATATGTTTTTTTAGTATATTTCTAATATTTATATACATATTATTATCATTATTTATCCGTTATGTAGTATCCATAACACAAGCTCTTAACGATGCTTACTTTGGGCTAGATAATAGGTGTGAGTGTATGAATATTATTATTATTATTATCAATAGAGAAAACTCACATAACATTTATTTATTATTTATTTAACAATTTATGTACACACAATAAAAAACAACAATGAAAACATAAACAAGGACAACAGAGTACAAGGGAACTGCTTATTCCTAAAAGAAATCTCTTCCAGTAGCCCTACGACTAGGAGAATGAATAAATAATGGTAGAAATGGTGTGTACTAAAATATAATCAACATTATAATTATATAAATAATATGTATATAAACAAAAATTCCCAACAATACATACAAATATAACTTAAAACACAAAATAATAATAAAAATAAAACAAGTAAAAAGAGGATTATAGAATAGAAAGATAATGTGCTTTAACTCGTGATTTGAAAATTAATAGATACAGTTTCGCAATCACGGATAACATTTTATAGGTTTTCGAATAAAATCAAACATCAATCTCGTAGAGCAAGTCTAAATCTTAAATATGTTGATAAACATTGCGCCATGTCCTGGACAGTTATAAAATTGGTTCATGTATTGCTTTTGTTACACAATCAACATAGCCTTTAAAAATATCACAAATATTTACGCTAAATAATATAAATTTCTGCATTGGATTTTGTTAGGTATCTCTCACTTTACAAATTGTAGTTATGTATAACGTTAAAATTATCACATTGATTTTTAGAATTTTTCGAAAAAACTAATTGAAATAATTTAAAGTTTACGTGTGGTATTTGTTTTATTAACATGAAAACTATTTGATACATGTCATAGTGTAGTATAATTATTTGAGAATACCAATATGTAGTAATTAAGTAAATACCGATATTTTTTTATAATACAGGACTAAAGTTGGCAACGTATGTTTTAAATGTGTATTTAAACATTTTAGACTAGTATCTAGACAATACCCATAAAGGCATAAGTTTTTTTTATTGTTATTTATTCTGTAGTGATTTTAATAATTTTTTTTGAATACTGATATTGATATTGATATTTCTCTGTAAGAAATTCGCTAGAACGTTAATTACACAGAATACACAAATATGTGCTATAATTTTGATTAAATGAAAACACACCCAGGAAATTAACAGAGTTACATGTGACACCAGGTAATTTCAAGTTAGGTTGCACAGAACGAAGCTGATTGGGTGTAGGTACTATCATCGCTAAAAATATGTATACATACGTTAAAGGTTTTAAAATACATATATGTAAACTGTACCTTATTACAATTACAATAGTCTTTTAGAGTATATTAAAAAAGTAATTTTATTTATTTTATTAAGTAACCGCTTACCGCAGGTGGGCCGTATGCTTGATTGCTACCTTAGTGGTATAAAAAAATATACGTAACGCAAAGCCGTTACTCAGGGTTAGGTGTCATCATATCAGAAATAAAACAATCCCATACTCTACATTTGCTTGCAGTAACCTCCCTGTATTAGTTTAAAAGTTATACAGTTTAAAAATTAATAGAAAATTTATGTATATGCACCTAAAAATAAAACTACATAAAATTTTGTCAAATAATGTTTGGTGAATTCCGCTTGAATGTTAGGTATTGCTTGGAATTGAAAACGATAGATAAATAGGTTGTGTGAATTTGTTTTAAACAGCAGGCCATAATACGCCTATATGACTTTAGGAATTGCGTTTTAATTAACAAAATCAACGTCATATACATATAAATTGTCAGTTAGTTTCTATGGTCAATTTATTTTTAAGTGCTCAGCGAAGAAGAATGAGTGTGAACTAATTATACCTAATACGGCATATCAAAATAATTACAGAGTAGGCTTTTTTCTGTTATACAATGATTGTCTGTCTATAGCTTTGTAAGATGTAGGTACCTATCATACACAACCTTAAAATTATAAAGCGTTGGATTCATACGAAACGATTATTGGTAAGTAAGTACTTTGAATTATGTATTCCACATGTATTACAATCCATTCATCATTAGGTACTCTTAACTTACGCAATGTAACGAGAAAGCGATGTTAATATTTACTTAACGTCGTTAAGATTAAAGTAATTACATATTATAAAACATACATTATGATTTTATTATCATCAACATTCAACTAGCTGATAGACGTGACATTGTTAACGTTTTTGTAAGAGTTATAATTATATGTATAGCGCAATTTACTATAGCTTTAATATGGCTTTTGGGCCCAAATAAATTTCAGAAAATTAAAGAGTAGAAAAACGAGAGAGCGATTTATGAATGGGATGTTGTGCAATAAGTGGTATTATTTAACAACTGTATAGTATAAACTCTAAATCTATTTTATACAGGCTGTGATTGTAGATGTTATTTTATTTAATTAAGAAAAATATTACGGAGAGTATTTAAATGATCCAAACCCACTGGTTTTTTAACAACTACAAGGTGCTAGATTAGAAGGCTAATGTTTACAGCACTAATATCTATTTTACTAACATTTTGAATATTTTTTTACATGGTTACTTATCTTGGTTGGATTATCATCATCACCAGCCTATATACGTCCCACTGCTGGGCACAGACCTTCCTACATGGGAGAAACACATGAGGAGTTTAGGCCATAACACCACCACGCTGGCCCAATGCGGGTTGGTGGGTTAAAGCGGTTACAGGAACAACCGGGACCAACGGCTTAAAGTGCCTTCCGAAGCACGGAGGAGCTCGAGATAGCAAACTTTGATTTACCCATCCCAGGATCGACCATCGCGAAAGTTGCATTGTTTTTCGTATCGAAACCAGAGCGCTCAAACCCAAAACGCCACCGAGCTCCTCAATATCTCCATAATAATCTTTGCAAAATATGTGATTTTTTTCATATTATGTACCTAAATAACATGTTTGTGTAATTACTTTATTATTATTGAACTTTTTCATTGTAGCTATTACAAAACAAAACTAAATGTATACAGTAGTAGTGTGGTAAGGGAGGACTTATCTCTATTAGAGATCTCATCCAGCCAACCCGTCATGGGTGTGTGAGTTATAATGTCCAATTGTATGTGAGGTATGTGTGTCTCTTCTCACTTTATACAGGGTGGTCCCGTCAATGCGACGATTAATTAAAACATGGGCTATATTAGTTCATAGAATTCTATATTAGTTTATAAAAATGATGAGTATGTGTTGATTAAAGTACCTATATAAAACAATGTATATAAATATGTCAAATTATAAAAAAGAGGATACTTCAAGGTCACTATTAACTGAAAAAGTGTTTAAATAAAATAGAAAAGTCAAAACTTGTAACAAATAGATGATGTATTTGCAAGGAGCAGCGAATGTTTGCAGAGTCCCCGGAGAGAAAGATGTCCATTGTCATGGCAAACACCTTCCCAAAAATTCGTTACCCACTAAATAACTACATAACAGGGCCGATTTTTCAATCATCAGATACCATTTATACAGAGAATAATTTTGACAACTTGACAGTTAACTATCTGTCGATCCATAAAAACTATTCGCTAGATAAATAATATCGCTTGAAAAATCGCGTTTTGGACTTTGATTTTGATTCTAATAAGTCTTAAATAATGTCGGTTTTTACGTCAACATCAAGCATAGAGAAATTAAATGGCTCGTTTGTTTCTCTTTATATTATGATTATTATTAGAAACACTAGAAAAAGATTGACAGTAAACACGTGAGAGTTTGTGTAGGTAGATTTATCTAGATCAAAGATTTAAATTAAATTTACATGCGACGGTGTTTTAAGTCCACTTTGCGTTATATAAATCATTTATTTTGGAAAATTTGGACACATTGATGAGTTTCTTATGTAAATTTCCTAGATAAGACCACATATTGTAATTTGTAGGCAGTTTGGGGTTTTTAGGCTGTTTTGTGGGACAACCACCACACCATCAACTTATTCTATCAATATATGTGTAACCTATAATATCAGAAATTAATCACGAAATGTATACCCATAAGTAATTTAAAAATAAAGTCAAATCGCTTATTTTATTTTAACATAAAACAGTAATTAATTGTTTAAATGAGTATCAATAATTTGTAATCGGATCATTTTAGAAGAACCTGTAATCAATTTATAAACAATATGAATAACATTAGTTGCTTTTCTTACAGTCATACATACACAACCTTATACTGAATACGAACTATATAAGGCTGGTAACATAACGGTGTGTTGGCGCATTCCGTTATGTCATCAAGTGTGTCGGCGTCGGCGATGCTCACACAAATGGCGGTCACTGTGTTACCAAGTATAAATTTATTTTAATACATATATAAGAATCGAGCATTTCATACGACGTTTATTATTTAGTAATTAGTTGTAATTATATATATTTACTTTGCAATATTTATGAAACACGAGTCACTAGTAAAGTTGAAAAGATTGCATATAGTTTGATTTACGTATTCCAATCCAATAAAGATTACTTACTAAGGCGTTGTTAAGCTTTTTCCATCATTTGGTAGCCTTTATCCTATTTCTAAATAGTAGTAAGTAATCAGTGTAGTGTTATCACTGGCTTTTAAGCTACTGATAACACTACACTAATTGGGATCCTAAATAGGAGACACGTAGTGACGATGTAGAATCGCTTTGGGTTGCAGGTATCGAATGACACCGTATTTATTTACACAAATAAATAATAAATACATGAAACATATTTAATATATATACTTCTTATTGAAATTAATATTATTAGCATTTTACTTTGTAATATTTCACTTTAATTCTGTTGTCATTTAGTGGTCTAATACAAAAATATTTATCAATACCACTGTTATTATTGATTTTTGACGGGGAAGAAATTGTAATATAATTTGAAAAATAATAATATTAATAATTAAAATAGAATAAATAATATTTCATATCACAAATAAAAATCTCATGTGAATTTCGGACTTTATTATAGAAATGATAAAGTACAAAATTCATATGAGATTTTTATTTACAGTTAGATTTTATTGGCCGCCCGCGTGGATATTGGTTATCGCGCCAAAAGTAGGTTATGTCCATTCTCACGATGAAATCTATTTCCATTCCAAATTTCATCCAAATAGGTTTAGCGGCTTAGGAATGAAAACGTAGCAGACAGACAGTTACTTTCGCATTTATAATATTTACTAGCTTAAGCCCGCGGCTCCGCCCGCGTGGATGTTGTTTATCGCTTCAAAATGTATCATAGTTATTTCTAGGCTATCAAACTTGTCCATACCAAACTTCATCTAAATCAGTACAGTGGCTTAGGCGTGAAGGGATATCCCAAGTCCTGGGTGGCTCAGTGGTCAGAGCAGTCGCCCGGATTGCGAAAGGCCGCGGGTTCGATTCCTGCCTCAGGACGTGAAAATTTTTCTAGTTTTATTCTATTTTAATTACTAAGTAATTTTTCAAACATTTATAATAATGTTAAAATCAAAGATTAAGAATAAACAAACTTACTTTCCCATTTATAATATTGGTTCGGATGAAAATTTACTGTCTTGTTTTTATAATAATTTAAATAAATCTTTGAACCGTGTAATATCCGTTTTGGAAGCGGAGCGATCGAGGCCGAATTCACTAAACTATAAAATTTAAATTATATAATTTAAAATTTAAATTAAAAATTAAAAATTAAAACTATTTTCTACTTCTTCTTCCTTTTTTCTAGTTAGGAAATAGGATATGCATTATCCTTTTTTCAAACAAGTACCTACTTTCCTATAGATGAAGTTGGAGGCCTTAGAAGACGTAAGCTATTTAAGACAATATTTTATTAAATATGGAGGCTCCACTTAATGACAAAGTCTAAGCTCAAATCTGAATCATGAATGAAATAATGCACTCCACCAAATTGGCTACCTACTTAGAACTACCAGCGACTGAAGAATACATTTATTAAGATTAGAAAGGATCTAAAAAAAGCAAGTAAATTTTCATTCCACAAATATATTGACTGCTGTATAAAATTACATTTAAGTCAGAAATTATTAATTGTGCAGTCAAAGTTTATCTGAGGTCATCTCATCGGTGTTAAGATTCACGTGTTTTGACATTATCACCTTGAACATTCATCTGTCATTGAGATAACATCAGACATTAAAGGTATTGAGACAGTTGTTGCACACGCTTTTAATATCTTTAGGAAATGAACCGTGTTACGACGTATATAGTTATGTTCACTGCCATTTTTCTATGAAATAGATGTTAACTAAGGGAATTAAGATTACTAGTTGTTGTAACATAAATGTCATATTATGAACTTATTGATGAATCATGTCAAGCACACCTACCCGAATTCGGTCACCGATACTTTCCCAAGATAAAACGAATCGAAATGTCATTTACAGGTATGCAACAGACACAGAATCGTGACAGAGAAAATGTAACACATTGTAAGAGTCCAGTATCGGTTTATGATCGATTGTCTGATCGTCATGACAACTATTGTGCCACCGTCAAATTTTATCTCTCAGATTCGAATGCATTAAAAGTTCTGTGTCATTACGATTGGAGTCTCGTACTCTTGCGACATAATTTAGTAAATATGGAATACGACAGGTCATAAGATAGTGCATGCGATACGCGCAAACAAAACCACGAACAATAGTTCGCCTACTCGGTGCACAATTAAGTTAATAATTTCGACCAGGTCACAGACGTGGCGAATATTATTAGAACCATATTAGGTCGTCCTAACTACCGGTTATGTATTTAATACTCGACTGATTCACGACTCGATTATGCTTATCAAACGCTTCTCGCTGTCGCCTACACTTCACTTTCAATTGTTACGTTTATGGTACCGGTGTATTTTTAAATCATCTTAAATCACATCTGTCTCAAGTTACGAAATTGTCTGCATTTTTGCAAGACGAAGAGTGACATGAAAATTTAACGTACCTGTATAGTCGGCTTTACCCAAATTGTTTTCGCAATATGCCGTGTATGAACTCTGTAATGCGCTAGGTCGACCAAGAATGAGCGCAGACGTGATTGCTTGTCCTAATATAGTGTGATTCAATACGATCATGGCTCTTGTTAGTGTAGGAAATAGTATTAACGTCATGTTGAGATCAGAGAGTACTACATTACGATCCCCGAAAGACACTGATTGACGTTGAGTCACAAGTCGCTTCCTTCCGGGAAGCATTACATCCCGCTACTGGGTTGAGACTCACCACTTGCAAAATTACTAATAGATTTCGTCGGGTTCATGTGATTATTTGCGCTATGGACAACAGGATAAAAACATTAAATGAAGGATATGATTGTCATATCTTCTTATTACACTCAGCCGATTGGCAATGCGCTGCGTGATGAATAGGTTGCCTACTTAAGAGGTCATTGTACTGACTTGCTAAATAGTGCGTATCCTGACGAGTTGGCTGCGGTGCGAAGGACGAAGGTCAGTAATCACGTACACCAGGATTGAGGGGGAATGCGTGGGTACTGTCTTTGTCATACACAATATAACGCAAACTGAGTTTGAAATTACAGGATTACGCGGAAAGATGCTGGAAAGAAGGGGAATAATTTAATTTGAGACACGATCAGACACAGTAATCAAAACAAATTAAACCGGCATTTTTTGAATACTTTTTTTAATTAGACAAAAAACTTTTTTGGATCAGAAAAGAGTATTTCATAATTTTAAAAATGGAACACGTAGTTTTTCTCATGAGTTCGCTTGTCATAGCCGATTTATTCCTTCATCCATAAACCTGCTGGGTTTTTATTTAGTACAGGGATATCTTCTAGACCCAAAGTCATACACACACAACCTTGTTAATAATGATACCACGGAAATACCTATTGGGTTAGTACTGAAATATTACCATCCATATTAAATTAATAATTTCAGGTTTATTAGCTGTGTCTAAGATTAAAAGCTTTGGATATTTGAAGAATCAGTCAAATTGAATTTGTTTCGAATACTACAACATCGTTTACCTATATTTAACCCATAAACAAGAAAACATCTTTCATATAAACTTAAGTTTACTCCCGGTATGATAACTATAATTTTGATTTTAACCGCATTATGTTTTCAATGGAATAGAATGTTTTTGGTTGAGTGACATGAAATCTTTTAAGAAAAAAAGAACAAAAAAAATACAAGATATGTCTTATCATTAAAAGACATAAACAAGATAAACAAGAGTACAGCGATTTATGTTTATTTTAGTTTAATTTATGATACCCAACACTAAAAAGTTTAAATATTTCGTTAGTAACTTGTACCATACTCAGCGCCGCACCGCCTCCGTCACATTCCGAGACGTTTCCTCTGTCGTTCTTACAAATTTTTTGTTGTTTGTTCATCTACAATGATGAATGGAGTCTTGATTGAATAATTACGCTTCACAAACAGTAGCTCTTTGCCTAATCTTTCCTAGTATTGTCATTGGAATGCGATATCAATTGAATAAAATAATTCTGCCAGTTAAAATTATTTGATCTACATGTTATCTTGATGATTTCATCATTATTTTCGATAGTGTAGGTTAGAAATCTAGTTGCATAAAAAGAACATGACACTGCTAATCAAATCTAAAGTAGGTTGAAATAGATAAGGGCAACACCATAATTTTCTTATTAAAGAAACATGCCTATCTGTCGGAAGGGATGAAAGGGATATGTCTGATACAACTTTTAGATTAAGACAAAGTGTGAAGTTTGTAAATTCTCCGCAAATTAAAACGGACACGATGAATCAAGTTCTAGTGATATTAAGTAATACAGAAAACTATGTTTCGATTTATTAATGGGCAAAATGTCATTACACGCATAATTTTTGCGGCTATTGCTCACTTAGCACACTCGGTTTATTCGTGGCATTTACATTCTGGTAGCATTTCGACAGAAAAGTTCCCATGCGTTTGCTGACGTTATATAATAAGCAGACGACCACGTTACTAAGACATTTGACCTCACAAGCCATGCCTACAAGTTATACTGATGTCCCTGGATAACGTTTAAGCAAATACAAAATAAGGTAACTGAATAGGTAATTTGAATAGATTACAGTTACCCAATTTAGTTTCTAAATCTTCAAAGATAGGACATAGAAAGTGTAACGGATTAACAAAATAATAGATAGCTAAGTAATTTAGATGTATACACGACAACACATCAAGTGTAACAGTTGCACTACGAAAGCCGCCTCTATTACGAACGCAGTAAGGGTGGTCTCAAAGTTAAACTATTGAATTAGAATGACATTGAATTAGAATCAATTCCTAATATAACAATATAAATGCGAAAGTTTGTATGGATGTTCGTTATTAAAATTGGAAAGGACCTGGATAAAATGTGGTACGGATATAGTAGATTAGACGAAATATATAAACGATTAGGTAAACGAAATGCAATAGCTATAAGTGGAAACTTTGTTGGCATTTTGTTTAGTTTAATGGAGTTCATTAACATACGTTTTTTGTCATACAATCAAACGTCCACGAATTTAATAGTTAGTGAATTAACAGAAATTAATTTAAACGACTTATAATGATATACCATTTCTGTGTTATATATTTTTATTGATTTGACAACAGTTCTTTGATTACTTGTATCTAATAATCTAATAATTATTTTAATAACCCGTGCTTTGTTTCGATTTTTTAACTCTACGATAGGTTGTAAGCAGTAAATTGTTATTACATACTTCAGATAGTATCTCTGATTTCCATTAAAACTTTGACTAGTTTCAATTGAGTTTAAAAAATGTAGACTGTGAGATAATATATTGCATGTCATTCTCTAAAAATGTCATGTTATTGAATCATGGAAATCATTTTTGCTTACAACATTATTTTAATAAATACCTACTTTATATAACAGCGATAATTTGCTTTAAATTACTATATACTCTTTTTAACAAAATCAAATCATACATAACCAATACACCGCAGCTCTTACTTCATAGAAGAGAAGTACTTATAGATTATTCATAATAATGTCATGCGAAATGACTGTAATGATAGTTTTCTCTTTACGAGACACTATGAAGATTTTATATCTTTGTTTTCTTGTTTCTCCGGTGTAGGTACACTGATCAGAACAATTTTCTAATTTAGCCTGTTTTGATAATCATAAAATATGTAAATATAGATGTACCTATATCTATTTTTAATTTTAGGTAGGTATATTTTAGCTTTTTGGCTTGTTGATGTTTAAAGAAGGAAGATAGAACTCGCTGAGAACTATTTCTTCTAAATAATCAGTCTACGATTAAAACAATATACATGTACCAAGAAAAAGCTCAAAAAAATATTAAAAACAAAAGCTCTTAGCAACTCATGCTGTTCTGAAAAAGTCCATTTACACGAGTACCTTCTGAAGATATTAAGTGTTGAAAATAACTTGCCAGGACTAGAAAAACGCGATCCTATAACGAATCCTATCCCTTTTCCTGTTATATATATTATTGACCACGGACGTTAAATTCGACTTGCAACAGTGAATCATTCTAGCGAAAAATATTCTTGTGCAAAGGGTCTATCTTGTAATGATATTACAAGTCGACAATAGAGAAATAACAGCGAAATCTTGCAGCAATTAAATTTTATTTGGTCATTCATCAGCTAACTCAACTCCTGCACGGATATTGTTCCCATGACCTTTCGTTTGGTGGCCGTAGACAAATATTTTATTTTCTGTAAGCCTTCCGCAAAGTACTTCCACGTGAGTAGCTATTTTGATTGTTTTAGCGTCGACATCCGCTTGTTTTGCTTAAGTATCCATGATTTCTAAGTATTAATGAAATTAAGGCGATATTAGGGTAACGTTCTTAATAGTTAACTTGTCTTCGTAACTGTCTGAAAAAAATATTGAGGTAAGCCCTTCGTGAAATAAAAATGTTAATTAAAAATATACGTTGTGTATAAATTAAATATTTATTTTCATAACTCGATGTTAAAATCGAAAAGCATACGAAAATGATTATCAGACATAACTCAAAAGGTAGGTATGGAAAAATCTTATTTGCATATAAAAGGAACTTTTATAAATATAAAATTCACGACGACTAGATAAAATATTGTGCTTATTTCCAAAACCGAGCTAAATTCAAACGAGTTTTTCAACGACTATTACGACCTTGCTACAGGCAATGCAACGGAAACGAGTTAATTACTCGGATAGTTGAAATCTAATTAACAAATTGGATAGTGTTTTTCTAGAGCAAAGGAACATTTAGAATGGCGAAAGATAGTAACTAGCGCCTCCAATATGAAAAATTAAGATATGTTAAGTGATAGAAATAATTGTATTGTCATTTATTATTTTAGTGAGCACTAGATATTTGAAATTTTACAAGATTTATGTTATTTTATGACCAGTTGTTTCGATTAGTTTATAGCGGTCGTGGTTACGAGAAGACTGAAAGATGTCAGTTATCTTTATTGAGTGTATGTTACTAAACTTGATTGTCACGTCTTGTGTGATATTTTATATGTCCCGGTTTAGGCATATGGAGCTCACGGTGTCTTTCGCTCGTACCTAGTATGTAGACGGATTGGATACTTTATTAATTGCTTCATAGAATTAAGGTCATCTATCGTAATTTAGATTTAAACTAATTTGTAACAAAATAAAAATTGAACCAGCTTCAATCACAATCCGCAATGGGATGTTTGTGGGCACGCGCCGACTACAAGTGCAATGGACGAATTTTATTTATAAAATTGTGTTGAAAAGGAAATTTCACGGACGAACAGCCGTGGACTACCTACGAACGTGACGGTATGGATTCAAGCTTCCGTGTCGTGTTGTATGAGATGTTGACGTACTGATTATGACATCGTAGATTATTGCATTAGGAAGTTGGTGTTGAGACGTGAAATGGAACGTTCGGGGGTATCTAAAATTCTGTTTTTATATACAAAGCACGGCAAATGACTCAACGCCACCTGATGTGATGCGGTAAGAAGAATCCATGCGAAGACAGCTAGTGCTTTGCAGGCCCATAATATGCCTTTTCACCCCTCTTTTGAAGGAATTCCGAAGAATCCGAAGACGGCACGTATGCTTCTAAATAGAAAGGGAGAGGTGGGATAAGGTCGAAAAGCTCTTGAAATTACATTAAAGTTAATTGAAATCACACGACTTACCCAATTAATTTCCAATGATATTTTAATTAAAAATACCTGCCTACCTACCATAAAAATACATTCAATACTTAGGTATTAGTGTATTCTTTAATATTGTAGAGTCGTGCCCGCCGGAGGGTTGGCAAGGGTCACTTTCCTACCTTACACTTAATAAGAACAACATTCCCGCGACCATGAAAAATTAAATTATTTATGTAATGACGAAACAAATTTGCAAGCTAAAAAGAAAACACAAGCTCAGAAAAATACAAATTACAATCAAAATGCTATCCTATATCCAACAAGGTTCAAAGTACCCATTTTTTTATATACAAATCACGGCAAATGATTCTACATCATTTGATGTGAAGCGATAGGAAGAGTCCATATGCGAAGACAGCTAGTGCAGTTTAGACTCGCTCTGCCTCCACCTTGCCGACCCAATTTGCATGAAATGGTAAACTGCTTAACAGTTTACCATTTCATGCAAATTGGGCCGGCTAAGCCCCTGTAATACTACTCACAGGTTGGCAAACTCTTAAGTCTATCTAAACTGTAATATGGTAAGGTAAAGTTTGTCAGTTTCGGGGATGTAGGAGGTAATCTCCCAAACAACACATCTTATTATAAAAATTCTTTCACTAATATTTAAAGGAGGAGCTCGGTTGCGTATTAGTTTGAGCGCTCTGGTTTCGATACGAAAACAAGCAACTTTCGCCATGGTCGATCCTGGGATGGGTCAATCAAAGTTTGTTATCACGAGCTCCTCCGTGCATCGAAAGGCACGATATGCCGCTGCCGCTGGTCCCGGTTGTAACTGCAACCGCTTTAACCCACCAACCCGAATTGGGCCAGCGTGGTGGTGTTATGGCCCAATCTCCTCATATGTTTATCCCTTGTAGGAAAGCCTATGCCCAGCAGTGGGACGTATATAGGCTGATGATGATGATGAATATTTAGATCTAGTAGCCGCCCGCGACTTCGCCAGCGTGGATACTGGTTTAATAGTAGCCCACAGAACATTGATGTTCCGTGAGGTAGCCTATGCCTATCTCGATTACTTATTTTAATACTTATAAAATCATTCCGAAAGCCTGGTTTTCAGGGAATACTTATAGAAAAATAAAGGGGTATGGTACGTTACGAGTATTTGAATGCCCATTTTAGTAACAATACTCACGTCACTTAAATTTTTTAAGTAACGATTTTTTGAGAAGTGCTCAATTTGCCGTTTGCCAATTAGTATTAGAATATGACAGTACTTAAAACATTTAAGAGCGACTTTATAGAAAGCGTTTGAGTATTGGGCCGCGAGTAAAGTAGTCCAGATTTATTGACTCGTTTTAGTCAAATAAAATAACAAAGAATAACTTGCCGTCACAATAAACACCCAGACGATATCTGGGGCGTAACATAGTCAGTGACAAAAGTGACATGACAGCTCTCTTACGAATCACATAACAATGGCGAAAGCAGAGAATCAATGAGAATCTATTTGTTGAGAGAGTTTAATCGCAGTATACAGTGCGCAGTCGCACGGGGTGATTGAAATTCAAGCAACACAAAAAAATAAAAAATTACGCAAAATTAATTATGTTGTGAACTATTAAGCACTTACATATCAGACACATGACCCCTTAATATGAAACGCGGACTAAAGTTAGAACTGGTTTAAAACTGATGCTGTCACTGTCTTTCTTTTCAAATATAAGAGACAGTATCAGTTTTAGACAAGAGGGAAATTCAATAACAAGAGGGATAGGTTTTGTGAACTTTTGTGTCGTGTTTTATTGGTATTGAGGAGCTCGGCCAGCTCGGTTGCATAGTGGTGTGACCCCTCTGGTTTTAATTACAAAATCTAAGCAACTTTCGCTATGGTCGATCCCGGGATGAATCAATCAAAAGTTATAATCCTGAGCTCCCCCGTGCTTCTGAAGCCGTTGGTCCCGGCCGTTACTGCAACCGCATTAACCCAAAAACTCTCTTTGGGCTAGTGTGGTGGTGTTATCGCCTAAACTCCTTGTGTGTCATGTATTTCTGGCCTGTGCCAGCAGTGGGACGTATATAGGCTATTGATGATGATAATGATTTGTAGGTCTCACCCGACGGTGGCCTAGTAGGGCTAAGATACGTAGGGCATTGCTGTATTTACGTCTTTGATTTTGAGTGGTCGACTGGAGTGGTATCTCTACCTTGCAGATGATCTCAGCTGATGCTACAGTGGTCACTCACCGCTAAGGAGTCCAGCTAGCTAGAGCTCTTTAAGAAAGCATCGTGTTGGGAGCTCGGGCAAGCATTCTCTTAATTTTAACAGGGTGGGCAACGCGTGAATATTCCTGTTGTACTTTAATTTTATGAGAGCAGAAAGACATATCTGATGACAGGAAATTTATTAATGATATAAGGTAAATAAAAATGTTAAAAAAAAAAATTGTCATTACAAAAACATTTGTTTGGAGCAGTATAAACAGCTAGTTTTTTAACAATTCCTAAGGTGCTATGAGCAGCTCACGGTAACGGCTTACCATCAGCTGTACACTTGTTCTATAAAAAAACTACAAAAAGTAAAATTTCAAAAATGCTTATGCAAGGTTCACATCGATAATGATGCTATGGTGATTTAATTTTTATATATATACTAGTTTTGCCCGTAGCTCCGCTCGCGTGGATGTCGGTTAGCGTTCCAAAAGTACCCTATGTTCACCCCAGGGTCATAGACTATCTCCGTACCAAATTTTATCTCAATTAATTCAGTGGTTTACGCGTGAAAGCGTAACAAACAAACAAACCCACTTTCGCATTTATAATATCAGTTAGGATAGTGAGTAGTTAAAACGTTTACCTAAGTTTTTCACGCAAACAAGCGTAATATTTAAATGTACCTAAATAGAATGATAGTGACTGATTAATTACTGTAGATAGGTCAAGTATTATGTGTATCTGATTGCTTTGTGCTGTCCTTTCGGTAAATCTTAAGAGGGCCGTGACCAGTACATGACAATGGTCTTATAGCTTAAGTTATTTCCGCCAGACATAAAGCTATTTATACGGCTATGATAAAAGTTGTACTTATAATAACGTTGACTAGAAAAAATCGTGCGACTTTCTATTTAATACGTATTGATCATCAATTTACATTAAAATATCATTAAACTTTCAAAGTTTTATTTTATTGCTTATTCGAACAATCACACAATAAAAAAACATTTGGAAATGATTTACAATTCCAAACAGTTAAGATTGATGATGCCTTGCTATTTTCTATCTATGATTAAGTCAGAGTACAGAAGCATCAATCAGAAATTTGGCTTCTGCCATTATGAATGGTATTTTAGTGATTCACTCGTGATGCTAAGCTTATAGTAGGCGTTGCGTAGTTGGCATGCGTGCATATACTGCAAATCATTGTTATTGTAAGCCAAGGGCACTAATTATGTTTTCCATGTATTTTAATCTTCAAGGCATATAAAAAGGTATGCATAGATTGAAAGATAAGCATTAATAATGAGGCTTTTACCAGGTGTGAAAGGAATGCTTATTACGTTCAAGTAGTGTGTTGAGCGAATGTTTAATGTACGCATGTCTGTTATAAATAAACTCATCAGCATTAATATTAACATGGTTGTTCGTTCAGCCTCTTACTGCGAGCTTTATATAACAACTAAGATTAGTACATCTATAATATACTAGCAGATGAACAAATTAAAAAACAATGAATGATGATAAAATAATATTCTTTTACTATCAACTTATGTAATTAGGTTAAATCAAACCCAGCATTTAGTCCAAAAATCAGTTTTAATTTTAAAAATGTTGTACTAGTTAATTAATATGGGCAGAAGCATATATTTGCACTTCGTTGGCGTGAGAAGATTGTTTGTGGACTAATTAACTCTTTCTTCTTACAAAGTTCTGACGGATATTACCTTGAATTGCAGAGGCCTAGACTTAAATGGCGAGAGACAGAAATGGTCACCGTGAGAGTAAAAAAAATATTTTATGTGAATGTCACGCTCATAAATCAAATCTATGTGTTATTTATTTATTGTTCATAGTTATTTTATTTTTATATTTATTGAGTTTTGTTTGTTTTTAATGAGTTAACAGTATATTATAAAATGAAATTTCATTACTTTTACTTATCCACACCAAAAATATTTAAGCGCTTTTCAGTTTGAATTTATGATACCATCACGTAATAGATTAGTCATTCGTTTTATTAGTATAATCTATGTAATTCCCCTATCTTGAGCAAAAATGATTCTATATTAAAAATATTAAATTTAATCTGAAACCTTCTTATGAATCTAACCCACTTGAGTCACAGCCAGTACAGTACCGAATTGTTCTATAGGCTTGTTATAACATTGGCAGCATTATTGTCATTACGACAATAATGCTGCCAATGTTATATTATTTTATACAAATGTCATGCAATTATCAAATGAATAAGACGTTTTTGACAGTGGCAATACATTTCTATGAACGAATATAGCCCATGTTTCAATTTATTGTCGATTTGACGGCACCACCCTGTATAAATTACGTATTGCGTTGTATCCCAAGAGAAATGCATATGCACTTGTTGCGAATGCGACGCATCACACGCAGCACTCCTGCGCACTTGCGCAATGTCACATCGTCTCAATCTGACAATCACAACATATAGCTTTTACGTGCGCTTGGCAACACAAGTACGAATTACGTAAAATTGTATCAAAATTATGTTCACGTTTAAACTTAACTCAGTAAATACTTACCAAATTTCCTTAATGCCGGTAATTCATGCTTAATTACAGGGCAACCCATTTTTTGTATCAGGTGGAGCAGTTAATGCACGTAACTTGCTATTACAATATTGGTATTAACGTAAGAATTAATTGCAACAGAATAATTAGTCTGTGAATGCGTTCAATGATAATTTAATAAGTGTTGTCTAATAAAACGTGTCTGATTCAATTTTTTTTTATCTAAAAAGAAGTTTAGTGCATTTCACTCATTGGAGAGACGGGCTCGCTGGCTCGATGGCATGGTGGTTTGAGCGTTCTGGTCTCTATTTCAAATATAAAGCAACTTTTGCCATGGACTATCTCGGATGGGTCAAACGTGGGTACATCTACAATTTGCAATGTCGAGCTTCTCCATGCTTCGAAACTCGTACATTTTGTCGTCAACCCACGATACGCTGCCTCTAGTAGGTTGAGTTATAGTTTATTTCTCTTGGTATTGGATTGGGGTCGATTTTTTTTGTATAATGCACACTTCTCCCAAGTTTCCGTTCTTTTGACCGACAGACAGACCGACAGACAGACCGATAGACAGACATTATAACATTCTTAGCTTACGTAGATCCAGATAAGACAGAGAGACAAACATAATGTAATTGTTAGTTAGTCAATATTATTTTTATGTGATAGACATAAGGGTTTTTTTGTTGACGATTCGAAAGTGCTTCTTGGGGGGCCTAATTGAATAAAGATATTTTCATTTTCATTTTCATTTTCAAAAACGTATTTACGTCGAAATTAAGAAACATCAGGTTTACGTGCATTCCGTATAGTAGGTGCAGCAAAATGCACTGATATTACAGAAAAGTATGAAAAACATAGTTCGCCGCTTGTAGCGGCCACATCAGTGGTTTTACCGTGAGTCGGTTAAACTCGTTGGTTTAACCTACTTTAGCCCAAACGTGGCCAAAACTTCTCACGTATTTCTCCTGTGCAGGAATGCTTGTGCACAGTAGTGCGTATATATATAGGCACAGCTGTGAACAGTAGTTTTGACAAAACTTCACTCTTTAAAAGTGCCTCAAAATGAAGCGTTTGAGTAGATATTCCGCTGCTAGAAAATTACTTTGTCGTGATAGCTAAGTTTGACTTACAACGTGCCGAGATCCAAATTAATACGTTTCCTTATTTTTTCTTTATATTTTAAACGTTCACAGTTGTAAAAAGAAACCATTGTATTTATGTAGCTCATGTCTATTATCAATTTGTAACACTTAGCGATACCAATACTTATCGAAGCAGTAATTTCCTTACATAACTGATGCAATAAATCTATACCTAAACCAATAAATGTTGGCTACTTATGCAAGGCGACTGTACTTTTACTTTCCTCGTAACGCCCGGAATGAGATAAAAAAGAACAATTTTCCACTCGTATTGCGTTTTTCAATTTTTCTTGCGCCGCCATTCATGTTGTTATATTTGCTTGCGGCCCTTACTAGCCTCCTTTTTCGCTAACTCAAATGACAAACGCTAGTGCATATAATATTCGGTCTTTTACGAACATTTTATTATTACATTTAGGGTTATCCCAAGCCCTGGGTAGCTCAGATGGTTAGAGCAGTTGCCCGGATTGTAAAGGTCGCGGGTTCGATCGGGACATGAATTTTTTCTGGTTTAGATTTTTTGAAAAAAGTTAATTTATGTTTATATATATATATATATACATTATATACATTTCTGTTTATAATACTTATTTGTACTTTAACGTATGTAACTATCTATGGATTCTAGATAACGGATAAATATTCATAATAATATGCATATAAATATTAGAAATATACAAAGTAAACATATATACATCCATGACTCGTGAACAAATGCTCGTATTCATCATACAAACATTTGCCCATACCGGGATTCCAACCCGGGACTTCTTGATCGAACAGCCCGTAAAGTAAGGGGTACAGACCACTCGACCAGCCGGTCGTCAATGGTGTGCTTTATACGTAAATATTTTGCGTTAGATTTTATCTATATGGTGGCCAGTGCGTGAGTAGTGCCCATGCTGCTACGAGCGTCTAAGTATACCTATATAGGCTACGGTAACCGCTTAGCCGTATATCCCTTGTTTGTCACAAGTTTTCGTTGATCTATTTGAGTGCAGTACCTACATCTCGTTCTCCCAATATGAATAAAAAAAGACAGTAGTAAATATATTTTATATTTATGGTGTGCTCAATTTTCGAATCGAACGTAAATGTAGGTTTTGTAATAACTTCCCTACACATGACATTCTAAAATTATATAATTATACTTTTTATAAAAGATCTCTTTGTTTAAGTAATGTGACAATTCAAATTTTTGCTATTTTTTCCTATATTGACAGAAACAGCCTGTATCTAAATATAGAGTTAGTGTGTATATTTAAAATTGCACCCGTTGTCTGGTGCTTGCTTAACACCTTACTTATAACCATGAGCCTTTTCACTAGGTGGTAGACCCATATGTAGGGTCGCCTGGGTAGGTACCACCGCCTTTCTTATTTCAGCCGTGAAACAGTTCGCTGTGTTTCGGATTGAAGGGAAAGGTAGCCAGTGTAATTACTGGGCATGGACGGCATTTCATCTTAGGCCTCAGGGTGACAACGCACCTGCAATATCAAGTGCTTTTCCTTGTTATTGCAGGTGTCTATAGGCGGCGGTAACCGCTTACCACCAGGTGGGCCGTCAGCTTGTTTGTCATCCAGTTCTATAAAAAAAAAAAAAAGTTACACAGTGTTTTGTCTCTTAGATCAGATTCAAAATGCCATTTGAATGAACGTGACAAAAGGCTGTGTAATTAGTTAGGCTAATAGTATCTTTTTTTGCTTGCTTATTCTGCGTTAGTTTGTTTCCGGTAAGGACAGGTTTTTACGTTTTGAATTTTGCTTTTTAAATTTTATCAGATCTAGATCGAAGCAAAATAGTATTGTTAATTTTACTAACCCACTAACATGACATAGTATGTTGATTGATTGACACAGTTTTTGTCCTAAGTACCTTTTGAAGCGGAATTGCCTGTCAAAAACTTGATATCCTACCAACTGACATTGGCACTGATATTTGAACCGAGCATACGTTACCTAGATGTAGTGGGTTGATAGCGATATTTTCATAGACCAGAATTAGTTAGTTTTGTTAATATGATAACTGATTATTGAATAAAAAGTCAATTTAATTTTTTAATGTTCTTACTCGTATACTTAACGTAGGATATCTTACATAATAATTATCTATTTCTTAGATAATAATTCTAAAGAATATGCAATTACAATAACATTTCATTTATCTACCGAAATTCAACCAAATTTTTATATAGTAATTTAACAATGGTTTAGATGACCGCTCAAACGCAAGTAATTTATATATATTTTAACAAGTGAAATCGCAGTGACTTTAACAAGATCTATGTGATTCCATTACGGAATTAATAGGTGTGTAACAGTTGTTGAAATTAAGAATAATAAATTCCAAATAACCTTTCTCGTGATAGTAATATTTAGCGAGGCTGCCGGAGTTCGCCTGTAAGACATTCGCCCTTGACATTTAGATAGATCCATCCGTTTCGCTCGCATCACATCGAACCTTTACACATCCAATAAAAATGCTTAAGACAAATACCAGCCCGTTAATCAATAACACAGTCTGGTGTATCTTTATTATTGCAAACGGTATTCGTAGATTATTCTATAAAAACAGCTGTGCCTAGCAATATAAACAATTGTTTTTATAACAAATAGTAGGTATTATATTTATACAAAGAATGAGCCTCGCAATTCAGGGAGGTAATGCGACCAGTCTTATTGGTACACTTCCTTATTCACAAGATTTATTTATAAGTTCGGTTTATTTTAGTTTGAATAAGGGTTATATACGGGATATTTACCATGTAATACCCGTCTACACGTGATCATGGCGCATGCAACGGCGCCGAAATATCGGAAACTCCCAACTATAAAAATAAACTAAAATTTAAATTAGAGTTATATATAACTCTAATTCAAATTTTAGTTTATTTAAAGGCATAAGTTTTCTTTAAATTTTTAATTCTGAAACAAATGAAATAACAAATTGACACATTATTCTCAAAGCTGTAGCCAATGTTCGGTTCCTGTCATCATCATTTAACTTTTCAAAACCTGATGCACAAGACACATCTAATCATAAATCTTCCAGAATTTCGCCATGTGGGCGTTAGGAGGGTCCTAGAAAAGCACTGTTTAATTCTTAGTTTTCCAATGACACACCAACACTAAATAACAAAGTTTATCATTCATACAGTCTACAAATTTACAGTGAGACAACTTTACTCAAGTATTTTTGTTATCAAAAAGACTATTTCATATTTTTTTAAAGATTACATTATCACGTGGCTAATTCGCCAACATAAATAGGCACCTAAAGTGATGACCACACATCCACTACTACTTTCCCATAGCGTTATTATGATATCTTGCCTTGTACCACAACTCTGGTTAGGCAAATAACACCGTGGTCATTACTTTGACTTTCAAAATAACTTCGCGAATAAGCCCGTAGATCTTGATTGATCTTTGCGTGCAGGTGTGTAGGTAGTTAAGGCATATTTGGCAATTATTTTTAACACAGTTTTCCTTAAACTTATATGTTTATTAAATTTTTTGAAATATATCCAGTAATACTTCACTGTGAATAACGGCGTGTTTCGTTTTTTTTGAAAGCGGTATGTATCGGTTTCGATGGCCAACTGCTGAAAGGGTTTGAAGCTAATATTAGGTAAGTGTACATGTATTCGAAGCGTTTGAAGTCGAAGGCAGGAAGGTTTTTTTTTTTTTTTTTTTTTTTATACAACTAGATGACAAACAAGCTGGCGGCCCACCTGATAATGTCGGTTATAATGTCGAAGAAAAGTGGGAAATGGAGACAGAATCATACAGCAAAATTAAAAATAAAATAATATTGAGAAATGATTGAATTTTCTTATTAATACCTACCTACATAACAAAGTATAATCAACATTTCTTAGTAGATATTTTATTTCTGCGAAATACCCATTTATCAACTTCTTAACTAGAAGTCAAGTTATGAGTGGCATTTATTGCAATAAATGTAATATACAGTATGCACTGTTCAGTCCGCTGAGAGCGTGATAATATTTTCAGAAATACTCTGAAAAACAAGTGAATTGAGGTAAGTTGTCACACCGCACCACAAATATTTCTTTTGATTTTTTAGTGTCTGATTTAGTACCTACAAACTTATTAATAGTAAGGTGCATTAAATAAATTAATTTAGTTACCTTGCAAACATTCAGCATTTTTATTAGGGTTTTAATAAAAAATTTCATCCCCCCATCTCGGAAAGAGTATTTTTGCTCTTCGATATCTGAGTGCAGAAGCCGTTTTTATCCGCTAGAGGATAAAGTGAAATTGAATTTAGAATATCGTGTGCACTAAGGTACTGAATTCAAAACATCATTAAATCTCTTTAATTCTACCTCCATGGTGCCGAATTTATCACACCTTTTTTAACTTGTTAAAAAAACATACTCGGCTCCTTCTTGGTGTACTTTTTGTTTAATTTGCTTTGCGCGCGCCATTTTCTGTTCATGAAAACCATAGGCGTAAAACAAAAAACTTGAAAACAAGTAAAAAAACTAAAATGAGTGATTTTAGCGTCGAAAAAGTTGATTAGAGGCCAACAGAATTGACTGAAACTGTTAATAATGCGCAAATGTTTTTTTTTTGCATTGAGTCATTTCCTCGTTTAGGTGGGATCAAAAGTTACGTGTTGCACTCGAGTGCAAAGATTTTTCACCTCGTGCTTTTTTGATTTCCTCGCTAACGCTCAGGATTCTAATTTTTGAATCACTCGCTGCGCTCGTAATTCAATTTTAGAATCCTTCGCTTGCTCGGTCATCAATATTGAGCACGCGGTTAAAAAGCAACTTTGCACTCTTGTATAACAAATAACTATTTCCTACTACTGCACTGAAAAAAAATACTACTGAACTTTTGACTAACTGTAGCTACACAAAGTGACTACATAACTTATGGTGCACTACTACTACTAAATGCACTGTTTTGTCAAATCAAACAAACTGTAATTACACGTCGCACTGGTTATGTATAATGTATTACCGAAATAGTTTCGTTAAATGTTTTTTTCAGTGAGGTGTCCTTGTTTTTAAATTTATGACATAATAATTTGTTTAAATTGACTAATGAATAAAGTTTTCTACAAAAGCCAAAACACAAATATGTAGAATCAATTCTTTCCATAAAAAAAAATCAAAGAGGATCCTTCTCGTTCCCTTCTTTCCGATTTATAAGCAGACGGATGAATTTTATAATAAATTTTTATAGTCAATGGTTTTGACGGTTTATTTTTACTGTCGGAAAAGTAGCTGCTATGGTGTAAACCCAAATACCCGTACAAAATAGTGAGGTAGGAGTGTTTTCAAATAAATCTAACAACCTATTTATAACATTTTATCTACGTGTTGGCGAGTGTAAGGACAGTGTACCGGTAGCTAGCAGAACTTGGAGGCCATGACAGGGCACCGCGCGCCGCCTGTTGTCAATCACACGCCTTGTTAAATTATTATTAAATAGTAATGAAAATTATACACTGTTTTGCTCGGAATCAAAGCCCATTTTCCACATAGTCACATTATTAAGGTCAAACCGAAAGTTCTTAGAAAACCAAAAATTGAGCAATGTAAGTTATTTGTTTTATTATATCTTTTCAAAATAGTGTCCATTCACATCAATACATCGCTGCATCCGATGGAACCACTAAGAAAAGCACTTTGCCAACTCGTCCTTAGCCTCTATGACGGCCTTTTGAAACGCATCCACTGCTTCCTCGGCGTCTATAAAACGTTTTCCTCGAAGTTTTTGTTTTATTTTCGGGAATATAAACATCGCAAGGTGCGAGGTCAGGGCTATACGGTGGATGAGCCAGTAATTCTACGTCTTGCGTCGCCAAATAGTTGATCGTCCGCCTGGTGGAGTGCGACGAAGCGATGTCGTGGTGAAGGAGGATCCTACTGCAAGGTCATTTCTCCCGAAAATTTTCCAAGACAAGTGGCAAATAATTGTTAGTGTAACACTCTCCGGTTTTCGATCTTCTAAAACAATTGTCGCGTAAGGACCTGAACTCCGGAAGAATGAAGAATGAGAGCCACTATCTTTTTTCCCACGCTTCCTTCTCTCCTTCACTTCAGGTGGCAACTCCTGTGAAGGAAACACCCACTTAGCAGATAGTCTTTTGGTTTCGGGATTATAACAGTAAATCCAGTTTTGGTCACCAGTAAGTATGTCGAACACAGCATTTGAGTTACCTCCGTTAAATCTTTAAATCATTTCACGGCACCAATCTACATGACGGAGTTTTAGGGCCTCGGTCAAATTATGAGATATCCACTGGGCACAAAGCTTCCTAACCGCTAACTGTTTATGGAGAATTTGGTGCACTTGAAACAAACTGATGCCTAAGCTAATTTGTATCTGCTGCTAGGCCAGTCTTTATCAAACGTCTCAAAGCTGATGTTATCTTCAGTCGTCGCAGTAGAAGGACGTCCCTCACGCAGATCATCGGTAAAATTAGTGCGACCACGCTTAAACTCATTCAATCACACATTGTGGCGCGTAACACAACAGTGGCGCGAGATGCGGCTTCATCATGCAAGGCCATCATAGCTTTCTTTTTGACTTAAATGATATCAAAAGTCCTAAAAATCTTTACACGAAAATTGTCTCGCGTTGAATTCATGCTGACGTGACTCAGACATTTTTCGATTTGCCGTCAAATCTTAAAACAAATGACAAAGGAATGTAAAACATACTCAATAATATTGACAAAGAATTCCATTTTCAAAATTTAAACTTATTTTTTTCTTATATTGTTTACAAGTAACCAGTTCTAAAAACTTTCCGTGTCACCCTCGTATTATTTTAGACTAAGTAATGCTTTGATCTTTTATACTATCCTGGACCACCGTTGTCTCCTCTGCAATAGAATATGTGCCAGAGAAGTAAATTACAGTGGAATATTATTGCATTCGAATTTTTAATGGACCTTCCATCTTTTTTTAAACACTCACATCTAATATCTAGCCCAATGTAAGCATCATTAAGAGCTTTTGTTATGGATCATCAACCTAACAGTAATGATATTTATCACAGATAGATAAATAAATAACACTTACTCTGTAATGTTGTGTTCCTGAGGGGAATAAGGTAAGGTAATCAGTATGCAACGACTAGTGCCAAAGGTGCTACGAGCGTAATTTGACCGTAGTCTACACCTTGTTCGTATAAGAGGACAAAAAAAAAGATTAACAAACAACTAAAATCATTATGATGACAGCATGCAGGAGACGATTTCCCCCATTCCTAACATAAACGCTTATTTTTTCAATCCGACGCTCCGTGGGCGCGCCTTTTGTAATAAGTATACAGCGTTAAGTATACCGTATACGATATGGCTGCAACATAATAATATGTATTTTCCACTCGGATTTTCTGAGCGCGCAGTAGAGCATAGTGATGATAACTCTTAAAATGTATTAGTAAGTATATGAAATTAGAGCTGGATTGCGTCCTGAGTTACTTTTAATTGATGTGTCTTTAGATACAATAATCAAATTATATCACTTCTGATAAGTTTTTATCGGATTCAGAGAACAATAATTAAATTCCTGGGAAGCACACTTGCATAATAGATGGCATAGGTACGGTTAGTATATATAAAAATTGATGTTTTTTATGGCTACAAAAAACCTGGCAGTGGTATAAAAACGTGTAATTTTGATCAATTTGAAGGATATTGATTGTGGTTATTTAACCTTTGTTCTATTTTAAATATTACAAATGAGACGTTTATTTACTAGACGCTATTATTAATTTTGCCAGTTTTTTGTAGATGTATGCCGAGATCAGGAAAACTTTTAGAATACTTATTCTAAAGTAATACACACATATTTATGTGGGACGGGAATGAAGACAGTAATTAAAAATCACTGTTTTTATTCTACCGAACAAGAAACAAGTTGTCAACCGGCGTCCAGCGTTTTTATATTAGCGAATAAAGTGAAAATTGAAAACATCAAACTATTTATCCAAACAAGAGAAAAGGTAACATTTTTTTAGTTTTGCTCATTAACACAACTTGTTCCTTTACATAAGAATACATTAGTCTTAAATACCTATTTGTGTTATTATCCCAGCTGATAACAAATTGGAGATATTTTAAGTTTCTATCTAAAAAATCAAAGGAACTTTTGCATTAAGTATACGAGCATGTGGAAAAACGTAAAAATTCCAAATTTATTCAAAATAATTATTTTCAATTTTATTGATGTACTTTTCATAAATACAGGCAGCAGTTCTCTTACTTTTGACCCCCGAAGGTAAAAAAGGGTGTTATAACTTTGTATTCTTCATTATTAGGGCTTCCAAGAATGATTTCAATGAGGTGTTGTTAGATAGATGATTAATGAGGCTGGAGGCTACTTAAATTAAATTTTAAATTTATATTATTCAATCTATGGAATGTCAGACACAATGACAAACCATATTTTTGCAAATAAAATGATTATTATTATTATAATGGATTTTCGATTAAGGGTAAAGGACGAATGGTTCATAGGTATTGATTACATATGGAGAAAAAAGGTAAATATTTCTTTTATCTTTTTTTTATAATTTATAAAGGTTTGTATGTCCAAACCAGTCCCTATAGATATAGTTTGGCAAGGGCAAAGAAGTAGATAGAAAATAAAGCTGACCTTCAAATAAATTAAAAATTCCATGAAAATTGATTCTTGTATAAAAAAATTAGTAAGTAAGTACCAAAAATGAGCGAAAATTTAATTATAGACCAGGTTCCGGTAGCGAAGTACTGTGACCGCTCAAGGCCGCTGCTGGGTGTTTGCCGCCGCCATCTAGCATGCCTACGCTTACACTTGCAACTGGCTAAATGTATGAATTCAAATCTATAACACCTCCAACCAAACTTAAAGTAAGGTAAATAAAAATTGAAAGTCTTAAAAAGTCTTAAATTTAATACCGGTCGACGACGTCCGGCTGTATTATTATTTATTATAATTAATCAAGCTAGCAGCTACGGTTTTATTAATCAAATAATACTAGAAAATAGAGTAATTAAAGTAAAATTTTGTTTATTTTGTGAAGTAGGTGACTATAAGCAACATGTCATGTAGGTGCAAAATAAAAATCATCTTAAACTAACAGATTACGGTGCAGAGAAAGCTTCTTGATACATACAAGTGGGTAACTGAACCTTGTGATGTCAGATCTTGACATATTGAGGAAATCGCACGAACGAAGTGAACGTATAATTGTAGCCGACTTAGCAGTCCTCGCGTTGTAAACTCACTTGACTTTATTAAGAAATGAAAAATTGAAAGCAACTTTTTAAGTGATCAAGTTTGTTAATACAGGTCAAATGAAAATTATTCCACCAATATTATAACAACAAAACAACAGCGGAACTATTAAAAACCACAAAGCAAATTCATTTCACATTCGTAAACTCATAGTAGATAAACATATAGTAGATAATAACACTTCTCGCTGTCAGCTCTATAAATATAGTAAAATTAAAATCAGTTAGATTTGCACAATCATCTTACTGAAATTAGCGCATCTGAATATATCATAATCAAATATCGCATACTTAGTCTTTTAAAGCCTAAGAGCCCGTGGACGGCCAGACCTTCGTTATTTCATTGCTGTAAGTTTCTGTATGTATGCTCCCGATACAGGTAAAAACTCTCTCATCTTAAACACATTAAAACTGCCGGCCGTTAAACACCTCAAATAAAGGAGTTCTATACAAACATAAGAGGCGTGAAAAAGCACCTTTCGGGCCGGCAAGGTGGAGGCGGCTAGAGCAGTATCTGAACTGCACTAGCTGTCTTCGCATATGGACTCTTCTTACCGCTTTACATCAAGTGGTGTTGAGTCATTTATCGTGCTTTGTATATAAAAAAAACAACTCGTTTAAGTATTGCATCAGCTGTTGCATTCATTGTAGCTGATATTTTTTGCGTTTTTTTTTACAACGATTCGTGTTTTTGGTTAACCGACTGCTATCTGCCTTCATCTTCGAGTGCGTTCCCTTACTTCCGGTATATCTTTCACGCGTGCGTCAACGCAACGGCAGACTTTTAATGTGTCTGGCAAGATGAGAAAACCATCGGAACTGTCTGTCTGGAAACATCATTTGATAGTTCTCCAAATAACACACATACAATTCAGCTTTATAATATAAAAGTAAGTAAAATTATAATTCATTGTAGTTGAAGGGTGCCTGGCAGGGGCATGTACCGTAGTAAGTGTCTGGCAATGGACGATGCGATTTATAATGTAAAAAACAAATAAAAAATATAATAACTAAAATGAAATACATAAAAGCTTTATACTATAATGACTTTATGACCCAATTATATACACCTTTATTACCTGTTACCTGCCGAACAGGGGACATCCATACTGAACTTACAGCCTTAATGAAATAACGAAGGTTTGGCCGTCATGGGCTCTTGCTCTATGAAACTAATACGGCAACTTACCAACATAATTCAATTACAGATATTTCAATGGGCATTTATTAATATGTTCTTCAAAGCACATCAATCTCAAGACAATCAAGGTGTTATAAAATGATGAGCAAATTATGTCTCTACATTTTTGTAATCGCCATTATGCTGGAAATATCATCCGAAGTAGGTCGTTACTGGTATAGTTTGAATATCTGATGTTTTGGACTGTCATTAGTAGTCATTAGTGATTCTTATATCGCAGAATCAATGATTGATGGTTGACCGATGAGTCCGGATCATATTGCAATAAATACAATATTAATAAATTGCATTAGGTATACATAATTTTCTGTAATAAAGTTTTAATTATATAATCTTCTGAACTAACAATAGACCAAATTAATACTTCAATTGATAGGTATCTGAGATCTATGAAGTTCAAAGCAGTTCAATATCTTATGAAACGTATTCAATTATAACATTGTTTAATTTAGCTATTTAGTATCTTCTATAAGCCGGTGGTGCTTCACCATTTCATTTAGTAAACAAACACTAAATTAAATAATATAATATTTTTTCATACTAATAAGGTAACCGTAGCCTAGACGCTCGTTCAACAAATTTTGGTAAATCCTTGGGTATATTCACCAGATGTGGTTCCAGCCGACTTCTTTCTTTTTTCCTATTACCACTTCGTGGCATCCGTTTTCAATCGGTAGAAGATATAAAGAAGAATTCGTGGCGAGAACTGAACTCAATTCCGGAAACAGCGTTTAAAATTTTTTTTGATGATTGATATATTCGTTAGCGTAAGTGTATCGTATCTGAAGGAGCATACTTTGAAGGTGATAAAATAAATTAGGATGAATAACTACCATTTTGTGTATTATTGATCTTTTCCCGGTACTTTCTTGACAGAGTAGTATATTACTACGATGGAATTCTATAAATTTTTATCTCTTCAAACGTCATCTAAATGAAAAAAAATTATATGTGATTAAAATAGCTTTTCTGACCTTAAATGAAAGTTTAAAAATGCTTGTAAAAATATTCTTTCGGATCACTAGAGGTGTTAACTTCAATGAGTAGTGTGATAAACGTTGCTATAAAAACCTAGTGATCCGGTGGCGTCTGGCCGGACACCAGGAGATGCGGGTTCGATTCCCACCTGACTGAAGCATATATTTTTTCATCGTTTTCTGTCTTTATTAGTAATTGTTACAATAAAGTAGGCGTTAAGGCGATCTATCGAAACGTTGTTTCGGCCAAGACCGATAGGGATAGAGATATGGCTGACTCAGCGGGAGGAAAAAGACAAAACAGCGATCGCGCGTGAAAAGTAAACGAAATACACAAATTATTTTATTAAAAAATTACCTTATGGAATACAAAAAAACGCTTCTACACGATTCTGAATATTAATGATAACTACTATTTAAACTAATTTCCTATTGAATACAAATTATCGTTCACCAATAATCTTAAGTTTTCTTGTTTATAAGAGGTCTTTTCGGAAATAAAATGTATTGAGCCAAATTCCTTTAATCGTGTTTTCGTTTTACACGTATCTAGATAAGGGTATGAAGTAACGTATATTTGATTTTTAGATTCGTAAGGTCTTTCAGCAACGTATAACATTACTTATAAAAGTGCTATTTTTTTTCAATATATCGCCTTAAAACGCATCAAAAACATTAAATGTGTGTGATGTAAAGTTTCTATTCATTTTTTTTGGTTACCTACTTTTACTTCGATTTAATAATTTTTTTTTTATACCACTAAGGCGGCAATCCAGCATACGGCCCACCTGATGGTAAGCGGTTACCGTAGCCTATGGACGCTTGCAACACCTTTTTAAGTCGTCGGCATATTAATATACCTTAATAATAATAAGGAAAAGTACGTTTTGATGTGGTAATTACTATTATACTCTAATGTTTCTCACGCATGTAATAAAGTAACCAATATTTTGTAGGCCTAATAGCGTTATGTAAATAGATCATCAAGCAGTGTTATTTCAGAACTGGCTAAGATTGATACCGCCGCGTGTGAAATACGCTTGTTTTATTAATTTCTAATTAATTGTATTTTTTTTATTAAAAATGAGGAAACTTCTAACTAAAGAATGTAGACAAAGTTTGAATGTACCTATGACATTTATCGAACTTAACATTATTTTCTAATCGGAGTCATTTGCGTGTACCTAATCAAATCAGCGCAGCCTAAACCAGTAACTGCTAACTCGTACAGTGACATGAATCTAATTAATCGTAGTCAATCATGACGGACGGTAATACCGTCCATTAATGTGGAATGAGTGTCTTATCACGAGACATAAGTAACCGATGCTAATTTTAGAATGGCGGTGGCTCGGAGGCTCGTTGACCTATCAAACGGCATATGCTGCTCCCTTTTGAAATATCCGTTTAAAGTTCAATTAAGGATCACGAACGCACGCAGCTTTGCGAATCATTAAAGTTCTGGCGCGTTACATTTAAGGGGCTCACTTATTCCGCTAATGTCCGAGAAAAACGCTTAAATTTGTTGGTGTTACGATTTGCTTAGAAAACTTACGCATAATAGTTTTGTGTAATATACTCATTGAATATCCTCGTTTTTATCATAAATTCAAGTATTTGTCCAGTAATCTAATTCCAGAATAATTGCTTTATCTAAACTTTTTCATTACTTCACAAATCAAGTAGAACGGATACAAGTGTATCATCATGTACGCTTCTTTTTCAAATACTTATATTTCGTTAAAGTTCACTTGAAATTGGCTCTTGAGACTTTGATAAAGCTAGAGTAGGAAAAAATAATAACTAAGTGCTATATGCACTTGATAATTGGCAAGTGCTGGGGGCGTATAGAAACGTGACAATCAGCAAGTTGGCAAGCGCAGGTCGCTGCCGAGAACTCTCACAAGATGTAAGATCAATTTGTGTGATGGCCTTGACACAGAAACGTATTAGAGTTTCTCTACTGAATGAGGGCATTGGTTTTTTGTTCATAATCAAAGATGACAGAATTAGGTTTTGTCCAAATAAAAAGAGGGTTCCTATTTTTTTACACCTATGTTTTATATATTTGAACCTGACAGACAGTACAGATAATTTTTGAAATATCAAAATTTCAAAGAAATTCCAGTTGCCATATATACAAATTTGAAAACTACCATACCATACAAGCGTCTGATTATAACCTGTGCTTTATCTAAAAAAGCACTCGAGTGGGCTGCAGCTGCGACTGTTTAATTCATAACATTTTAGATCTTTTGCATTGCAAGTGGCATTGTCATCAACACCCGTGAACATTCCATGGTGATAACTATGTAACTTGGTTATTTATACCTCACTTACATAGCACAAATATATTAAAGATGAGTCTTGGGAGAGTACGATCAGCAATCAGGCTAATGTTTATTATTTTTTTATTTAACAATTTACGTTATGTTATGTTGTTTAAGTTCTAGCCACTTATTGCTTTTGTGGTATGCGTGGAAGCGGGTTTGAAATATTTACAAACAAAACTTTAATGTTCAAGATTTTATAAGAAGCCAGGTATTGTTGCCCTTTAAAATTCGCTTCTTTTGCTTCTTTCCTCTATCGTTCGGTACAAAGGTAAAGCATTATTTTCCGTGTGTTATTCCTCTGTACATATTCATTCTTATTTAGTTTGATCTGCTTATTTACATACGTCTATCGTGTGCACAAAGTCTGCCCTAATAAAGATTTTCCTTTTGGTCTGCAGGAAACATTATGTTTCAAATTTCAGGTCCTCTGTGCTAACAATGTATCTGCTTTTGGTACTGTTTACAAATATTTGTAAATAAAAAAAAACATTGGCAACTTTTGCATATGTGAGAGTTAGGGCACAGTTGTACCTATTAACCTACCACTCAAATTTAGAGCATCGGACAAGGGAAGTAAAACCTGGATCTAAGAAATTGTAGGTACTCTCACAGAAAATCTCATCTAAATGAGTGTTACATAATTATCTGTACTATTTTGTATCAGCAGAAGTCTTATGTGTAATAAGTACAAAAAAACAACCAAGAACCTAAGAAGAAAACTAATGCTCGTTTTCATGAACGTTTGCTTAGCGTTAAAAGTCTCTAAGCGATTTTCATCGCAGTCTATAAAGAAGATAGAAAAAGACAAATGTCGCTATGAGCCACCTCAGCCTAGGTAATGGTTAGTGAAAACGGACATAAGACTTCAGTAATAAAGTCACACACGTTTGTACACGTAGCTAATAGACACTGTTGTCTCGCTCACCAATAATCAATGAGATTATGAAATGTCGATCAAATCAAATCGATGTTTACTTTGAACAAATAATCAATTTTAGGCTGTCCGCCCACGTCCGATAATCGGTGACCGATTTTTTGTAGGAGAAAAATAGAACGTACTGATAGCAATAGTGCAACGCACACGTCCTACAAAAAGTCGGTCAAAAATTGTTCATAACAATCGGGAAGAAAAATCGGCCTGATTATCTGTCCTACAAAAAGTCTGAAGTGGGCGGAGAGCCTTATAATGTTTCCGACGTCTCCGATTTTAGAGATGCGCATTAAATATTTAGTTGCCTTCAAACTAAAATGATATTCTGTTAAGCACTAGGTATGCATACTTTATTGATCATAATCAATAAGTATCTTTTGATTATGAAATTGTTATGCAAAAAGTTGACTTAATTTTGAACGTACCTAATTACGTAGGAAGGCATTTTATTGAGATAATAAAAAATGTAGGTACAATAATATAGCACTCAGAGCTAAATTGATTGGTTTGACATTGACGTGACGTGATAGAATAAGTGAGAGGAAATCAAATATTAACGGATTATAATAGTTTTAACTTATCTATTTCACATACTTTCTCATTTAAGTACACAAAAATACGTCTAATAACAAAAGTTACACCTCAGCTACTACAGGAATATTATATTAGTGCTACGTAGAATGTTGAAACTTTAACTTTTGTTATCGACTATCTTGACTCAATCTACTCTATGGTATAGATATCCTAGTAAACCTCAAATAGGATAAACTATCGAGTATCAGTACCCCTAGCACGAACATTTTTAAATTTCGAATCGTTATCGTATCGTTCACGCACGCTAGAAATTTTAAACAAAAGCCAGACACAAAAGCTATCGTAGCTACTCGATACGATGGCGATTCGAAATTCAAAAGTGTTTGTGCTAGAGGTACAGAGCACTGAATGTAGAGACATTTGTATATAACATTTAATGTTGACAAGAATTAGCCAAGTATAATAATATGTATACTTTCATACATCATTTTTCATTTCGTTTCTTTTGTAAGATTTCTTTTCTTCCAAAAAATAAAATGTACAAAGGCGGATTTAACGTTAGAATACTTCAACAAAAAAGTTTGCCCTTTTTTTAAAGACTTAAGCTTTTTTAGTGAATGCTAGTTGTTACTTACCGTACTTGTTATTTTTCGGGCAGTTTGTTTAGGTAGGTAGGAATAAATACTCTTTATTTATTAAAAGAGAAGTTAAGTTGATTTTAATACAACTAGATCACAAGCAAGCTGACGGCTCACCTGGTGGTAAGGGTCTACCGTCACCTACACTTGCAATAACAAGGAAAAGTCACTTGGTAGATATTGCAGATGCGCTGTCATACTGAAGCATAAGCTGAAATACCTTGTATGCCGAATAATTACACTGGTTACCTTTCTTTTCAATACTAAATACAGCGAAATGGTTTAGGTAACGCCACAATAGGAAGGTTTAAAATAGGAGCTTTTTAGTTTGATTATGTATTTTACCTACGTGATTATAGAACGTTGCTTGCTAAATCAGATTCTGATGTGGTCTACGAGTAGCGTTACCTCAATATCTCAATACGAAGCGGTGACGCCGTGTCAGCTAGTCGGTGGCGGGTGAGCTCATGATGGCCCACCGCGTACCTCGCACTAGCTCCGACGCATGCACCGATGCATACCCTGTAACAACCGATTTTATGACTACTTTCATACATTCTATTGAATGATTACCAAGCAATATTAAAACAGTCTCAATTTGCCACTAAGTTAATCTTGCTGTTGCATAGCCTGTAATGTTTTGTAACTATGTGCGAACATGGCGTTAGTGTATAGCAACTCATCACCTTTTTTAACCCCCGACGAAAAAAGAGGGGTGTTATAAGTGACGTGTCTGTCTGTGTGTCTGTGTCTGTCTGTGGCATCGTAGCTCCTAAACGAATGGGTTTTGATTCGTTTTTTATTGTTTGCAAGCTGACGTCATTAGGATAGTTCTTAGCTATAATTTATGAAGATCAGTTTAGGAGTTTGATGACTATAAGCTTATTTTCTAAATGATAAAAGGGTATTACTAACTTTCACAGATCTTAATGATTTGAAATTCGGTGTACTGTCACTTCAAGGACATTCCTATGACATACTAACCTTTGATCCTACGCCATCAAAAAGTCTGCGGGATGCTTAATTCTTCTACAACAATAAAACTTGTTCGTTGTCACGGTCTGCTATATACTATGGTAAAATGAATATCGTGACAAATGGTGGTATATTTCTTGAGGATTATTTATTTATTCATAACTTTATTGTACATCAATGACATCTCTTCCAGGAAAAAACCTTTCGCTAGAATGGAAAGGATTTGTGTAAACTTCTTTTGAATCTCACTACTTCACTTCAACGCCACAGTTACGGTACAGTTTAAGGCCTATGACAATTAATTGTGCTTAATTTTATGAACCTAATATTTTAGATTTTTTTTATTAATTTCCAGTTCTCTTCATACCTATTCTGAAAGTTTGATCACATAAAATATGCAAAAGGAGACTAGTTTATAAAAATACACGAACAGAAACGTTTTGTAATTAGTAATAGATAATACAACTAATTAATTGTTTTATGCCTGAAGCGGTTTGGAGTTACGCCGTTATAAATAATGCTTACTCAACTTAAAAAGCGTAATGGAAACTATTATTTGTTTTTGTGATAATTAATGTGATAGTAATTAAAATTGCTATGCGAAGAACATGTTTTTTTCCCGTAGAAGTTTTGTAACAATCTCGCAACGTAATATACGTTTTGCACATTAGATTCTAATTGATGTTTACATTACTGTACAGTCAGCCACGTAAAAGTTAGGGCAAAATTGAGTCTTAATACAAAATACTAAGGCAGTTTAGATGTTAAATTATTACGCTATATGCACCCCACCGAAACAACGTCCATCTCTTTGACACGCCCAATTGGCGAACTGTAGCAGTGTAATATATATTTGGTCTCCAGCAGCATTTGTACACGCCAAAAATATAATTGGCTAGCATAAGTTTATTTGTATTATGAGACTATTTCTTTATTTTGGCTAAGACAAGGTTAAATTTGTTGGACAAATAATAACATACATTTGTGTTACTTTCTAATGTCTTTTTGGACGTGGCGATTTTAGTGAAACGGGCGCACTACCTATGTACATTATTTACTTGTGAATTTCACAATTATGTCTCAACGAAACGAATGTATGTACAGTCGGCCGCACATTAAGCTTGCCATGTCACTTTTATCGCGAAGTAGTAGGTTTTTCTTTAGCATTATAAAAGTTAAGTTGCTTCCAAATAACTACTTGGTAAACTAGTCGACATAATAAAATGCTTAAACAAAATTCTTCATAAGTAGTGGTATTCGGTAGTACTACTCCGTCGATCTATATTTGAGTGGAAATTATACAGTAGTACCACATTAGGTGAAAGGTGTACATAATAATCCCTACACAAGGTGGTGACGACAATACGACGATTAATTAAAACATAGCCCATGTTATATAGGTCATAGAAATGTTTTGCTACTTTCAAATACAACTTATTCGTTTGATGATTTCATGACATTTCTATAAAATAATATAACATAGGCTGCATTATTTCATAGAAATGTTATTAATTTATCAAATGACCAAGATGTATTTGAAATTTGCAAAACATTTCTATAAACTACTCATTTTTGTTAATCAATTTAATAGGTACATTATAAATATTACTTACATTTCGCTAAAACCAGTATGCATACTGGTTTTAGCGAAATGTAAGTATTTCCGGAATTTAATAATATTTCGGCCGCACCAAATTATAAGTCGGTAATGGAAAACTAATCCGCGATAGTGATAAATTCTTTGACTAAGCTATAATTGCACAGAATGCGCAACAACGAGTAAGAAGTTCTCATTACTTTTGGAGAACTGTCATTATCACTCTACTAGTCATCATCTTGCCATATGGAAAAATCTATTTTACTGTAAGTTACACTTCCAAGTGGAGTTAAACTACATCAAATTATTTTTACCAGCCATAAAAAAACTAAATTTACGCGCTTGGATACAAAAAAGGTAAATAATAGAGAACATAAAATGAATACAGTGATAATGTTTTAATTAAACTCTTTTCCCTTGCCAATTTTATTTGGAAATATTTTAAAGCAATATAAATTCATAATTCAAATTCGTATATTTGGCACTTGATTCGGTTTTCCCTTTCAAAATTTTTCCATTGCTAACCACGAGAAGAAACGTATCTCATTAACATGGTGTCTCGCTCTCGAAGCCTGCCCTTAGCTTGGGCGATATGATATTATTTTACTATCGATGTAACATTCCGGATATTTCATATTAAATTAATATTTCTCTAGTCCCAAGGCACTTTTGTAAGTACCTTAATTTTATTAGCCTATATGATATTTCGGTGTATCCAGTTTTAGTGTTTTTAAGTTTTTTTATTTAAATTTATTTGAACAAATAAAAAACTTCCAATTTTCGCACTCTGTCTATCTTCGCAATAACAGTTTGTTGGTAGTTTTCGTGGAATTTTTAAACTTAACTTACTTAATGCAATGTCTGATAATCTTATTTTATAAACTATCACCTAAAACTATGTTCTATATAAATAAGCTTAAGCTAGAAAAGTGCAGACAAATTCTTATTCCACTCAGTTTTTAAGTAGGTGTACCTGACCGCAGATTTAACCAAGAAATAATGAAATAAAAATAAATAAATAAAAAATATCCTTATCCCTGAGTGTTTAGTTTTTAAGTTTATTTTATCTTGTTACATTGTGCCTTTATTTCAAAAGTTTTTTTAATTGGTCCCTCCAGTCACACCACTACGTTACAGTGGGGTGTATGTAGGCTGGTGATGATGACAATATTCAGAAATTAATGTAATGAAAAAATGTTATTAATTTTATTGGTTTAACTATAACTTTAAATAAAACACATGTCAAAATTTTAAATACCGTTAGGCAAGACGCATCTAATGTTCTTATGTCTATACATATTAGTATCACATTTAAACAATTACTCTTACTCTAAGTGAAATTGTCAATTCTGCCTTCCCTGTCCATATTGCCCGTCTGTACCCTACGCAACGGTTGAAATGAAACTATCACTTTGGGCGTTAGGTTTCGCTGTATTGATGTGTTTTGACAACTGTAATCATTTCGATAAATTGTTAATAGCTAATGCTTAAAGTTATGAAAGCTATTATAAACAACATTAGATCAATATCATATACATCAAAGTAATAAATAGTGTTACGTATGCACGGGTCATTTATATCATAACAATAGTCATCAAATGGTCATCGATCTGACAGCAGAATCACTGAGGCGTTTGACAATTTGACACTTCATGATGGTTTTAAGTAACACAAGAGACTTATTGAAATGGTATTTATTTTGACTTTGAGAACAGTAGGTATATAACCAATAGTGGGTTTGAGTCTAAAGGCATATTATAAATCTAAATTTATATCTTTCTCTCAATCTGTAGCAAAGGGATGACAAAAATAGAACTAAGCAACTTAAATTAGGCCAACAATGAAGAAACCTACCCTATGAATTTCAACTCAACTTGCAATGTCGAAATTATAATTTCTTCTTCTTCTTCTTCTTTTAATAATGGCAATGTGTTTATCTTAATGATAACAATTCTGCCAGCCCAGAGTTTTGACCAAGCATGTGTATGGGAAAATATTCTAGTTTTGATGTAAAACAAGTCTGTTGTGATAACTTCGGTTAGTTTATTTGGGTTAAAATTATAATTTCATTAGGTCCGAAAATTAAAGACACATTTCTATATAATAAACTATGTGACAGCTGTCATTTTTTCATTCCTGTTGAGAGAGCGAGACGCACTGCATTTAAATTTCGGAATTTCGATTTCGATTACAGCATGTTGACAAGAACTGTCAAGAAGTGCATAGCTTATGACTTACAAGGATTTTTTTATTTACCGTACAATACATTTGTTACGCAAAATATATATTTAACTTTTGGATTGAAAGGTTGGTTTCAACAACATACAGTAAAATATGCTTGACTTTATTATACAAGACGTTAGAAATACCGCAAATATTATTAGATTGACTAAAACTTGTGACGTAATAGGTCAGTGTCAATGAGTGACAGCTTCGTAGAATGTGTAAAGTGAAGATTTGTTAAAAAATAGTTTTTATTTGTGGTTAATGGCGAGAGGTTGTGTCATCTCATTGAGACGATTTACCCATACATATATCGAATGTCATTAGACCGGTTTGGCCAAGCCTATGCTGCCGGTAATTAAACCAATAAAATATGTGGATTATAGAAACATTATTGCTAAGCATGAAATACAAATATTAAAATGTCACAATATCAGGAATTGGAAAGATTTTGATAAGAACGCATGCATGAATGTCTCGGGAATCGATAAAGTTTGTTAAAGTTTTTTTTTTTTAATTTACTATAAAGTCAAAGTCAAAGTCAAAGTGTTTATTAGCATTCATGAATGTGAAGAAAACAGATTTAGCACTTGAAAATCACCAGTAGATCATGTTACCCTTTAGGGCATAGCCTCTAATTAAAACTGAACGTGCAATGGATTTGGATGCAAGAAAAACAGAAAAACTAACATTATTACTAAATTAATTAATAATTCATTCCGATCCAAAACTATAGAGACTATAGACTATATTATGCCCATTAACTTATAATAATTAATTAGGCTTCAATCTAATATCATGATTTATAAATATTTGTTTAAGCAGAGTCTTATTACTTACAAGGTGTAAACCAACCTAGACAGTAAAGTGTTTTAGTATTAAAATTGTATAAACTTAGGTTCTTACTTATATCTTTGAAAATTATTCAGTTGCATAAAAAGTGCTCCTAAAGTCGGTGAGTGACATAAAACTGCTTCAGACTGTTGCGACAACTTGGAACAAACAGAAACGTACCGACTGGCAAACAGCCATAAATTTTTCAATTACGTATGCACCTACCTAGTTACCTAGATTTGTACGATTAATGCGGTGACTAATACGTTATTAGTCTTTTGTTCTAACAACTCGTTCAACTACGAGAGATAATAATGGTAAGGGCTTAAATCAATTATATTATTAGATTATCAAAAGTCGATTGAAGCATTCGCTATAATTCCGTCGATCTCATTTTTGTATCCGTTACGAAATCAACAAATCTACGTTCACTGGATAATATCGGCATGTCGTTATTGCGTCTGGCATCATGTCTAGGCTTTTAATGTCCACACTATTGTATGCGATGGATAAAAAATTGCAATTTCAAGGCATAGTACGGGGTCGCGGTCCTCACGCCCGCCCCGACCTCGCCTGCCCAAATAATAATAACCAATCACAAAATACAATAATTGTTCACCCAACGTGACTGTAAACACAGAATACCATCTCGTCGAAAATTAATGGACACTCGTAGAATGCTCGCACTGACTACGGATAAGTGTAATACCCTGCATACTAAGTGAAGGGCGCTGATGCAACATGATTTAGTTGTGCATCAATTTACATTGTAAAACTGCGAGGAACGAACTATTTTTTCAACGATGTAAAAATTTACAAGTTTTACTTTATTTTCAATTAAGATAATTAAAGTTACCTTGTAACGTTTAATGTTTTAAAATTCCTAATACCTACGAATTCCAAATCTTTTATTACTTTACATTACTCTGCACACTGGCCCAAATTGTGTATTACAGTTAAATAAATTAAATTTGAGCGCAGTTTTTGTATACTTACCAAATGAGAAAAATTTAATTATTTATTAACAGATTTGTCAATTTCGAGTGGCTTTGTAATTATAGTTTTCTGCTTTGTGTCACGTGTCAGTCACAACGAAGCACGTTTAAGCTTTATTTAAAAGTATAAAATGTAATCTGCACTTCTTTTCTTTTCTAATTAGAATGATAAAAACCACATAGTATTACATATATTCACATTAATTTCGATAAAATTATTAAATAATAACAAAAGCAAGAAACATATAATAATACATAATAAATTGCCCATTTCGAACACATATTGGGTTATATTTAACCTTTTTACGTTTTTATGTGGTTATAAATAAGTCAGAGTCAATCAATAAATAAACAGCCTTCAAAACAAATTCATGCATCAAAAAAGTTTGAAACCGTTGTTTAGTTTATTTAACTGAAATGTTAAAGTGTATATTATTTACTCTATTGTTTTAGCAATTTTAACTAAAGTGATCGTATCCATGTTTATTATTTCCTAGTAAGCCCTCGCTCTACATGTGCGCATTAAAACAAATTAGTTACTGATGCACATTCCGATACTGTAACAAATTGTAATTCGTGTTATTCGAGTGTTTCGTGGTTATTGTCTTGCCTTGGAGCCTTGACGAAACAAGATTAAGGCTGTTCTTCTTAAATCAGCCTCTACATGAAATCTTCGTGTTTCCGCATTTCGAAATCAAACAATGGTAATTTTAATTTTGTACTAGATTGCGACTAAGCTGACAGAAGGAAAACTGGTAGACGCAGTGAGTAAACACTCTCATTGTGTATTCTTTTACCAGTTTAGTTGTAAAACGACGAGTAGGTAAATAAAAGCCATTTGCATCCGGCTCGTGGTAGCCCTGTCGACATACTGCGTAATGTACTCTGATCTTGTCCCTTTTTTCGAATTATGGTCCCATATTAAGGCAATAAATTTGCCTTCTGTTACGACAATATTGTGTAATTGAAGCTATAATTTTTGCAGTGGATGCTGACGTCATGGCAATCTAATGTTCTGCATTTTCTTTAAAAACTGTGACTGTTATTAGTGGCCATGGTGTAATTAAAGTGTATTTACAAAATGTCAATATAATATATCTCATGGTTTATCTCTAAATTAAATGATTGATGTTTACATTTTATTAATGTTGACTGAACGAATAAAACTAACAAATTAAGTATCACCGTCATTAAACAGATTAATATGTTGAAATCATTACGTACACTTCGGGTTTAATAACTATTTCACGTAGGTCAAGGAGATATGCGAATATTAATATCTAACAAATCACAAGAATTTTTACGTAATCATCTAACATAAATTTGAAGCAACCAATTATTTCGGTTATTCACCTTCAAAGCTTAGAGCTAGTGCGTAATTCATGTAGTAATATAAAAGTCTGATAATTTCATGAAAATAATGGTATTGTACAGCTTTGAGTGGGACAGCGGCGTGGATGCGTGTCGCATGTATACGTGAGGCTTAATTATCGCACCAGTCACAATGAGATGTGCTTGCGCAGATTCGCGTCGCTCGTGGGAAAGGCGGTGGCATTTAGACGTCGTTGCTTCGTGCCATCTTCGTTACCTAACTCCAGTGATACCTACGTCTGTGGTTTGATGTGCCGTTGTCATGTTTTTTTAAATTAATTAATTAATTTCTAAACTTAAACCTGTTTTTTTATTTGTTGTAATATGTTGTTAAAAGTTTATTGAAATAAAGACACAGCTTTTGAGTTAAGCCTCAGTGATATGAACTTTTTAGTTATTACATTCACGTTGAGAGATAATTAAGTTCATAGATAGTTCCAATTATTCACGGAAAACTTACGATGCTTAATGACTGTTTACCTTGTAAAATCAATGTTCAAAGCTAAGATTGATTGATGAGCATCCAAAGATCATGTTTCGAATAAATAGGCATCTATGATACCTACATGACTATTCATTCAAAACTATTATAATGTAATTTTTAAAGAGTCTATCGTATCGATCATATAATCTGAATAAGAATTTCAATAAAATAACTGATTTAAAATAATTAAAATATAATAAAACTAGAAATAAATAATAAAAATGATAAAATATGATATGATATATATGATTTAAAATATTCTTACTGTAAAGCTTACAATTATATCTATATTTTAAACTAAATAGTTAATTTCTGTTCTAAAGTTTGATTCGAAGAATTATAAATTGTTCAATATCAATCAAAAATTGCTGACTTTACTAGTTTTACTTGACTTTACTAGTCAAGTAAAAGTTGTGCAAACGTCAAAGTAAAGTCTATAGGCCTAAATATTCGTTTATGTAACTTATATGTGCTTGCTTTAAGTTGCATCTAGATAGCTTTAGCGTTTATATTACACTTAAGTCTTTGCTTATGATATTATATTTCTATAGCGTTAGTATACCAGTGTAGCTACAGCAGGCTACGGGAAACATTTTAGACCACTTTAATACTATTAAAATTTAAAACAAATGACTACATAGCTATGTGTTTATTGAAACATTAGTTTTTGGCTGTCAATGGTATTTGTTTATGAAGTCCTATCTAAGAAAACCTGAGAGAGATTTGATTGCTTTTGTTTGTTTAATTTTGTAATAATAGAATAAACTTTTGTGTTTTTAAGATGTATATTATAAAAAACTAGCACTACGCGGTAAATTTATATTTTAATTTATAAACAGTCATTATCTCTATTGGGACGGACTTTTCACACTGTTTTTGTCAAGTTCGTTCAAATTTGAATTTGAATTTGATTTCGAATAAAAGAGAATAGTGTGTCCGTTTCGTTTGACTAATAGTAAGGCTCTTATGACGATAATAAAATAAATTGCTTAGAATAACGATATCACGTGATAATATTTTCTTAAATCTTCATAATTTCCTTAAAACGTAGATAGTTCTTACAGTTGAACGATTCAATTAATTTATGATTCGCAATTACTTACCAGCCTCAGTGGTACTGTGACTGCTTAGTAATCACATATCAAGCTTTATCAATGAAGAGCCGTAGTAATAGTAAGGCTCTTATGATTGCTTGGAATAACGATATCGCGTGACCATAAAGACGTATTGGATAGTAAGAGGTCTTTAGGCATGAATTTACTAATTAATGTTAATCACAAGTACGTAACCAATCCACCTGTGTAACTTAACAATGATTGTTGACAAACTATTGTATTACTAGTATTAAGGGATTTATAAAATCGAAGCGATGTAAGGTAAATAATCTGCACTCTTCCTACACTTTGCATATTATCGGAAATGTAATAAATCTTTAAGGTACGACTGCATATACCAAGATTGTATTCAGCGATATGGTGTGAGTTATATGCGTTGTGTTGCGTTGATGTCTTTTTTGCTGGCGTGCGTGCGCACAGTCGTAGTCGTAGATGTTTACTACAATCAAACACATTAATACAGTTCACGCTTCATAGTTTATTGCATTGTATCATGAAAAAAAATTAAACAAGTTCGATAACACGTATGCGGTAATAGTTAATGACTTTATGCGATGACGTGTGAACGAAAATTTTCATTGCTTCGCGGAAGTTGTCGGTATCTGGTGGGTAATTCCGTCTTAAACATTTGTCAGTGTATTATTTATGTGTGAAATTATGAAAAGGAAATTAATTTTTGGGAAACTAAAATGTAATTCAGCCAAACGATACACACTAATTGCTTATATCTAACTATGACTTATTGATTATTATTACTTATTTGATTATTGTTTATTAGTTTCAGAAAAATAAAAAAAGGAAGAGGTTCACAACTCGATGTGTAGCTAAGTAAGTACCTACTTGAGGCAACTGCGCATAAAAGTTGGTTTGTTCATTGTTTATATTTTATGGTGGCCAGAGAGGTGTCCAGTGCCTAAGGTACTACGACTGTCTATAAGTTACGGTAACACCTTTTCAGGTAGGCCGTATGTCATGTACCGAAGAAAAGTTGCAGTCCCGTGTGAACAAGTTGTGAGTGCGACGTCGATGTAAGTATATAAATGTAAACATAAATGCAACTAAGCCAATTTTACTAGGAAACAATATTTTTCCTTAGGCTAGCTAGTTAAGTACAGTTGCAGTATCAGTTATGGTGTTAGGAAATCGTTTGCACAATGTGTAAACATGATCGGTAAAACCCTACTTCGCCTGCAATTACTAAGACACGCAACTGAATTCTGTTACGCGGAGCAACTTGAGATATTTTTTGTATTGTAAAGGTCGTTTCGAATTGTAGGTATTATATATTTTTTGTTTTTATTGTTTAGTTGAGTGGAAAAATCACTTACTTAGTGCGAGGGCATGTGACACACGTTGTATGGTGAGTGCGAAAATTTATATAAAATCATTATTATTCCCAAAAACATATTTTTTTTGTATTATATTATTCCATAAACATGGTAGCTATTATTTAGTGGACTGTATAATTATTTATAGTTATGGATAATACTGTCAGCTTCAAAACTATGTACACTTTTAGTCTCTTATGTTAATATGATAGGGATGAAAATAGTTGACATCTTTTTGAAACTCGTGAAATATTGGTGTGCGATTCAATGTAGGTATATTTTTGTAGACTCTAGGTCTTATTTTACCAGGTGATCTGTGAAAAAGCTACTTAGCAGCCTCAAATATTTTCTACTGTGCGTGAGCGACAGCTGCATCAGCTGACATAATACAATACACATAGGTATTTTAATAATTTGCATCGGCCGTATAAATTGATAAGATGTTTTTCGATAATATTTCTTGACTTAAGCGAATAATTTAGTAATATCTACACGCATGTATATTAATACCAAGCCAAGGGTACAATATTTTTAGGCAAGACTTGGGCCGATTGGTAAATGGGTAAAGTAAATAACCATGTGCTTGTAGAGTTTACAAAAACAGTAATTTATTTATCAATAAGACAGAGCTCAAAATTACAAAGGAGAAAGCTAAAGATAGCCTAAGAACCAACATACATTTGGCATACATAATAATTCCTAGTATATTTTTTTGCGATAATTATCTATAGATTTAGGCAAAAATAAATGGTTTAGTTCCATTCAGGGCCACGATCGCGCTAATTTTCAACGTATTTTTCAAAGCAAAATCATAAATTTACGTTGCACACAATTTGCCACCAATTAACTTTTTTCTCGGAACATACGTTGATGTTTTGTTGTTATGGTTACAATAAGTTGATGTCTTTGATTGTAATGATATTAGATATTTATTTTAGAAAAAAAAACTTGTAAATTGTGTTAATATATCGAGCGGTTTTTGACAGCATCAAGATACAAAGACGTTACTATGGCAACCATATATGGGAACGTATTTACGGCTATCGGAGGAACATTTTTGTTTTAGTTGATGCCTAGCAATTTCCGTTAGCGTTACAAATGTTTGGAAAAAACGTCAAAATGATTACATAGTAACGTCTTTGGATCTAATTACTGTCAAAAACCCGATAAAAATTGTGCTCAACGAAACGTTTTTGGTTTTCCTTTAGTAAATAAGTAGTTTGTAAATAACCGCGATCGATTCAGTAACGTTAGGCGGTTAGCTTATATGAGTACGTATGACACATAAATAGTTGCTAAAAATATCTGTGATTTATATTTTGTTATTGGTTAGGTCTCGGCCTTACTCGTGATATTATATCAGTCATTAGAATGTTTAGGTATTTTAATTTGACGCGGCATTAACATTTCGATTTTATGTGAAAACCACTTCGAGATTTAATATTAAACTTATTGAAGATTTGCTACGCGCCTCTTGATTTATGTACAATTAATACATATAATGAAGAGGGAGAATAGAGAAACGGTGCAAGAAATAGATGGAAAAGATGATAAATGAGGCCGGGAGTTACTTAAAATTTTTAATTTTATATTTTATTATTGAATGACAAAATTTATTAAAATTTACATGTAACATAAACTGTAGAAAAAAATTATGGAAACTAATTGAAAATCATATTATGATAAAAATTTAAAGAACAAAAAAATATGTTGTACGTACGTACCTATGCCTTTATGCGCGTGCATAATCCGGTAAGTATAGAACTTATTTTCCTGTCGTTACCAAGTGCATCTGGTAGTGAGCTAGATTGTCAGGAGTTTACAAATAAAACTAATTCGCCTGACAGTGCGCAGTAAAGCGAGAAGTATAAAAATAGTCATCAGGTTCGTCTAGCGTTGTGGCTGCTACCAATTTCACCAGAACACAGTCACGACTACTTTTCGCTTCTGTTGAATGGTGAATTTTTAGGGATCTTTACTTATTACATCTCAACACGATTTATTACGAGAAAACTTTTATTTTTTAAGAATAGAGAAACATATTTTTTGTTCTTTAAATGTTTGTCATAATATGATTCTCAATAAGTTTCTATTATTGTTTTCTATAGTAAGTTTATATTACGCTGCGTAAATTTTAATGAATTTTGTCATTGAACATATCATTTTAAGTAATTCTCCGGCCTCAATTTTATCATCTTTTCCTTCTATTTCTTGCACCCTTTCTGTATTATCCCTCTTCATAATATGTATATCACCTTAGGTTGCCTGGAAGAAACTGCTTTTTACCAATAAGGTCGCCCAGTTATACTACTTTGAGTTTTTTAATCTGTATTGTTCAATTTGTCTCTTGTGTGCAATAAAGAATATTTATTATTATCTATCTAACACCATCTCATTCCGACTATTCTTATGAGCTCAAATACGCTATATCTGCTCATCTGCTGTATCTGAAGTAACGTAAACCCAATTTCGAAACAATGGGATATGTAATAGTTAGTAAAACCCTTTTGTCAAATAGGAAAGTGCCGATAGTGAACGAACGATTGATGATGATGATGATGATGATCGTCCTATTTTTACTCAATTATTCATGATTTTACAAAAAATAATAATAATGGTAAAACAAAAATTATAAAGCCCTACTGTTCAATATTATTGCCGACACGGACATCATCTATTTATAGTCGTCATAAATAATGAATCTATTTAATACAGAACCCACAATTGTTTTGTGGCCCCTTGTGGCTTCAATTTCATCAAGTTTATACTTTTTGTGTCAACTGACGGAAGGTGGTAGTCACGATATTCCGATTAAAAATACGACAGTTGGTTGCGTCGGTACGAATAATGTTCAGTTTCAGCTAATTATCTATCACGTACATAATCGGAATTCTTTGCATTTTATACAGACATTCTGCAATTTTTTAAAACATATGTTAAATAATATCTCCTGTTAATCTTACTAAAAGTAACTAAAAAGTGAAAGAATCTTAGAAATCAATAGTACAAGTCATTTAGGATAAGCAACTTTCGAGATGTTCGCGCCATAGAAGATTAGCAAGTTTTCCAGTTAAACAGGAATTCAAACAGAAATGGTCCGTCCACAAGCAATTTAAAAGAATGATTCTACAAAACTGAAAGTAAAACGAAACGAAACCTAGACGAATTGCTCCGGAAGGAGCGAATATGTCGAATTCCAAAGTGTAAAGTTTATATCGTGGAACAATAGACTCGCGAATCGCGTGAACACCGTGTTACTATAAGGAATGCGGCGCTGTTTTGAAAGTGGCACGTGCAAGGTCAAAGGTGTAACCAGCTGAGCAGTTTGTCTCAAGATTAAAACGGATACCAGTACCAGATCACACAAATTCTCTGCAAACAATGTTCATAACCACACTTTTTGCTGCTTTAATCCTATTTCCTTACCATAAACGGACTCGTGATTATATCAAGCATAACTGTCATATTTATATGCCATGACTGCGCTGTCTAGTCGGTATTATATTTTGTCAAGAAGGCCATCTTAGACTGATAGAGACAATATATTACTTTTTGAAAATGTCACTTGGCGGTCGTTGTGTTAGATGTAGAAAGTTAAAGATTGGTCAAATGAGATGTCTAAGTGAGATCGTGACCAGCGATGATGGCTTTAACTTATCACCTGGACACTAGCACAATTAAATGTTTGCGCAATATAAAGGAACATTACGTCTTCGTTGGATATCGTCTCTTAGGGCGTTTGTATGTTAGTGGACTGATTGTAAAACATCGTTGTGTAATTGTCTAAAAATACATTGCGAATTATCTTTGAGGCTGCGCCGTGATAATACTTTATATTAAAATAAACGAAAAAGGGAAGATACTGCATCCAGCTCTGTGTAGCGGTAAAACTACGTCTAAGCAGTGCGTCATATTTTCGCTCGAAAGCCCCAACGAATATAAGTGCTAGTTCAAACTAAGTGCTTTTTGCATTCTATAAAATGCTGCCTTAAAACAAATATACAAAAAGAAAAAAGTCACATGGGATCCACTTTCACACTGAAGTATATTAATTCTAAAGAAAAAAAATCGTAAAATAAATAGGTACACCGACCATGTTATTTTTTAAGCGGGTTAGAAATGTAATGAGAGTTACAGGAAAACTCCGACTCCCGAGTAATTCCGTGTCCGACTGAACGGTCAGCGGAATTCAGTATTTTATTACTACCAACCAATGACTTTCTATACACATTATAGACATATAAAGTATTCTCGTTCTCACTGAAGCGTCAAGCGCGCATGTAACAATTGCACGCAGCCAATTTTTTGACGATGAAATGTTTAGGCGTATCGTACCGTCCCTTTTTAAACTCCGACGAAAAATAGAAGGGTGTTATAAGTTTGACGTGTCTGTCTGTGTATCTGTGTGTCTGTCTGTGGCATGATAGCACCTAAATGAATGGACCGATTTTGATTTGTTTTTTTTTGTTTGAAAATAGACGTGATTAGGATGGTTTAAAGCTATAATTTATGAAGATCAGTTCAGGCGTTTGAGGACTATTAGCTCATTTTCTACATGATAAAAGGGCTATTATTAACTTTCACAGATCCGAATGATTTAAAATTTTTGTGTGCTGTCACTTCGATGACAATCCCATGACATACTAACCTTGAGCTGATCCTATATCATCAAAAAGTCTGCGGAATTCTTTAGAAACTTACAGCGTGTATAGGCGTTTCAGAATCGTCTCAATGAGATAGTGTTAGATAGATGAGTAATGAGGCCGGGGGTTAATTAATATTCATATTTTTAAAATCCTTGAGTCATAATAAAGGTACTAAGTACTAACTAAGGAAAGGCTTCATACAACTAGTGAGAATAGCCGCACGCACTACGCCTTCTTACAACTTACGGCAATCTCAGGCCAAGTCAAGCCAATCATTTTTCTGGTTTTGATTTGTTTGCCGTACCTACATGTACTACTACTAACGTTTTTTCCGCAGTCTAACAAACCTTTTTGACGTTTTTTGAAAAGTTGCTAGGCACTAACTAAATCAAAAACGTTAATCCGACAGCGGTAAGTACATACATTCCCATAAATGGTTGCCATAGTAACGTCTTTGCATCTCTAGATGCTGTCAAAACCGATGGATATATTTACTCAATTATGAGACTTTTTATTTTATGTTATTTAAACTTCATATTATTATCTATGTAATTTAATAACAATCAAAAACATCATCGCATGTTTTGAAAAACAAGCTTATTGATTGCCGATAATGTTAAGCGTAATACAAAAATTGTGAGCAACATAAAGTTTTTGATTTTGCTTTGGTAAACACGTTGTAAATTAGCGCGATCGGGGTCCTTCCTTTTTTTGTTTTAGTGATACATCTAATTACACTCACGTTTTCACGGTTGCAATACATAACTTTTATGTGAGTAGATGAATACGAAAAATAATGTGATGAAAGTGCATGCTACGGCAAAACTGTGGTTGAGTGTCTTTGTCTCGTATCTTAGGAGATTATTTGTTTGTTTTCACAAATTTGATCTACGGATAACTTATCCGTAGATCAAATTTGTGAAAACAAGGCTGTTACTTATTTTGAAGTAACAAACTATTACTTATTTTAGTTACATAAAGTTATTAGGTATAAAATACCATTAGAAAGTTGGAATGTACGCTTTATATTTCGTATTCAATTTAAGTAGCAAATCTAAAATAATAATCTGTTATCATTAATATACTAAGTACCCATATATATTACAATATATTTTAATTGTTTTTAAGCGCCAACGAGGTAGTAAGATTAATAATTAATTATATAAAAATGTTACCTACGTATAGTAGAAGTAATTTCCAAATTATACTACCTAAGTTAAAAAAACTGAGAACAGTTAAGCAAGACTTCCTGCAGATGAAAAATTCTTAGGCTGCAAGGACCTTATTGGTGGGCCTTCAAATGAATACAGGAGTCTGATCTTGTATGGTTATTGTAGACATTTAGTCACCTATTGCACTGCTAACTACGGATGTATAATTTGAAACTGACGTATGATGACATTCACATATTATAAAACTCAGGTCCGGTCATGCGTGGAATATTGCTCGCACTTGTGGGATGGCTCCGCCAAGTACCTACTAAATGCCCTGGACAGATTGCAGCGTCATGATGTCCATATCGTTGGCGATGTAGAGGTCACGAACAACCTTGAGCCTCTGCAATTGCGTCGAGACATTGCGTCGCTTAGCGCCTTCTATGGGCTATATCACGGAGAGTGCTCTGAAGAGCTTTTTGACCTTATACCACCTTCCCCCTTCCGACTCAGGAGCACGCGTGCCGGTATACGGAGTCATCAATTCACTGTCTCCACCTCAACATCACGTACAAAGAAATTTAGTAGCTCTTTTCTTTGTCGTACTTCCAGAACTTAGAATTCCTTGCCAGCACATGTGTTCCTTCCTTCCTATAATATGGGTTCCTTTAAAAAAGGCGTGAAAAAGCACCTTTCGCGCCGGCAAGGTGGAGGCGGCTAGAGCAGTGTCTAAATTGCACTAGCTGTCTTTGCATATGGACTCTTCTAACCGCTTCAAATCAGGTGGTGTTGAGTCATTTGTCGTGCTTTGTATATAAAAAAAATTGTTTATTTGCTGATTTACCCATTTTGTTTCATGTACTATTTTGGTTTTATTTGCCTAATTCCTATAGCTTTGTCATTTTATAAATATCTCCTTTAACGCTTAGATGAAGATTTTTCATACAAAAGGGGGTGTTAAATAAGCTTACGGCCAACCTGATGATAAGTGGTTACCGTAACCTTACCTATCATGTAGTAATTAGAGGAAGCATTATGTAGACAACATAGATGATCTCGGTCCAAACAGGACGTTTTCCTCAATAGTTCTGGCGACCTTACTCAAAATTGGAATGGAAAATACCACTTTGACCTACCATTCTTCAAAAATTATGAAGATGCGAAGAATTTCAATGATTCATTAATAATTAAAATGTAATAAAACTAGAAAAATTTCACGTCCTGAGGCAGGAAACGAACCCGCGACCTTTCGCAATCCGGGCGAGTGCTCTGACCACTGAGCCACCCAGGACTTGGGATATCCCTGTGAAATTCTTCTAGTCTATCTGTATTTGCGTTTATGAGCTAACGTCCACCCTACAATGTCGAAATATTCTATTTTTCAAACATTTATAATAATGTTAAAATCAAAAATTAAGAATTCATTAATAATGTTAAAGTTTTTGATGTGAACAATCAGGGTTATGAAAGAATGGGCGTTGAAGCGGCGGCGATATAAAAAATATATAGAATAGAATTCATGTTAAAATAATAGTTATATAATTTCGTCTGATTTGCAAATAACTAAAGATTCCTGATTAGACATGCATCTCGAATCTACTGTTTCTGCAAGTGACACAGGTAACTTAGAAACTGCAAAGGTTTGAAGCCCAATTACTTGCGATCCATCAAATGTAACACGTTAGTTAGAAAAGGATTCTTGGTCCATCAGATTAAAGTACCAACCCAGGTGATCTGCCGTCGTGTGTAAGTATTACATACAAGAGAAGACATCGCAAGTTAAATATGTGCGTGACAATCGTTAAACAAATTAAACATGTCAAAAAACGAATGAAACGAAAGTCTTCCTGTGACCGAAAACCGTAACGTCGTCGGCTATAAAATAATAATGCCAGAATTAATTATACGCGAATTAAATCTTTCATTGAAGTATTTTTAATTCAAAAATAAACCATGAGCTGAGGTAAGTCTGCGAGTGGAACTGCACCACAATTCAATCGCAAAAAAAAAAATCTGTTCTAATACGTAGTAGGTATTTTACATTTAAACTGCTATGTGATGGATCAGATTAGTATGCAAGTAGTTTTAATACTTTTAGTAAGAAAAAATTAAAGTACCTACTTAAGAGGCTGATAAACGCCAGCGACCTTGAGAAAATGAATTTCGAGGCCCCGCCCACTAATATTTCCGATAACGTGGCTCCACAATACTACACCGACCAGCCGCGTAACTACTACAACCTCAAAAGCGCCAAGCTAAAAAAATGCCACTAGATGGCGTGCTCCACGTGCTTTATTCCATAGACCATTATAAAAATAGAAATGAACAATAAAAAACTATACACTTTTATAAAAAATATGTGGTATTTTTAAATTAATGGTAAATATTATACACGGTCAATATACTTATTTATACTAACAAATTTTACTAAGGGACCTATTATGAAATCGAAACATTTTTCGAAATAAAAAAAAGACATTTATTTTCAAAATTTATCGAAAATGATAATGTAATTTTTTATCTAAATCGTTTAAGCAGCTTAAGTGTTAAAATGTAACACCCAGAAAGACACAGTTACATTCGCAATTATAAGAGTAATAGAAAGATTAATCAAGTAAGTATTTATTTTTTTAAGTTAAGAGCGTTTACGCCGTAAGGCTTTCAATACAAACTTAATTTTTTAACAAAAAGTGAATGCCGTAACATTTCAATTATTACTTCAATGTCGGAAAGGTATTATTGATACACGACTATTTAAAATAAAGGTATTTATGACTGACTACAACAGCTTTTTAGTCACCACAGGAATGCAGTGATTGATGATATATTAAAATGTGTGCTGTTTAATATTTATTCATGTTTCGATACAGAGTTTTGTCGATAAAATAATAATAATATTATGAAATATACTTTCTATGAAACATAAGAAAATTTATTCGATTGTATCAAACAGTAATGATTGGTTATTAGGTTAATCAAGAAATTTAGTTATTAAAATTCTGGAACAGTAATCTTTAAAATTATATACGAAATTGAAAAATTATGTGTTTTAATAAATACTCATCTGAAACAGTCTAGAGTATATTGAAATTTGGAACATATTAGATTTTTTTATAGATTTCTTTCTGTAGGTTAGGTATGTGATTATCTTGATTTATGTGCCAGCGTTCATGTTATATTTACCTCAAGATCCGAAGGTCTGATACGGATTTTTTTCATTTTTTGAAGACTATATGTTTCGGTGGCGTAGTAGATTGAACTCTCTGGTTTCAACTACGAAAACAAAGCAACTTTCACCATGGTCGATCCCGGGATGGGTCACCGTTGGTCCCGGTTGTTGTTACAACCTCTTTACCCCACCAACTCGCACTGGGCTAGCGTGGTAGTGTTATTGCCCAAATTCATCATGTGTATCATGTGTTTCTTCCATGTAGGAAGGCTTATATAACGTATACAGGCTAGTGATGATGATGATGATGATAAACAGTGTTACAGTATGTTTAAGCTAAACAATATAAATAATAAATAGTACATTTAAATGTACTCCTAACAACATTGCCCACAGATTAGTTACAGTAACATAAATTATAATAAACATGAATTGGGATATTGCCTAAGTTTAAAATTGGCGCTATTTTTCACAAAATCGGAAAATATGTGCTACCACTATCCATAAAAACAATTCAAACTTAAAAGATATGAAATATTGTTAAAATTGTACCCTTTTCGAAATAAAAAAAAGACATTTATTTTCAAAATTTATCGAAAATGATAATGTAATTAGATTGCTGACATCAATTAAAGCAACTATTATAATGACAACTATTAATAAAAACATACTTAATACATAGTTATTATTAATTTTGTCAGTATGCCCATACATTTCTTAGTAATATGGCAATATGTGACGTCACCTGTCCCGTAGATTTTCTATGGAGCCTTTTTGGATGTTGCGCCGCAACATATCAACATGCCACTATATCTGTGAAAGTATTGATCTTAGACATACTATTTCTTTTGCAATATTTCTTTATGAGTTATAAACTTCTTATTTATGAAATAAAAAACAAGTTGTCGACTACCCTATTGCTGAGAGCTAATTTGTGCTACAATAATATAGTGGAAAGAGGACATATTTGAATCATGCATAGTTTGCCGGTACAAAAGTTGAAATATAGAATACTCAACACCGTGGACTGGAATGGACAATTGAACACCGTTCTACAGTTTTTTACCTATTTTTCAGTAAACTGTGTATAGACCTGGCCGGGTCTACGTACATTTTTGAAACATCTCTTTTATAGCATATGATAAAAGTTCTGGTTTTAAAATTTACATATAAAAGAACCTTTAGGCCTAGGCTAGGCTTAAGCTAATTTAGTGTTGTATGCATTTAATAATCTAAAATTAACTGTGCCTGTTGTTCTTCATGAATCACATTTTGTAACCGGAAAAATTAATATGAAAAAGAACAGAAACGAACCATTCGATACCTTGATTATTTTTAAGACTGCCGGGTCTGACAATTACGTAGGTCTATGAAATAAGCCAAACTTATTTTATGGTTCTATATAAAAACTTTGTTGAAATTTATCTTTGTATTATGTATTACATATAAATAAATAAGTTTTTTTTTACTTTTTTTATTCATTATTAGATAAACAAAGAATAATAAAAAAATAAAAAATATTAAAAAAGAATGAGTAAAGAATGAAAAAATAAGAAACATAAACAAAAAATGACTAGAAATAAACATACATAAAAATAATAAAAAAAAACAAAAGTAAAAAAAAATTGTCACAAAAAATATTTTTTGTATTTATAGTTTAATCGTTTTTTATATTTATATTTTTTTTACTTTCATATTTCATATTCAAAAAACAAATAAGAAATAAAAAATAAAAATAATAAAAAAAAAATTTGTGAACCATTGAAGGATTGAACCCCTACCTCTCGGATAGTAAGTCGTGCATCTCAACCCCTACACAATCGCGACAGAGTCATTTATTTCGAAATTAACTATCTAAATTATACAATATACTTATACATTTCCCTTCAAGTAAACATAAACTTACTTTACAACTTCCATCTGTGACTGTGAATCTGAATAAGTACAACTTTCGAGATGATTATGGAGTTTTTGATAGTTCCTAAAATTAGATAAAATTCGCTATCTAAAGAAAAAATAATCAGGTTATTATTGTGTTATTTACCCCTATACGAGTGGTTTTTGACTCTTTTTAGACCTTTTTCTTGGTTTTCCTTAGTCCAAAATAATATTTATACCATAAAATTTTTATCACATAAATTATTAATGAAATAAAATTTTCACAATAAAAATTTACGAAATTATTTACTCATTTCTGTCTATCTACTATAATACACTCACATAGTAATCACTAAAACCTAAAACATAATTGTCTATTTGATATTTGCAAATTAAAACAGACGCAGACTGATATTATTAAGAACCGCGAGCAAAGAAGCGACACAGGTCCACCTAGCACCACGCCTCGGCGATCACTGTCGTTTCCTCTACAAATGAAAGAGAAGAATGGATAATGGCGCGAGTCGCTATTGAAATCGGCTGAAGAATTCAGAATAAATTTATTTACTAAAAAACTAGTTACTTATTCGAAATTGTAAAACATCAATATTATAAAATTTAATATAACAAGTTTGTTCCCTAAAAATAAGAAAAAAACCTTTGACATATAACGCAGAATTTGTTCTGAAAGCTGATTTTGATGGGTGACTTTGGCATTTTTTTTATACGAACATTTTGATTATAATGTGTTTTGGCGACATGCATATTATCAGAAATATGTCCAAGAGTAACATATTTTTTTTTCACTGCGTTTATTTCAACAAATTGTGCTAAAAAAAGTTTTAAGTAAGGCTCAATTAGCAATTATCAGCCTCTTAATTAAATTCATTTAACGAGAAATCTATACTTACATAAAATTTGCAAAGTCTACCTATATAATATTGATTATAAACAGTTTTCAGGGTAGGCATTTTATTAGTGGTGGTAATATGAATAGATTTTTGGTGGATAGTGTGCTGTGAAATAACTTTTGTGTCACAAGTATTATGTCAACAGACAATGCGTGCAATCATTAAAATAAACACATTGTGTGCATGACAATGGTTTTCACTATTTTAAGAAAGTTAACTTCTAACAATATAGCAATATGTTTTAAGAATATACCATGCAATACAAAAAGTATTATGTTCATTATGTAAAACTATTTCTAAGTTATCGATTTTAAAATATTTGTATTTTTTTTCCATTCTTTTAGAATTAGGCTAAATAACTTTTACGTTTTAATTAAGAGATAATTTGATGTACAGTCAACTTATCTCATAATTCAACGTTTAATTTTCGAGTTTTATTTTTGTGTGGTTATCAAGACAAGAATAAAGAACAAAAAAATAGGTATTAATAATTTTTAATGTATTTTTACTGTCGTGTTTTAATCTTGTTTGTTTATTCAAACACGAAATAAAAATTACCTCCGTAATAGGCGCTCATTTTGACTAACGCCGTAATAGTACTGTTTCTTATACAACTAGATGACAAACAAGCTGACGACCCCCCTGGTGGTAAGTGGTTGCCGTCGACTATAGACACCTGCATAACAAGGAAAACATCACTTGGTATTGCGTTGTCGTCCTGAGGCCGATGTTCACGTTACTTACTTATTTTATCTTATCACTTATTTTATGTATGACTTAAATCTGACTGACTTTATTACATGTGAAATTTAATTAAGTATATAATATTTAAAATAATTTCTACCTTTACGAAAGTAAATAAAAAAAATGTGAAATTGTTGTTAATTATTCCTAAATAATTCACTGTGATTTAACTTGCATATTTCCTTCATACTTATCTGTAATACGTAATTTACTCGCCACAATTTATATTATTATTTACTAAAGTATAGTTGTCGGAAGAACGAAATGGTTCACTACATGTATTATGTTATCATATAATTATGTACTTATATTAATAAAAAGATACAAAAAACAACCTTCACGTTCCATTACAATGCACTCGAGGTATGCAGTGTCATTGTAAAGTATTTGCATATCACTAGAGTTACCACAAACTATATTAAGACTACAATAAAAAATAACAAATATATTTAAAGTTAACATGTTTTGTAATATAGAAGTTGTTAAATATCTTGGATTATAAGATGATCTCAAATAAGAGAGTCAGAGGCGCCAATTAGAGTTCTACGATATTTTTACGTAAATTTCGTGTAATGTTTTAAGCATGTTGTATTTATTCAGCTATGTCTTTACCTAAAAGAAGAAATTACACAACACAAGTTTTCACAACTGCTTCCAAAATAGAACATTTACATAATATTACACTTTAGCCATAACCATCATCATCATCATTAACAGTCTATAAACATCTCTCTGCGGGGCTCAGGCGTTCTAACATGAAAAAATACACAAAAAAATTTGGGACAAATATTGGTGGGTGAAATCAGTTGCACTTAGAACGGTTCCGAGGGCTTGATGTGACTTTCAAAGCTCGGGGAAGCTCGAGTTTACAAATTTTTCACTGACCCCTCCGGGTTCAACTACAAATGCCTTTGTTTTGGTAAATCAAAACCATAGCGCTCAAACCTCGACAGCAGCTACATAATAATTACTGTAGTTTTTCATAATAATTTAAACGAAATTAGTAGTAAGTGTATAATTTTTACTGGTAATCACAATTGGTTTCATTTAAAATGCCTGTCTGTCTTTTCTGTAATTTTAAGGAGAATTTTACAGTTAAAAGCAAGTGATGATATTCCACTTTTAAATTGATACCCAATACGAATTTATCTAATTAATAAGAGGGCCCGTGGCTTAAATTAAATGGAGATGAAATAATAAAATCAAATCAAGGTGACATAATCTGAAGGAGCTTATAAAGACCTAATTTTTACTTTTAAATTATTCTCCACAGTTTTAAAAACAAGTTTCAGACAAGAATTTAGGTCACAGTCACCGAAGGATGCATTCGTAACACTTACTACGATAACTTGTCCTCAAAATTACATTAAAGAGGTAACCCGAGCCTGCAGGGTCGTCGACCGCACATCTCGGTGTCTCGCGAGCAGCTATGATTACTTATCGGCAGTTATTAATAAACAAGAACAATAATAAACCAATTCCGTGCTATGTTGAGCGCTATGCATGAGATATACATACTCTACTTTCCGGCAGTATAATCATTCAAACTGGCTCCTGTTACGGCTAGTGGCTATGAGGCCATTGATGAAAGATTATGATGTAGAGTTAATGGTTGATTCAATTACTTATAAAAAAACAATAATTAATATCATTTCTTATTGTAGTACACTTGTAAACCAGTAACGACTGTAACGAACAAACAAAACGTACGATATCGTTACAAATAACGATATTACTTGCGATCTTAGTGGTGTAGCAGTATGTTATTTTCGATGTAATACGGCACAGTAAATGTTTCTTTGTGTAGCTAGATGACAAGAGAGCTGACGGCCCTCCACCAGAAGCGGTAACCGCTTAGGTCATAAATCTGAGGATAATCGTTCACCTATAGACTTGCAAATATGCTAAAAAATGGAAAAATACTTTATACTGCAGTTGCGTTGTCATCCTGAGACTGTACTGAACTGAACTGTTACCAGACGACCCTACATATGGGCTTACCAGTACCACCTAGTTAAACAATTTGATGTTACATGGAATACGTGGATACATATTAAACAATAATATAAAAATGGTTCAGTACTCACAACGACTGACGTTCTCAACCGATGAATATATTTTAAACAAAAAGGCAAAGCTCTTTTCAGGATAAATTGATACAAAACTTGACCGTAATTGTAACCAATTGCTGTAATTCCGGGACATCATTACAGAAATTGCTTTTTTATTCTGGCGTGAAGCAATTTTATGCCTACTTTTATTTTTCAACAAAACAAGTTGATGCATTTCATAGTTGATTGTGTAAATTTAACGACGGAGTAAACATTTAGATATACCAATTAAATGAAAATTGTTTTTTTATCATTTTTTAGCCCTTTAAATTTTTGAAGGGTTAAAATAAATTGTTTCCATTTTATACCTACGTCGAGAAAAAGGACGTGTCAATTCATTACATTGAATTTTTTTTAAGCAAATTTTACGCTTAGTATAATAAATGTTCTAAAATAAAAACATAGACTAACAACAAACACTCATGAAGAAAATGCTTGCGTGGATCACACAGACATCTGCTTCTACTGGGACTTAAATTTTTATAGTAGATATAGCACCCGACACCAGCAGGGGTGATTGAAATAGTTTTTATTAACTTTCAAGTTAATTCAGTACTTTGTAATAAGAATTACAGTACATCAAATAACCGTTATTACCTACTGCCGAATAAGATCCGCCGAAGTCACAAGTTTTTTTCTTGTGTGCTTTTAATTATAAATTTGTAATCAAAATTGAGCATTATAATAAATCAATCAAGGGAATACTAAGTTTTTATGTAGGTATTTAAATTATATTGCATATGATTTCATTACACATGTGATTGATGTTTACTGTAATTTAGAATATTTATTGCGACTGTTTTATATCGTCTTTTATGGTTAATTAGAAGGAATTATGTCTATTAAAAATAAATAATAAAGTAATGATAGAAATACGCAGAAACTATAAATAAATTATAATTACCATAATGGTATTGAGACTATTCATAAGAGCCCGACTAAACACGCTATATCTGCTGTAAGTTTCTGAAGAATCAAGGATCCTGCAGATTTTTGGATGGTATAGGATCAGCTCTGGTTAGTTTGTCATGAGAATGTCACCGAAGTGACAGTACACTAAATTTCAAATCAATCGGATATGTGAAAGTTATTAAAACCCTTTTATCATGTAGAAAATGAACTGATAGTCATGAAACGCCTGAACTGATCTTCATAAATTATAGCTAGGAACCATCCTAGTCACGTCAGCTTTCAAAAAATACCGTATTAAAATCAGTCCATTCCTTTAGGAGTTACGATGCCGCAGACAGACACACAGATACATAGACAGACACGTCAAAGTTATAACGCCCCTCTTTTTTCGTCGGGGGTTAAAAATTGTGCCATCGAAAATAGACCAACCACGATTAACTGGACTTTGCAACTTTAACTCTTTGAAGAACATTGAATTATTGTTCAGTAACCCGTAATAGAAACAACGCCAGATAAAATAACTAGTAATCAGAAGTCGTAGAAGATTTGCGCGCTTAATGAAAGTCTTGCGAAATCAGATGAATCGAGTGGGTATTAAACGGACATGATTTATGGCTTCTGGTAACTAAAAATGATTGATTTGCCAGAGGCTGAATATTTTCTACTTTATTCTTAGAAAAATGCGAAATAATTCATACACTTAATTGAATTATTCATTTGTTTTTGTCCAATGGAAAAAATATAAATTCGCTAAACTGTGCCTATCAATAGACAATAACTTGACCGCCACTTTTTATTTTCATTTTGTTGAAAGTTATTTTGTAAAGATTTATAGTTGATTTGTAAAGAAATACAGAAACGCAAAGTGGAAATCCTTCATTGGCAAATGTTTTACATATAATTTTAAACTGTTACTAGATGTTATCTGTTTTAGACTAAACTAAGTATATAAAGCTTTTTGTAAAATGAAATAAAATTAAAAAGTAGTAGGTGTATTTAAAATAAGATGACGAGGTTTATCTTGAAATGAAAAAAAAACTGATCCTTAGATTTTCGGTCAAGCGGCAATGATGCTATATTTTATCTAGAGTCAGAGGTTCTTAGACTTTTTTCTCATAGACTACTTTTAAAATTTAGCTGGTGTCGGTGGACCTCCTGCAGCTACATTTCTATCATATTCCCATAACTCGACAGTAAATGTTTTTTTTGTGACGCCAACGTATACAGACCCTGTCGGGTCTCCCGTGGACCGCTGGGAGCCACCTGGACCTCTTTGGGAACTAAAGATCTAGAGCCTTAAGGCGATCTATAGAAACGTTGTTTTGGCCAAGACAGATAAGGATAGAGATATGACTGACCCAGCGGGAGGAAAAAGACAAGATAGCAATCGCGCGTGTAAAGTAAGCGAAAATACACAAATTATTTTGTTAAAAAATAACTACAAGGTTACAAATAAACGCTTCTACACGAATGTGAATTTTAATAATATCAGCTATTTAAAGCAATTAACCATTCAATAAAAATTACCGTTTACCAAATATCTTAAGTTTTCTTATTTTCAAGAGGTCTTTTTGGAAATAAAAACTATCGAGGCAAAATCCTTTAGTAATAATAATAATATTCATACACTATTTTCTAGTCTCCTCACAATGCAGCTAATTCATTTAGCAAATAAATTTATAAGTAGCTCTGTATATTAATAAAGTGTACCAATTGTGATGAAAAAATCAATAAATAAATTTTATTATTGTTATTATTATCTAGCCCAACGTATGCATCATTCAAGGGCTTGTGCTATGGATAGTAGATAACGGAGAAATTATGATAATAATATGAATATAAATATTAGAAATATACTAAATAAACATATAAACATTCATGACTCGTAAATAAATGCTCGTACTCATCATACAAACATTTGCTCCTACCACGCTTCGAACCCGGGACGTCTTGATCGAGTAGCCTGAATAGCAAGGGGTACAGACCGCTCGACCAGGCGGTCATCAAATCATCTTTTGGTTCTACACGTATCTAGATAAAGAAATGAAGTACCTAACTTATATTTGATATTCAAATCGTTACGATCTTTCAGCGACCTATAACATTACATAAAAACTGCGATCTTGTTTCAATGTATCGCCTTATGTAAGTTGTTAAAATCGGTCTATGACACCGTCTGGTCAGTTTGAAACTTATAATAAAAATAATGTATGCCATCTGTCTTCAACAAAAAAGGTCAGGTCTAAAATGGCTGGTCTAATAGATAATACCGTCATGTAATTGGGTCTAAGTCTTAGTAAACTAAGTAGGCAGGATTGATTAATCGATATTTCTTTGTAATTTATCAATCCATATAGGGACGGTGATGGTCTCCATTCAAAAATTTACAGGTTGATATTTGAAATTCAATCAGAGTATTTTCGGCCATAATAGTTCTAATTTAAATGAAGTAACATTCCATTTAAAGTATGAAATCGTTAATTCTGTTTAGTAAGGTCATTTCAATTAGGTAAGTTCAATACTGGTAAATATCATTATCGTTTTTTTTGTATTTCTGCAGCGTTTCCTACTAAGCGTGTGATTAAATTAAATTAAGTCAATGTTAAGGAAAATATATTTTATTATTTGAAATTGGATATGGTGCGCAGAACATAATAAGGTTGGAGCGGGTTGCTTACAAATAGGTCGTATGAAGCGGTAGCACGTACTCGCACGTAACGCTTGCCTCACATGCGCTTGCGTCAGTTGCAGGCGGCGGCGGCGATGCGCCTGAGCATCGGGGTGTCTTCCGCGACCCGCCGACCTTCACGATCAGACGCAATCAACACCGATTCGGGCTTAGTTGCCTTCGATTGTACATTTGATTATTTAATGAGCTAGTAACCTTTTATTTATTTATAACTAACTAAATACTTAAATTTAAATGAAAGAAGATTTCGTTTGGAAATTTGTGTAGCGTCTTACTTGGGAAATAGTACTATGAAGGTCGATGATATGGCAAATTGACGCTGTCAAATGTACGATTGTTAAAAATAATAAGATATAACAAGTAAGTGAAATTTTGTTTTTTATTTATTATTTCTGTTTCGCCTATTTCTGTTTTGTTTGGTTTGAGCAAATCGCAAAGTGTGGTTTAAGTCTTCGCAAATCACAAAAACAAAACAAAAACGTGGATGAAAACTTGTAACTTATAATTATGTGCTTCTCAATATAGGTATTATAAATAGGTGAAATATTACATTATGAATGAATATATTAAATTATTTTCCATATTGTTATATTTCACAAATTGGGTACGCTTTGAAACACTTTTTATTGCAATATGTAACATTAACCTTACAGTGAAAGATTTATATTGTTGCATAAAATTTATATCCATTATGTTGACAGATTGTTAAATTGATCATCTGAATAAATTACGTGGGTTATGTTGCACTATTATCTATACTCTAATGGTGACAAGAAATGGAGAGAGCTTAGTGTGCTTTGAAGTGCTTTCTATAAGATGAAGTCTATAAGTAAGGCAAAAATTGCCTATTTAATATGTTGTGTAAGTATATCTTCATGTGTATTGTAATAAAATATTGAAAGAAATGTAGATTTTAAAGGATTGTACATTTTTTGTAAAAATGTCGGGTATGTACAGAAAGTTTACGTGAATTATATTTTGTAATAAAAATATCCTTTGAGTATTCATAGAATGTGCAACAAATGCATGTGTATAATTATGAGCGATATATCTAAAAGTGGAGGCCGGGATGAGTCAAAGTCATCAAACATTAGAGAGCGCGCCCGAGGCCAGTTTGTCGAGCGCATGCTAAACGGTTGTCGATGTGTCGAAATACCTCATTATCCAATTGTCGACAACAAAACACACGTCGAACTACTGGAAATAATCTCGTATTGTCTATGGTACACATTTATTGAAATATCCCAAGCAACAATGAGCGAAATGACAGCACTGTTGAAAACAGAACAGTTATGAAACGTTTCTGTCTATTGAGACAAAAAATAAATATTTTATATTGGTATTTTTTTTTTGTACTGACATACAATTCAATATGTCATTCATACAATTCAGAATAATGATTCGACATAAGAGTGGACATAATATTGTGTATAGAGGATTGTCTAAAAATATTTTTTATGATTATCCTACCTGGCGTGCAATAATTTGATATGTTGATCAAGGTTATTTTTTATATTTCTGGTTTGAAATAACAAGCATTCCGTCTGGGGTCGATGGAAAGTGCTCACTCGAGCGACTCGGTGTGCGCGTGCGATTTTTAATTGCGCCACAGACTAAAGGTCGATCAAGAATTTGATTAATGAATCGAACTTAAATGTTACATTACCCTATCGGTTAGGCATGCTTTGTAGCGTCATAAATACTATAATTATTTTATTGATCCTAAATAATAAATGTTGTCGTTAACCTAATTCGCGTTTGACATTAAAGAGTTAGTAAAGATTGTTTCATGATCATAAGTTTTGTGCCATTGTGGAGCTTGAAACAAAATTTGATGACGAAGAACGAGATTTTCAGCTCAACAAACCTTTCCATAAAAATAAGCTTAATAGTTTTATGGAATAGACGAGGATGCCATGATAGAATATTAATTAGTTTATTAGATACCTATTTAAGCAAAAAAAAAAATACATTTATGAGGGCACAAACAGAACATAGCAAATAAAATATAAAAATTTACATATTTTATATTTTTCCTGAAATCATCTTTACTATTTTAGTGAAACAGATAGGAGACGTGTTCATAAACACCAAAGTCCTTGCAATGCTATTATTAAGTGACTTAAACTGCATGAAAGCTAGAAACTAGCACCGCGTATCTTAGAACATACTTATTAGCTTAAAGTTATTTATTGGTTTAAACTTTAATTACCTATTTTTCACGAATTATTCCATTAGGTACTCATAATTTTAAAATGAATTTGTGAGATTCTTCAATAAAAAGATTTTTAAATCACATACATTAATTTGGCATTCAAAGTGAAATTCGAAAAGTATTGTTTAAGAATAGCATAGAAAAATAAGAATTACGCGTTCGACTTTGAAGCTTGTGAATAGATTGGGGAATTTCTGACAATATTGACAGATACGTAACAATATAGATGTAAATAACTAATTAATATTTCTTGCAGAATTACTGCTGCAAAAAATATCCAGCAAGACTGTGTCACGTGATACAGTCTGGCTGGGTACAAAATTTGTGCCCATTCCAATACACGTCTTTAAACTATCTATTTGAATTCTTTTTCTTTCGTGGGTATTAACAATTCCGGGATAGAAAAATATATTTTAATATCATTAAGTAAGCGATCCAAAATATTGTCATCATATTAGGTAAAGGTTATCGTTTAAATCCATAGTAAAGAAAATTTGAATAACTAGTTTAAAATTTTTAGCGATTAAAGTCCCTCTCTGGTTGTAACCTTTAAAAATTATTCCATCCGACTGGCGACAATATTAATGAAACGTGCTTCCCGCATCTGTGTTGTTTCGTAATGCCTTTACCTTATCATGAGAAGTTGTTCTTTGTCATCTTTAAAATTGATGTTATACTTTATTATTTACAATTTAACGACAAGAAAGTTCATTTCATTATTAATTTGTTAACTGAATTTCACCTTGTTATCAGAGACCTCGTCTGTGAATCAAATATTTGAAGATCGATAGGCCCATAAGTATTACCTAAAGTTCATCGTTCCTTACACAACTCTAAATTACTTACATTATTATAAATGTGGTTAAGGAATCCGCGTGTAGCTCGTTTCCATCTTCGGCTTTATCATCACTTGCCATCAGGTCAGATAAAGGCCAATAGTTACCCCGTTACGAATGTAATTATAACTTACTATGATATATATTTTTAATAATGTATGGGCTAATAATGTATGGAGACCCGGCCATGTCTATGTACAGTATACTGAAAATTATGTAAAAATATGCAGAGCAGCGTTTAGTTGCCTATTTTCTTTTTATTTGCTTTGTTGCGTGGTACAAAACAATATTTTATAGAGAAAAAACTGCAACACAGCCAAATATTTATCATGGCTCCTGTGTCACTTTGGTGACGTTTAGTTGAGTTCTATGTCGCCCGCCATATTGCCATATTGAATAATGGTATAATCGACGAAAAATTTTAACTTTTGTACAAACAAACTATGCATGAAAACGAATTAGTAGTATTTTTCCCGGATTCAGGAGATTTTTCCTGATTTTTTGAGATAATGTACATATACCTGGCCGGATATGAAACATCTCCTTAAATGTATGAGTCAGCAAATAGATACATAGTCTCAAACGAAGTCTCAATTGCCGAAAGACTAAATCTAGAGTAGGTAGGTGTCTTAATAGATAAATTACAAGAAACGATTACCTCCGCGTAGGTACATTTAGTGGTCGACGTTCACGATGTTAGAATTTAAAAACGCAACTATAGTTTTCTAGTATTATCGTATCATGTGCATTGCAAATTAGATAGGGGAAAGTAAAACGGTGTATGGTCAATTCGTGAGCGAAATACGATATTTGTTAGATATGTACTTTCGATAGTCTATAGGTTATGCCCCTACGGAGCTATTTGTACGCATAAGCGCGATTTGCGTATCTTAATTGAGAGGCTTTTATTGTTTTTAATACATATTTTGAATTCAATTTTTACTGCCAGTGTTGACTGTGTGGTCATTGGAAGGGTTATTCAGGGTCAATGTCCTTTCGGACGGTTGGGCCTTTCCTAAATTTACGGCCCGGTAAATGCAAGGCTTGTTTATGGCATCAATTGAATAAGTATGGAAACAGAATTAAATTTTAAAATGTTTAAATATACTATGGTAAAAATGTAGCGAAATATAATTTATACATCTTATCGTTTTGTTTCAATGAATTAAATACATAAATAGACAGTTTTCTAAATTTATTTGCTTATTGCTTGATAAAAATGAATTAGTAGAATGACTTGTGATATTAAGTTATTTATATGATAAAGTCAAAAGTTAGATGCGTACCAAAGATTGTATCTACGCTCGACAAGGTTTACGACTTCAAATTATTTGATGCAATTCATGTAATATAAATAGAAGACACCTACATGAATACATAATAGCATTATAATTGAACGCAAGACAGTAAATGTACAGTACTGCATACAAAGTTAACATTAGCTTGCTGTGAGCGGTTACTTTGCCGGCTCTACCTCACCTGGCTAACAAACTGTAGCTAGGGCATTGTGATAATTAATCGTAACATATTTATGTCTCTGTCTGGTCTGGTAACAAGTAGCTACAATAAAAACCAGTTCGATTGATCTGATTGCAAGTAGACTGGCTTAATCGCACGCTTACCGACTGGCCGGGTGACCACTTACCCACCCACTGGTCACGCCAGTAGGCTAACTTACCACTTTCATCATCTCATTAATAAACAGCAATAGTGTTGTAAATGATATTTAGGTCCTATTACCATTTATCGAATGTCCGCAAATGGGAAATTGTGTGGTCAACCGCATTTGTTTATAGTATAGTCCCTGAGCTAGAACCGATATTATGATTAATATGTGATGGTAATGCTCTTACCACTTACTATCACCTAAGATTTGTCTATTTTATATTAACCTGCAAGAGCTGGTGTTATGGATGCTAGATAACAGAGAGATACTGATAACAGTAAAGTTCACTAGATACACGAAGTGAATGACATTGCTTATAAGAAAAACCACTTATTATGTTATGCAGAGAAAGTAACGAACCGAAGCAAATTGATATCGAATAAGACAGTAAAATGACAATAAAACAACAACAATAACAATAGACGAAAATAGTAAACGTATGATAAAAACTTATTTACTTACGTGCAAGTGAGCGTAACATCCAATATTAACTGCTAGTAAACAACTATGAAATTTTCAAATTTTCATCAGCGTTTCCGAACTTTTGTTAAGTCATATAATAAATAAGAACACGCGGTTTATCACCACAGTTTTCCGGCCGTATCCATTAGGGAAAGTCCAAGGTGAAATGGGAAAACTTGTTTTTTGAAGAACCGGCACAGATAACAATTTCGGGATAAGAAAATAATATCGAAAGAGCGATACGTAGCACCGCGGCGCAAGAGATGGCGAAACTGACGTACGCAGCGCGCAGGCGCCGCCAAGGTATTGTTAAAAGTTACTTTTACTTGCGTTCGCGGCGTGCCTGCTCTAGGCTTGTTGAGACCTTGCGGTCACCGTCTTGCAGTTACTCCATGTTCAGGAAAGAGAAAACCAGAGGTTTCTCAGTCGTACCGCACGCCAGCCGGAAAATGTATTTTTACCCCGAATACCTAAGAATATTTGTGCAAGATTGAGGCAAATTATTGCTATGCAAAGTATTGGTCACGGTTCATTGAAATTTTAGGTAAGTATTGCTTTATTTCCTTGCGCGGTGTACATCGGAATGGAAAAGTTACGATTACTAGGCTATCACATGTTGTACTTATACACTTGTTGCTGAGGAATGCCAATTAACATAAGGTGTTAACAACTGTTCTGTTTTATGATTTGTGAATTAGTAAATCTATAATCACTTGCGTGCGGTCAGAGTAACATGTACCCTTTACTGTATTTTTTTGCTAAATAAAAATGGCGATTTTATCAGTTATGAAATAGTTCATACGTTTATTGCGAATTTATAATTTCCGTTGGCCAATTATGGTGATTTTTTCGTTAATTAATGAATAATCCGGTACTTCCTCCATGGGAAAACGGGTGAACAATTACATTTGACAAAAAGTGATTGGAACCGTAGCGCTTACCTAATGCCCGTTTATAATTTGTTCGACTTTTCTGATGTCATAAACCGGTGGAATGATAGAATAGACCTATTCGTTTTTGCAACCTTCACCACGTAAAATTTTGTAAAAAGTTGAAAATTTTAATGTATTTCTGTTTAAGGAAATTCTTAACACAAGCGGCTTGAACTTGCAGCAACCTTCCGCGGATAGTGAGATTTCTTTTCAATTATAATTTTAATAAAAGAACTTACGATAAACATTTCTTAACAACTTCCAGTCTGATTATGAAAATATTTTCAATTCTGTGCAATATACTATTAATAAGCTCTTCAAAAAAATAAAAATATTATGAAATGACATTTTCCCTCGCGCGGAAAACAATTCAAAATATTTTATTCAAATAGGCCACAAAGAAGAACTTTCAAATCATCAAAAAAGTCGTTTTTATAAATATCACAAAAATAATATGTTATAATGTCTGTCTAGTGTCTCTCTGTCGTGTCTAAATTTACACTGGTTACTGGTTCCAAAAGTTGAACTACCGAGAAGATTCCGGCTACAGCCTTATGTAGTTACTTACTTTTTTCAAATATTAAATTACAATGTTTGTAGTAACAAAATTATAACTTTGAGCAGTGCAGTGCCGCCCGGTGAAAAAAAAGAGAAGATACGAGTATATCAACGTAGCAACAAACTAGGTATGTACCCAATGACAAAAGTCTTATTGTTAGTTTCAAAAAGTCATCTCCAATATCCCTCTCTGTCTCAGCCGAAGCAAAGTATGAACTTTGTTGAGGTATCGCTTTCAAAACTTTATGTAGGTACGTGGTTTTCCTTCACATGATTTGTCAGTTACCTTCAAACTACAAGGGATGGGAAGCTTTAAAATTATAATATCTTCAGAATATCCACGCACCGGCAAAATGAAGTGATTTTTGATGTTGCTGGTATCGTGATTAATTTGCTAACATAATTTTGTTTGTACTAAAGATCGAAGTAACTTTTTCCGTATTATAACGTATAGTTTCTTCGTTTTCCATATACAGGGTGGTGCCGTCAATAACGATAATAAATTAAAAGGTGTGCTATATTAGTTCATAGAAATGGTTAGCAACTTTTAAAAACATCTTATTCATTCGATAATTTCATGACATTTCTATAAAATAATGCAGCCAATGTTATATTGTTTTTTTGTTTGAAAATGAAAATATTTTAATTCAATTAGGCCCCCCAAGAAGCACTTTCGAATCGTCAAGTTTCATACAAATGTTATGAAATTATCAAGTTAATTAGATGTTTTTGAAAGTTCCAACCATTTCTATGAACTTTTATCAGAATCAGAATCAGAATCATTTATTCTTTCATAAACATAGGTAAGTACATGTGTGGTGTTGTTTATTATAAATTAGACCCTCTATGTTTAACCCTGTCAGGTATATGAGAAATAAATTGAGAACACTAAATAATTCAAAATTTAAATGCAAAATTATAAAACTTAAATTTGACTCATAATATAAAATAAACATGTCATAAAAATCAAATAATTTAAAAAAAAACTATTTAATAATGTCAAACATGAATTTCTACTTCAGTTTATGTTAACATGTCATAAAATACAAATCATTCATTAAATTATCTAAAAAAATAATCATATATTATATAAATTACTATCATCATAAAACTCACTAATAGTATAAGAACATTTGTCTATTAATAATTTAGTCAGTACATTTAAAATCCTATTTCTACATAACTTCTTTAAGTCGTCAGGTAACTTATTATATAATCGTGGAGCCATTTACACTACACTTTTCTTCATCATGGCAGTATTACTCAGCTGGGTACGAATATAAGGCTTCCTAGGGCGCAGACGAGAATCACTGGCAGACTCTACTACTTCAACTACTACAACAACTACTGCAACACTCGTATATATAGAGAGAAATGTTAGGAGCCGTAAAGATTTAAAATAAGGTCGGCAGGTGTCTGTAGGTTTCAATCCACACATGGTCCTAATGCATTTCTTTTGGGCTCTAATGATGATATCTCTATAAGTTGAGTTGCCCCAAAATATAACACCATACCGTAATGATGCAACAACATAGGCGTGGTACACCATCAGTAATGTTTTCTGGTCTACGGATTTTGATAATTTGAAAAGTGCAAATGAAAATCTATTTAGTTTCTTACAAATGTCTATAGAGTGAGATTCCCAGGACATGTCACTGTCTATCTGAACTCCCAGGAAACGTGCACTAGTTATTCTATTAATATTATCCCCTTAAATATATATGTCAAAGTTTTGAGTGGGTTTTCTTTGTGAAAAATACATAATATTAGTCTTTCCTACATTAATTTTCAGATTATTGTGATTTAACCAATTTATTATTTTTTCAATAGTAATAATTATATCACATTTAAAGTCAACATCTTCTTCCATTTCAATAAAAACAGTACCGTCATCAGCAAACAATATAAAGGGGTGTTTACTACTTTTAACGATATCGTTTATGTAGAGCAAAAACAATAAAGGTCCCAAAACACTGCCCTGTGGGACACCATATTTTATTTTTAAAGGTTTAGATCTGTAACTCTTTTCCTTTTTAGTAGTGACACATATTTGTGTTAATTCAGTGCATTGGTCTCTATTTTCCAAATACGATTTTAAGAGGTTAAGACAGTTTCCGCGTATTCCATATTTGTTTAATTTGTCAATCAATATTTTGTATAATATTTATAGCCCATGTTTCAATTTATTGTCGTATTGAAGGCACCACTGTGTATAGTTTTTTTAAATAGCATTCATATTACTAAAAAATTAAAATAACACTAATTCGAGCTATTTATTTTTATTGAAATCAACCTGTAGATATTATAACTATTTAGAAATAGTTATTTAAAACTTAATTTTATTTATGAATTTTCCTTAAGATATTTTACTGTGACGTGAGTAGATAAGGGTAGTAAAATAGGGCAGGGGACGAGTGATGTGCACAGCTTCCCTCATTATCACCAAAAAAAAAAATGGTAGTATCATAATATAGTTTGGTTAGTATAACAGTGAATAAAAAAGAAATGAAAAATCCTGCTTTTTGTTATACAAAGCTCAGCAAATGATTCAACACCACCTGATGTGAAGCAGTAGGAAGAGTCCATATGCGGAGTTAGCTGGCGACTAGAGCTCGCGCAGCTGGTATTTCAAGCTGCGCGAGCTCTAGCCGCCTCTACCTTGCCGGCCCATAAGGTCCCTTTTCACGCCTCTTTTGAAGGAACCCATATTATATGAAGGAGGGAACACATGTGCTGGCAAAAAATTTTATGTTTTGGAAGTCCGACAAAGAAACGAGTTACTAAACTTCTTTGTGCGAGATGTTGAGTCGGAGACAGTAAATTGATGACCCCGAAGACCGGCACGCGTCTTCCTGAGTAGGAAGGGACAAAGTGGGATAAGTTCGAAAAACTCCTCAGAAAATTCTTCATGGTAAAGCCGATAGAAGACGCTTAGCGATGAAAAGTCACGACGGAGTTGTAGAGGCTCTAGGCTGTTCGTGACCTCTACGTGGTTAATGATACGGACGGTTCGACGCTGCAATCTGTCCAGTACATCGAGGAGGTACTTGGCGGAACCATTTGATCACGGTTTTGATGTAGTATACCGAGCTACTTAATGGAACCCGGTGCCGAAAGAGTAGTGCCCTGAAGAGAGGGAAGTGGAAGGAATAGCGACATTTTGGCTGTAAACGCGCACACCTGTGTTTTCTTAGCATTGAACTCAACAAGATTGTTAGATCCCCATTCAGATATGAGGTTACACCTTGTTGAGCTCAATGGCAAGATTCATTCTCTCCTTTTCGGTTTCAACGCGCCCAGCCCCTGGGCGACCGTAATATCCACCATGCACTATACTGTCAGCGGCATAGCAATGAATGTTTCGTAATGGAAGCATGTCATTGATATGAAGAAGAAAGAGAGTGGGGGATAGAGCAGAGCCTTGTGGTAGTTCATGTCAGCGTTTACTGACATGAACCCAGAAGCGTATCCATCAACGAAGACACGGATTCTCCGCTTATGCAGGAATGCAGCGATCCAGTTGCAGAGCTGAGTGGGCAGACCGTATGCCGGGAGCTTGGAGGGAAGAGCCCTGTTCCAGACCCGATCAAAAGCTTTAGCAATGTCAAGGTCTGACCTCGTATGTCAATAGGTTTACCCCAGACATGCATTAAATACGCTAGAAGATCACCCGTTGACCGCTTAGGCCGAAATCCATACTGACGATCATTAAATAATCAGTGATCTTCTAGGTATCGGATCGGTATGCTTGCATGCTTGATTCAACGCTGTATGCTTGCATATTGTACGGTTGCTCGCAAGATGCTTGCCGGGTACTGGGGGGGTGCTTGCTCGGAGTGTTCGAGTGCCTGAGGGCCCCCGCTATAAAGAACGACTTAATGGTGGTTTAGGTTAGGGCTGACTTAGGGTGCGGGGGAGGCTCTCTGTAGTGGGGAGCCACCTCCGGCATCCCTTCCGGCGCTGACGGGTGGATGGGGCAAGGCGGGTGGCTTCGACTGCCCGTGCCCTATCCTAAGACGTGGCTGCGTGTGCGGGGGGAAGGCTGCCCCTCACGCATGCATTGCACTTGTCACGTCACGTCTGGGGTTGCGCTAAAGGCCACTTTGGATCCTGCTTCAGCGGGTCCTGAGGTGGTGCCGGGGGCCCCATTCCGGGACCGGCTGCGGTCTGTGGCTGCGACCGGTTCTGGAGGGGGGCCTGGCGCTCTCCCTGGAGGCAGACTTCGGTTGGTTTTTTGGTTTTTGGGGAGGGCTGCCCGGAGGTGGCTTGGTGAACTTGCTTCGGCAGATCCCGGGTCACCTTCGTCATGGGCATAGTAGGAAATCGGAGATGGTTTAGTGGGTATTCCCAGTGTTGCTAATATCAGGTGCTGGGCGACCCCCACAAAGGCCCACGCTAAGCCGGCGGTCCGCTGGAACAGTCCAGTGGTTTAGGGTATCGTCTGTAAAAGGATTCCATCTCCGTAAAAAAAAGGGCTGACTTGTGACCACACGCAGTCAAAGTGCTTGTCTGTATGTTGCACGCTTGCTTGCATGCTGCACGTTTACTTGCATGCTGTACGCTTGCTTGCATGGTGGACGCTTGCTTACTTATTTGCCTTGTTGAAATTGTAAAGAGGGCCACAAAAGTATTTTCAAAATTGTTTTGCTACACTGATGTTCATGAATGAACTAAATAAATTTATATGAGCAAGTGTCGTAACTACCGTCATAAGCCGATGTCCGTAAAGTGGATAGTAATTTGTCAAAAACAATGTTACAAAAAAGTTAATTTTGAATTTTTTTTAAGTGTCATGTTTCCGGCAAGTAAATCATTAGCATTAATAGGTTCGGCCAAAACATGAGAAGGAAAATGATACATATAGAGTTTATTAAAAAAACACTATCAATAATCTGAATACCAATTATTTGTCAATGGTCTTTTCGGTGAAATGAAAATAAAAAATGGCTAGAAGAATTCGACAAAGTGAAATACGTAAAAAAATATCGTATTGATGATAGGTAACTGTTAGTTTGACATTCTTTGTCCCTGTAACCTCCTGCCTTCCTTGTATATTTACACTCGTAATAAACTTTTACGACAAACTTATTGGAATGAAAAAGTCCTTGCCAGTGAAAAACACAAGCAAAAAGCTTGGAGGCCTCTTGAGGGTTGGACAGTGGATATTTTACAAGTACTTGTACTTTACAAAGTGCAAGTCCAAATCGTATATGTTATTAGGGGATACCATTAATAAAAATAGTGTATTTTTAGATATCTTTTTCGAAGTCTCTCAAAGGAGCAAAAATTTGACATTAATTATCATAGGCTTGCTAATGATATTCATAAAGACTGCAAGAAATATATAGGGTTCTCTCAAGCGTAAATCTTATATGATAGTCTTTTGTGTATGTATGTAGTAGCTTATAGTTTATCTAAAAAAAGTAGGAAGCGAATTGAAACAAAAACTTAGTACCTAATTGATTACAACGTTTTTTATATAATTCAATTCGTTCGAGACAGGAGCAAAATATTTCTATGTGTAAGTACGTAATAAATGTTACAAGTGTTTTAAACACGTAAACATTAAGATGAAATTAACTTAAAATATCCAATTAAATAATAAAGATTTGTTATAGAGTAATCAATATGATATATTACAAACATGAAATCATTGGAAATGATGACCGGAGGTTGAATTACAATTTCCGCCATCGTCTTATTTTGTACTTGGATATGCACACATATTATTAGATACTTCTAAGTACAATAATTAAGTAACTTTAATAAAGAAACACAACACTACAAGAAGGCAGTGTTATAAATTACGTAACTTCTGAAAAAAGTAACGATGTATATCTAACTGATAATTCTAATGTACCTGCTGGCAAGGTTGGTCTGTGATTCGCGTCAAAGCGCTAAGGAATTCGTGTTGCAACCTGTGATCAAGGGTTTGCATCAATGGTATTGTCTGCAGAGTGATAGAGTGGTAAGCCTGACTCGCTCGTGCTCAATACGACCTCGCAAGCAACCCAATGATCCGATTTAGACGATACGCTTGTATCGATTAAGAAACGATCACGTTATTTAAACATAATTTCACCGATCGATTGAAGGTTCAAGAGCACGTTATCGATTCTATCGCCCAAGGTGTTTCTTACTCGCGCTGATAGCGGGTTTCAATAATAAGACACGTTTTAGCTGTCCGAGAAATAATGAGCTCAAAGATTTTAAAATGCTTCTGTTAAAATGGATCAAGAAAATTAAGAGCACGTCATTACTTGATCTTATTTCTATACATTTAAGTATGGAAAGAAAGAAAGTTTTTTTCTTTAAATAGGCCACAAAGAAGCACTTTTAAATCGTCAAAAAACACATTTTTATAACTATTACAAAAAATATATTAACTAACAACGTCTAAGTCTCTCCGTCTGTCATGTCTGAATTTCGATCGAGAAGATTCCGGCAACAAACTCGTGTAGTCACTCTTTTCAAATATTAAATTACAATGTTTGTAGTTAAAAATATATCTTTTAGCAGTGCAATGCCACCCAGCGAAAAAAAAAATTTAAATTAGAAGAGAAGGTATGTCAACGTACCAAGAAAGTAGGTACCCAATGTCAAAAATAATATCGTTATTTTCAGGCTATCTGACAATGCACAATCAAAGTATAGGTTACAGAGGTTAATAGTCACAATACTCGTAAATAAACATATAAAACATTTGAAATTTTAATGTGTCCATGCATTCTTATCATCTAAATATTCTTGAACCATATAGTAGCCTTCTTTCATTAAAGTTTGTTTCACATATAACTTAAGTTTGTGAAAAGGCAGTTCAGTTACATTTGGTGGGACTTTGTTATAAATGTGTATACATTTCCCCATGAATGAGCGACTTGTCTTGTGAAGTCTAAAACTTGGAACAGCAAGTTTATTTTTATATCTAGTGTTTAAGTTATGAATATCACTATGTTTTGAAAAGGTATGTTTATATTTGTGAACATAAATGATGGTCTCATATATATATTGAGAAGCAACGGTCAAAATATTAATTTCTTTAAATAAATCCCTTTGTGTGTCACGTGGCTTGAGTCTGTAAATAGCACGCACAGCCCTTTTTTGTAAAATAAAAATATCTTCAATGTCGGCTGCTGTGCCCGACAATAACAAGCCATATGACATGTCACTGTGGAAGTAACGAAAGTAAACAAGTCTTGCTGTTTCAACATCACACAAAGACCTGTTTTTTTTAACAGCATAAGCAGCTGAACTAAGTCTTTTAGATAGGGACGAGATACGAGGATACGATTGTAAACGAGAATCTAACTTAATTCCTAAAAATACTGTAGAGTCAACACATTCAATAGTTTCTTCATTGATTTCAACATAAGTACTAACATTTGGTAAAGTAAATTTAATACACTTAGTTTTCTTTGAATTTAACAATAAATTATTATTTTCAAACCAGGATAGCACTTTTGAATTGGCATTATTTACATCCTCATAGTCAGTTTTAGTTCGATCTATTTTAAAAATTAGTGAGGTGTTATCTGCAAACAATACCATCTCACACATTTTTTTTAAAAAGGAAGGGAGGTCGTTGATGTAAATTAAAAAAAGCCATGGCCCTAATATCGAACCCTGAGGCACGCCCATATGCACAGGCACACCAGAAGACTCAGTTTTGTATATAACAACTTTTTGAATTCTATTGGTCAAATAGGATTCAATAAGTTTTAATGAGTTTATTGATACACCATAATGCTTTAATTTACCTAATAATGTTTGATGGTCAACACAGTCAAACGCCTTGGATAAGTCGCAGAAGATACCTAGAGCATCCTGCCTATTTTCCCAAGCATCAAATATGTGTTTTATAAGCGCAATTCCCGCGTCTGTAGTATTTTTTCCTTTAGTAAATCCTAACTGTCTATTGTGAAGCAATTCATTTCTCGTAAAATGAGAAAGTAATTGGTTAAGAATATTATTTTTAAACATCTTGCTAAGAGTCGGCAAAATAGAAATGGGACGGATATTAGTGGGGTCATTGATATCTCCCGCCTTAAACAAAGGTATTATTTTACTTAATCATTTGATTGGGAAATACACCATCATTAATACATTTATTAACTATAAACGATAATTGAGGAGAGATAACATTTATTATCGAATTTATAGCACTAACAGAAAAGCCCCATAAATCCTCAGTCTTTTTCATATTCAAAGACTTAAAAGCTTCTATGATCGTATTAACGTTGATTTCATGAACATTGAAAGGAATATTGCACTTATAAGCATTCGACTCTATGAGAGCAAGTGCGCGCTTAGTACACAAATTCAATTCTTTTGTGATTTTAATAGGTATTTCGAAAAAAAAGTCTCGAAGGTATTTGCAACTCCATCATCTGTTTCTATAGTTTTGCCATTGCCATTAATTTTAAAACACCTATCAAAAACTTTTGTTTTACCACTTTCTTGATTTATAACTTTCCGAGTGGCTTTTATTTTACGTCTGATGTCTTAATTTTATTACTCAAAAATTTCGCTTTAGCAGTATTACAAACCGTTTTAAAGATTCTGGAGTACTTTCTGATATAATCAATAAAAATGGATCAGTGGAAGTGGACTTTTGATAATATAGATCAAATAATTTTCTTCTACTAATATGAATACCCGGAGTTGCCCAATCACTAAACTTCCTTTTAGAACTGACTGTAAAAGTTTTTTGTTTTAAAATATTTTGGAATTCTATATTTAAATTATCAAATAAATTGCTATATAACTTATTGGGATCATCGGTTTCTTTAAGACAGTGAATTGTATTCATTATATTATTTTCAAATTTCTTCATGCGACTATCCGTAATAGGCCTATAAGTTACTTTTTAATTTGGTTAACATGATAGTGCTCAATAGCGATTTTCTGTCCACTATGATCAGAGTTTATACAATTTATAATTGATTGTTCAAGTACATCACAGTTACAAAAAATATTATCCAAGCAGGTAGCTGATATTGGTGTAATTCTAGTAGGTTCAAAGAAAGTATGAAGAAGATTAAAACATCTGAATAAGTTAAGGCACCTATCTGAGTATGAACAAGATACCAAAATGTTTATATTGAAGTCACCACACACAACTATCTTCTTGTTATTGCTACATATTATATTTAAAACATTTTCCATTGAAGTCCCAAATAGATCATAGTTCCCAGAGGGAGATCTGTATACACATACAACAATATGTTGCTCGAGTTCTACGCAGGAAATTTCAATAGTTCGCTCAATAGAGTGACGAACAACATCTGGTCGTTCTTTATATTTTATATTATTTAATAATAATATCAAGGATCCACTTCTAATAGTAGATTCTCTTGTAAAAGCACTTACAATATTATAGTTTTCAATACAGGTCAAAATTTCATTTCTTTTTAACCAATGTTCTGTAAGACACAACACATGCACTTACATGGTCTGCAAAAATGAACTAATTTCTAGATCTTTGCCAGAAAAGCCCTGTACATTTAGATGAACAAAATTTATATCCTAGAAAACTATGAACATTAAAAAATAATAAGAATTTTAGTAAACCTATTTTTTTTCATACAAAGTTCAGCAAACGACTCAACATCAGCTGATGTGAAGCAGTAAGAGTCCATAAGGGGTTGCTTTCAGCTTGAAGAAAAAATATTTTATAGGAGAATCTACTTTTCCAGGCATAATGCATTTTAAATTAAGTACGAAGTAAATTATTGTTTCCATAACTTTTCTCTTGGGAGGTAGCCGAGTACCGATGAATTTGTGTGCAGGCTGCATACAAATTTAGAACATCTACTTTGATTGAGCATTCTTTGAAGCGGTCGGCGGCGTAGAAATAAATTTATTGTCAGCTTTTAATAAAAGTTATGAATTTAGCTGGCACACCCAATCAACAATCATGCCAATTTAAGTTATTAGTAGTAGCACAGCAAATGGCACACTTAATTAAACAATGCTTTTAGTTAAAATATCGGACGACAACACACCTACACATAAAACATTACGGCCACACGAAGGACACTAAGACAATGCAATAACTAAATAAGTAAAGGATATTAATAAAACGCCCAATCACTCACTCTCAATGCTATGCTGACCTTAGTTAGTGAGAAAGTCAAAACATATTGGATGTTACTTTGTCAGCGTCAGCTGGTGACACGACATTAGTCAACGTTGATGACATTTTGATGAGGTTAACATGGATTAGACTAAACATTTAATACATTACGTGTCGGTCAATCACAAATCTGAGAATCGTGAACAATCTTTTGATAGTAGTTTCTAGTGATTTGTGACGACCGGGGCTGGCCGAGTGGTCTGTACCTCTTGCTATACAGGCTACTCGGTCTTAAGTACGAGCATTTCTTCACGAGCCATGGATATTTATATGTTTATTTAGTATATTTCTAATATTTATATCCCTATTATTACCAATATTTCTCCATTATCGGTATATATCGGTATATCTCCAATAGGTATATAAATATTAAGAATATACTAAATAAACATATTTTTGTTATTGATACTTAATGCTGCTTACTTTAGACTAAATAATAAGTGCGAGTAAAAAATTTACAGACTAAGAAAGTAAATGCTGTAAAAATTGTATGCTCCAGGCGGGAATCGAACCAGCGTCTGGCTGGCCGGACCCTAGGAGACGCGGGTTCAATTCTCGCCTGGAGCATACAACTTTTACTTCGTTTACTTTCTTTATTTGTAATTGTTCCGATAAAGTAGGCGCTATAAACGCACAAAACCAAACATTTTAAATGTCATTGTATTTTCAATAAAAAAGGTATGTGGGACCGAGGACGGTCAAAAATGATATCGACCGAGACTACCCACTAAAACTCCTTTGCACGGTGTTAGGCAACGTAAAGTAAGCTGTATCTCTTATCAGAGCAACATAAGGGATCTCCTCGATAAAGCCAAGATTAGGACAAATAATAAAAAGCAGATACACATTACACAGGTACCACACAGGTAAGTAGATAGTTATCTATATTTAGGAGGTGTTGCTTTGACCCAATAGCAGAATTGCTATTCCAATATAGACCTCTTCTCAGTCACGATTTACATTATAATAATGTTCAAATATAAATATTCACGAACGTTTGACATTATAAATGGTACCTAACCAGACATATAAGCCACGCCTCACAGAACGTCGAATTCCAATGTAACATAGGAAATGTCATGTTTGATCATTTACCAGTTTAGTTTTATGCAAAACTGTATTCGGTCCACGTGTCGATTTGTAATAGATAATTATGAAATTTGTATTACTATTACGGTATCTAAGGTTAGTATTATAGCATAACTGAGTCGAATCAATTAACTTCATGGGCAATATCAATGTTTAAAGTCAGATTTTCAAATATAAACCAGACTTTAACGGAGCCATTAAAAAGGAAATTATAGTGATTTTTTCTGATACTATTATCCAGCAATGTGACGTGAACTTAGAAAATATTGCATATTATAATATTTATAATTACGACAATGTAACGACTTAATACATCAATCGATTATTGTCATACTACTAAGTACTACTTCCAGAGATATAAGAAGACATTTTCCTAGTATCTTGGGAATCTATTACAATTCAAAACCGATTTTGTCTGGAATGAGTGGCTTGACAGGTTAAATTATTTTGATCCCTCATCATTTTGATAAGGATTTAATAAAGCAGAGATCCGGTGAAAATAATATACTTCTAAAATTATCTGTAAACAATAGCTTATCCAGGGGAGGAGGAGGAGGAGGAGATCGGTGGCGTATTGATTTGAGCGCTCTGGTGTCGATACGAAAAACAAAGCAACTTTCGCCATGGTCGATCCTGGGATGGGTCAATCAAAGTCTGTTATCTCGAGCTCCTCCGTGCTTCGAAAGGCACGTTAGGCCGTTAGTCCCGGTTGTTCCTGTAACCGCTTTAACCCACCAACCCGCATTGGGCCAGCGTGGTGGTGTTAAGGCCCAAACTCCTCATGTGTTTCTCCCATGTAAGAAGGCTTGTGCCGAGCAGAGTGGGACGTATATAGGAAGGCCTGTGCCTAGCAGTGATGATGATGATGATGAGTAGCTCGTCACTGATCACTGACTATATTGATAATTTAGGTTATGTTTTAGTACCTACTCGCAACGTTATGCACATTAAATTAAATTACATTTTAACCTTACTGGACCTAATACTGAGGAACACGCGCTTAATCTAGATTTAAGTACAGTACTTCTCTTTCTCTCAATATGAATACAAAAAGGATGACTGTCAGTCATATAATTCGATATTTAGAAACATGTGGTCAATTTTCGACCATAATAAACGTGATGAAATGCAGTGTTTAGGAAGCACCTCACCGATACCTACATGTCGTCTAAAGTTGTCTATGGTTTCTTTAAAATCTATCTTTATTTAGTTAACAGCTTCAAACAATTTCTTGCCACCTTTTTCTTATTACATCTGGAGAGAAAGAGATATACTGGACTTAAATTTAGATGTAGAGTGAGTCTTCAGAATAAAGGCCCATTAGGTCCCATATCAGCCTGCCGATGGCGGGGCGTGTCATGCAATAGAAAGCCTATTAATCCTACAGATTAATCCTGCTTGACATTAAAAATAAGATTCTCAGCGTGGAATAAGTTTACATTTAATTAAAAAATTTACGTCAAAAAAATCAAATCAAATTTCTTTCTCTCGTTTTCGTATTTCGTACATTAAGCCCGCAGCATGCCCCCAGTTCGTGCATTAAGAAGTCCGAGTTCACGGCTTTTTGCAGTTATTGCCTAAGTCTATCGTAATTATTACTCTATCATATTTTATGTGTTTTAAATTAAGTTATAAATCTTTATAGACAATTCATAGAATTTAATTAATTATATGCTTACATATTATTATCCTCATGTTTTTGAAAACTTAATCGAATACTTTATTTATTATATCGTATAAAAGTAGTTAATGGTAAATTTTTGATTAATAAACTATTATTTTTAAAAATAACTATGTAAACAATGAGTGTGACTCAACACCACCTGATGTAAAGCGGTAAGAAGAGTCCATATGCCAAGACAGATAATGCAGTTTCGACACTGCTCTAGTCGCATCCACCTTGCCGGCCCAAAAGGTGCTTTTTCACGCCTTTATTTTGAAGTACCCAGCATCTGCGTATACTTTTATACATTGCCATAGATTGTTAGAGAAACCACTTCACTACATATTTAAGCAATGTCTAAAGTGGGCTCTATTTCCACTGAAATATGCAGATGGTCTTAAGTTGTTACGAGGTCAAGGAAATTTCAGATCGTGAACGCAGGCAGGAAGATTTAAATAGGGTAGTAAAATGGAGTTAAGAAAATAATCTGTATTTAATTAAAATAAGTGTACACTTGGTTCTTTCAATAAACTCGCCATTATTATACAATAACTGTATGGGTAAAGCGCAATTGAAATTAGTGGATGAAATCCGTGCATTAGGACTCTACCGTCTACGTCTCATTTGATTTACAGTTTTGTGATCATAACTAATGTTTGCATAAAGGCGTATAGAAACTTAGGGTTGGTATTTAGATAGTCACAAGGCTTTACCAACATTGTCACCTTAATAGCCTTATACGATGCATTGGTTATCAGTCATTTAGATTTTATCGCGGTCATCTGGGCACCGCATGAAGCAAAATAAATTCACAGTATACTTGTATAAGTATAAAGCTTTATAAGGTGTATCCATTTTATCCCCTCGTGTTTCCAATACTGTTTGTTCTTGGAATGGTAGATTATTACCAACGGGGGGTGCGGATAGATCTTACTCTTGCAGTATACATAGTAAAGTTGTTGCAGGGTGTGGTACACAGTCCTACTAAATTGTAATACTTTAACAATACAGTGGCGGTGACTTCCGCATCCTCTAGCACTGCCTTCATCCAAAACACTTACCACTCGCATTTCTGTATTGCTCAAAAAAGTGCATGAAGAAGTAGATATTTTAATATGTCCTTTGAGTGAGTTTCAATAATATTTTCTAAGTGTAAGTTTAGTAAGTAATTTATAAATTAATTACATTATCGCATTGGGTCACTTTTAACCTGTTATGTTAACTAATTGTGAGAAATTAAAAAAATCAAATAAAAGTGTTATAGGATAGTTTTAAGAGTGCAAAACCAATTTTGCACTTTTGTATGAAACAGCTGTTTATTTGAGATTTCGATGTTGGCCCCATAACAAAAGTTGATTGTGTGTACTGTCGGAATAACTCTGTAAATCAGCTGTCCCGTTCTTTTATACACCCGGTATTTCTAATATTAATCTGAATTTAGTATATTTTTAATATTTATATACGTATTTTTATCATTATTCCTCCGTTATCTAGTATCCATAACAACAAGCTGTTAATGATGCTCACTTTAAGCTAGTGTGAGTGTATGATTAATTGATTATTATATTTCTTACTTTTACTTATTCTATGGTTCGTAGTTATAGAGTAACTATTATCTATTCTATGGTATGGTATTCTGTGGTGTTTCATTTATTCACTCACTTTTTATATTTTTTTGTATTGTTATGAATAAGTTCAAAATAATATACATTGCGTTATTTATTATGACTTACTTAAACAAGAACACAAATCTTAAAAACTTTATTTTGCGTCGATTCTCATTAGATTAATCTAAGATTAATGAATGTTTTCGAACCTCAAAATTCCTAATTCATGTTTATAACTGATACGTAACCGGTAATTGTATGCAGTTTTTCCTTAATGTTATTATGACTAAAGTTGTTAAACTACTATGAACTTGAATTACATCAAATATGGTATAGAGCTAGACAATACTTAATGGGAAAAAAATGGCAAATTCAACTAGTAGTACAAATTAAGTGAATAGAAGTAACCCTAAATTACTTCTACTTATGAATTTGGGCTAAAATTATAAAAAAAATAGTACAGTTTCTAGTGTAGTAACTTCAGTGCGCAAGTTCTATGCGGAAATAAGGTAACGATAAGAAACACGTATTATGTTCTCAATAGAGAGTTATTTTTTTTTTGCTTGTTACTATGTTGTCAGAGAAAATAAATAGGTAATATAGAGTCGTATGCTAAATTTTTTATGTAACATTGTTTCTCCGGTGTCCAATCAGCGTTATTATATAATCTTATTAAACTACGACCTTGAAATTGTTTTGTCCAGTATAATTTTCCGCTTTTAATTCAAGGTCACAGGTTTAAGTTTGTTTCCAAAAGCGTGTGTTATAAATAATGTAGAGCAATATGGTACTTTCATGATTTGGAGGAAAGTGAACCCTTTATTACTCGTTACTTATAAATGTACCTACTAACGATTTTTACCATTTTACAAATTATAAAATAAAAATTGTCGAGATCACACTTTCTATTTTCTATAAGCTTTTATTTAACTTGTAGTGTACGTGTGTAACTATGTTTGTTCGGGTGGAATCTTGCAACTCAATTTTGAAGCAGATATTTTAACGGATTGAGCTAAAATTTTATATACAAGTTAAGTTTGAATGACAATACATGGTTAAGTAGCTGTGTATGGTAAATCCAATACGGCGGAATATCCAAGATGGCGGACTAGTTATTTTTAATGCACTTCTATAATATGGGTATCAAATGAAAGGGCTTGTTGAAAATAAATCTAAAAACAAAGTGACAACACTCTAAATCCAACATAATAATAACAATAATAATCATTCACTCATACTTATTATCTAGCCTAAATTAAGCATCATTAAGAGCTTGTGGTATGCATACGAGATAACGGAGAAATATTGATTACAATATGCATATAAATATCAGAAATTGACTCGTGAACAAATGCTCTAACTCATCATACAACTCAACAAACATCTGTTCCGACCAGAATTCAAATCCGGGACCCCTGTTCGAGCAGTCGGTACAGACTGCTACACCAGCCCAACCTCAATAAGAACGTAAGAATATGGCGGACTTCTAAAGATGGAATATTAAGTTGTTTTATGCTTTCCTACAAAATGGGTGTCAAATTGACTGAGAAACCTGTCCAGCGATAACTAAAAAGTGAATAATAAATTAATATTAAAAAACTTTTAAAAAACCTGATTTTATTCAAATACACTAGTAAGAAGAAAAACTGACTTCAAAAAACTAAAAAGGAAAAAATAATTAAATTTAAGTAGCTAGTTACTTATCTCCTAAAATGTACCTATTTTTTGGAGTGGGTGCTTCACTTTATATTGTTTCTGGAAACAGTTTAGCACCAACTCTAAAAAATAAATTTTTAAGAGATAAGTAGGTACATACCTAGGTAGGTTCTTTTTTTGAAATCGGTTAAAAATAAACTTTTTCCGTAGATCTTTTACATCTTATAACTTCTTACTTAGAATCTCATTACGCAATTTATATGATATAAAGCTTGTCGCGAGATTTACCTTTGTAGGTAATCAAGTAATCTAAATAACTTCACCTGATTTATTTGAATTTTAAATAATTTTCTAAGTAAATACGTGTAGTTACTTAAATCTCGCGACAAGATTTCATATCGTACAACTTGAGTAATGACGTTTTGAGTAAGACGTTTTGGCGCATTCAAATAAAAGCTTTTTATGAGTATCACAATATTTATGTGAAATTTTTATATATCTAAAAAAATTCAGATGATCATGGCAATAATAATAATATTCTAAATATGAATTCTGCAAAATAGAGGTTCGTTTGGTCTCAAAAGTAGAATAACAGTTTATTACCATACTTCCACCAGTTATTGCGTTTAAAGTATGGTTATAAAAATTACTGTGTACTTAATAGTTACTCTGACATGGCGATAAAGTGTTGATTTACTTCTGAGTTAAACTCTACCAAGAGAATTTTTTCTAATCAACTGTTTATTATAAATCAAGCTAGAAGCATAGTGGCTTGTCTAGATGCCGGGCCCTTAATTAGAGTAGATTTAAAAAGTACGTATAGTGTACACAATACTTTTGAATAAATAAAATCTAAATTACACAAACATGGCTATAGTTTTATTTCATTTTATTTTATTTGGTAAATCATCAGCTGATAACACATAATAGGTAAGTTGTTACTCCTAGTGATATTAGGAAGCTAATTACAGATTCACACAAGTAGTCAACTAAACAAATGTACAGTGAGCTATACAAAATAATAAACAGTGTAGACACAAAATATTAACGATCTCGCACCGCAGCAATGTAAGATCCATGTACAATAAAAATACAATGAAATGAATATTATTAATAATAAAATCTACACATTTATGAATAGAAGCCTGCCAATTGACTCTTTCGTCGATTTAGGTAAATATATTGGGGTTTTGTAGAGTCTTGTCATGTATTTAGTCTTTCAGAGCCATCTATTGGAATCTAGCGACATTACAACGTTCTTCTGCTCTCATAGTTAAATAGATAGAGGCCGCGAGCGCCAACAAGTGCAAGTGTGTCCAACTATAACTTTCTTATACTTCCAATCGTAATTAAAGTAGACGATATTTACCGTTAAACAATTCACCGTAATTATTTACTCTTCGACGATATTTTTTTCAGCTAAGCGGGAAAATGGTAGTGAAAAAGGGAATCTGAGGTGTTTAATTAAGTTTTTTAAATCCCATGTTACATATTACTTATTATAAAAGCGAACACATAATGATTAGGTACGCGATTAATATTAATAATAATAATATTACAACACTCACACCTATTATCCTAGCCCAGAGCATACAATGTTCCGGATAGTAGATAACGGAAAACATAATGTATTTTAATAGTATATAAATTTTATTGTAGAGATATGTCTAGGTATCTACTTATACTATATAACTAAACAACCATGCCTCAAGAACAAATATTCATATTTAGAACATAATCTTCTGCCCCAGCCGGGACTCGAACCCGTGATTATTTATAACTTATACAGTGTTATTGAACGTGGTCTTACATAATATTATCTACTATGGTTGTAAAAAAACATTGGCCAAATTTCATACAAGCTAGACCTGATATTCAATGACGACGAGCATTATTAATATAGTATGTATTTGTTACATAACAATAATTCAAATATTGTTGTACTTAGCAAAATATATTATTTAGATCTTCACTACTGGGAAATATTCTATTACCTAAATACTTTGGCCATTATGGACATTTTAACGATTTTAATCCATAATTTGAGTTAAACTTATCTTCTTATTACTTTAGAAGTGATTAGATAAATTTATGTAATGAAAAAGAACGAAGAGGATAATTTAAACAAAAAAAACACATGAACTTAATCGCAAGTACAAAATCGAAGTAAACTCAAACAAAAAAGGGCCTCTGTCCACAGATCACTGATAATCTGTTATTAGATTTCAAAATTGATGTTCCTTTACACAAATAACCAAATAACCAAACCCCTTAAACACACACATTATTATTAAAGCTGTTTTTGAAAGAATGCACATATAAAATCGAATTAATGTTTTTTTTAAGTACCAATGATATTCTTTTTGGCGAGTTAGGTATATGTGTAACATAATAATGGAAGAACGTAAACCGGAACTTGACATCTTCATATGGTCAATAGTTAATTCAGTTTTCATATTCATAGTTATTTTACGGTAAAATATATTTCAATAGAGCTTTAATTTCTCGAGGTATAATATTTGTATTTTCCGAATTACTAAAACCAACATAATTTTTAATAAACAAATCATTTTTGCCCATAGCCAGGTACGATTTGGTCATTGTTCTTTACATACATTCTCAGCTAAATGTCGGTATTACAAATCCAATTCTAAAAAATAATTAACAAGTTTTGATCACTTTCGTCACCTCACAACACCCTATTGCTATGTTTTCATTTATAGTTTTATTTTATAGGTGGGGTAGTATCCAAATTTTTTTTGTCCTTAGACTGTGATTTGGTAATAAGCTATTTAATAAATAAGTATTTGTTTCGATTCAGAATTTCAAAATATGTAAACCAAACGGTAAAATTATTAATTTGACGTTATAATATTATTTTGGGCTTGACAAAGTTACTTTAGTTTTCCTTTATTTTTATTTGAAAAATGAAAATTAGTCCATGTAAGTAAGTACATTATTTGCTGTAAATTATGATTTATTGTCAAATTTAGGGGTAAATAAAAATTAAGTTTGGATTGTTTAATATCAATATGTATTTTGCTTATGGGCAGGAAGGATCTGAAAAAAGGCTCAAAGTCACCCAAAGAGCAATGGAGAGGGCTATGCTTGGTGTTTCTCTGCGTGATCGAATCCGAAATGATGAGATCCGCAGGAGAACTAAGGTCGCTGACATAGCCCAAAGAATTGCGAGTCTAAAGTGGCAGTGGGCAGGTCACATTGCGAGGAGGACTGACGGCCGTTGGGGCGGAAAGGTCCTCGAATGGCGGCCGCGTACCGGGAGACGCAGCGTTGGTAGGCCCCCCACAAGGTGGACCGATGATCTCGTGAGGGTCGCGGGAAGCCGTTGGATGAGGGCAGCGCAGGACCGATCGGTTTGGAGATCCTTGGGGGAGGCCTATGCCCAGCAGTGGGCGTCTCTCGGCTGATATGATGATGATGATGGAATTATATATATTTTACAGCTTTCACTAAATAAGATTGGTTTCAAGATAATTTTCTATAGTTTTATGTAAAGGATATTTAGATCATTAAAGAATATTTGTTTTCATACATAAAGAGCGGTTATTTCTATTTTAATAAATTTATTAATATAAAAGTATATGTTATAGACTGTTTCATGGATGAAAACATTAATTATTGTATGATGCTTAAGTGGGCCTAAATGCCAAAATATTTACGCAACCAATTAAGGTTCTCACATCATTAACAAGATAAACATTTTGTTATTTATTTGTGACACAACTTAGTAGTTAATTGTTTTGTTTAAGAATTGTATTATAAATAAGCGTGAGGCTTCGGGAACCTTCAAAGGGACCCTTCATAACAGAGCCAATGATTTACAATTCAGTAAAACGTACAACCATAGAGACTTTCCTCTGTGTATTGAGAAAATACTTTCAACTTTGAATAAAAGTTGCGGTTTTCCTTATCCAACGGACCACAATACGTAACAGAATTGATGTGGGAATAGTAGGTAGGCGTAATGCTGCTTATGTGTTTCTAAGTAAACAAAACCCAGAAAACGAATAAGTCGATGATCAATCATCTCGCTAACAGTTCGAAAAGAATTCTTTATGAGGTCTTGTGAGACGTTCTCACTATCAAAGGGAGCACGCTTTGAGCCCGGAACAAAGGAATATAACATATATGACAATAGGAATGCGAATGTTCCTTTTATTTCTTAGGCGTTAATATACCTAAGCACATTGAGTTAATAGAAAACTGTGACTTAGTTCTTACTGTACGTAAAACGTGTATTCTTATTTAAGTCCTTTTAAGAGCTTTGTTGACTAAAAATGTATTTCAATAAGAATAATGACATTATCTTGCATTGAACCATCTAGAGCGATTTAATACCGTCGAGACAATACTTCGACTACCGCCATGTATCAATTGTACTATCTTTCACTGTATGAAGTTGACTGTTCCATCCCCTTTGATTCTCCGGAGCACGCGATCAGGTAAAGTCCTATAATTTACTGTCTCTACTTCAACATCACGCACATAGATATTTAGACACTCGTTTCTCTTTCCAATATCCAAAACTGTGGAATGGTATTCTTTATGCGTATAAATAATTTTTCTATTTATATTACTAAATAAAAGGTCTAACTAGGGCTCTAGGCATCATTTGTAGGTAACATACGTGCTAGCTGCAAATGAGGCCAGACGTATTTTGCATTTCAGTTGTGCTCACTGAAATTTATACAAGCTTCATACAAGCTACAAATATGAATTATGAACCATTGGTAAATTTGGTAGAATGATATTCATACATTTAAGTTTAGTTAGGCGAAAGCACAATTTCTCACTGAGAAAATGTCAAGTAATAATGTAGATGTGGCTATCAATTTTCAGAATATCAGAACGCCATTTAATTGAAAAGATTCGTAATAAGTTATTATAGCCATAATTTAGTTACCACGGCGTTGATGAATTCTTGAGCTGTGGAAGTGGCGGTAGATATTCAAATATTTTAAGAATAACATTTACAAATTAATTAAGACACCAGACGTATTTTGCATTTTTTTGCAAAAGCGTCGTGCATGCTACAATAAAAAATTGAATACGGTTCTAGTATCCAAGTTCACCATCGCGAATATTATTATTACAGAGCCGAATTGTACTGCTTTCGTTTTTGTATCTTTTAATTGTTTAATTTGTTGTTTGTGTGAAATAAAGAATATTTATTTATTATTAAAAGCATCACAGTTGTTCTTCTTAACGTAGTTACTTTTGAGAAATTTTCTTCCATGCTTTACTAATAGTTATTTTGTAGTAGGCTTCCCAACGAAGTTTTAGTTTAATTCTAGTTTCAAACCATAAACCATGTGCAATTCTATGATATGGACTGAAAGTTTGGTTGTAAAAGCGTTTGCGTATTACATACATTGCCTCATCGGAATTGTTTATTCTGTGGAGACGAGTAGTATATGCCTACAACAAGGTTATGCTTTTTCCTTGTGTTTATTTTACGAGTACAATATACACATACAGTCAGCAGCAATATTTTTTTCATACACCTATTCTTACCCTATGTGTTATGGATACTAACTACATAACGGTAAACATACTTTATATTAGTCTGTTACTTATATTTTTTTATATATTACAATATTAGAAATATACATACATTAATTTATAATATCCATGACCCAAGAGCAAATATTTTTTTTATCTTAACGTGCTAACTCTTGACCTTCATCTCTCCTGATGGTAAGTGAAGATAAGGCCGACGATGGAAACGAGCTTCACCTGCATTCCTCAACCAGAGAGGAACTGGCTATCTTACCTCTAACTGCCGGAACGTTAACATTATTGCTATGGCTGCAGACTTATGTAAGATGGAGGTAGCTAGCCAGGCGCACTTAGAAAAGCCCTACCACCAACCAAACCGAGCAGAAAATTTCAGCCCCCACGGGAATCGAACCCCACACCTCTAGATTAGGTATTTAAATATTTATTGCATTAGTACAGCAAAATTTTTCTTTTTCGTTCTTATCTTATTAATTTGGGCTAGATAGTAGGTGTCAGTGAAATAATATTATTATCATGCCGCAGATATTTTTAGCGCCTGATGTTTAATACAGAGAAGCCGATATTTAATACAAATACGTGCCTTTGCTATTTTCGTTTTTTAATATTACTTTTTAAATATCGCATTAGGAAAGAAAGTGTGATCTACGTATGTGATAACAAAGTAACAAGATACGATTAACTACCTGTTACAAACATAGGTATTATATGTATCTACCTAGCAGGCATACGGGAATTGAGGTCTCGTGGGTGATGAGGAAAATCGTTATTCCTGAGCAATTTCGATGCCGCGCGACTAAGCATTCGATTTTCAACAAGGACAAGTAACTTAGGTATTCTAAGCGATATTTTGGTAAAATTGATGTACTGAGTTATTTCATGAAATGAAATTCTGTTAACTATTTGTATGGCAGGCGTATCTATGTCGAAAATGTCGATTAAGCTTTTAGTCAGCAAGAATATTATAGTCAGTCTATTTTTTTTTCATTCAACATTGGTTCAGCCCTACCTGGTGGTAAATGGCTACTTTACCACCAGGTGGGGCCGTCCCTTTTAAAGTATCAATTGGGAGCAAATAAAGAGAATTTCTAATTAATTTAATTATTTTATTTAACACACCTTTAGGTCTATATCGAGAGTACAGAAGAGAGAGTTGCCATCCTAGAAATATATATTGAATAAAAATATTTATGTTGCCAACTCATTTTAATAGTCCCCTATAGCTACCTGCAATAACGTGGAAAAAATCTCTCAGTATTGCAGGTGCGTTGTCATCCTTAGGCCTAAGATGAAATGCATTCCATGCCCAGTTATTACACTGGCTACCTTTCTCTTCAATCCGAAACACAGTGAACTGTTTTATGGCCGAACCTACCTACTCAGACAACCCTACATACGGGCCTACCTTGTTAATTAATACTGAACGTCAATTCTAAGTCATCCGTTGGTAAGTCTACCTGGAGGTCTTGTTTTGAGAAGAACGAACAAGAAGCTTAGAAGGTTTGTTGCTTGAAGGTTTGTTTAATAATGGTTGTTTGATAAATGCTCAATTCCACAAAATTTAATGTGTGTATAAACTAATATTTATGTTAATTAAATAAAAAAACACGTTAAAAATTGTTGTTTCTTACATCTTTCATCTATATTACTTACCTATTGTAATATATGTAAACCGTCGATCATGTTTATAATAAAAGAATTGGTTACTAATAAGAATCTTGTCTTTAATTACGTACTCATTACAATTAGAACCACATACAACTGAAGCGGGAACGTCAGCCACTTTTATGACACATGACAGTATTCATTGACGTCTCTGAACCACAGATTGTAAACATTATAATTAATCTATTACATCTCCCTTTTTTTACATTAATTTCAAAATTAGAATATTTTAAATTTCAATTTAAATTTTCTTACAACAAATTCTTGTGAACTTACATTACACATAATCAGACAAATAATTTAGTTTTCTTATGTTTCTACCCGACCTTGTTTTATACTCATTTACACTATCATTATTATTCTCAATTGTATTATTTAATTTATCATAGTCACACTAATTTTCATTCACTACCTTACTTTTACAATCAAACCTAGCATCTATTTCACATTCCTTTTTACCAACAAATTTGTCTTTATTTTCACTATTTATTAAATGCCTTCTATTTCTCTCTAAAACATTACCATTTTCTGTTATTATTTTGTAAGAATTGGGACGATTACAATTTTCTAATACTTGAGCATATCTTAATGGTTTTTTACATAATTGGTCAGCTAACATAACTTTCTGATTTTCATCCAAAGGCATTAATTTTCTTGTATTTCTACAATCATAATAATATTTTTGCTTCATAGCATTACGATACAATGAACTTTGCACTTTGAAATTTTCCTTATTATTGTTATATACAAATGGTAACAATCCTTGCGTTTTTCTCCCCATTAACAATTCAGATGGGCATTTGTACTCAAATTCTTTAGAAATAGGTGTGTTTCTATACTCTAATAATGCTAAATATTTATCTCTATTTTCTAAATCCGCTTTTTTAAATAGAATTTTAACAGTCTGAACAAATCTTTCAGCTAACCCATTGGACTGAGCAAAATGTGGACTACTTGTTTTATGCATGAATTCCCAATTTTTTACAAATTCCTTAAACTTATAACATGAAAAATTTGTAGCATTATCTGTGTACAATATCTCTGGAATGCCAAATCTACTAAAACTTGCTTTTAACAATTCAATAGTGCTTTCTGGTCTTAAGTCTTTTAATATTCCTACCTCAAAAAATTTACTATAGTAATCAACGATCAACAAATAATTTTTATCTTTATAATGGAACACATCACATCCCAAGTGACTCCAAGGTTTGTCGGGCATTTCCCTGATCATCATAGGTTCCTTACTATTAAGTTTTCTAAACTTATTACAAGTTTGACATACTAAATTCTCAATTTCTTTACTCATGTTCAGCCAGTATAAACACTTTCGAGCTCTTGATTTATATTTATCTACCCCTAAATGGTTAAAATGAATTCTGTGTAACATGTCCATTTGAAGTGATTTTGGAACTACTACACAATTATTTTTAAAGATTAATTCATCATATACATATAACTCTTCTTTAAATGTATAATATGGTTTTAAACAGACTGGTAAATTTTCAAGCTTGATTGGCCATCCATTACATATATAATCTCTTAATACTTGTAAATCACTATCTTTTTTTACTTCTTGCTTAAATAGATTGTATTTATAATCTGATATACTTAAATTACACTTTACCATGCTAACTTGGCACTCATATAAATCTTCAATAACAATATTATCTTTTACTGAATTTTGTACATCTCTTGACAATGAGTCTGCTATAAGCAATTCTTTACCTGGCATATACTTCACAACCAAATCATATTTTTGCAGCTGCATTCTCATTCTCTGTAAACGCAATGGTATTTCACATAATGGCTTTTTAAATATTGATTCTAAAGGCCTGTGATCAGTCTGGACATGTACAGTTCTACCATAAATAAATTGGTGGAAACGTGTGCATCCAAAGACAATGGCAAGCAGTTCTTTCTCTATTTGAGCATAGTTTGTCTGAGTGTTTGTCATGGCTTTGGAAGCATTGGCAATTTATCCTGTAATAAGACAGCCCTAGGGCGCTTTTGGACGCATCTACAGAAAATGTACAAATTTTATCAGGAGTATAAAATTGCAAAACAGGTTCAGATGTATAAATTTTTTTTAATTCACAAAAAGCCTGATCATGCTCATTAGTCCAAACATAGGCAGTATCCTTTTTTATCAATTGTCTTAATGGAGTACAAACTTGTGACATAGCTGGTATGAATTTTGCAACATAAGTTACCATTCCTAAAATTCTTTGGAGTTCCTTTGCATTCTTTGGTTTTTCTAACTTAAAAATACTCTCTATTTTCTTAGGATCTGGCTTTATACCATCTGCACTTAATATGTGACCAAGATATGTTATTTCAGAAACTCCAAACTGACATTTACTTAAGTTGAGCTGTATACCATTCTCTTTTGCCTTTTGTAAGACTTTTTATAATATTTGATCATGTATTTTCAGCATATATAACTATGTCATCGATGAAAACTTGACACCCATCTATTGAATCAAATACGTGAGAGTACTGTCGATGAAATATTTCTGGTGCTGATGCCAAACCATAGGGTAATCTCTTAAAAGAATATCTACGAAAAGGCGTAGAAAATGTACACAGTCTAGAACTAACTTTACTTAATTTTATGTGATAAAATGCTGTAGAAGCATCTAATTTACTAAATACTTTAGCCCCTGCCATTTTGGCGGAGACTTCCTCAAATGTAGGTAACTTGAAATGCTCACGTTTTAAATTTCTATTTAATGCACTAGGATCTATACACAGTCGAATAGCATCATTTGCTTTTTTAACTATTACAATATTGCTAACAAACTCTGTGGGTTCTGTGACTTTCTCTATAATATTTAATTTTTCCAAATTATCTAATTCTTTTTTCAACGGCTTATGTAATGCTATTGGAATACTTCTTGGCGGGCACACTGTTCCCATACTATTTTCTTTTAACTTAATGTTATATTCTACATCTTTTAATGTACCTATTCTATTTTCTTCAAACAATTCTTTAAACTCTCTTAATATTGTAGTATAATCACTCTGTATTTTTTCTTTAGTTATTTTATGTAAGTATTTTCTTTCTATAATACCTAACTTGAATAAAGTACTATGACCTAACACTGGACAAGCATCTTTATTATCTACTACATGGAACAACAATTTTACATTTTTATTATTAATCAGTTTACATTTTAAATCAATAATGCCTACACAATTTATTTTAGAGCCATCAAAATTATACAATTTATTGCTGTTTTTTAGCATTTTATCTTTCAACTTTAATTTTTCTATATAGCTTAATGGTAGAACATCACAATCACTACCTGTGTCAATCTTAAAGTCTACTATTTTCTCGTTAATTTGAAGACTTTCACATAACTCTTTATTATTTATGCCACTTATGTAAACACTACCTACACCACTTCATCACTATCATCATCACTTTTATCACTTAACTGCTTCAAATAATTAATTCGATTCCTGCACATCTTTGCGTAGTGACCAAACTTGTTACATTTTTTGCATGTTTGATTGAATGCTGGACATTTGAACCCATGTACAGTCGGCAGCACGTCAAGCGTAACAGTTTGTCCTTGAACCTAGAGCGCAACGCACAGAAAATTTGTGCGCAAAGGATAAACATATGTCTCTCAGCGCCTCTATCTAACGTCTCTCTCTCAAGTACTCTGTACCTACAATACTCGCAGATAGCCTTGAACGTGATCGCGACGACTATTAAAAGTATTTCTTCGTTATAGCCTCCGACTAAATATGTGTAGGTTTATAGGTAGCTATAGCTACAGCTAGCTACGTACGCGGCCTACTCTCTTCGCTTCGTTGTTTCAACTTGATTTAAAATTAAAGTACGGCTAAGACCATTGCATTAATTTAAAACAAAAAGTTTTCTACATATTATAATGGCTAGTTATGATATTTTATTTACGCTACCTATTTACCAATAATGCTCAGCGTACTTAATTATTTCAATCAACTATTATTATACCTATTAAAATACAGGCTTCCTTATTTATTCATTGTTATTAACTTAAAAATATATTTCTATTGTCAGGTCATTATTATAATAATAATAATAATAATATTTATACACTCACACCTATTATCTAACCCAAAGTAAGCATCACTAAGAGCTTGTATTATGGATACTAGCTAATGGAGAAATAATGATAATAATATGTATATAAATATTAGAAATATACTAAATAAACATATAAACATCCATGACTCGTAAACAAATGTTCGTACTCATCATACAAACATTTGTTCCTACCGGGATTCGAACCCGGGACCTCTTGACCGAGTAGCCTGGGGTACAGACCACTCGGCCAGGCGGTCGGGTATTATGGTCCATTGTTATGGAGAGAAATTAAAATAAACCTAAGTAAACACTTAGGTTTGTTTTTCTACATTTATTTAATGTTAATAAAACAAATAAAAACATTTATAACCTTAATTTTTGATTTTGACATTATTATAAATGTTTGAAAAATTACTTAGTAAGTAATTAAAAACAGAATAGAAAATAAAAATAGAATATTTCGACATTGTAGGGTGGACGTTAGCTCATGAACGCAAATACAGATGGACTAGAAGAATTTCACAGGGATATCCCAAGTCCTGGGTGGCTCAGTGGTCAGCAGAGCAGTCGCCCGGATTGCGAAAGGTCGCCGGTTCGACTCGTGCCTCAGGACCTGAAATTTTTCTAATTTTATATTCTAATATTACTAAACATTTATAAAGTTCACCACCTCCTATCATACCATGTAACTACTACTCATTCATAATATTTTAAAGACCTAACATTCTACTCTACAAATGTGAATAGAATACGAAATCACAATTTTGAAGAAAATAGACCTCACACAAAATCTTCGTGAATTTTAGTGTTAAAATAAATTGACATAAAAATGTAATTTCTCAGATTTGAACCAGGTTCACCAAGAGGGAAGACGAGTATGTAACGCTATCGACCATGGGTGTTGATAATTTCTTTTCCAATTTATTCATTGTATTTTACTAGACCCAGTGATGTGTGACGCAAGCAATTTTGAAGCTTATTACATCACTTTAAAGTTGAAATTATAATGATTGTAGCTTCATTTTATATTTCGGCTGTGACCTATGATGGCTGTGTATACTAGTAAATGTATAAAATTGTAATGATTTGTTGGTGTTAATCACTAACTATCAAAAAACTAATACTTACTTAATTGGATAATTTTCAATTATGTGAAGTAGGTATCATAGGTATGGTAGATCAATGTGGTAGAAAGGTCTTTGTGCTTTGTTTTTTACTAATATACTTACTTGGGTAGATTCTCAATACAGTAAAAAGACCAATTTTAATTTGAGCTACCATTTTCTATCTAGGTAAATTACCATACGACATATTATATGATGCAATGCGGTTACGTTTTCAATGGAATTTCGACTTTATATCTGATACTTTAGGTCGATTATTAATTACCAAGGTATGGCTCATGATATTTTTATCAATAGGTAGGCATCAAATTTGCCATTACTTTTTGATTTGTGGCAGTAGAGTTTATGGATGGTCTCAGGTTAGGTTAGGATTTGTGAAAGGATTGTGTAAAGTCGGGGATTATAGTTTAAATACATTTCAAAATTTATAGTTATATACTAGTCTAAGTTATGGCCATCTAAGTAAAAGCTTCTAAAAAACTCAAAAGATTATCACTTAGATTAATTGTGTATAAATCTAAGGAATATCTTTAATAACTTTATAGGATTCAGTTAAATCCTCTATAGCTCAGTGGTAAGGTCGCGGGTTCGGACCCACGAGCACTCGTAGAAGGTAGAACGGACCGTGGACAAAATCTCTCTCCACCACCACCTGTCCACATATTATGAGACAAATTAATGTGTTTTATTTATATAATTCTCTCTGACGAAGAGAGATCTTTTATTCACTCCTCCCGGGAGTTCGCCATGCTATGAGCGCTGAGAACATTTTTTTCTAGTTGAAACATTTTTCACACCATTATAACTAGGTACTTTTCTAACAAAAAATGTTCAGTCTTTTTCAAGATCATCATACTTACCTACTTAGGATCGATTTGTAATTTTAAGATTCAAAATTATTCTCATGTGTAGGCAGTGCAAGACCGATCGGTTTGGAGGTCCTTGCCCAATTGCTTAAGCTCAGCGGTGGGTATCTCTTATCTGACATGATGATTATGTGTAGGGATTTTAAAATTAATTGAAATAAAATAATAGTAGGAAATTAATAGAAGTTGGATTCAAATTTTAATACAAGTTTTTTAAGCTAAGAGTGCAAACAAGATATTAAGTCCACACACACAGACAGACAGATAGACTGATCGGACTGATGCTACACCCCATGAGCACTGGAGAAAGTTTTTCAGTCCGTTAATTCATTTCATCTATTGACACCTAATAAATGTATATTTCCAGTCTGAAGTACCAGGCTACCATAAGTATATCTCCAAGAGCTGGCGACCTCACGAGGCGAGGCTCTGGCGAGGTTGTTAATATGACTAGTTTAAGAAGCTAACAGCTTTGTTGACAATTCCTAGACACTGGTCGCTACTAGTTCATCTGTGCCACTGGTGTCAAATTATTGTGTTAAGATAAATAACAAAACTGAAATTACAGGTGAAATGGGGAAGTGCTGTCTCTTAAATGTAAAAACATTTGGATTAGTAATTTTATAAGCCTTAAGTGTATTATTGCAATTCAAATTGCATCATTATTCAGCCAAACACTCCATTAACATTCTGAAACTGCTACTTCGGTCTACTACTCTGAGGTGAACTCTTTTAACCTCAGTACAAGTGAGGGTTGAATCATGACAATAAAATTACTTAAAAATACATTTTTTTTTGGACAAAACTAAAAACCAATTGTTTTTGCAATCCATGATTTGACAGCTAAAAGAAATTCTTTATTTGAGAGCAATCAGGTCTAATTGGGAATGTGTAAGAAATAAGAAAGAGTCAAAATTTATTTAACATGTTTATTTAAAATTTAACAATATTAAATTATAATTTTAATTAACCCTCAGCCTTGTCTTTGAAATATCACTAAAGTAAGAGTACACCAAATTTCAAAATAATCGAATCTGTGAAAGATTATCATCAAACGCCTGAACATATCTTCATAATTCAAAGTCAAGAACCATCTCAACCACATTACCTTTGTAACAAAAAAAATTGCATGGCTGACGATGGCACAGACAAACTTACAGATACAAAGACAGACACATAAAACACCCCTCTTTTAGGGTCGGGGGCTATAAAAAATAAAAACTAATCTGTAGGCCTAGGGTAATTTTATGAATAACTTAGGTGCCTAATATTTAAACTGAATTAATTATAACAATATGCAGTTAAGTAGGTAGGTAGGTAGATATTAGTATTTTTAGCACCATTTTTCCTCTTTTCTATAATTATTTAATGAAATCCAAAATAACTTTTAGAAATCTCTCTTTTACTAGTAGAGTTAAACATTTTTTTGTTTTATGCTAGTAATTTATTAATCTGTCAAACGGCATTATCCCTCTGGATGGCTACAACAATTGAAAAATCAGTTGTGTCTGGAATCTGATACTTGACAGGTATAGAAAAACCATTCCTATGATGTGAGAAATATTACTACCTAACCTATAAAATTGCCTAAGATGTATTATTAAATTTTGAACACCATTCTAAATCAAATAACCATTGCAATGAGAAGTAAGGTTTTTCATCTTGAATTTAAATAATAATAAACAACAATAGTAATAGGAGAAAATATGTTAGAAGACTGTTAGGTTTAGAATCTATATTTTATTATAATTTGGGCTAAGAAAATAATGATTTGGGTGAATTAACACCATTGCTCTTTGAAATTATATCAATTTCTTATCATAAAAATCACATAAATAATTGGATGGCTATCCAATTATTACTATTACTATTACTGTTACTGGTAAGCATTTGAATTTACAGGTCATGACAGTTACACTAATATCATGTAGGAACTTGGAAAACTGCTGTTGCTGAACAATTATGCACGTGTGAATATTACAGTTGTCCAGGCAGAGCTAGGTAAAGGAACCTATAGGGACAACTCTTCCTAACCTACTTTGTAATGTGGTGGTGTTATTAGTATTTTTACCAGGCCCTGTTGATCTTATCACCCCAGGAAACAAAAACTAATGTAATTATGTCTCTGGTTGCTTATGTATTGATTTAAAGTGCTCACTATTGCTAAGCCAAAATGTTGAACTAAGTATCTAAAAAAAAATATCTTCAATATTGATAGATTAATTAATTTGATTTTAAATATCTTCAATAATGATTTGGGTGAATTTACACCATTGCTCTTTGAAATTGCTCGCTCACTCTCACTCTTTTGAAAGTGCTCACTATTGCTAAGCCAAAATGTTGAACTAAGTATCTAAAAAAAAATATCTTCAATATTGATAGATTAATTAATTTGATTTTAAATATCTTCAATAATGATTTGGGTGAATTAACACCATTGCTCTTTGAAATTATATCAATTTCTTATCATAAAAATCACATAAATAATTGGATGGCTATCCAATTATTACTATTACTATTACTGTTACTGGTAAGCATTTAAATTTACAGGTCATGACAGTTCGACTAATATCATGTAGGAACTTGGAAAACTGCTGTTGCTGAACAATTATGCACATGTGAATATTACAGTTGTCCAGGCAGAGCTAGGTAAAGGAACCTATAGGGACAACTCTTCCTAACCTACTTTGTAATGTGGTGGTGTTATTAGTATTTTTACCAGGCCCTGTTGATCTTATCACCCCAGGAAACAAAAACTAATGTAATTATGTCTCTGGTTGCTTATGTATTGATTTAAAGTGCTCACTATTGCTAAGCCAAAATGTTGAACTAAGTATCTAAAAAAAATATCTTCAATAACCTTAAATTTTTTTCGAAGTCAGTCATAAAATTATAAACTGAAACTTACCCTAACCTCTATGTGGTGGTCATTTATATACTTTTTATAAAAAAAATATTTATGTCTGTAGCTTTTAATATCTGTCAAGCGGCGATATACCACCGGGGGCGATGACAATGGAAGAATCAATTGTGTCTGGAATCTCATGCTTGACGGGTTAATATCTAATAAAATTCCATAAATATTGACACTGACATACACTCAACAATAGAATATCTCTTGTCAAGTTTGTGGTTACCTACTTAGTTATTTCACAGACATAGGTATAGAATTCACTAATAACAAGAATTATGTGAACAAATACACCACACATCAACACACTATCTTGTAGCCTCTTAAACAGCCTGGATCTTCATCTCATATTTAAAAACCAAAAATATATGGTCTGCCCGCCACCTGCAAAGTAATATTTGTTTTATTAACCTGTTCATAAATGAACTGGATTGAGTCTTTCAGCTACTTAATATAAAGATGTTTTTAATTACAAAACAATAGTAGCTGGAATCATTTTACAAATATGATTAGTTGGTTTATGTATACCAAATAATCAAACTAAGTAACCTAAAGTAACCTTGCTAGGTTAATTTGTTTAGCAAGGAAGTCTCCTAACCTAACCAAATACTTTTCATTTTGTTAGAAACTTAGAAGTTGAAGAAAATCAAATGACATTGACCAAAACCTGTTTCGTATACCTACAGATAAAAAATAAATGAAGCAAAATACTTTCATACACATAAATGGCGTTCATTTGAATGTTTACATTCAAAAACACGAAACAAAGCGCAGTTTATTTAAAATATAGGTTGGTATGTCCCTGTTCTCTTAAAAACAGTAGAACAAAAGTAGGCGTTTTAACTTACCGATATTCGGTCGGATTTTCATATTATCTACCTATTTGTGTAGTGCTACTATTTTATTTTTATTCCATTCAAGTGCGTGGCCATTTCGTATATTACTTTACTTGGATATTTTTTTCAAAGAAACTAACATTTATCAAATAAAGTAAACAAGCAGTCAAAGTTGATTTTGTGATTTCGTATTCAATAGTTTGAACCCTTAATATTAGGTCGCCCCATCATACAATTTAGGTCTCAATACAAAATGGACGAGATTTTTCTATACTCAACTTTTAAATACCACAGATACAAAAAAAAACTTCTAAACTTGAGAGCCCCAACTTCATACTTAAAAAATGCGATGTCATAGAAATTAGACTAAACTCTGCGTACAAATAGCGTTAGCTCAAACAATTCGACCAATTTTAACCAATAAACGCTCGAAGCATTCTGACAAGCTCTGCTATTGGTCAAATTCTAAAAGATGGTTGAAGTTGAACAGAGTTGAACCAATAGCGAAGAGGGTGTGCTTTCTTTCTAATAGCTATACATAGCGTTTACTAGGGTTATATATACTGTTACGCTTGATGTGCTGCCGACTGTACATAACCACATTTTTCCCTTGGTTTAATGTAGCCCGATGAATATCTCTCAGATTGTTTCGATGAAGATGGTTCTGGCTCATTTTGTGAGCTCCTTTTTACATTTTTATTTTCTTTATAATTTATTTTATTAACTATGATTTCATCAGTATCAAAATCTTTTATTTGCTTTTCAGTTAACTGTAGTGACTTTACAATCTGTATGCATTTGTTTAAATCTAACTCATTTTCCTTTAGCAACCTCTCTATAATTCTTTTATTTTTCATTCCTCGTATAATTTGGTCTTTGATTAAACTGTCTCTTATAGTACCAAAATTACAATTACTGCTCATAGTTCTTAATGTACATAGATATTCGTCAAATGTTTCAGACTCTTTTATTTTTCTCGAGAAGAACATATTTCTCTTTATGCTTTCATTGGAAATTGGCAAAAAGTATAAACTAAACTTTTCTAGGACATTTTTGTAATTTTTTGGATACTCTGCATTAAATTCGAAATTGTTAAAAATCTCCATGCATTCATCTCCAATGCAATGCAAGAATAATGCTATTTTCGATTCATCACTGAGCTTATCATTTGCTCCACTCGCTAAGTAATATAATTCGTACCTCTGTATCCATTTTTTTAAATTTTCACCGGAGTCCCCTTGTAACAGCAATGGCGGAGGTGGTTTAAGCATTTCCATTTTTAAGTTTCGGATCGAAAATCCTTCATTCACGTTACGTTTTCAGTTTTTCCTTTTAGACTGCGCCATGTAATATATGTAAACCGTCGATCATGTTTATAATCAAAGAATTGGTTACTAATAAGAATCTTGTCTTTAATTACGTACTCATTACAATTAGAACCACATACAACTGAAGCGGGAACGTCTGACACTTTTATGACACATGACAGTATTCATTGACGTCTCTGAACCACAGATTGTAAACATTATAATTAATCTATTACACCTATTACTTGTATGATAGCCTTTAGGCCCATAATATCCAAGTCTCAAAACATCTGGTGGTTGCAAAGCGTTCAAATATCACGTCATCCAAGGCTTGTAACATCCAAGTTGCATATAATCTAAATCTTAAAAAGTTCAAGTTGCAGAATATTCAAGTCTCAAAATGTCCAAGTCCCATAATATTCAATTTTCTTTGTATGTGTGGATGATGATGTCTGGAAACAAGTAGGTCAATCTTATAAACAGGTCATTATAAGATTGGGATGTTGCCTTCAGAAATTCTGAAAATATACGCTTCTGTTACCCTTATAAGCAATTCAAACTTAAAAGATATGAAATATTGTTGAAGTTATATTGTTTAGAAAAATTATAAAATTGGTATATATTTTTTTCAAAATTTATCAAAAATGTTGATTGTATTAGATTGCCCACATCAATGAAAATACCTATTATTATGACCACTTTGAATAAAAACATACACAATACATAGTTATTATTGATTTTGTCAATATGCCCATACATTTTGTAGTAATAAAGGAACATGTGACGTCACCTGTTCCGTAGATTTTCTGTGGAGCATTTTTGGACGATGCGCCGCTACACATCAAACATCTCACTGTATCTCTGAAACTATTGATCTTAAACATACTATTTCCTCTGCAATATTTCTTCATGAGTTATAAACTTCTTATTCATGAAATAAAATAAAAGTTGTCAACTACCCTATTACGCCACTCTTCCCTACGTGACTTTTGCACTGGCCCCCTTGTTGTGCAGGGAACACATCGAATCACAACACCTTACAAAAGATTGCAACTAAATAACACAAATTCGTAGTTTTGTGTTCATGTGGCGGGTAAGATCGCTGGAGCTCATTGAGAAAGCGTTGTTGTGCTGTGTAGGGGGACTTGTCAATATTACGCATACACGTGATGTAGTAACAAGCGTCTTTAGACTATACCTTATCACGGAGAGTGTTCTGAAGAGCTTTTCGACCTTATCCCAGCTGCCCCCTTTCTGCTCAGGAGCACGCGTGCCGGTCTTCGGAGTCATCAATTAACTGTCTCCACCACAACACCAAGCACAAAGAAATTTAGTGCTTCATTTCTCTGTCGTACTTCCAGAACTTGTAATTCTTTGCCTGCTCATGTGTTCCCTCTTTCCTATAACATGGGGTATTTCAAGAAAGGCGTGAAAATGCACCCTTTGGACCGGCAATGTGGAGGCGGCTAGTGCAATGTCTATTGCACTAGCTGTCTTTGCATATGGACTCTCCTTGCCGCTTCACATCAGGAGGTGTTGGTCAATTGCCGTGCTTTTTGTAAAAAAAATATTTAAAAAAAACCGCTTACCAATAGGCGAGGTCTTTTGCTTCTTTGTCACACAGCTCATCTAAAGCTCGACGGTATAAGGAAATCATAATATCAGATTAAAAAAATAGTCATAACATTCTGAACAAATAAATAAAAATGTTTTAGTGCACGTAAAGTTCACTGCTACAGTTGCACTGCCAAAACTGCCTCTGTTTAAATAAGGTCGGACTAGTGTGTTACGCTACGTTAGGCTGTCGACTGGTTTAATAGAGAAAACTAAAGGAAAAATTATGAGACATTTTTATTTGCTGTAATCAGTATTATTTATCTTCTATACAGCGCTGCATTGTAGCTCTCTTTCCTATACTTTAACCTTATCTGAGGGACTGGTTTTATGGCGTAAAATGTAATCGGAACCTATTTATTAAGCGCACTCCATTGTACAATTAATCTTTTATAATAAAATATTAAGGCATCTTTCTTTTTTACTTGTGCAACCTATTTTAGGAAGGAGTTATATTAATTATTTATGTGCTTTTCCAGCTATTTAGAACCAAAGGAAAGTATTAGCTTTATCCTTTTTATGTAGGCGAAGACATGAACTATATTCCTTTTGATTCATTTCATCAAACCAAAATAAAAATACGAGACAAAATTTTCACAGTTTATGGCTATATTCCGATTGAAATAAGAGTTCAATGTGAATCCCTAGTTGCTCGCGTTCAAATACATACGTAAGTTTAACTATGTGGTCAGGAGTGACCCGGGTGACGATTGACTAAAACCTTTATTGACTTTATATCTTGAACAGTATAAAACACTTAATATAAAAAAATCCTAAAATAAAATCCACATAGCTTTTGCACGCTCTGAGCGTGCAAAATAATAACGGAATACTATAGCGCTTCGGGGATGTTTGGACGGGTTCGCAATAATGCGGCACTGGGTGATGGGGCATCACACACTCAGTATACGCCCAGAAAATCCGCTTTTAATTAATTGTTAAAATTTGATTTAAATACTTATTGTAGTAGTATTTAATAATAATAATAATAATAATAATAAATATTATTTATTGCACACAAGAGAAATTCAACATACAAATTAGAAAACACAAAAAAGTACAATTGGGCGACCTTATTGCTAAAAAGCAATTTCTTCCAGGCAACCTATATACATATTATGAAGAGGTAGAATACAGAAGGGTGCAAGAAATAGAAGGAATAAATAAAATATATATGTTTGTAGGTACATAATGAAAGTTAAACACACATAATACAATATTCGAATTAAATATACTTACATATTATGAAATAACATACACAGCTAATGAGTTAAATGTAAGAAATGACTTTTTACTTGACGCTTAAAAGAATCCAATGTGCGAGCTCCCCTGATGCACTCTCTGCATGCTGTTCGGTTAGAATTCCATAACCGAACAGCATGCACGGAAAAGGAATAGAAAAGGAAATCAGTGCAGTGAGCAGGAATATCCAAAGTGAGATTAAAACAAGAACGCAAAGGAAGAACTAAAGAAGAGGAACGAAGGGAAAAACAATTTTTAAGGTAGGATGGAGAGGTAGGAAGGAATAGAACAGTGCAAAGAAGAGTTAGAACGTGTAAGTCCCTACGTCGACGAATCGGAAGCCAATGAAGTTGCGACCGAAACTTCGATACATGATCTAATTTCCTCAAACCAAATATGAACCTGATGCAAACATTCTGCAGACGCTCAAGCTTATTAAGAAGTTCGTCCGAAAGATCGGCATAACAGACGTCAGCATAGTCGATTATGGAGAGCATGATTGTGCGTTAGTATTTGTATATTATATGGTTATTAATTTAAATATTTGATAGTTATTACTAACTTATGTTAAGAAACAATGTCACTAACAAAGGTATTCACATTTTTCAAAATAAGTTAAGTAGTTTTTTATCTTTGAAACTTGGGCAAATAGACTCCTGGCATGATTTTGGTAACGGTCTTCTTGAGGTGATGGTCCGGGGCTGTCATCTTCTTCAATTCGCCGAAGATATTTTTGAAGTGGACGAGGATGAGATACTCGTACCTACTCCCGCTTGGTAGAGTTGGCGAGGTTTTAGTATTTCATCATATCTTTGTATTTGTAGAACGAGTAAGCTGACGGTTCATCTGGTGGTAAGTAGCTACCGTCGCCTATAGACACCTGCAGCAACAAGGAAAATTACTTGGTATTGCAAGTTAGTTGTTATCCTGACTGAGGCCTAATATGAAATACATTCCATGCCCAGTAATTACACTGGCTACCTTTCCCTTTGATCCGGAACACAGCGAACTGGTTTACGGCTGAAATAAGTAAGACAATGGTACCAACCCAGACGACCCTCCATACGGGTCACGAACCCTTTGTTTTTACTTTAGATTTGTTTCTAAAAGAAACTTTAATTACATTTTAATGTTTTGATGCGTTTAACGCCAACTTTATTGTAACAATTACAAAGAAAGAAACCTGCATCAAAAATGCTTGTAAAAGTATTCTTTTGGATCACTTGGGTGTTAACTTCAATGAGTGGTGAGATAAACCTTGCTATAAAAACTTTAAGAAAAGGGTATAAAGCGGCGAAGACACCTAGGCTACACCTAGTGCTCCGGTGGCGTTGTGGTAATCGCGTCTGGCTGGACCCCAGCCCCCTTATTCAGAAGCTGTCGGATTACGGATTCAATTCGAAAAGTTACATGCCGTCTTGCTTTGACGCACCGTGATAAAAAGTGACTTTTCCGAAAGTTTTGAATAAGGGGGCAGGACATAGATTAATAATAGTACCCAGGAGAAACGGGTTCGATTCCCGCTTTGAGCATATAATTATTTCATCATTTTCTTCTTTTATTTGTAAATTTTAGAAACATTAATTATTTTATTATGACTACCCGTATAGCTAAGATAACATAACGAAACTAAACAAATATGGTATTGGTAAAGTCCTAATATATCTAGCCCAAAGGAAGCATCATTAAGAGCTTGTGTTATGGATACTAGATAACGGATAAATATTGATAATAATATGTATACAAATACTAGAAATATACTAGATAAACATATAAACATCCATGACTCGTAAACAAATGCTCGTATTCATCATACAAAGATTTTCTTTATTTTTGATTTTAACATTATTATAAATGTTTGAAAAATTACTTAGCAATTAAAATATAAAACTAGATAAATTTCACGTCCTGAGGCGGGAATCGAACCCGCGACCTTTCGCAATCCGGGCGACTGCTCTAACAAACTAATTTTTCAAACATTTGTAATAATGTGAAAATCAAAAATTAAGAATATTTGAAAGCACTGCCCCAACTTAACCGAATCATAGGTATTTGTAAAAATACTCGTTTTGGATGTTGAAATAGAACATTTCGACATTTTAGGGTGGACGTTAGCTCATTAACGCAAATACAGATAGACTAGAAGAATTTCACAGGGTCCCAAGTCCTGGGTGGCTCACTTGGTTAGAGCAGTCGCCCGGATTGCAAAAGGTCGCGGTTTCGATTCCCGCCTCAGGACGTGAAATTTTTCTAGTTTTATATTTTAATTATTATACAAAGATTTGCTCCTACCGGGATTCGAACCCGGGACTTCTTGACCGAGTAGCCTGTATAGCAAGCCTAATGGGAAATATTAAACACTACTCGCCGCGCGCAGGTCCGCCAGCTCGGATGTTGGTTATCGCGTCAAAAGTCAGCCGATGTCTTTTAGCAGCATGCAATCTATCTCCATAAAAAGTTTCATCTTTCATCTCGGTTTTGCGGCTTAGTAGTAGAAACGTCACAGACAAACTATCGAAGTTTCTTTCGCATTTACAATAATAATTAGCCTTTATGTTAAGAGATAAATCGACGAATCCAACTCGGATGGGCAGCGTTCAGGAAATTGCGTAAGATCTTCTCGTCCAAAATTCCTCAGTGCTTGAAGTCGAAAGTCTTCGACCAGTGTGTGTTGCCAGTGATGACATACGGCTGTGAAACGTGGTCGCTTACTAAGGGCCTTCTGTGCAAGTTCGCAGTCGCACAACGAGCTATGGAACGAGCTATTATGGGTGTTTCTCTGCGAGATAGAATCAGAAATGAGGACATCAAGAAGAGAACCAAAGTCACTGACATAGCTAGAAGGATTAGTAAGTTGAAGTGGCAGTGGGCAGGGCACATAGCACGCAGAGCAGACGGCGGGTCGGGCGTTAAAGTTCTAGAATGGCGACCACGTACTGGTAAGCGGAAAGTAGGACGGCCTCCCACTAGATGGACAGACGACCTGGTCAGGGTCGCGAGGAGCCGTTGGATGCAAGCTGCGCAGAGCCGTTCCATTTGGAAATCGATGGGGGAGGCCTTTGTTCAGCAGTGGACATCATACGCTGGTATGATGATGATGATGATGTTGGTAGTATCAGTAAATTGTTTATTGGTTAATAAATAGCAGTTGTACTTACAATAAGTAAATACTAATTAACACCATGACTATTAATGAATGAGACCAAACCGTAGTTTGTACAGCTGCTTCGAGCATTAAACTGTATTTATTTATGTTGCTAACTACATGTCGCTTTGACAAAATTCTATATCGAGGAATAGGCAGCCCGAGTGATGGTAAACTTTAAAATTAACCGGGTTGATTTAAAGTTTACAATCACTCGGCAACCCATTCAAGATTGTAGACAGTATATCGGAATCTGGGCATATTTAACGGGGTTAGTATTTATTTTCACACCCTTGTGAATGGTACTCTTACCATAAGTTTACAAATAATATCTTTTATCCTATAAGATGTTCACAATTTTGCATTGGAATTACAACTGTAGGTACTCAATCAAGTACATTATTAATATAGCACGGTATTGGTAGGTAGGTAGGTCCATATTCCAATTGTAATATTTATTTTATCATACAAAGTGCTGCCGCTTTACTCTTTTCTTATCCCAATGGTTGACTGTGAGAGATTGAATATTTAATAATTCAATTCTTTCTGTTGTTTGATGTCGATTTTATACGCCTAAATATTTGAGTCAATATGCAAAGTTATTTTCAATTTTAGAGAGTTTATCAACTGGTTTTTTACATGAATTCAATTAAAATACATTCTGAGTTCCGTGTACTAGTTATTGCCGTAGTATAAATTTACTGCTATGTAGTTAATTAATTTTTGTTCATATATTTTTAACAATAAAATAATATAAATGAAAATCGCCTGTTTCATATATTTATGGAATAGAGACTTAAGTATAGGCAAGTTAATTTAATAAGTAGCTATACTTTTCTTTTACACAATAACTATTTGGAGACCATTTCTAAAAACGGTGGATGTAATTAATGTATACACCTCTGTAAAAACCACATAATAACAAACTGGAGACCCAGTTCAGAAATTCATCTCTTGAAGTTTACTTTAGATACAAAAATCATTTTGCAGATTTTGCTCTGTCGTAAAACTTCAAATTGTGAATTTTTAGTTTGTTCTATCAAAGTGTGGAGTGCCATTTGTTTTCTTAGCGTATAATATAACTTTATTTTTCGTCGTGGATCTGTGGAGGACAAATGAAATGAATGATACTGGTTTGGCTGATTGGTGTAGCTACTCTGAAAACGTAATTAGATTTTTTATTTCTTAAATCAATTTAGTAAGGGGTAAAATGTAAAGTATGCAAGTTATATAAATCTTAATAAAATTAAATAAAGAAATTGAACACTAAGCTAGATTGAGCAATTCCTTTATAAGTTTAAGTTAAAAATTTATTGGGCACATCACAAATCGTGGGCAGCAGCAAATTGATGTATAGGTACATTTTATCTCATAAGTCAATGTGATAGAAATTAAAATTGCTCACTGTAGAAAAGTTGTAATTACTGGGCATGGACGGCATTTCATCTTAGGCCTCAGGAAGACAACGCACCTTCAATATCAAGTGCTTTTCCTTGCTATTGCAGGTGTCTATAGGCGGCGGCAACCGCTTACCATCAGGTGGGCCGTCAGCTTGTTTGTCATCTAGTTGTATAAAAAAAAAGTTATTGAACAAGATAAGATGGTCGACACCTTTTGAGATATTTTCTTGTTTATTTTGTTCCTTTTTGTATTATTTCGTATATAGTACTACAATTTTTCTAGATTTCCTAACTTTCTGAGTTTTTTAATAGAAATAAGTCCTCCCTTTCATACTTACATTGTAAGTATTTATACATATATATTTTTGGTTTGTATTTAGTGCATAAAATATTTTTTTCCTTAAAAATGTAGAGGTACGTTTTAAATATGAAGGGCTGTTTTATTTAATAGATTTTAAAAGAAGAAATTAACTTTCTAGCTCCGAGTGTTATCTGAGACGAATTTTTGAAATGATTTGTTTCTTGTTAATGCCTACCTTTATTTACTCCGCATTCTTGGAAAGCATTTGAGGCGTGTAAAAGAAATAAATGTACCGTCAATTATTATATTAAGACTGGGCTTGCAAGCACCCTTTCCTGATCCTTTTGAGAAGAGGAAATAACAATCATGTAGGGGTGATTGATCCGCAGTAGATATTGACCTTAAGGTTAATAGGCGTTAACAATTGCTATTTTCCAACATCAGCTGGAATTGACGGATTAACCTGTCTTGTAAATTATCCGTGCCTCTGAGAAGTCTACCGAAATACAGCTTGACACTCGGATAAATTTGCTAGGGATTTATACACTAGATTGCGTTTTGTTGTATACCCTGAAACTTAATACTTGAGTTTAATTTTCATGAATATAAATTATAACTACATAGTTGGGTCTAGTAGTATTTTTCATTTAAATGACTGGGACCTCTACCTCACAGAATATTGCGACCAAATAACACTATCTCGTAGTATTCTTGTCTAGCGGTGGGTAAGGTCGCCAGAGCTCATATAGAAAGCGTTATGTTGGGAAAAAGACGACTAACAGATTATCTAAGTTATCTTTGGATGGTGGTTACCTGACAATTGAAAAATCGGTACCGATTGCTCAATTGTGATCGCAACGTCTGAAACGCATAAAGTAGGTATTCTAAGAATGTGTTTAATGGTACTTTTGTGATTATTTCTTCTTAGGGGAAATTACTTTTTTAATATGTTCTCCAAATAAAGAACATGATGAAAAAATTGTATGCTCCAAACGGGATTCGAACCTACGTCTTCTTGGGTCCGGCCAGACGCGATAACTGCTATGCCACCGGAGCACTAAGTATATAATAACCTACAAAGTTCTTCACCGCTTTCTACTATTAACGTTTTTATAGCAACGTTTAATAAAGTAGGCGTTAGGCACGACATCAAACATTTAAATGTGATGTTCTTGAAACTTAGCACTTCTTCACTACATTAACACATTTGAAGTTACTCAAAGAGCTTACACCTGTATTCACAAACGACACTATGAGGTCTCACAGTGCCCGCGGACGCACATGGTGCCAAATTCCTATTCATAAACAATAAGTACTCGAGTGACAATCGGCACTATGCGTTTGTCTTATTGAACACTAAGCTAAGGGAGCCTGATAGCTATATTAATCAACGCATAGTGTCGAACTCACCAAAGAGAATGTAATCACAACTGAGTTAAAAAGACAAACAATAAAATTGAAATGTCAGTCAGTGAAGTAAACTACGTAACACTAATCAACCAATCACAGAGCTATATTCAACGCTATGCGTCCGCATAGTAAAGATTCGTTGAGTATTGTTTGTGAATTGAAAGGCTTGTCAAAGTGAACACACTGAGAAATGTCTTACTTCGCGTAGTATTGCTCTTATACTTACATAACGTAAAGTAAAGGCAGATAGCCTCAACATTCACATGATGGTGAAGTGTGTTCATGAGCTCGGCGTATTTACCTTATACCATTTTGGGCGACAAAATTCACTGGCGGGATTAATACAATATATTATATATTATTGACAGCAAACGAGTTTTTCGCGCTCTTATGCTAGTGCGTTGTTGACTTAAAAAACTTTACAAGATTACTTTTAGGATTTAGGTGATCATTAATACGACATTTGCTTTTCCAATATTACAATATGTATTAGCTAAGACATTACCGACCATTTTATGTCGAAGAACACATATACACATCACACATACACATCTACGAGTGTTATTTTTAATACTCGTAGATATGTTCTTTTTACAAAATAACAAAATACTTATTGAAAAAACTTCTTAATTGCTGAAATGCATAAATGTAAAACAGCTCAATAACAACGTCATAAAAATAAAGAAAACCCCGGTACTTTTTCAAATTATGATTTTTTACCTGTGGCCCGTCATAAGTCGGGATTCGTAGACAAATCGTAAGAAGCGAGTCGGGCTTAGGCTGGAGCCGGGCGGCAGAGTGGCGGCGAGATCGTGACGTCAGCGTTCCGGGCGCGGGCGGATAGAGCGCAGGCGCCTTTATGTACCCTTGGATAGGGCTGCCAATCTTATAATTTGTCATGACCGCAGTTTATAGGTACACAGGATAATTCATTTTGTAGTGTTATCTGTGTCATTTTAATTTCTGATTGACTTGTAGAATAGTTTTTAATTTAGTCAGATTGAAAAAAAATATTCTCCAATGCATCGTACTAGGTTAAGAAGTGAAGAAATCAGGGTAATAAGAAATTTTGTTGCAGCCCTAGGTTCAGCGCACCCCCCGCGGCCCTCGCGCACCCTAGCCGCCACTTCATGGGCGGCGCGCGACCCCTGCGCTCGTCCGCCCTCAACTTTAGTTCCCCGCGCCGATTCTCTCATATAAACTTTCGTTCTGTGCGTGATATGGACTTGAATTGAAGACGCTTTAAAGTGACGTTTGTTTGGTCTATTCGGTTTGAAAGTTCAGATATCTTTGCACAGGTAAGCCCTAATTAACTTTAAGTTAGTTTTGAAGTAAAATTTACTGTTTCTGAAAACTTAGAAAGGGTAATATGTAACAGTACTCGGAAAGATCAAGTGGAAATTTACGCGATAAATAAAGTTTTTTTTTGCTAAGCCTATGATTATCTTGAGTATGCTGGGTGTAAGGAAATGCACATATAAATAATATTGGGAACCTATGTGAAGTGCATCGAGTGCGGTGGTTGCGTAACCGACTGCGCTGCAATCTTATTTGTTATCGCCGTGCCTGCTGATGGTGCACATTTAAAACTTATATAGAGCCTTCTATAAATGAGCAAACAATGTACTAAAGTTTTAGACTTTATAGAATAAAGTTTATACTTGATATTATGGGTTCTAACAGCAATTGCGAAGGTCCCTGAGACTATGTTTCAAGTTGCGTAATAAAATGCTTAGGATTTGCATGAAAACTGGCGCGGTAAGAACTACGAGTATGTAATTAATTTCTCATATTAATTATTTCGGGTGGTTCCATCAATCATTTACAGTTTAAGTTAAGAGCTGCTAATGAAGCCGTTGACTTTGAATTTATAGCTGTCTCCATTTTGATAGAACGCGCAACGTTAGCGGTAAAAGTGATAAATTAAGATCACTTTAAGATCCTACGTCAATCTGTTAGACATGAATACAAAATGTTGACTCTAGTTGTTATTACATAAGCAAAAAAGGAATCGTTAATTTGATTATAAGCCCAATGTTAAAATAGACGACTGAAGATTTTTCTTCATTTAATTTCAAATGTTACATTTATAGAAAACTTATTATTTTACGTCATGGCATTCTCATCGTCCTCAGATATCCTGTAAAAATATACTAGAGAGACGGATAGGTTAACAGAACGAATATGTTTCATAAAGTATTATAATAACGGCGATAGGGATTGCTAAAACCACAATTGCTTCAAAACTCAGCATTGAAGCTTCTCAGTTAAATCTCAATAGCTGCCCGATTCACGGTAGTGCATTCCAAAATTTATACCTACTAAAAAGGTATAACAGATTTGCAGCGCCGTGCGTTATGTATTACCATTGGCGATGTAGAGGTCACAAACAGCCTTGAGCCTCTACAATTGCGTCGAGAAATTGCCTCGCTTAGCGCCTTCAATCGGCGATATTATGGAGGGTGTTCTATAGGGCTTTTTGAGTTTTTGCCCTTAGCCCACCTTCTTTTTGATCCTTCCCCTTAGTCCTGTGAACGTGTGCTGGTCTTCAGTTTTTAATTTACTCTCTTCACCTTACTATCTTGCACAAAGAAGTTTAGTGACTCATTTCTTTGTAGTACTTTCAAAACCTGGAATTCTTCATCAGTACAATAACGTGTTCCTTCAACAGAGGCGTGAAAAGATACCATTAAGGCCGACAAGAGCAGTGTGTTTTTCCGAACTTGCTGCGTCTTTGTGTAAGGAATCTCTCATTAGGTGGTGTTAGTCATCTGCCGTGCTTCGTGTATGAAAAAATAACTTATTAATTTTTAAGTGTGTATGTACTGTTGTTTAATTATATAATTTTTAAGTAATCTATATTTCCAATTATGAATATTTGAAAGCACTGCCCCAACTTAACCGAATCGTAGGTATTTGTGAAAATACTCGTTTCGGATGTTGAAATAGAATATTTCGACATTGTAGGGTGGACGTTATCTCATAAACGCAAATACAGATAGACTAGAAGAACTTCACAGGGATATCCCAAGTCCTGGGTGGCTCAGTGGTCAGAGCAGTCGCCCGGATTGCGAAAGGTCGCGGGTTCGATTCCTCAGGACGTGAAATTTTTCTAGTTTTATCATATTTTAATTACTAATCTATATTTACTTAAAAATTATATAATTGGACAGTAAATTTATGTTCATAGATGTTCTGTTATTTAATTTATTACGGTTTTTAAAGATAAATGTCGGTAAGTCTTCTTGAGCTCTGTAAATAACGTAAGTACCTACATGTTGTTTGAGTTTTCATTTCTTGTCTTTTGTCTTCTTTCCGACAGCGGTAGGTAGGTACTTAATTCTTGCCTCATTTGCCAGCTTCTGAGAATTTTCTTTTATCTCTCCTAATCCACTTAGGTACACGGCGCGTAACGATATCTTTTACGATTTGCCACCAGCCGCCCCTTTACCACGGGTGATACATTCACGTTACATCACAATTTTGGAAAGGTTGAGTAATACGGTTCTGTTTACATACAAAATATATCAGACGGAATTGAAATATCAAAAGTTATTTTCTTTATCTGGCTTGTTGCTTTTTATTTGTACTTGTTCTCAGAGGTTAGGTTCGTCCAGATTTAGTGTGAAAATTGGTGTGATTTGAGGAAATCGAGTCGGAAAAATACAAACGGAAACAAGTTCAGAACAGGAATTCAGTCTAGAATAAAATCATCAAAGCGAGACGGACAGAATAACATTTTGGCATCCTATATGACATGTTATGGGGTTTTTATTGATTGTGAAAATCATTCTTAAATTTATTATTAACATAAAAAAGTGTTTGAAAATATTAAAAAAAGTATTTTAGATTAGAAAAAATCATGTCATCACGCGGGGACTGAATCCGCGACCTTCCAAAATCCAGGTGACTGCTTTAACTATCTGATTTTTTCAGTCTACTTTTCTAATATTGTGAAAATCATGGAATATGTAGTCAACGATGGACACAAGTTCCCAAATCTCATCGCAATATTTATTTAACATTAAACAAGCATTAATTTACGATTTCGGTTAATATAGTGTTTTCCAATTATTACATTTCCCTGTCAAAAAAATATTGACAATATGCTAGTAAAATATAGCACTTCCATATAAGTAACACTGCCATGGGATTACAGACTATAATATATACTTTAGACGAGTCGAAACCGTATAATAATAATGATCCCAATATATTTCTTCTTTATTTCTATTATGCCTTAAAATTATTACACATCGTAAACGTTATCTTAGTTAAGTAATATGTACAAATAGCTAACAATGGTGGACGTTCATTGTTTCAGTTGATGCTTAAATTAGGTTAGTACCTGTACTTAAAGCATCATTATCCCTGTATGACCGCAAACTGTGATTTATATTGAGCATTATACTCCTTCTATTATGTATTTACCTAAATCATAGCACACGTCAAATTAATTTCTAGTAGATAGGTAATTTAATATCAAACGGCTGTAATTAGGAGGGAATTGTTTTATGGTGGTTTTATGCTTATATAGATATGAAAATAAGAATTTTCTATTTATGTGATTCGTTTAGAACCGTTTTCATTTCCCCAGATGAAAATGTAAGTGACAATAACGAAAAAGACGTTGCTCTTGTTATTTCTGTAGAAGTTTCCTTTGTTATTTTCTCGGAATGATATATCATTCTGCTTTATATATTACATTATAACTAGTCTTTTATTGCGAACTATATTTTACGTTGTTAACAGCTTTTCTTAGGTAAAAATAAAATACAATGAAGTGATTTTTACGCTACATCGTTTATATGAAGAAAAAATAACCTATTTTTGGTAAGAAAGTAGGCAATCCTGGTATCAGAAAGTTAATTTAAATTAAATTTGTTAATCCTTAGGGTTTCGGGCAGAAATCCTTTGGTTAAAATTACTACTGGAGTATTCTATCAGATTTCTTGTGTAGGTACCAGACAGAATTTAGATTTGTGAAAGTGTTTAAGCAGTAGTCTGCTAAGTCATTAGCGTACATACTTATTTATATATCTAAAACACGTGTCTTAAACTTAGCTATACCTATATATGTATCCATTTTTTTGATTTGTAAAGTACTTACCCACTAAGCAGACACGATAGATCTTCTATTGTTGAGGAGACCCGGGAGCCGACAGGCCGGTTAGGGGCAAAAGGATCATATTGTATCAGTGTCAATATAATAATGTTCTACGTTCATTCTTTAAATCAATCAATTATTATTTTTATTCACGACTACAGCATGGGGTTCTTCTAAAAAGCCATGAAAAGGTTTTTACAGGGTCGGCAACGCGCAAGTGATACATCTGATGTTATAAGTGTCCGTCAGGTAAACGCTTACCATCAGGTAGGCCGTATGCTGCTTGATTGCCAACTAAGTGCTATGAAAAAATTAAATTAAAACCATAAAGAGGCATTTTGCAATAAAATATTTACATTGTTTATTTAGTATTTAAAAATAAGATTCTCAAATGAACTCGCACCAAGCACATAGGTACATTTCATAAATGAGCAGCGAGGGTATTGTATACTGGCGTCCATCTATTGTGATAGGTAGCTGCCTCCTAAATCACATATTATTATGTCACTCATTTCTTTTGCGCAAAAATCGCTCTTTCAGCTCACAGCTCACACTGATAATTCCCATAGTAGGTATAATATCGTATATTATATCTACTATGGGAATCCTTGGTATGTTGAAAGAGCGGCTATTTATAAAACATAAGGCATAAATAAGAGAATTTTACAATATTGTATTTCTTATTCAAAGACTAGGCAAAAATTGTACCAAGAAACAGTTTGATTTACTTTGGTAGTTACATTTTTTTATATATACCTAAGTTAGGTGATTCAAAAACATAATTCGAAGTTTATTTCAGTTTACTGTTGAATAGGGTAGTTTCCAGGTTTTTTATTTTATATGTATGTTTGTCATTCCGAATTATGTTTTAAAATATTGCAGAAGCAATAGTATATCTGAAATCAAATAATTTCTTAGATAAACCGATTCTAGAAGCCACCGAATATGTATGGGCGAATGGTCAAAATTGTAATTTGTGCGTTTACACGCATAGTTGGGACATACTCAGTTGCATTCAACACGAGCAAACTAATAGTACCATTTTTTTTAATGATTTTTTAATATTTAGGTACTTTGCCATTTTTATCGCAGAAGATTGATATCTACCATATAAAATAATAGGTTGGGGAAAAAGTTTCTTCGCATTTTTTAAGAAAATTCAAAACATTTTTTAATATAATTTATTTACATTTAACTTAAGTATGTAGGTACCATTTTCTTTGATAACTTTTTGCCATCTTGTAGGTAAGGACATGATCCCATTGCTATAGAAATTTTGGGGCTTCTGATCAAAATACCGCGACAAGTGGTTTTGGCAGTCCTCTCGTGATGGTAACCTGACACTGCCTAGAGAATTCTGAAGAGCGCGAAACAGGTGGAAATCTGAACCTCCCAGCCAAACTCTCTTAATTTTTGCTGAGTGGCTAAAGATGTGTGAGGTCTAGCGTTATCATGATGAAAAACCACACCCCTTCTGTTGATTAATTCCGGCCGCTTTCTATCAACTTCTTGCGTTAATCTCATCAGTTGTTCGCAGTAGAGTTCAGAATCAATGGTACTGCCTGGTGGTAACAGCTCATAATAAATAATGCCCTTCCAATCCCACCACACACACAGCATCACCTTGTTGCGAGTTAACCCGGGTTTCGCCACAGTCTGTGAAGCCTGACCGGCCTTTGACCACGACCTTTTTCGCAAGTTCTTGTCGTACGTGATCCACTTTTCATCACCAGTTATCAGCTTCTTCAAGAATGGTTCGGTTTCATTACGTCGTAATAAAGAATCACAAATGAGTACACGGTTCATTAGGTTTCTTTCAGTGAGCTCGTGGGGTACCCAAATATCGAGCTTTTTTGTGTACCCTTTTTTTTTAAATGCACCAAAACTGTTTTGTGGTCAATTACTAGTTCTTCAGCTACGTCGTAACTACTGATATGCCGATCTTGCTCCAGTTTTTCAAAAATGGCATGAATTTTATCCGTAATAGGGCGACCAGAGCGACGTGCATCTTTGGCATCAAAATTTCCGGATTAAAAACGCTTAAACCAAATTTGTGCTTGGTCCATATGAGACTTAGACACTGCACTAGGTCCATATTTATCGCAAATTTTTTTCGCGGCTTGCGTTGCATTTTTACCTTTTTTGTAGTAAAATTTTAAAATGTATCGAATATCTTCATTAGGTTCACTCATCTTGACCGTATGAAAAACAAATGAAAAACACACATTTTCCTAATATGAATTTGGAATTATCTTTTTTAAAATCTAAACTTTTAATGATACCAAAACCAGCCAGATACAAATAGTACAGCCAAAGAGATTTTATTACAAGTTCATACATACTATAATGCGAAAAGGCTTTTTCCCCAACCTAATATATATACTTTGCAAAGCATTTTTAGCTATAACAACAATTTTTTCGAAATGTATTTGGAAAACCTTCGTTTTCACTTGCAGTTTGCACCCCTATTATAGTAATTATTCTAGTAATCGTTTAAAAGTATGATTACTCTATATTCTACGCTACATTTGAAAACGAAATTCGCTGCAGTTGATTAAATATCGATACCCACCAAAACAAACTGGCATTTAATTTTATTTATTGAAATGATTTCATTATTCACACTTTTACAAGTTTTTAGGTATAGAGAAGGAATTCTAGAGGGAACATTAAAAACTGATATCAATATTTTGCCGGTACCATGTTTATTTCATAGTTTTTTCTCTGTAATTTATACTCATTAATTCTATGAATCCGATTTTAGCAACCAATTTTCATTGAATGCCGAGATTTTTTAGTTGCCATTATTAGAGGTTACATTTTATACAGAAAAAATACTATCTATCTTTTTTTATTCTTCACGGGTAGCTCTTGGCCTTCACATAACCTGATAGTAAGTCATGATAAGGCCTAGGATGGCAGCGAGTTAAAACCGGATTCCTCAACCATAGAGGAACTGGCTATCTAACTTCTAACTGCCGGAACATATTTTTTTAAACAAAGTACGGCAAATGATTATATACCACCGTGAAGCGGTTAGAAGAGTCCATATGCGAAGACAGCTGAGTTTAAGCACACTGCTCTAGCTGGGTCCAGCTTGGCGGCCCAGAAGGTGCTTATCACGCCTCTTTTGTAGGAACTCATGCTAAGTATTGGAAGTAACACATGTGCCGGCAAATAATGCAGTTAATATTATTGAAAATATTAAAAACAAAAAATGTTCGCCCACAAGAGAATTGAGCCCCGGCCTTCCGGACTTCTAGATTTGAAATAGGTGGTCTTGACCTGTAGACCATAGAGGCGATCAAAATTGGCTTTATCTATCGAAAAGTGGTAAAAAATGACGTATAATTTTATACTGCGAATTAAAAGTCAGTCAGATCTTGTAAGCGCTCTAACACCATTTCGTTATTTGCTTTTATGTATAATACAAAAATGTATTGATACCTACATTATATATCACGATCAATCTACATAGAGCCAGAGTTCGTAAAGTCACCTGCATGTTGGTCGTAAATAAAAGGCGATGCTCAACCATTTTCTTTGAATTATAGTCTGCCATTTACTTTGGCGTAGATAGTGTTAGGGTATAGGGGCTTTTAAGGCGATACCTCGTGAACTTCGTTCCGGCACAGACAAAGAGGGATAAAGATATTACTTCCCAAACTGGCGCACGTGACGTAAAGGACATATTAGAAATAATTTATTTTCTTAGTTTTTGATTTTAACATTATTATAAATGTTTGAAAAATTACTTAGTAATAAAAATATAATAAAACTAGAAAAATTTCACGTCCTGAGGCAGGAATCGAACCCGCGACCTTTCGCAATCCGGGCGACTGCTCTGACCACTGAGCCACCCAGGACTTGGGATATCCCTGTGAAATCCTTCTAGTCTATCTGTATTTGCGTTTATAAACTAACGTCCACCCTACAATGCCGAAATATTCTATTTCAACATCCGAAACGAGTATTTTTACAAATACCGTCGATTCGGTTAAGTTGGGGCAGTGCTTTCAAATATTCTTATTTTTTGATTTTAACATTATATTATAAATGTTTGAAAAATTACTTAGTAATTAAAATATAATAAAACTAGAAAAATTTCACGTCCTGAGGCAGGAATCGAACCCGCGACCTTTCGCAATCCGGGCGACTGCTCTGACCACTGAGCCACCCAGGACTTGGGATATCCCTGTGAAATTATTCTAGTCTCTCTGTATTTGCGTTTATGAGCTAACGTCCACCCTACAATGTCGAAATATTCTATTTCAACATCCGAAACGAGTATTTTTACAAATACCGACGATTCAGTTAAGTTGGGGCAGCGCTTTTAAATATTCTTAATTTTTGATTTTAACATTATTATAAATGTTTGAAAAATTACTTAGTAATTAAAATATAATAAAACTAGAAAAATTTCACGTCCTGAGGCAGGAATCGAACATTTACAATAAGTAAATGTTTGAAAAATTACTTAGTAATTAAAATATAAGCTAACGTCCACCCTACAATGCCGAAATATTGCCGAAATATGCCGATATTTCACAGGGATATCCCAAGTCCTGGGTGGCTCAGTGGTCAGAGCAGTCGCCCGGATTGCGAAAGGTCGCGGGTTCGATTCCTGCCTCAGGACGTGAAATTTTTCTAGTTTTATTATATTTTAATTACTAAATAATTTATTTATGAAAAATCTAAATTTAAAAAATACATATCATAACGGAGTAGCTCATAACCTTCATCTTACCTGATTGTAAGTGATGATAAGACCGAAGATGGAAGCAAGCTGCACCCGGATTCCTCAACCACAGAGGAACTGGCTATCTTACCTCCAACTGCTGGAACATAACAATGCTATCAACACTATTGTTATGGCGGCAGAGTTAGGTAAAATAGTAGCTAGCCAAGCAGACTTAAAAAAGCCCTTCTTATCACAAACCAAACCGAGCAGAAAATTCCAATGGTTCATAAGTCAATTTTAGATGTTATATTTCTAACATACGAGTATAACAAAGATTCTTAAAGATGCTTTATTTGGGCTAAATAATAGTACACCTATTATTTAGCTCAAATAAAGCATCATTAAGAACCTTCGTTACTAAATAAATGTTGAAATATAAAAATAAACTTTGAAAACTTCTATCTTTTCTTTGCACTAACTTTAAAAAATAAAATTACAATCCCTTAATTAAAAAAACCGCTACACTACTGTTTCAGAAGAATACGATTGATTCTGATTAATACTGATTCTGAACGATCACATATCCAAATTATGTTCACCGAACTCATTTGAATAAGTAGAATAAAGCTTGGTAAAGATTTAGCAAGAAGATTATTTGATACGAAAACACGGCATTGTAATTATTTAAAACTTACTTTCGTATAATCGTAACGACAATACAGTTTGTAGATAGCACTCAGAAGATTTATTCCTTAAAGTAATTTAATTTTGTGATATAGGCACTTCGGTAAACAGTTACGGCTTAGTCAATTTATTTGGGGTCTGGGAAATGTTCCCGACGGAGTAATCGCGAAAAGTTACCGAGATCGCGACGGTTAATGCAATAGATATGTGTATTACAACTGGCTTTAGCTACGAGTTGGGCTTCTTTCATTGGATAAGATTTTATATAGCAGATCGAATATTCCCAAGAGTGATGTTCTAGCTCAAATATGTGCTTTGGCAAAGTGTTTGTTTAAAAAAGTGGTGACAAAATGTAATGAAATGACAGCAAGCGTACACTATCTTTTTGTAATACAAAAATTTTAATATTACAAGTAGGTACAGTGGAAGACAGAAAAGTAAACGCAGTAAATTAACACTTTAGCCCTATCTTTGATATGTACGCAATAGTTCGTGTGTCATGGAACTACTTAGACAGTTAAACTTTTCTTATGTTATTTTTCATTAAAAAAATATAAGGTTCCATTAGTTTTTAGGTTGATGACGTCGGCCATGATGGCCGACGCAAAAATCTAGTTAAACGTCAAACCGTAAATTTAAAAAACCCAGGCATTTTTTGAAATTAAATGTAATATTTGTTAATCTTTTTAACGATATCAAATTAAACGGGGTAACTCAGCATTTTGGCCAAAAAGGCCATAGGAACAATTTGGAGAAATTGTTCAAAAATAAAGGTATCTGGACCTGAACCTTTTAATGCAATAATTTTAATAGTCCAGAGGTCCTTTACTAAATTGTCTTTTATTCTTCTAGCTCTTGCCTGGAACATTTCCAGCCAGTAGCTCTGCCGTAGCAGGTTTTTATATTACGGAAACCAATGTTGAAAATAGAAATAAGGTAGAGTGGGGTTAATAAGAACGAGGGGTAATGTTGAACCTGGGTTGCCTTTTCAGCAAGCAGAACGATATTATCAACTATCCTTCTCAAGCGTGATTTACAGAAGAGTAGGGTAATTTTGGACGCGGAAAAAGGATGTTTGAGGTTCATAGCGCAACGTTGTTTCGCCCGAGACAGATAAGGATAGAGATATGACTGACTCACCGATAGGAAAAAAGACAAAATAGCGTTCGCACGTGTTAAGTAAGTCGAAATACACAAATTATTTTATAATAAAATAACTTTATAGAATACAAAAATACGCTTCTACACGATTGCCAATATTAATGATATCTACTATTTTAAAGTAATTGAATACAAATTTTAGTATTTTAGTTTACGTTTTATTATTTTTGAGAGGTCTTTTGCGGAAATAAAATGTATGGAGGTAAAATACTTTCTTGTATTTTCATCCTACACGTGTCTAGATAAAGATACAAAGAAATCTATAACTGATTTTCAGATCCGTGAGATCTTTTAGCGACCTATGACATTACATATAAAAGTGCGAAGTTTTTCAATGTATCGACATAAATTTATGATATTCTTGTAACGAAAATATATTAAAGTATACAGGGAAGAGTGGGACAAATATGGGCGTGTGGTAATTTCGGACCAGGCCATTTATTTCACGATATGGCTTGATATTTAGAGATGGCTCCTGACCAAAGAACCCGTACCTAGTGCCTGGCATTGTACATTCATCATCATGATGTATACGGCCTTGTCCGGAGTTACACCGCGTCCAAAATTAGCACTCGTCCAGATTTTCCCCACTCTCCCCTAATATATTTTCATTACAAAAAAATATCATCAACTTAATATAATTATGCATAGACCTTAAACACTCCTTTTTTACGCAGACGAGTTATTAAAAGTGTAATTTTCAGTTTCTGAACCTTAACTTCGTTGTATTATAATAAGGGCTTCAGGGTATCAAAGCGAAAATAAGTTTGCGTACAAATAATTAAGACTGAAAGTAAATTGCTCCCCTGGGAACTCTGGTTAGGTACGGCCAATATTCCTGGAGCAGTTTATCCTACGCCACACTATTGCTTGTTAGACTAATTGAAGCATTATCAGGCGAAGTGGTTCCGCTGGAATGTAATGGTGGCAGCGTAGAGCGTAATAATGAGGTTATCAGATGATCGCTTATCCGTTTTTGAAAAAGTGATTGTGGTTAGCGGAATTGTGATGTTATTTGAACATGGGCTGGTTAGAAAAGTAAACAATTAAAGGCATGTTTCAGCTCTTAAGCACTATTACAGCGAAGAAAATTCACCAGACTTACGATCATACACCTAAGATTAGGTTGCTAAGCCGCCTGTTATTTAGCGATAACAAGCAAGAGCAACATAACTGGTTTCCAAACAAACAGCCACATAAAGACTGTAAAATTTTATTTCATTCTCACTGGAAATTGAATTCGGGTATATAAGTTTGACTCTGAAATGAACAGTTCGCTGAGATTACCTACTAGAAAAAAGCACTAACAAAAAGAATTGGGTATCCTCATACATATTACAAGTGTGCCATTTGAATCCAAAGCATCCATAGTTGCATATTACACCAGCTGCGACTCTACTATGAGTATTTTGAATTTATGTTGTTTTGTATAATTTTATTTGCGAATTTTTAAAGACAGCAACCTTGCCATTTTAAATTTCAATTTGTTTCTTTAACTGTAAACGAAACGACGTTCAGAAGAGTTTCTTGCCTTCTTACATTAACAAAGTTAAATACTTTGATAGTTTACATAATACTTGTTTATAACAGTTTAGATTTCAATGTTTAGGCAAGCAACAGAATTGAGCAGTATAGGTAGTCAGGTCAATTAGTATTTTACAGGAGGTCAGTCTACAACGAATGTGTCTTTTTCCTATTAAGTAGTATAAATTCAATTAACATTTATTGTAATAACTAATAAGTCAACGATTTTGATTTCTCTATGAGCTCCGATACATATGATTATAATAGATTTTATATATTTTGATAATTTATTGTTATCTTTTGAAATACTTATTTAAATAATAGTAGTTGACCAATACTGTAAACATTGATATAATAATATAATAAAATAATTAATTGATTTTTTGTACCAAATTTTGCAAGCCAGTTTCTGGTGAATGTGTCTTGCACACTTATGTATTTATTTTACTTACTAAGTTCAATTGTCCTACCTACAACATACTCGCAAAATAAATATCTTGATTCTTGATTCTATAGCCGCCCCATGGAGAAGAGCTATTGTTAACAATACCGAGTCAGCTTATCTGGGATCTTGCTATTGCTTTGTACTAATTGTACTATAGTGAGTGCGAGCGAGCCTCTGTAGAAATAGATTGGCTGTCAAAGGTAAGCTAGAGTCTAGCTCACAGAATGATGGATTATAACTGTCTTGATTTTCAATACGTAGTACCTAAATACATTTAAGAGTATATTACTATCTCTAAGTCTGATTTCTAGACAGAAAAGTAAATGGCATTGGTTTTTATTGTTTTCCTGTTTTCGTAGGATATCAGCGCGAATGTTACCCGTGGTGTTCAGGCTGGTGGTGACAGTGCAGCATACATAAAAAAGAAACTTTGGAGTGACAGTTGTAGACCACTCAGTTATGCAGTGCGCCGCACTGGCGACGTCATGTCAATATTTTTAACGACGTTCATTTAGTATTTTAAATATATTTCAAAAACTGTTTTAAAGCTATGTTTTCATTTCATGATTGAAAACATAGCTTTAGAACACGATTGTATGTTAAAAATGAGTATGTTTGTTAGAAAATAACAAGATCATTTAGGAACAACACCAACTTAGGAGCCGTACCCCGCCATATGAATGACAATAATAAACTACTCGAATATATTAAAATTATAAAAACCAATTTACTTTTACATTTTTTTATCTCACCTGATGGCAAGTGATGATAAGGCCGAAGATGGAAGCGAACTACACCGGTTTCCTCAACCACAGAGGAGGAACTGCCTATCTTTCCTCTAACTGCCGGAACACAACAATGCTGTTGAGATTATTGTTATGTATGGCGGTAGACTGGTAAGATGATGGTACCTAGCCAGGCGGACTTTTGAAAGCCCTACCGCCAATCAAACCGAGCAGAAAATTTCTGCACTCAAGAGAATGTTCCTGAAGGGTAAAGTTATTTAAATGCCTGCTCTTTTCTGTTCTCCATTTTTCCTATGTCAACACCTCAGCAATTTTATTTGTAGTATTTTTTGTATTTAAAATCCAAACTCATAAGAATACGAGCTATACGAACAATCTGTGATGAGTGGCCATTCATAGTTCGCTCCAAACATTTGTAATGAAACTGATGCATTGGTAATTAATGTTACTAGTGGTTGTTACGGTGCATATCACAAGTTATTACCGGTTTTACGCTTTGCATAATAACGGGGGACATTGTTGGTGAGCCAAACAAGGAGTGATATATTTGTATTGCTTTGGACGTGTACTGAATGATGAGTAGTCATGAAACTTTCATAACAATAGCTAATTTGAAAGAAAATACCCTATTGCTTATAGGTAATACAGGATTTTCAGTTCAATTATTTATATTTGAGTACCTATAGTTGTATTGTTCATAGCAAACGAACTTATTCATATTTTTAATCTGTCATGCGGCGCTATACCTCTGGACAATTGAAATATCAAGTGTGTCAGGAATCTGATGCTTGACGGATTAATAGCATTAAGATATAGTGGTGACATTTTTAGCTCAATCATCCATTCAGCAATTTCTATATTTTGTTTTAAAGTTAAATATGTATATTATTATCATCATAATTTCAGCCTAACGACTGCTAGACAAAGGCCTCCACTAAAGTTTTATACGAAGATCGGTCATTTGATACACGAATCCAGCGGCTACCTACGGCCTTCACTAGATCGTTGGTCCACCTCGTTGAAGGCCTGCCCAAGCCCCAATATTAATATATCTATGTTTGGTTATTTTTCAATAATTTGGATATTTTTATTAGATACCAAGCCGCGGACTTTCACAATCCGGGTAATACTTTCTGACCGAATACTTGAAGAAACTTAATAATAATTTCGTCATTGTTAGGGTAGCTGATAGCTTAAGGTAACAATAGAAAGACTAAAAGAAATTCAAAGGATTCTCAAAAGGCCTTTGAAAGAACCGCAACCTTTCCTTCCCTTCAGACCTCTTCCACCCTAAGATAGTTTGTGAGCCGCAGCTATGTTATAAATGTGTAATATTGTAATGTTTTGAATAAATAAATAAAAAAAAATTATATTTTATGTCTAATTTTTGGTTTTCACTTTTAAAATTTTTTAAATTAAAAACATTTATAGTAATGTTAAAATCAAAAATTAAGAATATTAAAAACATTGTGTTCATCATGTTTCATCCTCCTCATCTGTGTCTTCCATGTAGGAAGGCCTGTGCCCAGCAGTGGGACGTATATAGACTGGTGATGGAGATTACTATGTTAAAATAAAATTTCAGACTGATAAAAACAGTACCCAATATTATGTGGGTATGTGTGATGTAATGTAAATATTGCTTCTAGTTCAAATTTTAAAGTCTAGCCTTCTCACATTCCCAGCTTTTGTTCCCACGGTAGCATCGCTATTCCAAAGCCTCGTGCTGGTTTTGTTGAGAACTCGTTCACACTTTAGGCCGATACGATTGCCTACATTCAAAAAGCCCGAAAAAAGTTTCTTTATAGCGTTGTTGTTGCGTGTCTTCTATTTGGTATCACTCTTTGAATTCCAATTGCTCCAACTTAATCGTGTGTCTCTTTGAATTAAATAAAGAGCAATATTAAAAAATCTTGGGAGTTTCTCGTGCCACTTGTAGGTACTACCACAAGTATATGTCTTTGTAGTTTTTAATTATTAATTTAATATAACAACTAAGGATAAGTTGATGATTAATCAACATTTACTCTTCATAATCTTGTTATTTATATGTAATTGGCATTTCGTATTTCAGGTAAAATAAATATGAAAGATGTTTTATAAAGAGACATAATGATGATAAATAATATTTTCCTTATTTCCACAAACAGCGGAGATACATCATCTTTGTTTTCATTAATTTATTTCAAGCTAGCGTGATATTTTAACGCTGGAAAATTGTTATATTCAACAATCGGGTATTGCAAGCGAAAAATTAATCTTTACACCCAGTAAACACTGGAGTTAATAGTAAACTATATTTGTAGTGGTTTACAATGGTCAAACGTCACAAATGTTTTTGAATTGAGACATCCAGTCAACTTGCTACTTCTCGTAAGATGTTCCTTCATCTACGTAAAGGAATATATATGCATTTTTATAAAACTACTTATACTTATAAGTATTCTGAAAAATATTAATATAATTTTCAGTGTATCTGACTCCCATTTTTGATAGCTAAAAAAACATTACCTACATTTACTTAAGCACTATGTGGGCGTAAAAACAAATATATTTTAATATATTTTAGTAGGAAATTAAATTTAAAATTCAAATAAAAAAAATAAGTAATCTAGGTAATAATTTATAATAAACAATCTTACTCAAATTAAGCATAATTAAGAGCTTGTGTTACGGATAACAATTATCGCTATCAATAACTGTGAATCGATAAGTGTCAAATACTCATAAAAAAATGTTCGTCCTCATAACATAAACATCTACCACTACTGGGATTCGAGCTTAGGACCTCTAGCTTAGGTGGGCCTTCAGAATAGAATCCTTATCACCATCCTATAATAATATACGTTACAATGCTAGGCACAGGCCTTTCTAAATAGGAGAAACACATGTGAAGTTTGGGCCATAATACCACCACGCTGCCTGGCCCAATGCGGGTTGGTGGGTTCAAACTGTTGCAGAAACAACCGGGACCAACAGCTTAACGTGCCTTCCGAAGCACGGAGAGCTCGGGATTATAAATTTTGATTGACCCATCTCGGGATCAACCATGGCTCAAGTTGCTTTGCTTTATAATCGAAATCAGAGCGCTCAAATCACTACGCCACTGAGCTGAGAATAGAATATTATTGATAAATAGAATAGATCATTAATATTATACTCTGACCGTAAAAAACATTACTACTAGTGGCCATTTGCGTCCAGAGATAACGTTCAGTTGTCAGCAACATTTTAGTGGCCAGAGTTCGGCTTTAGTTTAAATCCAGTCTCCAGAGTCGCTTTTCGAAACAAAGCAATTTCAACAGAGCGACCATTTCCACAATGCTGCTCGATTTAATCTTCTGCTTTAACTTTTATAAATGACCTATTTACTATTATAGATGTCCCAATTAACTGGTTAAAGTTGGTTATTTTTACATGACTACGTATTTTTCAATCAGAAGTCTCCAAGTGCAAAATATGTAGTTTATTTGCTTGATCTATTGATTTTATTTTTTTAAATCGGATACAATTATTATAGTCCCTTTATCTTCCGAAGTGATGCTTCCTTTACTTGTGGTAATCACGTGTACAAAGACGCTGCGAATGTGTGGATAAGCACAGGAGCTCTTAGTACCGTCGTATTATGCTACTTTATCTACACTCATGTCTTAAAATTTGATTTATGATCTCAATGGTGGACATATATTAACTTAGATACATACTTTTAACTTAGATAGTTAAAATGGATATTAAAAACAACCTATAACATAATGATTATTTTACCATCGGTTCGACTTATTATTACAACTATTTTTCTAAATAAATGACAAATCTATGGCAAAAGTGTTTCAAACAGCCTAATTGAGTAACCTGCTGACACTTATAAACCTTAATTGACACAATAGAGAACCTAAAAATTGTTGCGCGTGCAGCGCTGACACAGAGAATTAAATGTAGATTTGGTGCCATTTTGTCTCTGTATAAAACAACATCAATTTATGAAAATATTTGATGTTAGTAGTGACTTATTTGAATGAATTTATGAGATATAGTAGTATGTAACTGAACATAACTTAGTACCTATTAAAACACTCGCGTGAAAGTATTAAAAACTCGTCAAAGCTTGTTTTTTAAACAATTGTGGTGCGAGCACAGAACTTTCGATAAGCTTATTTGACATTAAAATTCGACAAAACGGTAATTTATCGAGCGTTTATCGATCTCGGTAGCACAGAATTCAGTTTATCGATCTCTCGACAAAGTCGACTAATCTTACCGAATTTATCGATAAACTCAAGCATGTATCATAATTTTGACATACGAGATAGATATAATTTGTCTATTTTGACATAGATTTATCGGGTTTTGAAATATGCACGATAAATTTGTCGATACTCTAAATATTCTGCATAATATTGCTTTTCGTTGTTATTACAATGAATTTGGCCCTTATAATTTGAGGATAATTCACTCATGTCGGATTGCCAGTGCATATTGTCGTAATAAATATATAACAGAAAACTACTATTTTCGCTGCAGAGTGATTCTTTGTTTTATGAGAGAACTAAATATGGCTATAGGAAAGCAAATAGTCAGATAAGTGGTTTGTGTAGTTTTAACAACCAAGCAGCGCCTTCCAACATAATACCTAATCTGTGGTTTATTTTTTATCTGAAGCAATATTAATAAACATTCATCAATAAATGGCATGTAAAAAAATCAAAACACAGTGAATAATTTTTAGTAGGATCAAATGTATCATTGGAAATTGAACAGCCAAGAATGTAACTATGCAGATATTTTTAATTGTATTGTAAATAAAAGTCATATGTAAATATAAAATTTGTATTATTTATGGACTGCATGGACAAGATTCCTTGGTTTTATTATGGAAAAAAATAATCAAAATAGAATGAATGGCGAATGAATGATCGATAAAAAAACGGCAAAGTATACATCTTGATAAAACTTATCGAGGCTAGTTTCATGCTAGCGGTGGTAGATATAATTCGATAGACAAAGTGTGTTTATCGATTGATAAATATGTCTACCGATAGATCCATGCTCGCACTGCTGCTCGTGTTTTATTTAACTACTATTTTGGTGACGTCCGCGACATGGGCGAAGCCACACTTGTATGTGAGATCTGCAATAAACATCGCACCGAGTTGCGTCAGTATGGAAACTGACCGTCGAAAGAAGTAGTGAGGTTGATTCGTTATTTTTTGTTGATGTTATAGTTTTGTTTTTATGCAGATACATAAATAATATATACCTAAATTACTATGTGACAAAAAGTTTTCTAATTAGTTTTTGTTTACTCATTATTTATTTTATTTTTTTTAATAAAAGAAAGCATAGAAAATATACAAGGCGTGAACAGCAAAACTTATCAAAGTTAAGAAAGAAAAGAACAAAATTATATTTAACATGTATTTTGATTGCGAATTCGAAATGACTATAAATTTACAAACTGATTTAGATGAAACTGATGGGTACTGATGACGATTAGAGGGATCTGATTGATTTCATTAAATTTAGTACAAGTAACGCTGTCTTATTTTATTCAATTTAATAAGTTTAAAAATCTTCAAAGTATTAATATTTTTTTTACATGAGTAACCATTTATTTCATACCGGGTGTTACAGAATTCCGAAATAAATTTTGGAATTCTGGGATTGCGGGGTGTCGATATTGTAGTATGGACGTGGTTTGTGAGTGTGTGTGGTGTAGTGTGTAGTACAATACGCAATAGTAATTATTTTTTAGGGTTGTTACACGCAGGACTATCTTGTTAATTTGAAAATAAAAGTGGTCAGAAAGGTGTCAAACTTTTAGAGGTAACTCTTGATAGGTATTATAACCACTCCTTTAATTGTATTTCGTACTTTTGGTATATTGAATAATATATAAAATAAATGCTTACTTAAATAAAACTTGCAGCATAGTTACTAAACATGAAGAAAAATAAATTACACATATTCACATTCTCATTGGATAATCTGATACATTTTTCAGACTCATTCGCAGCGTGTTACATGTAAAGGGCGCGTCGCTTCGTAAGATAAAAGTACCTACTTCAATTACCTGCGTTAAATGAAATATCATTAGCTTCCGCATAAATAATTACTGACCCTTCAAACGTTAGATTTGTAAAATTTTTAGGTAATCCTAATGATTAACAGTATTTTAGTTGGTTAGGTTTATAAGTAAAGAGGTTCTTTATAGGAAGGATAATTTGATTAAGAATTACTACCGTAAATTTTCATTTTATTCTATTGATGATTATATATCATCAATAGAATTTTTAATAAAATAGAAAACATTAAATATTTTTTTACGTTCCGAGGTTAAAATGTTTCTAACTGTCTTATTTGCAATCTCCCGTAATAAGCTCACAGCTAAATTATTTTATTAATAAAGTGTATTTAAAAAAAATGCTCCTTTGTTTTTTTCATAATTTTGAAAACTATAGTGCTTTATAACGACTGTACGAGTATATTTCGTTTGTTGGATATTTATTCTTTGTTTAAAAGGGTATGTAAAAAGCAAGCTATCAGACATAATTAATGGCAAGTCGTGAAACCAGTCATAAATCTAAGAGCACTTCATAATCCAAATTTTCTTACGACTTAAGATATATGATAATAAAGCCTTCTGCAAAAAGAGCACTTCTGATAAAATAACAATAAAAAGCACTTTCAAAGTTTTCACATTTATAACTGCATTTGTCTGGGAGAATGTGTCCGGTGGGTCATTATTTAGTCACGGTCGGGTCACAATTTGGTGCTGGAAGGATCGTTTATTACTCAAAGGGTCATTATCTTATTTTATTTCAGCTTGAATGATGCGGTGTAGTCCAGAACACAGAGTGCAGACAATGAATTTAACTTTGTGTAAATGACAAAAACCAAGGATAGGAATAATGAATTTCTTCGAATCTTTTTATTATTTTGGTGATTATGTATGTAGCTTATAATTATGGCGATCTATGTACCGTATAAAATAACAAAATATTTTGATTGTATTGGCTGATGTTAGTTTTATTTATTTAACAATTAATGTTAATAATTAAAATATAATAAAACTAGAAAAATTTCACGTCCTGAGGCAGGAATCGAACCCGCGACCTTTCGCAATCCGGGCGACTGCTCTGACCACTGAGCCACCCAGCACTTAATTACTAAGTAATTTTTCAAACATTTATAATAATGTTAAAATCAAAAATTAAGAATATTTGAAAGCACTGCCCCAACTTAAGCGAATCGTCGGTATTTGTTTACTTAAAATACTCGTTTCGGATGTTGAAATAGAATATTTCGACATTGTAGGGTGGACGTTAGCTCATAAACGCAAATACAGATAGACTAGAAGAATTTCACAGGGATATCACTGTGTTGTCACGGAAGCTGCCTGGCGTTTAATATCAGATATTAAAGTACTGTATGATGTGTATTGGTCTGACCATTTACCTATTATTATTACATGTCATCTTAATTTAATAACACCCAAAATGGTCATTCATAATTCGATTGACAATAATGTTACATGGGGAGAGAGAAGTTTAAAGCAAATAAGTAGGTATAAAAATATTTGTAGCAATCTGCTGAGGGAGATTGATTTTCCAGTGGAATTTTCTGAATGCAGTGGTAAAATGTGTGCCGACCAATCACACAGGCAAAATGTAAACAAACTTTATTGTCAGGTAGTCGATATTTTAAGACAGGCAGCTGTTGAGACTTGTGATATGAAGTATATTAAAAAGAAACGACATGTTCCAGGTTAGAATAAATATATAAAAAATTTACACCAAGAGGCAAGGGCTCGTTACCAAATGTGGCTTCTTAGTGGTAAACCAAAGGTAGGGGAGATTTGTGAAAACATGAAAGAAAGCAGAAATTTTTTTAAATCAAAATTAAAATGGTGTCAAGAAAATGCACAGCAATTAAAAATGAACTTGTTGGCTAGTCATTATAAAGACAAAAAATTTTCTGATTTCTGGAAGGTAACTAATCAAGTTAATACTAGGAGGGGCATGGCCGCGAACGTTGATGGCCTAAACGAGCCGTCTGAGATTGTCAATGTATTTAAAGAGCATTTCCGAGTGTCTCCATCCGAAAAAGTGCGTGAGGTGCCCTGTACTGATGAACGAACTATTGACAAATATCACATTCTTTTTAGTGTAAAAGATATAAAAGTAGTGTTAAAAAATATGTCACGGGGTAAGTCACCAGGCCATGATGCACTCAGTATTGAGCACCTCAGGCACGCGGGGGCACACTTGCCTAGGATTTTGTGTATGTTGTTTAACTTTTGTATTGGTCACTCATACCTCCCTGATGATATGATAAAATCTATTGTAATTCCAATAATAAAAAACAAGAATGGTGACCCAGCGGATAAAAACAACTACAGACCGATATCGTTGGCCACCATCACCGGTAAGGTGTTGGACAGCTTGCTTGATAAACATCTAAGGCAACACGTCACTCTTCATGATGGACAGTTTGGCTTCAGGCCTGGATTGTCCACCGAAGCTGCTATACTATGCCTCAAGCAGACTGTCCGATACTACACGGACAAAAAGACACCAGTTTACGCTTGTTTTTTGGACATGTCAAAAGCCTTCGATCTGGTGTCTTATAATGTACTTTGGCATAAAATGTCAACAGAGACCACGTTGCCTGAGGAGCTTGTCTCTGTTTTTAAATATTGGTACAGGGGTCAGACAAATCATGTACGGTGGGCAGGCTGTCTGTCGGAAGCCTACGGGCTAGAATGTGGAGTTAGGCAGGGAGGGATAACTTCTCCTACCATGTTTAACATGTATATAAATGGCCTTATCGATTGGCTCAGCAAAACGAATGTCGGATGCTCGATTGACGGAAAAATAGTCAATAATATAAGCTATGCAGACGACATGGTGTTGCTGTGCCCGTCGATAAGAGCCATTAGAAAATTGCTTGACATTTGTGAGAGGTACGCGGAGGCGCATGGGCTTAGGTATAATGCAAGAAAAAGTGAGATTATGGTTTTTAAGTCGGGTACCAAATCTTACTCAATGCCATCTGTAACACTTGCGGGCACTGCCATACAAGTTGTAGATAAATTTAAGTACCTGGGCCACTGGGTCTCCAATGACCTTAGTGATGACCTTGACATAGAGAGAGAACGCAGAGCGTTGTCGGTAAGATGTAATATGCTGTCCAGTAGATTTGTACGGAGTTCAAAGGAGGTAAAACTGACATTATTTAAGGCTTAAGTACTGCCAGTATTTTTACACGTGCAGCCTATGGACAAAGTATACGCAGAAAGCCTACAACGCTCTGCGCGTGCAATATAATAATGGGTTCAGGATGCTGTTGAGGCTGCCACGGTACTGTAGCGCTTCGGGGATGTTTGCTGAAGCACGAGTGGACGGCTTCCACGCAATAATGCGCAAGCGTGTCGCATCCCTGCTGAGGCGGGTACGGGGCGGTACCAACAGCATCCTGAGCACTGTAGCTGTGAGGGAAGATAGCTCCATGTTGCGGCACTGGGTGATGGTGCATCTCACACCACACGCCCAGAACATTCGCTTCTAATTATAAAAATGTGATATAAGTACTCCCTTATTCTTGTAAGGGAGTATTTATATTACCTAATGTATTCATTTATTTATATGGTTATTAATAGTATTACTAACATAGGTTAAGAAACATTGTTACTAACAAAGATATGGGCTATGCCTGAAATAAAAGAATTTTATTTATTTATTTATTTATATCCCAAGTCCTGGGTGGCTCAGTGGTCAGAGCAGTCGCCCGGATTGCGAAAGGTCGCGGGTTCGATTTCTGCCTCAGGACGTGAAATTTTTCTAGTTTTATTATATTTCAATTACTAAGTAATTTTTCAAACATTTATAATAATGTTAAAATCAAAAATTAAGAATTAATGTTAACTTTAAGTAACAATGGTATAGACATTTGAGGGAAAATTGTACATAGGTACCGCTTATTTTAAATGAAATCTCCTCCAGCAATTCTACAAGAGAGAAAAAAAGTACAATAACAAATATCCATGAAAGGATTTATGTTGACAAGTAAAAATTTGTGCAAGTTCAGATAGAAGTTATCATTTATAAATTAAATCCATTAGTTAACTGAGTAGTAACTGTTAACTAATATTCATATATCAATATTTGAATGTTAATTGTGTTACTTGACTATTCATGACCGTGGTGCTGTTTAGTTGGAGCACAAATTTGCACCTATAAATAATTCGTTTAGTGGTAAAGCGTGAGTTACGTACATCTCTAAAGTCTCATACCGAGCGACAGTTGGCAAACTACAAGTCGCTTTGGGGCAACTCTGTTAGTCTTAAATTTTAAGCGTCTCTTTAAATTTTCACACTAACGTGGAATACGTTATTGTGATATTGTTAAACTCTACATACATATACTATATCTTATTTTCAACATTTATTTAACCTGTCAAGCCTGACATTCCAGTCACAATCCCCCTATCCACGTTTTGTAATGCGTGGATAGTCCCCGTTTTTATTTCAATCGTCATAATATGCTCCCTGGAGTTGTACGTGGCAATGAACATATTTTTCACACTCTGATCCCACTTCTCCTTTTCTAATTTTCCCCAGTCGCTTTGTTTTCATAAATTCCCTTTTAAATATGAATAAATATTATATTCATTTATTATGTAAATATACCTAGTCTTGCCATAAATACTGAAACAAAGAAAAAAAAATCTATTGCAAATAACATTTATTACTTTTACTGTGTGTTAGTTTAATATATAAATATAAAACAATTTAAAATATAAAAAACATATTAGAAGTGGTCTCTATTGGCTGCAATAAAGTCCTTTAAACGTTGAGGCCAGTTATCAATAGAAGCACGCACTATTTCCATGGGCAGATTCTTCACTGTCAATCGTACGGATTGTTTTAGGGACTCCAAATTATCATGGCGTTAAGAACAAGCCGTACTCTCTAAAACTGATCATAAATCATAAGTCAGCGACTTAAGATCGGGACTAGACGACGGCCAGTCTTCAGCTCTGATGAAGTCCGAAACGTTCGTTTCCAACCAAGACTGCGTAGACCGAGCTTTTTGACCCGGCGCCGAGTCTTGCTGGAAGGACCATTCTTAGTTATTGAACATGGTGTTGTTAAGGGGCTTCACTACTTCTCAAGAATGGTATCTTGATACACTTGTGCCGATGTTTTGATACCTTTTTCACAAAAGTATGGCTTAGTCACTCCTTCATAGCTAATACCCCACCAAACCATCACTGATGTCGGATAGTGCCCGTTTCACTCTGTCGACTAATTGGAAAGCTTCCTTAGAGCTTTGAGTATAAAAACGGTCATTTTGTTTGTTAAAATGTTGCTTAGTTGTAAAAATTTTCTCATCTGTAAACATTTTTTTCTGTGACCTCCCTTTGCGTACCGCTTCAGTAGTTGTTTCGATTTTACCACCCTATTCTTTTTTAAATTATAAGTTAAGAAATGACCAGTACGTCTCTTATAGGCTGCAAGTCCTAAGTCATCTTATAAATACTCGACATGGTTCTAGGTGCTATCTTCATCTCCCAAGATAAAATCTTTTGCTTTCGGACAGGATTTCTTCGAATTCTATCCCTTACTGCTATGACCACCTTTTTCGTACGAACACTACGTGGACGGCCAGATCTTTTTCTGTCACAAACAGAGGAGGTCTTATTGTACCTATTAATAGCCTGGTACACAAACATTTGACTAATACCAAGCGCATGGAGAGTTTTAAAAATTGCATTCGGCTCCATACCTACTTTGTGTAATGCAATCACAGTGATTCGGTTCTCTTTATCACCCCACTCCATTTTAATATCGCAAAATATTGTACAATGTATTGGCGCCAAAATGAGAAAACGCAATGAACAATCATATAAAAATGACAGATTCCAAATTCAAATGTAATATTTTGTTTATTTTTAATTGTAACAGTGTTTATGGCCAGACTAAGTACATTTTTATAATAACCATTAACATCGTTAAATGAAAATTAAAAAAAATAACAATTTCACTGTTTTATGCAGATTTGGCTTAAATATTATATGAACAATTTTATTTTAAGATCTACTTTTCAAGATAGTAACAAAATCGAAGTAAATTTACCCCAAATTGTTTCAGTATTTCTAATGTCTTTCACAGCGCTGTTGCATGTGAATTCAGATATTTCTAGACTCACCTACTTAGAAGTTGTAGAACAGAACCGCGGAAAACACAGAGCAATCTGTAAAAGTTATGAAAGTTCCATAGCCCACGGAATGTTAAATACGTGGCTATTTCCATGACAAAGATAATAGCGTTAGAAGGTATGGAAGTTCCCTCATAAGCGCCAGAAGCTTTTAAGTGGCGTCGGAGATATACCCTTCTTATCTATATTGCTGGGTGTGGTTAGACTTTCCTATTGAATAGTGTCAAGTGGACTCAGAAAATATTACGTACCTAATTGATGACCACCTAGTTAATAACACTTAACGTAAGTGCTTCTATAACAACCCCCTAGAGGTTTTAATTTGATACTGCACGTTTTTTTTTAATCTTTTCTACAAGAAATAATGTACCAGATTAACATAACAAAAATATTTTTATGTTAAGACTTTTAACAAAAAAATATTTTTGTTACGTAAATTATAATTCTGTTAGTGCAGTAGTCGGAAATATAACATATGTATCAAAAGTGGTAATAAAAACAACTCCTATTTTTTATTTTTTTATTTTATTAAACACACATTTATTTTACTAGGTGGTAGACCCGTATGTAGGGTCGTCTGGGCAGGTACCACCGCATTTCGTATTTCAGCCGTAAAACAGTTCGCTGTGTTTCGGATTGAAGGGAAAGGTAGACAGTGTAATTACTGGGCATGGACGGCATCTCATCTTAGGCCTCATGATGGCAACGCACCTGCAATATCAAGTGATTTTCCCTTGTTATTACAGGTGTCTATAGGCGGCGATAACCGCTTACCATCAGGTGGGCCATCAGCTTGTTTGTCATCCAGTTGTATAAAAAACACTGCAGGTTTTATATTATTTAAAAGCTTAATTTTATAGAATAATTTATTATGATTTTGAATAAAAGAAAACTCTCTTTCTAGTATAACGTTTTATAACGTTAACGTTACCTCAAAAAGAGAAAGCGATTTTGAATTACCAACTTTTTATAAGTTGCATACATCTGTCATTATTGAATATTGCGCTCAGACTAGCGTTTCAGACTACTTAGCGCTTTATACGCGCGTATAAGCTCGTATAAAACGCTCAATTCGTACGAGCGTTGACGCGCTTCTAAGCTCGTATAACACAAATAGTAATGTTTCTTCGTCAGAATCCATGTTAATACTGACACGACACAACTACCGGTTTGAGCAAACACGCCGAAATATGCCCGTTTACGCGAGTCCGGTTTTTTTGAAGCGCGTAATATAGCGCGCGTGTAAGCGCGTATGTTGAAACGACCGTAATCGCGCAAAAATACGCTAATCTGAAATCGCCCTAAAATAACCTACTAGGTGGTAGACCCGTATGTAGGGTCGTCTGGGTAGGTACCACCGCCTTTCTTATTTCAGCCGTGAAATAGTTCGCTGTGTTTCGGATTGAAGGGAAAGGTAGTCAGTGTAATTTCTGGGCATGGACGGCATTTCATCTTAGGCCCCAGGATGACAACGCACCTGCAATATCAAGTGATTTTCCCTTGTTATTGCAGGTGTCTATAGGCGGCGGTAACCGCTTACCATCAGGTGGGCCGTCAGCTTGTTTGTCGTCTAGTTGTATATAAAAAAAAAACCAAGCAATAATAATATCATTATGACTGGAAACGATATAGTATAAACAAATAAAAATATATTTAAGAGTGCAAGACAAACTATTCACTGAAAGGATTGAAACCGGATCACTGTAGACCAGGACAAGTGGAAGGCGAGGAGGGTGGCCTTTGTTATGAGATTGTTGAGGTATATAATATCGGAAGCTAATAGCCTTAACCGAAATCGATATTAGCGGATAGAGCAGGTTTAATATATCCTTTAAAAGATTTTTCTTAACAAATGCTTGTAATTTCTGTCAGCAATAGCTTATACGACCCACTGCTCGGCACAGGCCTTCCTACATGGGAGAAACACATGGGCAGTGTTGGGCCATACCACCACGCTGCCGGCGCCGGCCAACGTGGGTTGGTTTTTGAAAGTGGTTGCAATAACAACAAGCACGGAGGAGCTCGAAATATACGGTATCAACTAAGGCGAAAATTGTTTTATATTCGTAGTCGAAACCAGAGCGCATAACCCACTACGCCGCCTGCTATTTCTTTATTGCGCATCAAAAATAATAATAATCCATACTTTATTCCGTGAATTACTAACTTCCATACAAACATAATGTAAATAACTTGAGATTTACAGACTTTGTTATGCATCATTCAACTGTCTCAAATATTTCATTAAAATACCAATGCTTAGCGTTAAAATATTTTACGAACATTCCTCGGAGTGCAATAAAAATGAGTAAAGCACGACATTTTCAATAATAGTTTTATTAATAAAGTTTATATTGGATATGAATGTCCACGATTCAGGCAAATATCGAGTTCATTCACTTTGTCTGTCTATTCATCATGCAGTCACATCATAAAAAATACCGCTTTCCCTATGATATTGAAATTCCATACCAAAATTACTTATTTTAATTTGTGGAGTACCCATAAACCAGTCACAATAGGTTTTCTAATATTAAGGAGACGCCGGTTGCGGGACTAAATACGTCACACTTGGTAAGACTTCGAATAAATTATAAACCTACTTATTAATTGAAAAAGGTCACACTTGTGATAAAGTAAATTTAGTTACTGAATTTGATTGATTTACCTGCATTTAAGCGAATTATTATCAACGTTACGTTACATACTTTTAGGTACTCATCATCATCATCATCAATAAACGCTTAGGTCAGAAGTCAGTAAAAATCTCCGAATTTCGTAATTATTATTATTACACAATTATTATTTTTTTCTCCTCATTTTTTTTCCTATGCAGAAAAGCCTGTATCCAGCAGTGGGACGTATTTAGGCTGATGATGATGCTGATTCTCAAAACATAAAAACAAAACATTTTAAAATCTACTTAAATATTTTCTATAAATATTTTTTTTTGTAAAATTTTTAGACATAGTATTTAAACACAAGAGCTTAACCACACGAATAATCTAATAATATCGTAGGCAAGGTAGACAAAACTCGTGGGAGAATGGGAATTGTTTTCTTCTGAACACTATTACTACTATGCAGGCGGTTTCTAACCTGCTAAAACATGAAGTAGAAATAAGTATCGCCTTTGTGAATTCTAAATAAGTAAATAAAAAAGGCGAGTAATCGCTTCTTAGATAAGCAAATTAGCTTTACTTGATCAAGGCTCTAGAAGCTATATCGGAAACTACGTTTATCAACGTCTGGCTTTGTTGTGTAGGCAGGTTCCTAAACTTTGTAGGATAGAAGTAGCTGTTTCAGTCAGGCTCTCTCAAAGTTCTCTCAAACTTTCTAAGAATTTGTCACATTAGTTTTTTAGTTATTGCTACTCATTATCCAAAAAATAATAAATTGTTAATGTATGAGTAGGAAGTTTGTACTCCATTTATATAAAAATCACCAACATAGAACATCATAATTTTAATAAAAAGTGGACAATGTGTTTAAGTTAGTAATGAAGATTAAACAAAACTTCAGAAACAGCTCAAATCGATTACAATATCAAAAACACCCACCCTTAATATCGGTGGAAACACCTCAAGCCGCAACTGAGGTCAAAGGGTTCATCCTCTTAACACTTCCCTCGGAATTTTGTTAGCCATATTAAAATTTATGGAAATAAAACTCAACGAAGAGCCTATAAAGTTCATTTTATTATGTTGGACAGGCAACAATTTGTCTCCGAGTTGTAAGACCGTGAAACTTCAGTGCAATTAAGTATTGACGCCGAGGAGTTGTTTATTAAATATCTGAAGCATCTTGCCATTTCATATAAGTAGGTATATAGTCCTCTTGCAATACTAAATATCATTTGCCCTTTACTTGTCATAAAATATATGCAGGCTGCGCTTTATGTTTAAATTAAAATATTAAATTTAAACTTTAAAAGATAGACTAAGATAACTGAACTGACTTACTTAGACTGAAGTAACATTTTAAGCAATAGAATATTACTTTTAATATAATTTATCTCATCAAAAACATTATATGTAAAAAGTTGTAAATCTCGCAACGTAGTTCCTAAAATAGGTACTACAAAAAGTTTTGAGATGTGAAAATTTTAAATATACATTATATTAAAATGAGTTGGTTATTTTAGCCAGTACCGGTATTATGCCAATAGTGCGATTTAAAGCCGTAGCATGGATGTCGCTTAGCGTATATGCATGCTAGCTTGCGTGCATGCTTCACTGTATGTATATAACCAATAGTTTCTTTATTATTTTTTTTATGATACAGTTTTTTTTTCTCTTTTTTAAATTGATTACATAAAATATTTGATAAAAATATGTGTTCTATTAAATTTCTAATGAAATTACACTATCTATTAATAAAAAATTAATAAATATTTTTATTAAATATATATTATTATAAATTTCACTGTCTTCTTAATTTTTCGCTGTTCGTATGGATTTCGCCAATGTCAAAAACATGATTAGTTTTTAGAATTCGAATCGATGTTCCTAAAGAATAAGTAACAGATGACAAAAGCTACCCTATACAGATACGACAATGAAAACATAGCGAAGACCGAATTGATTCGATACAAAGTTAATCAAATAAACTAGAACAAGTGGAAACACTATAAACCAAATAGTAGGTCAAGTAGCCTAGCGGATTGTTCCGACCACTAACACGAGCAAAAACGAAATGTAATTCCGGCTCCCGATTCGTATCCGTTTTCCCTTTCGTAATTACGCGAAGCACCGACTTCGAAAAATATGACCGCATTGTAAAAGGTAGGTAAACAAAATACCTACAAAGCAATTAATATGCCGCAAAGCAGAAAGTAATTTGTTCCCATTTGAATATTTTCTATTGTTTCTTTGAGTATTATTTGAGTTTGAGTATTAGCGATATTCTGTTATTCTTTAATATCGGAAAATGGTCCTTGATTTCGCTTTATTTATTTATATCGAATACTAATTAGTAGATTTAGACCTATTGTTAACTTAAGATAAATATGAAGGATAGTTAACTGTTTTATTTTGCCTAATTTTACTTTTAATATCATAATCACATTGAAATCTTTGATTTTGTGCACTTACAACACCTACTTTATTGTAAGAAATACAAATAAAGAAGACGAGGAAAAAATTGTATGCTCTAAGCGGGAATCCAACCCGCGTCTCCTGGGGTCCGGTCAGACGCGATACCGTCTACGCCACCGGAGCACTAGGTGTAACCTAACAATCTCTTCAACGCTTTCTACTTTTAACGTTTTTATAGCAACATTTATCTCTTCACTCATTGTTTACACCTCAAGTGATCTGAAAGAATACTTCCACTTTTATTTGTATTTCTTTTAATATCGTAGTAATTGTTTGTAAAATACTTAAGAAATATCTAAACTAGAAACAACTAATATCCTGAGAGTAGACTTTAGCAAAAAGTAACGCAAAATCAGATGGATTGGAAGCCAGTGGTCAGAATAGTCACGCGGATTTAGAAAGATAGCGGGCTCGGTTCCCGGCCCAAAACATTTTTTCTCATCATCATTATCACCAGCCTATATACGTTCCACTGCTGGGAACAGGCTTTACTATATAGGTATAGGTAAAGCTTTACTATATAGGTACGGGGTAACTTTTGGCCTTCATCTCACCTGATGGTAAGCGAATATAAGGCCGACGATGGAAGCGAGTTACACCCGGATTCCTCAACCACAGAGGAACTGGCTATCTTACCTCTAACTGCCGGAACACAACATGTTGTTAACATTATTGATAAGGCGGCAGACTTAGGTAAGATGGTGGTGGCTGGCCAGGTGTACTTAGAAAATCCCTACCACCAACCAAACCGAGCAGAAAATTTCTGCCCCCACGGGAATCAAATCCCGGTCCTCTAGATCTGAAGTAGGTAGTATCAACCACTAGACCACAGCGGCGGCTATTTTTATGATTTTATTTTATTACAGCTAACCTTACAAAGTACTTAATTACATACATTATGTAATTAAGAGCCAAGTATAAGATAATAACTTGCTAGGAAGGTAACGCTTACTACCTTTTTAAATATCTTGAAAATTATAATATTAAATAAAACGAACATTTTACTAAGCCAATCCGTCATATTTGGCTACGGTTTTGTCAACAACAGATAGACCTTTATAAAATAAGTCAATTGCAGTCTGAAAACACCCATCAATCAAATTTAACTGCTTGACAACACAAAATAAATGTGAATTTTACCGGCACATTTTGTAAGCACAGTGTAAATGCTTATAGAGAAATGTGGAGTATTTAACGTGAATCTAGAACAGTTTTCGACTGTTAATATTCGACTAAGCTATTTTCAGTATACATCGCAAGTCAGTTATTTTGCGATGGACCTCAAGAGGCACCCGATGTAACAGAATAACAAAATCAAAATCAAAGTTTATTTAAGTATATCGACTCAAACTAATATCGTTAAAATTCTGCTTGTCTGTCATATGCTTCGATGAATACTTAAGCTATGGAAAAAAAGCAGCACAAAAAACTACTCAAGTGTTTGTGTTTGTTTGTACAGACGACAGCACATCAAGTGTAACAGTTGCACTACGAAATCCGCCTCTATGACAAACGGAATAAGGTCGGTCTCAAGACCAAACTGTTACGCTTGATGTTCTGGTGACTGTACCTACCTTGAAATTTACCAATTATTAATTATGCCACTACGTGTCAATTTTAGTACAATATTATTATTTTCATCGTATCGTCTTTGAGGAATTCACTCTCACGATAGCAATATGGTATTTTTATTCCAGACGAGGGACTGTAAAATTTGTGGCTTAGGACTATTGTAACTACTTATTTTCTGAATTCTACCTGAAGTACCTGAATATCTAGTGATTATCATTACATTTTTCACTAGGATACTCTAACTGGCACCTAAATTATGTACAAGAAAGTATTTTTAAAGTTATCCTTGTGTTAATTAATACATATACTATTGCTTATTACGAAACAAAGTGACACTTGTAGTTCGATCGTCATATTGGACACGCTGATTATTCAAGAGGACACCAAGGACTTCTATGGCACTCAAGGGGGTCAATGGTTCATTGACCCCCTCATCGATGGCAATTGAGTGATCGAATTTTATTTAGGAGAAGTTGGATAGGTATTTAAGAACTCGAACTTTGCGCGAGTACACATAATGTTTTTGAATAATTTAGTTTTGATATACCTATATAGTGACATCATTATTTTAAAAATGGTAGTGATAATTTAATGTTCGACGACTATTCGTTATATATATTTTTTCTCTTGTTTTGATAAATAGCATTTATATCTGTGACAATAAGATTGGTATGTCAACATGAAAACTGTGACAACATGTATGCAATTAACATACAGGGTGTAAGGGGAACGCCCCCGTAAACGTAGGCAGCAAGTGCGTCACACTAAGCACGACTTATTATAAACTAAATTTGAATTATGGATAAAAAATCAGCTGTTCCACACAAACAGGTCGTGTAGGTATTATGTACAATTTAATGTGAAACCGCTGTTTTTATTTTATTTTTCCGCAGTTTTTTTTTATCAAGCTGTATTCACGGTCAACATATCTACCATCTGCCTTCGTTGTCGAGAAATTTAAATTGAAATGAAATTGAAATTGAAATGAATTTATTTCGCTTTAAATGAGAGTTTTCCTTTCACCCCGTACCTATATATTCGTATGACTGTTGTGTTGTTATTCTAATATATCCCTGCCGGACTATAAAGCCGTAACAATTAGTGATTTTATAGTATATTTAATATAATAACATTGGCCATATTACGAAGATCTTTAAAGGTTTTCATAAATTATGGTATGTGTTTTTTCTAAACATTTAAAGAAAGACGACAAAGAATACAACTGAATAACCAAATTTCATCGCTCCGACACTAATAAAATTCTTTGTGGAGGAGGTGACGTAGAATGCATATGTCCGGAGCATTCACAACCGCGCGGTAATCCGAAGTTGATTGGACGATTTCAAATGCATCGAACCGAGTTTCAACCATTCGCGATGAGAACATTCGCGTAATTTTTGGGATTCCACTCTATGAAGTATTCGTTGGTATATATGGAGACCAAATTTATTTCTTTGGTGATTGACTTTTGGCAATTATTCTTGAATTGATTATTTAATGCAATTGACGTTTTACCATGTTAATGAATCATTTGTTATCTGTGCAGTACTCAAATATTAGACGACCTAAAATATTTTTAAAACACAAAAAATATGTTAAGTTTTATAATAGCATCTTGCAGTCCAAACGTTACCAAATACCTTTTTATTATGAAATGCAATAAATAAATATTGAGATATTCTTGTGTTGGTAATGTCGCGACTGTACTTATTAATGATATTTAATTAGCTGTACGTAGAAATGACGAGGTGGCCGAGAGGTTAAGGCGTTGGACTGCTAATCCAATGTGCTCTGCACGCGTGGGTTCGAATCCCATCCTCGTCGGAAACTTTTTAGTTGATATTTTTTAATTTAGTACAATACGAAGCCAACTCACATCAGCAACAACGACTTACCTGTATAGGTACAATAATTAACTACAATACGAGTAATGCAAGACTGTTGGTAACAAGGTAGTTTTCAAGATAAAATAAGTTAGTTAAACCACGTTTATATGGTATTCACAACTGTAGGAAAAGATTCGAATTTCGGAAACTTCATACGTGTCACTTTTCATCACGATGCGTCAAAGCGAGACGAAGTGTGACTTATCGAGTCGAATCCGTGATCCGACAGTTTCTGAATAAGGGGGAATGCAGAGCGATTTTCTGGTATTACAGGTTGCTATAAATTTAGCTTGTTTTAAGTTAAAAAAAAATTGTGACATTTTATTTAAGATATTTTACAGAGTGCACAATGGCAGAAAAATTTATAATGCAAACGTAAGCGTAAAACTAAAAATGAATATCTGTATTCTAATTTTTCATTTTGTATGGTTTTTTAATTCAAACTGGGGTAAATTAACATATATGTATTTTGACCCTCCACCATATAGGTGTCCGACATAAAAGCGTGAGAAAATATGTCCGCGTAAAGGCCCTTTTTACAATTTGTCAATATAATCTCGCGCTAGATTTACAGCGAGTCACCCAAGTCTATAATAAATGGTTATACGGACTTTTTTGTCCAGCTTCAATTTCTTTTTTTATATCTGTAAAAATTTAATTAATTTACCTCAGGTTTAAAAACCACAATATATTTGCACTTTAAAACATTTTCTTTTTTTCTAGTTAGTAATCAAATTACTGGATAAGCCTTTTGTAAAAACAAATGTTAAGAGTTGTAGTTTAATCATGTAACTATTACTTAGTTATTGTTGTTCTTTTATTTGTTGTTAGTAAAATCAAAATTAACTGTTTACAAAGTAATTTTGTTGAATTTCACATTTACGTTTGATTTTGTGCGTTTATAACGCCTACTTAATTGTAATAATTACAAATAAAAAAAAACGATAAAAAAATTATATGCTCCAGGCGGGAATCGAACCCGCGTCTCCTGGGGTCCTTTAAGTTGGTTGGTTATGTTTACTTGAGTGTAGGTACTATCATCATCATCGCTATCATTTAATATAACCAAATTAAAATGGCTGGATTTTAAGGATTTCTAACTTGTATATAACATTTTTGTGTACTTTTGTAAAGGTCAGATTATTAACTTAATTTCTAGCTACTTGCTTATGGCAGGCTCCAGGCATGAATTTTAGAGTTGCTTAAAAAAATGGCAAGGTCTATTTCCGGAAAAAAGTGTGTATTTCAAAAATTTTATCATGCAGTTTTAATTTCCTTTGCTTTTTTTCATCATTTTTTTGGCCATTCTCTTATTATATACAATTATTATTGTATTAAATGTATATCAATCAAAGTAGGTGTTCTCTTTTAACAGCTGTCAGAATTGATACCCTACTTTTACCGGCGATAAGCACGAAGAAACTACGCATTTTTAGCAATAGCGTACTATGAAATGAATTTTGTATTAATGAGCATCATATTTAACACCCAAATTACTAAGTGAGCGAAAAAGTCGTAAATTCTCTGACTTAATATTACCACGCTGTTTGCTAATTGCTGGAAATTGATATTTATGTAATGAGGCAACATTTTACTCTGTACAGTAGGGCTCCAAAACTTTTCCAGTAGGTACGCGGCGCACTTACGAGTTGGAAAAATTTCACGGCGCTCTCTGAGTTCAGTATTTGTACTAAGCCACAGGGAAGTTCCGGTTAACACTATCTTTGTAAGTAACAATTGTAGCCTCCCCAAACTTTCCTTATCAATAGAACCGATAGAAATAGTTTACATTTAGAATTCAGATTTAATGGACTCTGCGTTAAAACTTATGCATAACAAAGCAGGAGCGGAGTTGGACCTTCGTGGTTCGGGTTGTAGTTAACTCTGTCTACTATAAAGTACTTATTTCTATTTAGTGGTATGTTTTATAGCGCTATTTCATCTATGTTACAAGTTTTGTCATGGTTAAGTCTACCCATGACCAAACGGTACGTTCGTAAGTGCGTGTCAACAGGGATTAAGAACAGCGATAAATTGTACCGCTTGCTCAATTTATTTTCCCTAGTAATTCTCGGGAATTGCATTAAATGGGCTAGTTAAGACGGAATTTTTATTTGGGTCATGCTCCTTGACGTTAAAAACGATTGTTCTATTAAAGAAAACATTAAAAGGTAATTAGACCTAAAGAAATGACATATTATGGTGCGATGACCGAGACGTTTCACAACCTGGGTGTCATGGGAGAGCCCTATGAATTTCTTCTAGTCTTTCTATTTAAATAAGGTAGGATAAAGAAAATGTCTAGATTATTAAAGTAACAGGCCTTGACCGTACGAGTATTTTACAAATACCGATATTTCAGCTAAATTATGCTGTAGCAAACGCTCCTTACGCACCAAGTATTAATGATGGTGGCTTTAAGCTACCTTTGGGACAGGCTTAAACAGTCTACGATGGGATTAAATTCGATGTTCCGATATGAAGCAGAACAGAGACAGATAAAATGCAGTCACTTACCTTACTTTCCACCTTCGGGACTTCACTAGCTGCTTAGTATTTCACTTTTTTTTAGCACAGATGCGGTATTTCATAAGAATATTTTTGGAGAGAAATAGGCATTGCTTATTTAACATGCCAAGCGTCTAATTTCAGCCACACTTATTAAGACATCTGGGAGTTTTAATGGTTTGACAAATAAAAGAACATATCCAAAAGTATGTTAACGATTTTCTATACTTCCAGGTTTTATTTACCGCCTTTTCCAAATCCCAATTTCGTGGAAAGGCTAAGCTTTTTTGAACACTGAGTGGTCGGTATCGATAAAGTTATTTACTTACCTCCAGGAGATTGTGATTTAGTTGTTTTTACTAATAGGGGTATAAGATAGAGGCTTTTCGTAGGTATCTAAGCAATAAATTTGCTAATACGATAACAAAAGAAAGGAATGGACGTATTTCGAGTAGGTTCCTACATTATGGGACGGAAAATGAAAAGCTATATCATATTTAGTACGGACGATACAAAAGACAAAATGAGAATAAAAACGTTAATGTACGTTATTAATAATTTCAAATTCATTGCAAGAAATCAATTCAAAGGACATTTTTTGTCAATATTGCCATGGCACGTTGTACAGCCATAACGTTGGCAAAGGTAACGGTCTAAAATTGTATGAAAGGTGGGCCCCAGCAACGAGCAGCTACGAAATTTTTACTGCATGTAGTGTAAATTACAGTGGACCACCCGGTAAAATATTACATTGTAAATATCCTCCGTTTTGTTGTAATTAATAATTAAAATTAATTAATGCTGGCAACTTGAATGAAGTACAAACAACATTTACAAAAATATGAAATATCACAGATTAGAAAAAGTATGTTCTTTGTGATTCTGTTGACGAATTAACCACATAAAAGTTTTTGTTGAAATATATCAAAATGAGTCCCTAAATCGTTATAAAATTAGTGCAGTGGGACTTTTGAGTTATAATGAAGGCCATAACTTAATTTATTGTACAAACTTATTTATATTTTATCGATTACATTACTTAGTTCAAAGTACTAGATATTTCATCCCCAAAATCAATGTCATTATTTAGACATATTCAATTTAAAATTGGAAAGAAATAAGGCCGAGTTGAATACCACTCGAATAGCAACATCATTCGAGAAGCATTGTCATTTGCGTTGATAAATAATTAGATCAATAGCATAGATACAGTATCCACAAATAAAAATGTATTTTATTATGACAAAAAACATGTGGAAAGAAAGTCATTTGGTAAAAAGAACAAATGATTTACTCATTCGACAGTAAACAATGATGATTTTTACTGTTGCAATTACTGTTAATATAATTATATTGACAACTATGCAATAAAAATATTACACAATATTTTGTTTGAATTTGGTGAATATTGGTGTCAACGGATTGTACAGTATTATTGTTCATGTATTATAGGTAAACGAACAGTGGGAAGCTGCGCACATATCATGACAATAGTATGGTATCTGGGTTAGGCACGGTACCAAGAAACTATGGGGGGGTTTCTAGATGCTATTTTGTTAAGACTCTTAACAAAATAGCATCTAAAAACCCTGGCTTAACATAAGAGAAGATATTGAAGAAGAATAAACTTGTTTTACTAAATACCATTTTTTATTTCACCTTACTATACATAACATTTCTTATCAAAGAAAACTAATGTAGAAGAATAATATCCTTTGTTCCCGTTGAGTCACACCATATGCACCATTTCCATTTATTTTTTGTAATCACTGAATAGTAGTATTCATTTCATTGTTCTTCAGTTGACGACCAGCTTGCTGCGTGGACCCCTAGTTAAGTTATACAGGCTACTCGGCAAAGAGGTCCCGGGTTCGAATCCCGGTTGCAAAATCCCGGAGCAAATGTTTGTATGATGAGTATGAAAATTTGTTTAAGACTCATGGATGTTTATACTATATGTTTATTTAGTATATTCCTAATATTTATATAAATATTATTATCTTTATTTCTCTCTTGTCTAGTATCCATAACACAAGCTGTTGATGATGCTTACTTTGGGCTAGATAATAGGTGAGAGTGTATAAATATTCATTATTACCTTTGCAAAACATTTTTAAAAATTCAAAACTAATTATTATTGACCATTCAAGTTTGATTGTTGTCGAAACAATTCCAAATCAATCCTTTTAAAATGTGCTATAATGGGATATGTAACGAAGTTAAGCTTACTCTTAATTTGCTAAGCCGCGTAAAGTCTTGCGAGGGTCGTATGATAAGACAATAAATAAAAACCAATAAGGTGTCTGAAATCTGTGGGTCTACACTTGAGGAACTAGAGATTCCGCTTGAAAAGCATATATTTTATGATCCGATGAAGTTCTTCCACATAAAAGTTACACATTTGTTCGTATTCCTATTTAAGTACTTATTATTCCAAGAAAACATTGGCTGGTTAACATTTTACATTTTTTTATTACAATTGCGTACACACTAAGTAGGTAAATGAACTTTTCAATTTGACTTCGTGTATTAATTTTACGTAGTACAGATATTACTAATTTGTGTTTACATAATATATTTCTTCGTCAGTAAATGAGAAAGCTAAAAATTAAATAAAATTCAAGCTTCGCACTTTGAAGTCAGTGAGTAATATTATTCTATGAGTCAGTGTCACATTGAAATTGATACTTGAGCGTCACAGATTAAATACAATAATTCAGGGTGGTCAGCGCAAAGTGTCGAGAGATCAATTAATGATTCACATTTAATTAATTATACAATATTAATCAACTCCGTAGCCAAATGGTATCAGCATTTATTTAAATTAACAATTTAAAAGTAATCTTAGAACAATTTAACCGTGCTGTAATGATGTCTTTTTATTGTAGTCGTCAACTTTCAAGAATTATTTATAAAAAAACCGAGGATATTTAAAAATTAGAAAAATTGCTACTGTTAGCACTTAAAATTAGCTTTCCAATGATATAACTTTCGACACTGCTTATGATCGGGGCCCACTTTTAGTCCATGTCCTTTATTGTACTGCCTCGAACATTGTAATAAGTTAAAAACTCCACTCTCAGCTAAATTAAGTGCTTGTTGGCATGTTGTTTTTACCGCAGCGTGGTAACATTGAGGGTTATAAAGTAGTTTTGACATTAGTCGGTTGTCTAACTCACTAAAATAAAACTTTAGGTAATTTGCTTCCAAATATAATATTAGAAAACTAGTGTGCCTTTATTATTATGTTCTTACACGATGAAATTTAAATTTAGTAGTGGTAAATGCACATTTGTTAGTTTTAGTTACCTTTTATGATTTAAATTAAGAATTTAGTAACTATTTCACGGAGACAGCATTGTAATAACTGAAAAAGTATATGTTATGGATAAAACTCTATCCCGGTCGAAACTGACACAAGTAGTCAAATGTAGTTGTGACTGACGGTTGGCCGAACGCAGTTTTGATTGATATTCTTACAACGCGCAGTGTCAAACGCGTCCTATTTTCTGTGTTTCATTTTTCAGGTCACAGTTGGAACCTAACCTAATCAATTGAGCTCAGTACATTCTTTTTTGAATGCAGGTTTCGGTCAAAAATAGTTTTGAGTGTTTTTGCTCGATTGTTATTGTTTAATATGGATGTTGACAAATTTTGGGAAAGAGTTTCAAGTTGTAAATAAATTTACTTTTTTATTACGACTTTTGATAGGGTTTTCCTTTGGACAACACACTAGTGACGACATACACTAATTAGGTCTTTACACATAAATCAGAAACCTGTGGTTCACACATAAGTAATCTGAGTCCTGAGAGTGATTAAATTACATTTTGCTTTAATATTATTTAGATTATTATTTGCACAATTTAATAACATTATTCCTAAATACTAACCCTAGTTAAGCCCGGCTTTTAAGTTACATAATACGTGTGCCTAAAGGGCGCGCTCCTTCACATTATTGTAATTTTTAGGATTTCTCTATTATGTTAGCTTAAACACTAAATCAAATTAAAATAATCCATATCGTAGTTTGTGTTGCTGGAATTTAATTACGTATGTAACCGTTTCGAAACCTATTTGGTGAGAAATAACAAACAGTAAACACATTTCACGTCTTCGTTCTGGAAAAACACCGAATCAGTGTGTCCCCGACACTTAAGAAATGCCAAGTCTGCATGAGGCGTGTGGGAAACCGTCGCAACTTACACCGAGAACGATAATGGACGTCATTTGATATTTTCCCGACGCAATATTTTGTGTCCTATGACAACATTACAGCACAATGCATTAGGTTTGTAGTGCTATTTTGCTTTGACTAGAAACTTGTATTCCACTTCTTTTTCTGTATAACAAAAGTGGCAAACAAGTGTACCGTTTGCTTGATGGCGTTATGCCGATAAGTATCTTCCCCGTGGATTTGTAGGAGTTATTTAAGACGATACCTAGAGACCTGTGTTTCAGCCTAAAAGCAGAGAGAGATAGGGATATGCTTTCTCAGCGTGAATAAAAAAGACAACAATAGCGCTTACGCGCGTAACGTAAGCGACCAATTGAAAATTATTTATTGGCTACAAAACTGACTGACATTTACGCGAGCGGAGCCGATGGCAGCCACTAGTATTGTTTAAGCTGCAGGTGAATTCTAGTGCAAAATCATTAGAAATGCCATCTTCTCTTCTTTCATATAATGTTTCGACTAGCTTTGGATAACGAAAAGAAGGACATAAAACAAGGGATGTTTATTTGTTTATATATAACGAATGGCTGCCCGCAGCTCATCCCACGCCCTCTATCATCTCAGGCTCTAAAACGCAGTAAAAAGATAGACAAAGTAACCATCGAATTTATAATATTAGTATGGATCGGATGTTTTTACGAATTGAGTTATTATGAACTGTGTAACTATTAGAGCAGAAACCACGAAGAGAGTTTTTGCTCACTGATTTACTGTGCGGTGTGTAAATTCTATTCGGTTCGTGTTTTACTTATTTGAAGATTGTCAACTTGTTAACCACATGGACACGCTTCGAGTTTATTTGTGACGTCTGCCATAGTAGGTAGGGGACAGTGGGGTAACTCCAAACTAGGCCATTAACATTATGATGTAATCTAAAAGGATATGCGATAAATTATTTCTGCTAGCTGAAAGGGCCTATACTCAATACCAGATACTGAGTATCTTCTTTAGATCCTGTTCTGTCATGTTACAAATGACTATTTTCGAGATTATCTCGTTAGGAAATACCCCACTCTACCCTACAGGCATCAGATATTTCAGATGCTAGCTCTTCAGAGTTCTTGAAAATACGAGTAACTATCATGTTTCAGAAAAGCAACTGTATTACTACCGAGCTAGAATCGCCTTTCACGTGTTTACACATTTAAGTGATGCTACGAACAACATACGATTATATCACTGTAGTGATAGAATTGCTTTTCTGAATTAGTGCAGATACGTTTAATCACTCTGAGAGGTCAGATGCTTCTGATGCTAACTGTGCGTAGTTTGATTTTAAGTGAATATTATAGTTAATTCTAAGTAGCATTAATATTCAATTTTCTATTTCAATATACTATGAATTCCAAGCATCAAAAAGATCATATCGTTGGTGAACAATTTATCGAACACCAGCTGATCCGACAGACGTAGTCCTGTATTAGTTATGAATATTCAAGTTTTTAAAAATTCATAGATAGTTTTTTTATACAAAAACAGCTCTCTGTCGATTTTACAATTCAATATAAGCGCGATCTGTCAAACGTGCGAAGTTAAAAGAGTCATTAAGTATTCTGAAAGTACCCAATTTTTCTGCGCAATTTTCTAATTTTTCTTTCCGTAAGAACCTTCTACAAGATATTAGAAAACTTAAATAAAAGATGCCTGAAATCGGTTATGTCGATCTCAAGTTATGGCGTGACCAAAGGAATCAGAGATTCATTTTTATTTAAATAGAAGATACTATTTAAATAAAAATGAACCTCTGATTCCCTAATTTTAAGATTTAACGTTTTTAATGTTTACAATTATTATTAAAAAATGAAAAATATTACATATAAATGAAATAGTTGATGTCAAAAAATTTCCGACGAGGATGGGATTCGAACCCACGCGTGCAGAGCACATTGGATTAGCAGTCCAACGCCTTAACCTCTCGGCCACCTCGTCATGTCTCTACACAGCTAATTAAATAGTGATAAAAATTGTACCGAATTTAATATGCAGAAATGAAAACCATGTTATAAATACGTCTGTATTTACATAAAAGTGTACAATGAAAAAGCAATTACATTTACTACGCATTGTGCATTCGATTATCACAAACATCATTAAATACAAGAACTGATGAGTTAACAGCAAAATGACACTTATTACTGAAATATATCAACTCATTAACAGACATAAAAGAATGACGTGGTATATTTCATTGCGGTAATCTGGAGGTTTATCATAAATTGTATGTAAAATATAGGTTTACATTTTTTGGGATAACAGAAATAGATGCAGGTATATTTTTTTTAGCTATATCGGTTAAATGCTATAATATCTTCAATTATTTTGTTTCTTATGAAGGAGATTTTTAGCTTAGGTGCTCTAATACCTACCTTAATTAAAACGTGCTGCGCTCGGACCTAATTTATATAACAGCAGTGCATTCTTGACTATGGCTAAAACTCGCTAACAGTTAAGTACCACAGAGCGTTTATTTTTCTTTCTCTCAATATAATAATAATAATATTCATACACTCACACCTATTATCTAGCCCAAAGTAAGCATCATTAAGACCTTGTGTTATGGATACTAGATAACTGATATGAATACTGTATAATCATTTTAGATACTACCACAAAATTATCTGTGCTAGTGGTGAAAATTGGAACTAAGTGGCCATTTTGAAATGTTGTTCTACTATCAAGTCTGTTAGTATGACGTTTGGTGTTTTTATATTTGTCTTGTAATTTAGGGACATAGTTAATATAAAAAAATATAACAGTGATGCGAGGAATTCATTTTTAAAAGTGTTATCATTTATGCGGGAAGAAAATCGCCGCCAAAACTATCCACTTATTAATTGCAAAATAAAAAAAAATAAGTAACCCCGGCGTCATCAATCATCTATCTAACACCATCTCATTAAGACTATTCATAAGAGCCCAAACACGCTATATCTGCTGTAAGTTTCTGAAGAATGAAGCACTTCGCAGACTTCTTGATGGTATAGGATCAGCTCAAAGTTAGTATGTCATGGGAATGTCATCGAAGTGACAGTACACGAAATTTGAAATCAATCGGATCTGTATAAGTTAGTAAAATCCTAATTTCATGTAGAAAATGAGCTGATAGTCATCAAACGCCTGAACTGATCTTCATAAATTATAGCTAAGAATCATTGCAGTCACATCAGCTTTCAAACAAAAAAAACCGAATCAAAATCGGTCCATTCGTTTAGGCGCTACGATGCCACAGACAGACACACAGATACACAGACAGACACGTCAAACTTATAACACCCCTCTTTTTTCGTCGGAGGTTAAAAACTTGTATGAACATAGCTTCTGCTACAGGTGAGGTTGCGAGGTATTGTTATGAATCTCCCATTATCTTTCCTTAGTTTATTTATTTGAGATCTATCACTTTTATTGATTTTTAGATTGCAAGGCCCTGTAGTTTTTGTATAATGAACAAGCACACTGTTCGCTCAATTACCTTTTTAGTGCATGTATAAAAATGAGTTCTATTATGCATGCGTACTAGTTCGTACGAAAATTATTCAATAAAAAAGAATATGGTGATGTAACAGGAACCAAGATTTCAATTCCAGTAATAAGAGTAATAAGAATAAGAATATAGGTCATGCTCAATCATGTGTGTTAATTATTATTCCCCTTATCATTAAGTTTCAAAAATGTTAAAAATCAATAAATTACATTTAAGATCATTTTGATTAGATTACGAAATGTTTTTATTTTTTCCCCAAAATTGGTAATTATATCTTTAGAAACAACATTAAATTCAACATGACAGCGGCGCTCTCACCGGAACAGATAAATTTGTGCTTTAAACGAGGGGTATTTTAAACCTACGGACCATGTTTATGGAATCTTCTTAGATCTTAATTAAAAATATATACAGGGTGGGTTAGATCGGTCAGTATGGGGAAGTCTGAAACTATAAGACATACGAAAATCTTTTCTTAGAAGCCATGTCATCGATTTTAGTAATAAGAAAAACTGCATTTATACATTTAAAAAAAACATGTACTCAGCTCGGGAATCGAACCCGGACGTTTTGAAAAATAAAACCAACACTTTTTCTATTTAGATATCGATGGTGTAGGTCTTAAGCAGTAAACGTTATTATGAAACATGATGTCTAAAATCAATAAAATGCATTCTTTTCATCTATTTTAATTTATTTTAGTATGTGTCAGAAATTACCACCATTTTTTTCAATACAACATTCAATTCCTTTAGGTGCGTAAAATTGTCTCTATGGTTGTTTGTAGCTCTTATATTGTTATCTGCGATAATATTATCTATCTATGATTTTAATTGCTTACTTCTATTAATCATACTTACACTAATAATCAATTGAAAAGCCCACTTAGAAAAATTATGTACCTAGATATACAGAGGTGATAAACCTCATTTGAAAATGGAACGTCTTGGTTTGAACAGAGACGTGGTAAATCTCTTAAGGTGGCAATGGTGCTAATTTCGAACACTAACTAAAATAAATTAAAGGATATGAAAACATTTCTTATTACAGCCGTGAAACAGTTCGCTGTGTTTCGGATTGAAGGGAAAGGTAGCCAGTGTAATTACTGGGCATGGACGGCATTTCTTCTTAGGCCCCAGGATGACAACGCACCTGCAATATCAAGTAATTTTTCCTTGTTATTGCAGGTGTCTATAGGCGGCGGTTACCGCTTTCCATCAGGTGGGCCGTCAGCTTGTTTGTCATCCAGTTGTATAAAAAAAAATGCATTTTATTCATATTAGACATCATGTTTCATAGTAACGTTTACTTACCGATATCTAAATAGAAATAGTGTTAGTTTTATTTTTCAAAACGTCCGGGTTCCAGTCCCGAGATGAGGACACTTTTTTACATGTATGAATGCAGTTTTTCTTATTACTAAAATCGATGGCATGGTTCCTAAGAAGAGATTTTCGCATGTCTTATAGTTTCAGACTTTCCCATACTGACCGATCTAAATATGCCACCCTGTTTATCTCTTTCAAAATAATAACTGCTAGATAAAATGTTTTTTCTGTTCAACTGAGAAAAAAATGCTTTTTAAACTTTTTTAAAATTTCTCAAATGGTGAGAGTTTAACGCCCGTATTCACAAACGACACTATGAGGTCTCACAGTGCCGCGGACGGACAGGGTGCCAAATTCCTATTCATAAACCATACTTGAGTGACAATCGGCACTCTGCGTTTGTCATAATGAATACTTAGCTAAGGGAGCCTGATAGCTATATTAATCAACGCATAGTGTCGAGCTCACCAAAGAGAATGTAATCACTACGGAGCTTACGATAAAAAGCAAATAAACAATAAAATTGAAATGTCAGTCAATGAAGTGAACTACGTAACACTAATCAACCAATCACAGAGCTTGATTCAACGCTATGCGTCCGCATAGTAAAGATTCGTTTGAGTATTGTTTGTGAATTGAAAGGCTTGACATAGTGAACCCACTGAGAAATGCCTTACTTCGCATAGTATTGCTTCTTCACTTACATAAGTATCGTTTGTGAATACGGGTGTTAATGTATTTCATAGCGTTTCAATGAGTTTCAACTGGAGTTGAATTAAGTGGAATCTCATTCAAGATTTGCAATTGCTATGAAATTCAACAAAAATATTTCGGCGCTTATAAGTTGCTGACTATAAAAGAGGCATCTTTTTGGTTTCTTAATTGTAACATTGCAATATAAGTAACAATTTATACAATTTAACAAATGGAAATTTATACAGAAAATATAATATTATGCTTGTTTGTAGTTCACAGAATGACTAGACTACATAATAGTGTTGTGACTATTCTCTGACACCACTATATCCTTATTTATTCATATTTATGAATTGAATCCAGGCAAACGTATTTTCACTCAGGAAAGACTTAAAGTACCTACGTAATGTGCGATTTTTACTGGCTGAAAAAAGAAGAAAAAAGGTATTGCACTACTCTATTGAAAAACTACTTTACCGGATATACTTAACCCGCGTGTGATTCATCATCATCATCATCACCAGCCTATATACGTCCCACTGCTGGGCACAGGCCTTCCTACATGGCAGAAACACATGAGGAGTTTTGGGCCATAACACCACCACGCTGGCCCAATGCGGGTTGGTGGGTTAAAGCGGTTGCAGTAACAACCGGGACCAACGGCTTAACGTGCCTTCCGAAGCACGGAGGAGCTCAAGATTATAATTTTGATTGACCCATCCAGGGACCAACCATGGCGAAAGTTGCTTTGTTTTCGTGATCGAAACCAGAGCGCTTGAACCACTACGCCACCGAGCTCCTCACGCCACCGAGCTCCTCACGCCACCGAGCTCCTCACGCCACCGAGCTCCTCGCGCTCCCGCGTGTGATTAGATGTTGCAAATTATTATTTCACCTCTCCAGCAGCAAAATAGCTCTTTTGCTTCGTAAAATCTCGAAGTAAAACCGGGTTTTGCAGCGAGCGTGTGGCAAAGTAAGTTTTTAAATAAATTTGAGATAGGCAGTAGCGCGTTCCAAAACTCAGGACTAGCGCTAGTCGCACAACTATGTAATTTATTAATTTTAGTTTATATGCTTAACAATTTTAATATATGGACGTTTTCTTGAAAAATAATAATACAATTCAGTGAACAATAATGTCACGTTACATAAAAATATAATTAGTATTTCCTTTAAAAAAAACTACATACACTGTAATTTCGGAACGCAACTCAAAAATAGTCTATGAAATCTGTTGACAAAGCGGGCAAAATACATTAAGATTGTATTGATTTTTCGACTTGTTTATAATTAATAGTGATTATTTTGTTAATTTAATTACAGAAATGAGTTTACGTCTGAATTAATATTGTTTGTGTATCTCACATATAACAATATTCTCGCTGGAGAGGAGAAAAGTTTAAGGGCCTTTGTGCACTACAAGGAATTTTACTGTCCGGAACTCCGATTTTTTACGGTCCGATATGGCACACCATAAAATGTATATACTAGCTTGTGCACTATCCGTAATTTTACCGTCCGAAATTTTACTTTTGACTATTCCGGGCAGTGTTTTTTCGGTCCGAGATGACAGCAATGAAAAACTTGTTTACGCTTGTACACTTCATTCGCAATTTTACTTTCCGGCAGTCCGATCTTTTACGGTCCGATATGGCATACCATAAAATGTATATACTAGCTTGTGCACTATACGTAATTTTACCGTCCGAAATTTTACTTTTGACTATTCCGGGCCGGCAAACGTAGAGAGTTTTTCGGTCCGAGCTGACGGCAATGAAATAGTAGTTTATGAAACTGGTACATAATGAGGGGTATTATACACGAGTGTGAGTTTAAAAAACGAGCGAAGCGAGTTTTTTAAAAGCATTACACGAGTGTGTAATAACCTAGTTATGTGCAGTTTCATACACTTCTTTAACTAATCTCATACGTTAAATATATCAAATAAAAGATAGAGATTGATACAGTTTACTTATTGGTTATTGTAAGTGTTAACGTTTTGTATATTACAATTATGAATTTGAATATGGAATAGCCTCAATTTATTGTGGTTTATGTAAAATGATCCTGTGAGGTATCTTTCACTTATAAGGGGATGAACCCAAAACTCTTTTTGTCTTCTACGTCTTCGCACGTACAGTAATAGAGCAAGCAACTGCCGACGTTCCAAAAAACTCATCGTTTCGGGCGTGTAGTTTCAAAAACAGCTACCCTAAACCAAAACTGCGATCCGAGTAAAGACGGACAAGTGCACAAGCCAATCATCCGCTTTTTTCATGCCATATCGGACCGTAAAAGATCGGACTGCCTGACAGTAAAATTCCTTGTAGTGCACAAACGCACTAATCGTGACTCAATTTTAGACTACTTCGCTGGTTCGTGATTTAACATCAGCTCTCGCTACAAAAAATAATTTTGGTCACTTGTTGAACAAATAACTATTTTTTACCTGACGGTAACGTCAGATAAAAAAATTGTAAAAGTGAACTGAAATGAACTGAATGATCTGGTAAAAGTGGTTTTTATTTAAAGCAGGATTACCTGTGATTATACCTACTTACTAATGTATTTTATGACTGATTTTTTGAGAGTTATAATATCTAGTTTTATTTTCTAGTTCACGATGAAATTCTACTTGCAATAGGTATTTATTTTTGATTTTATTTCATATTATTGTTTATATCATTAAAATGAATGTTTAAAAATATTAGAAAAACTTTTCTAATAGGTATTTATTGATCATCAATAGGTTTAACCAATAGAGTTAATAATCACCAACCTATGTTCATTAGTTAACATCTATCAAAATGCATTTTAAGATTTTTCGTAAGTTAGAACACTTTTAAAAGGCCAGTCTAGTGTATCCAATTGCTAACATTAATCCTAGTTATCGGTTAGAGTGTAGACAACGATAAATCTGCCGTTGATTCATGAAACAAATCCGTTACATTAGACAAGGATATATTTCAGTAATCGCTGTTATCTTTTTGTATACGGATTTTCGTTAAGCATAACGGATCACATAAACCTATTCAGACTTTTTCAAACAATTTTTAATTTTATATCTTTGTATAAAGTCGATTAAGAGAAACTTCTACATTTATTTATTTTATCACTTTTGCAACAGTACAGTAGAAAAATATATTTGCATCGTGAGGTGGTTAATTAGGCTTACAAATAACCTTTTCAAGGCACTAGTGATTATATTGTCACTATGGCTTTGCGGCGCTTGGTCTTTTAATAATCAAATTAACAAACCAAAGTAAGATATAGTTCTATCATTTGAGAATTATATATATAGAAAACAATAAAACACTTAACTTAAAATAAAAACAATGTCAATTTCTAATCAATGTCATTACAGTTATATGAAAAGCAATTAATTCAAATCACTTACTTAATTGAAATGAAATAAATTATTAAATTAAACAATGTCAACCCTTAACATAAAATAGCAATGGAGTCCATTCAAAATTCTACAAATCTGGCATTTAAATACTCCTTTGTACAATAGTATGCTTTCATAATAAGTAATTTTTTTAACCCAATTTCAAATTTACTACCCTGAAGGGCCTTAACAAAATTGGGCAAGTGATTATAGGCATTGATTGCCATATAGTATGGGCCGTTTTTGCAAATTGTAAGATGCGCTGCGGGCATCACCAGATCATTCCCACGGCGTGGGACGTAACGACCAAGCTTATCACGAACATAATGAAAATATTGAGAATGTTTTCTTACAAAGCGACACAACTCGAATATATACACGCAAGTAACAGTAAGTATTCTTAATTCAGAAAATAAAGCTGTACATGATTCCCTTGGTGCTGTCAGAGTCACAATCCTAAGGAATCGCTTCTGTAAAACCAATACAGCGTGCACAGTGGTCGAGTTTACCCAGAATATGATACCATATCTTATCCAAGCTGCCGCGTGGCTGTGATACGCCGCGAGCCCACACTCTTTGTTTGTATTTTTTTACGAAGCTCACGCAAAGCACAAGAAAAACTACGGAGTTTGTTCACTACTCCCTCTACATGGTGTTTCCATGAAAATGTGGAGTCCATTGTGATTCCCAGTAGTTATTACTCTTTCATTTAGTACAGCTGTCGTACGATCGTTGATGTACGATCAACGATAATATTCTTATACTCCTACTTTGCTAAAGAATGTTATTATTATCAACTAAATAGCTTGTGTTATGGATACTAGATATTGGAAAAATATAGATGATAATAATCTATATTATTAGGCATTAGCAGTAACAAAAGACTTACTAGGTAAGCCACATAAAGCCTGAAAAGCCATGAAAACCGGCCAAGTGCGTGTCGGGCCACGCGCAGTACGGGATCCGTATATACCTAGTTGCCCGTCATAATATAAGGGACTTAAAAAGGGGCTCGTTGTTTGATGACAACTCTGAACATCATAAGTTAGTTCATGGTTTAACGGCTAATAATAAATTAATACTTTTAAGTTTAATGTTTTGTAAACGAGTCTTTTCACACACACACACACAAAATCTCCACTTTACGCGTAGGGGAGGAAAGTACCCTAATTTTATTTTTAGATTTTAATCACCCGTATACCCATCTCTAATTACAGTTCCCTAGTAATATATTCTAGTAATGTATCTGAGCTAAGCCGCGGACAGACGGACAGATATGTCTAAATTATTAGGGTTTCTTTTTAACTACAGAACGTAATTGAGATGTGTAGGTGTATATGATTATTGTTGAAAGTAAATACTTTTAATTGGAAAGTAGCCAAACACGACACGAGTTAAACATAAAATAAAATAAGCACCAATTCTTACTGCTCTTTTCAACGCCCGCCGCTTAATTGTTTCGTCTTCAAATAAAAGAGAATCGTTTAAGAGACGCTTATTAGAGAGAACGGAGCCCGGAATGTGTTCATTTCAATTTGAGAAAAGTAATATTACGTAATAATAATTGTAGTTAACTAGTTATTTTTTAAAAAAATACATCTATTATTAGTTATTTGTAAAATACTGATGTAAGGTTTCCAAACATTTATTATAGGTGATGATAAAAATAAAATTAAGAATAAGCCCTTCATTTCAGGAGTCTTGATGCAAGTTACTTTAACTATCCTAAGTAATAGATTTGAAGTGTTCTGATTTATAACGTACGTTGTTTATAAATCACCGTGTCTCTAAACTCTTGAGTTGTTAGTAAAAAAATATCAATCGGTATAAGCGCTCATACTATTATCTTAGCTTCACGCTCCACCATACATTTTAAAACTTAATACGCTATGAAAGCAACTTAATATATATGGAATATTTTTTTTAGAACCTAGAGTGTAATTTATTATACTTTTATCCATTAGGGCGAAAAGAAACGCGTTTGGAATTACTAAGTTAAGTGCGCTGCTTTCATATGATTTCACAACCGGATGCAGACACGATAAGTGAAATAAAACTATTTTTCATTCTTCAATACTTTCAGACATTTTTTATTTAAGTGAAATCAACATACATAAAATCATTTCAATAACACAATTTGCGTGACAGTACCCGTGCGGATTTTATTTCGATCTATAACATGTTCTCTTGCATTTTAGTTTCTATAATAGTAGTCACTTTAAAATTATGAAAAAATATTGAAAAAAGTCCAGCTTGATTCTTCTTATTTATTGATCATCGTAATTTACAATTAAATCAAATTTACCACTACATATTTTATAGGTATGTGTAAACCCATACCAACCACAGTTCTGTCAATTTCTTTAATTTATACATAAAAATCGTGCGCTTCCTGTCATGTACAGTTCTTATATTATGCTAGTTAAAGCAAATGTTGTGAAACGTTTGTTGTCGACTTGCTGAAAGCTGCTCTGGTGTGCGACCGACTTAAGTTAACAAGTTAACTCATTTATCAAACTACTAAATTATTTACTTACGGTTTGTCTATTTGGTAGCAGATGCTCAAACTTACAGTTTACTTGCTCGCAGGAGGAACCAATTTCAGATAATGATGATAATACAAATACCTACCCCTACATACCTATTTAGGGTAAATATATTATTAATATTAATACGGCACATTTAAAAGAAAAAAACAGACGATATAAAACGTTTTACATCCGTTTTAGCATATTTTTGATACGCAATTGTTGCTCAATGCAACATAATTATTTTCTTGGTCGAATAACACTCTCTTGATAGAAAAATGTAAGTCAGTAGTTTTATAGTTCCTAGATAAATGAACTTGCTAGGCGATATATCTTTTAGAAAACAAGAAAGGTAAGCTTTGCGGTTTCTTGCGCTGAACTTCACCATTTTCAGGAAACGTAACCTCACAAATCACTCGGGTCTGAATTCGTTTGAGTAAACATTATTTAAAGTAGGTATGTTAGTTATTGACTAAATTTCTGTAGTAGCACTCGTAAATTTTTTACAAAAGTTAACATTATAGTACAATTAATATTTATTAAATTAATTCATATAGAAAAAGCGTAATGGTTATGCCAACGAATTGAAAATACAAGCGATAATAGACCTAGACTGTACCATGAGCGCTGTATTTTTCGTACGTTTCGCCTGACTTTCTCAAGATCGATGGCCACCATATTAGTGACGGTTTTTAAAAACATATAATTGCTATCATAATAATAATTGAAAATAGAAAATTTTAAATAACTCCCGGCTTCATTAATCATCTATCTAACACCATCTCATTGCGACTACTATTTTGAGCCCAAACACGCTATATCTGATATAAGTTTCTGAAGAATGAGGATCTCGAAGACTAGTTGATGGTACATGATCAGCTAAAAGTCAGCATGTCTTGGAAATACTACAGCAGCATAGTAAACAAGAAAAAACAGTAAATAAAATTCAAATAGTACCCTTTTGTCGAGTAGGAAATCGAGGAGTTATCAAACGTCTGAACAGGTCTTTATTAATTATAGTTAAAAACTATCGTGCTCACGTCAGCATTCAAAAAAACCGAATCAAAATCGGTCCATTCGTTTAGGAGCTGCCAAATACAGATGCCATAGACACAGATACCCAGGTAGACACGTCAAACTTATGACGCCCCTCTTTTTACTTCGGGGCTTAAAATAAATATCAAAAATCAACCATTTACATTAATACGAGACCAAAGAAAATTTAAGTTACGTTGACAGTATGCTGTCAACATAGAGCGTCTGTAGGATTCTGGCGAAATCAATGACACAGTCAACAACCAAAAAAGAAGGAGAACAAGAGCGTCTGTAGGGTATGGAAACCACTTACCGTCAGGCTTATTTGCCATTCTTGTATAAAAAATCCCCCCTTCAATATCTTCTTAAAATTTATGAAAAAGGATGGAACTGTTATACCTCTCTTAAGGTAATGCTAAGCTTATGGCTTACCATAATACATACCAATTTTTCTCTACATTTCACATGTAAATTTTAAAGCACCGCATCGGAAAGAATATGTCGAGCTAAGCGCATGTCACCATATTATTGTCAAAATATGTGTTCAATTTTCCATTATTTTCCAGCAATTCTTCCACGCAAGACGGCTGTGCTACTTTACTGTAAGTATATGATGGATTTAAAATGTTGAGCGTCGTTATATGGACTGGAATTCAGGTTCGGTATAAAAACAGGGCATTGGTCACTTTCAAACCAAATTTATAATTTGGTAATTGATTTTTGTACTCAAATCCTTTTTTTAAAATAATATATTGTTATAATATTATACTGTTATTTGATGATAATACGAAAAAAAAGTTTTAATTTGGTAGATAAAATAATTTTACGTCGACGCATTACAAGTATAGCTCTCGTATGTAATGGTACGTATTTTTGCCTCAATATTTATTATTTTTTGATTAACCTAGGGGCATAAGACATGGAGCTTAGAGGCATTCTATCAAGCCTTTAAGATAGATAGAATGCCTCGATGAAAGGTTCACTACTTCCAACAATTCGAAATTATTTAAATATTCAGACAATAATTAGTAACAACAGATAAAAATTCTAGAAACGTAAAGTTCTATACCTATGTTTAATTATGTGTGTCGTTAGCTGCTCTTGTCTATTAGGACTGGGTATGCCGAAGGGCCCTTCAAAGTAGTACACGCTCCAATTAAGACTTTGACTAATCGATCAAAACCACAGCAGCACCAAAATAAAGCATTTATCGCCTAAAGATTAATTGCTTTAAGATTTATCAACGTTACATGTTTACGTGTGGATGACAAGACGAATTGAGGAGCAAACATTTTAAACTAATTAACCTACGTTGCGGGCATTATTTTCTAAATAGTATTATAATCATTAAAAAGTTTTGTATAAAGAAAACTTTTGTTTTGTACAAGGTCGCAAGTGTTTATTTTATTAGTTCACGGCTCATTCGCGGTTTTTAAGCACCCTAATATTTCACAAGTTTTAGCTGCGGTTTATTTTAACACCGTTACCTACTCAGGTTTAGAGATTACTCAAATTCACCTGCGTTGTATGTAAAAAGTTTTGTATCCTGAACGACGGTTTTAATTTATTTAAGATTTTTAAGTAGGTAACTGGTAGAAGATCTATAACATAGACTAGACATACATGTATACTGGTATTAGAACATGAAATAAAAAAAACACTTGGAAATATTGAATGCCTATCAGTAATTTTATTTTATCTATTTTCAGAGAGCTTATCGTAAAATACTTTTTTAATATAAGTTTTAAGTAGACAATAACAAAGTTTATCACATAAAAAATGTGAGATATACTCCACTAAAATACATTATAAAATGTTTTCTGCCAGAATATTATTTCCAGAAGATAAACTGTCCCAAAATTCAATTAGTAGTTATTTAGTTTTCATGAAACGCTAACAGACTCGATGTATAAAATGCCAATAAGTGATAATAGAACGCAATGTAAATTTCTAGGACGTCAATGATGACGTGGAATATTTATGTTCAATTTAGACAAAAGCTCAAAAGAGTCAATTCAACTTTAAGCTATTGTAAATAGGTAACGCATCATGCTACGAATTTGTTCATGGTGGAATCGAACACAACCAGACCAATTGTGTTCGACCTATGTGAATCTAAACTTTTAACACAAGAACCAACTAAATTTCTTCTAGATTACATATTTCGGATTAATACAGGACGACCGGTCATTTACATCGCACTGTGGTAACGATCAGTTGTGACAACGACATATCGTGGTTTTATACGTGAAAGTAAATATTTTTAAAAATAAAGGAGATAAAAAGGAACCTCTCGTTTTAGTACTTACGTGCAGCCTCCATGACAAGTTCTCATTTACCTTTGAAATTTAAATAAGAAGGCAATTTCTTCGATAACTCTACCTATTATTAATCAGAGAGAAGTTTTTCTATTTTTTTTTATGTCGGGTTTTTATTATAAAATATGTACTGAATTCTAATATGCACTGTTTTCTTTGTTCACAGGTAATTCAATAACCAGGCATATCTTTACAATTGTGGCTTAAACAGTATTTATGTGGTATTTTTACACCTAATTCTGATATCAACAACGAGCATTTAGTTTAGTCGTTACTAGGTAAGAATACTAAAAATTGTCTTACGTGGGTTTGTCAGTTCCGAATCTGAGAAAGACTGCTCTTCTGTTGCTCTATTCTGTATGGTTAGATAACAACTAAAACCCAATGATTGGATACCAAAAGTCTTGATTCGTAGCCGGTTTGGTATTGATAATACAATGCATTTTCATTGAAACTTGCTCGAAGCTGTTTATTATTATTTTGAAGAAATTATAACGGCCAGCAGGTATTACGATAGCAAAAACGTAAGTAAGTATATATTATACTATGTACCTCTATTATTACACTTATTAAGAGTTTGCCAATTGTATAATTGCATGCGTAGGTTTTTGACGGTGATTCACTGCACCAAAATCAAAATATTTTTATTTCAACAACAAGTAAACAATTATGATATTGGTGGTTGCGATCTCCTAGTAGGCAAAAATATAAACCTGTATCAGGAGGTCTCTATAACTCTCACTAAGTTAGTTACATATTTATGGTTTCAGTTCTATGATTTGTCATTTTTTTAAATGTTTGTGTTGTTATTATTATCATTTAAGTTACTTTAAAGTTAAGTTTATAATATAATTTTTATAAACTTAAACTTAACTGAAGGGACTAAATAATGATACAAATTTAAAACAGAGGACTTAAATCGTAAGCTATTAGCTAAAACGCTTAACAGCTATTCGATACACATCAAACAGAAAGTTAGCGTATTAAACGACGAAACTTCTACTTTACGAGCTTCGCAATGTAGTTAAAATATTAACGCAATATATTTTAGCCACGTGTATACTATATTAACTCTCTCTGGTTGCGAAAGTAGAAAAAGATCCATTTTTTCTTCCATACAACTATGCCCAAATAGTGTACCTCAAGTTCTATTACATATTTATGTGTAAAAAAATACAGTGAAATCATAAAAAAATAAAATATATTTCTTTCATCACTTGTACCACTTGAAATTATCGATCAAACATTTAAATGACGGCAACACAACATAATTATATATATGGTAATTTGTATTATCAAATTGGTTCAAAAGTTCAAATAATAGGATATCCAACTATCGAAAAACAAGCCTGATCGGCTTAGACTTAACTATGAAAAAATATTATATTATAATAACACATCAAAATACTATTTAATTTCTAAAAAAGGTTGGCTAAAAGACCGTGTTCCACGTCTGTCATTACGCAGTCGGCATGACAACGTCACTGACTAACTTGTTTTCATTCCGTTTCTGTGTTTCCTTTGATTCGCGACTCTGGAGTGTTACTTTTGTGTTTTTGATTCTATCGCTGATTTTGTCTACTCTTTATCGGACATTCTCTTTACTGCTCACGATCTGGTTTCTGACGTATTTTTTTACAACCCGACAACTTGACAATTACACAATTCGAATTACAGTAGGTAAATATCAGTGACAGTTGAATGTAAATGGCAAATTATGAGTATTCACGTTTCGTGAAACGCAGATTCGCATCAGCAATTGTATTATCTTTAAAAAGATTTTTATTAATGGGTCATTTTCTACATAATTTTAGAAAATTTTTGACGTAAGTTGTACCTCGGTAAGTACATGGTTTGGGCAAAAACTAAAGGTCTCCTTTCTAGCAAAAACTGAAAAAAATAGTTCTCCCACTATTTGCTCCTCCTCCATGGCTGCAATCAGTGAATGTTTACTTTAGCGGGCGCCAAAAACAAACAGGATTAATTCTAACATGTGGGCTTCGGTTGCGTGTGTGTTGAAATTTCTATCCCAGCATAAAACTCATCTAATAAACTATTTTATCATACAACCACACACCTTTTTGAGGGCCGGTTAGTGCGGAAATTGCTACTATCTCATTTTGGATACACTTATACTAGGGTACTATAGATGGGGTTATTACGACCCGAGTTAAAATGAAATAACAATATTAGTAACTAAATTTCTAGAAACTTTGATCTTTGAAACACAAATGCTGATTTTAGGTAGTTGGGGTATTTTATTTCAGAGTATTACTTATGTCGCTGCCATCTGGTTAAATTAGCCAGCTAATTGGATGCCTAGGGTAATCGTCTTGTATAAGAGTTTTTTTGTGATGTTAAGTTCAAGGTAATCTTAAAAAAACCTAGAATTTACCAATGACACAAACAGTATTCCCACCAATCACGAAAATACTTTTCGTACTGGACGATCCGCCTAGGCGTCCAATTAGCCAGCTAATTTAACAAGATGGCTGCGACATACAGGGTGGTGCTGTCAATACGACAATAAATTGAAACATGGGCTGTATTACTTCATAGAAGTGGTCTGCCACTTTCATAAGCATCATATTCATTTCATGAGGAGCTCGGTGGCGTAGTGGTTTGAGCGCCCTGGTTTCGATCACGAAAACAAAGCAACTTTCGCCATGGTTGGTGCCTGGATGGGTCAATCAAATTTATAATCTTGAGCTCCTCCGTGCTTCGGAAGGCACGTTAAGCCGTTGGTCCCGGTTGTTACTGCAACCGCTTTAACCCACCAACCCGCATTGGGCCAGCGTGGTGGTGTTATGGCCCAAACTCCTCATGTGTTTTTGCCATGTAGGAAGGCCTGTGCCCAGCAGTGGGACGTATATAGGCTGGTGATGATATTCATTTGATAATTTCATGAAATTTGTATGAAATAATATCACATTGGCTGCATTATTTCACAGAAATGTCATGAAATAATTAACAAATGAATAAGATGTTTTTGAAAGTGGCGAACCAGTTCTATGCATTATTATAACAAATTAAAACGTGGGCTATATTAGCCCATGTTTTAATTTGTTGTCGTCTTGACGGCACCACCTTGTATACCTTAATCTCTGATCAGTCCACGGTCATGGTGAAATAATGATGAAAAGCAGATTTTAAATATTGAAAATTATTTAAATAATTATTTACAGCTTCACTCTGATGTGTGATTTATTGAATAATATAAATGGTTTTAAAGATCAATCTGCTTCGAAAGGCACATTATGCTGTTGGTCTAAAGTATTTTTTTTTATATAAAATTACATATAATCTCACATTATGGAGTCAGTGTGGATTTGGTGTGGCTGTTTTTTATTCATAGCGGGTAGCTCTTGGCCTTCATCTCACCTGATGGTAAGTGATTATAAGGCCGAAAATGGAAGCCAGCTACACCCGGATCCGGCAACCACAGAAGAACTGGCTATCTTGCCTTCAACTGCCGGGACACAACAATGCTGTTAATTCATTAATGTTATGGCGGCAGACTTAGGTAAGACGGTGGTAGCTAGCAAAGCGGACTTAGGAAAGTCCTACCACCACCACCAAATCAAGCAGAAAATCGGCTTCCACAATTTAACCTCTTTCATCTGAAGTAGGTGTTTTTTTATTTTACGTAAAACTATTTCAAATGTATCTATTCTAATTACAATTTGAATTTAGAACTGCATTGCAATCAAACCTTAATCAACATTATGGTCAACAGGGATATTGACTGTATTCAAATTAAATATCCAATAAAATTTATTTATAGTAAAAGACGGCATCCGCCATAATTTGATTGGGGTGTTACTTGTAAAGTAGCTATGCATTAAGCTTTAGGTTATATGCAATGTAAGTAGTGGATAAGTTAAAATTAATGTAATACTTAGCTGTTGCCAACCCAAATAAAACAATAATTTTGACGCGTAGTGGTCTTTTCACAAAAGAAATCTCAAAAAAATGCAAAATTTTATTGTATTATTATACAAATATAGTAAATTTTAAGGGAGTTTACGCCGCGCGGCTGTTCATATAAACTTTCAAGTCGAAAATATTAGAAACGAATTAACCTTATTTATTAAAACTCTACAAGCATAAGCAAATCATAGCCTAATTAGTTATGTGAAGATATTTTTAAAAGTCTAATAATAAAGAAATTACTGGCGAATTTTGGTTTGTATGAAAAGTTAAAAAAATCTCTTACTTATTTATATTACACTTTCGAGAAATCCTCTTAAAACTAATAAGACCAGCCTGACTTGCTTATGCATCTAAAGTCTTATTAGATGCGGTTTGTTTGTTTCCGATATTATTATTTTTGTCTTGAAAGTTTGTTTTTAAAACAAACTGCCCCGCGGCGTAATCCCCCTTAAATAATATTTACTAAACAAAATGCAATTAAATCACTCACGTGGCAACGAACACCTATCTCCGTGTATGACGTCACTTGTTGTTAGCATTAGACGCTATCAAAAGGAAAATTCTTTAAATCACCATAGCAACCCTTCAGTGTTTAGTAACAGATGATAACATAGCGGTCACTTGACATGTATCGGCGTTTTAGAGCGAAATTTGAAAATGAATACATGCTTTTAAAAACATTAGCCATCTCTACTCTCTACTTAACATCTCTATTCTGGATACTGAGAATTAATTCATGAAATGGCCATAAATAGCTACAGTTCAATCCATATAAGACAAATTAAATTGGAACGAATGATTGTCAAGTTCAGACAGTATCAGTTAAACAACTTTGAGCGAGCGACAGAGCTGTCCGATGTTATTTTAATCACAATACTCCTATTACAAAACACAGTTTAAACTTCTGACGGCTTTTGTGTGACGTTTGAACCTTTGTTAAAATGTTTCTTGTGCAGTGAAAGTTGTGGACTAATTTTGAAATTTGGATTACATTGGACAAAAACGTAATTAGAGAGAGAGCCCGGGGAAATGTTGGCACCGGCGCGTATTTCTCATGGAAAATTATCGCTATTTCAATGACAGATTTCGTGAACGGGCCGGTCGGTTTTCATACCGCATTCTCTTGATATTTTAAAATCATTATTTGAAATCGGGATAATAGGTACTGCGTCATAAGTTGTTAAGTATAATTGAGCAACTAGAAAATAAGAGTAAAATACGACTGAAAATCGATTATTAAACAATTAGTCGCCCAAACCAGTTTTTTAAGTTTTATTAATAACAAGCCATTTTTTATACATAATGTAGGTTTGACATCAATGATATTTTGACATTTTGTACAACTGCAATCTGAAATATTACACCACTATTCTTCACATATTCTGTTATTCATAATTTGCGTATTAACAAAATTATGTTAATGAAGTGATTTTCATGCAAAATAAAAATCTATTGTTGTTGGCGCCGCTGTTGACATAAATTCCGTTTCAATAGGACTCAATCAGGAGTTATTTGCTTTTTTCGAGTAATTAGAGCGATTGGTTTTGATATAATAGCATTACGTATCATCATTTCTCCACATTTCATACATACTTACGTTGCATCGCTATTCGCTGAGATTTATTTCAATAAATTAACATTTTTATTTTTATATTTTGTTTTATAATTCTAGCTATACTTGAAAAAAGTAAAGTTTTAATTTTTTATTTGCGTTTGCTTCACTAGCAAAACTTTATAATGAAGAGATTCCATTGAGATCTTAAAAACGTGTCCACATTCACTTAACATTAAACACAGGACTAAATGGTTCTTAACATGATCAGCATGCTTAGCGTTCGTGGACTATGAGAAAGCCTTCGATTCTGTCGAGACCTGGGCCGTGCTTCAGTCACTCCAGAGATGCCAAATAGACTATCGGTACATCCAAGTGCTGCAGTCACTGTACGAAAACGCCACTATGTCAGTCCGCCTTCAGGACCAAAACTCGGAACCAATACGTCTTCAGCGAGGTGTGAGACAGGGCGATGTTATATCGCCGAATCTGTTTACTGCCGCGTTGGAGGATGTGTTTAAGCTTTTGGACTGGAGAGTCAACATAAACGGCGAGTACATGACTCACCTTCGTTTTGCGGATGATATCGTAGTCATGGCTAAAAACCTGGAAGACTTGGGCACAATGCTCGACGACCTCTGTAGAGTCTCCCAACAAGTGGGTCTTAAAATGAACATGGATAAGACGAAAATAATGTCGAATTCCCATGTCGTACCTACTCCTTTAAAGGTTGGAAGCTCTACACTGGAAGTTGTTGACGAATATGTTTACCTGGGACAAATAGTCCAACTTGGTAAGTCCAACTTCCAGAAAGAGGTCAATCGACGGATCCAACTCGGCTGGGCAGCGTTCGGGAAGCTTCACAGCATATTCTCGGCCCAACTACCGCAGTGTCTCAAGACGAAAGTCTTCAATTCGTGTGTGTTGCCTGTGATGACTTACGGATCTGAGAATGGCCGCTTACAATGGGCCTAGTAAGAAGGCTCAATGTCACCCAAAGGGCAATGGAGAGGGCTATGCTCGGGGTTTCTCTGCGTGATCGAATCAGAAATGATGAGATCCGCAGGAGAACTAAGGTTACCGACATAGCCCGAAGAATTACGAGCCTCAAGTGGCAGTGGGCAGGCCACATTGCAAGAAGGACTGACGGCCGTTGGGGCGGAAAGGTCCTCGAGTGGCGGCCGCGTACCGGGAGACGCAGCGTTGGTAGGCCTCCCACAAGGTGGACCGACGATCTGGTGAGGGTCGCGGGAAGCCGATGGATGCGGACAGCGCAGAACCGATCGGTATGGAGATCTTTGGGGGAGGCCTATGCCCAGCAGTGGACGTCTCTCGGCTGAAATGATGATGATGATCAGCAAGTGTAACTGAACCAAGCTACATTTGATGTTAAATAACCGCAATCGAAATTAATTTAGCTCAAACTCGCCACCGCCATCAGAAATTAGTCCGATAATAAACTGTATCGAATTACAAGCTATTGACTTTGAATTAAGCTGCGGCCAACTTTATCGGGGAAGTTCAGTTGATGAAGCATAAAGTTCTTGACTAATTTAAATGAGAACACAATTAATCATAAACATAAATAATTTGCCCAATTTCGTAATAAAGTAGGGTTATCTTAGTTTTTATAATGCGGAGAATATGGAAATGTTTCAAAATTTGTATAACAGGTCTTTATCTATGGAATTTCTGTTTTATTTTTCTATTTAATTTTTTATCGTATCAATAAGTAGCTAAATCATGTGTACTTTTAAATTTTAAATTTTTTAATACTAGTGCAGACTACTTAAACTTATATGAAAGCTTAAATACTTCAACTGCTAGGCACATTTTCATGACTTATTTTTGTGAAATTGAAATATGCAGTGAATAGCTTTTGATTCCATAACTTTAATTTGCAACTACATCAAAATCTGTTCGTACATTTTGAAATAAAATTAAAAGTTGTTTGTGTGAAAATACTTATCATTTCTCTCAATTTCGTTTATTGAATACAAATCGGCAATTTCGCATAGACCTTTTAGATTCATTTTTATTTTTATATATCGCAGGATTCTTTTGATGCGACGTATAAATTACTTTCTCACATAAAACTCCTAATATAAATTTTCGTAAAAATTGTTTTCTTAAAAGAACATATTATTTTTAAGCGCAAAACTTAGCTTAGAGGGCTCTATTGCCTCTATTTATAACGAAAGTTTTAGTAAAGTCTGACTGGCCGTGCCTCAGCATTACAACCGTCTCGTTGTAATTGCCCGGGCGACGCGACGTGACGTGTTTGCTTAGGTTGTTCGAGGATTTGTAGCTTAACCTCGTTTTATTTACTGATAAGTCATTAGTACTATAGGCTTAAAAAGTTCGTAATTTTTCCTCTTAATTACGAACTTTTTCAGAGCTTTATATTTCTATACTGCAAGCTTTCTTGGTATTTTTTTTATAGTGACATAAAATTAAAATCAGAAATAAATAAATTTGTTTATATTTATCTATTCCCAAATATCTAACAATAACAGAAAAGCAGGTGTCTACGTAAATATTGGCATTGTTTAGCTGTCTTAATGGCAGTCGTTTGCTCCACAAGTAGTTTTTATTCCTGTAGTAGTTTTTATTAGGCTCAAGTTTTATAGTACTATATTAAACATTTTACTAGTAAATTTTAATTAACGTTGAAACTACATATCAACGTGAACAACACTGAAAGAAATACAGAAACAGTTATTTTACTGAACTACGCAAACTCGCTTTACGCAGGCCGGATAAACTTTGAGAGGTGCCCCTGAGGAATACATATTCGCCAAAATATTTACGTTGAAGCATAACGCGGGCCCGAATCCTTGTTTGCCCAAGCAATTTTCGTAATATATCATAAACGTCTCAAAGATTTTATATACTAGGTACCTAGGTATTTTAAATATAAAAAAGTTTTTAGAACAACGAAAGTAACTTATCCTCATAACTACGTACATTAAAATTCATTTAATAATAATAATAATTTTAAGTAAGATAATATAATAAGGATCACAGCTTTTTTTATTTAGTTAAAATATTAGCGATTAATATTTTCTTTTGAAAAAAAAAATACATTTCGTTTTTCATAAGAAAAACAGTTTGACGTTAACGATGAAGCAGTATTAATAAAACATTAGGTATCTATTATGTAAGCTTATATGCAAGGCATGTGTTACATCCAACTGATAATCAATCACCACTGGGCGTCTTTCTCGTCATTTTGTCGACGAAAAATCCCGTACAAATAATATTAATCTTCAACTTATCTCGGATAAGTTGATTTTCCTTAAAAATCTGAAATATATTTTTTGTTTAGATAAACATTAATCATTGAAATAAGACGTTTCTCTTTTGTCAATTTTATTATTTCTTTTAGGCTTGGAAAGATTAATATTTTTCGGTTGAAAGCTCAGTATCTTTGAAAATATATTCTTTCTTTGAAAATTATTCTTACAGGGTTAGTAAACGTATGTGGAAGCGTTTGTGCCCGGTGGTAAGCGGTAGCTATAGGCAACCTTACTCACCCCAGGAACATAAAACATCAAAATTGTGTTATTTATTTGATCATGAGCTAATCATAAGCAATTTTTTTTTTAAATAAATGGGTTCTCTCTTGCTCGGAGAGAAGGTAGGAGTTCGACGATGTAGCGAGCTTACCCAGTAGGTGCCTATTTAATCCAGCTTTGAAGGAATTTGAAATCTTTTGCAAAGTGAGGGTTATTCAATATAAAATTAGCTTCACATCACTTATTACAGACATAATTCACTAGGCTACGCCCTGTCCAATAGATATAATGCTTGACCAAAACGCAGATACATTGCCAGTTTATGTGATGACCTATTAATAAAACAGTACATGCGTTTAACTAATACAATTTATTATCAACCTGAATATCTAAGATGATGAAACTACAAACCTTGTGACGTCACACCAAAAACAAGCTGTTTTGGTAACAATAAAACTCAATTTGGCAAGTTTAATACGAGGGTGAAATAGTTTTCTATTTTGTTAGTCACTGCACCCTTCTCTGGATAACAAAAGGATAAATAGTGTAAAAGTTTGAAGTTTCCGACAGAAATTCACAGGAAACATTACTTTTAGATCCAGAGACATACTTCTGAAACGTTTTATTTCAGAGACAATCTTTTTATATACATTTTTAAAGGATAGCTTTTTTATTAACAGTTAGATATTGCTAGAAAGTTTTGTAAAACTTAGTCGCTTATCAATGAATGGGCCGGCAAGGTGAAAGCGGCTAGAGCAGTGTCATTATTAATCTGTGGCAGTGTGTTCATGCTGTCTTTACGTATGTACTTTTCTTACCGGTACTCATTAGTTGTTTTTTTACACTTGATGGTGAACGGCTACCGCCGCCTATAGACACCTTGTCATGAAATTTTTTGTGAAATTAAAGATAAGTAAGTATTTACAAGTTTATTGTACGGAACTAAAATAACACGTCGGAGAAAGTAGCACAATTACAGTAATTTACAAGAATAAATAAAAAAACACTTAAGGGAGTGCCAAGTCCTAAGTGGATGCGCCGAGGAGCCAACGCAGCACGACGGACGCACAGTCGGCAGCGCAGTAGGCACGCAGCAGGTGCACACAGGGGCGCGCGTAAGAGGCGTGCGGCAGGCACACGCAGTAGACGCACGCGGCAGGCGCGCGGCAAACCCGTAGTAGAGGCGCGCGGTCGTGCAGTTGAGGCACGGGCAGCAAGGGCGCGCAAACAGTAATTTTGAGAAAATACAATAATAACAAGCCTAAATATTATTGAGAAAGATGTGAAAAATGGGTAGAATACAAGTGCAAACGTGAAACAGTAAATTATTTAAATTGAACTATACATTTCAGACGAAAAAGTGATGATCATCATCATCACTTTTTCATCACAACATTTTCACTGTAAACCATCGTTTACAGTGAAAATGTTGTAAAATCTAGTGTTATAAATAAAGATATTGTACAGGTGATTGAGTTTTACAGTTATTTACACATAATTCACATGTGTAACTAGCTAATAAAGTAGTGTTGCATACCGCAATACTACAACCTGCAATAACAAGGAAAAAATCACTTGATATTTTTACTCAAAATTATTCACAACCAAATCGATTCTACCCCACTCCTAAGTAGGCTTTCGTTCTCAGTACCAAGTTACAACTGTAGACAGACTTCTTATAAACTATTTAGTTTACCACTTGTCTCATCTAATTACAAACAAAATTCCTTTCTTTGGCGAGCGTGCAATCTACTTAATATTAAGGCACAAGAATGCGACTTGGATCCGTTCTCTATGAGCACTGATACGGTTAAAAATATATTATCATCATTATTCTTCAAAGGCGAGTGACTTGACACTAATGAATATAATAATGAATATAATTAATATGTATATATATATATATATATATATATATATAATGAATATGTAGGCAATATGTGTAGCTATTTAGTTATATTAGGCTTAATAATGTACCAGTTTTACTTTACTGTCAATCTTGTTTCTTTAACCGTCTCCATTTTTTATTATTACAATTCTTCTATATGCGGAGACTTTCACAGACTTCATGTATTTAATAGCATTTATACCTTGTTTATGTAGTCATTAGTCTTCCAAAAATAAATAAATAAAATAAATAAATAAATAAAATATTGTGTCATCCTGAGGGGTAAGATGAAATGCCTTCCATACTCAGTATTTACACTGGCTAACTTTGCCATCAATCCGAAAGACTGCGAACTGCTTTGCAACTGAAAAAAGAAAGACGGTGGTACCTACCCAGACGACCCTACATACATACGGACCTACCACCTAGAGGTGTTGAGTCATTTGCTGTGCTTTATGTAAAAAAAAGCATGTTTCGGTATATTAACGCCTCAGATAAATCGGTATAAGTCCGTAATAATAAATACCACCTAGAAAAATTATATTATGTCTTCTGCCGAGTGTTTGTATGTATTATCATTTTCTTCCAATGCTCATTCACAAGAACCGGAGGGTCTGAGTCGTAATTTCCATAAGACGGATGCGGTAAGTATAAAATGTTAGGAGTCAACTCGATTTTCGTTGGTTAACGACGTCCCAGAAGGACGGAGGCAGTACGCAAAATGGGACGTAGAGAATGCTTCGTAGAGATGCGTAGAAGATACGACTACGACCGCCCGGCAATAGTGATTTATTTAGATAGATGCCACAGTTGAATAGAGTTTATTCTGGGGCCCTTATATACCAGTTCTGATTCGGATGATAAGTAATAACAATGATAAAATATAACTAAAAGATATCACGATCTTTATTTTTGTTGGATGGATAGCGAAAATGATTTGGATGATAAGTAATAACAATGATAAAATATAACTAAAAGTTATCACGATCTTTATTTTTGTTGGCAGTAATATAAAATTGTTAACTTTGTAATGTCATCAAAGCTCAATAAAATCCGAGTAACTGAAGTTTTGAGCAACTGAGCAAAATGATTAATTATCAATATTTTTTTTTGGATGGATAGCGAAAATGATTCCGATGATAAATAATAACAATGATAAAATATAACTAAAAGATATCACGATCTTTATTTTTGTTGGCAGTAATATAAAATTGTTAAGTTTGTAATGTCATCAAAGCTCAATAAAATCCGAGTAACTGAAGTTTTGAGCAACTGAGCAAAATGATTAATTATCAATAATTTTTTTTTGGATGGATAGCGAAAATGATTTGGATGATAAGTAATAACAATGATAAAATATAACTAAAAGTTATCACGATCTTTATTTTTGTTGGCAGTAATATAAAATTGTTAACTTTGTAATGTCATCAAAGCTCAATAAAATCCGAGTAACTGAAGTTTTGAGCAACTGAGCAAAATGATTAATTATCAATAATTTTTTTTGGATGGATAGCGAAAATCATAAATGCCCAACAATGTCCTAGATAAAGTATAGGTAATTATAATTTATCATCATGAAAATGTGTTATTAATTTTATAGTCACTGTATTGAAATTAAAACGTTTAAAACAATTTACCGTTTATAACTTTCTCTTAACACATTCTTTTTCTATATAAAACAGAAACAAAATGCATGATCTATTTATTCAACGATGTAACTCGAAGGTCATAAGACGACGGGTTTATACAGTATCATGATAAAATCTAGATTGCTTCAACAAACGTGACGTGATTTAGCAGAGCAAGCGGGGTTTAACAAAAACGTAAAGAAAACGCGTACTCTATGTAGAATACTTATAGATTTCTATATTCTTTTGCGTTAAAAATCTTCTTTCAGCGTGTACAACTTTGTCACCGTGATAAAAAATTGCTCGTCACTTCCTACATGATAAGACGCGTCGCGTCGTCGTGCCAATGTGTGGGAAATTCATCTCGCTATAATGTCTTAACATACTCGTTTTTGGATCATACATGGCTGACGATTTTTAAAATAAAATAAAAAGAAAATTTAAAAGAAAAAATTGATGAGAAAATTTTTCTTCTCAATATTTTAAATATCGGTTTTTCTAGGTAAATAGTTGTAAGACCCGCTGACAGGGTAGTCTGGGTCGGTACCTATAATAATTCCTATGTGAATTACTACCCCGTCCTTCGGTGTGAAGCGAAAGATGGACATTATTACAGTGTTTATGATGCATTAAAGTCAACGTACTTGCATTACCAAGTGATTCCTTGATATTGCAGGAGTTAGCACTACTATCTTCTGTTTGATTCACATAAAAATGGGTGGTGTACCTGTCATCGTTAAATACTAATGTGTATAAATGCTAAGCCACTGTAATAATGACATTTCATTTCTCATCGTGGCTCCACAGAGACCAGTGTGATACACTTTGAAATTTTAATCACTTACGTCTGGTAAGGGGCGAACAAATGGACATTTGCAGACTTAATTTTACTAGTTTTGCACTGGAGTACTTAATATGTTAACGAATTTATAAAAATATATTTGTACTTTGAATCAATCTACAAGTTGACTAATCAAAATTTTAAACTCTTGGTTGTACAAGCGATTATTACACTTTTCCACTTAATTTAACTTTCAGAGAGAACACCTCGCGAATATTCTGCATTTTTAATAAGGATTTAATCCTATTTTTCTTACTACTCTTGTTCTTTAAATAAGTTAAAACTGACAAATGAATAATTTTCCGATGGAAAAAATGGTCAATTACCTACTTTTTTTATTTTTTATTTTAAATTAATAAATAAGTTTCTAGTTATCATAAAATCATAAGCTTTCCCTCCCTGCCTCCTCGTTTTTAGCCGGTCTCGCCAAGATGTTATAAAAGTTATATTTCTACGACATTTTCTATTGATGTAATCAATGTGTAAATAGATAATAATTCAATCAATCATTTGTAAGCATGTGCTATTAGATAACAGTTATTACACACAAGAAGTCATTGCTCTATCCCGTTGTCTCTGAAAAAGCAAAGTTCACGAGGCATCAAGTAATTTGGTATTTCAACTCCAGAAGTATTATCCAAGATGTGATTTTTCATTTTCAAACTCACATTTTACATTTTTGGTGAAGTAATTGTTAAAATATTTTAATATAATTTTCCATACTTTTATTAATGAGCGTGACTTTCATTTATAATAATCTATCAAACTTTAGCACACAGGTTTTCAATGAAAAATTCGGTTAAAGTAAAAAATGAGATAGTCACTGAAGCGTGAGGAGTAGGTACCTACTTAGTTGAATGATAAATGTGTTCTTAAGAGGCTGTAGTGTAACGTTTTATACATAGTTTATTGCGAATAGCGTTTAAAGTTAATATCTTGTCAGAGTTTGATTTTTATTACTTAAAATCACCAAATTAGATAAACTGCCTTTTGACCTATTTGTAATGAAAATATAAGTGAAATAAGTGTGGGGCAACGCTTTCTTTAGTTAGTTAAAGCTATTTATCTGCATTATGTTGTAGGATGTGAAGAAATTGAAATTCGAGCAGCCAACGGGCTGTCTCAATAATATGTTGATAGGTTTTTACTTATTACGAGTTGTGCAGCTTGAAATGTCCATTTGGTCTCAATTTTGAATTTAGTCAAGTATTGATGACAAGATAACGAAAAAATCTGCGGCAGCGTTAGACCACAATTGGAAATATAGTGTGTCTTTTGATAATTTATCGATAAGGCATTATTGCTAAAATCTTTCTCTAACAAACAAAAGTAAAAATGGGAGCCAAAATATTTGACAAACTATAGAGCCATCGTTACTCAGTTACTTGTGCGGTTATGTATGAAGGGTGACTATTTAATTCAGCTATTGTTTACGAGATGTGTTCCGTGGAATAAATTGACCTCTTTTAAGTTTTGATTCTATGACGAATGGCGTTTTACGAATATTTAAATTCGTTAACAACGACTTATTCTAATATCAGCTTACTCCCATGTGTCATTATGATTATTGGTGCTAGTTCTCTTTTGTGTGTTTATTTAATAAAAAGATTCGCCGAATTACACAATTATATAAAATATAATTATAAAACAGAAAATATCATTCGCACTTATATAACATAGTAGAAAGATGATTTTGTAGGTATATGCGGGAGCTATTTAAAAAATGGCTATGAGTTTTTTTTTCGAACGAGCCTTATTTTGGACCCGAATGCTAGCGCTACTACGGTTGCTGATGAGATCATGTTAGGGATAGCTGCAGTGATACAGTCGCGAGCAAACGCGATACAGCATCGATGAAACGCGTTATAGGATCGATACAAACGCAATGACGCAAAACCATAAAACGTTAGTCTTAATTTCTTGTTATATTTTTTTTAACCTGTTAGTGAACATTAAGTAAGAAATTGTCATCTTTCTGTCTTTAGTAAACATCAAGATTGGAAAAGAAATATCATTACCAATATGTATTCAAAAGGAAGATTTCGTGAAAGAATAGCTGTTGCTATCCACAGCTATTCTTTCCCCTTCTACCCAAGCGTCTGAATCGATACAAACTTGCGTAGGTATGTGTGCATCGCAACTCGCGCGCGGCTGCTTGCTGCTTCGATGCAAACGTGCGTATGAATCGATACAAATACTTGTTGATTACTGGGGTCGCGATGCAGTCGAGTGGTTGTCAAACGCGCTATGTGGAAAGGGCCTAAATTCCAAAAGGACAAGTGAAAAATGTTGTTAGGCAAGACTGCTTAACTAAACAGACTTAATTCCTAAAAAAATTTAGTCGATCTAGGAACATCGACAACATGAAGGATCATGTTTAGTTCTGTTATTTAAACATGAAAATTGTGTTTTCTACTTTACCTATCAGATATCGTCAAATTCTAAAAGAAAAGTAACTTGATAATACGGGAAAGAAATTAGCTCTTTTGGTATCACGCACGTAATAAATCAAAAGTAAAAAGAAAAATACTTAAGATCAAAGTTTTGCTACATAATTCTTGAAGTGACTGGGCCCGTATTACAGAACATTTCTCAGTAACGAATAGTAACGAAACGTCTAGTTTTAAAACAAATTTTAATACGAGATAAATTTAGAACTTTACTTGAAACGTTATTGATTTATAATCTGACGGGTTATATTCGCCCATGTTTTGACAGTTTCGCTTTTATGTACTTGTCATTGTTGCTTTGTCAATTATTGATTCTATTCTGATCGAGTCTTAAAACGCAACCTGTAATAAGCTTCGAGTTCAAACGATGCTTGAGCCGCGTTCTGTAATACGGGCCTTAGAAGCATACCATAAAATGTCTACGTTGTCAACGAAATGTTGTATTTTATTGCGAAGCACATTACCTTTTGTGTTTCTGAAAAGATTTCAGTTTCTTACTCCATGCACATTCACACCCAACAAATTAAGTCGTATATTTGAAATGTTTTCCAACATACACCAAGACGACACACAAATTTAAGGCTACATTTAACATACTATACGTAATAGTACGAAAGCCTTAAGTTTTCATAACCTCAAGCTAAAAGGGAAAAAATATTTCTGAAGTACTTATCTTACTCAATAAAAGAAATAAAAACGTGAATGCAAATAATAAGAAAGTCTGATTGCCTCTTAGGCAGATGTCTGGTTTATAAATTGGTGTCCTTATCTACTGGAGATGACCACTAAATCTTCGCGGCGTCGCAGTAGGCCTGAAAATTATAGGCGGGCGGCGTCATCCATCGAGGTTGGTGATATAAACTTGTCTCTCTCTACTACATACAGATCTTATGAGATAGATAGATTTTCCTATAGGATGGGATAAAGATATAATCTATAAACCATCAGGACCAAAGATAGCTTTCTTGTTGTGTTGTATTGGTATATTGAATAATGACATCAGAGTTCCTTGAGGATGTGATATAATGGGGTCGGCTGTTTCATTTATTTTATGTAGGAAAATTCCTTTGACAATTTTCCCGTGTTTGTGTTTCATTTGGTTATCTTACTCAATAAACAATGTCAACCACGTGAACGCGCACTGCTTTCTTTAGATGTCTGCAGCTCTAGCATGAATATTTTAAAAAAAAACAGTTATTAAAATTATTAAGGGTGCGGTGCGATTCGTCGTTATGATTTTTCATTTCAAATCGATCCATTTTTATTGATCGAAGACGATATCGGAGACAACAAAACCCCATGCCATCATGCACATCGTAACGACAAATCGACAGCTCTTTGAAATCTACGATTCGATTTTTGACTTATTCGGTGCACAGAGTACATTTTTTATACTACAAAGACATCACTCGAATGTATTCGTGATCTAAACTAGTACACTACAGGTACATCTGCATCTTTCGCCGTTGTGACACCTAAACATTATTCACAGCGACGAATTAGATCTACCTGTTATAGATAAGTATAAGTATGTGATTAAATACGTATTTATAATAGTAGGTAATTGGAAAAAAATAATTTACAAAAATATGTTATTAACATAATGAACACGTAAATTTGTTTGTCGGTGTTTATCGGTGAGATTTATATTGTATTGGTCACAAATTAATAAAAATACATTATTTTTGTCGATGTGTAGGACTGCTATGACGGCCGCGAGTTCTCAGGCTCGAATCACGGTAGATCGATGCTCTGAGTAATTAATACTTCACCATCACATTGGTATGTGGCGGTAAAGTATAATGAAAAGAAGTTCGTTCGTTCTTCGATCGATCGCAACGATCCATCTCAACGACTAATCGCAGCGACGAATCGCACCGTATATGGGGCCCTAAGAATGTTAGTCGATAAGATACCGATTCTAAAAGAAATGTTTGTGCTAAAGGCATTGGTCTATTACTTAGTAACTCATTCTCAAAGAAAATTATAACAAATGTTTTTACTTATTGTTATTTGTGAACATCAACATATTTTATCTATCTAAGTCAAAATACCTTTCAAACATGTTTTGTTTCTAATTCATTTGTCAAATGTAAAAGCCAAACCATGTTTATCAGTATTTTAACTGAAATAGATCGAGTCGAGAATAAATACTGTTTTTTATATAAATGATAATATCCACGTCAATATTGAGAAAGAAAATGGCTCTCCCGGCGTAGACGCTTTGTAATTCAATTCAAATTTTTAATATACATTATAATCACTTGAATGGATGCCAGCAATAGGATTCGTCGATAATAATGATGAAAAAAATACAGAAATGCAAGTTGATATTACCGTTTTATGCTAGAATAAATATGTAAAGTAATAGTATAAAGTAGGTCTATAAGTATATACATTTTTTACAACGAATTTTTTTCACGTCTCCGATTCGTAATTTTCACGAGGAAATATTAATATCAAGTTAATAATGGAGGCGTTTAGGTGTCTATTTGCACAAAAATTAGACACGTTCCTGCGATTGATTTATTATCTTGAAGGATTTATGCTGAGAAAGTCTTCCAGGAACATTTATTTATAGGAAGGACAGTTTTAGTGCCTCCTTTGTAATGTCATGTCTAAAATCGTGAAAAATGCTTGTGGCTTCCTCTAGAATGTGTTGTTTACTACCAGATAATTTTATCTAGATTTTGTTACAATTAACATGATATTAAGGCGATATTTATGTGGGTATTATGGTGTCTTATTTTATAGTATAGAGATAATGTCCCGATATTCAGATTGCGCGAGTTTTTTCTCTCGCTTGGGCAATAAATCATGTGAGGCCGAGAAAAAATATTGTGATGCACATTAAATATCCCGTTTTTATTTCAGTGGTATTTATATATTATATATAACCTAAATGTAATATAGTGTTTATGCATAATAAATACAACTTAGCGATTCTTCTCAGTTGAAACAAAAAGTCTTGGCACCTGTCCTGTAAAACAATACTATTTATTGAAATCTTAGGTGTGCAGATGAAATAGATCAAAAGAGTCTTATTGGCTAGGTAATGAAGACTTTTCTGTTCTATATTTTATTATTTACATCTCCTACTATCAATATTATTTGGAGGGTTATTCATTATTATTCAGTAGCCGTTGCTACCGTGACTATACAGATGCAATAGCAAGAATAAACTCTTGGTGTTGCAGTTGCATTGTCAACCTGAGGTCTGAGATAAAACTACAAACTTGGAATATTAAAAAAAAAACAAATTATTTCATGTACGAAACAATGAAAATCTATGTTACATTCGATGTTTTTGAAAAATAAAAACGTATCCCATTTTTGTGCCATTATATAAACGGCATTTAAATATCTAACCCTTCATATACCCAGGCATATTTTTCTTATGGATGAAAATGAAACAAGGCGAGGGTCGGCAGTAACTTACCTACTAATGCTGTTTGGTAGGCAAAAATGAAACAGTTTTATTACTATAGCAACATCGAAAAAACGGTTTATGTCTCTGCCAAAGTAAAATTTATTATGATCCTTGGCCCCAAGAGTTTTCAAACTAAAATTCCTATCATGATATTGAAATTCTCTTTTAAATAAAGATATTTCGAATGCATATTAGATTTTCAGTAAGTATATTTATTCGAGTGAAACCGTGTTTCAAAGTTCAAATAAAAGGGACTATAAATCAGGAAACAGTTTGGACGTGATAAAATCACGGGAAACCTTCCCTTCTTCTAAGGAACAAGAACTGATTAATCAGGAGAAAGGGAAAGGCTTTAATAATAAAGTCTTTGAACTGTCGAGACTTTTAAGCTCGTCGCACTGAATTTCGTAAATAAACTTCTATTGATGAATAAATAGGTACTAAACTGGCCTGATTAAGGAAAAGTTGAAAATACTAAAATTAAATAATCGTTATTCAAGTACTCCTTCACGTTAGCTGAATGTACGTGCCAGTCCCAATATTGGTAATAGTTCTTTAAATATAATGTAATTCTTACTATAATAACAGTGATGGGACATTGCGTAGTTGATCACAATACACATTGAGTTCATATATAATAGTGGAACTAGTGTTAGCGTCGGTATAGAAGCTAAGTGTTTAGAATGAAGTATAATCTGTGAAGTACGCAGAGACCCAATTCAAAAGATACTCTATTGTTTGGTAGACGCTGGCCCTCTGGAAAGGGTCAGAAGCTTCAGCTGTTTGGCCGTTGGGGCGGAAAGGTCCTCGAGTGGCTGCCGCGTACCGGGAGCCGCGGGTGAGAGTCGCGGAAAGCCGACGGTTGCGGGGAGCGCTAGACTGATCCGTTAGGAGATCCTTGGGGGAAGCTTATTCCCAGCGGTGGGCGTTAGGAAAGAGTATACAGACCACTACAATAATAACAATATTCTTGAACTCACACCAATTATAGCTTCGCTAGTGGCAGTCCGGGTAACAGTTCTGACCTCATGTCGAGGAGTTGATTCAAACCCTATCAATTATTTCTAGTGTATCTGTTTTGCGATATAAGATTTTACTTAATAAAAATATTGAGGGTAGACGTTAAACTATCATTACAATGTCGGTAGGATCTCTGGTACCTACTAAGCCATTCCAAGAGCCTCTCGTCAAGAAGTATAAATGTATATCAGAGTTATTATAACCACGCGAGAAAAGTTCTAGCAACTTAACATTTTGTTCTGCAGACTTAAATAACTTAGCTAAAGTCACACACAACATAGAATAGAACATTTATAGAGCTTGCATTGAAAGACTTGGAAGTTGCTTGATTAATGAAGATAAGTTCGAGGGCTGTCGATACTTGAATGTGGCTGAAAGAGTTTTTAGGTCGCGAACATTCTCAACGCTGAGCAACGAAACCTTGGCGGTTGTTCTCATTAAACTTACTAAGTCACGTCTCCGAATAAGTATACTAAAATACTTTAGGGAAATAGGCACAACGAAATTACTTATTGCCTAACTTTCTTTGCTCATTTGTTACTTGAAATGACTAATAGGGACTTGATAAGACTAATTATTTCATGAAATTAATTTTAAATAAAGTATTAAATGTTATTTTTTATAAATAATACAATCATTTTATTAGTTCAGTCAACGACGGTTCTTTTGCATCTGCCGGACAAAAAGCTAGCGACCCGTAAGTTGGTAAGAAAGAAAACCCCTGTGCCAGACCCGATCGAACGCCTTCACTACATCTATACTAGGCTAACAGCCAATGCCTTACCATGACACTAAATAGCAAGAGCCCAACAGTGTGTATGTGTGGTATTTTTAACACTGTTAAAAATATTGCAGGTGTCTATAGGCGGCGGTAACCACTTACCATCAGGTGGGCCGTCAGCTTGTTTGTCATCTAGTTGTATATAAAAAAAAAATACATGTTACTTAAAACATTCCGTTACCTAATCGAACAACGGTCCTTATTATAATACCAAAAGGTTGGCTTTCTATTAAAAACATAAATTAGCTAATAGCAACGCCCCCGAATGATTTAATAAATTTACGTCCGAAAATTGTCAACAAGTGAGTATTTCATAAATACTAAATATGCGTTTCACTGATGAGAATTGTCAAGTGGTTACCTTTTATGTGAATTTCTTCTCAAGGGATCGATAAACTTCATTAATATTTGTTAGGCCAGGTGAAATTTTGATTATAACTCCTTCGTTTTTAGGAGACCGACTTTTTCAGCAAAAAAACAATTACGTCATAATTATCTATGAACAAGATCATCACAACATATTTTACGGGTAGTTGTTTAATGTATTACTTTCTACGGCGATTGGAAAGTAATGGATGTAAATATTGTCGATAAAGAAGTCTCTTTTAGCGGATCAAGCGATTTACCGACCATTTTTATGAAGCTGTAAAAAGCCTGACGACAAGAGGTTCACAAAGTGAAAAGTCATTTAGTCACGACTTTCAATGATGGAAATGCACGAGTAGATAACTTACGCAATTGACCCACGAAAAATTTGTTTAATTTTCAAATAAATTGTTTGAAAAGACATGATAAACTATTATCCACTTTTATAATAGTTTAACCACTTTGACAGTTTTTTGATATTTAAAAACTGTATATGCCTAATAATCCTCATAAATTCAAATTATAAGTAATCATATAATTTGAGTACTTAAAATATTGCATACCAAAATGTGCTATTAACCCATCAAAGCCCGATAGATACAATTAAATTTTAATTGTTATGCCATCAATTGATGACGTTTGGGCGGCGTCTGGGCAAGATTAAAAATGTAATGCCTCTAGCAGGTTAAGATAAATAGGGTAAATGTAAAAATATTTATTTATTTCTGTGATCATGATTTATTACGCCTATGCCTTACCCATCCACATAGGCTATTTTTCCAAAATGGCTCTGCAAGAATTTATACATTTCATTTGTCCTAACCTTTAATAAAGCAATTAAACGTTACAGTGTGTTATGACGGTAAAAAATCTTGTTTAGATATTTCTTCAAATATCTTTTAAACTGAAATGTTAATGTTAAAAACATAATGAAGAATATTAGCAATGCGAACCTCGCTCAAATTTACCGAATTGTATATTTTCGTTGTAGCTCATGGTCAGAGCACGCACCCAGATTGTGAAAGGTCGCGGGATCAGTTTCCGCCTCAGGACATTTCAAACATTAATTAAAAATAGTTATATTGTAATCATAATGAATAATTCTATATTAAATTATACTGTTGAAATATAATTTATTCTTGCTATTGTCCCATAAGTCCTGTCACTATAACCCGTACTATAAATGTTAAATTTAAGACCGTACAACAAACATACGCATATAAATGTAGAATTATAAAACAAAACCCAAGTTCTTAGACATTAAGCCAGTAACATCTTAATTAAAAGTCCTTATCCCACAAAAGTAACATATAACTAGATGTGAAACTTCTTGAAAACCTAAGAAAATAAAGGAAAACCTATAACATCACATGCAGATGGCTCTAAATGGGCTATCATACTTACAAGAACAGTATTCGTTTCTATATGGAGATTTATTTATTATTCGCGTGTGCTGCAGGCCCAAGCAGATGTCTTTTATTATGAAATTTCGTTATTGCTTTTATAACTTTTAAGACTTGATGATTAAAACGATAGCAAAAAGGTACTATTTAATAAAGTGTGGCTAAATTTCGGTTTCTCGCAATGATTATATTTATGTACTGTTCAATATAATTAATTCGCGACTGTTTGTCGTTTACACCTTAGTGACTGATATTGTACTGATGTCGATACTATAGCAGCATCGTTCCTGATGACAACCAGAGCATTACCTAAAAGTCACGAAAAAAATAATTAAATTAAATACCTGTGCACGCCTTAATAATATTATTCACGAATATTTATTTTTGGATAATTTTTAGACTGTGTTTCAGTAAGTAAGTTTAAAAGAAAACAGCAAAAAGCAGGTTAACAGATTTTGATTTCAATTACAAGTAATATTATTATAATGATAAAATAGCAATAGGTACTTGTACAATAAAAGTAAACATAAAAATTTTGAATAAATTATTGAAGCAAAAGTTCTATGAAAGTTGCAATAGGAATTCAAAACTAAAGTTGCAGCATTTATTTATGGCAATTTCCACATTTCACCCAAACAATAAATGAAAAGACTTTAGTGGATTGTGTCGCTCGGCGTACCCGAGTTCACGGCGCGCAGCGCTTCATCCTATTTTTCTTAGCCTTAATAAAATCCTTTGTCACAAAAACAGTCACGAGTCCAAACAAAATAAGAGTTTTCATTGACTCCAACAGACCCCAATTTGAAATGAACCAACGAGATTGCGAGGAAAACATTTAGCGCTACACGAGGCTGAAATTGGACATGACTTAATTTTGTAAGCGAAAATGCGTGTAAAGTAATGGCCTTTATTTGAAAGAGTTTATCTTCATTTCGTAACAATATTGTCTTGTTGTTTCATCATCAAAACAGAAATAGAATCATGTTTATCAAAGCAAATCAGTCTTTTTCTTTAGATTTATATATGAATATCACCAGCCTATATACGTCCCACTGCTGGGAACAGGCGTTCCTGGATGGAAGAAACACATGAGGAGTTTGTTCCATAGCACCACCCCGCTGATCCAATGCGGATTGGCGGGTTAAAGTGATTGCAATAATAACCGGGACCAACGGCTTCACGTGCCTTCCGAAACACGAACGAGCTCGAGACAACGAATTTTGATTGACCCATCCAGGATTGACCATAGAGTAATCGAAACCAGAGCGTATAAACTACTACACCGCCGTGCTCATCCTGTCGAGATTTTTTGTAGTCCTAATTGCCATTGGCACTACGAGTAAAACTATACTCAGACCTAGACATTTTTCGCACTTCTGTTACCTTATTTTCATTTCTTCGAAGTTTTTGTCGCCATATTTCAACTTCCCAGTGATGTAAACGAAAAATTTGACTTTTTTTAATACAAATAGATAACAAAAATCTCACGGCCCACCTGGTAGTAAGCGGCTACCGCCGCCTTTACAAGGAAAAATCTATTGCATTTCATCGTAGCCCTGAGGATGACAACACACCTGTTGTCATCCTGAGGCCTACCGCCTAATGCCGTCCATGCTCAGTAATTACACTTATTACCTTTACCTCCAATCCGATCACAGCGAACTGTTTCACGGCTGAAATAAGAAAGGTGGTGGTACCAACCCAGGCGACCCAACATATGGGCCTACCGCCGTAACTAAAAATAGCCTAAATAGCCTAACTATTGGTCTTTTATAAGACTTGATTTTAAAATAAAAGATTCTATTTTTTAGGCCAAGCCAATAGTGCGAAATTTCAGTTGGGTTTGACTAAAATCACTGTCGAAGTTGAATTCCTCCTACAAAAGGGAAGTAAAAGAATCAACCCCATACAGCCAGTGATGTTTTGTTCTGCAGCTATTGCATTAAAATGCGGGTGTAATGCACTTCACACCATCTTGGGATGATGATAACGTCTTTGGCACCAAGTTAACGTTTTTCTTCAATGATTCTCCATATTCTCGATGTTTTTCAAAATGATCACTTATTTTAGAAAACTCCATAATTTTCATAGCATGATTGCCGCTCTAACAAAATTTTCTAATCATGCTAGAAATATTTTAACTATCGTTAGCAAATGGCGGCCAAAACTCCAGACAGTGAATCGTATGTAAGAAATTTAGGTCAACGAGTTTCGACCAAATAAAATTAGAACCAATAATTCTAGGCGAGTCAAAGGACACCCATTTACTATATATGGACTCAAGGTTACCCTACGAGCATTATAGCCCTTGTAATAAGGCATCATTTACACAGTACCAACTCTTTCCGCTGTTTGAATACGGACCTTGCTTACAAAGTACGTATTTCCCTGTTACAAAGTGCTATTTGCATAGGAAGTCCCGGGGCTGGTTTGTTTGGACGCTCGGACCCTTAATCTTGACTTATCGGGCACAACTTTGTATCCTCAATTAGAATAGTTTCTAATACTATTATTACTGTTTTGACAGTGGTTTGGAAAACAACTTACCTAGATATTTAAATTGATTGTAGATATGAAATTAAACTGACTTTATACCATTTTTACCCGTGTGGTTACCGTAGCCTACTGACGCTCGTAGCACTTTGGGGACTACTCACTAAAGCATTTTTTTTTTTTAAACATTCACACCTACTATCTAGACCAAAGTAAGCATCTTTAAGAGCTTGTGTTATGGGTACTAGATAACGGAGAAATAATGATAATAATATGTATATAAATATTAGAAATATACTAAATAAACATATAAACATCCATGACTCGTGAACAAATGCTCGTACTCATCATACAAACATTTGCTCCTACCGGGATTCGAACCCGGGACCTCCTGACCAAGTAGTCTGTATAGCAAGGGGCACAGACCACTCGGCCAGCCGGTCGTGCATTGAGTTGATAGTATAGGGTACAAGTTCCCCTGCTTCCATTATAACAAAGTCAAAGTCAAAATGTTTATTTGCATTCATGAATGTGAAGAAAAAACAGATCTCGCACCTGAAAAGCACCAGCACATCATGTTACCCTTTAGGGCATAGTCTCTAATTAAAACTGAACGTGCAATGGATTTGGATGCATGAAAAAACAGCAAAACTAATTTTATTAGTAAATTACTAGTTCTATAATTCGTTCCAATTAATTCATTTATTACATTGGTAGATTATCATTTTATATCTCGTAGGTAGATAATAACTTTTTTTTAGTATTTAGTCAGTAATGTAGAATTGTCATTTCCAATTTTATCTTTTGTATTTAGTCAATTTTATAATAAAATAAATTGTCATGGTAACTAATGTCGATATTATAATAATAGAATTACTAACTTTTTTAAAAAAAATTACATTCAAGGAATATTTTATTAAATTTTTGTTTATGTAATACATTTGTCATTTAGATATTCATTTAAATTATTATAATATTTTTAATCAATATTTGCTTTAGTTTCTTTAGGAATACGTCAACTTTAGGAATTCTCAATTTATTTGGCAGATGATTATATATTTTTATGGCACTAAAGTATGGGCTCGAGCTATACATTGCCATGTGGCTGTTCAGAAATCTATATTTGTTTAAGTTATTAGTTCTAGCGGCATAAAGTCGCGAGTATGTTGCATTGTCAAGAATATCAGAGTTATACTTAATAAATTTACATACTTAGTTCAAAAATATACATAGAAGTTAGAGTTAAAATTTTAAGTTTAATGAAGTTGGGCTTACATGTGTGACTACTATTATTGTATTACTATTATGTTAAAGTAAATAAAACTGTAAGAGCAGATTTTAATAGGAAAACTTTTATTGACAGTAAAATGGAGCAACAAAACAAGGTAACCATAGTAACGAAGGAACTTGGCTGTCTAAAGCTTTAACATCTCCCCTTCTCAGTTACATGGTTAAGCCCATGCTGCTCGCTAAGGCAGTTAACCTTGGTTTGTGGATAGGTTTTGTCATCTTATACTTCCAGGTTGCCCAGTTGCTTTTGCCTTCTAGGCGACCGATATCAATTTTTAAATTTTGCATGACTTACGGTTGACTATTCTTCAGCAATAATTTGCTGAAGAATAGTCAACCGTTACTACATATTAATGTAGTAACGTATACTACATTAATATGTAGTAACGTTTTTTATAGCGCTTTATAATCACTATAATAATCCTAACGCTCTGCTACCATGTTAAAGTAAATAAAACTGTGAGAGCAGATTTTAATAGGAAAACTTTTATTGACAGTAAAACGGAGTAACAAAACAAGGTAACCATAGTAACGGAGAAACTAGGCTGTATATAGCTTTAACATATTATTCTTATGCATTTCTTTTGTTGTATGAAGAGGTCATTCGCATCTGTACTATTTTCCCAGAGAATAATACCTTATTAACTCAACCAGGAGTAGGCATACACATAGTAGGCTGCAGTAGCACTTTTTTGATCTGTGCTCAATTTAAGCTCGTACAGAGCATAAGTAAAACGCGATAGCTTATCCTACATGGCTTTTCCACTTTTATTTAGGTGAGAGTCTATATCTAATCCCAATATCATTATTGTGATGTATTTACTTTCTCCAATTTAGTGTTTTTAATTTCAAGTTTGACATTTGAAGGGGACTTTTGATATGACCTGAATTTAAATAATTAAGTTTTAGCATTGTTAATCAATAAATCATGATCCAATAGCCATTTTTCAATTGTCATCAGTGTTTTTAAATCTGACTCAAAAAGGTTTAGATTTTTGCCTTTATATAAGAGTGAGACGTCGTGTGCTTCTTGTCGTGTTCTTTTTACACTTTTTTACATTCCCCTTTCGAATATTTTTGATGCTGTTGGGAGGAGAGCGATTGGTCGATAGTGGGTTGGGCTTGATTTGTCACCTTTTTTGAATATTGGTTTTATTACGCCTTCTCACTGAGCTCTGGCAACCTTACTCACCCCAAGATCTTCTATCAGGTGGAGGTGCTACCTCAATTGGGGCTCAAAATCCAAGTGATAAAAAGAAAAAGAAGAGAAAAAAAGAAAAAGTAATATTATATCGTATTATATAATTTATTCGTTTGAATCAATGCTTAGTGGATCATATCCAACATTCAGGCCAATCAACAACACTCACACACCACACACACTCATACAAACCACACATACACAACAGATACACACGTCTTTTCTCTTACGAACACACTCTTCGGAGACAAACTTATCTTAAAAAAATAATTAGGTTTATTGTAACAATTACAAACAAAGAAAGAAAACAATGAAAAAATATAAAAAAAAAGGATTAAAATGAAATAAGGTTTATTTTTGATACTGTGTAGTATTAAAAATAAACCTAAGTTCACAATCTCACTGTGTGTATGTTTTGTAGGTTAAGTCAGTGAATAATTAACTGTATTTGTTGATTCGCGGAGTGGGCCTGGTGACCTGTAATACAGATTTTTATAAAATCTACAATAGGCACCAGCTCTCACAATGCTGATTGGTAATACTGCACTATGTTATAATTTGTGCTTAATCTTTATGAATAACTGCTCTGTTGTGAGAGAAATAAACGTTTTTTGAATTTGATTAACTATAATATTTAATTCGATGCTTTTACTTATTTCAAAGCAAAAGATAATGATATACTTAGATAAATGAGTAAGAATAATGTGGATTAAGTCACTATTTGCTCTTACGGTCCGATAACTGAATAGTCAATTTGCGGAATCACAGGGCTTAAACCGTATAACCGAAATGAACCCAATCGAAATGAACTTCCAGCAATATCCTAGTAGAGCGTTTAAACCTGAACGTAATTTATCTCGCAGCAGCAATGAAAGGCCAATTGAAATGAAAAAAATCAATTTACGAGCGCAGTGAGACGAGAGGTGAGAATGCACTTTGCATTGTAATCCAGAATTTAATATTCCCCTATACTTTTCTCCGGAGTTGAATGGCAGGCTATGAGTTTCACCTCCATTCAAACTTAAACCGCCTTATAATAAATCGTAATGTAAGGTCATCTCCATCAGGCTTTTTTAACAAAAATGAGACAGCCTCAGTAGACCAGATAAGTAACCCTTAATAACCATTACTTAAATAAAAATTATTACTTTGTTTCTTCAAAACCGAATATTTGAATATTTTTAAACATTAACAATAATGTTAAAATAAAAATTAAGAAACAATCCATACTAATATCACAAATGCGAAAATGTGTCTGTTTGTCTGTTACCTCTTCACGCTTAAACTGCCTATCCGATAAATCGGATACTTATAGATCGAGATATAGTATAGAAATCGTTTGGGTCCCGGAAAAGGACATAAGATAGTAGTTTTTATCCCAGGTATAGGGGGGGTGTAAATTCGTATGGGGAATCAATGACCGCTTCGTATTGGGCATTTGGCATGCAGATAGTTTGAGACCCTGGAAAGGACATAGGACAGTTTTTGGCACGATAGCCGACATCCACGCGGGTGGACCCGCAGGCGGCCTCCAGTTTAATAATATTGTTTGTAAATCAATTTCACGTCTCGTGGAGTGGTGGCTGGTGTAATTTATAAGCATGTCCCATAATAAAACGAAACACACATTCATCATTTCAGCCGAGAGACGCCCACTGCTGGGCATAGGCCTCCCCCAAAGATCTCCATACCGATCGGTTCTGCGCTGTCCGCATCCATCGGCTTCCCGCGACCCTCACCAGATCGTCGGTCCACCTTGTGGGAGGCCTACCAACGCTGCGTCTCCCGGTACGCGGCCGCCACTCGAGGACCTTTCCGCACCAACGGCCGTCAGTCCTTCTTGCAATGTGGCCTGCCCACTGCCACTTGAGGCTCGCAATTCTTCGGGCTATGTCGGTAACCTTAGTTCTCCTGCGGATTTCATCATTTCTGATTCGATCACGCAGAGAAACCCCGAGCATAGCCCTCTCCATTGCCCTTTGGGTGACATTGAGCCTTCTTACTAGGCCCATTGTAAGCGGCCACGTCTCAGTTCCGTAAGTCATCACTGGCAACACACACGAATTGAAGACTTTCGTCTTGAGACACTGCGGTAGTTGGGCCGAGAATATGCTGCGAAGCTTCCCGAACGCTGCCCAGCCGAGTTGGATCCGTCGATTGACCTCTTTCTGGAAGTTGGACTTACCAAGTTGGACTATTTGTCCCAGGTAAACATATTCGTCAACAACTTCCAGTGTAGAGCTTCCAACCTTTACAGGAGTGGGTACGACATGGGAATTCGACATTATTTTCGTCTTATCCATGTTCATTTTAAGACCCACTTGTTGGGAGACTCTACAGAGGTCGTCGAGCATTGTGCCCAAGTCTTCCAGGTTTTTAGCAATGACTACGATATCATCCGCAAAACGAAGGTGAGTCATGTACTCGCCGTTTATGTTGATGCCAAGTCCTTTCCAGTCCAAAAGCTTAAACACATCCTCCAACGCGGCAGTGAACAGTTTCGGCGATATAACATCGCCCTGTCTCACACCTCGCTGAAGACGTATTGGTTCCGAGTTTTGGTCCTGAAGGCGGACTGACATAGTGGCGTTTTCGTACAGTGACTGCAGCACTTGGATGTACCGATAGTCTATTTGGCATCTCTGGAGTGACTGAAGCACGGCCCAGGTCTCGACAGAATCGAAGGCTTTCTCATAGTCCACGAACGCTAAGCATAATGGCAGGTTGTACTCTTCGGTCTTCTGTATAACCTGCCGCAGCGTATGTATGTGGTCTATGGTACTAAAGCCTTTTCGGAATCCGGCTTGTTCGGGAGGCTGGAAGTCGTCGAACCTGCGTGCGAGACGATTCGTTATAACTCTCGAAAACAACTTGTAAACATGACTCAGGAGCGTGATGGGTCTATAATTCTTCAATGGGTCCTGTCACCCTTTTTGAAGAAAAGTGTCACCACGCCCCCATGCCATGCCTTTGGCGTTTCACCCTCGAGGATGATGAAGTTAAATAGCCTCTGAAGCGCTCTCAGGACTGGTCGTCCATCTGCTTTCAAAAGCTCCGCTGTAACTCCATCGTCGCCCGGCGCCTTCTTGTTCTTAAGCTGTTTGAGAGTTACACTAATCTCGTACAGGCTGACGTCCGGGATATCTTCGGTGTAATGTCGGGTTAATTTGGCTCTCGGATCGGTGGCCTGAGTGACAGGTGTGCGTGATGTCGCGTAGAGCTGTCCATAGAAGTTTTGAATCTCGGCCAATAGCTCGGGTCGGGATGTAACCAATCTGCCGTCCTCTGTCTTCAGCTTCGTCAGCAAACTCTGTCCAAGCGTCAGATCCCTGGTGAACACTTTTGAGCCCCTGTTCCGCTCGATTGCCTCTTTAATACGTTCAGTATTAAATCGGCGCACGTCTCGGGTTAGGGACTTGAAGATCTGTTTATTGAGCTGCCGACGAGCGTCTTCAGAAGATTGCAGTCCACGTCTTTCCTCCATGAGCTTTAATGTTGGCTCAGAGATTTTCTTACTTCTTTTGTTACGGCTGGGTTTAAAACACCTTGAACCCGCCGTAAGGACAGCTTCCACGAACCTGTCGTTGTATGTGTCCACATCTGTGCAGTCCTCCAGGCAATCAAAGCGATTTTGCAGTTCGAGTTGAAAGCGTTCGGGGTTTTGGATCTGGATAGCATTAGGGCGGAGCGTAGACTTCATCAGTCGATATCGTTCGGATTTTACATTCAGATTCAATGTGCCTCTTACCAGTCGGTGATCGCTCTCCGTGTTAATCACTGAGACATCATTGAATATCCGAGTCTTAGTCGACATGATGAAGTCGATCTCATTTTTTGTTATGCCATCCGGACTTTTCCAGGTCCATTTTCGATGCAGCCGTTTCCTGAAGAAGGAGTTCATCATAAAGAGTCCCTCCCTCTCCATATAATCGGCTAGCATTTGACCACGGTAGTTCCGGATTCCAGCTCCAAATTGCCCCACTTTCAACTCATCATCGCCATGTTTGCCCAGCCTTGCGTTGAAGTCTCCCATGACAACAGTGTAGTGAGTATTGGAAGTATGTATTGCCCGAGAGATATCCTCATACATTACTTCCACTTCCTCGTCGGGGTGAGTCGAGGTCGGAGCGTAAACCTGTATAACCTTCAACGAATACCGTTTGGTGATTCTGAGTATAAGGTACGCCACCCTATTCGACACACTCCCGATTTGTACAACGTTATTCACGAGAGACTTGTGGACTAGAAACCCGACACCACCTTGGGACAGATCTTCGCCCTCCCGGAAATAGAGCAGGTTGCCGGATTTAAGGACCATCGTGTCCTCGCCCTCTCGTCGGACTTCAGATAGTCCCACTATACTCCAGCGAATCCTACTCAATTCTTCCTCCAGTTCTAGCAGCTTCTCCTCGGTTCGCAGTGTGCGTGTGTTATACGTCGCCAGGGCCAAGGTCGTATGACGGAATGCCGTCGCCACCCGGGGATTCTTAGCACCCCTGGTCCCGGCGCCTCGCCAACGCCCGTCAACGCCGGCACGGCTTCCGGTACCGCCGGGCACTTGGGGCCTTGGGTTGTAGAAATTCATGGGGGGGGGTTTGGGCTATCTCCCACCACGCTGGCCCAGTGCGGGTTGGTGGGGAGCGCCAGAGCCTCGTCTGTTGGTCGGCAGGGTGCACCACGTGCAGGTGAGGTTGGCTTGGATCCCGTGAGGTGTTGTTCGGGACCCCTTACACCCCCTTAAACACACATTGAAGTGTCAAAATTAGTTATTTATGATTTTATCAAGTTAGCCGATTTTGTCCGAAAGTAGGTACACTTATGGTCGGGCACTTTCTTTGTCAGGTTTTTAAATTTCGCAGACATAATGATTTTTAACTGTAGTAATACGCTCCCGGGAGTCTTATGCGTCATAAAAAAATAAACAAACATTAAAGACACCAGGCTGCACGTATAAGGGTTTTTTTTGTTGCAATAATTATTTTTCGCAAAAGCGAAGGCAAAGCGCTTTTCTTAAATGAAATGATCCTAAAATTTAAATAAGCAATGATTATTTTACTATTCAAAAGAACATTAACAGCAGCTGTATACATAAAGCCAGACATTACTTACGTTGCACATAAGACACGACAGTGAAGTACATAAACACAGGACTAGAAGATCACGGGAGCTCTTAACGGCGTCTCGAGCGACGATTTATTTCCTCAAACTTTAAGTGGAGGAACTCCCCCATAAATCTTCCTGCGTGTTTTCAGTCGACCAAATTATAATTCGTTGCACGAACATCATTTGCTTAATACATCACATTAATTTAATTTCGCTTGAGAACTTCGCAAGTTCTATAATTAAAGTTTTATAGATGTAAATCAATGTTTCCTTCTTTCGCGTTAATAATATTAACTTTAGTATCTGGGTCAACTTTTTTGGCAAGCCTCGTGACTTTCAGAGATTTTAATATTGAATAAATGACTCGACAAGATTCATCATAATTAGTTTTAGTACTTTTCTTTAGGTTACAAAATTATTTAGTTCATAATGGAAGTAATAGTTGTGGATAGGTATGATGTTGTTTAGAAACAAATTCGGTTATCTGTATGGGTCAACTCAGATATGCAGTTGAGAGATATCGTAAATTCTGCTAACAACTACTACTCATGTATAATTTTCGCATTTAAGTTGTTCGGGTTAAAACGTAAAGCGTAGAAAATATTGTCCTCTAGGCTTGAGTTGCGCAGTCATCTTACTTGGAGTGTGCATGGTTTTATCATATTTTTCAAATTCTTAAAAGCCTAGAATTTTACCTACATCTTCTTAAAATATACAAAATGCTTAATAAATACTATTTTTATCGTTAAAACATGATAGTATTCTGAAAATAATGTTATGAATGATGAACTATTTTTTTAATAACTTTTAAGTAACCGCTTCTGTGGTCTACTTGTGCGGCCAACTACATCAGATCTAGTGGTTCGGGTTCACGTGGGGGCATAAATTTTCTTATCGGTTTGGTTGGTAGTAGGGCTTCTAAGTCCGCCTAGCTAGTTACTACCATCTTAACTAAGACTGCCGCCATAAAAATGCTAACTGCATTTTTGTGTTTCGGCAGTTGGATAAGTAAGATAGCCCGTTCTTCATTGGTTGAGAAATCCGGGAATTGCTTGCTTCCATCTTCAATTTTATCATCAGTTATCATCAAGTTAGATGAAGGTCAAGAGATACCCCGTTATTTATAACTATTAAAAAGAACATCACAGCAATAAAAAAGTCACTCGACCGCCCCGTCGTCATGGTCTCGGAGATACACATATACTAAGCTCCATTGACGCGTGTGTCCAACGTAACACCTCGAAGTTACACTGATGTGATTTACTTGACAAGGGGGCTTTTATAGGGATCAACATTGCGTGAAGGGGATTGATTACCCAAGGGACAAATCTCACTATAATTTGTTGATAGATAAATAATTCGTATTTCGACATCAATTGCGAGACTCAAGTTGTGTAGAGTATAGAAATCTGGTTATTTGTAAGATCATAATCCCTCAACCCGATTAAGACTCCCGGGCGTATTATGACAGTTAAAAATCAATTATGTCCTGGCTTGACAAGCTAAAATTGACATCTTTTAATGGTCAATCACTTCAGTCTACCCTCCAAAAACAACATACCCAAAACTAATATATTTTCCACAGCTTAGTTACCAAGCAACCTCTGTTATTTTTAGTAAAATAATAAAAGTTGCTAGGCAACTAAACTTTAGTAAGCGTTTTTAAGCGTATGTATCTCTTTGGTGAGTTTATTGGGACTAGCCGTGTGTGTGTGAAATTCAAAAATTTCATTTCAAATTGAGTTCAAGAAATCGAGAGAATCTTTCAAACAAGCTTCAGTTTAAATGTTAACCAGCAATCAAAATACTAGTATTACTTGTACTTAGTGAACTGAAAGAAAACTGTGACTATTTCAGTCGTGCCTCCGCTACCTGAGTCTTTCACTCTCAAACGAGCGTCACGTTCTGTAATAGCTGTAACTACTTCGTAAAAGTTGTTGCCCGCATTAAGTTCCATGAATGTCGGTGGGTTAAATGTCACACCTGGCTGAGAGTCTTCTTCAGTTAGCGTTGTAGAACTAAGTATAATTATTTCTATTTCTATTAGAGGTATATTATTTCATACATTTTATACTAGGTATACAAAGATGTACACACTTTTGACATTTCGTGTGCCCTAAGCTCTTTGAAATAAGAGTCATTGACTGACATTTTAATGCTAATGACTGCTATGTACCTTACTCATAAAAGCAAGTTAATTAGGTATATAAATCTAAATTAATTAGCTTCTTTGATACTTCAACATGAAAATGGAAATGGACATTAAAATACCTCTCGTGAAACTATGTGAAAAAGTTATGAAATATAATTCATACAGTAAATCCACTTAGCTTAATTGCCCATCTCCGTCGTAATGTTGCTATTGTGAGTTCTCTCTTCTTTTATTTCTCTCTTTAAAAATAATTCCTGTGATATTTAATCATCATTATAATTATCATACGCCGATGTAGGTATGTTTGCCCGATTCTCTCAAAACATTTATCCACTTTTTATTTCGCAAAGTAGTCACCAAAATAGAATTCTCTCATTTTAGCTTCTTTAAGATACGATAATTATTATTATTTTGTTTGCCACATTATTATAACTAAACATAATTATTGTTTAATCTACAATTGTTTCAAGTGGCGTGATCTGAGGTCATGGGTGTAATTCGTTTTCACCGATGAATGTTTCGCAGACCATTCTACAAAAACCACTTGAAATAATTCGATAGTAACAATGGCATTATATTACATAACTAAAAACAGCACTGTATTTAATATAAATAACAGATGCAACTCAAACTCAGCGCCAAAATGGAAAACAGTTGTGCCAATCTAACAACAACAAAAAAACGAAAAAATGAATTTGGAACCATAAACAAAAATCATCCATTCCCGATACTTTTTTGACTGAATGTATGAATTCGTTTACATGGTGGTAACAAAACCACTTGAATGAAAATACTTATAAAGAATAAAAGATGATCTTAAAACTATAAAAGTATGCTATGAATCGGGAAATAGGTATCGTAGAGGGATGCCTCTTAAACCCCTGAAAGCCCTTGTTTTTGAAGAGCAGTTTGAATTTTCACAGCAGTCAATTTAGCGGAGAATGAATTCCTACTTTAGTTTGTGACAGCCTTGCAACAAATGGGACATTGAGATAGTGTGATGTTTCCCTGGGCGCTGCAAAATATACGTTAGGCAGAAGGTCGGGACGGTAAATCATTATTTTAAATATGAGAGGTGCTGGTAGACTGGTAAGAGACAAAAGCAGCTTATAGTGAAATATTTTTGTTTGTTTCGATTCGAAGATAAAACAACAGACTTTGAAAATGAAAATATGCAGTTCTATAATCTAAGGGTTTTGCTAATAAAAATCTAAACTAAAAAAAATTTCGTCCTGAGGCAGGGATCGAACCCGCGACCTTCCGCAATCCGGGCGACTGCTCTAACCATCTGAGCTACCCAGAACTTGAGTGAACCCTGCGAAATTCTTCTAGTCTATCTGTATTTGCGTTATGAGCTAACGTCCACCCTACAGTGTCGAAATGTTCTATTTCAACATCCGAAACGAATACTTTTTTTAGATGCTGAAATAGAACATTTCGACATTGTTAGCTCATAACTTTCGTTAGCTCATAACGCAAATACTAGAAGAATTTCACAAGGTTACGCGATAGACGCATACGAAGCTCACGGTGTCAGTTTGAAGAGTCGAACCTCAAAATATTCGGTTGGGAAAAAGTCTTTTTGCATTATAGTATGTATGAACTTGTAATAAAATCTCTTTGGCTGTACTATTTGTATCTGGCTGGTTTTGGTATCATTAAAAGTTTGGATTTAAAAAAGATAATTCCAAATTCAAATTAGGAAAATGTGTGTGTTTTCATTTGTTTTTCGTACTGTCAAGATGAGTGAATCTAATGAAGAAATTCGATACATTTTAAAATTTTACTACAAAAAAGGTAAACATGCAACGCAAGCCGCGAAAAAAATTTGCGATATTTATGGACCTAGTGCAGTATCTGTGAGAGTAGCACAAATTTGGTTTAAGCGTTTTCAATCCGGAAATTTTGATGTCAAAGATGCACGTCGCTTCGGTCGCCCTATTACCGATAAAATTGATGCCATTTTTGAAAAACTGGAGCAAGATCGGCATATCAGTAGTTACGACGTAGCTGAAGAACTGGGAATTGACCACAAAATAGTTTTGGCGCATTTAAAAATAAATGGGTACACAAAAAAGCTCTATATTTGGGTACCCCACGAGCTCACTGAAAGAAACCTAATGAACTGTGTACTCATTTGTGATTCTTTATTACGACGTAATGAAACCGAACCATTTTTGAAGAAGCTGATAACTGGTGATGAAAAGTGGATCACGTACGACAAGAACGTGCGAAAAAGGTCGTGGTCAAAGGCCGGTCAGGCTTCACAGACTGTGGCGCAACCCAGGTTAACTTTCAACAAGGTGATGCTGTGTGTGTGGTGGATTGGAAGTGCATTATTCATTATGAGCTGTTACCACCAGGCAGGACCATCGATTTTGAACTCTACTGCGAACAACTGATGAGATTAAAGCAAGTAGTTGAGAGAAAGCGGCCGGAATTAATCAACAGAAGGGGTGTGGTTTTTCATCATGATAACGCTAGACATCGCACATCTTTAGCCACTCAGCAAAAGTTAAGAGAGTTTGTTAATGCATCCGCCGCATAGTCCTGACCTTGCACCTTCAGATTTCCAGCTGTTTCGCTCTCTTCAGAATTCTCTAGGCAGTGTCAGGTTAACATCACGAGAGTACTGCCAAAACACTTGTCGGGGTGTTTCGATCAGAAGCCCCAAAATTTCTATAGCAATGGGATCATGTCCATACCTACAAGATGGCAAATAGTAATCGAACAAAATGGTACCTACATACTTTATTTAAATGTAAATAAACTATATTAAAAAATGTTTTGAATTTTCTTCAAAAATGCGAAGAAACTTTTCCCCCAACCTATTATGATCTGAGACTTAAATTCGGTAAAGTGGTTTTATTTCAAATACCTATTTCTCATCATTTATAGTTTCGCAATACACCAAAAATAATTTTACTTTGTAGTTGTACCTTAAATATTTTTGTGGTGAAACCATACTGTTTATATAGTTTGTGTTCCCGGCACGTATAGGGAAAAATGCCTTTTATTGGGAACACCTATTGAATTATAGCGCCGATCTGTGCAGCAGCTTCTATTTATACTGCTCTATTTACACACACAACCCTGGCTTAGAAAATTGCTTCTATACAGTAGAGTAGGGGGAGTAATTTTTAAATTGTGTAATAATCTGGCTAACGTGATATAAGAAAAGAAATATAAAAGGCGAAGAAATGGCCTGCGTGAAGGTAGCACCCCATTTTTGGAAATTCAAAAATCTAAAAGTTGTTCCAGGTTGTGCCGGAGTTGTGCTACGTTGTGCCGTAAAAATAAAATTGATTCAAAATTACTTTCGCGGCAAATCGAAAAATATAATTTTTTACCTAGCACCCCAAAAAATCTTATTTTTTTATTTTTTGCGTCGTTATAAGAGATAGAGATTTCATCTTCTGAAACAATGTTTAGAACAACTAGCACAACCTGGAACAATCTTTAAAAATCAAATTTTCAACAAATGGGGTGCCAGCAAAAAATCTTATTTTTTGATTTTTTCGTCGTTATTACAGATAGAGATTTCATCTTCTGGAACAATGTTTGGAACAAATAGCACAACCTGGTACAAGCTTTTAAAGTTCAATTTTCAATAAATGGGGTGCTAGGTAAAAAAAAAAAATTTTTTTCGATTTGCCGCCAAAGTACTCCTTCAATCAATTTTATTTTTACGGCACAACGTAGCACAACTCCGGCACTACCTGGAACAACTATTAGATTTTTGAATTTCCAAAAATGGGGTGCTAACTTCACGCATGCGATGAAATGAGAGTGTTTAGAAAAATAAATAGACCTGTTTCATATTTTAGTATCGTATTTTAAAAGAAGTAATATATAGGGGGATATACAGTATATCCCACTATGTTTTACTTCTTTTAAAATACTATTAAAATTTGGAGTGCCCAATTGTAGTAGTAGTAGGTAGTCCTTTGAATTGTTTTATAAAAAAATAGCATTCGTACTATTATGAGTAATAACTATTTTTATTTTTGTAAAACAACAGAAGTGTATATTTCGTATATACACTTACTAGCTTTTATCCGCGGCTCCGCCCACGTGAATATCGGTTATTGCTCCAAAATATGTCCGGGATCTTAAACTATCTCCATACCAAATTTCATCTCAATGGGTTCAGTGGTTTAGGCATGAAAGCGTTGCAAACCAACAAAATCACTTTTGCATTTATAATTATTATTTAGGGATGTTTTTGTGATATATTTTTAAGTGGTAACTTTTGTGCTTAAATAGAAAACCTACAACAAATTTATTTCATTTCACTATCATTTACAATATGCACAAGTTTGGACAGTGACATTCAAACGTATACAAGGCATTAATAGAACTTTTACCTTATAGGAGCCATATGTTTTAATTAGGTTATATTCGCAGTCGTCAAGCAGCAGACGGATTTCCATAATTTTACGGCGCCATCTCCATAAAAAACCCTATTCTATACTGACTTTGATAAAACGTTTTCCTCGAAGCTGAAGCTTTAATTAAAAGTTCAGCGATGTATCAAGTTTTTTTCATAGTTGGTGGTCGACCGTAGTTGTTAAAGTCGTTCACAGCTCTGTTATCGATCATTTCTGCTAGTGGCCTGTACTTTGGTGGGGTCATAATTAATAAAGCCATCGAGGCTAACGTGCTAATTTGATTATGGAACCTCGCACTGTTATTTACTGTGATTCACGAAGCGGATAATATGACTTTCTCGCTCTTTTTCTAGAAAATTTGGCCATTGGTCTAATAGGTAAGTTCTGAGAATCTTAGTAGAGATTCCTAGCTTATGATGTAGTTGTTAATCTAGTATTATCATATTTATGATTCAATAGTTAAGCTTTTCTATTTTATACAGAAAATATAATTATGAAATTTAAAAAATAAATCAATTTAAATATTCTTACTTTTTGATTTTAACATTATTATAAATGTTTGAAAAATTACTTAGTAATTAAAATAATATAAAACTAGAAAAATTTCACGTATGAGGCAGGAATCGAATCCGCGACCTTTCGCAATCCGGGCGACTGCTCTGACCACTGAGCCACCCAGGACTTGGGACCTGTGAAATTCTTCTAGTCTATCTGTATTTGCGTTTATGAGCTAACGTCCACCCTACAATGTCGAAATATTCTATTTCAACATCCGAAACGAGTATATTAGAGTATATTATTTTAAATCAATTCAATTTAATCAAATGAAAGAATTCATTAAATTTGAATTTATTTTTAAATTTATAATGTTGTATCTTTCTTGCAACCACTCTCTTTTTTCCCTTCTGTAATATATCTTGTCACTCCTGGTTGCCTGGAAGAGATTGAGAATTTTTATTAATTATTATTACAGTGTCCTGGTGTGCAATAAAGAGAATTTGATTGATTGATTGATTAAACTATGTAGTGGGGCGGGAACCAAACTCACCCTTTATTTATTTATTTATTCGGAAGACCAAGAGCTACTACAACAAATTAAATTATATTTGAAAGTGGGTTCATTAGATACATAAAGAGAATAATATAAGCATACCAAACTAATATTTTGCAATTTAGATTAAGGCAAATATGTTGGTCTCACCTATTGCTGTTATCCTTTCACAATGATGTTAGCGAAGAGGAGTTCTTTTGCTGCGAGCAATCAGTCGAATAATAATTTGTCGTAACTACGATCTTTCGAGCCGTTCTCTGTGCACGTTTGTTTTCAGATCTTAATTGCGGACTTACATAACACATGGTTAAAATTTTACCATAACTAAAAACTTCCTTAGTGAAATCATTTCTAATTTTCTTATAGGTGTCTGGAAAAAACACGTCAATTGGTTCAAGATGAACTTGCCAATAATTTGGCTTTTAGACCCCGCAATTTCTTCCTTGGACCACCGTCTATTTATTATTAGGTACAATATTTCGTGAACATTCAACTAACGAAGTGCATTAATGGGAAAACTATTGCCTTTTCTCTAAAGGAAAGCGTTCAAAATAGAATAAAACGACGGTATCATGCCAGCATTGAGCCACTCGAGCCGAACTTCTCTCGTGAATATGCAAGGCGCTACCGGCCTACCGCCGCCGGCGCGCTATGTCGGCCAACACCCAATCGTTAAAAGCTAGATTAAAAGACACTGGCTCAAAGACGAAATGGTCCTTTGATTGTTATCCCTTGCTCTATTCATTGTTATTAATTACTTTTGATATTAAAGTTTAATCAACTTCTTAGTAATAAATTGTAAAATACCTACGTGTAATTCAAAGTTTTTTTTGTTGTTGTGAAAATCAGTTTAAGTTTCGGTTTAAAAGTCAGTTTTTAGTATTGTGTGGTAATTTCTAAAAATAATTTTCCATCATTTTATATTGTGGAGGGAAACTGACGTACTAATTCATAAAAATAAAATTCCTACTTCAGACTTTTTAGTCTTTGTTTTGAAGAGAATTAGAGCTGAATTCAAGACTAAAAATATGGTCATTGTTTTTTATTCATATTTAGCTGAAAAAACCCCAATATTACTTTCATTCTTATTTTCAATTATAGTGCTTTCCCTGCATGTGATACAGCGATAGTAGGTATATCTGTAAGATAACTAGTAATCTAGCTAAGTAAATTACTATCCGTTTGAAAATCAAATGGAGCCACAAACATGAGCCAACCATTATACGAATGTATTAAAACATAAGCGTTTAAGCGTTCAAAATAGAATGAGGCGTTTCAAAGTATAGCTCTTCCGACGTAAAGCCACTTGCGCTGAAACTGAGATCCTCTCTTGAATATGCATGTCGTCCTCTCAAGCCTACTGCGGCGAGCACGCGGCCATCTTCCACCATTCAATCTTTACCGGGCATGGGATTAAGTTACAAATTTTACAAAAGAGGTGGTCTAGTGGAAATGATTTTCCAATTTAAATATCTTATGCATATAATTCCGTATGTTATTATCATAGGGAAAAAATGCAAGTATTAGTAATAAGAGCTGCACTAGCTATCTTTGCTTAAGGACTCTATTATCAACCTCTTATCATTCGGCGGTGTGGAGTAATTTGCCGTGGTTTGAATGAAATAAATAATAAAAGTTTCTAATTTGTTTAAAAATATAAAACCTACATTTAGTTCTTTATCATGTTCGCAGATTAGCAAGTCCTTGAATGCCTACAAAATATAATTTGACGTTGAGCCAGTTTTGAGCCTATGAATATACAACTAGGGAAAAAGAGAAAAACTTTTTAGAGGGTCCCTGTAAGAAGTGTTGCAAACGTCCGTCAACAGCCCATCTGACGATAAGCGGTTACCAAGTCTTGGTAACCGCTTATCATCAGATGGGCTGTATTCTTGATTGCCATCTTGGTGGTATAAAAACAAGTAAATGTTCATAAAAACTTTGAAACAGATTTGTTTTCGTATATTATTTCATTATAATTCGATCTTGTTTTTAAATCGGTTTAAATTAATTTGAAATCTCATTCTAACAACTCCACTGATTAATGGCCACATTTTTCTTAACCGTGATAAGGTATTGTAGTAACCTAAGATACTGGCCAATTTCTCTGAGTAATGGTCTCTCTTTTGTAAAGGTAAGTCCTAAGCGAAACTTACATATCCGACTTGCATTTACAGAATTTTATTAAAATATACAATTTTGCGAAGTAATTGAAACGCACGGTAATCGGTTGCTAACTAAAATAGCATTGCAAAAATACACGAAAAGTGAAACTAGTTAAAAGTACTTATCTGATGTTTTCTTAACCTTTTCGTTTCTTAGCGGACAGCCGTCGCTCACAAAAGCAACAACACAATAGACAGTCTATTGTGAAATATTCTGATACGTGGTTATTTAAAGGATTAAACAACACAAACATATCTGGAAAGCACCTTAAATCTCTTACTTGCAAGGGAATATTTGGTGGAAGCAATTTATGACTAAAGACCTAAAAATCTAAACTTAAAGAAATAAAACCTCCCAAAGTAACACTGTCTCTCGTATCATGCTAGCAACTCTAATGAAATTCAAATAAATTTAACGGGCTTTCAAAAATTTTATGTTTAATTTGAACTCATAACTTAAATTAATTTAAACCTTGTGAAAGTAAAGACAAAGTATAGTATAGAGTCATTCATTTTTTAACCGACTTCAAAAACGATGAGGTTCTCAATTCGGCCGGTACGTTTTTTTTAAATAAGAAAATATTTACCAAAAATACCTATTATTACTAAAGAATGAATTGAAACTTATTACTGCATAATATTATTCAACGGCTATTACGCTAAACTAAAATAGGGGTAAATATCATTACAATAGTTATATTAGCAAACAAATTGACAAGAGACAAAAGGCTAGGTAAAATGGAATAACTTGTCGCACGTTGAGAGCACGAGTGACATAATCTTCCCCCATGTCTGAAATTAAGATTTTGTTAAACGGATATGTCCGCAACGTTTACAATGCTAGTGGCTGTTTAGCACGTGGTAGAGTTACGTCACTCTGACTGAGCTTTATCGTGAATATTCATGCGTTTTCGTATTACTAAGAATACATGATAACAGTGTGGCACACAGGAGACAGATTTGAACACTATACTCTCATTGAGGCTTAGAATCCGTCGTAATTTTAGGACGAATTTAGAGATACGTATTTGTTTTTTTATTGTGGTAATCAAATTATAATTTATATCGATATAATGATGCTACGAGTACCTATTTTGCAAATTCGATGGGATAGGTAGGTATTTGAACAGGCCCTAAGGTTCAAAAACTTTGACATTTTAATAATTAATTTATAACTAAATCTGTCAAAATGTAAAAATAATTTCTGGATTGATTATTTGAGTTATTTGAACCAGATCCCAGACACCAAGTTGCTTAAAACACCCCTTATAAACTTGCCACTTATAATATTATATTTTGAAATCTACGTTGATTATCAATTATTTTAATTTAATCTTCAGGTACTAATAAGTTTTTCTTTAATGTTAGGTGATTGCTTAAGAAATCTCCTATAATTTAGGTCGATGTCATAGGAGGCCGCCTTATGTAAAATGAGTTAAAGTGACAATAGATATTAGTTTTAAGAGTATAAACTAAGGTTGGATACATAACTACACATCAATTCAGCATAAGCAAGAATTATTCAGCATAAGCAAGAATTAACGACCAAGGTAACTGCTATTTCATGAGTAGATGGTTTGTTTACATTTGTAACAGGAGCCGATTTCCCCTGTAATAAAAATGTGTCCGTTAACCTCCATAAATTCAAACAGTATGCATTGCAATATTGGCTATTTGTCAATGCTATTAAATGTTTCATCCTGTTGAGCAGTAAAGTGTTTTTTATGATATGTCGAGGCATTGCAATTTATCTATTGTAACTAACAACTGTTTTTATTTTTTATGAGTATAAAATTCTGCGTTCTCCTTCTTCGTATTATTTATTTCACTTCAAACCTAGAGTGAAATAAAAGAAATTGCTTTGAAGAAATTTCTTTTTAGCAAGACGGCCGCCCAATTGTACTGTTTTTGTGTTTGTAGCCTTGTATTTGTTTATTTTGTGTCATGTGTGGAGCACAATATTTATTTTTATTACTTAGGTAATCGATTGAAAAAAATGCCAAAGAAAAAATTTAAAATCCTTTTTTTTTTCTTAAATAATAGTCATCACAACAGTCAGGGAAAATCTTTAAAATGTAGTTAGGTAAGTACATAATTTTACAAACGACAAGAAGCTTAATAAAGCCTTCGTACCTCGTGGGAAATCTAGAAATATGTTGAGAAATCGTATCTCTGTGTGATTCTAAGAGATATAATTTTCGTTGAGATTGAAATAAGATAATATTGTTTACGCATTCAGAATAGTTCAATGTGTTTTCTTTATTATAGAACCACTAACAACATCCTATCACAACAATGATATACTTAACATTGTTGCTCTCAAATTATGATCTTCTTAGTATTGAGTTATATTTTCGCGAGCACGCGCATTTTTCGCGTATTTTTTTCTGATCTTCTTCTGTAATTAACAAACTAACAAATATTTTTTTAAAATGTTATTTTATTATTAACTATAATGTGAACCAAAGACTGACCAAGAGCATGTAAAAACTTATTAAGAGGTGCTTAAGAAAGTAGTATGTGAAACAAAATTTCATTTTTGTAGCCAATCAACCTACTTTCGAAATATGTTATAGGTAGGTTTTTTACAAATAATCTAAACTAATGAAAGTTGTTTTTAAAGCATTACTTTAAAAGTATTTAAACTAGAAAAAAAAACATTTATTCAGGTGGGGACCAGACCCGAACCTTTCACAATCTGGGTGTCTGCTTTAACCGTCTGAGCTATCAAAACATCTAACATTTGTATAATGTTAAAAATAAAATTCAAAAGAATTAATTAACATTTAGCAAAAAAAACCATGGCTCAATATCTAAAAAATATATTCTATCTAGTTAGATTTTGCCGTTGCTAGGTATTTGTTGTTTGCATGTTTGATTTTCAATTTAAGGCGGCTCCTATCAGAACAAAGAAAGGAAGAAATCTACTTATCTAATTTACTCGTACTTTAGTCATTTTACGGAGTTTGCGCTAGCCGGTTTCCAGGAACAAGAAGAAGCCGACTCCAAAAAATACCTTTATATTATTGTAAGTAAGCCAGTAAGCACTTTAATTTAGTATTGTCTTATATTTTCGCGAGCACTACACATTTGAAATAAAACCAATTTTGCCGGATTTAACTCGCGTTTAATTAGATGTTACATTGTTATACACCCGACGTTTCGATTACTTTACAGCGATCGTGGTCTCGGAAGACTGAAGATGTCAATTGTCTTTGATAGGTTTAAAGTTAACCTCCGTCACTTTGTGTTATATTTTGAGCGATCCGATTCACGCGTCCGGAGCTTACGGCAAATCTGTGACGACCACGGTGTCAGTTTGTCGGACAGTGTGAGGACGGGCTTGGGACTTTATTATTCGCATGATGGGATACCAAGCTGGTGGTACACTCCAACCATCTGGTGTCTGGTGGTACTTTAATTTAGTTATTTTTGACTTTTCAGTGGTTTGTATGAGTTTTTTTTAATAATTTGATTGAAATCCTAATAAATCGAAATTTTATTTGTTAAGAATGTTTGAGTAAGATGATCATTGTAATATCCAAATCCAACATGTTTCGGAAAAATTGTGTGTTCTTCGTTTTCACGTATCAAAGTAAATGCGTTTCCCGTAGCAAGCTACAGCACCAAAGTGACACGCTGTACAAAGTAATAACAACACTTAGTTACGCTCCATTACATACAGAATGTCTCTTCGGATATATCTACAACATTGTAGTAGCCGATAAGCGCACCTTTTCCTGTCAGAAGGTACATGCAAACACAACGCTTTAGCGACTGTTAGAAGCGTTGTATTTGCGTGTATTCTTTTAATATTTTGTCATCGAGTGCAGTGCGTTCATCGAAGTAATCCGTCATTAAAACGCTGCACGTAGTAAGAAGTGATAACAACACTTTCTAAATTGCTTAAGTGGAAAGATATCGGTTTCAAAGATTATCGATTTTTCCGTTTATCCTCTGACAGTGGTAGGTGCGTTTCCTGTAGTAAAGATCTGGAGCATCAGTCACTGGAACATTCCGTACTGTATAATATAATTACAATGCTTAGTTGAACGCTACATTTTATAAATAAAACTAGATGACAAGAAAACTGATGCCCTACCTGGTGGTACGTGGCTACCGTTGCCTACCGATACCTGCAATTACAAGGAAAAAAATACTTGGTATTGCAGATGCGTTTATATTCTGAGGCCTACCCCGATATTTACACTACCTTTATCTTTAATCCGAAATACAACGGACTGTTTTACGGCCGAAATAGGAATGCCAGTGGTACATCCCCTGACGACCCACTTCATTTTTGCGTGTATCCTCTGACAGCGCACAGAAAATTATTGATTAGAGTATGTGTTGTTTTCGTGAAAGAATTATAACCGAATGTTTAAGTCCTTACAGTTTATTACAATCAGTATGTCTAAGGTCAGTTGTCACGAGGATCTGCACGAAACCACTCGCATATTTACTTGCCTTATCCCTGTCATCTCACATTCATCTTGTTGAGGAGAACCGTTGTCAGTCAAAGCAATTTTCGTTGAGAGGCCATTATAGTGCTCGTAGTGGAGTCTGCTCTCGGCCTTTTCATTTTATATTTTTAATACTTAGGACTGACCGTAATCAATTGTAATGGTTGGCCTTTGCCAGCCAGTGAAATTGCTACTGAAATTGTATCTTGTTAAATATATCGTTTAACCTATTTTGTCAATCTTAATACAACATACTTCGACCCATTGTATGTTTATTTTTATGAAGACTTTCCGTTTATAGTCTAATAAACGGATTTCAGTTTCCATTTAAATGTCGAATGAGATAAATTAGTTATTAAAAAATTACTATAATTTTAAATCAGTCGCCAATTCATTTAAAAAGAAGCCTGAATTCTAAGTAAAATAGAACATCATAGAATGTCGTACCCTTTTCAGAAGTAATTTTTCTAGAGGATCAAATCCCTACTCAAATTCTGAGCTGAACAAAACAGACAAGCCGCGCTATTACTGACCCCCATTACAAAATCAAAAGATTTACATCACAAATCCATTTTATAAATGATACCATTCAAGTACCAATCGACCAAAAAATTAGGGTCCGGACGTGGCGTTGAACAAAGGACATTGTAACCCAACCCTTTTATAATCAAAGGCAAACGGAATCGGGTGCTATTTTAAAAAGAGAATTTATTTGGAAACCTGTTTATTTATCACTTTGTTTATGAAAACAGTGAAACCGAAAAGTTGTTCTGATTTGTTAGAAATTACTGTGCAACATAAAATACAATGAGTACGTGGTATAGAAGAAATAAACGACTACGAAACAAATACGTATATTCCTATTTTCCAAAACAATATAGGTTACCAGCAAACAAAGTAGCAAGACAACAGAAATGTCACGTATTTATTATCAAAAACAAACAAAGCTCGTATCGTTTTCGTATTAAGTAAATCAAATAGAGATTCTCGTGGACTTGGCTACAAAAAAATGTAAAAGAAACCCAAAGGTCAAGTTGTTGGCAGCTTACTGTCTGACGCTTGCCAAGTCAAAGCGATTGTTAGGTTTATAGCTCCCTGTGTACGTGTTATAAACAGATTTTGGTCGATTACTGCGTAATCCTTAGCAATTATCTATTTCTTTTAATTTTCTGCAGAAAAAAACGTGAGTAGCGGTTATAATGCCAGACAAATTTTTTGATACTGATATACTTAATTTATTTAGATAATATGAAAATAAAAAGGGTTATGGTAGTATTTATTATTGGGGAGGACCTCTTCCTTTATATGAACGTAGACTAGATTCGTCGTTCGGGGTTAAGAGTGCTGGTGATATCGATTTTAACTGTTTTTTATTGATTATATCCGTTAAACATTAAACCTGAGTACACGGTAATAAGTTATATATCTGACTGACTGTTAGTTCTAAGTAGAAATTATGATTTATTCAATGTGTAAGATTAGCATGCTAAATAGTTAACCAGTTAGGTTTTATTTTATTTTATTTAAGTTTATGATATCTATAAACTTAGGCACTAAATAATCTGATATATAAAATTTTCGTCACATATTAAGTTACCATACTCCTCCAAAGCGGCTTGACCGATTGTCATGAAATTTTATATGTATATTCAGTAGGTCTGAGAATCGGCTACTATCTATTTATTTATTTTTGAGATTTTTTTTATGGCTAAACAACGTTTGCAGGGTCAGCTAGTAATCTAATATTAAACTTTATTACGAATCCATATTTGAAAATAAATATGCAAATAATACGCTACATTTTTTTTCTTATTTTAATTTGTTTTTGCTTTTAATGTACTGCTGTGTGTATTCATATTACATGTCTTCTGTTGAGTAAGCCAGGCATGTTCCTAAATAAATAAAGAACTCTATAAAATTGACGCAAATATCATACCCAAATCTACGCCTTCAATGTTTCGTAAACTTTTCACCACAAAAATATGAAACTTATAAGTGAAACACAAGAAAACACTTACCTATCGAATTACTTGTTCAAATACTCATTGAATAGATTTTCACATCAAGTTTACTTTTAGCCTCGTGGGGATGAAGCAGCAGGCCACTAAGATGTTTACGTAGTATAATCATTCGAGTAATCAGTATTCAGCGAGCTGAATAATCGTGCTACGATTTCCATAATCAGAACGGCTACTTAGTCCATAGCAAACAATCCTCTTACTTATTCCCTTCAAGTTAAAGGTAGTTTTGTACTTTCATCTATTGATCCGGAAATTGTTTTTTATTTATTTGGATTCTGTATATATGTAATACTTGCGTAACAATAGATGATTAGATCCCTGTCTGCTTTAGTGGTTTAACCTCTGTAAAGATTAGATGGCAGACGATGCGTTAAGCTACTACTTATCTACATAATATCTCTACAGACATTGGCGACTAATATCATCTCAATATAAATACTTCCAACTGCTGGACACAGGCCTTCCTACATGGGACCAACAAATAAAGGTGTTTTATTTAGGCCATAACATCAATACAATCTTAAGCGCTTTCAGTAACAACCGGGACCAAAGAATTAATATGGCAAGTCACACATTATGAACACAGTTGGTTTTTAATTTCCTTATACTCCCGGGGGTCTTACGCAGCTTAATAAATTAACGTGCTTTCCGAAGCACAGGAGGAACTAGAAATCACAATTTTTAAGTCTAAGAACAACCATGGCGAAAGTTGCTTTATTTTCGTTTACGAAACCACAAATCGAGTGTCCGTCTTCAAATTAAGATGGTATTTAACATTTATCTGAGATCATATGTAACTGACGAAATGAAAACACAACGTGTGCAAACCTCCAACAAGATGGACCCATTATTTGGTGAAGGTCGCAGCCTCTGAATGCGTGTAGCGCATGACCGTTTGTCGTGGTCGTAAAGTCTTCTCTTTGCCTTTGTTCAGCAGTGTACTACGGCCTCTGGATAGAATCTTAATGAAGTGGAAATTGCATCTGTGAGCTTAAGTCATTTTATCTTCACTAAAGGAGCTGCTGTAACATTAACCATTTGTCCCTTTTATCTCGCCAGCGGACTCACATGCATAACAAAACGCGCCTGTTATGTGGATTCTTTACTGGCTTATAAAAATAGCTACACGCTACCTAGCTTAATACAAAACCAAACGGCAACTCACGATTAACTCATACAATTCATTAAAAAAATGTAAGATATAATCTCGAATTAAAAATATTATTTTCTAAAATACTCCAATCATCTTTTCAGACGTACAGAAACTGATTTATATAACTACTTTAAATGCTTTTGCAAGAAATTTTTGTACAGTTCAAAGGGATGAAGGGGGATAATATACCTAGATTTCATATAATACCAATATCAAAAATTATTTTCAAATCTGTAAAAAAATCGAAATGAGTAATAAAAAAATCAGGTTGTTAATTTATATCCCAGTAGTAAGTACTAGGCAAGCAAATTGAAAGAAAAAAGTAATTTTGAATATGCCAAAGCTTGATTTGTATCACGAACCCTTTCCACTCTCACATACGTACCACTTTGTAAGGTTATATTTTGATGAAATAGCTTTTATACCGTAAGCAATTTAGTTGAATCGTTTGATGTATTGAAAGGCTCTGATTTCAGTTATTTTAAATCACCTTACTTTTTTGCACTATTTATTACTGTTTATCATTTTTATTATTCTATTTTAGTATATTTATTATGTGTCAAGTAACCATAGAGAAATTTAATACACCGGGAACAAGTAACTCTATACAAAATGAAAGTTTCGCTGTCAATTTCACGAGAAGTCAACCTATACATTATTTTAAAAATAATGTAAACCTTTTTCAGTAGATGTGGTAAAATAGTGCTTTATTTTGATAAACACTGAATACTACAATAACACAAAAATGTTTTCATGTATGCTTGAAGACAAACTTTATGCAAACAAATTGAGCGTATTGGAGTCAAACGAAACAGTAAAAATGGTTGTAATGTAATCCAACTAAAACGGCGTTGGGAGAGGAGATCCAATTAATCTGAATTAGTTACCGGAAAAAATGACCGACAGCTTATTACGTCATCACACAAACGACGCTACAACAGCCTTCCTGTTGTGTTGAGTACAACTATAACCCGACAGTAATGAAACATCCCAGTATTTTTTGTTTCGAATGTTATTAAGACTTTTTTTATGCCACCAAGAAAGACGCGGCCTCTTTCTGGCCTCAACTTCAAGTAAAATGATTCCTGAGAACATATCCTGTTTTACAAATGGTAAAACACACATATATTTAGTGTAAAAGTCGCCATAGACTTCAGCGTAACGTTCAATAATCTTTTGAGCGTGGACTTGTCAGCAAAAGGTCCAATCTGGCATCTACTCGCTCCAGCCAATAGGTGGCAGCAGTATTTTAGTAATTGTTGCCCCGAAGCGGTACTTCCCCCGCTTCGCTCTATTGAGGACACCGAGCTTCTTGGATGCTAGCTCTACCAAATCCCCTTTATGACTGCGGAACTGAACATCACTGGAGATATCGACTCCCGCTGCTCCTAGAGATGGAAAGGGGTGTGTCAAGGAACTGTGGACTCAAAAGCATCAAATGGTTTTCTTGACAACAAAAAAGACCCCCGTCTCCGAAAATAATGCTTTCTCAATCAGTACTTGTTACCTTTAACTACGCAGGAACTCAAAACTACAAAGTTATGTTATTTAGCTGCAATCTTCTGTAAACTGGAGGTGCTATCAGTCGGGTGCCCGAATTCGGAGTAAAAAATTCCACCGTGCCTTGTATTGCTGATGAAAATTAGGAAAAAAGAGAATAGGCCTTACACTGAACTGGTCTTAGTACTGAAAATCAAGTTAATTCTTTATTTTTTAATTATTTTGACGTCCAAACATTATATGTATGTAAATAGCTGTTTAAAATGACGCCCTGGTCCACTAGGACCAGGACGTGACATGACGTGAGTTATGGGCCTTCCCATGCTCTCATAGAATTCGCGCGGCCTTGCCCTCAACTACCTAATTGTGGATACCCAACGTCAACGTAAATTGACATCTATATATCGTATCGACTAAGATATTTAGGACCTACAAGGCAAACTGGAATACAGAATGTCTCATTTTCTACGTGGTCGTAATTTAACTGTATTTAATATATTACAGTGTTAAATAATTTTTAACAGTAAGAAATGTGTGAAAAGAATGTCATCATCATTATCATCAGCATTTCAGCCGAAAGACGTCCAATGCAAAAAAAAATGTATGTAATAAAATTAATTAGTCAGAGGAAAATATTTAAAGCATTTTCAAGATTACATTTTGTTACAATTAGTCTAATTAGCCCGCCGGTATCGCACTTTAACTGTCAAGTCTCAGATTGTTGACTCAATTAGTTTTTAATTGCCATATGACCTCCAGAGGTCCTACGCGGCTTGAAAAATAAATGTAATTGTAAACTAATAGTCGCACGTGGTTCTAGGTCTCAGGCATAATACAGAATGTCCCGTAACTAATGCAAACATAAGGCCGCGATCGTGAACCAAATTATTTACAACTAATTAGAGTGTTTTTGAAGCCAAACCGGTCGTAAACAAGCTTCTTTCATACAGTATCTTAGGTTACCTATCCGGTTGATAGTCCAAAATATTTAGGTATCAAATTAATAAACAAAATTGTCCCATCGATTTCGGAAGTAAATCGGAAGTAACTCGGAAGTTACTTCCGGAGTTCCGGTACAGCAAAAAAAAATCTGACTCTCTAACCAGACAACGTAAAAATACGCAAAAAATACTATCGTCGAGGAGCTCGGTGGCGTAATGGTTTGAGCCCTTTGGTTTCGATTACGAAAACAAAGCAACTTTCACCATGGTCGGTCCCAGGATGGGTCAATAAAAAAAAAAAAATGTTATCTCCAGCTCCTCCGTGCTTCGGAAGGCTCGTTAAGCCGTTGGTCCCGGTTGTTACTGCAACCGCTTTAGCCCACCAACCCGCATTAGGCCAGCGTGGTGGTGTTATGGCCCAATCTCCTCATGTGTTTCTCACATGTAGGAAGGCCTGTGCCCAGCAGTGAGATGTATATAGGCTGATGATAATGATGATGATGACTGTCGTCGAGCTAATTAAATAACAATTCCAATGATATATTAAAATGTATACATAGTAGTAGTATATATATACGTAAATTGGACGACAACTTGCCGCAGGGGGTAAGTTGGTCGTCACCCGTCCTTCATAGTCCCTCTTTTTACATAGTCGGTATGAATCCTTATCCTTTATTTTATAGTTAATGTATAGGTAATTTAACTAGCTTTCTATTATGATAAGTTTTATCATAAAAATACTTCAGACAAAAATGTAGATCATGAAATTATCTACAAAAAATGTATCAATACTTTTTTCCTACGAGCCACAGTTTTTGAGATATAACGATTCAAAAAGTTGTAAAAGTTGTAATCGTCATGAAATGCATGAGTACGCCACGTATATACATCTCTCAAGTACAACCAGCTTGTCTTCCTCCAACCTCAGTTGCTGCTTATCAACATCTTTTTCGGGTATATTACCAAGTTCGAGTGTGGCTTGGTTATCAGCTAGACCCTACAGACTGGGGTTGGAAGTTGGTCAACAATTCATTAGAACCAGTCCAAACATAAAATGAAGTATTTTTGATGAAAAAAATTGATGCTCCAATTTTTTCATCATTTTCTTTCTTTATTTGTAATTGCTACAATAAAGTAGTCGTTAAAATGCATCAAAAACATTAAAATGTGATTAAAATAGCTTTCTCTCCTCAACTGGAAGTTTGAAAATATTTGTAAAAATATTCTTTCGGATCATTAGAGGTCTTAACTTCAATGAGTGGTGAGAAAAACGTTGCTATAAAAACGTTGGAAAAGGAAAAAAAGCGGTCAAGAAAGGTTGTACCTACAGCTCCGGTGGCGTAGTGGTAATCGCGTCTGGCCGGTAATCAGGAGACGCGGGTTCGAATCCCGCCTAGAGCATAAAATTATTTCATAATTTTCTTTCTGTATTTGTAATTGTTACAATAAAACTTTCCATCCTTAAGCTCGTTGAGCCATTGTAAAAATATTTGAGGATTTTTTGAAAAGCCTAATAATTAAGAGATTATTGGCGATTTTTGTTTGCATGAAAAGCTAAAAATTGCTCTTACTCGGAAAAAAACTGTTTTTTGAAAAATCCTCTGATAACTGTTTAGACTAGCTTGATTTGCATAAATATGTTAAGTTTTTTGAGAATCAGTTTGTTTGTTCCTATATTTTCGACTTGAAAGCTTGTATAATGTATTTGGAAAGTGTAATCTTTATCACGAACAAGAATAAAACAGGTTATACACATACCGAAAAATGGCGGAAAGTAATATATAATTAATATGCATACTATTTAGTAACAATGTGTTGTTGAGAAATTAATTCTATTGATGATCGCATCCTATATTCCCTAACAAGTTAGATCGAGTAAAATGTAGGAAGTCGGGAGTACAACATCAATTTACGGATGTGGACTATCGCATTTCGGATGTCGTTCCATTAAGAGCCTACCCTAATGGCTTGCGTAACTCGACAGCTTGACGTACGTACGGCTTGTATTTTAAAGGTAATATTATTTCTTCTTTAAACTAAATCAAATTCAAAGTTTAGAGTTAAACTCCGCAATAACGACTGCAACGAACTGTGAAATCCGGTCAAGTACATCACTTTGCGGGTGACATGAGCTTTGCAGTTGACACCTTTTGGAAATGCCTTTTAATGCATTGAAACAATGCATTAAAAGGCATCTCTCTTACCTACATAGAATCATTTTAATACTGTTACCTGTTCACCATTGGAATGAGACGGTAAATAAAATTTAAAGACTCTTTGGGATATTTTTTTTTTATGTTCTTCTGTTTATTTTCGGTCCATTTAATTAATATCCTCATATGGAAGAGGTGAGACGATTTGAAATTATATTCATTTTCGCACAAAGGTATTAATTATGACGTTCATAATTATTGCTTAATGCAGCTCTAGCTCTATAGCTTTTTTGATAACCCTTAAAGGCTACTACGGTGTTTTTACACCCGGGTGTGTTAATTTTGTACCTACTTATATCTTTTTGTTTGTTTTTAATGCAGCGCTTTGAGATTCCGTGTATTCTCGTAAATCAATAAAAGCCATTGAACAAGCGGGGAGAGTAGTTGTGCGCGAACGCTAGTCAAGGGAATACTCTGGCAACTCGGTGTTTTTTCGCCCATCATAGTCATTGTGAGTAAATGAACTTACTTTAATTAACTTTTTATGTGTGACTTTTAGTTTTCACATGTTATATTAATGTTAATGTGTGTATTCTATATAAATGTTATTTTTATTCCAGAATATGTATCGGCTGACCGAGAAATAGAAGACGCACTGGCATCGGATTCAAGTTTTTCCTTACCCCTTCAAAATTTCCATAATTTTGAAAGCCCCTTTTCACCAATTTGAATACTTTTATTTTTATAGAAAATAAACCAATAGATTAGAAGACCAAACGAACACTATCCGGAATTAGAATACATAATAAAAATAGTGTGATATTTTTATTTTTATTTTTAATTCAAATGCTTTTATCTGGGTATTTTTACGCCCATTGTAGTCTTAGCTAGCAGTGTACTAATTCATAGTAGCCTTAAAGAGTTAAACATAATTTACAAATTATAGTAGTCGTAGCCGTCTTAGCATTGAAAGATTAAGCAATCACATCCTAAAAGCACGGACGTGATCATCATATTATGACAATGAATTGGTACAAAAAATTATACAAATTATGTTGATCTTAAAACATGGCATTAAGATACTCACGAATCGTATTGTTTGCGGCAAAAAAGCTCTTGTTTATTTTCCGTTCATCATTACTGAAAATACTTTTAGTACTTAACTTAGATTCAAATTGAAAGAATTTCTAACATACCAAAGATATAACATAATGATAGAAATGGAACTTTATACAGACTAACAGAAAGTTAAGACGGTCGACAACGGAACTCGGAAAATCCTGATTACTGTCATAAAACTTCGCCACGTTCCACCAACGGAAAATCTCACGACCGCCTACTCACAGTACGTCGATTTACTCACTCAACACGAGCAACGTGTGAAATGGCATCCCGAAGGTAATCTCAATTGTACTTTATCGGCAAAGTTTCGTTCCGATTGGTTTTTTGTCCATTTCTTTTTAACGGTCAATTTTGGGGGCGCGTTACAGCTCAGCGTATTCTTTCTGAGTTCTGGTTCTATTTACAATAATGACATTAGTAGCGAGTCGAATGGTTTGATGAACTAAGACCCGTATTCACAAACGATACTTATGTAAGTGAAGAAGTAATACTATGCGAAGTAAGGCATTTCTCAGTGGGTTCACTATGTAAAGCCTTTCAATTCACAAACAATACTCAAACGAATCTTTACTATGCGGACGCATAGCGTTGAATATAGCTCTGTGATTGGTTGATTAGTGTTACGTAGTTCACTTCATTGACTGACATTTCAATTTTATTGTTTATTTAGCTCTGTAGTGATTACATTCTCTTTGGTAAGCTCGACACTATGCGTTGATTAATATAGCTATCAGGCTCCCTTAGCGTGTTCATTATGACAAACGCATAAGTAGTGCCGATTGTCACTCAAGTATTGTTAATGAATAGGAATTTGGCACCCTGTGCGTCTGCGGACACTGTGAGACCTCATAATGTCGTTTGTGAATACGGGCGTAAGTGTCATTGTCAGTGATCATAACTTTAAGAAATACTTACAAAAATGTTACCAGCTGTCGCAAGTAATGCGCCTAAATAAGTAAGTAATAAATTTCTGTACCTATGCATTTGTCAGAATACGAAATCAGTGTATGTTTCAATTTACATCCGCCAGTTTCACATGTCTTCAGATCAGTCTTTTGTGTTGTTTGTAGAAAACAAGCAAGACAAAAGAGGTGTTTCAAAAATGTATGGAGACCAGGCCAGGTCTATCTACTGTATACTGAAAAATCGGTAAAAATATGCAGAACAGTGTTCAATTGTCCATTTTCTTTTTATTTGCTTTGTTGCGGGGTACAAAATTGCGGGAAATTTTTATTGAAAAAACTGCAACACTGACAAATATTCATCATGGCGCGTATCTCATTTTGTTGAAGTTTAGTTGACTTCCATGTCGCCCGCCATGTTGCCATAGTTAATAACGGTGAAATCGACAAAAAATTTCAACTGTTGTACAAATAAATTATGCATGAAAACCAATTATTAGTATTTTTCACGGATCCAGGAAATTTTTGTGATTTTTTGAGATACTGTACATATCTGGTAGGCCGGATATAAAACATCTCCTTTATGGTTTGGCAAGCATTCACTAAGATGCACGTACCAAAGAAGTATGGTTTGGTGTCTTCGATAGTAAGTACACTCAGATGGATCATAAAATGCGCGTTCAACATTCTTTTCCATAAAAAATGTCTACTGCAGGGCAATCGATCTTTATGGCATCTTTTAGATATTTATGTAGTACTTTACACAAAACTTTAAGTACTGCATTCTAACGGAACAGAATTCAACGTAGTTGAATATAAATGCTTCTTGTCGACATGGACTTAACGACCCAATTTCCTTCATCATTCTACATGTTATGGAAATGACACTCGACCCCATAGATTTGTAGGTGTTCACTCGAGGCTTTTGGCCTAACTAACATTTAATAGATTAATAATGTGTGGAACTGTTTGTTTGTTAGAACTAATATCATTAAACACTTTCTTATCAATAGAATCACCATTTCCACTTTACTGTTGATAACCGTGTAACAGATGTCAACCACTTTTTTCCTTAAAAACACAGCTCCACATTATGATGATTTTAATATTAAACTAGTATCTTTTATGCAGCCATTCTTTTTATTTCCTTCTGTATTATTTATTTTCATTCCAAGTTCTCAAAAAAAGATTGCTGCTTAGCAATAAGGCGCTATTGTATTTGTTTTTATTTCGTCGTTGTTTATTCTTTTTGTGTATTTTTCTGCAATAAAACTTATTTGGTTGATTGATTAAAATTGAAATGAGAAGCATAAGTTGTGTACAGTATGTCCTTAGAAATATACATGATAGAATATCTTCATTTGGCCGTTGTATGTGTGCCTTTATCTATTACCTAAAATTGACTTAAAAGTCTACATATTCATTTAATATAAAAAAATATTTTTAAACAATTAAGTCGACTTCAAAACATTATAAAGAAACAACTAATTTAAATGAAGTAGGTCTTATAAAAAGGTATTTTTTGGAGTCGGCGCTTCACTTTCTTTTGTTTCGTACCAAAGTTTAGTAACAACCCCAAAAAATAGGTACCTTTTAAGATAAGTTACTACTTACTTTATTTTCATCATTTGTTTCTTTCTAGTGTTTTAAGGTCGGTTTAACTTTTTAAATTATTTATTTCTTTATTTTTTTATTTCGTTTAGTTAGAGCCTTACTGTATCCCTTTGTACATGGGAGATACTCCTCATGTATATCTCCCATTTAGGAAGGCCTGTACCCAGCAGTGGGACGTATACCTATGTAGGTTTATGAGGCTGATGTTGATGATGATAGCCTAATTGCATATCATTGAACAAATATGCATAATCACATGTTTAAGTGATTGATACACACTTAACTCTCTATCTCATAAACTACTAAACCGATTTTGATAAAACTTACACAGTTCCTCAAGTTTGACTATATCGAGTCCAACAAAAAAAAATGAATTTGCAATCCCACTTATAGTTTTTGAGATATGCGCGGGCAAACATACAAATGTACAAAAATACAAACATACATAAGTACATACACTCATAAAATTTAGTACAAATGTTCAGAAGCTTGTATAGATTACCATACACAAAAACAGTGCGATTCTGACTACTCGAATAATCGAGTAGTCTAGATCAAGTGGAGATGACATAGATTGGGTTGAAAGCGGTGAAAGACGCCACGAACCCCATTGTATTTCGCACAAATTATAATTCTAAGCCTCAATCCATAATGTTTAATTTAATTTAATATTATTTAAATGTATTAATATTATTGCTTAAATCTTAGATAATTATGTAATTGGGGCAACCCGTTTAATTATTAAATAAATAAAAAAATAAAAAAATGATATTATAAACTTTTTAGATAGTGCCGTAGGGTTGTAAAATTTAAAGTCTAAGAATTGGCTAACGCATCATGCGTGAAAAAATGCTAAGTGGAATTCTATTTGTTTAGTACCATAGGTAATAAACAACAAAGATTGAAGGTTTTTCTTATACAACTTAAATGACAAGCAAGCAGACGGCTCACCTGGTGGCAAGTAGCTACTGTCGCCTATAAACATCTGCAATAACAAGGAAAATACTCATTTTTTAAATGATTATCATATTGAATGAGTGTAGGTAGGTAAGTAACAATAGTGTCATTGAAGAAACAACTGAGAAAAAGAAAACCTAATTTTCTAGCTAGCGGTTCTCATTTTTGAGCTTATTTCAATTTAATTTAAAAGAACACGAACCTTATATATGAGTAAAGAGATTTTTTTTCATCCTTAGAGATAATATTTATCTAGAGAATAACGTTGAAAAGTTTACAGTTAATCAATAGGAAATCTGTCGAAACGTCAATTATTCGGTGGATAAATAATATCTGAGAATTGAAAATTGGCCATAATAGATTTATTATACGATATCAGTGCTACCGCCCCGGTTGATTGCAGCACAATATGTCGCGCCAAAGATTTAAATTTTGTTGGTAAATTGTTTTCTCGTTTTTGAGTTTCAAACTTTATGTTATGTTAGTTAGCACATATTATGTAGGTATCTACAGGATATGGGGGATGCCTTTGTCCAGCAGTGGACATCATAGGCTGATATGATGATGATGTAGGTATCTATGCATACTTTTCGAAGAAAAGATTTTTTAAAATGCTTAGCAGGACTTCAGAAGGGCTTGTCTCATAGAACGCTTGATTTTGATTAGTAGGCTAGGAGAAAGTATTTTTTTTTGTATATAAAAAGCACGACTAATGACAGAACAACACCTGATATGAAGCTGTAAGAAAATTAAAATTAAATTGATTGAATTTTTGGTGTTACAAGCGTTTATATGCCACGGTAATTGTTTACCATCAGCAAGACTAATGCTAGTTTCTATACAGAAACTTGTTAGTGCAAAAATTAAAAAAAAAAAATGAAAAAAATTGTGTTATGGATACTAGATAAAGGATAAATATTAATAATAATATGTATATAAATATTAGAAATGTACTAAATAAACATATAAACATCCATGACTCGTAAACAAATGCTCGTACTCATCATACAAACATTTGCTACGACTGGGATTCGAACCCGGGACCTCTTGACCGAGTAGCCTGCATATGGTTATTTAACCCGGCTACAGTATTTCTAATCAATGATATACACATCTTATGTCATACACATAAGATTTTCACGGTTTTTTTAAGTAAATTAATCTGTGAAGTACTCACATATTAAACTACAGTAGATTTTAAGAGACGAAATTTTGAGCTTGCCGTTTTGAATTGGTAGATTAAAATAAAATAATTAAAAAAGTCTATAATTGTGAAAATATCTATCTTAGACTACCAGTTCATTAATTTGAAATATTTTGCTATTGACCCCATATAATTGCCTCTGTATCTCTGTGATGTTTTTCAGCCAGTTAAAATATTTTTTTGCCACTTCTCCTAGTTGAGTTTTAAGGAAATGATAAGTTATGTTGGGTTCTTACAAAAAATAACTGCTCGCTAGCTGGCCCCAATCATAGACAAACTTTTACTATCTCCTTTAATCATAAGTTTATCCAGCAGAAATATAATTTTTGGGTTTCTCTTGAATTATATCCCCGTCCCGGTTAAAGAAATTTAAATTTCAAATGTGATCATATGGATATTATAAGGAGACTCGCGCTCTACTGAATCTGGTTTGTATTGAAGATGTTCGGAATAGGACGCTTCCCTCATAGTAAATTATAGTGCAGTACTATTTTATAAATATTAACTTGAAATATTATTAAAGCGGTATATATATACATATATATTATACAACTAGATGACAAACAAACTGACGGCCGACCTGGTGGTAAGTGGTAATCCCCGCCTATAGACACCTGCAGTAACAAGGAAAAAATACCTTGGTATTGCAGGTGCGTTGTCATCCTGAGGCCTAAGATGAAACGCCTTCCATGCCCAGTAATTTCACTGGCTACTTTTCTCCATATAAGGCTTAGTGTTTATTTTTATGGTTTTGGTTCAGATAATTTATGTTTAAAAAGCGGGTTAGGTACATAAATGGTCGTAAATTTTGTCTGTTTGCAAAATTTTAAGTTTTTTCATACATACATTTCGTAATATACATTTTGATTTTTCGTCTTGTTCTTTACAATCTTACCTATATAATTTTCCCTCTTCCCAGTAGTTTTACCGAGTTTTAATTTAAGCTACTGTTGAAAATTGCAAGAAGCTAACGCCAAAAAACTTTTAGATGGTTGGAATAACTATTACATAATGGCCGATGAAATTTAAAGATCAAAGTTTCCTTACTGTTGCTACACTACTGTGTTTCCGGAGCGACGCCAACTTGGCGCTTCGGGACTTTTCCGTGGTTATTGCGTATTTTCGTGGAAAAAAGTCTTCTTGTCAGACGTAGGAAATTCTTATGAAATCCGCCTCCCGGGTCCGCCTTTTTATGATAGCATTAGCAGTGAGTATAACTGCTCACTACATTTCGCTGATTGTATTATATAAGCTAGCTTTTTCCAATAGAATAATGGTAAACCGCATTTTAATAGCAGCCGGCTCGACCTTTCATCTGTATAGTAAGTTTTTTAGCATAAAAAGTTTTGAAGTATGAGGAAAGTAATAACTAATCACGCAGAATCTATTTTGAAACATTATTGCCACTTATGCAACCTATATTATCCTACGATTAGGATGGTCGGCTGGTCGAGTAGTGAGTAACCCAGCCACCCAGTTCAAATCCCGGTTGAGGCAAATGTGTTTGTGATGAATACAAAGATAAGTCATGGATATATTATTATGTATTTTTATTAAAAGTATATTTTTAATTTTAATTAATTATAGATTCTTTAGGTTCTTTTCGCTATCCAGTATCTATAAAACTAAATAATTATGCTTAATTCGGACAAGAGAAAAGCTAAAAAATAACAAAACGAAGCATTTATTAAGTAATCTACTGAAAAAAATTAAAAGAAATGACATAATTTTATGTTACAATCATCGACATAGGTGCAAAAATACGTTTCCGTGTGCAAGATTCGCTTTACTAAACAAAACCGTTGCATTGATTGAGTTCGTATAGAGATGCACGGGTTACGGGGAAAAGTCGAGCGTTTCCAATCAATTGAGAATCATTGGACTGCAGCTAGTGACCGACTTACAGGCTTTATCTAAGAATAACTAGCCTATATAGATTAAGTGTTGTAAATGTGCCTATTAATTCATAAATTTCCTCTTAAGTACTTTACTTTATTAAAAACTAGTTTTAAAAATTATATTCTCAGGATGTAATCTTTATGTATACCAAATTTTATCTACGGTTTTAATGTGTTTATGTACCCCTACGTTAATGTGATTTGGATGTGTTACCCCTATCGCGTGTTCAGAATCTAAACTTGTAATAGGGGTTGATACCGATGATAATACGTTATTATTGAAGATAAGGTTTGCTAATCATTTAAGAGCTTGTATGACCACCTGCTTTAAGATTTAAATTAGTTAGATAAATATTTTCAATGAAAATATTTATTTACGCAAATAAAAATGTAATTCACTAAGACTATGTACCTATCCCAATATCCAGAACCAGAGAGATAGCTCCGAAAACGAAATGACAACGATAGAATTGATTTTGACAGTTTTATACTTCTATAACTTTAACTTTTAAAATCCGATGCTTCGTTTGTGTTGTTTTGACAGTTTTATACTTCTATAACTTGAATTGATTTTGACAGTTTTATACTTCTATAACTTTAACTTTTAAAATCCGATGCTTCGTTTGTGTTGCCCTTTTCGAGTAAGCTCTCTGACTGCGTCCGGTCTGTTCTACATATTTGGCAACATAAGCTGATAAAATTACTATCGATCGTGTCCCTTCGCACTTTTGAATCACACCATAATTGAAACATTATTCTTTTTTTATTGCTGTCAAATTGGCTCTTAACCCGGTGTTCCAATTAATTAAAACGTGCCGTCGGGACTTGATTTTTTTCTTATAAAAGAAACTTTTATGCTTCTGGACGCCGTTGTTTCGAGTTTATTAGGATCTTATTAAAACTTGCAACCGTTAGATGGTTTGGTTCTGTAATTTTCATTAAATTGTTGAATATTTTGTTTTATGGACTTTGGGTTATGTTTGCAATTCTATTTACATGTTGTTGCCTTGAACTTTAAATGAAAAATAGAATTAAATCTCATTTACCTTTACGCTTTAACGTTTTACGAATATAGAAACAGTATATATACATTTCACTGCTACGCACAGGCCTTCCTACATCGGAGAATCACATGAGTGTTGGGGCCATAACATCACCACGCTGGCCCAATGTACAGACGACAGCACATCAAGTGTAACAGTAGCACTACGAAAGACGCCTCTATTACGAGCGGCGTAAGGGCGGTCTCAAGGTCAAACTGTTACGCTTGATGTGCTGTCGACTGTACGTATGTAGCGGGAAAGTGGTTGCAGCAGTCATAAAGAATAATCAATGTGTTCTAGACCTGGGATTTTTTTCTTTCGAATTTGGTATATTCCTTTAATCAGTGAAACCGTCGATCGGCTGGCCGAGTGGTCTGTGTCTTGCTATACAGGTTACAGGGGTCCTAGGTTCGAATTCCGGTAGGAGTAAATGTTTATGATGAGTACGAGTCATGTATATTTATATGTTTATTTAGTTTATTTGTAATTAATCACATTTTAATGTTTTCGATGCGTTTATAACGCCTACTTTATAGTAACAATTACAAATAAAAAAAGAAAACAATGTAAAAATTATATGCTAGAGGCGGAAATCGAACCCGCGTCTCCTGGTCCTGGTCACCTAAAAATGCTTGTAAAAGTATTCTTTCGGATCACTAGAGGTGTTAACTTAAATGGCAAGGTGAGATATACGTTGCTATAAAAGCGTTAAAAAGGTTAGAAAGCGGTGAAAAAATTAGTAGGTTACACCTAGCGCTCCGGTGGAGTAGTGGTAATTGCGTCTGGCCGGACCCCAGGAACCCGCGATTCCCGCGTGGAGCATATAATTTTTACATCATTTTATTTTTTTATTTTTAATTGTTACAATATTTATAATTACTAAATATATAAACATCCATAACATTTGATATTATTATTATTAAATGTGGAACGCCACTAAAAGTAGCACCGTAGCGTAAACACGCATTTTTTTCGATGGCAACTCTTATCCCTGATCCTGTAAAACTGGAGCCATGTAATCCGTTGATCCCGCCCTGGCCCGGGTTTAGTCTCGTCGCGTCACTTTGAACAAAGATGTCACGTTCGTAAAATAGTTCCATCAATTTCCAAAAGCTGGTTGGCTTATGCAAATCTGTCTTATATCCAAATATGCATCTGAAATCAAATAGTAAGAGTTTATAACCCACAGCCTTTAAGTTTAGTTTTGGCATACTGGATATAATCTAGTTCACAATAGAAAAATAAAATAATAACAAATTACACTTGGTTTTTAAATTAAAAAATTAGGGCAATCCCTTGTCATTTAATATCTTTACATTGTACTAACGATAATTATTATTACATTTTACATTGTATAAACGATAATTATTACGAAATCTGTGTGCTTAATTGGCACCTTAGTGCTATAAATAAAGAAAATAAGAAAAGTTAACTCATTATTAATAAATTATGTGTTCTTAAATAGTTGAGTTTTTCTACAGAATACTTATTTATTTCGAATCTTTATTTATTTTATTCGGCTAGAATAGTCATCGTGCAATAAATAATTCTTAGTAAAGTACTTCATTTATTACTATTAAATGAGAAAACTCGTGGTAGGCACGATACGTGAATAACACCTTAAAATAAGCCTAGGGGAAGCGAGGGAAGGTCGTTCCGCACTCACAGTAATTAGACGTGCGTACCCGAGAACCGCTTATTTCAAATGGAATTAACCATAGACAGGCACCGTCGGCAAGTACAAAATTATAGTAGCAACGAAGGACGTGTAGATACCTACCTGCAATCTTGGGTTTAATTTGTCGCAAATTTTAATGGAGCAATCTCTGTTACGCCACAATAAAAGTTGAAGAAAACATTAAAGGTTCTGCCACACTGCTGTTTAAAAATGTTTACAAACATTTTCTAACACTAATACATTTACTAACAAATGTTAAGAATTGTTACATTCTGTTAGGAATTGTTAAATGTTTTAAGTGCTCCTACGCTGATGGAAAATGTTTACAAACATTTATAATATTTGAAATTATTTAACAACATAACATTTGGCCTGGATTATATGTTTACAAACAAGTGATGATAAATGTTTTATTTTGTTATAATTTGTTAACTAGTTTAGAAATGTTTACTAACATTATCTCACATGAAAACATTTTCTAACATTGTGATCGTATGTTTCTTAACAAATGTTTACCAACGTTTTTAAACTGTAGTGTTGCCACACTGCACCTTAATATTGCCAGTAATTTAAAAAGAAATACGACCATCAATATATTTTTGAAGCAATTACCCGATTGAATATTGAGTTGTTTAGTATTGTTTTTGAAAGTTAAATATTCATGCGCCCTGTTAAACACCTTTTTAAGGAGGCGGTTAGAATACCTCATCTTATGTTTAGGGTTGCTGATTATGTACTTGAAGCGCTGTATTTTATGCCAAGTATATTTACATACATTGAAAATCTTTGAGCGATCATTTCGCTGTGAAACACATTTTCACGCGCGGCTTCCTCCGACTCGCATGTCGTTTTATAACTTCACACCAAGATTAATCTGCCTGACTCACCTTGCAACGAGAATATATTGATCACGTTTACTCCATCAAACAACTTTAATCCTGTAAACATCCGGAAATTAATTTTTATTTTTATTTATTTATTTTCACAGTATATTTATCATTACAGTAGCACGAACATTTTAAAATTTCGATTCGTAATCGTATCGTTCACATACGCTTGAAATTTTAAACAAAAGCCAGACAAAAGCTAACGTAACTACATATGATGGCGATTAGAAATTTAAAAGTGTTCATGCTAGGGGTACAGGTATCAATACCTAATACGATAAAGCAGTATAGTTAAATACCATAGCTTATTATATACAATGTTATTCTTGGCAATATAATTCTGCGACCGGGTTGAGGGTGTGAAGAGCGAGTGTTTGGGGTGCTTCGTTCAGGAGGTTAGTTCTTTCGCGTGGCACTGCCGATAGCCGCGGTTTCCGCCGCCGCCGTCAACCTACGTAATTTCGGGTACGTTTAAATATATACCTGTTAACATCTCTGAGTTGAATATTTTACCAATTAATAAAGGGGGAAAAAATGGCTCCGCATGAGTTCTCTTTTTACTCTAAGTTCATCGTATCCCACCATACCCAAGATAAATAAACTGGATCCCAGGGAAATAATCCTCAAGTTATGATTTAGCACGCTTTGGTGTTTTAAACATCTCAACTACTTAGTATGTTTGAAACAGGTCTGACAGAATTTTCTCTGATTTCAATTTTTATCATAAAATTGTATTATAATAAATAATTACTAACATCATTTATGAAAAAAAAAACCGATAAAAACACTGCCTTTGCCAGTTGAATGAAATATCCGAAAATCCAATGGGGACTCTTTTTTACTCTGATAAAATAACGACTATTTAAATATGTGTAAGGCGAACTGACCCAAATTGGCTTATCTTACTGGAATTAAATTTAATTTCTAGTTACTTTTTTAATACAAAAAGGTGTGAATGCTAAAATATTGAAGAACTGTACAAAATATAATACAAGCTATTGCAGGTAGAGATGTGCTAATATAAGGTGATGGATGGTACCAATTCGTCTCTGGCATGTTTGATGTACGTACATCTAACCCTTTTTTCTCATCGCTCCTCTCAACCTGACTGTACCATATTTTGAAGTATACAGATTCTATGTATTTGATGCATTCAAAATTCCATGGATTGCCTGTCAATCTTTGTTAACAACGGAAGCAATTGCCAAAAATCGTCAGTCTTTTTGTTGAATACTCATCGACTAAAAGGCGAATGTTTCTTAGCCAGTCATTTGTAGTAGTTAGTGAAGTATTAGTAGGCTGATACATTAGTATATTTTTATGGTACATTTCAAACACACACAATGTACGAACATATCGATGAATCAGCCGGTTACTACACTGAAAAGTTATTTAATTTTGTGAGTTTAAGCGTTCTAACAGATTGACAGGTAATGTAGATTTGGAAATAAGGTATGGACACTTGTGGATTAGAAAAAGTTAATTTTCAACTGTTGATACCGTTGCATTTTAACTATTAGACATTAGTTGTTTAGACTGTATGACAGCAAACAACTAAGCTCAAAGCAGTGAACTAATAGTTTTACTAAACACTTAGATATATAGAGACCTTATAATAATCTATAAATGAACAAAGATCGTACTTCATAAGAAGTTTGCCATTTTTTTGTACACAATCCTGTCTTTGTACCCAATAAAAGGGTGTTTATTACGCACTTTTGGAGTTTTATGGCGATAGTTTTTGTAGTGTCCACATAAATGTAGACTTTTATACGAATAATCCAAATATATCTCATGAAGCCAAATATCTGTAGGTTTGCTAACTTCCCCCAACACTTAAAAGGTATACCTACCTAGTGTGTTTTTTTTTGTAAGAAAGATCCAACTTAACGGGAATATAACGAAAATATAATGAGAAACATTTCGTAATACTACAACAATAAGTGGAATATTTGTGTATTTGCAAGTTACAATGTATCTCGACGCAAAATTATCAAAGACTATAAATAAATAAAAATTAATAAATAAACGTTTTGACTCCGAATACCCGTCGGATCATTACTTTGGGTACCTATATGATTCATCTTCTTTAGAAATATAAAACTTACAAAAAGATAAGAAAAGGTTCCATTATATTCTTGTATCAATTGTAATCTGGGTCACTGGGATCAATCAAATCGACTATACATGAAAAACTTCATTCTGTCTATTTTCATTTGTCCACAAAACCATGTGTCCAAATAGAGTAGATACAAATTCTTTTCATTATGATTGTGGACGACATGAGCGTGAGGCTTATTACCTAAGTGTTAATAGCAGGTCCTGTATATCTTAATAACTTTGCCTAATGTGTATATTAATATCAAAATGTATAAAATAGTTACCGTTACAAAATAATCCCATACCTTAATAAAACAAATAATAGGAAAATCAAACGAACTTATCCGTAAGTGACGTTTAATTGATATTAAACGATGTGCTTCGCCCGAAAGATTACAATTATTTACTTGTAGTAGCACACGTGTATACACTGCCATCGTACACAATTTTATAGCACCAAAAGAGCAAGCAAAAAACATAACTGTTTTTTTTTCTCTGTGGGTTAGGTCTTGTCATTCATACATGTTTGATCATAGCGGTGCGGACTAAGAGATTGTGAGTTCCCCTTCTGTGATGTTTCTAATAAGGTACAAATAGAAAAATAATAAAACTCACAACATCTTTTTTTCTGCCGAAACAGCTAGAATTCTAGAGAGCTATCAGGACATATAAATTAATAATAGTGGAGAATTAAGGTAGGTTGTAATCGATACTAAGCAGAAGATTTAATTTGATCTGAAATTTTAAAAACAAAACTTTTATTAAGTAATAACTTTATGTATAATAAATATTCTTATCAATGACGACCCGCAGTTATATTGTCATATTGGATTCAATAGTACCTACTGAACTACAGTATATCACATCAGTTTCAGTTAGCCGCAATCTCAACACATAAGAAAATATTAGATTTTCGTTACAATTCTGATTAGGCCCTTAGGCTTATACGTATTATACTCGTATATACGTTGTACACTTGAGAAAGGTATCTCATTAATTACACACTGATATTCGTTGAATGTTGAGTGCTTTGATAATTTAATTTCTATGCAATCAGATTAAGTGTTTAAACACTGATAAATGCGTTCAGCACATTTCAACTGTTACAGAAGTAAAAGATAGACGAGATAGTTAATAATGTTTGTTAAAAATTAGAACAATAGCCAATATTTTTTTCACGACAAAAAGAATATAAAATGACATAAAAGCCTAAGCGCAAAATATCAGCGACTCGATATCTGATATTATGTTTTAAAACAAAGTTAAAGAGTGTAAGAGAATCGTTCATGAATCTGAAGAACTTACTCAGAGAGAAAAAGCTTTTATATTGTTTATTGTTTTAACTCGAGTGTTTTTCTGTAAATTTCTTTCATTATTTTTATGAAAGAATTTTACAGAAAACCACGCATGTTAATTTGATATCTTTAGATAATTTTAGTAAAATAGTATTTGTAATTGATGTAGGTTTAATTGAACTGTATCGCAAATGACTTGGATCTATTGTTTACAGATTTTTTAGGCAAGCCGTACATTAAACTAAACGTAAGTACAATATAACTTTTGAATTTTCTAAAACACGTCTTGATTTTTATAATTTTTCCCATCCCATTATAGAAAAAAGTAAAAAAGACATATGCACTAAATAATTATCAAAACATCGCTTTATAAAGAAAAGCCAATGATCTAATTTCTAAAGGAAAAATGTTGGGCCGAAAATATTTCACTCTACCGTCCCCGAGCTTGTACCCGTTTTCGATCTTCAAATTAATTGAAAGAAAACAGGTTCGCGAAAATTGTCGTCCGTCTCACAAAATGGTTTGGATAACCGAATAAAAATGTTAAATTGCTGAAACGGCTTAAATTTGTACTCTTGTGTACTTAGCGAATTCTAAACGGATTTAAAAGTAACACAGTGATTGAAATTGTGAATCGCTAATAATCGCCATTACAAAGAGATTATTCTAAATGGAGAAGCCTTCTAACTGTTGTAAATTACAATTTATTTACACATAATTATCTACTTAGAGTAATCATTGTGAAATTTGTGAAAGAGCATCAATTTCAAAAATACAGTTAGTCGCCGTAAATCGCTGTTAATCTGTTATCATACAAACAAAAAATCCTATTGAACTCGTAAATAACTAACTTAAATAAGATAATCGTTGAAATTGCTTACTTGTAAAAATTTTGTATCTCAAACTCTGTTTCCTTATTCACTTTGGAATAGGAATAATATTATTTGCTTAAGCAGTATTACAAACATTTACAAAAATATGTTAAAAGGTAATATGTTGACACACTGTGCCTAAAATGATACCCAAATGCTTATATTCCATTATCATATTAAAATATTGCCGCAACACGCTGCGCGGTTCAAACACACCTTTTATGTCCTGTGATACAAAAAGGACCTGTTTTTTTATCCGATTATAAAAAAAACAGGTTCATTTTTTACTACTGGACATAAAAGGTACCTAATGTAAATACGTTTTTCAAAAGCTTATCTTTTTAAATTAAAGTAAGTAGTATTTTTTTTGTCGTACAGTAATTAATGAAGTAAAAATATTCTTAATTTTTGATTTTAACATTATTATAAATGTTTGAAAAATTACTTAATAATAAAATATAAAACTAGAAAAATTTTACGTCCTGAGGCAGGAATCGAACCCGCGACCTTTCGCAATCCGGGCAACTGCTCTGACCACTGAGCCACCCAGGACTTGGGATATCCCTGTGAAATTCTTCTAGTCTATCTGTATTTGCGTTTATGAGCTAACGTCCACCCTTTTTTTTTTTTTTTTTTTTTTCGGGGAGAAATCTGTTTACAGACCTACCCGTCGCTGGCGAAGCGACGGGCGTGTGTGGGGGTCGCCCAGCGCTAAATGACACTGGGAATACCCACTAAAACTCCCCGGTAACTCCACTAACCTTCGCGGGGGTAGCCTAGGCTCTGCCGAAGCAATTTCACTAGTCCACCCCCAGGCAACCCGGCCTTACGTCCAGGTTTCGCGCCAATGGAGATTACCCAGAGTCACATGGGTAATCCCAGACGTGGCGGCCTATGCAATGCATGCGTGGGGGCCACCCACGCATGCGGCCGCGCCTAGGGCGCAGGAAAACGGGCGATCACCGCCCGCCTCCTTACACCCACCCGTCTACGCCGGATTGGGGCGGCCAGAGGATCCTCTTCCCGCTCCCTCTCCGCTGCCTCCTTCTGCGTGAGCACAGTCTCACAGAAGGAGGCGACAGCCTCCCATACCCTCTCGCTACCAACCATGGCCCTTACCATGGTTGGCAGTGAGAGGTGACCGCCACCGAGCGCCGCACGAAGTTCGCGGCGCTCGTGTCGCCAGGCCGGGCACTCCACAAGGGTGTGCTCAGCCGTATCGTCGGGGGAGTCGCAGTGATGACACCGCGGCGTCTCCTCCCGACGGGCGATACGGTACAGGTAGTGACCGAAGCAACCATGTCCGGTCAGCACCTGTACCATGCGGTAGGTAAGGCTGCCCAGCCGGCGCCCAACCCACTCCTCCAACACCGGACGAATTGCTTCAATCGTCCGGTGGCCGGCTGTTGGAGTGACGAGTGCCTCCCCCCACTGGCGCAGAGCCTCCCTCTGCGCCAGGGTGCGGATCCGCCTCACTTCGTCAAGGTCGGGACGCTCCCCCCGCTCTCTTGTCGCAACCCGGTGTTGATGCACTCTGGCCAAAACCAGGGCATCAATCTCCCACGGGAGCGTACCTGCTAAAACGCAGGCAGCCCCATGACTGACCGTGCGGTAAGCCCGCACGGCCCGGATTGCGATAACCCTCTGTGGCTGTCGTAAGAGGGCCCGTGTACGGAGGGAAAGGCACTCTGCCCACACCGGGGCTCCATACAGTGCCATTGACTTTACCACCCCGTGGTAAAGTCGACGGCACGACGAACTGGGCCCACCCACATTTGGTAGGACCCGTCCAAGCGCAGCTGCGGCGGCGCAGAGCCGAGGAGCGAGGAGCTTGAAATGCTCCTCGAAGCTCCACCGAGGGTCCAGAACCAGGCCGAGGTACTTAAGGTGCACCTCGACGGGGATCCGCACCCTCTCCACTCGGACTTCGAGCCCCGGTGGGGGTCTGCGTCTCGGGGCATGGAAGGACATGGCTCTCGTTTTGGTGAGAGCCACCTCCAGCCCTAGGAGGCGAATCCGCCGGACGATCATGGTTGTGCCGACCGACGCAAGTTGGACCGCCTCCTCCCATTCACGCGCCCTTGCTGCGACTAGCGTGTCGTCCGCGAAGCAGACGACATCCATCCGCGGCGAGCTAACGTCCACCCTACAATGTCGAAATATTGCGAAAGGTCGCGGGTTCGATTCCTGCCTCAGGACGTGAAATTAGGTATTCTAGTTTTATATTTTAATTACTAAGTGAAAATAGTCAAAAATATTATTCAAATTAATAATAGTTAGTTATTTAGGTTAACTTTATTAGAATTAGTTAACAATTGATGGTTATTATGGTGAAATACATTCTGTTACTTTTGCGACAATATTTATATTAAAGTACTTTTCAAATATTTTTTACACTTTTGTAATAGAGTCTATCAAAACCATATTACATTAATTACCTACTTTAATGTCCTTTTTATAGCGTTTGATAAGGTGTATGTATATTATAAACATAACGTTGTGATATTATCAGGTTAGAAAATTTGACGAAGTTAAAGTGACAAAGAAACAAAAATGACTAAATATCCTATACTGTCGTAATGTTTTTAAAGACAAGTAAATATATTCATACGTTTCATAAATCATTATAAAATAAATCTACAATAAAATATAAAGAGACATCATAATTTAAGCGTTTTTTATTTTATGTATCTATTTCCACCAATCATTATTTATTAAAATCTAACCAAACGGGTGACACTGAAACGCATAAGTAATTTCGATTGGCATACATCATATTATGACATAAAAATAAAAAAGCAAAATTAAATAAATATTATAATCAAATAATCAAACCTCAGAATTGTTGTTTTCGATAATATTGTCCAGAATGTAGGTAGTTAGTTGGTTGTGGTATTTCAGCCGCCACAAATACGTCACAATTAGCATTCTTAACTCTTTTTTATCTACTTTTATTAGTTTTATTTGTTTAAATTTTTTATTTTAGTATGTTAATAACATTTAAGTGACTTGATGCGATATAGACCTCTTTAGTGGTGAATATTATTTTGAACTCATTGCCATGGTCTTTAATATATTCAACTTTTGGCCGTGCTCATGAAAGGCATAGAAAAATTAAGACTAAATTAACAATCATTTTTATCTCACAATTATAGGCTAGATTCAACCCGGAGCCTCTATTTATGTAGAGAATTACCAATGCACAATATAAAGCGATAATTATATTAAAAATAAGATGTATAGAAGATACTAAGTAGTAAGCACGATGATATTTTTGCAGTAAGTAATAATAGTTGATAATACTTGGCGGCTGGTTAAAGAGGGCAACGCCATCTACCTAGACTAAGTTTCTAGACAATTTGTTACAAATTTCAGTTCGGACTACTTAAGTATCCTTATATATCCAATTTAACTAGTTTAGTAAAGATTCTCTATCCGCTTACGGCAGGAGTACGTGATATAAATTAATATTCCTTGTCTAAAATATTATAATATCCATGATTATGTAGTTCAAAGCACTAATAACACTTAGTGCTGCTGGTTACAAGCACACTTTATGAAACCATTTATTTAAGTTGTCGAGATTTAATTAACATGTTTTTTCTAATTAAATTATCAGCATTCATTTGGCAAATATTAAGAGAGATATAAGGCATTGTAGTACTACTCACATAAATAAGGTAATATTTATACCTTAAAGACGCGTTATGTTGGAACAAAGGATTTGTCTTCTACGCTCTCAACATAACGCCTCATAGGAATATATAGGTATATACCTGGGGTGAGAACCGAAACCAAGTCCTTTCACAATCCGAGTGACTGCGCCTAGGTTCAGGTTCGGTTCCCTCCACACCGAGATCTGGAAAAGCAACCAGGAATGCATGCGACAGACAGGTGATGGAACATGAGGTACCGTGCGGCACATAGGCCGTGCGAATAGGCGGTGTTAACGGCACGCACGCTGCCGCAAATAGTTGTTAATATAATAATAAATAATACTTACAGCCTGAAGAGCTGCTCTACCAACTTGGGCAAATCCACAAATCCACACAATGTTCCGACCGCAAACTGAATCTCTTCGAATGCCCTTCTGACTTCCTTCCTTGATAATTATTATTTATACTACTAAAGTGGTAATCAAGCATACGGCCCACCTGATGGTAAGCAGTTACCGTAACCTATAGACGCTTGCAACTCAAGAAGTATCACTTGCGCGTTTCTCGCCTTTTTTGAAGGACCCCATACTGCACTCATTCGAGAAAACCTAGATATTTGTCAGAACTTGCGCTTTATAGTATAGTAATAGTATCTGTTCAGATGTGAAATACCGCCTCGCCTTAGAGAGAATGCCGAGTTTTTTTGCGGCAGTACTTGCAATAGACTCTATGTACTCACCGAAATTTTATCTGGACGATATCTCCATGCCAAAAAGTTGCAAATAGTCGGTGACCGCTATGGATATACCTCTCAAAGTCGTAGTCAGATGAAAGGACTCCGTTTAGCGGAAAATACACACGTCTGCGTTTTGGTCGCATTGCAATGATTGACATCACCCCAATTAGAGACTGCCTGTAGAATCAAATTGAAGTGTAATCAATTACGTGTGTGTTCAATTGATTTAATTAATTTGTTATAGCCTCGTATGGATATCAGAATGAAACATTTTTAAAGGGGGTTGTAAAATAGTTTTAAGTTTTTATCTTTTAGTATCCCCATCGATGTTTTATTTTATACTACATTTATAAAACCAGTTTCAAATTATTATACCTATACATATAACAGGCAATTAATATTGAGTTATAGGGTATACTTTGGATATAAGTAATCAAATATGAATGGTGTTTACTTGTGAAACAAAATATACCTAACAAAGTTAAATATACATACAAGTTCAATATACGGACCGTGAACATAAACAAAGGTATACACTGCTGACGTAGGTACAAAACAGTAAACACGAGCATTTCGAGGTTTTACTTACTTTAGTCTGCGAGTACATCCTAAATAATTAATAAGGTGCGTTTAACTAAAGGGGCTTTTTCGCGAGGATAAATAGGTTATGTAGCGACAAGTGGGGCCAGAGACGGCCAAATTGATCTCGACAAGAACCGAGACCTGAGAAATGTAAGACAATAATGAAGATAAATTAATTTGGGAATCTCTCAGTGGGAGTAATAAGAAAAATTGCGGGCACACTTTTTCTTGTGTAATTAGTATTTAGTTACTAAGCAAATATAATTTTTACTCATTTCTTTTTGTTTCTCATCACACACCAGCAACTGTAAGTAAATTTGGTTTACAATATTATTTGGTTGTGGAGACTGGTGATCTGTGTTAAGTATAAAGTTATATACTCATATTACAAATGATCAAGCTTCCACTCTCTAAAATAATTACAATAATTAGACAATCATCGATTATCGTTAACACACTATAAAAAAGTAACAAATAATTTTAAGCTCCAAAGATTTTATGACCTTCGAAATGAACACGTCATCTTCTAATTTTTGTTGTTGTTTTGCAGTCGTAAGTAACTATAGTATAGGTAGTATAGTTACTTACTTATAATATAGTCATCCTAATTAATAAATGAATAAAAGTGACTTTGGCTCGGTAATTAGTATATAGAAAGCCTACAATTTTCATGTTGGTTACTTAAGGTAATTGCTTTATTTTATCTGTTATAGATAATTATCTATATTAATTATAATTTATTATTTATTTAATAATTTATGATTTAAAAAATACGAAAAATTCAGCAATATTATAATTGTAATATTGCTGAATTTTCCGTATTTTTTTTGTATTTCTGTTTTTTGAATACGAAAACTAGATTTTCATAATTTTTGGTACCTACTCTAAATGTTAGGAATTTTATTATATTGATAAATCAAATTATTTATTATGTCGGTAAAGATGACTGCACATAAGTGTAATAGTTACACGATGAAGGCCACCTCTATAATGAATGGAGTTACTAGGGCAAACTCGAGCTCAAACCGTTATGCTTGATGTGCATCGCTTAATTAGTTGCGGGAGAAATTTCGGCCTAGATCTGAACAAAAGCATTTTTAGGTTAGGACTTAACAAACTTCCTAACTCAATCTGTGACATACTCGTACGCATATATCAGACGCAATAGATTTTCTATTGTATGTGAGAGCCGACTGGTTGATATGAGATAAAAATTTTACTACTGTTATCATAACCTTACCGGTAAAATAACACGTATGTTTATTTTCATACATTTACTTGCATTATACTTCTGAATCTTAACTTACATACAGATTTACATACACAATTTGTACATAATGACTGTGCTTACGTATTGTTTTCTATTGTTTCAGATAAACGTGTAGTGGAATCGAGATTTGGTTAAATACCTGTTCATAGTATATAGCCGTCCATAAGAATAGTTATAAAGAAGTGGGTAAGAGCTGATAAATGTGTGCGGGGGAGTCGTGTCAGTGGCGCGGGGTGGGCCGTTAACGTGGATGGTGTTCGGGTGCGAGCGATGGAGGCGCGGTGCGGGGGGTGGGAGGGGCGCGGGCGGCGGTGAGAACGGCGCGGGGCGGCGAGATGCGCGGGCGCGCGTGGGCCGTGTGCGCGGCGTGGTGCGCCTGCGTGCTGGCGGCGGCGGCGCGCGAGCTTCGCGTGCTGCAGGCAGACGCGCGCACCGCGTTTTACGTCGGCATCGCGGCACCGCCCTCAGCCGCCGCCGTCGTGCACGCTTTCAACCGTTCGCTAGCGGAGATATCCCAGACGTACCTCGCAGGCGACTATCCGTTGTATCTACGCAACATCACTCTACTGCCTCTTTACATCGAGCTGCCAGAAGATGAAAAGTGAGTATGATTTTGGCATTCATAATAATTTGTTAAGTCGCGTAAGACTCTTCGGACCATATGACAATTAAAATCCTATTGTGTCTAGAATGTGTGGCAAGACAGGTTAAAAGGAATCAAACTGGTTTCTCACCACAGTAAATGTTTTTTATACCGGGGGTTACCAGAATTAAATTTTGGACTTCTGGGGTTGCGAATTGTCGATATAATAGTATGTACGCGGGTTTTGGCTTGTGCTTGTGTATGTGTGGTATAACTGTAGTGTGTCGTACGATCCTCAATATTACGCACTTTTTAGGGTTGTCACGAGCAGTGCAATGTTTTTATTAATTTGATCGGAACATAAAAGTGGTCTGACAGTTGTCAAACTTTCAGAGGTAACTCTTGACAATAAATACGACCACCCCTTAAATTTCGGAATTTTGTAAAACACTGTATAGGCTAAGGACAAATGTGTTATCACCGTTAGAAGGTTATTTGTGTATGTAGAGCACATATCAGTACGCCTGCAGATCAGATTGTACTCTTTGATGTTTAATTTTGTGGATACTTACTATTTTAATCCGTTGACATTGGAGTCGTTTTACAATTAATAAATGAAACAAATGAATTTGATAACTAAACGATCGATAGGGAGAAAACCGGCAGTATTGAGTTTTTTAAAACCCTGCATAGTAGAAAAAATCCATACACGACTAAAAAATATAATTCATTGCAAAACGCGGCTTAAAGTTAGACTCTGGCTTAAATCTACTGCTGTCTCAATTTTAAACTAAGTCTCAGCCACGGTTTAAGCCTGTGCAGCGCCTTTCACAATGCATAGAGTTTTGTCTGTTCCTGTTTTTCAGTGAGTGTGTAGCTTAAAAGCAACTTCATTGTTATCGTCGGCACAGATCTAAACACTGCAAGGAACGCTTAACATACTATTCTTCGTAATTTGCAGAGCAAAGTTTTGCGAGTTACCGCCATTGTTCTAGGCCACCAGCAACTTTTGCTCTGCTAACGATATAGTACAGTGCTCTTTCTATAGATTTGCAAGGCTGATAAAAATTTGGAGCTTTAGGAGAAATTTCTGAAGTGGCTTTTCGGTAATTAAATAGGTATAAAGCATTAAATTCACCAGACTACTATTAGATATTATCGTTTCAATACTACCGCACCGTATGATTAAAGTTTTTTTTGAATATAAAAAAGACTCAAGCTTTTAAAAACTTAAATCTATATAAAAAAAGACAAAATTACAATTCAAACCCTTACATTATGCTTTTTGATTTACGTTGTCGACAAATCAATAATTACTTAAATGAGATTCGAAATAAGCTCTTTCGAAGGCATGTGTCAAATGTCTTATTTTCCGTTTAACGATTATCAAAAGAGATATTTTCGTGATTTTTTCCTATTTTGAGGTTGTTAGAGAAAATCACATTTAGTAGCTTAACCCTGGTGCGATGTGTTGTCATCATAACACGATGATAAAGGACAACATAATTTAATATCATTTTACCGTTTACTGTGAAGTTGTCGTTTAATGGAAGTTCATACTTTTGATGAAACGCACAATAGGATGACATTTTCATATTACTAACTTTGTGTATACTTAATAAGAATCTGGGATTTATCAATAAAAACCCTGCTGTAATCTATTCTAAATTATCGTGTAACTCCTTATAGGTAATTCATTAATAAAAAGATTTTATGAAAAAACAGATACCTGCATATTGCCGGATCTTCGACTATAAACATTATGAATCTTTTAGCTTGATAAGAAAATTTTATTACTTGTTTTGATTTTCATAGATATTTTTTTAATTACTTAGACTAATTAGACCGGAATGGAATTAATCAAACGGCAGTTGAGTATTAAAAATAGTTTCTATACCCGATACGATAACGATACGACATTTAAACATTCAATGGTGCTAAGTGTCTATGATTCGTTTGCAGAAGATGCAAAACAAGCAAGACACTATCAACATAAAATACATGTGCCGGAAGTAAAGTTCCCTGTCAGCTGTCAAACAGAAACATTGAGTCGTTTCCATTTCGAATAAGGCAAATTCACATCTTGTCCGGAGTGCCTGAAAGCATTTTATGGATATTGTTCAAGTTGTTTCCATTTGCCCGTCGAATCCACCGGAACACGATAGTTTTGCAGTTGGAATAGCTGTTTTTCTTACCAATGGAGAATTGCATATCAATTTTAGTGCTTGGCGCGTTCCTTAATTAATTTTCCTATTTCTTTGCAGTGGAAACCAGTCAATATCCTGTTGCTTGGTAAATATTAGATAGCAGTAGCTATTGAATCATGCGAGAAAGTTAAAGGTGCTTGTGTTTCAATATAATGCTATTGTTATTTAAGTTTTCCATGACTCATCTTTAATGATATTATAAAGCTGAAGAGTTTGTTTGTTTGGTTGAACGCGTAATCTTGGGAACTACTAATTCAAATTAAATAATCTTTTTATGTTGAACTAGCTGTACCCTGCCACGCTTCGCAGTGGCACATTGTGATATAGATAAAAACAATCCTTGATGCGGATTTTATATCATGTTAAAATTTCGTCTCAATCGGTGCAGAACTTTTTGAGTTTTTGAAGCGTACACAAACCAACATAAAATTTTTATATATATAGATGTTCCACTTATCGAGGTATTAAGTATATAGGCTATATAAAATAACGCTACGACCGATAGGAGCTGAGTTTCAATGAAAAATGTTGCAAAAACGGGAATAAAATATTCTATTCAGAGCTTTCGCAAAACGGTTAAGTTACTCAAAAATTATGTACTTATGCTGGAATTGTTCTTCTTTAAAAGTTGACAATAAAAATCTAATCCTATATCGCTGGGATGCATTTCCGGACGAAGAACTGAAATTCAGGAGTGAGCAGCAAAGACTTTAACGGTTACCAGGTTACGTATAACCAGATCGGCTTTCTCGTGCGACATATATTATATTATTATTACGATCTCATTGAGTGTATTCTTATGAGCCCAAACAGAAACAGTAAATCATCTTTCAAATCAATGGGATCTGTCTGATCTGAAAGCCCCTATTGTCTATTGTTACTGAGCTGGTGGTCACTAAACACCTGAACAGGTCTTGATAAATTACATATAGCTAAGAACCATTTTAATCACGCCAGCTTCCAAAAAAAAACTGAGCAAAATCGGTCCATTTGTTTAAGAGCTACGATGCCTTGTATAGTAAATGAGCGGCTAGTCACTAAATGCCTGAACATATCTATTACTTATACAAGGTGGTGCCATCAATACGACAATAAATTAAATCATGGGCTAGATTAGTTCATAGAAATGGATTGCCACTTTGAAAAACATCATATTCATATAATAATTTCATGACATTTATATGAAATAATATAAAATGCATTATTAATTCATAAAAATGTAATAAAATATCAAATGTATAAGATGTTTTTGAAAGTGGCAAACCGTTTCTATGACGTAATATAGCCTATGTTTCAATTTATTGTCGTATTGACGGCATCATCCTGTATGTAAGAACCATCTCGAACACGTCAGCTTCCAAACAAAAAAAAAACCGAATCAAAATCGGTCCATTCGTTTATGATCTACGATGTCACGTACGAACGAATTCCTCAGGCAGATCTGGTCCGGCGGGATTTTGTAAATGCCGTAATAATTGAGATGGCTTACGGTCACCGAGTTCTTTGTGGTCCAGCAACTGCTTAACTTTTCCTCTCCGGCAGACACACAGAAACACAGCGTCGGGGTTTTTAAATGAGATATATCATGAATCAAGATAGGTGACGGATAGTGATATTTTCAAATCAAAGTTCCAGCGCATGACTGGCTAGCACCGTTATAATATTACAGAAGTAATACACTACTTTGTTGTGTCGTATTCATGTGGGGATGCGCAGAGCTCATTGAGAAAGTGTTATACTAAGGCAGGTGAAATAAGCCAAAAAAACACTTTCTCTTGCTTTTTTGTTTTGTATCTATAAAAAAAAATATCATTACTGCAACCTAAAAGCCGGCTCCCCCACTAAAATCGTGTTTACAGGAGCTTTTTAAGTTTATAAATCACTAAGTGAATTGAATTAATAGATTAATAGTTGACAAAGCAAAGTCCATTTTTCCTAAAATATTTTGCTTATTCATGTTTTAAATCTATACCAATATTATAAAGCGAAAGAGTTTGTTTGGTTGATCGTGCTAATTTCAGGAACTACTTATTCAAATTAATTTTTTTTTATGTGCATGGACGGCATTTCATCTTAGGCCTCAGGATGACAACGCACCTGCAATATCAAGTGCTTTTCCTTGTTATTGCAGATGTCTATAGGCGGCGGTAACCGCTTACCGCCAGGTGGGCCGTCAGCTTGTTTGTCATCTAGTTGTATAAAAAAAAATTGTTGAATATACCATTTATCCAGGTATTATGCTACAAAACATCACGCTACGACCAATAGGAGATGAGTATCAATGAAAAACGTTGCAATAACGGGAAAAAAATCATTTCCAGAGCTTTCGTTGCGTGCGCTGCGTGAACGGTTAAACTTACGCAGAAATCAAGTACGTCGGAATTGTTTTCCTTTCAAAGCTCTAAAAAAATTGCGACAGCATATCTTTCTTATAAGGGAGACTCACTATAACCTTCTTTGGTAATAAAATTGGTTCTAAAATAAAGCATTATCTGCGAAGGTATTTTTGTAATCTTGGTATTGTTCTTTATTAAAATAAATATATTATTCATCATAAGTATTTCATTTTGAACAAACTTATTCTTGACATCATTTGAATTCAATAAATATCTTACGAGATATTATCATAGTTTTACAATATCTCCGCAATAAAATAATGATCAAGTACCACGCATCATCATCATCATCATCACCAGCCTATTAACGTCCCACTGCTGGGCACAGGCCTTCCTACATGGGAGAAACACATGAGGAGTTTATGATATCCAAGGCGGTTATCAGCTATTGCTCCAAAAAGTATCCTATGTCCTTACCAAGTTCTTAAAATATCTCCATACTAAATTTCATCAAAATTGGTGAACTGGTTTAGGGATGAAAGCGTAACAAAGAAACAAACAAACTCACTTGCGCCTTCGTAAGGATATGACTAAAATCAAATATAAATCCAATCTTACTCTTTAAATTTCACATTCCTAAAATGGCAATGGCAACCTTAAATATTTTATTTTGAAAACCATTTAATCTATTTCTTATTGAAGTAGAGTAACGGATAGGCAAACAGCATTATTTTAATTTTTAAAAAATGTCAACAAAATCACCATTTTCATTTCTTTTAAATTACGCTATGTAAACACTGGCTTTAGTCTAAAGTATTTGCTGGATAAATGCATATTGTTTTATTTAGTTTTCTTCAACACTGAAAAAAATATTCAGCCAAATTACTTCGGTTACATTAGTTATAACTAAAATTTAGTAGTTTATTTGACTTAACAAAACAGTGCATCTCTTTGCAACGTTATGGTTGGCTAGGTGTTACCCTTAGTTATGTAGTCACTTTTTAACCGACTTCAAAAAAGGAGGAGGTTATCAATTCGTCTGTATGTTTTTTTTATGTTTGTTACCTCAGAACTTTTGACTGGGTGAACCGATATTGATGATTCTTTTTTGTTCGATGCGGAATAGTTTCCATTTGGTCCCATAAAAAATTTTTAAAAATCCACTGGGTAGTTTGGTTTTTTAATCAAAAACGCTGGAAAAATTAAGTCGTCTACATATGCGAAATTGCGGAGTTTTGCTTTCCTATGAATTTTTAGTGAAAATATACGATAGTAGAATTCAATATAAGCTCACAGTCACCCATCTAGCTTTGACTTTCAAAAGTTATTACTAAAAATTGTGAAAAAAAATTTTAAACAAAAATTAAAACCGACCCCAAAAAACTGAAAAGGATAAAATAATTAAATTTTAGTAGGTACTCATCCCCTAGGGACATATTTTTGGAGTTGGTGCTAAGTTGTTTCCAGAAACCATAGATAGTGAAGCACCGACTCCAAAAATATGTTCCTAGGGGATGAGTACCTAATATAATTTCATTATTTTATCCTTTTCAGTTTGTTGGAGTCGGTTTTAATTGTTTAAAAATTTTTTTTTTGAGCTTTGACTACCCAGTTAATCTTTTGTCATTTCTTTCAGTGAAGTTATGTTAGTACTTAGGCACCTAAAATTTCCATTTTCTTAATTCATAGCACTGTAAACATTTCTATTCAAATTCTTGTAAACAACGCAGCGCGGCGGTGAGCAATCCACCACAGAATACTTAATATATATTTCAAATTTTCTCAATAATTTGCACATTCCAACTGAAGCAAACAATGTAGGTTATTCTCAAATTCAGTTCAGCTATCAGCAAAAGTAATGTTTGTCAATTATAACCCTTATTGCTTTTGTAATGGGAATCGTAATCTGACAAAATTTTCTGAAAATCGTTTTTCAGCAAATCGCGTCATCTAAATGCCGTATTTTAAGTTTGGATATCATAATTAAATAAAACCTAACTTAAAACCTATCCAAATATCCTACAAACTTTACCCTAAAGTTGGTAAATAGGATATTTCTGTATTAGCACAACCTATTAATGTAATTATCTTCGTCTGGGTAACACCAAGTTGGTCTTCTTCATTTGACATATTCAGGTTTTCGCCTTAGAGATTCAGGGTTCAACTCCCGTGGGAACAGAAATTTTCGGCTCGGTTTATTTTAAGTTGATAGTTGGGTTTTCCTTAGTCTGCCTGGCTAGCTACCACCGTCTTAATTAAGTGTGCCGCCAAAACTATAATGGAGTTGGAGGTAAGATAGGCAGTTCCTCTGTGGTTGAGGATTCCGAGCGTAACTCGCTTCCATCTTCGGGCTTACCATCAACACTTACTATCAGGTCTGATGAAGACCACGAGCTACCCCGTTATGAATAAGAAAAAGAGAGAAACAAAATATTTACAAACAATGTTTTAACTAAAACAGGTTTACCTAGGGTCTGTCGGAATTTTTAACGTAAAATAAATTGCCAAGCTCCAATTAAAAAATGTCTTATTACGTAACGGGCCAAACTTACAAAGTTTTGGCTTTTTGTAACAGTAGTGATTACATGAACGGAAACATGAGCAACGCCTTTGTATTTAAAGTTCATCTTTAATAATCATTAGTTATTATATTTCACGTAAAACTCACGCTCAAGGCAAAGAGTATTTATAGGTAACAATGTGTTATTCAACGCTACAACATTATTATTATATTATAAAGTCACAATCGAAAGTACCTACATCATGTAATACATAGTATTTTATGTTAAGACGTCATCGAAAGATTAAATATTCTACGAGAATGTTCACTAAGTATAAACCAAACGTATTCATAATAGCGGACATGCATTTACGAGAAAGCGTCTTATTTTATGGTTTAACATAAAAAATGTCGTTGCGATACATCATTTTATTGTTATTCTGACAACATAAGTTAGGAAAATTGTTCCCGGGGCAAGGGACACACATCGTTACATTTCTACATTGCTCACATTGTATTTGTCTTTGATCAGAGGTCTTCTTCACAGATTAATTTCGTGCAGAAGGTTTTACTGGTAAGGACTGCTATTAAGAGTGTTATAATTATATCGTCACTGTTGATGGTACTATTTTATCATTCAAAATAACATGTAATGATATTTTGTGGTTCGCATCAGGCTTTTGAACAATAAACTAAATTACTTACCTATAATATATTGATTTATTTCATAGCAGCCTTGATGCTAAGAGACGAGACGGCCTTTAATGTAATTATGCTAAAAAGTTCACTCAAGCCTTGAAGAATTCCATGTTGAAACGTTTAAAAACATTGGAAGGCAAGGAGTTCCAAATCTATGTTGTTCGTAATACAAAAGAACAAGCGTAACATTTTGAGCGAATACCGATGATGACAGTTTGGAAAACTAATCCACGCCTTGTCTGATAGTCGAGAGGGGCTGATAGAAGCACGTCGTGAAATTTTTTCACACACTCACCCAAGTGGATTCTATAGAACAGAGATCCTCAATGTGTGGTACGCGTAAGCCTTGGAGTAGGTCTTTTAATCGTAGAGGGTACGAGACAAAATTCTCGTAATGGCGGCTGCTTATCTGACCCGCGTATCAAGCAACATGAATCATTTTAACAGGAAAAATATCCGCAGTTTTCACGGAATGTGGTGAAAATCCTTCTTTCTCACAAAACAGTAAAATTCATAAAAATATTATTAGATCCTTACTAGTTAATTGTTTTTATAATATAAAAACAAAAAACTTAAAAAGAATACCGTATCATTTAATATCAATTATGTATGAACATGTCTTTTTAATCTCTGTAGCTCAAAACGTAAGTAAATAAATAAAAATACAAAAATAAAAATTTTAAGTAACCCCCGGCGTCATTAATCATCTATCTAACACCATCTCATTGAGACTATTCATAAGAGCCCAAACACGCTATATCTGCTGTAAGTTTCTGAAGAATTAAGCATTTCGCAGACTTTTTGATGGTATAGGATCAGCTCAAGGATAGTTTGTCATGGGAATGTCACCGAAGTAACAGTACACGAAATTTCAAATCAATCGGATGCGTAAAAGTTAGTAAATCCCTATTATCATGTAGAAAATGAGCTGATAGTCATCAAACGCCTGAACTGATCTTCATAAATTATAGCTAAGAACCATCGTAGGCACATCAGATTTCAAACAAAAAAAACCGAATCAAAATCGGTTTATTCGTTTAGGCGCTACGATGCCACGGACAGACACACAGATACACAGACAGACACGTCAAACTTATAACACCCCTCTTTTTCCGTCGGGGGTTAAAAATGAATAAAATAATAAAACAATATTTTAAAAGTAATTTTAGACACCAAAACTTTTCAAATCAGATAAGTCTGATGGAATGATTAAGACATTTGTTGGCGCTTGGCAAGGAACAACTTTTTTAAATAAAATATTTGTATTGTTGCGATTACAAAATTAGCCTTTGCTTGACAAACATTGAAAATTAATACTGATTCGTAAAACATTTACTAAACTTTATTAAGCTTATAACGCTTCTGTCTCGAATACTGTCATCTTACTCTAACACGAAGCAGAGCTTAGATAACTCCAGAGTTTTCCGTGTCAGTCTAAGACAGAGTTAATCAAACTTTTGTCTTGAATTTTCCATCTCATTGTAAAACGAATTTTAGAAAGAAATTTTCGGACCCAACTTTAAGTACACAATGCGAAGACATTACTGTATTCATTCATATCGACCTATATTTTTTTTATTTCGTTCTCTAAAAATTATTAATAATAAAAAATATATTGGGTAAATTGGCATTGTAGACAAACCTCAGTGGTTTATTTCAATGCTCATTAATTGTTAATCCTTCAATGTATTTTTATGTTGATAATAAACTAGAAAAAAAAATGCGTTCGGTAACTTAGAGAAATTGTAAGAGCGTATATTTCTCCACATAGATGCTTGTTTGTTTTGATAGAATTGATTCACTGAGTAGAAAGTATTGTATAAAAAACATGGATACTATTGTATCTATTAGTATACAGGTTGGTGCTGTCAATACGACAATAAATTAAAACAAGGGCTAATATTGGTTCATACAAAATTTCATAAAAAGTTCGCTTTCAAAAACATTATATTCATTTGTTTATTTCATGACATTTGTATGAAATAATATAACATTGGCTGCATTATTTCATAGAAATGTCATGAAATTATCAAATGAATAAGATGTTTTTGAAAGTGGCAAACCATTTGTAAGAACTAATATAGCCCATGTTTTAATTTATTGTCGTATTGACGGCGCCACCCTATATAATAAATGACGACCGGCTGGCCGAGTGGTCTGTACCCCAGACTACTCGGTCAAGAGGTCCCGGGTTCGAATCCCGGTAGGAACAAATGTTTGTATGATGAGTACGAGCATTTGTTTACGAGTCATGGATGTTTATATGTTTATTTAGTATATTTCTAATATTTATATACATATAATTATCATTATTTCTCCGTTATCTAGTATCCATAACACAAGCTCTTAATGATGCTTACTTTGGGCTAGGTAATAGGTGTGAGTGTATCTTTAAAAAAAAAAAAAAAAATATATAGATTGTTAAATATATATTTATATACAGAACGGTGCCGTCAATGCGACAATAAATTTAAACATGGGCTATATTAGCCCATAGAAATTGTTTGCCACTTTCAAAAATATCGTATTCATTTGATAATTTCATGACATTTGTATGGAGTAGTGTAATATTGGCAGCATTATTTCATACAAATTTCATGAAATTATCAAATCAATACGATATTTTTGAAAGTGGCAAACCATTTCTATGGACTAATATAGCCCATGTTAAAATTTATTGTCGCATTGACGGCACTACCCTGTATAAAATACAAAAGTGTCGGTGCCTACCTCCTAAGCCGGGTGTTACAGTATTCCGAAATATAATTTGGGATTCTGTGGCTGCGGGAGGTCGATATTGTAGTATGTCCGCGGGCTGTGTGTGTGTGTGGTATGTGTAGAGAAGAGTGGAATAATTGCGGACGCGGGGTGACTCCGGACATGGCCGTAAATTAAGCTCTTCATAGGCACCGTTTGATCTCGATAGACTGTTACAAGTTTGTAGTTATATTAATTCTTTAGAATAGCAAGGTGTACGTTTACGAAGAACCATCATTAAAATGGTACATGTTAGTGTTGTCACTCATTACCCAGAGAACGAGTAGTGATGTACTTAACATGAAGTAGGTAAGTATTAATTGAGGAGCTCGGTGGCGTAGTGGTTTGGACGCTCTGGTTTCGATTACAAAAACAAAGCTTTTGCCAAGGTCGATCCCACGATGGGTCAATCAAAATTTATAATCTCGAGCTCCTCCGTGCTTCGGAAGGCACGTTAAGCCGATGGTCCCGGTTGTTACTACAAACGCTGTAACCCATCAATCCGCATTGGCTAAATGCGGAAAAACACATGTGTTTCTTGCATATAGGAATGCTTGTGCCCAGCAGTGAGACGCATAACAGACAAGTGATGTGGTACTAATGAAATGAAAAAATAGTTATTTCTTTAAATTTAATTGAAGTGAAGGTGCATAATTATAAAAGTTGTTTTAATAATAGAACATATTAGACTATACAAGTCCCAAACGTCTTTAACTTTCATGATCACCTGCAAATAAGCGCGAAACGCTCGTTACACAAAACAGCAACATGGGACATAGACTGGTGGGTTTTAATTTGTTTTATCATCTTGCTTTTTAATACATCATATTCTAGTTTTTTTTTATAGTCGGGATATTTTCTTACAATAAATAAGCTCAGATTATCATCTGAATTGTACCTGAAAAGGTAGGTTTAGTCTAACTTTGGCGATACTGGTGTTCGTAACATTCGAGTGTGATACCAAATAAATAGTGAACAGTCTAACGATTTCTGTGTAGTAAGTTACCTTATTATTAAAAGTAACTGAATGTTATACGTATAATTATGTTATACAATGTACAATCAGAATCAGGATCATCTGAGCTCCCAGAGTGAACAAAGATAGCCACACTGTTTAAAAAAGCAATTCTGACAGAATCATTCACTTTAAATCTATAAAAAATGAATGGAGTTTTTGTAATGCTGTAGAGCTTAGGTAATGCGGTTGCTATACTAATACATCATAGTTAAGTATCTTAACCACTCTGAAAGCTCTCATGATTTTGATGCTGATTGTACATACATGTTTTTTGAAGAGGAAACTACACTGTGTCCGCAGCGTATATTTTTAAATGTTCAGTCTCAGTGTTGAACGTGATATTACACTGTTTACCAAACTTTTTGTACGTGACTTGATACACACATTCCATGCCAGCCTTTTCGGCGACTCGTTGCGCCTGGTCACTAGTAAATATGCCGCCCGTGACCCGAAATTTCAACGCTTTGGATAGTTCCAATCTGTAAATATAAGTTAACCATACTACTACAAAACCAATGATACAACTACAGTCAGTAGCAAAATGATGTAGGTTTACATTCTGTCTCTTAGGTGAAAGTGATAGATGTAGGTACGTATACGTTCTGTCTCCGAAGTTATGGCGATAGGGATCAAAATTACTTATATCTTTTTGATACTGAATATATTGTGTGTTTGATTCTTAATTTGAGTATAAAGGGTTTACATAATGATGACAAATGCGTACAAATTATAGTGATGAAATTATTTTGACCATAATGTTGATAAAATAAATGAAAACGTCATAATAGATTGTCTTAATTTTTTTTTCCAAAAATAGTGGCAAACCAGCACACGTCACGTCTGATGGTAAGCGGTTACCGTAGCCTAACACCAAACTAAATGTACTTAATGCTCTTGCGTTGCTTACCCAGTGAAAAACCAAGAGGAAGCGATAAGTTTACAGCTTTGGAGAATTATTATAAGCTCAGAGAGGTAGGACAATTGGTTTTTATTTTTGAGAAAGCACCACCACCTTCCCGAAGACCACAGCTAAGAGGCTTTCCTTTTGTAACATAAATGTATATGTATTTTGAGGTTGTTGACACCTTGTTGTCTCGTTTGCTGTTCTTTTTAAAAGGTGGGAATTGCATAATTGGTATTACAGAGAAGCATTTTTCAGCAACTATACTTAACCGCTTTACACCAGGAGGGCCTTATGCATTTGTGTTACTTCATTTAAATTAAGCTTTAAATTAAGAATAATATTTCCCATAGTTATCTACCATGCCACAACTTTTATCGGTTTTTTTCAGAACATTATAAAATTAAATAGTTGTAGTGTAGTTTTCTCTTGCTTAAGAGTAAGTTAGAAGTAACTCCTTAGTCGAAAATTGAGTCATATTGGACTCAATTTTCGACTAAGGTGTGATAGATTTTAAAAAATATATATATCTAACGTTCTCACCTCGCTTGTAAGAGCTCAAATCCGATACCAAGACCCCTGTACTCTGGTTTTACAGAAAGGCCTGCTCCCATGAGATATTTATTAGTTTCGTATTTATCATAAATCGCTGTCACTTTCATAGCCTCCGCAAACATACGCAGTGAAAGCGACCCAGCCTTTGTTTTAGGCTGCAATAAATAAAAAAGAATACATTATTTACAGCCCTCTATTTCAATTTGATATACTGGTGATATTTATGAACGCGTGGATTGAAGAGCTGCTATTATTATAAGACGACCTGTTAATAAATAAAACTGACACAAAAACATTTTGAGTTTGCAAACAAAAGCTGAAACTTTGTTGATTTTCTTAAATTTTTACTTTAACATTAAGTATAAGTAATAAATGCTTCAAATAATTTGTTTTTATTTTGTTTTTAACCTCAAATATATATTTGGACATAAAAATTTCGACAAGTTATAGAAAATAATTACATAGGCCAAAGAAATATTTCAGACCAAAAGAAAAATTGCCAAAAAAATCTCAGTTTGTTTTTGTAAATACTACTACCGGATCAATTGTATAGATTTGTTGCCATCATTAATGAGTGTAGTGGAAACATGTAGAATTTAATGTTGATTGTGAAAACTAAATAAATTTATTATTACTCCTTAATTATTATCTCGATTCTTTACTTAAACAAAACTGAAAACACTTGGCTTAGTCATTTGGGTATATTGCATTACAAAGTTATGTCTTCCCTAATGTATTTAACATTGGATATTGGATGACATTTTGGGCAATTAGCCAACAACGACTGACACTTTACGTTAATATATCTGATAGTAGAGATGATTGGTAATTCTAGCTTGTTACAATGGCTTGGGGAATGACAGGCATCACAGAGCGAATGAACTACAGTTTAATAGGCGAACGATTAAATATGTTAAAATGATATGAATTTTATGATATTTATTTATTTGGAATAGATACACAGACAGATTAGCGCCATGACCTATGTAGTTTACTGCATGGCTTGCATTTAGGCTTAGGAAATAAAAAACTATGTTATCAAATAGTTAAAATATTATTCGCATAAAAAATAGCAAAAATATTTAACTTAGAAATAAATCTGTAATGGGTTTTTTAATGATTTGAAAACAGAATTATAATAACTTGAGCCGCATGAAGGAATTCATCCATCATGCGGCTCAAATCATTGTAATTAGATTTTCCCCTTATTTAGGCCGTTTGATGGCTGAAGTACCTTCATCTTGTCTCTTGCGTGAGTGTTATCGGTGTGAAACGCTCGTTTTGCCGATACATTTTCGGCAAATCCGTTCCACAAATACCCTTGAAATAATTCAATAGAATATTGGCATTACTAGTGGTTTCATGTTTTTTCTTATGACCAAGCAGAGTTGGATATTTTGTGTGAACTTTATAGAAAAGGGCTTTGGATTTGTCGGCGAAACTTTCGTCGACGAAAAATTCGTCGGCGAAGCATAAAAATTTATTTAAAAAAAACTACAATTATTCACAACCGAGGTGCTACTGTCGTTTTTATACGATTTGATAGATGGACGCAGACGCAATAGTAACTTTTGAAGGAAGCCAAAACTCGTACTAAGTCCTCTGAAGATCGTGAAATAGTAAGCTGTTTTTATACAGGAATGTATAGTACACTCTCAAAGTTAGCTGGTTCCTGTGGACCTCTTGCAGCTACATTTCTACCATATTCCCAAAACTCGACAATAATGTGATTTTTTTTACCGACTTAAAAAAAAGGAGGAGGTTATCAATTCGTCTGTATGTTTTTTTTTTCACACCAATGTAGAACCCTGTTGAGTCTCCTGACGACCCCTGAGGGTCTGGACCCTTTGGGAACTAAAGCTCTAAGCTCTACATTATAAATCAGTTTTGTTTCAAAATAGTTCTATATCTGTTTCTCTATATAACAGCAGTTTGTAACACCTGACAACAAAAGAAACTGCTAGTTTCTATTGGTCTTGCGTCAATAACAAGAATATTATTTCCAAGACACATTTATTTATTTATTATTTATTTAACTTAAGACACATTATTCTTATTAAAATAATTTTTGTTATAGCAGATTTTTTTATCTATTACATAGATAACAGCAAAATTTAATAGGGGGTGAAAACTAGGTCGCTCCGGATAGGTAAAACCGTGAAAATAAATGGAAATGGATCCAGGGATAGCGAATAATGGTGAGGGCAATAAAATGGGTCTTAAAAAGCTGTTAATGTCATAATAATTAAAGAAATCATTTGGAATCATAATATTGTTTGTTCTTCTCTTATCAATATATTTTTGGTAAAATTAGTAATGATATGAAATAGATAACGCAGTATACTCGTATATTTTTTTTTACACCATGAAATAAATTACACCTTACCGCCATGTTTTGGCTAATTGGCCATTGGCTAATGTCCTACTAAAATAATTTTAGATTATGTATAATAATAGCAACTATACTTTACTAAGTGTACCTACCCACTTTGTGTATGGTACACATTAGTAAGGAACTGATACAGCCTTACTTAAAAACTTTTATGAAACCCATTGTATATATAAAATGATAATGACAATTTTAATCAACGTTCAGTGAGCAATTATAAGTATACTGATAGTAAGTATAATTCTGCTTCCGAAGAGTACCTACTAGTTATTTCCAGGAATTCTCAAACCGACGATATATTTTTTCTTAACAAACTTAAGTCATAATTTTTATTTTCTGGTCTTATAATGTTCTAGCATATGAGTAATAGTTCAAACTTGAAGCAAGAAACTGGAAAGTTCCCTGGTTTGTAATCTAATGTCTAAGTATATTTTTTTAGTTGATACAGAATCGTTAGAATACTTTACTGAGTTTATCTAATAATAAATAAATTTTCTCTACCGGTGTGTGATCAACAAAGCGTCCTTTTTCCTGCGGCAAACATAGGTTGACTCCGACGAGCGTATGCCCCGACCCGTCACCTTCCGCCAAGAAGCACGCCAAACTCATTTTTTGTCTGATAATAGACGTCAAAAGCACTCTGTACTCTTGTATAGCATCCAGATCTTGCGCTGTTCCTGTATAACACATTTACACATCCTGTATAACCAGACAAAATTAAACAGATTAATTTAATCATAATTTATTATTCATCCGGATATGGGAATCCATTTTGGGAATTTAATTCATTAACTGATTTACAACTGAAGTCTTTTAGCCTAAAATCTAACTTTCAACGAGTAAAATCATGGAGATAAATATATAAATGTTGTTTTACCCCAGAAGTTAATAAAATATCAACGAAAGTGCGCGAAACTGTTAAGGAGTTTTTTTTATTTATTTATTTTTTTATTTATTTATTATCCTTCACAAACAATATAATAGGAAGATCTTATAATGAGAAATATCCTTAAATTGTGAAGGACTGGTGCCTGAAATGGGTTTGTGCAAACCTGTTCCACAGGTCACCAGGCCGCTCCCGCAGAAAGGATAAAACTGGCTTATTACTTACAGTGCTTAGTAATAGTAAGTTGAAGCAATGATAAAAAATTCAATTAATGTAGCAACTAGAATTAACAAACTAACTTGCCGAGTTATAGAGAGAGAGAAAAAAAAAAAAAAAAAAACTAAGGTAAATAAATTTTTCATGAGTGAAGTGTAAGTAATGTGCGAGTGTGAAGTGTTGATGGATGTGAGTGAGCGTAAGTGAGCGTGAAAGCTTGAGTATGATATGAAGAGTGTGTGTGTAAGCGTGTATGTGAGTGGTATGTGTGTATGGGTGTAAGCATATTTAACGTTACGAAGGTGGAGGAGTGATCGAGGAGAGATGGGAGTATTTAGCAAGCATAGGAGTAGTGAGATATGATAGGTTATGTAAATAAATGAATGCAATATTATAACTACCTATATGGTTAAGAGAGAGGAGAGAGGAAACTTTCTGTTGTTACATAGTCCATGGTCTTAAGGAATTTGTTTACCGACTGCTTGCAGCTAAACTTTGGAAGTGGGTAAATATTGAGGGAGCTATTTATTTTATTATAAAGGTAACTTCCAAGAAAGCTAAAGAAAGGAGTTATACCTATTAAATGCCTGGAATGGACAAAAACTACCGATAGTCTTCGATTCCATTAATTATTGAGTATGAAAAATAAAATCATTCTCCAGCTTGCTTAACTAGAACAAACGTTAAATGATTATTCAGTATTCAATTCAAAACATCTTCGATATTATAATGAGTAGTATAATGATGATGAGTAGTAAAATTAGTTGAATTTTGTATATTTCAGATATTTGCACTGTCCAATAAATTAACGTCTTATTCTTACGGAAAGCGGAATAAAGTTATAATTTGCGCGCCTGGAGATGGATGCGAGGAAAGGGTGACTGGCTAATGATACCACATCTGAGGTATCTGCTCTGTCCCTGATAATTGGATAGCTGGTTCGCCCTCCGAGAACGGCTAATGACCCGGTCATTTTCTTGCGCCGAAAGAGTTCGCCAACATAAGATCCGATTTCTCTAATTGCAAAAAATGCCCACGCACAGATTAGCTTCCCTTTGATTAATGTTAAGCGCTTTATCGCTTTGGTTTGTGGAAGTAATTACATATTACGTGCCCATCTCGGGGGAAATAATACGTTCGATAATACATGTAATAATCCTTGCTTGAACAGTTCCTATGATGTTATCATATTAGTAGCAAAGGATAAATATTTTGAAATTATAATTTTGCTCCTATTTACGAAGCTCGTATCTAGTGTGTAAGTTCAAATATGGTATTTTTATGTTACTATAAACTTAAATAAAATATAGATAAATAGAATAAGTTTTATTGTGCATAAAAAATACAGATAAAACATTATGTTTAAATTCAATTATGTAAAGACGGTCTTATCGCTACATGACGATCTCTTCCAGACAACCTTAGGATTGATAAGAGTAGGTACGTTAACTAGATGAAGTTGTCGGTGTATAATTCAATTCAAGTAAAATATATTTATATATAAACATGAAAAGGATAATTATGAAGTACACCATTTTACAAGATCAAATGTACACATACTACTGCTACATACTATATCTACATATGATAAATACCCAGATATTTTATTTTATTTTATTTTATTTTATTCGGTAAATCATCAGCTGATAACACATGATAGGTAAGTAATTACTTATAGTGATAGGAAGCTAATTACAGATTCACACAAGTAGTAACTGAACAAATATACAGTGAGCTATACAAGTAATAAACAGTTTAGCCATAAAATATTAACCATCTCGCATCGCAGCAATGTAAGATCCGTGTATAAAAATACAAAGAAATTAATATTATTAATAATAAAATCTACACATCTATGAATAGAAACCTGCTAATTGACTCTTTCGCCGATTGGATATTTGTATTAAATAAGTCTAGTTCTAGAATTTGTGAAAGTTTATTAAATTGCTTACTCGCTCGGTAAATGAAACTATTTTGTCTATAATTGGTATTACAAAGGGGCAATGACAAAGGTACGTTGCGCCGGGAACTGCGAGGTAAGTTGAATGAAACCTTGGATAACAAAGTGGGGCAATCAATGGCGCTTCTGGAAAGTTTCATAAGAAAGGCAGTATCAGCGACATCACGACGTAACTCCAGAGGCAAGAGATGCAGCATTCTACAACGATCTTCGTAGTATTCGGAGCTATATGAGCACTTTAAGCGATAACATAAGTACCTAACGAATTTCTTCTGAATGCGCTCAATTCTAGTTTTGTATATGGCGTACCGAGGGTTCCAGATTTGTGAAGCGTACTCCAAAGTGCTTCTCACATAATGATATAAGTAATCATACAATATGAATTTACGTAATTAAACTTAAATAAAGAATAATATTTTTTTTCTTACATACCTGCAGTAGACCACCACACATCTTCCTTTATATAACTTCCCAGCATAAATTCAACAGCAGTAATCCACATCGCTTCAGGAATATCTTCTATTTCGAATTTCAATGTTGCCCCATCTTCGACTACTCTCTCGAAGCATCTCCATACTTTAGGATACTCCCGAGAAGACATCGCTAGATTAAAGCAAGGTAGCTTTTAGTGTTTTAAATTTCAAATGGCTTCTGAAGTGCTGAGGGATTCGATCGAGACTGGGGAATACTTTGCGGTGGCTTAGTAACGATATACTTACGCTTGGCGACAAGTGTGTATTTTCAATAAACAGCATGATTTAAAATGAAATCCCATATGCAGCAAAACATAGCCATATAACGAAGAAAAATGTCCAAACTAGAAACGTCCTGGGGTGGGGATCGAACACCCGACCTTTCTCAATCGCGGTGACTGCTCTAGCCATCTTAGCTACCACGGACTTGGGATAAAACTGTGAAATTCTTCTAGCGTATCTGTATATAAGTTTTAAGCTAACGTCTACCCGAAAATATCGAAATATATTATATTTAGTATTTTTACAAATACCCACGATTTGGTTACGTTGGGCATTGCTTTTAAATATTTTTAAATTGAGCTCGAGGAGCTAATTGGTTTGAGCGCTCTGGTTTCGATACGAAAAACTCAGCATCTTTCGCCATTATCGACACTGGGATGGGTCAATCAAAGTTTGTTATCTCGAGCTCCTCCGTGCTTCGGAAGGCACGTTAAGGCGTTGGTCCCGGTTGTTCCTGCAACCGCTTTAACCTACCAACCCGCATTGGGCCAGCGTGGTGGTGTCATGGCCCAAACTCCGACTCCTCATGTGTTCCTCCCATGTAGGGAGGCTTATGCCCAGCAGTGGAACGTATATGGGCTGTTGATGATGATGATGATTCTTAATTTTATTTTAGCATTATTAAAAATGTATAAAAAAATATATTTACATAGAAAAATATATAAACTAGAAAAATTTCACCTCCTGCGGCGACCCAGGACCTTTTACAGTCCGATTCGAGCTAACAAGAATTTTGTATAACCCTGTGAAATTCATCTAGGCTATCTTTATTTGCGATACAACTAACGTCTACCCTGTATTGCTTTTAAATATTCTTAATTTTATTTTAACATTATTATAAATGTGTGAAAAAACAAATTAACATCGAAAAATATCTAAACAGGGTTATCCCAAGTCCTTGGTTGCTCAGACGGTTAGAGCAGACACCCGGGTTGTGAAAGGTCACTAGTTCTATCCCCACTCCAGGACGCAAAAGATTTGCGTTTCTAGTTTAAATGTTTTCTTTTTGTGAATATATTTTTACACATTTACAATAGTGGGGAAAAAAAGTAAGAATATAACCATATTATTTTGAAATTATTTAGGGTTTTAAATTACGGTATTGCTCTGATTTCCTCCGAAAATGGCGGCCGCCTTGTTATTGGTCTCATATTTATCATTTTCTATCGAAATTTCAAATCCTGGAGGTATTTAACTTTGTGTTTCTAATGAAATTTCAAGTCTCTGAGGTATGCCTATTTAATGGTGCAGACACTAACGCAGCGGCCTCCGATCTTAGAGCAAACCACAAAACTTCACACTATCGTGAGATCAGCTTATGTTTAGTAATTCGAGAGTCAGATTTATAAACTAGCTAGCTATCGGCGGTGAATAAAACATTTCTTCCTGTTGCAATTCTCCAGATCTATCTAAGAAGGTTTATTATGATGTTGAAAGTAAACTGTGTCAGATTCTGTGACTCAGTGGTAAGGTGGCAAAGCATAACGTGGTTGTAATGTTATATTTATTAAAAATATCTGCAGTATATTTGCTACAATAACTTACATAAATATATAACATAATAAATACTGGCATAGATATTGATTTTCTCTACCGCCGTATTTATATAGGACTGTTTACGTTTATCCGTACTATCTTATTGTATATGCGAAAAAAAATACTGTAAATACTGTGAGATATACGATATAAAAATACGTACCAAGTTCAGTTAGAAATAATAGCAATCAAAATGGATAGATACTTGTAATAGAGACTTATAACCTCCAAATTAAATTTATATTGCATTCAAATATTATCATTTTTTAAATAAACATGATACGTATTTGTACTGGCTTTTAGGCCGTTTAACTTGATATTGGAGAGTTCAAGCCAAACAAATTTGTGGGCCTAATTCAATCTAAAAATAGCAGTATAAAATACCTATACATAATCCCGTTTTACACAAACTTGCTTTAGTGTGTCAAAGATTAGTGGGTTTGAAACAAGCTTTTAATTAACTAATTTATTTATTATTGTTTAGAACAAGCTGTACGTCGTCGTTTGCAAATAGGTCGTCCCTACGATCTAACTTGTAAGCGATCTGTGAGATCTGATTGTGGTTGTAATTAAACCATTCAAGTTGATTAGTTCACGGCAACAGCCAGGTTTATTGAAGATAAAGAAGAATATTTATGATACAAAGAATAACTACTATTTTCGGGTGCTATTCTACTTATTAATAAAATTATTACTTTAACTACCTATCTATCGCTTATTCATAATGTTAGTTTTATTTACAATATTTTTTTTTAAATCAACTTCATAACATCTGTACACCTATCAGTTACCTATACCTATGAAAATTACGGGATCAATTTGGCTGTAATAAAAGGATTACAGTTTTTGGTTATTTTGTCTGCCATAGCACAATAACTAACAGTAGTCAACGTGAAGTATAGATAGGAACTTGTAAAAGATACAAGGCTTGAAAATAATATTTCTTTAAACCAGTTTATTGTGAAAGAGTTTGATTAACTTCGAACCTATTATAGAGTTAAATTATGATATTAACAGCAATTCAATTAAAAATGTGGAATATTGCAGTGAATTCATCCAGTATTCACTGTAAAATTTTTCCTCATTACGAGAGACTAGGACAGTGATTTTATTTGCCGAGAATTTTCTGCAGTGTCATTCAGTCGTGACGTAATGAATCAAAGTAAGGTGCAGCTGCCTAGAATTTAAGAGTTCAGACTGTATTCAGTAATAATGGGCACAGGAAAAGAAATTTAACGTACATAAGTACTGCGTGCACAATTTAAATCTGTGTATGCTTATAACATATTAAGTAAGTTGTAGTTATAGAAAATGCGTATAGATAAGTATGCTTAACTAGGTACTGGAAATATAAATACTTAGAACATTTTTCAAAAAATACTTTCTAGTCACTATTGATCGATTTACCTTTTCATAGTTAAACCACGAGTAAAAAGAAATCGCACATGTGGAAACCTGATTAGAATTTACAGTTCAAGTATTCTATAACTTTGAAGAAACGCCCGACAGTCACACGGGTCGGTGACTTTAAAAGAATTTCATAAAGGACTAAGGAAAGATATAAAGCGGGATAACCATTACGTTTCTTCTCTAACCATTCATGTACATAAACAGGAATAGATAAATAAAGTAAAAGGTACTTATACAGATTAAGTTAAAATTCCTCACTTCTCTAAAACCGAATCTTCAGGCTGATTTGATGCTATCATTACTAATATGAAAAATGTGACAGCTGGTTTACGTTCTTATGCGACCACGATTTATCCACCCCTAATTCGCACGCACGATGCAGACTCGTAGTCGGATTGTCGGATACGTAGCGCAATTTCGTATATCATCAGACGTATTTGTTTGGCAGGTATGAAGAGATTCATGTTCATTCAACCAAATATCTTTAGCACGTGTGCGAATTTGTTCCTATCGGAATTTTAAGGACTTCAATGTTGACATTTTGCATTAGCACGTATTTTAGCATGTGAGCGAGAGCAGAAGCGATGCCAGTTTAATTCCGCCGGGAAACATTAGGTCTGTTTTAACGCTAAGCACCTAATTTAATCATTGTACGTATTCTACAAAACTTTAGAGTAAGCCATAAATACTATTTTACATAAGTATTATATACGGAAAATATAATCTTTGCGTAGTCAGTATTATAGTATGACATTTTAAATTTTATTAGAGTCCTACACGGCTCAACAAATTACTGTATTGATTGCTATGCACGCCGTCATTTGATACATAACAAAATTATGTATACTATATTATAGTTTAAATGAGTGGCCGCTTACAATGGTCCTCATAAGAAGGCTCAATGTCACCCAAAGGGCAATGGAGAGTGCTATGCTCGGGGTTTCTCTGCGTGTTCGAATCAGAAATGATGAGATCCGCAGGAGAACTAAGGTCACCGACATAGCCCGAAGAATTGCGAGCCTCAAGTGGCAGTGGGCAGGCCACATTGCAAGAAGGACTGATGGCCGTTGGGGCGGTAAGGTCCTCGAGTGGCGGCCGCGTACCGGGAGACGCAGCGTTGGCAGGCCTCCCACAAGGTGGACCGACGATCTGGTGAGGGTCGCGGGAAGCCGATGGATGCGGACAGCGCAGAACCGATCGGTATGAAGATCTTTGGGGGAGGCCTATGCCCAGCAGTGGGCGTCTATCGGCTGAAATGATGATGATGATGATGAGTACCTTTCAGCTAGCAGTTCTAAATTAATAAATGCCTTATAGGTTCAGCGCGCGGGTGCTGGAGCGGACGTGCTCCGCGCTCGGCGGCCGGCGCGTCGCAGCGCTCCTCGTGTGCGGCGGCGGCGCGGCCGCAGCAGCCGTCGTCACCGCCGCGAACCGCGCCGGAGTGCCGATCCTGCGCGCTTCACCATCGCACCTGCATCTCTCCTACACCATTGCCAACGTGAGTACTACCAAAAGTCACGTAGGGAAGAGTGGCGTGATTTCGAACACGCCGTAATTTTTAACGTGGCCGTATATATCATACTACGTGAGGCGGCGGCGCCGCGTCCGTGCCTTCTGGCATTGCTTTTAGCGTGGACGAACTTTTTAGCCAAAACAAATCTCACTCGCCTCTGTTTGAACCAGTGGATATTTTCACATGACTTTTGTTGGAATTCTAAAGCAGCGGATATTTTAAAAGCGATTCAGTTAGAAAAGAAAACCTTAAATTTATGAGTTTTTATTTTATTTTATTTTTTATACAATTAGATGACAAACAAGCTGACGGCCCACCTGGTGGTAAGCGGCTACCGCCGCCTATAGACACCTACAATAACAAGGAAAAGCACTTGATATTGCAGGTGCGCTGTCATCCTGAGGCCTATATAAGATGAAATGCCCCCATGCCTAGTAATTTCACTGACTACCTTTCCCTTCAATCCAAAACACAGCAAACTGTTTCACGGCTGAAATAATAAAGGCGGTGGTACCTAACCAGACGACCCTGCATACTGGTTCACCACCTAGTGAACCTGTCGTGATAATTGTAAAAATTGTAATAAAATGATAGAAAAGCACAATTGATCCTTTCTGTGTTTCTGCTGACTGAGAGGAAGACCCACGTTCAATGCCAGGCATGAGTTTTTTCCATTTCTATCATTAAATAAACGGTCTCGTTCGGAGTTACCCCGTGTTCGTAACAACACCACTCTCCCCCACAACTGATAGTAAATTCAAGGGAATTGTAATCATGATTGCAAAAGTGGTGAAAAGAGTCAAGCCACAACTTGGTCCAAAATGAGATAAATACATAAATAATTGGTCCAAAATGAGATAAATTATAAATTGCTAATTCAATCATTTGAACAAAAATAATATTTTTGTCACTTAGTTAAATTTGCAATTGGCTCTATTCACCACTGTAAAAAGCACATTCCTCCGATGCTACTAATGTATTTATCTGATTTTGGAAGTTGTGGCATGACTCTTTTCACCACCAAAGCGACGATATACATAGAGGGAGCGTGCATCTCCATCGACCCCACGTGATTATTTACTCAGCTTTTACTACTATTTACTTTGTTGTACCTTCTGGGTTGAGGAGCTCGGTGGCGTATTGGTTTGAGCGCTCTGGTTTAGATACGAAAAACAAAGCAACTTTCGGCATTGTCGATCCTGGGATGGGTTAATCAAAGTTTGTTATCTCGAGCTCCTCCGTGCCTCGGAAGGCACGTAAAGCCGTTGGTCCCGGTTGTTCCTGCAACCGCTTTAACCTACTAACCCGCATTGGGCCAGCGTGGTGGTGTTATGGCCCAAATTCCTCATGTGTTTTTTCCATGTAGAAAGGCCTGTGCCCAGCAGTGGGACGTATATAGGCTGGTGATGATGATGATGACCTTCTGGGGCCTGTACCGACAGCGATCTAAACCAAGTGATACAACTTTTGACTTTTTTGTGATAAATTTGGTTTCTTAATGAAAAAAATAAACTCTCCTAATTGCGAGGTGTGCGGAACAATTGAAGATGTCCAACATTTGTTGTCGGAATGTGTCCGGAATGAAAGCCAGCGACAGATACTGTTGACTACCTATAAACTAAACCTAAGAGATGTGGGTACATTCCAGGGCATCTTGGCAGAACCTTTGTCTGAGTCTGCTAAAATGCTCTCGAATTTAGTTACCAGTAAATGTAATGATAGAATAAGCAATAATAATAGTTACGATAGAATTAATACAATAATAGTAACATAACTAGGTTAGGTTATGATAGGACTGTCATGTCTCTTATACCTAGACAAAAGTCCTTAAAAAAATAGAAAAAAAAAAGTTGTGTGAGTCACAATGTCGTTTCTTTCCAAAACCTCTCTACATATTTGTGCATGACAAATCCAAGTCTTCAATAAAGTCTGCGTTCCAAGAAAGGCTTCTTCATGACAAATTAACGAGTAATTTTTTTATTCGTGTACCTTTAGCATGAACATTTTTAAATTTCGAATTGTAATCGTTCACGTACGCCTAAAATTTCAAACAAAAGCCAGACAAAAGCTCACGTACCTACTCGATACCATTGCGATTCGAAATTTAAAAGTGTTTGTGCTAGAGGTACTGTGTACCTACTTATAAGAAGCATTTTATTTTTGTCAAACAGATACATGAAGGCCATTTTACCTGGCACATAAATTTTACAATAAAATGAAATAATTTATTTATCTCATCTTCATTGTTACTTTGGAAATAACTAACAACCATTTAAATGTGTTTCATAAATGTCAAAACGTGAAATTAATTTAGCTATACTTTGTAGCGATGCCAATGATCAAATTACTGTGGAAATTTTTAAACAACTCCCCTGCGTAGTGTTATTTGGAACTACAGTATTCCAGCCACTTGAAAATGCATAACCTATTTGGGACAGTTTTCAATGTGCAAAGGCAAACATTCGTAACTAAGTTAAAACCCGTGTATATCGGCGAAAAATTCGCCTTTTTGTTGAGAACTTTATTCTACTTTGTAACATGGAAAACTCTTTTTAAATCTTGCTCGGAAATTTTCGACAACTTTATAATTGTGATCAGTATACAGGCGATTTGTGGAATTTGGTGTTAAATAAATTGATCATTATTCGATATCTATTGAACTTTAAATTAAATTCACATAAAGAGTGAAACAGGAATACTGTATACGTAGAAGTTATAGTTCTACTTTTCTTTTTCTTATACTGGACACAAATAGAAACTCATACAACTAGAAAGTAGTATTTTTCTGAGACGAGATTGAACCCACTACCTTTCACAACCCGGGTGACAGCTCTGATCACCGAACCACCAATGACTTAGGGAAGCCCTATTTTTTTACAAAATTTTCTGTCTAAGTTTTTTATGCTAACGTTTTACCTTCACAATGTCGACATTACATATAGTTCTATTTGTATAATTTTCGAAGATACGAATATTATTGTAGCCAATTATAATTCTATTCTATTAAAAATAGGTTAAGTTAAATTACCCTTTAAATTACTACAGCGACTATAATATAACCCCCATTCCTCAACATACAGTAAGAGAAAGAAGTTTTAAAAGGAATGTTCGCTAAGAGGCCCCCAGTGAGGTAATTCTTAAATAAAATATTACTGAATATGAATAAATTGAGGCTCGTGATGGGTCCCTTGTTGTGATAGCCTGGAAAAGATATACCTCTCCCTAAGTGATATCGTACTTTCATATTTAATTTAATGTGCCTACTATGGAAATTATTTACTTACTAATTCTGTTGTTATGCTTAAAAACAGATAAAAATAGACGCACTTCAAGAGAGGACCATTTTGACGGTTACAGGGTACCATTAACCTGGCTACTTCCAAAAATATTATATGATATAAATAATTTAATATTCTTTCACTCAACCTTATTACATAGGGCTCTGTGGTCTAGTGGTTGAGACCACCAGCCTCAGATCTAGAGGTCCGGGGTTCGATTGCAAGAAGTTTCTGCTCGGTTTGGTTAGTGATAGGGCTTTTCTAAGTCCGCCTGGCTAGCTACCACCATCTTACCTAAGTCTGCCGCCATGACAACAATGTTTAAATTATTGTGTTCCGGCAGTTGGAGGTAAGATAGCCAGTTCCTCTGTGGTTGAGAAATTCGGGTGTAGCTTGCTTCCATCGTCAGCCTTATCTTCACTTAACATCAGATGAGAGGAAGGCCGAGAGTTACCCCGTTAAGGTTAAAAAAAGGACATTTTAAAAAAATGTAATAGTCTTGATCTTGATCTCACTCTTACTCTGAGAGAAGTTAAGAGGAGGTCGACGATGTAGCGATCTTTCCCAGTAGATGCCAATTTAACCCTCTGCTGGAATCATAAATTCAATGAGCATAACTGGCATCGTGGGGTCGATTCCGACGCCAAAGTTAAATCTAACAAAACACGTAAAACATAGAACATATTTATTAGTTCTTTGATATAAATTAAATAATACAAATTTGTAAAGATAACAAACATAATAATAATTATATATTTATCAGCGCTATCTAATTTAATTAAATAAATTTAACAACACAATCATAACAACGTTTTATTGCTAGTTATTACTATCTTTATATATCTAGAAACTAAAAGTATGAAAGTGTTCATTGGTTTATAAAAACTCTTAAGTAAAGAAAAATAATATCTCTTGTGAGATATATTACCTCATTACAAAAAATAATATTACACTCACTTTCACAAACAAAGTCATTTTTCGGAGCATTAATAGCATTTTTATTCTAATTCCGGGTTTATTTTACGTACTAAATTTCTTTAAATAAAAAAAAAAAGTAGCCTGAGAATAATTGTACGTAACTAGCATCGTGGGGTCACTATATACCCCATCACCTATATATCACGTTTGAAGGAATTTATAATACCTAATAAGAATCAAGCTCTCGCACTTATTATCTAGACCAAAGAAAACATCACTTAGAGCTTGTGTACGGGCCCTACTACCTAGTACACTAAGATACTGACCACTCTACTAGAATATCTTTATTACATATAGATACTGTGGTTAAAATAATAATAATATTAATAATCATCATTTATTTTTGACATTGTTTTTAAAAACTAACTGTGTTAAACTAACTTTGTATTAACTGTAGATGCATAATATAGAAATATTCCAATTTCAGATGCCCTAAGCAATTTATTCCGCTTAACATATTGTTTTCACTCGACCTATTTCAGAGATAGAGTTCACCAATAAATCTGAAATCGTTCCCCTGATTACCGCCCTACATTCGAGTGCAAAGGAAAACGTTAGGGCTGTAGGAATTCAATAATCGGTATAATCAGGTCAGAAATAATTCAAAACTAAAATTTACTTCTTTTATATTGAATTGTTGCTGTCGTGTAACTGTTTTATTATGGACGGGTTGCAGTAAATAGTAGAGACGTTAATGGTAATCGGTCAATAGTACAAAAATCTTCTGCAAATATTAAAATTAAAGTAATTGTAAATCGGTGAGCAATATTTTTATCACACTTGTATAGTTGGTCTCGTTTTCTGGGTCTGGCCCATCGGCTGCATTGAAGGAAGTTCGCAATAGATTTATCGAGATATGGAAAGATTTAATGATATAATGAATAGATAAAAACGAAATTTTAGCTAAAAGAAAATATACACCTACGACTACTGACATAGTTTCTATTAGCTCTAGCGATCTTACTCGCCACAGTAGTGAGCGATCTTCGAGCGAGTGGTAAATAATTCATATCATTAAAATTCTTGTCATAAGTGTATATCGAAAACTCCATTACTAATAAAATATTATTACTGCGAAAGTAACTCCGTTTGTTTATCCGTTCTCGTTAGGACTTAGCGTCCTAGGAATGAGAACCCGGAGAGATGCCGGCTTATATGAATTTTGGCAGGGAGATAGGCTACTTTTTGGTCTCCACGCGGGCGGAGCCGTGGGCGGACATTAGTAGTCATGAATGAAAATGAAAATATCTTTGTTCAAATAGGCCAGAAAATATCTGGTCTAATATCTCTTTTATAATCGACTGGCACAAAAAATATGTTAATTAACAACGTAATAGTGTCTGCCTGTCTGTCATGTCTGAGTTCATTTAATGTATGTTTTAAAAGTTACTGTAAATGTTATGTCAATCTAAGTATATGTCAATATCTGTAAGGTTCATCATCATCATACCAGCCTATGATGTCCACTGCTGAACAAAGGCCTCCAGCATAGATTACGGGGCCCCTGGGGACTGGGGGCCTATGCCGTGTCCTGTTTCCATTTGCCATAATCACCAGTCATTGCCAGTACCTAAATTAACGCTGCTGACCGTCATCTGGGGAATATTATCCCTAAATCGGTATTTACGACTCGCACGGGACGAGGTGGGGAGGGGATATTCTAGCCCGGCATTACATGAGACAGTAAGGTCAGAACATAAACATAAAAAATTATATTGAATAAACAACATTCTAATGAAACGTTAGAAAAATATCGACATGACATTGAGAAGGTAGACGTAAGTTGGTAACGTTAAAACAAAGATAAGAAGAAATTTATATGCGATGCTTGGGAGAAACCAAGCATCGCTTTTTTTTGGCTTGTGGCAACACTATCATAAACAGCTGTTGCAATTTGCTCCTAATAAATATTTTATTTTACTAATAATTACGGCCAGTTTTCAGTAATCGCTAAATATTAATTATATTTAAAGAATCAAAAGTGTATTTAAATGTGTAGTGACAACAAATTGTGACTAAATAGCAGTATTAAGTTATTGTAAAACCGGCGAGTGACTCATCACAGTTAGTTGTCAAACGGTTTCGTTGCTATCCCTTTCAAGTAAGTTGTATTATAAATACAGTTTTAGTCTGTATTTATTATTAATTGAGTCGTTTAAATAGTCTTTATAGAATTACATCGATAGTGTTTGTATTTTTTACCATAAAGTAACCTCACTTTAAGTTGATTGAACAACTTCTTGAGAACAAATAACGGTACTGTTTGAGAATTTATTTGTGTTTACTATCATAACAAAATGATGACCCGTAAGGCCTTGGCTCGCCAGGAGGAATACCAACTGGCTTTGCAGGAATTAAAGGCTTCCAAGGAGTTGGTTAAGCAATTGAGTAGGGAAAGGGATGACAATGAAAAAGAACTGTTGGATTCTCTAGACATGAACAGTAAATTAAAAAAGGAAATGGGTGAGTTGTACACTCAAAATTTAGTGTTAATTGAGGACAAGGACAAATTACAATACACAATAGACCAATTCGACCAGTGCAGTGATGAGTATGAGCAGGCCCTCAGGCGCATCGCTGAATTGGAAAAATGTTTAAAAGAGGCTTATAATAATATTAATATCTTAGAAACTGAAAAATTGAACTGGACCGCCTCACAGAATCAGAGTCTATTTGATGAATTGATAGATAGTGCCCCACAAATGGTTTCTGTTGCATATAATATAAATCCTGCAGTGTCATTAAACTATTCTTGTAATGATGAGCCTATTAATACATGTAACACAAAAGGATTGGTTAAATGCAGCAGGAACAAAATAAAAAAGTATTTAAAATTAAATAAATTTATTAAGAAAACAAAAACTATGATCAAAAAGCAAAAGTATTTTACCAAAAATTTTAAGTTTAGTAAAGAACGTACTGTGTTGTTAAACAAATTAGATTTTTATTCCAAATTAATCAAGGAAAAACAAGAGATGTATGATAATAATGTAAAATATTTAAATAACAAAATTAGTAATCTGCAGACATCTTTAAGTGATATTTCTAATAAATATAATTCATCAAAAAAAGGTTTGAGGGAACACACATTAACACATAATCACCTATTAAGCACTTCCAAAACTGAAAATCACCCCTTGACTAGGCGATGTTCCTTGGTGTCAGGCCTGGTCACCTTGGATCAGTTAGAATGGTCAATGTCAATGTGTGAGCCATCATTCTCTGAACAACCCACATTCGAAATGTTTAGCAGCAATGAAAACAGTTCTTCTACACAAACAGACAACAATAATATAATATTTAGTGATGAAATTGGAAAAGATTTGGGCCTTATGTTAAAGAACAGATTAGGACAAAGTGTAACAAACTACTGTAGTCCGGGTTCATCCTACAATAATATAATGGATAAAATATCCAATCATGAGTTGAATAAAAATGATAATTTGATTATTTTAATTGGAAACAGAGGTAATGTAAACAAAAAATCGCTTCAAAACTACCTTGACTATCTAAATGGATTAAATGTCAAAAAAATTGTAATGTTTACATTGCCATACTGCTACAGTTTGCCACAAGCAGAAAATAATATTAGGTATAAATTAAATTTAGTGTTGTCCAACATGGCACTTTATAGTGACAAAATACATGTTATCGACTTAAATAAATTGACCACCTTAAATAATAAATTTTACCTGAGTAAAGATAGAATAAATCTATCTAAGTATTCTAAACGACAAATAGCTGAATTGCTAAGATTTAATTTTTTAACTTTAGCCAGAAATTTGGCTATTCAACCCTCTGCTTCTATTGAGCAGATTTGTATTAATGAACTTGCTTCTATTGAGCCATTTACTTCTGACAATGCTTCTATTGAGCAATTTAGATTGACAAATGATAGTGTTTTGGAATCTATTCCAATTCATTTAAATTAGATAATAGGACAACAGAGAAAGTCTCTGGCAAAATAAAAACAACAGAAAAGTCTAATTATTTAAATATTGTTCATCAAAATGTACAGGGCTTTTCTGGCAAAGATCTAGAAATTAGTTTATTTTTGCAGACCATGGAAGTGCATGTGTTGTGTGTTACAGAACATTGGTTAAAAAGAAATGAAATTTTGACCTGTATTGAAAACTATAATATTGTAAGTGCTTTTACAAGAGAATCTACTATTAGAGGTGGATCCTTGATATTATTATTAAATAATATAAAATATAAAGAACGACCAGATACTGTTCGTCACTCTATTGAGCGAACTATTGAAATTTCCTGCGTAGAACTCGAGCAGCATATTGTTGTATGTGTATACAGACCTCCCTCTGGAAACTATGATCTATTTGAGGCTTCAATGGAAAATGTTTTAAATATAATATGTAGCAATAACAAGAAGATAGTTGTGTGTGGTGACTTCAATATAAACATTTTAGTATCTTGTTCATACTCAGATAGGTTCCTTAACTTATTCAGATGTTTTAATCTTCTTCATACTTTCTTTGAACCTACTAGAATTACACCAATATCAGCTACCTGCTTGGATAATATTTTTTGTAACTGTGATGTACTTGAACAATCAATTATAAATTGTATAAACTCTGATCATAGTGGACAGAAAATCGCTATTGAGCACTATCATGTTAACCAAATTAAAAAAGTTACTTATAAGGCCTATTACAGATAGTCGCTTGAAGAAATTTGAAAATAATGTAATGAATACAATTCACTGTCTTAAAGAAACCGATGATCCCAATAAGTTATATAGCAATTTATTTGATAATTTAAATATAGAATTCCAAAATATTTTTAAACAAAAAACTTTTACAGTCAGTTCTAAAAGGAAGTTTAGTGATTGGGCAACTCCGGGTATTTATATTAGTAGAATTAAATTATTTGAACTATACTATCAAAAGTCCACTTCCACCGATCCATTTTTTATTGATTATGTCAGAAAGTACTCCAAAATCTTTAAAAGGGTTTGTAATACTGCTAAAGCGAACTTTTTGAGTAATAAAATTAAGACATCAGACAATAAAATAAAAGCCACTTGGAAAGTTATAAATCAAGAAAGTGGTAAAACAAAAGTTACTGATAGGTGTTTTAAAATTAATGTCAATGGCAAAACGATAGAAACAGATGATGGAGTTGCAAATACCTTCGAGACTTTTTTTTCCGAAATACCTATTAAAATCACAAAAGAATTGAATTCGTGTACTAAGCGCGCACTTGCTCTCATAGAGTCGAATGTTTATAAGTGCAATATTCCTTTCAATTTCCATGAAATCAACGTTAATACGATCATAGAAGCTTTTAAGTCTTTGAATATGAAAAAGACTGAGGATTTATGGGGCTTTTCTGTTAGTGTTATAAATTCGATAATAAATGTTATCTCTCCTAACTTATCGTTTATATTTAATAAATGTATTAATGATGGTGTATTTCCCAATCAAATGAAATTAAGTAAAATAATACCTTTGTTTAAGGCAGGAGATATCAATGACCCCACTAATTTCCGTCCCATTTCTATTTTGCCGACTCTTAGCAAAATTTTTGAAAAAATTATTCTTAACCAATTACTTTCTCATTTTACGAGAAATGAATTGCTTCACAATAGACAGTTCGGATTTACTAAAGGAAAAAATACTACAGACGCGGGAATTGCGCTTATAAAACACATATTTGATGCTTGGGAAAATAGGCAGGATGCTCTAGGTATCTTCTGCGACTTATCCAAGGCGTTTGACTGTGTTGACCATCAAACATTATTAGGTAAATTAAAGCATTATGGTGTATCAATAAACTCATTAAAACTTATTGAATCCTATTTGACCAATAGAATTCAAAAAGTTGTTATAAACAAAACTGAGTCTTCTGGTGAGCCTGTGCATATGGGCGTGCCTCAGGGTTCGATATTAGGGCCATTGCTTTTTTTAATTTATATCAACGACCTCCCTTACTTTTCAAAAAATTTGTGTGAGACGGTATTGTTTGCAGACGACACCTCACTAATTTTTAAAATAGACCGAACTAAAACTGACTTTGAGGATGTAAATAATGCCATTTCAAAAGTGCTATCCTGGTTTGAAAATAATAATTTATTGTTAAATTCAAAGAAAACTAAGTGTAATAAATTTACTTTACCAAATGTAAGGCAGGTTAGTACTCATGTTGAAATCAATAAAGAAACTATTGAATGTGTTGACTCTACAGTATTTTTGGGAATTAAGTTAGATTCTCGTTTACAATGGTATCCTCATATCTCGTCCCTATCTAAAAGACTTAGTTCAGCTGCTTATGCTGTTAAAAAAATTAGGTCTTTGTGTGATGTTGAAACAGCAAGACTTGTTTACTTTGGTTACTTCCACAGTGTTATGTCATATGGCTTGTTATTGTGGGGCACAGCAGCCGACATTGAAGATATTTTTATTTTACAAAAAAGGGCTGTGCGTGCTATTTACAGACTCAAGCCACGTGATACACTGAGGGATTTATTTAAAGAAATTAATATTTTGACCGTTGCTTCTCAATATATATATGAGAACATAATTTATGTTCACAAATATAAACATACCTTTTCAAAACATAGTGATATTCATAACTTAAACACTAGATATAAAAATAAACTTGCTGTTCCAAGTTTTAGACTTCACAAGATAAGTCGCTCATTCATGGGGAAATGTATACACATTTATAACAAAGTCCCACCAAATGTAACTGAACTGCCTTTTCACAAACTTAAGTTATATGTGAAACAAACTTTAATGAAAAAAGGCTACTATAAGGTCCAAGAATATTTAGATGATAAGAATGCATGGACACATTAAAATTTCAAATGTTTTATATGTTTATTTACGAGTATTGTGACTTCTGTGACCTCTGTAACCTATACTGTGATTGTGCACTGTCAGATAGCCTGAAAATAACGATATTATTTTTGACATTGGGTACCTTTCTTGGTACGTTGACTTACCTTCTTTTCTAATTTTCATTTTTTTTCGCTGGGCGGCATTGCACTGCTCAAGGTTAAACTTTTGTAACTACAAACATTGTAATTTAATATTTGAAAAGAGTGACTACACGAGTTTGTTGCCGGAATCTTCTCGGTAGTTCAACTTTTGGAACCGGTGTAAATTCAGACATGACAGACGGAGAGACTTGACGTTGTTAGTTAATATATTTTTTGTAATAGTTATAAGAATGTGTTTGACGATTTAAAAGTGCTTCTTTGTGGCCTATTTAAATAAAATATTTTTTCTTTCTTTCTTTCTTTCTTTCGCATCCTACCCCAGGATAATAAATGTTCTGTGTCTAGCCTGATATTTGGTAAAATATTTTAGTAAAAAAGTAATTTGTGACAGTTCGACTTCTAAAGCAGCAACGGATAGTCAATTGATCAGTGATTATATATTGAAAACCCAAAAAGACCGTATCCTCATTTAGTAAATAAGCCCGCTGACACACTAAACATGTAATAAATATTTATGTAAATTTACATATTATAATTTGTTTACAAAATTATAATCAAAGATGTTTTATCCAATAAATGCACACTGTGTAAAAACTTTAACTTCATATTAGCACATAACATCTTGAACATTAATAATAGTTAGAACCATACATCAAGTCGTGGCAAACGTGGTTACGCTTCGTAATAACATCGTTGACACGTTTTCGTAATAAATTACGCAAAGTGACGTGTAGCAAATCATAATCAACCAGGATATATTGTAGATAATACAGATACCATAAAATGTTTCAAATGCTCAAAACAAAGTATACAAAGGAGACGGTCTTTTTAGGGCTTTTATTCCGAATAATTTTGAACAACAATGTGATATACCTCTTTGCAAAGTGACTAAATAAGCTACTCGATTTTCAGTCAATAAGATTTTTCGAGGCACCCGCGCCCGCTCGTTTAAAAACGTAAAACTTGTTTCAGCAGAAACTAAACGCACATTTCCTTTTCTCCCTTGTTTTTCAAGTGGTAAAATATGTCAAATGCACCTGTTGTTGCATTGTGTATTAAATATTTTAGGTTTTTACTATAATTTTGGGTGCAACTCCATATTTTTAAAGTAAAAAGTAATGGTTGACACGTTAATGGCAATGATGAAACGCAAAAAGAGAGAACTTTTGATTAGTTCTGATACGTCACATTGACATATTCTAATTCAGTCATACAATACAATGATTATTATTATACAAGAACTATCACTGGATGTCTTTTTTAATTTTACAGGGTGACTAGCTCTAAAAACCAATTATAGTGTGGCATTTTTCATATTTGTTTTTATAATAAAAGGGGGAGCTATAAAATTATTTAAATTGAAGAAAAATGAAATAAAATACTAGTTCACCCTAAAGAGGTAATATTACTGGTCAACATAAGAATATTATAATTTGTCAAGCGGCGTTATACCTTTGGAGGTCTATGACAATTGAAAAATCAAGTGTGTCTGGAATTTGATACTTGACGGTAACTCGTCAAGCATCAAATTCCAGGCACAATTGGCCCAGGCTATGTACATTTTTTTAAAATAAGATTGAAAATCGAATAGCTTTTCTAATCACCTTTGCAGAGAGGTATATCACATTGCTATTCTAAATCATTCGGAATGAAAGCCCAAAAAAGACCATTTCCTTTGTATACTTTGTTTGGAGCATTTGAAATATTGTATCAGAATCCGAGGAATAGTAAACTTTAATTTTATAGTCACGTACAAATAAGAAAATACATTTGCTCTAATTTTACGTGAAATCTGATCAAAATTTACGATCCTTATTAAATATCGGAACCTTACGACATTTCTTGCCTTGACAGAACTTTTTTACGCCTTATTTAAAGTGATTTTTTGTCCGAGTCGCGAAAGTGGAGTTCGCGTCACCAAAAATGATGGTCATTTATAACTCACTTTATGCGCCCATTACTCGGTGACGTGAACTAATAACCGTTTTTAAAATATTACAAGACAGGGGTAATAATTCATTTGCAACTGTATAAATCATCAATTTATATTGTTCGCAGGATTTGCTTCCTCTTGAAATCCGGTTAGAAATAACAGTTAGAGAAACACTACATGCTTTAAGGTAAGATTAATATACTTTATTATTTAATATCCACTGTTTTTCTATTGTGCATTTGTCTTTGACAGCGTCTGTTAAGGATTTTAAGATGATATCTGTTCTTGTTTTCAGGGCGACTTTATTACACACACACTGGCATAGCTTTACTTTACTTGCCGAAGAAGACATTCATTCAACATTATCCCTGAGAAGAGATCTTTCTTCTATTCTTACGACTCAACCGCTTAATCCCAAATGGCTGTCACTTCCTGCCAAATATACTCGTCATGCTTTGTTCAGGTAGGCACATATGAACCTTTTTATCTAATGCCTAGATATTCTCATTAAATATTTTGTGACAAAGGATTTGTTTTACAAGTTACTACTTTAACTCTGTGTGATTACTAAACAGAAGATTCTAACTTTTAAAACAGATAATACTTTAATAGAAATATGGGTAAATTAGTGGGAGATCGCAGTAATTTTAATACTTCTATTGTTGGAAAATTGAGCTTCACGAAAGTACTTTTTTAAAAGTGTTGTAAACATCAGTCAATATAAATCCAAATTCATTATATAACATTGACTAGTGATGAGATAGATGATTTTTTTTATTCATCTTAATCTTGCTTTGCAGGAGACTCGCAGAAGTTTCAAGACTAACTCGTGGTGTCGTCGTCTTGATTTGCGACATACATTATGCTAAGCTGGTCATGAACGAAGCAAAACGTCTCAACATGCTTGATGGCCATTTTTTCTGGTTATGGATAGATGCCTCTAGGGAATTGGATGTCTTCCACACTAACGCCAACAAAACACAATATACAGACGATAACAATGAAGGTTTCGATAGCTTCAGCGATAAAGATGAAACGATATCACAAGATCGTTTTGATCGTCGTAAACGAGACGATTCAGACAATAATTCAGTAAAGAATATAAGGGGTCGTAACAAATCTACACAGCTCGAATTAAATTCTAAAAAAGAATTGAATTCGATAATTGATCGTACTGTAAATTCCGTTTTTCGTCGTGTTAGTAGAAATATAAATAAGTTTGAAGCGCACAGTGTTAATAACAAATTATTAAATAATAATTTTAGTCAAGAATTTGAAAGTAGTCACAATACTAGTTCTGAAATTGTAAGAAATTATATATATAATAAAAAAGGCGTTGAAACTTCTAAAATCGAAATGAATTCAATTGCGAAGGGAAAAATTTCCTTCCTTTCTAGAGATAGCAGTAGGTATAGTAGTATAAATAAAATGAAGAATGAATCTTTTAATAAATATGTAAATAGCATAAATGTCGATGGTGTCAATAATGATCATACTTTATTAAGAAAAGATATTACACTTAATAGCGCTGATAGTAGTAAAATGAAGGATAGTGTATTATTTTCAAGTGATATTAGTGATTTCCTAATGAATCCCACGGTGCATATGGCCAAAGTGCATAATGTAAGAGATACTAAAAGAATAGATAAAATATTCATTGATGAAATGCCGACGGACACAGAAATAGATGAAAATGAGAATAATATAACAGTTATTATGGACAACCTACCCGTGGGGCTTTTGGCTTTACATCCGCATCCGATGAGAATCGGTAAGTAGATAAACGTAAACATAAGGTTTACGCCACACGGCTTCTCATACAAACTTTCAGGTCGAAAATCTTGGAGACGAACCAACCTAATTTAATCAGACTTTACATGTATAAGGAAGTTAGGCTAGTCTAAATAGTTATCAAAGTATTTCATAGTGTTTCGTGAGCAATTTTTAGTTTTTATACAGACCAAAAATAGTTTTTTTTATTATTATTAGACATTCTGAAAAATAACCTGATAATAACTATTTAATTAAACTAGCCTGACTTGCTTATGTTTAGTTTTGCTATAATCAGTTGGTTACTTTCCAAAATTTTCGACTTGAAAGTTTATATGAGAAGCCGTGCGGTGTAATCACTCTCAAAGGCTTAAAATTCTCATTGTATGCCAATCTCACGACTATGATTGTTTTTTTAAATGACTGCTGATTTATTTCTCAATAGATCGTGTATTCATACGGGCGGCAGTGCAAATGGCTGTTGGTGCACTCCGTAGAGTATTGCGAGCTTGTGATGCATGGTCTGCCCAGGCACAGTTTTTTAGTGATGCTACTGCTTCGTGTTGGGATGAACCTAGCGATGCCGCTGCTGACTTTTCTTCAGAGTTCGTAAGGTAAGAAATTTTTATACATAAGTTATTTCACTATGCAATGCGCCCAATACTTAAGTAATAGAATAATCTAAGGAATATATTGTTGTGGCATGATTCATATATATATTGTATATGTCGCTACCGTCTGGTTAAATTAGCCGCTTAACTGGACGCCTAGCCCGTTAATTGAGCTCCGGCATCTAATGAAACGGCTGAAGGAGAAATAGCCAAGTCATTGTGCGCATTGTTTAACTAGATAGCTGAAAGTCATGTCAGCCGTATGGTTAAATTAGCCATTCCATTGGACGCCTAGGCAGGTCGTTCAAGTCGAAGAGCTTTTATGTGCCTGTTTGAGTGATTGGTAGATTTTATGACCACTTATAACCGGAATCGTTTTGGTTATAAATGGTCATAAAAAATAACCATGAATCTACTAATCACACCAAAACTCTTCAGTACAAGGCGATTCGCCTGGGTTTTGGTTTGAATTGAGCGGACTTTCAATACGCCACGTTGTTAATCATTAAGTGAGTCTAGTTCAATTACTATCGGCATTTAATCAGATGTCGGCGTTTAAGCAAAGGGCTAGACACCGAGCGCTAATTTACAACGTATTTACCAAAGCAAAACTAAAAACGGTCCATTGAGCACAATGGTTCCCAAAGCAACTTCTTTGTATCTAAATGCTGTAAAAAAACCTCTCGATATATTTAAAAATTATTTTATGTAGTTTATAAAAAATAAATATGAAATAAGATTATAATATAAAGATATCAACGTATAATTCGAAAAAAAGCAAATTGGTGGCCGTTACAATATTTAGCGCACGCAACACAAAGTGCGCAACGTAACGTATCGGGTTTTGCTTTTGTGAATACGTTCTTAGCGACTTAATTATATTAAATGTATTCCTATATTAAATGTAAAATTCTACAATTCGCTGGTCTATAAAAGACTGTTGTCATGAGAGTATTTACTGTAGCAGTTTTAGATGTCAACTAATCCTGACCATAGTTGGAAAATATTATGAGGACACAGATGCTCCCGTCTCAAGAAATCTTTAGCTGCCAGTACAACTAATTTAGTCTTGTCACTGTCGCCCCTTGTTTATTATTTTTAAATGAATGGAGCACCACAAAACTGCAGAGCCTATTATTTTTAACATTATTCTTTTAAGTAGCTAGGATACATTACTACATCTCTTCAAATTGCTCGGTTACTTGCCTTTCTTCAAAAATATTTTTAAACCACTGTTGATCATAAATAAATTTTTACTAGGTAATAATCTCCTATATAGTGTCATCTAGGTAGGTTTGTACGGTGGTCTTTGCTATTTCAGAGATAAAACCATTCGTTGTGTTTCGGATTGATGGGAAAGGTAGCCAGTGTAATTATTGGTCATATAAAGCATTCCACCCCACGCCTCAGGATGAGAACGCACCTGCAATAGCAAGCTATTTTTTCCTTGTTTTTACTATAGGCAACCACTATAGGTAGCGACATACTACGGTAAGTAGCATAAAAAAAAAATTTTGCCGGGAACAGCTCCGTCCTTTTGTACGTCGCTATAGTCGGGTAAAAATAAGTGTTCTCTAAGGAACCCTTAAAATTAAATGGGAAAGAAACATAACTTTAAAGGTACGTGACTGTTCAAAAACATGGGGAATTTCTAGCAAAAGTAACTTTTGGGACTCTTGTTTTGAAAATGTATGTAGATCCATTTACGAACAAAGTTCTTTTGACAGTTCGGTAGTTAAGGTTTAGGGGAGAGAAGATATTGTACTTTCAATATGAATCGATTTATACTGACATATCTGTGCCAGAGGCTTCGCCTATGCGCACGCTGAACGTATTTTCTAAATATTGGTTAAAAAATGATTGAAATTTAATGAGTACTTTTTACCTCTTACATCCAAAACTACGTTTTTTACATATTTAATCTATTTTCATTAAACAACTGTTTGAGGATAAATTGTTAAGATTATAATATGCACGGAAACATTATAAACTAAGTTAATATGCCTACAGATCTCCGAAAACAATGAAAAAATTTACTCGACTCGTTCAAATCCGGAACCTCTGCCATTAGACAAAAGTACTAACTACTCGAACACATGGCCATCAAAAAGTAAACGAATACCATCAAAGTTCATTCAGGCCCTCAATACTATTACAACTGAAAGGTGCATTCAATTGGAACGCGCAATAATGGCATCCGATAGAGCAATTTACATTTTTAAGCGTGCAACCGCATTCAAACCAGAAACGATAATAGAATGGTAACAAGCGTAAAGCGTCACCATAAAATCAAATTGACTAGCGAGTCCGAGAACGGTGCGAGATTACTTTTACGTCCTCTATCTAAAAGGCGAGGTTGGTCGCTTTATATCTGCCCGCATTACGGTACATAAAACCTTATCAAGCCATCGCTAGTCACCAAGCTCCCTCACTACATTGCGCCAAGCTAATATTATAGGGACTCCGTCTCTAACAAGATTAATTACGACCGCACTAAATGCGATATTTAACCTAATACGTTAGCTTAATTCGCAGGGAACTAGGCAATAAAATTTAGTTAATAACTGCTCATTATTAACTGGCGAATAAAACTGTTTGAGTGTACTTATTTGCAGCTATAAAAGGAGGTTATTTCGGTGCAAAAGGCGCTTCAGACAAGCAATCAATATTCGTCTCCATTTTCTGAGAGTAAATTTTTTCTCACCTCAAAAGTCACAGTAAAATAAGCAATTCAATTAAGACTTCAAACAGAAAGCGGAGCAGAAAAAGTAAACAATGTATGTACATACAAGAATACATCCAAAAACTCATGATACGCCATCTCGTTCTTTTTTAAAATCAAAGTATTAATACAAAATAAAGATATCTAAATCAAAAGCCCAAATGCATTTTAAGACGCGATTGTAAGAAAAATAACAACAGTTTTAACATTTCCTATTATAATACTCTTTATTGCACTTAAAAAATTATACATAACAAGTATTAAAAAAAATAAGTTAGCAAGGGTGGACTTATCTATATAAGTGATTTCTTCCAGCCAACCTATAAATTTGTGAGACATCACTTTGTGGAAGCAGGCAGCACCGAGTGCATCTAAAATGTTAATAAAACAATATATGGTTTAAAGGTTTTATATAAGAATAATTATGTAAGTTATATTCGCTTATAATCAAGGAGTTAATTAATATTGTGGTGGAATGTTTCTAGATACTTTTATTGTAATTCTATATTTTTCTCGCTGAAGGAGGTAAAAAGCTGTGTTTTGTTCACACGAGAGCATTTTTTCATAGTCTTGTGCCCATTAAAAAAGGTTTGTAAATGTGTGTAAATTAAAATTTGTATTTTTAATGTATTGGCTCTAATTCTGGCGAACACATGCTAAGTTTAAATTTAAGTTCAGTCTATTTCTTTCTCTCAAAATGAAAAAGAAAAGGATGGCTGTCATATAAATTGACATTTAGACAGGTGCGTTCAATTTTCGACCTTATTGAACGTGCTAAAATGCAGTGTTTAGGAGGCACCTCCGTACACGCCGTCTAAAATTGTCTATGGTTTCTTTGAAATCTATCTAAATTTAAGTGACAGCTCTAAACAGATTCTTGCTATCTTTTTCCTATTACTTATTGCGAGAAAGAGATATACTGTACTTAAATTTAGAATTAAAGTGTGTTCCCAGAATTAGGCCCATTGTCTTCGAGCAATAATACTTTAATACCATTGAAATAATCGATTGTCTTAACGTAGTAAGCTTTCCTACACATTTTACTTTGAATCTTTATCTTTTGAAATTTATTTGCAGCGATTAGCTACGGACGGTAGCTACGAATGATATTATGGTGAAGCAGTTCAAGTGAGAGTCTTATATCTTGTGTGAGTTGTACCCGTTATTGACCGAACATTGTCTGGAGGTCACATTGCCGTATTATTTTAGATTTGGCTCGTCTGGTGACTTGCGCATGATATTGAATTTACATAGATCCATAAATTTATATAAATTTGAGTGTTGCTTAGGTAGGTACTAGATTATTACAATGACCGACGGCCGGCTGGTCAAGTGGTCTGTACCCCTTACTATATAGTCTTTACTTGATTAATAGGGGTCCAAGGTTGGGATCCCGGCCGGGGCAGATGCTTGTATGATGAGTACGAGTCTTTGTTTACGAGTCATGGGTAAGTTTATTTAGTACCTATATTTCTCATGTTTATATACTTATGATTATTAATCTATAACACAGTATCTTTAACTAGACAACGGAGAAATAAGCATCAAAAGACAAAAAGTAAGCATCATAACGAAGTGATGCTTACTTTGGGCTAGATAAGCAGGTGTGACAATACAAATTAGAATTACCCAGACTTGGTCCAATATCAAAATATATTGGTTAAAACAAAAGATTTACTTAATAATTGTGATAATTCAATTATTAAGTTTTTATACAGCATTTCAAATAACAGTATGATTTAAAATTATAGATGACTTTTACACGTCACTGTAATTTATAATTATTCTACTTAAAATTTTAGATAATACCCACGGTACTATATTTACGTCCCTAAGAACTATGTTTACGACACGCCTGCCTATTATAAGTCGCAGCAAATTTTTTCACCTGTCTGGTAGGTTCAAAATTTTTTATAGGTCTGTCTGTATGTCACGGATGATTAATTCCGAAATCTGTGCCTCTAATGCGCTGATATTTTCAACACGTAAAGTAGTAATCTAAAACCAAATTAAGGAGATATCCATTATTCTTTCGGTTTTGGATCCAATCGAGGAAAGGCAGGGAGATGTCCTAATGCTGTATTATAGAGTATGTAACTTCTGCCATTGAAAAGAAGTAAATGGTTTGAAAAATAAACTGGTGATTAATTTTTAACCCCCGAAGAAAAAGAGGGGTGTTATAAGTTTGACGTGTCTGTCTGTGTATCTGTGTGTCTGTCTGTAACATCGTAGCGCCTAAACGAATGGACCGATTTTGATTCGGTTTTTTTGTTTGAAAGCTGATGTCACTACGATGGTACTTAGCTATAATTTATGAAGATCAGTTCAGGCGTTTGATGACTATCAGCTCATTTTCTACATGATATTAGGATTTTATTAACTTTTACAGATCCCATTGATTTCAAATTTCGTGTACTGTCACTTCGATGACATTCCCATGAAATACTAACTTTGAGCTGATCCTATACCATCAATAAGTCTGCGAAATGCTTAATTCTTCAGAAACTTACAGCAGATATAGCGTGTTTGGGCTCTTATAATTAGTCTCAATGAGATGGTGTTAGATAGATGATTAATGACGCCGGGGGTTACTTAAAATTTTTAATTTTGCAATTATTATATGTGAAACCGCGTAAGATTCCCCGGAGTCTTGTGAGAATTATTATTCAAATCTGTGGCTTGACAGCTTAAAGTCTTTTACGAGCCGTTACTTATTGAAAGAGGTATTTAGTGAACTAAAACCGAAATAAAAAAAATCATTTTGAAGAACTATTGAATGTTATTTTAAATCAGGCGCAAAAATTCAATATTTGATGTAAAAAAATATTATTGACGTAATTGTATTCCACTGGTACATTCTAGAACTAGTCATCATATTAGTCGAAAACGTTAAGAGAGAATAGAGATACAGAATTGCAAGTTTTGGAAGTATGACAAATGAGTTACTAAATTCCTTTGTGTGCCGTGATGTTAAGGTAGAGACAATATCTACGATAACTAGAAGTCTTACGCGCATGTTCATATACAAAAGACACACTTTTTCTATAAACTAGCTGTGCCCGCGACTTCGTCCGCGTGGAACAAGACTGATTGACTTCTTCCATACAAACTTTCATCCCCTATTTTATCCCCTTGGGGGTAGAATTAATCAAAATCCTTTCTTAGCGGATGCCTACGTCATAACATCTACCTGCATGCCAAATTTCAGCCCGATCCATCCAGTGGTTTGGGCTGTGCGTTGATAGATCACTATGTCAGTCAGTCAGTCACCATTGAGTTATATATATATTTAGATTAGTACAGATTTTACCAGACTTAGATTAATGTAGTCCTATACTTTACATTATTTTTATAGATACGGACCGGGTCTTTACGGATGTCACCACACCACGTGACGTTGATAAGGGTCTTATGTTTGTGGTGTACTCTCTAGAGACCATAGATTTTATTTTTCTGGTAAATCTTGTCATGCTCTGAATAAATCTTAAGATGATTTCTCAATAACCCTTCTGTCACGGACAAATGTCAACAGATCCCTCTCCTGTGTTTACACAATAACCCTTGAATAAAATGATTTTATAATAAAACCTACATCTCAGCAGCAATTTTCACAAGAGTTTACGTTACATTTCATTGTAGGGTTTAGACCTCCTTCAATCACTTCAAGGGTCCGGCCATTAATTCACCACGCTACTTCGGTCTCCAATGCAGATTAGTGGGCGTGAACGAATGCCCATTTTACGGTGGCCAACAAGATGAACAACTTAGCGTTTCGTCTAAAACTCTATAAAACCGAGGCTGATCAAAGTCTTTGACCGAGCCTCTGCTACATAACGAAGTTTTCCTGATTTATTACACGCTATGTAACTACCTCGAGGCGGAAAACTCCAATAGGATAAGGGTTTACAAAGTTAAAGTACGGACAAACTTACTTATTTCCTTTTTCTTGCTTGTAAATGCTCTTTATCCTTTTTTAGTTATAACACCGTCATATAATTATTTTACATACCTAGGTACTTGGTTTATCTTTTCCGTTTTACTTATTATAAAAAAGGGAAACAAAACATATTTTAAATAACTATAATAGGTTTAGCCCGTCATACATGGAATTCTAGACTCAATCGATTTTTTTAATTATCATAGACTCCCGGGAGTCTTATGGGCTTAGCGAATTAATGTTTATAAGTGGCCCGCTTATATTTTTTCTGTTCTGTTAACAATAAATTATATTGTTGTCGACTAAAATGTAACTAACTTCAAAAATCAATCCATTCGCTCCCACGTCCCACCAACCATAACGTTGCGAACCATTTAGGATGCAGTACTCAATACCCTCTTATCGGAACTCCACGCACGCCTCCACTCCAGTCCACTCGTAACAGAACCGCTTACAAAATTGGAAAAGTGCGAAAATGTTTTCAGCGGAGATCGGGAAAGCGGAATCCAATATGTGCACTGAGTTACAGACCGCCGACATGTCTCTGAGGGGAGGGAGACAGCACGCTAAATCCTAGCTTTATTCCGAACTGACAAATGTTATGAGAGGCCATAACGTAATTTCTGAGCTGAGTTATTGGTTGAAGCATTCTGATGGCGGTGTATAGCGAGGAATGAAAATAGTTTCTCGATTATTTTGGATTTTCCACCCCTGACAAAAGAGGGATGTTATAAGTTTGACGTATCTGTCTGTACATCTGTGGCATCGTAGCAACGAATGGACCCATTTTTAATCGGATTTTTTGGTTGAAAGCTGACGTGATCGAGATGGTTCTTAGCTAAAATAACTTGTGAAGATCTGTTCAAACGTTTGATAACTATCAGCTCATTTCCTACTTGACGAAAGGGTCTTACTAATTTTCACAGATCCAATTGATTAAAAATTGGATTTATTATTACTTTGGTGGCGTTTCCACGACATGCTGACCTTGAGCTGACCCTGTGCCATCAAATAGTCAGCGGAAAGCTTAATCCCTCAGAAACTTACAGCAAATATAGCGTGTTATGAATAGTCTCAATGATATGGTGTTAGATAGATGATTAATGAGGCCCGGGGTTACAAAATATTTTAAATTTATTCTTCAATGATTTTGTATAATTTGATTTGTGCACAATTTATCGCAGTTGCTGTACTTCGACTAAGCCATTTTACGCTAGTTATATACTTCAATTCGGTATATATTTCACACATGTAGAGAGGTAGTGCATTTCTAGTAGTACTTATTTGGCGCTCGAATATTGAACATATGCTGGGCTACCACCGGCGACCGATGCTATCACCTGCACCTTACATATGATCGCAACTAAATAACACTGCATTGTACCGTTATGTTCCTGCAGTGTATGAGGAGGTGAAAAGTTCATAGATGTAGTGATTAGAGCGCTCTCGTTTCGATACGAAGAAGCAACTTTCGCCGTGGTCGAATCCGAAATGGGTTGATCAAATTTTGTAATCTCGAGCTTCTCCGTCCTTCGGAATGGCCTAATTCCTCATGTCTTTCTCCCAAGTAGAAAATCGTGGAATAGCTTTCTGTGAAGTGAAATTCGATATTAAAAAATACTTTTATAAAAAAATAAATTTTCTTAGAGAAACCCGAATAAAGCATGTTGTTTCATTTTGTAACTAAATAATATTGAGGTCTGGTACTTTGTTGCAGGTTACAAGTGTAGAAATGATTGTTTTAATATTAGGTTGGAGAAAAAGTCTTTTCGCATTATAGTATGTATGAACTTGTAATAAAATCTCTTTGGCTGTACTATGCGCATCTGGCTGTTTTTGGTATCATTAAAAGTTTAGATTTTAAAAAAGATAATTCCAAATTCAAATTAGAAAAATGCGTGTTTTTCATTTGTTTTTCGTATTGTCAAGATGAGTGAATCTAATGAAGAAATTCGTTACATTTTAAAATTTTACTACAAAAAATTTTAAACAAAAATTAAAACCGACTACAAAAAACTGAAAAGGATGAAATAAGTAAATTTAAGTAGGTATTCATCCCCTAAAACCTATTTTTGGAGTCGGTGCTTTACTTTCTATTGTTTTTGGAAACCACTTAGCACCAACTCCAAAAATAGGTTTTAGGGGATGAATACCTACTTAAATTTACTTATTTCATCCTTTTCAGTTTTTTGAAGTCGGTTTTAATTTTTGTTTAAAATTTTTTTTTCACAATTTTTAGTGATAACTTTCTACGGTCGAAGCTAGATGGGTGACCGTCAACTTATATTGTTTCCCACTATCGTATCGTTTCACTAAAAAGTCATTGGAAAAGCAAAAATTCGCAATTTCGCTTATGTAGACGATTTCATAATTTCAGTTTTTTTTAATTTAAAACCAAAGTACCCAACTGTTTTTGAAAAAATTTTTATGGGACCAAATGGCAGCTATTCCGCATCGAACAAAAAAAGAATCACGTAAATCGGATCAGTAATCTCGGCGTAATCGGTGTACATACATAGAAAAAAAAAGAAAAAAAAAAAACATACCGGCCGAATTGAGAACCTCCTCGTTTTTGAAGTCGGTTAAAAAAGGTAAAAATGCAACGCAAGCCGCGAAAAAAAATTGCGATGTTTATGGACCTAGTGCATTGTCTGTGAGAGTAGCACAAATTTGGTTTAAGCGTTTTTAATCCGAAAACTTTGATGTCAAAGATGCACGTCGCTCTGGTCGCCCTATTACGGATAAAATTGATGCCATTTTTGAAAAACTGGAGCAAGATCGGCATATCAGTAGTTACGACGTAGCTGAAGAACTGGGAATTGACCACAAAACAGTTTAAGCGCATTTAAAAAAAAATGGGTACACAATAAAGCTCAATATTTGGGTACCCCACGAGCTCACTGAAAGAAACCTAATGAATCGTGTACTCATTTGTGATTCTTTATTACGACGTAATGAAACCGAACCATTTTTGAAAAAGCTGATAAGTGGTGATGAAATGTGGATCACGTACGACAAGAACGTGCGAAAAAGGTCGTGGTCAAAGGCCGGTCAGGCTTCACAGACTGTGGCGAAACCCGAGTTAACTCGCAACAAGGTGATGCTGTGTGTGTGGTGGGATTGGAAGGGCATTATTCATTATGAGTTGTTACCACCAGGCAGAACCATCGATTCTGAACTCTACTGCGAACAACTGATGAGATTAAAGCAAGAAGTTGAGAGAAAGCGGCCGGAATTAATCAACAGAAGGGGTGTGGTTTTCATCATGATAACGCTAGACCTCGCACATCTTTAGCCACTCAGCAAAATATAAGAGAGTTTGGCTGGGAGGCGAACAAAATGATACCTACATGTTTAATGTAAATAAACTAAATTAAAAATGTTTTGAATTTTCTTAAAAAATGCAAAGAAACTTTTTACCGAACTGTACTCTGTGAAGTACCCCCATACCATACTTATTAGACCATGACAGTGACTCCATCACAATGTTGGGAGCATAAGTAATAAAAAAAATATTTAATGAATTTATACGAAACAACGGCTACTAGACATTGTGCTATGAACTATAATACCTTGTCTCCATCGTTTGTTTTTACAAACAAATTAATTATTGTACGTTTTTCTTTGGGTCACCATTATTGAATTGTAACAAAAGCGGTGGTTGCACTATCTTGTATGATGTCGACTCTACAAAAATATTGATTGATATTCAACCTAGTTTGACAGTTTGTTAAGTCACGTGAGTCATGGTCAGTCTCGGTAAAACAAGAGCAAGAATAAGTCAAGCAAGAAATGTTGCTTGTCAACGGTCTAACGTCAATTCTGCCGGTGATTTTTAACTTTTCGCTGACTCGTGATATTGGCATCCATAAATTATATGTGAAGCTTTCTTTTGTACTAGTAAAGTTTTATTTGCGACTAGCTTCCGCCCGTGATTTTTACTGCATTATGCCATGATTACGCATTCCCCGGAGAACAGTATCTATGTTTTAACCCAGACTATTACCTACCTCTGTGCCAAGTATCATTCAAATCCGTTTAGCCTTTCTGGCGTGATTGAGCTACAAACCGACTTCTATCTAAACTTTCACATTTACAATATTTTCAGGATGTGCTTCGGGTGTCTATAGGCCTGGGTGGCCGCTTACCTCAGGCGCATAACACGCTTGCTGGCAACCCTTGCCATATATAAAAAAATGTTCTAGATTAAAAAAATGTTGTAAACAGAGAATTAATCAGCATTAATTCTCTGTTTAAATAAATGTTAAAAGTCAGAACTAGATAACGTCTATATTATTTGCTTTGTCTAGATAAAAATGTTATTGCCGAAGAAGCCAAGAATTTCCGAAGAGTATTTTACTGCTACTAGTTCCACATTTTCAAGATAATAAATTGCTGGCTTTGTAAATTCTGGTTTCGCTTAGTCTTGAGTTGTGGTTAGCTTTATCCCAGTACAGTATTAGATTACATTTAACTTTTAAATATTAATTAATTTTAAGCGAAGAATACCTAATTGTAAGGTATTCACTTATAATACTTTACGACAGTGAAATGTGTAAAGAATGCAATAAGGGGCGGCAAATCCCTGTTTATTATAAGTGACTTTATCTGAAACGATGAATACTGGATTTTAAAACTAGTCAAAGAAAAATAGAAATGTAAGCGACTTTATCTGCCTTATTAAAAAAATTTAATCGTCTTCGCTGTTCATCTTTATCAAGTTCTTTTTATGTATATATATATTTTCCTCAAATTGTGGACCAAATAAAGAACATTTTTTAATATTTTGAGGTGGTGTTATGTTAATTTGGTTGTGATCTGATTAAGATCTTTTGAGATAGAAAACGGAACTCCTCAATGAACAACAGTCAAGCTATAATAAAATACTGCTGATATTTACCCATTCAGCTTTGACCTTAGAAAGTCATAAAACTTGCGAAATAAATATTTTGAGAAATTTGAAACTGAATTTGAAACAATAAATAGCCAAAAAAATTATGTTATTGAGTAGATAATTATTTAATTTAAAGGTATTTTTTGGAATTGATGCTAGGATATTTCCAGAAACAATAAAAATTAAAGCACTGGCTACAAAAAAAAATATAGGAACACTACAAATGCAAATATGAGACGTCTTTGATAATAAAACTGTGCAAAATAACAGCGAGTTTATCTTTTAATAATATTTAATAGTTTATAGGTATACCTAATTAAGTTTATTTATGCTTTATTACCCACTTCTATTAAGTAATACTTTATCTGATTTTACTTTTTGCAACCGAATATTTTTCCCGCTAGAAAAGTTGTATGTTTCACATGCACGAGGATTTTTTTTTATTTCTTGTGAGATTTGAAATCACTCACTGTCCTCAGTAGACTATTTTGGAACTTCGCTAGTTTGTGATTCCAAGTCAGCACTCGCAGCAAAACTGTTGTCACTCCTTAAACAAATAACTCATAAAACACCATAAAACAGCAAAAAATTGACTTATCCTTAACGTATTTGCCCTATCTCCGCTGTGCGTGCCTGGTTACAAATATTTAAGTATTATTAGCTATTTAAGTATTTGTTTTCAATAAAATCAGATTTTTGTATATGATAATAGTGACAAACAAGCCTACTGCCCTCATGAGTGTAAGCGGTTACCGTAGCATAATGTAGACGCTCGTAGCACCTTGGGCACTACTCACTCGTATCCTATAATATGTAAGTAGAAAGAATTCATATTCACAGCATAACGGCCTAGCCACGGGAAATTCGCCGCGGCGTAGATTCGCGCTTCTATTCGCCCGAATGAAAACAAATGTAACAACAAACAATTATCTACCTAGGCATTTAATTGTATGCCGGCGTTTACTCAACGACCTAGGCATCCAATTAAGTGGTTAATTAAACAAGATGGCGGCGACTTCTACATAGCTGTTTTACGCTACTTACAATGAAACAACGTTTCGTTATAAAACAGCAATATGTAAACCACCAAATATTATTTATCCACCGGCACTTGTCATTTGCGTTACCGAATAAGGGGGCTAATTCTGAAAACATCGGTTAGGCCGGTCAAAAAATTTTTCGATAGAAGTTTGGTCCAATGAGGTTTGGACAAGTAAAATTTGGACCAATAGACAGCTTAGATTGGTCTAAGGTCTAAGTCATATTTTTCTGTTCTGTGGTTATACACATTTATAAGTAGCACAGTCAAGAGCACATCAAGCGTAACAGTTTGTGACCGCCCTTATTCCGTTTATCACAGAGGCGGCTTTGGTATTGCAACTGTTACACTTGACGTGCTGTCGTCTGTACAAATATATATTTTCTATTTTAGTGAACTTGGTATACAAGACAAAGTTGATATTTCAGCACTACTAAAACGACACTGTACAAAGTTGTTTTGTTTTACTTAAGAGTCAAACAAAACAATTAACTAACCCGAGCAAAACTATTAGTAAACGGGCACTAAGGTTGTCCAATAATTTCTTGATTTGACATATTAAACTTACTGGTTTTATGCTTATAAAGTGATTGATAAAATATGTACAAGCTTTAATTTTGAAATTGACAACGTGTACTGCGAAGAATAAGGCAAGGTCTGACAAATATCATCTCTGTGCAGTAATATTTTGTTAATAATACTCCCTTGTGTCGTCCAACCTAGATCTCTACAGCCATTGTACGAGCATCCCATCTACGATGCGCACTATACTGCCGACATTGTAGGGCTTACAAATATTTCACTATACAAATACAATGCAATTACCAAAATACGTTCTCAGTTTATATTGAGATTTAAAGACATATATTAGAACCGCTACAATTCCAAGGTAATAAATTCCGAACTCTAATTTATTAATATTTCACTAGAGGACTGTAATAAAATTGTTATATAAAACTTCTCTGTTGCTTTTGGTCTATTTTATAACTGTTTCCTTATATTTTCAACGCACAATCTATCGCAATATTGTTTTGAAATTAAATTTAGCCTCGACAATGTATTTTCAGCTGATGCTTTCAAGTTGAGGCGATTCAATAAAGAGTCATAAAACGAGTTATTTTTTGTAAAGTAAAGCAGTTTTTCATAAACTTTATTTCTATTGTACTATGATGGTAATAGTTTTATATTCTTATAATTATTATAACCATTTTTATTCATATTAGTACCTCATCTCTGACTTAATGATAATGTGCCCTTCGGCGCTTTATCTAATTTACTTTCAGGCTACAGAGGGCCTGAGTGGGACACCTATTACTTAGTTTTTCTCATTATGAACATAACGCGGTTAAGTAAAGTACGAATAGTGGTAACATCTAGAGATGGGTTATAACAGGCAAATTTCCATACCTGTTATGCCTGTTACTGTTACATAAAAATAACAGGACAAAGTAACTGTTAAAAAATAACAGCCTGTTATTTTATTTTTTTGTTAATTCTCCCTATAAAGGGAAGGCAAAGGAAACTACTGCCCATACAGTCATGTCTTAAGTATTGCTGTATTTCTTCTTTTATTGCATAAAAATGCTGGCGTAACACATTTCAATGCTTCTTGGAAGTATTTGACACGAAATATATGATAACAGTCACTTTATGTCCTACTTGATGAGGTGGATAACCACAAAAAAGTTCTCATTGTATTTCACACCATGATCACTTTTATTCTAATAATCTTTTAGTTGTCAACATAAACACTTGTTTTATAAAACTTCACCACTTTTATAACACTAAGTTCGCTCCGACACAATTTCTAATTATTGTAATAAAAATCTAGACTGATACCACAAAATCCCGCCAAACGCTCCTTTTATTTTCTTTTTTATTTTAGATACCACCTAACAGTTACAGAGAAATCCCGAGCAAAGGAACATGAATAGTTCATGTGCTTATTATGGTCCTTTTTCTCACGCTAATAAGTCATAATTATCTTTATCCTTATACATCTCGGCGAAAACATTATTCACGAGGTATAGAAAAATAAAAAAATTGAAGATGACTCTGTATGGCCTAAATTAAATTTAATTAATGACTACGGTCAAGATATTTTTTTTAATAACTGTAAAACTGTGCCTGAGCTAACATCGTGTGTTGATTATTACAATTTAATGTGAAAAACGTTAAGAATTTTATCTTACTTATCCACCTAATCAAATTAGTATCATGGAGACTGTCATCATACATTTCGCGCCAAACTCTCTTAGCATGCATTGAACTGGCAATTGAATCTATTAGTTGCAGAAGTAAAAAAAATTTTAAGACATGGCCGTATGAGCATTAGTTCCCCTTGCCTTCTCTGTTATGAAGAGAACTAAAACAACAACAACAAAATTAGGTGACCAAATGAAGTTGTCATTCATTATTGTGGAAGTCAATTAAATTTGTTAGAATAATAAATAATAGGTGCATCTCTTTCTAACAATATTCAATCACCTAAGCAAGAATGAGATAACAATAATAACAGACCTCATGGAACAGATAACCTAACCAAATGAAAAAGATCGTATTTTCTATAGTTAAAGTTTGTAAAACACTAACAATTTTATTTGTTAGACTTTTAAATACTAGGTGACTCTCTTTTTAACAAGGTTCGAACAAATATAAAAGAGTGAGATACAAAATGTTATTTTTTAACAGGTAGGTATTTTAGTAACAGAAAGACCGGTTGTTCCTGTTATTAACAATAACAGGTAGTATTGCTTGTTCCAAGGAACTGTGACTCAAGGGTGCCTGTTATTTACATTAACAGGTATGTCTTGTTCCAAGGAACAGCTGTTATCTGTTATTTTTAAATACCTGTTTTTTTTCTCTGTTACGATAAATACGCCTCACCTCTAGACTAACATCCATTACGCAAGGGTGAAAAGCCAATTTACGTCTTTTTCTTGGATGCTGAAAAGGGTTTGGTGGATAAACTTCATGTAATTCCTTCACTTATTCACCCACGAGTATCCTACGATTATAGAAATATATGTATAAGAAGGTACCCACATCTTCAATACATACATCGAAGGACGCTCACTCAGTTGGTTGAATATCTAAATTTAAGGCAACCAAAACAGGTGGAATTTAGGTTAAGGCTTTATTTAAATAGCTAACACAGACTTCGTCCTAAGCCCACGACGTTAATAAAATGAACATTTCTAAAACACTACAACTACATTGGTACATGTTAACGGAGTGTTCTCGAGTAACAGAAAAGAAACATGTTGGTATAATGTATTTTTAATGAGATAGACATACTGGGTTTCCTTTTCCATAAATATTACTCTCTGGTAGACTAAGCGAGATGCTAAACTGAATGACGATGTAAAAAATGTTAACAGTATAGGTATACCTACATAATTTAAAGCGCTTAATGAAACAATCACTGTAAAGGCCAGTTAGCTTGTACACTATAGAGTAGTTGATAGATAGAGTACGAGAAAGAATATCACCATAAGTTTCAGTGTTTATTGTCTATTAAGATACAAGTTAGTTTGAGTAGGTAGGTGATTCTTGACTTGATCGCGCCCGCGACGCGAGTTGTTGGCGTACGAATTATAAAAATATAATTAAATTATTAACATTAATTGTTTAGAACGCGCAACCGAAAGTAAGTTGTAGCGTGCACAAAAATGTACGGTGGTGGAACCCTACAATCACTGCTGTTAACAATCTCTTGTGAAAAATACCTACCGATAGAGTTTCTTATTATACACGTATTTATCTAAGCTACCGACTTGTGTAAACATATTGTTGGTAGTTAGTAATTAGGTAATTAACTGCGCACTTTTGTAAATACGCAAGTATTCCGGAAGGCAAAGGCTACATGACTACTTAATATTATTCTCATTAATTAAATTCGCTGAGTCGTTTGCGATGTTTTCTTTTTCCTTTAAAAGCCTCCGTAGAATAAATCTTATCAAAGAATAAAAAGTATCTGTAAGTTGAATTGGATTGAGTTCCTTCATTAATTTATGAACTTTTTAATAAATACATCTAATTTATTCAAGAGCATTGCTGTGGAAAGTTACAGATAAATTTTATCCGTAGCCGGAGAATAATTTATTTAATTGAACTGTCTCGCTGACCACTCGGCCACTGCTGTTTTCTAATATAACGCCATTGTGATATTATTACCTTGCAACTAAGCAATGTACTGGTAATCAACGTGATGATCATTGATCACCACTTCATCAAAAACACGTATAAGTTTTTTTTTATATACAACTAGATGACAAACAAGCTGACGGCCCTCCTGATGGTAAGCGGTCACCGCCGCCTATAGACACCTGCAATAACAAGGAAAAATCACTTGATATTGCAGGTGCGTTGTCATCTTGGGGCCTTAGATGAAATGCCGTCCATGCCCAGTAATTACACTGGCTACCTTTCCTTTACCTAAGTACATCAAAGAATCAAATAATTTTTAGTTAGTATCTAATATTATATTTTTAGTTACCTAATAGGTCCTAGTGGGTTGTTGACATTCTTCCTAAATCATGACGAAAGCTCTTAATAGTCCTTAAATTGGGCTAGGTCTGTGGAATGCTAAGATTCTGATAACGGAAAAAAACTGTTTTTATAAATAAATAGAGACTTATTACATAATCTGATAGAGAACATGAAAGATGGAAAAAATAATTTGACATTATCTTAAATAACTTCGTTTTTTCTCAATCATAACAGATGCCCGAGAACCCCTATAACTGATTTAACTAAATTGCATTCACTTTAGGAACTATTGAAAGTCTCGCTCTTGACCTCCTTAATAAAGGTACCATCCGTACACGTCTCAGAAGGTTATTCAATAAAATACGTGATCGGCATAAGAGGAGATCCTGTTCTAAGATAGCAATGGATCCAGGATGAAATAGTAAGCGGTTGAGATTCGGTGTAGATTAATAAAACATCTAAGAAATCCATTCTGTTGGCTTACAGCGAGTATTTAGAGGATATTTCTTGCTTAGTAATTTGGATTTTTTGGTTTCTTTTCAAAAACAAAGTTATTTTTGCAATAGGTAGCTTAGTACTTCGGAAAGCTTGTTCCACCGTTGATGTTAGTTGTTAACTGGCAACCATTTTTAACCCGCGACGAAAAAAGAGGGGTGTTATAAGTTTGACGTGTCTGTCTGTGTATCTGTCTGTGGCATCGTAGCGACTAAAAGAATGGACCGATTTTGATTCGGTTTTTTTTGTTTGAAAGCTGATGTGCCTACGATGGTTCTTAGCTATAATATATGAAGATCAGTTCAGGCGTTTGATGACTATCAGCTCATTTTCTACATGATAATAGGGTTTTACTTACTTTTACACATCCAATTGATTTGAAATTTGGTGTACTGTCACTTCGGTGACATTTCCATGACATACTATCCTTGAGCTGATCCTATATCATCAAAAAGTCTGCGAAATGCTTAATTCTTCAGAAACTTACAGCAGATATAGCGTGTTTGGTCTCTTATGAATAGTATCAATGAGATCGTGTTAGAAATAGATATTTAATGACGCGGGGGGTTACTTAATTTTTTTTATTTTGTATTTTATTACTCATCATTTCACATGGGGTGCATTAAGATGACACCAAGTATTATACTATGTTATCTACTCTCCTACTCGTATCGTAAAATTCGAATTATTATTACTTCGAAACGAGTTAATTGACATCCTAACTAATATGATACTCGCAAATGCGAAATTGTGTGTTTGTTTGTTTGTTACGCTTTTGTCATGTCTAAGCCACTAAGCCGATTGGGATGAAATTTGGTATGGAGGTAGTTTGAGAACCAAGAAATAACATAGAATACTTTTTCTAGCGCTAGCCGGTATCCACGCGAGTGAAGTTGCGGGTAAAAGCTAGTACCTTCTTTCGAAACACAATACCGAAATTTAAAAATAGAATTACAGTATAACACTTCTTCTATCAAAATAATGTTAGTGTAAAAAATTTTTACTATTGCGATACAGGGCAAATTCTAGAAGTTATTGTCCACAAGGAGATTATATCAATTATTTTATGATCACATTTTAATGTTTTGATGCGTTTATAACGCCTACTTTATTGTATCACTTACAGGCGGCGGTAATCGCTTACCATCAGGTGGGTCGTCAGCTTGTTTGTCATCTAGTCGTATAAAGAAAAAGATGAAAAATAATATGCTACAGGCGGAAATCGAACCCGCGTCTCCTGGGGTCCGGCCAGACGCAATTACCACTATGCCGCCGAAGCACTAGGTGCAACCTACTAATTTATTCACCGTTTTCTACTCTTTTTTACAAAGTTTTTATAGCATATAATTTTTTAATGTTTTCTTTCTTTCTTTGTTATTGTTACTTTAAATTATTTTATGCTAAGAATACTTCAGCGGTTCGTTCATTTTTTAAAGTTTCGATTCTAATTTTTACGTTGTCTGTGGCAATGCCCCCTTCAGCACATGCACGGTGAAGTGCTGGGTTTTGGCGCCATTCTTTCTTACGTGTTGTTGTACTTAATTCCATTACAAAATTCATATAAATGCATTAAATAAACTTCGCCCATAATTTTAGATCCGACGACAGAAATTACAAATAATTTACTACCAGCAAAGTTGAGCAAATTATACCATAAATGCTATTAGAACTGTATGGCATGTAAAATGCACAAAAAGGTTGCATTTACTGAAATCGCGCTAGGGCCTATTTTCAGAAATTGTCTGAAAAATTTCATGGTTGCCATATACAGAACTTGTATTATTATACCTAAATAGTAAAATTCTTACTCTTTTATCATTGAATATAAGTTCAAAATTATTATTATTATTACCCGTCATTGTGCAACGGTTTCATATACTACTACAATAATGTTGCTGGATTAATATAAATGTTTTTATTATTATAACATTTTCCCAGTACTGATTACCGAAGAGAGAAAAATTTCACGAGTTGGTTTTATGTATACAAACAAAATATTAAACGTACACTTCAAGAAAGAAGACAATTTCTTATATTAATATCACTGAAATGATATATTAACATTACACGAGACCGGGTTTTCCAAATATAACTAACTATATAGTATTATTACTACGTGTTTATAGTATATTCAATGTAGGATATTCATGAGTTCGTGCTTGTGCTTTATGCAAACTAACATCTTAATTACAGAACCCTGAAATTGGAAAACTGATGCTAACCAATATATTAAACTAACTGTGACCGCGACTTTATTCGCTTAATGCTTTCGTAGATAAGGCATTATTTAGAATAAATTTGATAACCAAAAAAAGATTACAGTGAGTCTACCTTAAAAGATAAACTGTCGCTGACTTTTTTTTACTTTTGAAAGAAAATAATTCTGGCATACGTGTTTAATGCATATCTTTAGCCGTTTACGCAGCGCCCGCAACCAAAGCTCTGAAAAGAAATATTTTTTTTCCGATTTTGCAAAATTGTTCATTGACGCTCGGCTCCTATTTGTCGTATTGTGATGTTTTTTAGCCTTTATAATTCCTCGATAAATAAACTATTCAACACAAAAATATTTTTTTCATTTGAACAGCAGTTCTTAAGATTAGCGCGTTCTACCAAACAAACAAACAAACTCTTTAGCTTTATAATATTATAGTATAGATTACCTAAGGGTGATAACATATAGCAACAGATTATCAGATTACCTGCTTCTTTAAGTTTATATGCATGATAATACAAAGAAGCAGGTGGTCGTCCCCTGCTGCTTCATGATATCAATATATGATTTAAATTCGAATAGTATTTGTTCAAAGTATAGCTATTTATATGGAGATAATTGTAATTTTAGTCTTTTGCACTTCATCATCATCATTTACGACGACCGCCTGGCCGAGTGGTCTGTACCCCAGGCTACTCGGTCAAGAGGTCCCGGGTTCGAATCCCGGTAGGAACAAATGTTTGTATGATGAGTACGAGCATTTGTTTACGAGTCATGGATGTTTATATGTTTATTTAGTATATTTCTAATATTTATATACATATTATTATCATTATTATCCGTTATCTAGTATCCATAACACAAGCTCTTAATGATGCTTACTTTGGGCTAGATAATAGGTGTGAGTGTATAAATATTATTATTATTATTATTATTTACGACGAAAGACGTCACTGCTGGACAGAAGCCTCCTCTGAAGATTTTCACGACGATTGGTCAATGCGCTGTCATGTTGTCTTTTGTACTTACCTATCTACTTTTACTGTTTCTTGTTGTCTGACGCCAGCGAGCTGTCTTATGAGTTTTGTATATTTAAAATGTTTTTTATATTTCGTATTAAATAATAGCGTATTGTAATAATAATTGTTAAGTTAACTTGTATATTGAAAAAATAACAGGTATAAGTTATCAACTACGGCCAAAACCGAATAAAAAAAGGTCCTAAGTATCAATATTAATTAATAACTACCGAATTATCCCACATTGTTGTCATCCGTTTGACTACAATAGCCTATTTATTACTTTTCTTATAAGACATAATAATCAGCACCCACCGTTATTATGTACAAAATAAAGAAATGAATACTAAGGTGATTATTTTAAGATAAAATAAGTTTAATCTTTTGTTCCTAATCAGCTTGCTGGTGTCACCTCAACAATATAAAATAAAAAAATATTGTTTCTGTATTGAGGATACTTCACAGATTATATACTAGCATAACTTTAACACCTGCAAAAAATCTCACGAAGCCAGACCCGTCGTGCGAGTTTTTTCGTACTACTCAAAGTTAGAACCAATTACGGAAAAACAATATCAGCGCAACTGTACAATAAAATACCCTCACATATAAAATATGTAAGCACACTTAGTGAATTCAAAGTAAAACTTGCACAATACATTTTAGAAAGTAGGTACCCTAAGTCATTAAGGCATCTGCTAGATAAGTCCTGTAGATAAATATATATTAACACAAAATATATGTTCGAACGACATACTAGTAATTTTATAAAGTATATGATGTTCTCATGCAAGTGACTGTAATTGTCTTTTTTTGGAACATTTTTTTTAACCATAACCATATTACGACTTTTTATACTGTGCGTAAAAATTACTATTAAAATCAGAAAAGTGAATAATATTTTAGACAATAGTTAAAAAAGTTGGTTAAAATATTATTTGAAAACTCCATTATTAATAATTATAAACAATATTACATAGAAATTGATAGCCTTCGTGTTTTCATAAAATTAAATCTATTACAAATAATTGCAACATGGATTTTTTATCTGTGCTGATTTTATGCGAGATAGTGATGTTTCTTATTAAACTCATGTTTTGTGTACGCAAATAGTTAATTACTTCAAAGCTTTCTACCTACGCCAAATTGAGCGGTGCCTATTTCAAACCGTTTTCTATTCCCAGTGGAAACATACTGTAACAACAACTCCTCAGTTCAAAGAAGTGGAATAATAGTCCTGCAACACGCGGTTCTCCACGCGGAAATTACTCGTCAGAGGATATATACTTAATACGTACTTTTAAAAATTAAAAAACCTGTGATTATTTGAATTTTAATATGATCATAATTAAATCTACTATAACCAACCTTTTATATCCTGACAAGGCCTCTTTTTTAGTATAATGTTGTATTAAGTATTTATAAAAGTCAAGCCTTTCAAAATTATTCCAAGCGCCACAGAAAGAGATTAATTAATTTGTTCGCCTGTTGGATTAAAATTCGCTTTATATTTAAATGATATAATTAAAAAGGACTCGGGGTTTGTGTGTTCATGGTGTGTCCTAGAATTGGTACTGATTATGTTAATAAATAATAATCATCCCAATATAATCATCCCTATATGTTTGAGTTTTTTTACTTTTTTATCACACATTGAATACTCCAATTAGTATACAATAAGTATATATCCAAAATGACATAAAATAATTACTGTTATCATAAAATAAATACAACGATAGTGATTGCTGTAACTAACAGTACTAATAATAAAGATCATCAGCATAGGAAGTTAAAATTATACTTAAATTATTGGTTGCTACGCCATGTTTTGGGCAAAATCCAATTTGATAGCATTATCATAAATCGGGAGCAACTGCACGGGGATAAGTTTTGGCTGACAGCCAGCCAGAATGGTGACTCGCCGAAGATACTGTCTATTGACATGACTTGACGTTAGATAGTTCCTTTTTTAGTTCACACAGAAATTAGGCCGGCTAAATAGGTCAGTTCGTATATAGTGGATCCAGTTTTACGCACTCTCGGTTTAGATGCCATTAAGCCTTCCCTATTTGCAATCATGTTCCTTTTTATTACGCTGGCTTGATTTTTATTTTGTGTAAGCGTGACCTCGACTGTGTCTACGCGTGAGTATTTTATTAGATATTGTTCATTAACAATCTACTCTTCTCTTATGTCGTCACTAACAATCGATGAAATTCATCAGTTCGCACCAATATCATTTACCCCATGTTTTCTGATTGATATCGCTTTCTTAAAATGCGATAAAGAGGAAAATTCAAGTAATATTCTACAAATTGCTACTTGAAAACATTTGTAAGAATCTCGACCAGGAAAATAAGTTTCAGAGTTTTTTATTTCATAAACGAGACTTTATTTTCTACTTAATAAAGAGTGAACAGTTACCCGAATGATTTTATTTTTAAATAACAATAATTGTATTGAAAACTACTTGACCTACAATATCAAGAAATTTTGGTTTTGTTTCGGTATCATGTCCATTAAATCCTTAGCCCCGGGGCCCGTAACCAAAAGTCGCAGATTTGAATCCAGCTTAGGATAGATATCTGTGTAACAAAATTAGTATAGGTACGAGTCATGAATGTTTGTATGTTTACTTAGAAATATTTCTGACATTTTATGTACACATATACTCTTTGATATTATTTAAGTGCATGTGTATGCATAACAATGCAACTATTATATTAAACTTATTATTTCCAGTTTACATGTATAATTTCAGAATGAAAATTCCAATGTAAAAGCCGTAGTCTCTGCCGTATTAAACTTTTAGTAAATTTTCGCTATCTGAAAGCATCTTTCGTTTCACCTGCCGAAACAAGTTTAACTCAAACTTAACTTCGTTTAATCAGATTCCTTAAGTTCAGGCTAACTATTTGCGTCGTATGTTGGCTCTACCCCAGATTTTCTATTTACAGTTGGGAGTCAAGTATATTAGACAAATTGTAAGAGTTTTATGAATAAAATTAAAGTCGCGGCATTACTTGTTTGGGTTTCAGTAATCGTTTTGAAACAGTTTTCAAAATCACGGCTCATATCAAAAATGTCAAAAAATGAAAATAAATAATTATTTTCCAGATTCAGTCCAATAGTTGCTGGTATTACTTTTCTGTGATTTTTGGTGTAATTATTTGTGACGGTATGCTGCTTTTCAATGTTTGAACTGTTTATAATTTTTATTGATTTATTTATAAATTCATGTAGATTAATTCAGACATACAAGAAAAATAAGATAATTGAAAACGATTTAATTACAAATTTATACTTACATAGGTTTAGGTACTCTAAGTCGAAATTAAAACCACTTTAGTGGGTTTAGATGTTAAAATATTTTTTTAAAAGGCAGAGGCAAAGCTGTTTAGTTTCAAACGTGTAGTGCTCACGAAAAGTAGTAATACTTGGTATTAAATGTTATTTTTGCGCAATCAGAGCAACTTTTGCATTGTAATAAGTATTTAGTAAAGACAGTAAGTATGTAATTAGTGTCTCCCAACTAATTACATAAAATGAATAGTTGAATTAATATTTTAGTTTTATTTTGTATCGTGAGGACATACTCATATGTTACTGTAATTTGTATGAACATAAAAACGTTCGGTAAACCGCAATGTGCAAATGGGATATTATTTGCGCTTCACCAGAGAACGTCGTAACTAATAAATTAATGAAAACTTCTCATAAATAAAAAGTAGCAATGAGTCCCTGTGGAGCGGTGGTGACCTTACTTACAGAAACTCCATTACAAAAGGTATTCTTTTTATTGCGGTCTTATGCGTAAATGTACTTTACCAGCAAACTATTTGTAATTCAAGTAACAAAACCTCACATGTCTTAAAATGTCTAGGATTTTTAACACTCATTAACCTTGAATGTTTTATAGCAACCCACATAAATACATGAAATCTATTCTTAATACATGTCTTAATCAAATAATGCCATATATATTTTTTTAAATATGAATTATTTACATTTGATGCATGGTTTTTTTAATAATTGAATGCATTGATTTTTTATTTGTAGTTAACGAGGAACCTTCATAGGTACGTCATATCCATGCATATATTTGTACGTCTGTCCGCGACTTGTATCAAAGTGTGGAGAAAATTATAATTATTCACAGAAGGTATCAACCAACAAGCCTCCTTCCTTCAAGCATATTGTGACAAGCTGCTACGGAACTGCGCATATCCAGACGCACTTTGCCGGTTTTTACTACTGATTTGTAAAGAAATTGTTTACTATACACACAATATGCAATCGTTATAAGATTAGGATAACATTCATAAACTTACTAAGCAATCTAGCAAAAACCAACAGAATTATATCCAATAATTTTACAAACCCGTATCGAAAACAAAACGGGCAATTCTATTGAAGCATCCCGAATATTACGGGTCCACACCTGTTTCCACACGGGTCGGGCCGCATAATTATCAGTTATCTACATTATGCAATGGTCAGCCGATTTGTAGCATACTGTGTGGAGGGACAGAAAAATAAAATTCCGTTTTCTAAGTCGGTGAAAAAATATGCAGTAATACATCAAATTATAGAAATGGACAATATTTTTTCCCTCTCCGAAAGCTAGTCCGAAAGAATAACCATTGTGTTTTGTCAAATATGATATGACTCGTGGGATAGAGAATTGTTATAATATTAACAATCTTTAATCCTTAGAAAACCAATCAACGTTCTTACGCTATAAGGTTTACTTTACATTTCTTCACTTAATCTTCCATTTTTTTTTCCTTCCTTTTAAGCAAGCTTATCAATGATTTTATTATAAGCCAGCGGCGGGTAGCTCTATCATCGGATTCCTCCCCAAAAAAAGAGCATTTCTTTAATACATATACATAATTTGTGATTTTATACGATTCGAAAGAACTTCTTAGGAGGCTACTTGAATAAACATATATATGTTGAAATAGAATATTTCGACATTGTAGGGTGGACGTTAGCTCATAAACGCAAATACAAGATAGACTAGAAGAATTTCACAGGGATATCCCAAGTCCTGGGTGGCTTAGTGGTCAGAGCAGTCGCCCGGATAGCGAAAGGTCGCAGGTTCGATTCCTGCCTCAGAACGTGAAATTTTTCTAGTTTTATTCTATTTTAATTACTAAACATATATATGATTATTTTATGAAAAAAAAATCATTGTTGTGTTCCGGAAGTTGGAGCTCAGATAGCCAGTACCTCTGTGCTTGAGGAATCCGGGTGTCTCGCTTCTATTTTCGGCTTTATCATCACTTATAATCAGGAGAGATGAAGGTCATGATATGTCTTAGTGATATGTACGGAGCGCAATGAAACAAGTACTCGATGAGCAAGTTGCTTTATTACTGATTGACGAATGACTGTGACATTGGTATTACATCGCAATATAGACATCCATAGCTAGGTAACTACACATCATTCTCTCCACCCTTATTTTGAACCCTGGTGACAATAATGCAATATTATTTTACGATATAATATAGAAATATAATACTTACATAAACATGATCTTAACTTAAGCAACAGGTAACTGATATCTTATAAATACATCCTATTCCTTTCTGGGCCTTAATCTTAATCGGTAAGGAATAGACGATTCAACCGTCAGAGGCGCATCGACCGATGATAACGATTCAGTACTCGCGACTGTTACACTCTCGGGTGGTGGTAAGCGACCGTTATCGAATGTGCCGACCAACGGCTCTCCATTACCCCCTTCACCCTCATAGTGTCCCAAGCTCCCATCCTCCCCCAATTCATTAGAAGGTGTATTATCATTTGTCTTTGAGATAGACTGATCCATGCAAGATCCTTCTACCTCACATAGGTTGTTAGAAGGCGGCCGGCTCTGAATTGGTTGGGATATTTGAGCCTGGTTTGCTGTCACGATAGGAGCATAAGCACAGGGGTTGCCATTATACTTTATTAACTGATCTATGTGTCTAATACAAACAATATCTGATTCCTTCATTCGTACAGTAAACATTCAATTACCCACTATGCTTTCTACTCTCGCTAACTGCCAACACTCTTTTCTAGATACAAACCAACGAGCCCAAACGATATCACCTTTGTCAATTTTTCTACAATTTTTAATTTTTTTTACATCATTGACATTGTTTCCATAACAAACTTTTTCCCTAAATGAAACAAGATCTAATCGTGACCTTAAATTCCGTCCGAACATTAATTTAGCAGGCGTTTCACCAGTTACGCAGTGAATTGTATTTCTATAATCAAATAAATACCCTAATAACTTTTCTTTTATTATGTGTAGACTTGAATGTTCACTCAGTATACATTTTAACATTTTTTTACAAGTTCGCACGGAATTTTCGGCCTGTCCATTACTACTAGGATGATAGATGGGAGACGTCATATGTTTGATACCGTTGCTAGAACAAAATTCGAAGAATTCTACTGAATTAATTTTTACGTCATTATCTGATACTAAAATTTTAGGAATACCAAATACAGAAAAAAAATCCTTTAATTTTGATATTAAGACACGAGTAGAAGTACCATCGGACATATATAAGCATTCAAGCCATTTACTAAACGCGTCTACAACCACCAGATACACCCTTTGCCCTATTGACATGTAGTCAATGTGTATCCGATGCCACGGTGCCGGCGGGCGCGGCCAGGCTGCCGGGGGGGCGCGGGGCGGCGCGGGTCTTGCGCGCACACATACGTCGCATGCGCCGATACACTGTTCTATATCCTTGTCGATACCCGGCCACCAAAACCTAGCGCGGGCGTTATGTTTCGTTTTCATTATGCCTAAGTGAGTACTATGCAAGTCACGTAGTATCCGTGCCTTTAATTCGGCCGGAACCACGACCCTATGCCCTCGCAATAAAAGCCCCTCTTCAAACTGCAGATCATTTTTACACCTGAAGTAAGGTAAAATAAGTTTACACTTAACGTTCCGGGGCCAACCGTTCTTCATATAGGTAATAACAGTTTGTACAGTTTTATCTCTTGCGTTAATTTTTACTATATCAGCCAAGGTTACGGCCGGAAATGCTGCATCTAAAAATTTTAGGGCACTATATGCGTCATGTGATTGGTCGTTCTGTAAATGTGTTGCCAAAGGAGCTCGAGAAAAAAAATCTGCTACCAAATTATTTTTACACGGTGTATATTGAACGGTGTAATTATATGCAGATAAAATAATCGCATACCTCTGTAATCTCAACGCTGTCGTGACGGATATTCCTGTTCCACTATTAAAAATTGAAACCAACGGTCTATGGTCCGTTTTTAAAATGAATGGATCGCTACGCCCATAGAGATACTGGTGGAAGCGTTTTACTCCAAATATTATGGCAGTCGCTTCCTTCTGTATCTGACTGTAATTTCGTTCGCTCGCTGTTAATGAACGCGACCCGTAAGCCAGCGGCCTTTCACTGCCGTCGGCTCCCTTCTGGGACAGCACGGCGCTCAGGCCTGCGGGTCCCGCGTCCACAGCCAGCACGAGCTGCGCGGTCGGTTCGAAGTGAGCGAGCACGCGCTCAGACGCGAGCTCACGCTTCACGCGCTTCATCGCGCGCCGCTGCTCGTCTCCCCACCGCCACTCCACTCCAGAGCGGAGGAGCTCATGGAGGGGGCTCATTATTGTTGACGCATTAGGAATGAAATTCCTATAATAGTTAACGACACCCAAAAAACGTTTTACTTCCGTTATACTGGACGGATCCGGAGCTTCCAAAATAGCGCGAACTTTATCAGGACACGTTCGTAAGCCGTTCTTATCAATAACATAGCCTAAATACGTTACGCTTTTCATAAAAAATTCGCATTTTTCCTTTTGCAATCGCAATCCCGCGTCTTTTAATCTGCTTAAGACTTCTCGAAGTCTATTTAAATGACTTAATGTGTCGGGGCCGGTGACGCATATATCGTCGAGCCAGCAACTCACGCCGTCTATGCCAGAAAGAATAGTTTCCATAGCTTTTTGGAAAATAGCTGGAGCATTGGCTAAGCCGTACACTAGGCGCGTGTACTTGAACAACCCTTTCGGTGTTGTGATAGTTGTAAGCGCCTGACAATTTTCGCTCAAAACGAATTGGTTATAGGCATTTTTTAAATCTAATTTACTGTAGTGATCACCACCACCAATTTTTGCAAAAACTTCCTCTATTCGAGGAAGGGGGTACTTGTCTATCACCAGATCCTTATTTAATGTGACCGAAAAATCTCCAGCTATTCTCACCTTACCATTTTCTTTAAATACTGGGACAATAGGGGTGGCATACTGTGAGTTATTAACGGGCACTAAAATACCTAAATTTACTAACCTGTCCAACTCTTGTTCTACCTTAGATTTTAATGCAAACGGTATAATTCGTGGCTTAAAAAATTTTGGTGTAGAAGTCTCTTTTAAATGCAATTCCACCTCAAACTTGTTAAAGGTTCCTAACTCATCACGCCACAATTCGGAATATTGTTCTAGCAATCCGTGTACATTTTGATTATTAGTAATATTACTTACTCTAGTCGTGAGAATTAATTTAAAGGCGGACATAAAATCACGGCCGAGTAATGGGGGGCCCCCATTCTGCACTACAAATATTTTTATAGGTTTAGTGTGATTCTCATATGTTATATCCGTTTTAAAATAACCTAACGGCGAAATTTTATGTCCGTTGTACATACACATTTTAATAAAACATTCACACAATTTGTATGACTGAAACAGTTTATCGTACAATTGTTTTGAAATAACAGAGGTTCCTGAACCGGAATCTAGCTCCATGGAGACTCGGTGATGCCCTAACTTTACACATAATTTAATAGCTTGGTCAGTCACATACCTTATATTAAAATTATGACACTCCGCGCAACAACCGTCGCCATCTTCACTTCCGTTATCCGAGGTACCAATGTTATTCACGCGAGAATATTTATTTCTTACACCGCACACTTTTTTTAAATGGCCTTTCACACCACATTTTTGGCATTTATAACCTTTGAAACGACACTGAGATTCACTGTGATTTTTCATACCGCACACACTACAACGTGATTCATTCTGTATGCGGCGACCCTTGGATGGTGATAAAGACCTGTTGTTAGACCACCGGCTGCTTCCACCACGTCCACCTTCATGTTTCGAATGAAAAATTGATTCCTCCTTAAAGGTTCTCGCTTCATCTTTATGTGTTATCGCTTTCGCCTCCTTTACGCACTCGGCTTGTTCGGCTATTTCCAGCGCTCGCGTAAGACTTAATTTGGAGGCATCTTGCTCGAATAACTTGTCGCGCTCAGGGCCCGTTCCCATACCCAGGACAAAACGATCTGTAACTATCGTTTCTAAGGCCGCGCCGAAGTTGCAATAGCTCGCCATACCTCTTAGTCGCGCTGCCCAGTTTCCCAAGGTCTCATCTGGACTCCTTGTGGCCCCGTAAAACTTCGCTTTGTCTGCGTAAGAACAACATTTTGTCTTGAAGTGATTGTCCAACAAACCTATTAGTTTTTCATAGCTCAACACATCCAAATCTGTAGGGTATGCTACGTTGCGCAACAGCCTGTAGGAATCATCTGAAAGATGCGTGATGAGAATGGCACTCTTGTTATCTTCTTTCACGCCGTTTACTTTCAGAAATTGTGTCAATTTCCCTTTAAATATCGACCAATCGCACGTTTTATAATCAAAACTTGTTAAATTCCCCAAGTAAGACATTTTTTTTTTGTTTTCGGGTAATCGAATATCCTCGTCGCCAATGATATGTACGGAGCGCAATGAAACAAGTACTCGATGAGCAAGTTGCTTTATTACTGATTGACGAATGACTGTGACATTGGTATTACATCGCAATATAGACATCCATAGCTAGGTAACTACACATCACTTAGCTTTTATTTCATGTTAAGAGATATTTTTGTATTCTTAACTATCGTAAAGACTAAAAAAAGACAAACGTAAAGTACTTACAGGCGTAGTGTTACCAACTTTAAAGATAGACATCTTTACCGGTTACCATTTTGCTTATAAGCTATCGAGCCGCGCGCTATGTGATGGTGCTATTTTCTGCAGAACGCACTCATTAATAAGGTCGCTAAATGTATTTGTACAAATGTATTTTAAATACAAACTACTAAATACTTAAGCGTCAGGTATTTGAAATAACAACTAGATGACAAACAAACTGACGGTCCACCTGGCGGCAAGTGGTTACCGCCGCCAATAGACACTTGCAATAGGCAAGGAAAAAATCACTTGGTATTGCAGGTGCGTTGTCATCCTGAGGCCTAGCCTGAAACGTGGAAGGCATTTCAGCTTAGGCCTCAGGGCGACAACAAAATGCCCAGCTTCATGCTTTTATTTACATTTTTAACAAGTTATTGAAATACAGATACAATATACGTATTTGTATACGTATAGCTTACTAACAAATCGTTATGTTGGAAGCCCTGGACTCATCACTGCTATCAACTTATTGCTTTTTTTTAATTTTCACACAATATGTAACAATTGTAAAGGAACTTATCCTTTACTGTGTATTAAAGTATAAGTAGTTACAGTGCAGCCACTTCTCATAAATTTAGTAAAGACTAATATTAATAAAGATTTAGTACGTTAATTATATTATAAATATACTTAATAGCTTTTAATAATAGCTTCTAATTGTGGTTATGAGATATTAGGCGCGCGTCGACATTCAGTTGTACTTTTCGATTTTGATCACTCTCAATATTTCACCTAAAAAACTGCCAAAAATACTGTCAATTCTTTGAAATGTATATCCGACAGCACATCAAGCGTAACAGTTTGACATTGAGACCGCCCTTACCGCGTCTATAATAGAAGCGACTTTCGTAGTGCAACTGTTACACTTAATGTGCTGTCCACTGTACTACCAATCTAAATTCGGTTATTTTTGAAGGAAATACTCTTTACTTGTCTTTAAATTGCGTGGTTTTAACACTATTTAGATTTTGATACTTGTGAAACTATCACTTCTTAATTTGATTTAATTCCAGCCGATTCAGTGTGCCGTAAATTGCCAGCCAGCATATCAATTCTACTGAACCCAATTACTCTACTATCGGTTAACTCTCAGTCGGAACAAAACTAATAATCCACGGTACGACGACGCAATTCACCAACGGCAGATGTGACACCGTTTGGATTTGCAATTTAAATGTCACTTATCTGCACTTTTAACGATCGTGGCGAACCAAAGAAGCTTTAAGGTTTCACAATTCAAAACCCTTTCAAGTGTCCCTTTCTACCCTGAAATATTCAGCTGGTGTACAGCTGAGGTTCTGTAGCTAAAGTAAGTTAGAAGATTAAGCGGTTCTACACTTCCTTTGTTGCAGGAACGAATTTGTAAAAATTACTTATCCGTATAAATAAATAACAGAAAACATAAGCAGAAAATTACTATAAATTATAACTCCATATGATACTGTTTTCTAATATACATATGTTTTGTTTACAGAGAAACAAGAATGGCAGCGGCTGCTGCATTGGCGGGAGGCACTGAGCGTCCTGAAAAGGCTCTAACAGCCTCTTTTGCTCTTCTGAATTTGGTATTAGATACAGAAGGAAAAAATACATGGAGACAAGTTGGGCGTATAAGAGGTCGTAATGTTAAGTTACATACTATAGTATGGCCAGGTGGACGCTTAGTTGCCCATGGGCAATCTGATGGCGCTCGTACGATATTTCGCATAGTTACAGCATTGGCACCACCTTTTGTAATGGAGGGTGAGCTCGACGAAGATGGTCAATGCCTTAGGGGTCTTCCTTGCCATCGTCCCCAAACATCCGATCGAGATAACCTCACTCTAGCTTTTAATGATTTAGAAAGGGATGATGAACAAGAAGCCAGCGATTTCTTTTTTCCTACTCCAAAACCAGTATTTTCTCGCATGGCCACACACTGCTGCTATGGATTTGCTATGGATCTTTTAGAAAATATCGCTCAAGAACTAGAATTCGATTTCCATTTATATATTGTCGAAGATGGCCTGTATGGATCTCGGAAACTTGTAAAGCCATTTCATAGGTTAAGTGAGTATAAAAGCGAGGTCAATGATTTTTTATCGAATCAGCAGAGCTATCGATCTCAATATCGTAATAGTTATAAATTGCCAGATGAAGAATATATTGATGAAGATCAGAGCACTGAAGATATAGAAAAGTGGAACGGAATTATGGGTGATCTAGTTTCAGGAGCTGCTCATATGTCATTTGCAGCACTCAGCGTATCAGCAGCGAGAGCAGAAGTAATCGACTACAGTCAACCGTATTTTTTTAGCGGAGTATCAATATTAGCTGCCCCGAATCAAAGGCCTGACATTCCATTGCTTGCTTTTCTTTTGCCATTTTCTCCTGAACTTTGGATTGCAATATTTACATCATTGAATGTAACAGCCATAGCAGTAGCAATATATGAATGGCTATCTCCTTTTGGTTTAAATCCTTGGGGACGCCAAAGGTCCAAAAATTTTAGCATTTCTAGTGCGCTATGGGTAATGTGGGGTCTTCTCTGTGGACATTTAGTGGCGTTCAAAGCGCCGAAAAGTTGGCCTAACAAATTCCTCATCAATGTTTGGGGTGGATTTTCTGTGATATTTGTTGCCAGTTATACTGCCAATATAGCCGCTCTAATAGCAGGACTGTTTTTTCATAATGCTGTGGATGATTATCAAGGAAGAAGCAACGTAAGTAATCCTTACGTGTTCCTCAACATATAACATTTCTAATCAAATTTTATCTCAAATTTTACACAATATTATGCCCTTTTATTCGTATTAAGCCCTTTGTGTAATAAATTTGAAAAATGAAGAACAAAAATAAAACACCCAATCAATCGCTATTTCGTTTTTTCATATTACTAGAGTGACAAACAAGTGTACGCTCCGCCTGGTGGTAAGCGGTTACCGTAGCCTTTATATGCTTGTAAGAAAAGGATATTTATTGCGGTATGCATCTCGTAAAAATCAAGAGGAAACGTCATGGTGACAGGACAAGTCCATCTACTTCCAATATGACGCTACCTCTGATCGGACCCTACTCACCGCAGCAATATAATACTTCAGAGTAGTGTAATGTGTCTGAAATCTTGTAAGGTCGAAATTCCATTAAATAGAAAAATAGCTATTGTATGGGGATGTCGCCTGTATTTAAATCACAATATAATTCTATCCTAAAACACAATAGTCTATAATATCTGGTAAAAAAAAACAATTAAATCACTCTTAGGTCTTTTGACAGCGAACACTAACCTCAGTGTATGAAGTCATTTGTTGTTAGTAAAGCTTTGTCAAAAAGATAAATCACTTTAGCAACCCATCAGTGCTTGGTAACAGGTGACGTCCAATGGTCACGAAAGATGTATTAGCGTTTTGTAGTGACATTTGAAACGGAATCAACTACATGTTTTTTAAAACATTAGTCATCACAGTTGTTTTCAATTTTATGTGTTTATAACGCCTACTTTATTGTATCTAACAATTACATATAAAGAAAGAAAACGACGAAAAAATTCGAACCCGCGTCTCCTGGGGTCTGACCGGCGTACTAGGTGTAACCTACGAATTTCTTTACCGATTTCTACCCTTTTTAATATGTTTTTATAGTAACGGTAATGCCGTTTATGCCTTTACGATGATGATATAATGATTTTTTTTCATCGTTTTCTTTCTTTATTTGTAATTATAACATTAAACATATTAAAGTAATTGTGATAATTATTTCTGTCTTTAGACACGACTTGGAACACTCTCCTAAAATTTGTCACCGTCCCTGTTGTATTAATTTTGCTAATAATTTCAGTGGCTTTCATTGAGAGTGGGGACTGCGAGGTCGTCGGTGTCGGAGTATTATGTCCAACGAAATAACCCGCAGCTGGCTCAGCAAATGCGTCGTTACGCGCTACAAGATATTGAAGAAGGCATCCAAAGGCTAAGGTTAGATAAAATTTAACTTAAATTAAAATGGTATATCAATTAAAACTTTAGTTAAATTTTTAGCAACTTGATAGTGTTTTGTACTGAAGGTTACCTTTTTATTAATCTTTTAAGGTGATATTAATTTTTTATTTGGCATTCGAAAAAATCTCCAATATGTATACCTCGCAATCAAGTAAGAAAATCCAGAAGCATTTCCTTTGGCACGTTCGTGGATCAAAGTATCAAACTAAATATCAATCTTATTCCCACCAGCGTTTGACAGTCACGTGTGTTTATTGAACATTTCAGTCAGGAAATTAACTACTTCACTTTTTCTCTATTTGGTTGGATCATAGCCACTAAGGTTTGGATACCGGGACGTCTCGTATCTCGGATCCCGAGACTTTCGGGTCGTGACTCGAGAGGAGAAACGATTTTAGAAATTGTATTGTAATCATTTTTATTTTGAAATCATTGAAAGAGCCTTGCGCCATCTGTTAGTTTAATGAATAATTAGGTACTTGGTCTACCACGTAACTACTGAGAACACAACACAATAAATGCATTTGCCGCTTCACAGAACAACCAATGGGTTCTTCTGCGACGTTTGGATTTAGTGATGTCAGATGTACACATCGTATAACTATCGTATTTCTTCATCAGTTCTTTATTCAAAAACTGCTGGCGCTGCCGCAGAGGTGAATAGTGACTTCGATGTTCTCACTCTTTTGTAAAATAAATAAGTAATGTTTTATTTCTTACACATTTCACAACTGCCTTAAACTCGTATCCATTTCTCGTTTTGAGAAATAGCTACACAGTTTGTTGTGTTTCGGATAGAAGATGGGTTCTTTCAAAAGAGGCGTGTAAAAGCATCTTTCGGGCCGGCAAGGTGGAGGCGGCTAGAGCAGTGTCTGAACTGCACTAGCTGTCTTCGCATATGGACTCTTCTTACCGCTTCACATCAGGTGGTGTTGAGTCATTTGTCGTGCTTTGTATAAAAAAAAGATAAGGTAGCCTGTTTAATTATGGCATGGAAGGTATATCACCTATATATGTATATATGTATATGTATATATGGCCTTAGAATGACAACGCACCTATGATTCAAATTTTATTCCTAAAAGTCTCGAAGTCCCGGGACGTCCCGGGACTTTGATCGTAAGCTGTCTCGTGTCCCGGGACTTTGAAATTGTTGAGAATTCCCAAACCCTAATAGATACGTGGCTATATCAACCGACTGTAGAAGAAATAAAAATAGACAGTGTTCATGATGATATTGCGAAAAAGTGGTAACTGTACAGATATCCAATGTAAAAGGAGGAGAAAATGTAGTGCCATCCCCAAATACAATAAAGAAAAGGGCAAAGTACAAGGCAATAATAAAGAGTAAAAAAATTACACGGCTTGAAACAAGCGTTCTCAAATTAACACCACTTGCCTCTTACCCGGGAGAGCTATAAATATTAATTATTATAGAGGTTCTATGCTTATTACAATTATAATATTTGAGCCTACATAAACTTCATATGGAGAGATGCATCGTGCACAACCTTTATACAGGTTTCTACGAAAAACTTTAGATACTAGAAACACAAGGAGAGAAGACTGAACTGGAGTAGCACTCGTATTGCATATTACTGCTCCTCTAAAAACCAAAATCTTATTATATCACCACAAATAGAATAGCCTTCGCTTTTTGCTCGCAAAGATACAGAATTAATAATCTAATTTATATTATGGAATGTTTATTGGTAAATTGTGTATTGTGGCTTATTGTTTTTGTTTTATTTTTATATCTACTGACATTTTTGTACCTCATTGATTTTACTTTTTATTTCAATTCTTATTGTGTTTTATTATTATTATAGCTATCGAATGTAACATTCACAATGTCGTAATGGTAAATTTGCACAATTAGACTTAGATTTTACCTTCCCTACCTATAGTGCATTATTGTAACAAATTTAAACGAATAAATGAATACGAATAAGAATACCTTTCAGTTTTCTAATGGACGAAATCCATTACTAGGAGCAGTGACATTTTATTTCTTGATCCCTAGTTTTGATTGGCTCGCATCACCTACAATCTTGATTTTCACGTCAGTTAAATGCACTAAAGAAAGATTAAATGTTCAACAAGTAAAAAATATATTCAACAAACCTATTTGCAATGGTTGATTCCCCTGTCTAATAATCCAGATGTCTAGGGAATATTTATTTGCAAAGTTAAATATATTTATTGTACTTTTATTGCGGTACGTGAATACACCATAATATTTATATTCCACTCTCGCCTTTCGTGCGAGACCCGCTTACGGTTAACACTTTGAGTTTGCAAAAGCTTCTACTCCACGTTTGTTTGGTAAATATTTCGTCTCTTTGTACTGGTATCCCGATAAGTTAAGCCTTTTCTTACAATATACACTTTTTAGGAGGTATTGAAACGACATGACTTTTCTAAAATTTAGTTTTAGATAACGTAAAAAAACAAAATATGCAATTTTCTTACTAATATTGACTCTGCTTCTATCTTTGTTTTTTGTGGACTTTAAGTGTTAAATAAAATAATAATAATAAATAAAATCGAAATAATATTACTCCAGAAACACCGCCAAGTTTTCACTATTGGTTTATCTTATATTATTTGTAAGTTTTTTTTATATTTAATTAATTATTGATATTTTTATAGAAATGGCACTTTGGACCTTTTAATTGCGGACACGCCTGTTTTGGATTACTATCGCGCTACGGACCACGGATGTAAGCTACAAAGAATTGGTGATCATGCTCTTGCTGAAGACACTTACGCTATCGGCATGACGAAGGGTTTCCCGCTGAAGGTATTTATTTATTCGATTTTAAGTGTTTACTACAAACTATACACTAACTAGGTACATAAACAACCTTATACAGGATGGCACATTTAGATCGGTCAGTATAGCAAAGCCTGAAATTATAAGACATACGAAAATCTCTTCTTAGGAACCATGTCATCGATTTTAGTAAAAAGAAAAACTGCATTCATAAATTTAAAAAGAAACGTGTGCTCAGCTCGGGAATCGAACCCGGACTTTTTGAAAAATAAAACTAATGCTATTTTATATTTCGATATCGACTGTGTAGGTCTTAAGCAGTAAACGTTACTATGAAACATGATGTCTAAAATGAACAAAATGCATTGTTTTCATATCCTTTCATTCATTTTAGTAAGTGTTCGATATTACCACCATTTGAATGCAGTTTTTCTTTTTACTAAAATCGATGACATGGTTCTTGAGAAGAGATTTTCGTATGTCTTATAGTTTCAGACTTTCCCATACTGACCGATCTAAATGTGCCAACCTGTATATAAACATACACTGTTGGTTATTCCTAAAAATTTCGAACAGGATAGTTTTTAATAATTGATATACAATTTTTATTATTATGAGCTCTTTACAAAACAGTCTTTCAGTCTTACGATGAAAGGCACAGCGTAAGCATCGTATGAAGAAATCGATTAACGCTTAGTAATTTTGCTTTCGTGCATTTAACGAATAACTCGTATCTTTGAGTGACGTTCCCAAAACAGGCGAGCTAAGAGCAACGTCTAAAGTAACTGGAATTTTCATAAGGACTCGGGAGGGTGAAGGGAGAGCGATTTCAGATCTTTGTAAGGCAAGATTGATGGATGACGCACGAGTCTTCTAATGTGGTGATCGATAGACGGTGTCATGTTGCCCAGACTTCGACGATTATATGTCATTTTATCTTGGCGGTGGCGTCGAATATACAACGATCTAGCAATCCTGTAACATAAATCATAAAAAGTTTTTGTTTCGGTTCTCGTTTCGTGAATTCGTTTTTCAGCGCCTTGTTGGATACGTTCGGTCGCAGATGTGTCGCCATTGTTTCCAGCGTGATTCGGACGAGTGACATTTACAAATACCTCCACTTATCTCGTTCTCGCAAAAAATATTCGTGTTCATCCATTTGAAATGTTTTTGTTCACAGGACAGCATATCAGCTGTTATAGCAAAGTATTCGTCAAACGGCTACATGGACATATTGACTGAAAAGTGGTATGGCGGCTTGCCTTGTTTCAAATTAAGTCCTGATTACGGGATCCAACCAAAACCACTGGGTAAGAAAATGTGAAGACACGTCTAATATTAGCTTAATTTGTATAATAATTTGAACTATCAATTCCTATAAGTATTTGAATAAAATTGTCAATTAAGGAGAAGAATAATCACATTTTGATACTATTAATTAAACGTGTATTCGTTAGTTGTGTATACATAGTAAGCAGCTCGTCTCTAGCGGAAATTTCATTAGAATTTATCACCACCCCCTTTTAATCCATCCCTCTGAGGCGTGGGGAGAGGTATCCACCAGTCGACCTAAAAGATTAGACATAGAATTTATCGCTTTTAAAAATGAACGAGTGCCAACTTGCTTCGCCAGCGGAAAGGTTTAACTAGCTTATCCTGTCATAAATATTAGAAAATCATCGACACAAACATTAACTACCTATATTTTATTTTCAGTTAAAATAATGATTTACGGCCAAATACTCAAAGACTTCTTGAATTTGAGGCCCTTTTCAAAATATTTCAAGTATCTATTGACAAAGTCTATTCTAGTCTATTTTTTATTTATGGCTTTATGCAGCCGTCAAATTTAGGATTCGTCAAATTAATAATTTAAAAAGTCTGACTTTGTTGCAATGATACCTCATTAAAAAATCGAGTTCCAATCTTCAAGTAAAATCAGTCAATATCATATATAGTATATCAATTGTTTAAGTAAAATTTTATTGAAATCATCGTTTATTTAAGCTTCATTCTACCCCAAAGCCCGTAAATAATACTTTGTTTCAACTTTCCGTATCAGTTGTCGATATTGCAAAAGTTTTACGTGAAGTAAAACTTATTGAACATTTTGTCAAGCACAATGCTATAGTTAGCGATATTATTTAACTGAGAATTTATTTCATTAATTTTGATAAAAACGCGTACAGCCTATTGTAAAGTTTTGCCTTTATCCGGGAATTGAAACTGTATGGCTTCAGGGCCTCAGCCTCGAATGCTACGAAAGTGAGGTAAAGTTAGTGAAAAAACTATGTATAACGCTTTTAATACGAAGATATAGAGGTACAAAAAGTTTATACTTAAATATCCCTTTGCATAGAGTTAACGTAGTATAACGTACGTTACATTATACAACACAAAGCAAAGAAAAATCTGCAAGGATAATTAAAGCACAATGATCAATCAATCTTGTGCTTGACATTGGCCGATCAATCAACTGTACAATTTTATTGACCATTTCTACTTCGTACACTATTCATTCGTATTTATTTTGATGTCATAATAATAATTTATCACGGCATACTTCTTGTTCTCCAAATATACGTGACGCATAGTGTTAATTCTACATTAATGTTCAGACTTATCCTATTTATTCAATTACTTATTTCAATTCAGTTACAAGCCAGCGAACAGATAGATTTAACACGCCTACAAGTCATAATATTACACGAAAAAATTGATATATTAAAGCATTATGATTATCGGCGTACGAATACTCCTGCTTAATAAAGTTTGTGTTTGGGTGAAATAACTGTCATAATATGTAAAATAAACAAGTTCGCGGCTTAGGGGAGGCCTTAAGACTACCCCCGCCGCACCATAACCAGTTGTAATTGTGTAGTATTCACGTTATATTGGATACATTAGAGTTTATAAGTCATATAGTTTTTGTGATTAAACTTTATATCGCAAAGCTATTAGAAGAATTAATAAACAATTATAACAACACATTACAAATTAATGCGACTCAAAATCAGACCCTAAGCCAAGGGCAATTATGTCATTATAAGTTATGCCTAACTCGTTACGCCGAAGATGAAAAATTATGTAAATGAAAATGATTCCTTTCAACTTCAACAAACCCTCTAGTGAGATGGTACGAGAGGAGGTTACAATTTTTTCGTCGATGATTACAATTATTTTTTAATTTAATTATTTAGGAAGTTCAAAGTAGTGACAAAAGATTATTTGATAATAAAAATAAACTAAGGCTTTTAAACAATCAATTTTTTATTTCTCTAAATTTACTTTCAACTTGTCAAAGCTATGCTCTGGATTAGAATTAAAAAGACAAGATAGTGTCATTCTTCAAAGTGCCAAGGATACACACATAATTTTTTTTAATAACTAGAGTCAATTTTAACTATGCAAACCTAAGCCTAGGTAAATAATTTTTATCTTATATTGAATTAATACATTAAGTTTGAGTAATATTCAAAATTAAATGAAATTATATACAGGATGTAAGAGAAAGACGAACGCTCTCGAAAACGAAAGCAGATGGCTGAACTTGTGGATATACGATTTGTTTAAAAATATGTTTGAAAACGCGAAAAAAAAATCAGTTGTCCTCGACATACAGGTATTACAATATAAAACAGCTGATTTTTATCGCGATTTTAATTTTTTTTTTCAAATAATCTTGTTTCAAAAGGACTGTACTCAATCTGTTTCGTCAATTTCAATAGCGTTCCTTACACCTGGTACAATTATAATTTCTTTGGTGAATGAACTATTGAAGAATTAAATATGCTCTATTCTACAATGCCAAATGTTTCTTTCGGCCACTACTATTTCGCTCAGGGTAAATAAAACCATTTTAATTACTCGCGTCACCCTTACAGGATTATGCATTATTTTAGACTGAACTGAAATTCAATAATGTTCATGTATCGTTGTATACCAGTTGCATAATTTATGAGTAGTTACCCAGATACAAATAGCGGTTGTTTGATTAAGGAACCAGGCGTAAATAAATTAATCACGGATCCGTAATAATTAAGGGGCTAGGGCTAATTCTCTTCTCAATTTACGAAACGTGGGCTTAAGGTAGTTTTCAAAGCTTCAGTAGAGAACAAAAATTTTCCATTATATTTTTTTTTACCTTAACGGGGTAACTCTTGGAATTCATCTCACCTGATGGTAAGTGAAGATAAGACCGACGATGGAAGCGAGTTACACCCGGAATCCTTAACCACAGAGGAACTGGCTATCTTACCTCTAACTGCCGGAACACAACAATGCTGTTAACATTATTGTTGTGGCGCAGACTTAGATAAGATGGTGGTAGCTAGCCAGGCGGACTTAGAAACGCCCAACCACCAACCAAACCAAGCAGAAAATTTCTGCCCTCACGGGAATCGAACCTCGGACCTCTTGATCTGAGGTGGGTGGTCTCAACCACTAGACCACAGAGGCGATTAAAATTTGAAACTGTGTAATCTATTAGTTATCTTTGTTTGAAGGTGTTGCAGCGGTGGCGGGCGTGTTTATTCTACTTGGGGTCGGCATGATAGTCGGTTGCCTTATATTGATTCTTGAGCACCTGTTTTACAAATACACTTTGCCTGTTTTGCGTCACCAGCCTAAAGGAACGATATGGAGGAGCAGAAACATTATGTTTTTTAGTCAGGTAAGACTTTTAGTAAGTTTTTAACTTTTCGTACCTTTAATATAGGGATACTTTTTTTAATACAACTAGATGACAAACAAGCTGATGGCCCACCTGATGGTAAGCGACAGATATTATAATACTGTACAAATAATATCTTATTACTTAAGGGAATCACGGTTATTTACATAAAAAATACGCCTTAAAAATCGACGTAATAATTATTATTGTACTGTAAATGTTTAAAAAATTCCAAGTAATTCCAACATCGTAGAAACGTTAACTGTGAGTATTACCATGAGATATCAAAGTATTTGAAGTCAAAGGAAATCGGCTCACCGCAAATTTGCCTACGGGCGTCCAGTAGGTACCACTTTGAAGGCACTTTGTTTGCTCTACTCAAGCTTGAAGTCAAGACTATTTCTAGCCAGATTGTGTTCTTCGGATACACGGCTAAGGAAATTTAGAACACAGTGAATGGCTTGCTAGTTTTTGTTAAGTTTTAATAACAATGAAAGAAATCCTTTTATAAGTCAGTCAGTATTAAAATCACACATTCCAAAATTTGCATTTTGCAATTAACTTCGTATACTGCTACTTTTAAGTACAACTGTGAATGTGTATTTGTATAACAAACTACCGAAAATATTTTTACGATAATTTTTACTAGGCACTTTTAGGGAAAGCACCTAATTGTTTGATTATTGATTTAATCAACATTTATTTACAAAAAAAAACTCAAAATGGCAGTTCAATAAAAAAAACTACCATCTGTCCATCGGGTGATCAGCATAGATTTACTAAACTAAAATAATAATTTCTTACGAAAGTTTTATGTAAAAATGTATTTTGAATAAAACACCGTTGCTTTGTTACGACTGAGCGCAACCACTTGCTTTTAACGTGTTTTAACTCGGAGCGAGCACTTGTCGCTGCGGGCTCCACGTAATCTTTCTGAACTGCGTTTGTTCCGCTAGCTGTCAACGTCGTATTACACGTTCCATTACAAAGTTGCGGAACCATGGCACGCAAAATAATCACGCAAAAACTTTGTAGGTACCCATATTTATGAAAATTGCGCGGACGGAGGAATATGAAATTTCCACACCTAAAGTTTATATAGAGAAAGAGTGCAGGATGCTAATATTTTTTTAAACGTATGCATAAAAAATACATAACATCAATAATATACACATTATAAACACTACCATGTATACATATTATAACACACACGCATATATGTCAAATTGAGAATAAATTATTATTGTTTGTTATTGGTCTATAGTATTACTGAATGTCAAACATAACCATAATAAAAAAATATGTAGAAAGAAAAAAAAGAGAAAAAAAAAGAAAAAAATCTGTGATTATAGAAGTATAGTCTTTGACAATAGAACCTTAATAATGTTAAAACTTAATTATGCGTAATGTAATTCAAATTAATTATCTTCGAATTTCGAGCACAGGGCGACCACTAGTAATATGAATTAGGTTAAACTTTTGTTAACTTAACGTAACGCTTTGCGGCGCGTTCTTTTAAAGCTTGCAAAATGCTAGCTAGCTAGCTTAAGCACAACATTGTTAATTAATTTAAAATTAATTACCGGTCTACCGCGCCGGGGCGGCGGGCTCAACACAATAGAAATGTGAGTGTTTCACTGATTAAGAGAGGTATTAGGGCTTTAGTGGTAAATTCCGAGGGAATTTAGAGCGCGCGACTGATGAAGCACTTGCAGTTTTAAACTGTAAACATAAAACTTCTCTTGATTTTTATAAGATACGCAACTTTGAGCTAAAAAAACATGGGTTATATTAGGTCATAGAAATGTCTTGCAAATTTCATGTATAAGTACATCTTATTCGTTATTCGTTTCATAGTTTCATGACATTTATATAAAATAATATAACATTTGCTGCATTATTTACAAAGAAATTATCAAATGAACTAATATAGCCCATGCTTTAATTTATTGTCGTATTGTTGCCTGTATGATACCGCTAACCAATATGTGGGTCGTATGCTTGTTTGCAACTATTGTTAAAAAAATATATCTGCTTCTAGAATATTTTCCTAAATTCACGGATAAAGTTTGAGTAAGTTTGATTAAAATAAATAAATAAAATATACCTAATACCATATTTTTGCCGATAACTCTTGAAATATGGAGCTATAGAATTAGTCAGTTTAGTCACAGACTTGGTTTGGTTATCAAAGAAATTTGTATCAACTCGTATACGCACTGTTTGAGCAAAAAGTTTTTAGGTAAGTTATTGCGTGATTAGAAAATAAAGAAAAAAAGTTCGTAATAACATTGAATTAACCCTATTTTAAAGAAACTTCGTATTTAAGCTTAAATAGTAACACACTTCACCAAACAGCCCAAGGGCAGTGAAAGGGGAAGCTTATCCCGGAACAGTATGTAGTTCCCTAGGGTTACGAACACATAACGATAGTTATAGTTTAATGTAGTTGTTGTAATATTAATCCCATTAAAAACTTAAATGTGAAATAGGAGCCAAGTTCAATATTAAATAAGGCGTCGTTCTCGACTTCAGCGACAAAAGAGTCGAGATGGTTAAGGGTGCCATGTTCTGTGTCCACTCGGGATGTAATTGGATCTTTAGATTTTACTTGGCCATTTTTTACTTACGGGCTATATTATATTCTCAAGTTAGTGTACTCGATGAGGAGCTTGGTGGCGTAGTGTCGTTACCGAAAACAAAGCAACTTTCGCCATGGTCGATCCCAGGATGGGTGAACCAAAATTTCTGATCTCGAGACCCTCCGTACTTCGGAAGGCACGTTAAGCCCTTGGTCCCGGTTATTACTGCAGCCGGCTTAACCCACCGACCCGCATTGGGCCAGCGTGTTGGTGTTATGGCCCAAGCTCCTCACGTGTTTTTCCCATGTAGGAAGGCCCTGTGCCCAGCAGTGGGACATATATAGGCTAGTGATGATGATGCAGGGTTTTAAACATAAATATATAAATAACCGTTTGAGCTATATTGATGATATTTGAAATTCTTTACAAGGGGGCTTTAATAAATGTGCCAATGTTTGTAGATTATATGGATTACAAGTTGATAAAGGTTCAAAAGAAGCGGTTCATGTATTATTACACACGGCGCGTAGCCAGTTCCTCTTTTTGAATTTGGCTGGATACGCTGCCGCGTATCTAGATATAGCTTAATGTTACTTATTATTCCATCTAAATTGTGATGCTTTTGAACTGTTCTTTATTCATTCATTTGAATGTAGCGTTATTAGTTTATTTGCAGTGTTTTAATAAATAATACGGCATAAAACCTATTAACACTATAAATAATTAGATCATATTAGCTGGCTGCTAAATTTGACTTCAGTCTAGTTAAAGCCAGTTATAGCTAACATAACGTTAACCGAGAAATTCATATATCATTCATTTCTACCTGCATGAACTTATATAAGATTAGACTTTGGATTTGAGATTGTAATAAAAATTTAATATAATTGTTACAATTGCGTTAATTCCAATGAAATCAAAAATAGCGCTTCTTCTATAAAAAAAGACAATATTAAGTATCACACGGAAGCCGAACTGCGAGTTCAGGGCTCACACTTTTTTTATTCAAGGACCGATAATATAGGTCTTATTAACAAGTATTTTGTTACGTTCGTTCAAATAACATTTCGCAAAAGCGGCAGAACTCAGTATTACGACCGTTCAACTTTTATTTGATCAAAATTTGTTAGACGAGATTATGGTAAGTATAAGGTCTCATGTTAAATAATCTAGTGTCTAATACTGTTAACATCTTAATGGATTCTGCTATAACTGTAACTAATTTGTAGTATCGTTTATATAGTTCAGATCACGGCATACAGCCAAAGTTAACTGCAGCTTTTAACATCTAACAACCTCTTAAGCTCAGTTAAATGTTTCGCCTTTAGTTTCTCAAGTCCTGTTAGACAATTACTAAAGTATTCGCGCCGTTATAAAATTTTCTTCTGCTTAATATTCTTTAAACAAAATAAATCAGAGTAACTTATGCGTTGCACTTCCATTCTAGGGCTCTCTAAAGTCAGACGGATAAATTTAAGTACCTAGGTACTTATCTATAAAAATGAATTTTTGGAGTTGGTGCTTCACTTTCTATTGTTTCTGGAAACAGCTTAGCACCAGCTCAAAAATACATTTTTATAAAATTATTTACTTAAATTAAATTATTCTATTTTAGTGTTTTGAAGTCGATATTATATTTCCTTTCAAAATACATACCTACAGTGGAACATAGAACCCGGAGGAGGTTCTATGCCGGTTAAATATGCCACTAAAACTCTCTTAATTTCAGACTTCTTTACCTCTCTGAATGACGGTATTAATTAAATGCTTATTTTAGCGTGGCTAGTTTTATATTCTGTTTCCTAATGCTAGTACCATAATCCGAAATAGTATCTAATGATTACCTATACCTACGACCTAATTGCCTCACTTACTTATTTGACATATTAACCCTTAAAACGAAGTTAAAAAAAACGTCCAAGAAAGTTTTCAATATTCAATAATTGCGAATAATTTCAAATTCAATTATATGTTGTAGCATTTTATAAAACGTAAAAGCCGCGTGATTCACAATTAAATTGTTTGTTCCAGAAACTGTACAGGTTTATAAACTGCGTCGAATTAGTATCTCCACATCACGCGGCCCGAGAGTTAGTTAACACTATACGCCAAGGACATTTCACTTCGCTGTTCCAAAAAAGTGTCAAAAGGGTAATTGTTTTTTCTTGATCTAGTTCTACCTTAGTCACTTAAGATTATTGATTCCTTAGTTCCTTCGATTTTATCTACTACGAGTAACAGTTGTTTAAATAAAGTAAATGAAAATTCCAGTTTACGATAGGAAGTTGGTTTGTTTCAGAAGGAACACGAACAGCGTAGACGAAGAAAAAGCAAAGCTCAATTATACGAAATGATACAAGCCATCAGAAGGTTAGTACTATTAAAGTTTTAACCAGAGTACGCGGTAACCACGTCTGTTGGAATTCCACCGGTAGTAATAAATTAGAAAGGCTATCTCATGGTTCCGTGAATGGATCTAGAGTCATCATCATCATCACCAGCTTATGTACGTCCCACTGCTAGGCACAGGCCTTCCTATATGAAAGAAACACAGGAGGAGTTTGGGCCATAACACCACCACACGCTGGCCCAATGCGGGTTGGTGGGTTAAAGCGGTTGCAGGAACAACCGGGACTAACAGCTTAACGTGCCTTCCGAAGCACGGAGGACCTCGAGATAACAAACTTTGATTGATCCATCCCAGGATTGACCATGGCGATCTAGAGTACCCTGAGATATATATAAAATCTCTGGGTACACGAGTCCACGAGAAACGCCCAAAACAGTTGTTTTATTGTTTCACTGTTTAGAGCCCTGTATTGTAAGACTGACTCACGGATCTCTGGGTCCATACCCGGGGAACCGTGACTCAGCCTTACCAATTTAATACTACTTCCAACTTACTGGTATGAAAAACCGTTCACGTGTTACTTTGTCAGCAGGGTTCAACAACGTGATCATTCTTTGGGTTCCATCAAAGAACAGGAACCAGTTGAATCTTCAGAAATATCAGAAGAGTTAACAGATTCGAAATTCCTATCACCATCACCTGAAGTTACTGCACGGTCGCCTCGACCTGGAAGATCACCGAGACAACTCCGCTCCCCTCGAAGCCGTCGAAAAAGATGTAGTTTAGCAGGATTAAACGTAAGAAGATTTAGCACCGATTCAGTATTAGGTTCAGATTCAGTATCTAACATATATGAGCGAACAAGCCTCAATATCGGCAGAAGACTTAGCAGGGACGTGAATTGCCTATCAAGCTCTCCGCCTGATATAAATAGTCGTCTTCGAACTCCTTCGCCCATGGTTCGTAGAGCAGAAGGCTCTTCCACGCGAAGTTATCAAGATGTCTCTGAACGATCCGGGAACTATTCATGCACAGATGCTCCCACATCTCGAGCGAGTGTTGAAATATTAGTTTCAGACGAGAACGACGTTCCTCCAGCTCCACCTTACCCCAGAGTATCACCAATAGGAGCAAAATCTGAATTATCGCTATTATCTGAAGAAGAACTCATAAGATTATGGCGGAGTTCTGAAAGAGAAGTTCGAGAGGCGCTGCTATCGGCGTTACAAGAGAGACGAGCTAATCTTGATCCGAAACAGGACCCTGGATGAAGGTGTGTTGTCCGTAATTTGGAAAGAAATTGGTTCGTAGATTCATTTAGGATCTCTTTTCGCTGCACGGCGTGAGAACGGTTGGGAGTATCGATATGATAACGCGCAGTGGTTGAGTTAGTGCCTTTTTTGTATTGTTTAGATGCGGATCTCTCGCAGGCGATAATTGGACAGTCGGTGTTCATTTTAGTGTCTTGTTATTATTATTATATTTAAAAAGCTGCCTTATTTTACATTTAATTGCTTCATCACTTTTGAATCCGCATCAAACAATATAAATCGGTCCTACGAAATTGGAGATATTTACGTCCAGAAATCAAATCTTATATTAGGAAATATAAAATGTAGACTTAAAATATGTACCTTTGTATAAATAAGATAGCTGACCACAAGATAAAGTGCTTTATCCTTTAGTCTATGTAGTGATTATAGATAACTTTATTCACTGTAATGAACTACCTAACTTCAAAACACTACTTTTTAGATACCTATTGTCACTTGTGGATTAACTGAAAAAATAAAAATTAAATACCAGTAAATACACTCGCTCAAGTAAATTCCCCAAAATTAAGAAAATATCAAATATAATTGCGTAGGTACCAGAAAAAGGGGAAAGAGCTCTATAGAGAGATAAAAGCGAAATGATATCTATGAATATTAAAGGACATAAAAGGTGTGTTGGTTACTAACTTAGATATATATTTACGTATAATACCTAAAATGGGTAGAGAAAACGTAAAAGGGGTATGGCATAATTATTTAATCGTAGGTATTCACATAACAGTAACTTAAATATTTTCAAACAATCAACGTATTTAACTACGTCGTTAGTACTTACGTCTCGTAGCATAAAAAATTCTGTCCGAAGCTTCGAAGACAAACAAAATAGTGTAAAACGAAAAATTAAGCCACATGCGGTTTGTTTAAATGTTCAACCTTCCATTTATATTTAGACTATAAATAACAGTCATGAGGTAAACAAAAATATAGATTTATGAAAAATCATATAATAATGACACGAAATCCGATTAATTTTCGTCCTAAACTTCGAAAAACGTTTCATTGAGGTCTACAGCTTGCGGTCGCTCACACACAATAGAACACTTATTTTGTCTAATGTGGGTACTTCACAGAACGTGGATTAAGGGTTGCCTAATGTCCTATAACTAAGGGTTGCCTAATGTCCTATAACATAAAAGATATAGTCACGTTTTGTGCCTTGTTTTGTTTTGTGTCATAAGCACGAAAAATTGCTGCTTATGAGCAAGCCTAAATCCTACACAAAATGTTACCATCTTCTTTAATTTGTACTTTCACTAGGTATCTTTGAAAACTTATTTATTTATTTAATAAAAAAAAGTTGCACACAACTGTTCATAAGATTATTAGTAGACTTTGTTTATTTAATTGTAACACTAACACGAAATATTATGTGAAAAAAAACAAAATCAAAATCTGTCCATTCGTTTAGGAGATACGATGCCACAGACAGATACTCAGACAGACGCAAACTTATAACATCCCTCTTTTTTCGTCGGGGGTTAAAAACAAAGATCAAACATAAGAATAGCAGAGCGACATAAATAATCCTTTCATCTAGACTAAAAACAGTACTGGCTCAGGTTTGATGTATAACACTTTGTTCGCAAGCGACCTAAGGAGCAAAGACTTTGGCAAACAATAGAGGCGTCACGCAAGGACGAGTAAAAGCAAAAAGTTTGACATGGAACAGGAAACGTTCTGTTTTGATCGCTTCAACTTAAACTACATACACTCACATGGAATATTTAATTTTTAATCTGTTTTCTGATATTCTCAATGAAATTTTTTTTTCAAAATTGTAATAAATATGATACTAGAAAGTAATGTCTAGCTTGCTGAACCGTCGGTGTTTATTTCTTAAGCTACCGAGGACTTAGTGGTTAGATCAACTGGATTGTGGAAAATCATGGGTTTGCAGCCGCCGCAGGACATTTTATGTTTTATTCAAATGACAATATACAGTACCTACAACACTATATTTATTTCAGTTAGAATGGTTTATTATTTTTGATGTCATTTAGTCTGTTCAAATAAATTTCATTTTTTTACAAAAAAATATATGTTATCGATCATATTACGTATACATTCTTAATTTTTGATTTTAACATACACACACACACACACACACACACACACACACACACACACACACACACACACACACACACACACACATACACCACACACACACATACACATACACACACATACAAACACACACACACACACACACATATTTATACATTTTTTTACTATTATTATTATTATTTTTACGTATACATACCAACGTAAGTGTCAAATAATGTCTTGAGATATAATCTTATTCATTTAAATATCAGGTAAAATACGAAATATTACAAAAACCTATACGAAAAAGTATCATGACACCTATTTCTGAAATATATTTTAGAAGGTCAGAAAACTCCAACAGGCGCCACACATCTTTTATGTAAATTACGATAACTTTACGACATATTAGGGACGCTTATAAATTAAGTAAAAATAAATAAAATACTGCCATATTTATCGATTACATAGTAAATAGTATATATAGTAACACTACTCGTTAGATTTGCACCCTAGTAGTTTAGTTTAGATTTTTTTCTCTCTATCATATCCTATATTCAATATTACTTATATAATATTATCCTATCCGTATATGTAAACTATAAGCAATACCCTCTGATAATAGATTTAAACAGATTATTTCATGTTATGTTATTGTAATTGGTTATATATATTAAAGTCTATCCACTCGTGAAATATAGAATAGATAATAATTATATCTTAGGGTTGGTAGACTCAATCACAAAAAAACTGAAAAACTAACAAATAATAAGAAGTTCAGTGGGCTTCTGTGGTTGACTCTACCATCCCTTGAATTTATTTATAAATTTATTTAAGCATCTGTGTGTTTATAATCCGTATTCACAATTCCACGTTTGGACCAATACACAGAAAAAATAATTTGAGAATTAAAATAAACTATATTATTATTCGATTGGATGTGAGTCATCTAGTGATATACAAGGTCTTATGCGCTCCTTTCTCTAATGTATCACAATATTATAGGTAGTTAATATGAAATTGCTATTATAGGTATTCTACGTATATTAAATAATTTAGACGTAGATAATAAATACGGTTAACATTTTGCCAGAATCGAGAAAACTGGCAAAGAGAGCTACTAATAGCATACTTAAAGCATTTTTGTTTGCGTTTAATCTATTGATTTACTATAAACTGAATAAACAGTGAAATCACTGCACAGCTAATTCATAACATTGTGTTATTGTTTACGTTCCCAGTGTATTAAAACCGGATCATTTGATCATGTTTTTATATTTTAATAAAACAATGGAAAATAACACTTGTTTAGCTACGTCATCCTTAAAAATACTCTTGTAATAGTAAACATTAAGGGGAAGTACTACGAACGAAAAAAGTTTACGTTTTTGTTTTTTCAATAATATTTTTAACACATTTATCACCACTATCACAAATGGTTGCTATAAATAAAAAAATACTGAAAGTGTGCTAGGTATCAAAGATACCAGTAGATAGCGTGACGATTATGATAGTTAGGTACAATATTAACGAAAAACAATAGGAATAAATCATACAGTTTTAGATCCTATTTTTAATGTTATTTAAAAAACGAAACGCCAATTTTAATATTTAGAGAATACATAACAGATACTTGGTATATTATCTGTATATTAATGTAAATAATGCAAATGACTTTATTGAGGTAAAATTATTCGTGATTTGAGATATATTTCATCATTAAACAGTAATGAATAATTAATAAGGTCGTACCTACCAAAATTTAGTTTTAAATTAGTCACTTGCTTGCGTAGATTCCGTATAAGTACATTATATTTTATAAATATACGAATATAGAATACAGATGATTTACCTAATTTTACTAGCACTTAAAATTTTAATCATATAATGAAACTTAAAACTGAATGCTGTGTAACTTTATTATGTTTAACTATTGTGGAATTGAACAATTCAATACTGTGTTATTGGTGGACTAAAACGAAAAGATAGTTGACAAAAATAAAATATTTGTGCCAAATTGTTGGTTTTATTTAGGCCGACTAAACTAAAAATGTCTTAAATAATAACGTAACCGTTATTGGGTCACTTGGTCACTTACAAGAATAGTTTTAACAATTATAAAGAAGTAACAGTATAATTATAAATATGTCTTTAAACGACATAGTAAACTTCATTATTATTATCCAACAGGTTTACAAAGATTGAGGTACTTAAAAACATAGCATTGTCTTGCATTTTCGCGAGCACTACACATTTGAAATAAAGCTATTTTACCGGATTGAACTCGCGTTTAATTAGATGTCACATTATTATTTTGTACACACCCGACGTTTCGATTACTTTACAGCGATCATGGTCACGGGAAGACTGAAGATGTCTTTACTTGAAAACATCTTCAACCGTGTTTTGTTTTAAGATTTTATCACTATTTATTTAAAACTATTCTTTACAAGTCCAATAATGTGTCAGCATGAATTTACTGCGAGAAAATATCGTGCAATGATTTTTATGACTTTCGATGTCATTTAAGTCAACAAGAAAGTTATGATAGACTTCGATTAGCCTGTCACCGTTAAGCCCCATCTTGTGTTACTGTTTACAAAGGGTTTAATGAATTCAAACGTGGTCGCAATAATTTTACCGACGATTTGCGTGCGGGGCGGCCTTCTACTGCGAGTACTGAAGACAACATCCGTATTGTGCGGCGTATGATACAGACTGACAAAAGAGTGACCTTTAAGCAGATTCGGACAAGCATAAGCATCCGTATAAGTCAAGTGCCCAAAATCCCAGCCAGTACAATTACTGGGTAGCCAGTGTAATTACTGGGCATGGACAGCATTTCATCTTAGGGCTCTGGATGACAATGCACCCGAAATATCAAGTGATTTTCCCTTGTTATTGCAGGTGTCTTTAGGCGGCGGTAACCGCTTTCCATCAGGTGGGCCGTCAGCTTGTTTGTCATCTAGTTGTATAAAGAAAAATCCTCCATGAGCAGTTAGCGCTCATAAAGCTTAATTTGTCATTTGTTTTACGATTTGGCGGCACATTGAAAATTATCTAAATCACATCAGCATGACTTTAACGCTAAAAAATGTTCGTGCAATGATTTTTATGACTTTCGACGTCATTTAAGTCAACAAGAAAGTCATGATAGACTAGGATTGGTCTGTCATGATAAAGCCCCACCTTGTGCCACAGTTCGCTTAGTGAGTTTAAACGTGGTCGCACTAATATTGCCGTTAATCTGCGTGAGGGACGGCCTTCTACTGCGACGACTGAATATATGATAGAGACTGACAAAATACTACCTAACCTATATGCAGATTCGGACAAGCCTAAGCATCGGTATGAGTCAAGTGCACAAAATCTTCCTTGAGCATTTATCATTCAGGAAGCTTTGTGCCCAGTGGATACCTCAAATTTGACCGAGGCCCAAAAATTCCGTCGTGTTAATTGGTTCCGTGAAATGGTGCAAAGATTTAACTTAATTGACTCAAATGCTGAAATGCTGTGTTCGATATACTTTCAGGTTACGAAAGCTGTATTTACTGCTAAGATCCTGAAAAAAAACAGTCTGCTCAGTGGATGAATCTTTCTAAGAAGTGGCCAACTAAATTGAAGAGAGGACGAACCGTAGGAAAAAAGATGGTGGCCTCGTTCTTCGGAAGGACAGGTCTTTACGCGGCAATTGTTTTAGAGGATCGAAAAACAGTTACTGCAGAATGGTAAACTAGCAATTCTTTGACATTTGTCTTGAAAATGTTAGAGAGAAACGACCCCAGGACAACCTCGCATGCCGCCAGGTGAACGATCGACTATTTGGCGACCTCAGACCTAAGTCTGAGGTCGCCAAATAGTCGATCGTTCGTGGGTGGGGGTCGGGGCTATATACGGCGGGTGATTCTAAAATCACCCGCCGTATATAGCCCCGACCCCCCCCCCCCCCCCGCACCTTGCGATTTTTATTTATTCCAGTGACTGCATTTCAAAACGCCGTCAAAGAGATCCTTAAAGTAGGCAAAATGCTTTTCCCAGTGGTTCCATGGACAATGGACACTATTTTTAAAAGATATAATTAAACTAATAGCTTGCTAGTTTGCTCTGTTTTTTATTTTCTAAGAACTTTCAGTATGACCCTCGTAGCCTAAGTCCACGTGCCCTAGACCTTGTTTCGAAATCTTAAGTTCTGAATTTGAGTTTTCATCTTCTTACATTTTAACCTGCGCTCTCCCAATGCGCAAATCCAATATTGGTCGATATTAATTAGTATCTATGCATACAGTGAAGGTAAAGACAGCAGCCAAATTATGTATTTGCCTAGGTACAATCTGTCATATCTTTTTGATCCTGACTTTGTACGCTCTTTCCAGAAACACCAAATCTTAGAAATACATACAGACTTACATTTTTTTGTTTGCCCTCTCATAAACGGAATACTTAGACTGGAATGCTGGTACTAATAGAATGGTATGCAGATTTCCAGTTTTTAGGCTTTGTAACTGCGAATAAACCTTGTGATCTTCATTTTTATAACCGGTCTATAAAGCCGGGCGCACACCAACACGATGACAAGACGATATTTAACCGACTAAACTATTAGGTGAGCACGGTGGCGTAGTGGTTTAAATATTCTGGTTTCGATGAAGAAAATTAGGTAATTTTCGCCGTGGTCAATCCTGGGATGGGTTAACCAAAATTTCTAATCTTGAGCTCCTACGTGCTTTGGTAGGCACGTTGAGCCGTTGGTCCTGATTGTGGTGTTAGCTGTCACTACAGCCGATTCAACTCACCAAACCGATTGGGCCAGCGTTGTGGTCTTATAGCCCAAACTACTCATGTGTTTCCCCCGTGTGGGAAGGCATGTGCCCAGCAGTGGGACGTATAAAGGCTGATGGTGATGATGATGATGAACTATTAGGTTATATCTCACAATTGATAGTTCATCATCATCATCAACTATTAAGTTGTGAGTCAAGTCATCCTAGCTCATTGAGAAAGCGTTATACCGGCAGCAGGGGCCTCACTCTTATGCTGTCAGGGTAGGTGTCAGAATTCTACAGGGTAGGCAATGCGTGAGTAATTCCCAAGATGTTACGCGTTCATTCCCTGTGACACCACTAAAAGACCACCGCCGGATGTGTCATGGGGAATTAATATTTCTTCATGGCAAACCTAAGGTATCTTTTTGGTGTTGCCATAGTTGATTAACGGTGCTACGTGCGTATAGGCTTAGGTAAATTTATCCTATGCTGGTTGGCTACATCAATTATTGTGTCATACACAAAAATAAGTTAAGTGCGAGATTTGACTTGATTTCTTTGAATTCTAGTCTTTTTAACCAACGACGGAGCTGTTTAGTTGGTGATCGGTTGTGGCCTATAGTTTTGGCCTATATTGGTTGGCACTTGACATATTTTTTTTCTGATAGGCAGTAAGAGAATAACTAAATAATGAACGAAAAGCAAATACAACAAAATCACTTCTTGGTGAATACCTAATTAACTTGTTGCATTTTACTGCATTTGTCTAATGAGCGCCTAGCTTAAATCGGAAATTATAAAATAGTATCAACAACATTAATCGTGATCTTCATTTAGTTGGTCTCAGTCTCTCTAGCTAAAACATGGCGACCTCCAAAGTGCAACTAATTTTGTTGGGTTTATTATTTAATTTTAATTTAAGTTTTGTGAACACGTCATTTTGTTTTTGGAATAGTGGATGCTCTTATAAGTGTTTATCAACTAAAACACCTTATGCTTCTATTAGAGGTGACATTCGGGATTCTGTAATAAAAATCAAAGGTAAGCTTGTATTTTTATTATACTAATAAACCACACACACTTATTTATTTCAAATAATAAAAAAATATATCATCAATAATCACATACATAATCACAGAGTTTACTATTAGATACGTTAGTTACCTTTTTTTGTACAAGCGCTTCTTGCTTTATAGGAGCAGAATTGTTGAAACTATTTTTCCTATAGTAACAACTTTTATCTGTCAAGCGGCGTTATACCTCTGGAGGTCTATGACAATTTAAAAAACAATTGTGTCTAGAATTGACGGGTTAATATTTTGGAAGCGATACATAATAATTTGTCAGTTGTCCTTTTATCTTAGTACAGACATATTTAAATAATATCTGTGTATTTACTATTTCAGACTGTGAACCAATAAGTCTATGGGCTCTATACAAACATGGTAAACGATATCCTAACATAAGCTTTGCACACAATATGAAAGATGCAGTTGCAATACGAGATTATATCAAGGATAGCTATGCAAAAGGTAAATGTTCACTTTGCGCTCAAGATGTTGATAATCTAATGAATTGGAGAACAGACAGTAAATTATTCAAAGGAGTACAAGCGCTCACTGATGAAGGTTATCAAGACATGTTTACAGCAGCAAAAAGATTGAAAATTGCTTATCCTAATCTGCTAAGAAACCTAAAACAAGGAGAATACCTATTTGGATACGCATCTGGCGACAACATCGAGGATAGTGCAAAAGCATACGTAGAGGGTTTTGGTGACAGAAGACTTAACTTAGGCAAAAACAACGTAAATAGTTTAATAGCTGTAAGTAAACTTTATTCAAATAGCTTTAGGTGTATTTTTAATTTCATCATCACAAATTATTTTACCTCAAATGTATGATGAACTACGCCTTTTTTAGGGTTCCGTACAACAAAGGGGAAATATTAACCTATAGAGGACTTCTATGTCCCCTTGCCTGTAATTATAAAATTCTTCTCGGAAACGCGTGAAGGTATCAAGTTGAAATTAATATACCTACATAGGTTTACGGTCTATTGGCGCAAGAGCCCTTATACTTAACTGTTATAATGAAACGACTTATTCAACACACAAATAGATTACATAATTAAATTTGGATTTGGTGGACTGACCGTGACGTTTTTTCTACTACAGAGATAAGTTTGTCCTCAAATCCGACCTATCTTACGAACTATTAACATAAAAGTTTGTTTGGAACCTTCGGCGCACCAGTCAGCCTCGCTGTTTTCCGAGTTCTGCGATGCAAAATTACATTTGCAGTTAGAGAATTGTCTGTTACGTATGTCGATGGTACAAAGAACATTATTTTAACTACCAAGTTAAATTTGTCCTTCAATCTGACTTATGATCCGAATATATACACACATTCTCGAATATGTGGGACTCTCAGGTCAGACTGGCACTTGCTCGGTTTTTCAACAATGGATGATCTGAAGCCACAAAATCAAAGATATTCAGCCCGAATGTAAGACGAATTTTTAATGGTATCATCTGTCTAACTTATTAACTTTGTACGGCTGGTGTAATGCCCGATTCCTTGACATGACGTCTTTGAATACATGTACAGCCCATTGTCTTCTCAGTGGTCTAGCACTGCAAATTTAAAGAAGAAGTGGTAATTAAAGTTAATTTATTTTTAATATAACGAGTGTGCTTATAAATTATTTTCCTTTTTTCATCAATATAGAAAATATAAGCCGTAACTGTATAGTTTCAGTAGGTCTTATATACTACCTATTTTTATTTCGTGTTTTGATAACTAAACAAGAATAAAACACGAAAATATAATATACCGCCGTAATATGCGTTGATTTTTCCTACCGCCCGCCGTTATAGAACTGCTTACGTCAAATGTTTTGTCTAATGTCTTTTAAATTTGTAGCCTTATGCGTCTTGCGGGAAATATCAGGAAGATGTGAAAATGAACTCGAAAACGTACGCAGAGGCAGCTAAATATAAGAAAAGTTCGGAGTTCCTCGCCGTAAGTTTGCAAAGTCCCATAAACTTTTTTTTACTGACTTCATATTATCAGTTTACTGTATCCTGTTACATACAACACTTTTTAACAATAATTTTAATAATGTATGATTGATTGCATATACCTTAAAACACAACACAGTGCAATTTTATTGAATTCCATATTATCCTCTTACTTAGTTCGGTGATTGAAACTTATACTTACTTTAATTGTTTTGCAAAGTCTTCTTTAAAACACATTCGGAGCGAAAAATAATGAGTCTCCGTAATGTAAATTAACTAATTAGCAGCTAAATTTTAATACACAGAAAGTAATTAATTACCAATTTCAGATGAAAGACAGAATACAAAGGCGCGCTGGTATCGACTTGATACTGACAGATGACAACGTCACGGCTCTGTACGATTTGTGTCGGTACACTTGGTCCGGAATCGAAGGGAAACCGAGCCCATGGTGTGCTCTATTCATTTCCGAAGACTTACAAATATTAGAATATGCTGAAGATCTCAAACATTATTACGGAAACGGTTACGGTACACCGATGAATGAACTGTTCGGTCGCATAACTTTAGCAGACATGCTTAAAACTTTCCAACAAGCTAAATTGGGTGGAGGCAAAAAAATCACCGCTTATTTCAGCCAGACAACTGCGATCGACACGACTTTATCGGCCTTAGGGCTTTTCAAAGATAAAGACCCATTGAGCGGCTCGAAAAGAAATAAGGAGAGGAAATGGAGAGGGTGCAAACAGTCTACTTTTTCGGCTAATATAATGGCAGTATTAAGCAAGTAAGTACATTATTAGCTGTGTTAAGAAGTTTTGCGTATTTGTGTACGTTACTTGTAGTTAATAACTTTAATTTATTACTTCTCGTTTCTTTTCTACTGTTAAATGCATGTTTTGTGTTTTCCTTTTTATTAAATAAGTTTTTACATCAAACAAACATTGATATAAATAGCAAAATATTTATAAGGTAATATTTTAATATAAGTAGTAAGTATAACTTTAAAAGTTGTCAAGCTAGTCACTCAGTCAGTGTGCGATAGGTCAGTTTTTTTTGTAGTTCTGATAAAAATTGGAGATTTAAAAAGTAAATTAAGATAATTTGAAGAACGTTTAAATCAAACACTTGTAATAAATACAAGGTGATAATTTATAGTATTTTATTTTTGTATTGCATTATTTGTCTAGCAAATGCGTAGGATAATATTATGTTTTTGTTTGGTACCAATTTTATTGCAATTTAAATTAATTTTAAATGATGAATTATATTTAAAACGAAATTTAATAACATGTTTAACAGAAGTACAAATTGTACGAATGTTATTTAAATATGGTAAATTGGTAATAGCAAATTATCTGGTAAATTTTAGATTATTTCATGATAATCTGCTTAAAACTTAAGGTATGTCACCTTAATTGAATATTTTTACAGATGTGGCAAACGTGGACAAGAGGATTACAATGTAGTGTTTTATTTAAACGAACAGCCCATAAAATCAATATGCGGAGAAGGTATTTGCCCCTGGAATGAGCTTGAAGATAAATTGAAGCCGTTTGTTGACACTGAAATAAGTTTTTGTGATTTGAATTCTGTTTAGTTCGACTAGTTTGTTTCAATTAAATATAACTAATTATTTTAATACGTATGTTGTGAAGAATTAAGTCTTAGTAGTATTAAAACATTTCGATCTTAAAAGTGTGTTTCTATGAATTACGTAGGTGTCGTGTTTTAATAATTTATTTTCCTGCCCCCAAACATTTACGATTTTATTTCTAGTTTTGAGAACTAAAATGGCTAATACTATTCAAATTTGCAACATTAATTCATAAAAAAGAAAAAGTCAATGAACAAAAAAATTTTTGCATATTCTGATATGAAGCTGTTAAAGCAGGATGTCTCTGATTTCTACAAAGAAAAGAAAGTGAAGGTTGCAAAGAAATAAAGATTTCAGTAAAAGCCTTTGTCTGATCTGAACCTTCATATCATTGTAATTGGAGTTGTACATACCTACGGCTACAACGATCGTTATTTTGGAGATTAAATTCTCAGAATAATAATTTCTATAAAATGTCTGTTTAAAACAACTCGCATAAAGTTAATGGTAGCCCTAACTGGTGTCGTTTAGTTAAAGTGAGCATCATAAAAAGTAATAAAGCCGTACCTTCACTTTCATTTGTGTCAGCGTGAAGTTCAAAACATCAATAACACTAATTGGACAAATATAGCATGGGATTGAAAATTATTTTGTTTTGTTATAATAATGGTAGCAAAAGTTTTAACTATACTTTGGTAAGAATTATAATATTCAAATTTCAAGTGTCTCAGTATACCTACTGAGGGCCAATTTTCAATCGTCACATTGTTTGTTATTTGTTGTAACGTTTTGAAACACTAATTATCAAGTTGTCGGAGTTGTTTATTGGATAAAAGTAATGTTTCATAAAAGAAACTGTAGTCACAAAAGCTCATTTCAAATAAGGATATGATTATTAAAAAAAAACTAGGTACAAGATTAAAAAGTTTTTTTGAGGATTAAGAAATCCCTACGTCGAAAGTCAACAAACCTATGACGTCCACTGCTCAACAAAGGTTCCGCATCGATTTCCAAACGGAATGCTTCGCCTGTATCCACCAGCTCCCCGCGACCTGAATCAAGTCGTCTGTCCATCAAGTCCATCCTACTTTGCGTTTTCTGGTAAGTGGTTGCCGTGTTAAAACTTTAAGGCCCCATCATCAGGCGCCCGTTCTGCGTGCTATGTCCCCTGACCACTGCCACTTCAACTTGCTAATCCTATAAACTATCTCTGTAGGCACTTGAAAGCTGCAATTTGATATTGGTACAGGTACAATAGAGCAAATATAATCCTAACCCATCGTAAAATTTTGTCATATTCAAATTACTTTTAATTGTTTGACAATAACAGGAAATATGTTATTGCCTTTACGTTGCATAGTTCTACTATGGATCTTGATTTTATTCGCTCGATAGTAGGTACACAATACATATTAATCACGCCGACAAAGCAGTAAATATTTTACTGCCATACCTAACTTCCATCACAAGGATAGGAAAGTAAGCTTAATCGTAATGTAGCTTTTCAACTTTGAAAGCTATAACTTATGATAAGAAGTTATTATAACAAATAAAACAATAATTACCAAATAGTTTATACTTATTTTAGGCTTCAAATGCGACCTCATTCAATAAGTATATAAGGAGTGGGTTTTGCAATACATCATTTATAATTCAGTGGCTGTCGACCCAACCTTCTATTTCTGAAACATAAAAGCTCTGTCAGTAAGTAAATATATTACAAAATGAGGGCGATTATTCAAATTTACGATAGTTAAGTATTATTTATCTAGGTAATACATTTTAACAAATTGCTAATATATTAACTGTTAACTTATCATAATTATTGTGTGGGTAAATTGTAATGTAGGTAATCGATTGCCGAATCGTAAAAAAAAGTTAACTAAAAATCGGACCCAATTTTCTAACTATGCTTTTTAATACAAGGGACGCAACAAGTTAACGGCCCATATGTAAGCGGATAAGGAAGCCTCATCATATCAGCCGAGAGGCGCATAAGCCTTTCCCAAGGATCTCCAAGCCGATGTGTCCTGCGTTGCCCGCCCCCATCGGCTTCCAACAAACCCTCACCTAGTCATCGTCCACCTTGTGGGTGGTCCACGCTGCGGTCTCCCGGTACGCAGCCGCCACTGGAGAACCTTTCCGACCCAACGGCCGTCACTCTTCCTTGTAATGTGGCCTGCACTGGCACTTGAGGCTAGCAATTATTTGGGCTATCGGTGACCTTAGTTCTCACGCAGATTTGGTCACGAAGAGGACGAAGTCTATAGACACTTAACCCTCGTGGGAGAGTAGAGTCCACACGAGGGGTGACAAAGGTCAAGAGCACCGAGCAGGTTATCGCAAATATAACGCCTCGGCGCCGTGGCGTGTCGCCGCAGGACGTGAATTTTTTCTAGTTTAGATATTTTTATAAGTAAATAATTTTTCAAACATTTATAATAATGTTAAAATTATAAGAATATTTATTTTATTCTTAGTCTTATGCGCTTACGGCTCCGTGTATTCCTAGGATCACCCGACAAGTTACGTTTAGGTTAGTATGCCTGCACTGGGCTAACGTTTTTGGATAATGAGGTAAGCGTTGTTCTAGGACCTAGTTCCTCCACGAGTGTAGATACATAAGTCTTTCTTAATTACATTTATATGCAGTTTATTTTTATTTTTGGAGCACAATGAATAAAAATTTAAATCCTCAACATAATTATACTGTCTATTAAACGACCCGATATCAGAAAATTACAGCGAAAAAAAAGAAAGTTTAGTGACTTGGACACTTTTTAAATAAATTTCTATATTTGTGACATGTTTAAAACACGTAATAAACTAGTTTTCTTGGGTTGATTATGTGTCTTATATTAATTTTAAATATATGAATCTCAAACGAGTGCTTATCTCTTTTCTTAATGCATCACTTCATGGGGGACCTTGGTTCCCCAAAAGTGAATTTTTGGAGGTTGTTGTTTTGTTTAAGGTTAATTGTAGCACCTTGTGCAGCATGCCTGCGATGCAGATACTCTTACCCTATAAAACTCAAGAACAAGCGATATGTTAACAGCAAGAGTGCCCACTCCTAAGACAATGCTTTCTCAATGTGTTCTGGCGATCTTACGCACCACCGAAACACAGCAGTAGAAAGTATTTAATTGCGATCTACTGTAAAGTGGAGGTGCTACACCAGTCTAGCCTCTCTTAATCTTTATCTTATTTTTCTATACAAGGTGTTACAAAAAGGTGAATTCATGTTTTTAAGGATTTATTCTATCCATAAATGCAAACATCTGTTACCATGAGGACAACTATTAAATAGCAAAAAGAAATCAGCTGTTCCATAGTAAAGTTCAATACCTACTCGACGGAATGTATGGAACAGCTTTTTCGCGATTTCGTAGCTGTCCTCAAAATAAAAGTTGGTTGTATTGATGGGTAGAAAAAGTCCTTAAAATATGACTACGCCTTTTTACCTTGTAGATAACGTAAATAAATATGAAAACGTCACATTATTCGCTACGTAAAATACCTGAGGATTAAAAATCGCCTCTAAGGTAGCGAAAATTCGTTATAAATACCTCATACCATATGATGACCGTAATTCGGTGTTGCAAATTTTATATTACATATGCGTTACGCATACTTAATGTCTGAGTGACATGTCACTGATTATAACGGGGTGCCCTCTTCCCCTCCCCTGCTTCTCAAACTGAGACTACCGACGAGGGAACGTGACAAAAAAACAAAGAGTTATAATTTATGTAACCATTTTTTACGGGTCGTTATTCACATAAAGTCTATGGGCGCGTTTGTTATGGACATAAATGGCCTCATGTAGCATACTGATAACGCCCAAATTTTTAATTCTTACAGAGGAAAAATATAATAATGGAAATAATTTAAAAGGGTTAGGCATCATCATCATCATCATATCAGCCCAGAGACGCCCTTTGCTGGGCATAGGCCTCCCCCAAGGATCTCCAAACCGATCGGTCCTGCTGTAGCATCCTGCTGCTGCTTACTTCTAAGTTAGTTTTTAAGTTTGTAGGAATAAGTGTTTTTTGGCAATAACTACTCAAATTGAAAGAAAATAAGCTTTTTCTCGGTAGCATTCCCTTTATATTTTTATTTTGCTTCGTTCTATGTAGTTTGTTTTTCTCTCATTCATACTTTTGATTTTGTAAATATTTTCATAGAAAATAATTCATTATTTTATTCCAATCTCGGAGTACGCTATTTCAACCAAGTAATTTCAATCTTTTGTTTAGAATCTCAGCCGGCTGTCCTCACCTTTGGTATTTATATTTCCATCTCTTTCTTTAATATGGCTAGCGAGAGAACAGCATATTTCTTTATTCAAAATTCTAAATTCGTAATTCTAAATGAATTACGAATTTAGAAGAATTTTGAATATTCTTAATTTTGATTTTTAACATTATCTATTATAAATGTTTGAAAAATTACTTAGTAATTAAAATATAATAAAACTAGAAAAATTTCACGTCCTGAGGCAGGAATCGAACCCGCGACCTTTCGCAATCCGGGCGACTGCTCTGACCAATGAGGCACCCAGGACTTGGGATATCCCTGTGAAATTCTTCTAGTCTATCTGTATTTGCATTTATGAGGTAACGTCCACCCTACAATGTCGAAATATTCTATTTCAACATCCGAAACGAGTATTTTTACGAGTAATTTTTCTAGTTTTATTATATTTTAATTACTCATTTCTTTTGGCTGCTTTTCTCTTCGTCTTTTTCAAAATTATGTGTCAGCGACGGCCGTATATATGATGTCAGTCGTCTGTTACTAGAGTTCAGTCGTCGAGTTTCCCTTGTTCACTACGCACTGTGGTGCTGGCCGTTCCCGGGCCATTTGGCATTGGCCCGGGACTCAAGAAGGCTCCGCGTAAACTTTCGTCTTTGAATAAACGCCTGCGGCTGAAGTTACACCTGACTACGAGGCTCCGGATGCTGCTGCTGGACTCCGTTGCCTGAGCTCCTGGTGCTGTGAGCACCAACACTACTGGGCCGCTGCTGCAAAGAGTCGCCGCCGCTGGGCTGGTCGGCCTGGCTGCTCTACCCAGCCACTGCTGCTGGGCTAGGCTCCACCATTCGTTCACTCTCTCTCTCTCATAATTCCCTACTCATACCACCGGTGGTTCATCGCGAGTGCCGGACCCCTTTCCCCCCACTTCCCCGCTCTGCCCCTCCGTCGCGAGTGCTACCGTCCTAGGGAAGTGTCCCTACCTAGTGAAGTATACTAAGAGCCACCGCACATATACAATTTCAAATCGTACAACTAAATTGCGTGCTTCCATAGGCCGCACACTTCGGCGACTTAGTTGATGGACAGTGTTGCTAGCGCGGTGATGTCTGCGATAAAATGCGAAAAAACAACGCACTTCTTAACTTAATAAAAAGAAGACGAAAACAGAACAAAACATTTAGGGTGCATCCGATATTAAGTGACAGATTAGAGCGTGGGAAACATCATACCTTACATTCTAAACTGAGATGTTACCCAGATAAGTTTTTTAAGGGCTTGCCTTTTTTGGACTTCGTTGATCAGCAGTTCTATTTTTTAATTTGTTACAAGAAGAGAATGCAGAGATCGACTGGCTGTGGCGGCTGCGTGCCCGTCGGCAAAAATCCAAGCTTGGGGAAATCACGCGCACGGGTCTGGTCACACTGCATCTTAGCGTGCGACTGACCAACTAAGTTTGTTATAGTGTGCGGGCTATCGGCCGATAGTTGGCCAATTATTTAGTTGAACGACTTAGTTGATATAATGTGCAGGCTATCATAAGATTCTATGCCTATTAGACATTCTGCGATTTAGTTGTACGATTTGAAATTGTATATGTGCGGTGGCTCTAACTGTTTTTGTGTTATTTTAAATAAATGTAAATATTGTATTTTAACTTAACCTCTTTTATTTGTAGTATAGAGCTTTCCCTTATTACTTCCCTTCCCTCCTCTCTCCAGTTTTCTCCCCTGCTCCGTTACGCCTATTCTCCTCTCGGGAGTAGGTGTAACGCGACACTGCGCTGCCCTCATCCAACGGCTTACCGCGATCCTTACCAGATCATCGGTCCACCTTGTGGGGGGCCTACCAACGCTGCGTCTCCCGGCACGCGGCCGCCATTCGAGGACCTTTCCGCCCCAACGGCCGTCTGTCCTCCTCGCAATGTGACCTGCCCACTGCCACTTAAGACTCGAAATTCTTTGGGCTATGTCAGCGACCTTAGTTCTACTGCGGATCTCATTACTTCTGATTCGATCACGCAGAAAACACCAAGCATAGCCCTCTTCATTGCTCTTTGGGTGACTTTGAGCCTTTGTATAAGGCTCATTGTAAGCGGCGGCACATTGCGCAACAGCAATTATCTCATAGTAAAATCACCACGATATTTCAAGCCTTGATTATCTTAAATATTGTTTACAGGTTGATACTGTAAAATAGCCAAAATTTATGGTATGACTATATTAATATCAATGGTGAGTACCTACTTAATTTATAATACTGTCTCGTAGTTTCACGAGCACTAGACATTTGAAATAAAACCACTTTATTGGATTTAACTCGTGTTTAATTAGATATTGCATCATTATTTCATACCCGACGATTCGTTCAGTCACAGTCGAGCATCAATCTGCTGTACTACAGCAGATTGATAACGCTGTACTACAGCAGATTGATTAATCTGCTGTACTACAGCAGATTGATAAGATTGGCAAAATCTTGAAGCGCGCTTCAATTAAACATAACTTCAAGCCGCGGAAGAAGATTAAACAATCGGATCGTCGGTATTTGTAAAAATACTCGTTTCGGATGTTGAAATAGAATATTTCGACATTGTAGGGTGGACGTTAGCTCATAAACGCAAATACAGATAGACTAGAAGAATTTCACAGGGATATCCCAGGTCCTGGGTGGCTCAGTGGTCAGAGCAGTCGCCCGGATTGCGAAAGGTCGCGGGTTCGATTCCTGCCTCAGGACGTGAAATTTTTCTAGTTTTATTCTATTTTAATTACTAAGATTAAACAATTCCTACCACCTATCAAGTGTCACATTTTCTTACGAAATGCTGGCATAAACAAGTTAGATTGTGACTGCGGTCTCTCATATAGGTAGGTACATAAGTCAAACAAACAGAAGCATAGGCACCCGAGTAAAAGAACATTATAGCTGACGTTTTTTTTATACTTCTAGATGAGAAACATGTTGACGGCCCACCTGATGGTAAACGGTTACCGCCGCCCATAGACACCTGCAATAATAATATAATAATAAGTGCGAAATTTTGATTTTTTTTTTTGTTATAAGAGATTTTTGGTTGGTAAAATAAATTCTCTTTCTTAATTTACTCTTATCAATACCTCTAGCACGAACACTTTTAAATTTCGAATCGCCTTTGTATCGAGTAGATACGTTAGCTTTTGTCTGGCTTTTGTTTGAAATTTCAAGCGTGCGTGAACGATACGATTACGATTCGAAATTTAAAAGTGTTCGTGCTAGGGGTGCAGGTATAAGTTCCTAGACTCTGGATTTGCTAACTAACGATAAAAAGATTAACGAGAAATATTATTCTCTTGTGTTTTCTTTCGACGTTCTTTCTTACGTCTTGTACAACGTGTAGAAGAATCCTCAAAATAAATTTGAGTACATAGCCCGAACTAATCTCTTAGAATAAAGGACGCGACTGACACCTTTTTTGTACAGTCGACAGCATATCAAGCGTAACAGTTTGACCTTGAGCCCGCCCTTAATAGAGGTGGCTTTAGTAGTGCAACTGTTACACTTGATGTGCTGTCGTGTGTACTATACAACTTTACATAGAGCCAAAACAGAATTGATCGTACTGCCAGTCTAGGTACCAGCTTAGTCTTGCCAGCTCTTGAGGTGTTTTTGACAAATTCTTTGAAGAAGCCCATGACGAAGAAGTGCTATTACACACAGTAATGAGCCGGTAAAAAATCCCATGCTTTAGATGTGTAGCTACGTCAAACAAACGAGGCACAACATGATTATTTTCTTTGTGCAAGATGTTGAAGTGGAGACAGTAAATTGATGACTCCGGATCCCAGTACGCGTAGGTAATCTTATGAAGTAGATGTAGAGTGAGCATCAAAAAGATGCAAAAGATTTTGATCCGTATCTCATTGATATAGTATGAGACAGAACGTGTACATATTTGTTATGTGTATAAAAAATTGTGAAAACGTATTTAATTCTCAAACTAATGTACTGAGAAAACGTTTTTACATTATTATTTTTTTTTTTTTTTTTTGGTTTTACAAAAAATCCACAGCACTTAAAGATAAGAGGTACATCACAATATTATTAAACATATTGCCAATTATAGATTTTCATTATTTAGACAATTAAATTACAGTAGTTAAACAATCTCGATCTTCTTGGTATTAAAGAGAAAAACTCAAAAAAATTCAACTTATTTTAAGAATCCATTAGCCATAAAAAGTTTTGTAAATATTTCTATTAAGATAATTATGCCCATTGCGTATCGTATGTGTATGTGAGTGCTTGACTGTTGTGTTGTGATTTGAAGTTTTATAAAACTTCAAATACTATTTAATCTTACTACCCAAAGCAATGACTCTGATTTTTAAGACGAGTGCTTAATATGTTAGATTTTCACAAAACTTGCTAAAGAAGTCTGTACACGAGACCATACCTTGAGTATGAGTTTTATGTCAAAAGTACAGACCAGTACAGACTGGTAAGTGAATAGTCAATACTTACAAACAGAAGCGCTGCTCAGGTTTTCATGAGATTTGACAGACTATTGCTCGTTTTCACTAACATTTGCTTCAGTTTAGGAGTCTCTTAACGATATTTAGCTCAGTATATAAATGAGATAGAAAGAAACAAATGTCTTTAAGAGTCGCTTAAGCTTAAAAAATCCATAGGCTTGATGACTTTTAACGACATTTGTCTCTTTCTATCTCCTTCAGAAAGACCAAAACAAAATCGTTAAGCAAATATTAGTAAAAGCGAGGAATAATAGTCGCGTTTTTAAAAGTCTAAGCTCTCGGGGCTTATTATTAAAAGTACTTAGTACTTAGGAATTCAGGTATTGTTTTAACTTTAATAGCTTTGTAAGTGACGGTAATAAAGCACAAGTAAAGAAGTACAATAGAGCAGCTGCCTTTAATAGCCATACCCTCATTTGACGTACACAATGAATAATGATCTAAAACAAACTAAAACTACAATAGTAATTTATAAACTTTCTCGACCTCGCCTAGGAGTTGATTATATAACGACCACAGAGCCACATTTATGTCAAGTTAAAGATGTAAAGTATCAATTTCCTGGTGCCTAAAACAAAGGGTGCGAGCCGCAAAATACCAATAGAAGAAAGGATAGGTCAGACCCTTTTCATAATTCGGTGTATATTTTGGGTTGTCTATGGAAAAAAATGGTATGTTTTTACACAGCGAATGTTACGTGTCGTGACCCGATAGATTGATCATTATCATGAAGTGACCTTTTTTTTCGAAGTGGAATCCGCTTACAGACGATACCCTAAACCGCTGGTTAGGTGGACCACCGGACCGTCGGCTAGACGTGGGCCAGTGTAGGGGTCGCCCAGCGCCTGATCATAGCGGCACTGTTAATACCTGCTAAACCACTCCGGTTTCCCCATGCCCATAATGGAGACGACCCGGGGTTTGCCGAAGCATTTCACCGAGCCGCCTCCGGGCAGCCCGACCCTAAAACCGACCAGAGCCAGTCCTAAGGCGGGGCACCAGGCCTCACCCCGGGCCGGTCGCGGCCATAGCCGCGTCCGGTCCCGGTGTGAGCCCAAAGCCGGCCTAAGCCGACTCTAGAGTGGCGACAGCGCCAAAGGGGGTTGCCCGGGGGAAACCCAGGGCAACCCAGATGTGACGGGCCTGTGCATTGCATGTGAGAAGAGCCTATTCTCGCACACGCAGGCCACGATCATGCAGTGACCTACCAATTCATGATTTTTTAATACTCCTAGATGACAAGCATGCTGACGGCCGATTTGGTAGTAAGTAGGTACCGCCACCAATAGACACATGCAATAATAAGAAAGAAACATTTGGTACTGCAGGTATGCTGTCATCATGACCCACAGAATAACTAATAGCTGAGGCCTGATGAAATTCCTACCCTGGCCAGTAATTACATTGGTTTCCCATCAATCCGAAACACAACGAATTATCTAATGGCTAAAATGGGATAGGCGATAATACCCACCTACGAAAGATTTGTTTTTTTCATAGGACATGCCAGAATTGGTATAGGTTACTAATAAATTTATTTTAATGGAAATTTCATTTTAAGACTTACATGCCTGCCTAGGGTAAACTTATGGTTGTCTCTTTGTATTTTTCTAATAAAGATAATACCTAATATCTATTCTATTTGTAACTCGTTTCAAAATAATTTATTATCTACCTACTAATATAATAAAATCTGAAGAGTTTGTTTGTTTGAACGCGCTAATCTCAGAAACTGCAGATTCAAATTAAAACAACAGTTTTGTGTGCAATAGTTCATTTATCGAGAAATCATATCCTATATATCATTTCGCTTCGACCAACAGAAGCTGAGTATCAATGAAAAATTTTGCAAAAACGAGAAAAAATATTCCCTTTCAGAACTATTGTTGCGTGTGTTGCGTAAACTATTAAAGTTGGCATTGTTCATTTTCAAAAGTCCTAAAAAAAGTCCATATTTCCATCTTTTAAGGTAGACTCACTGTAACCTTTTTTAAGTTATCAAATTTTGTTTCAAATAATGCATTATCTGAAAAGGTATTTTTGTAAACATTATATTGTTCCAACAAAATAAATATTAGGTATCATTCATCATAATTAAGTATTTAATTTTGAACCAAATTGTTCTTAATATCATTTGATTTCAATGAATATCTTACGAGATATCATCATAGTTTTAGAATAACTCCGCCACAAAGTAATAATCAAATACCACGCTCGCATTTATGATATCAATAGTAAGCGGGCGTCGGCGGGTCGGTCATGAGGAAGGAAGGCGCTTGACATTTTTTTACCATAGTTTCACTCTTACTGATCATTTTTTCTAAAAGAACACAATCATTGCGGAGGTGTTTTCATAAACATGATTTAAATCCTTAATCAAAATAAGTCATCAAGTACAACCATATAACCTACCAAGCTACGTAGGATATGATATTATTATCCGACATCTACGCGAACGAAGTTACGGGCACTTCTAGTACCTACCTATGTTATAATTTTCGAAATTATATGTTACGAAAATATCAACTTCACTTAGGTACTCCGTAGCTGTAACTTCCAATTGCTTTGCGGAAAACTCATTTTAACTGCCGTCCAAACTTTCATTGGTCCGACTAGAATGAACAGACAATGGGTTCGAGTTCGAGACAATTGACTAAATTTAAAATGAAGTTATAGAATAAGTAGGACTGGATCATATTAAAGAAAAACTTAAGATTAGTATTAAGGATTTTGTTACTCATCACGGTATATTAATATTCATCATTATCAACACCACCCTATATACGTCCCACGGCTGGGAACAAGACTTCCTACATGGGATAAACATATGAGGAGTTTGTCATAACACCACCACGATGGCCCAATGCGGGTTGGTGGGCTAAGGCGGTTGCAGTGAAAACCGGTGCCAACGGCTTTACATGCCTTCCGAAGCACGGGGAAGCTCGAGATAACACAGTTTGGTTGACCAATATCGGGACCGACCACGGCGAAAGTTGTTTTGCTTTCGTATCGAAGCCAGAGCGCTAACGCCACCAGCTCCTCATTAGTATTATTATTATGTGAATATATTTCTGCATCGAATTGTCATAACAATCTTCTTACTTATTATCGAGGCCAATAATTAAGCATAAATAAAAGCTTGTGTTATAGACACTAGATAACTGACAATTATTGCTAACAATATTTAAGTTTATGAATATCAAAAATGAATATACTAAATAAAACATAAAACATCCATGACACGTAGGTAAACAAAATGTTTGTACCTAATCATCCTACATCTGGCATTGGGGTTCGAACCTAGGACCACATGACTCACCAAAATTTGAATCGATGGGTAGAGACACTCACAGAGTAGAGAGATAATTTTAAATAACTAAGAATTGTATGCAGGCATAGGTTGCCTGCTCAATCAATAATTTCTGGTACCCCTTTCTCTGATATTGAAAGAGAGAAATATACGTCAGCATAATTATAGAGCTTGGTTATGAATCAGCTGGCCTCTAATGTTTATCCAAAAAAATATCAATAGTTCCAAATATTTTAATATTAACTTATTTATTGTTAAAATATTTGGGACTATTGACATAGGGGACTATTGATATTTTATCTTACATTGTCTTGATACAGGAATAAAATACTAATAAATAGTTATGTATTATTGAGAGGATCGAGAATTCTTATATGAAACTAGCTGTACCCTGCCACGCTTCGCAGTGGCGCATCGTTAAAAAACTGTTTTCTCGCGGTCGCAGATATGTGACTGATGCAAAAAAAATAGATAAAAACAATCCTTGATGCGGATTTTATATCATGTTAAAATTTCGACTCAATCGGTGCAGAACTTTTTGAGTTTTTGAAGCGTACACAAACCAACATAACATTTTTATATATATATCTATATAGATAACGTAAGTTTTTGTTCAAAGCTTATTATATTGCAATACTTTTGCTACTGTTTTGTACCTTACAAGTCCGACATTTACGCACGTTTAAATATATTTATTTCTAGAAAATTCATCAGTTTAATTATAAAAATATTATTTTCATTACTTAACATTTTATTTTCGATCAATTAATAAAAAACTAAAATAGTCTGTAGAACTATTGTAAGAAATTGGAAGCTAGAATAACAACGCCATCTGGCATTAGGTCATGTATTTTTTCATTGAATAAAAGCAGCACTTTCAAGGAGACAAAAACATGGAAGTTAGGTAAATTCAAACGTATAAAATCTGTTATATGACGATAGATGGCGCTAAACAGTAAATATTTCACACCTAAGGGCGCGTTACTGTGTTACTCCAACCATTAGTGACGTTTAGCGTCATCTTATCTAACATTAGTATGTTCCATTAGAAGGTTTTTTTACATTGTACATTTTAATAAAAGTTGTATGATGATATTGAGCTTAGAATTTTTGTTCCATAAACCACTTATGAGTTGACGACGTAACATTGGATTTAATTCTTACTTAACAAAGTCTTACGGGCTCTACAAATAAGTATAATGAAATAGCCATAGGATATCACAATAATTAAATATCAAAATTCAATGTTTTTACGGCGACGGCGCTTTTTCTAGACAAAGCACGGCAAATGACTCTATACCACCTGATGTGAAGCGCAAAGAGGAGTCCAAGCTTTAAAAATAGTAACTTACTTAAAAATGCTATTTTTTATTGTATTTTATTTATACGCGGTGTGGTTTTTTTTACAAAAATGCATTTGTTGATCACCAAAAAAGTAACCTAAAAGCAGGAGCACAAACACACATAGGTGTACACATAAATACAGACACTTCCGACGACTTTTAGTCTATCGTGATTTTGATGTCGCTGGTAGAGATCTATTAGTATCCTTGACCCGATCGATTTTGTTTGCTGACCTAGATTTTCCTTCTGAAAGTCACTAAATATCCGGTCCTTAATTAGGTATATTTTACAGACAATAAGAATTTCAGAAATATAATTATATTTAGTTTGGGATAATTGTCAATTAATAATTATAATTTGGGGTTCCCGCACAAATATGATAAAAAAAGAAAAAACTTGTAATAAATATTATTATTAAATTTTTATTTACAAATGATTTATTTCATTATTTGCCGTCACGTCTGTACTACTTTAACGATTCCAAATTTTAGGTTACTTATAATTGTCTCTTTTCGGTGGAACATATTAATTTTATAAACTTTTGAAATAAGGAATTAAGAAAAGAAATAAGTTGTATACTGTCAGTTAAAGCTTGAACTGGTAATTGAGGAGGGTAGCGAAGATGATTGCTTTTCACTCAAATTTGTGAGGTAGTTAGTACCTATGTACCTACAAATTTAACACTTGTGTGTTTATTAGGTATCAAAAATATCATTTAGACTGATTTTTTGAGTCGTATGTTGTCTTTGTCAGCGCTTTTTTTAAGTGTAGTTAAGAATGCATCGGCCTCAGCACAGCTCAGATTATTGTCAAGTCCCCATTAGAAGTTTTGGTTATTGTCGTAGGTACGGTCGACCACAGAAGTAGCTGAACACTTTAGTACCATGTCACAATAACTATGGTATCAATATAAGTACGGTAGCACTATTAATTACGAGCGCAATAGTCGCCATTAATGTCTAGTAAAAATGTTGTTTCAGAATAAACGGACAAGCGAATAAAAACAACGGTGAATATGTCATAATATATATTCGTGAATGTTTTACATGAGTGTATTTTAAATAATTCATATCAACACACAACAAATATTAACATATAAGTCCACAGTGGACTGCTAAACGACTTATATAAATCCACATCTTGTGAGCCAAAGCTAGTCAAATTTATGCCAAGAGTGGAGAATATTGAAAAATAATCTCAAATTATCGAACATTTCGATAAAGTAAATGTTAATTCTGTGGTTCTATATTTTGCTAAACAACACTACCTAAAGCCCGTCTCTACGATATGCTTCTTTCGTGCCCTCCTACGGACTCACAAACATTGCTAGTACATACGCCTACGATTACAATTTTTGTATAAGCCTGCATAGATTTTATTACAACCATCCCCACGATCTTATTTCGTTAAATTCTCAATAAGTAATATTTTATGTCAAGTAGGTACACCAAATCTAATGGCTGGGTCACCATAGATATTATCAAACTAAGTACTATTAGTATTTAAGGGAATAAGATCGCCCACACCGCTCTTGTGAATTTGTGTTCACACTATTTAATTGATTTCGTCAAATTGACATTACAAAATAGTCTGTTGACTCATAGAAATACTTTATTTATACTGCGTATATTTTGTTACTTAAGAATGGCTCGAACTTAAAATTAACGTTGTCTTGCTGCTAGCCAATGTAATTATTATAAGTATATTCTGTAATTATAAATTTGGCGTCATAAGTATTCTTCATAAATTTGTTATTAATTTAAATATTATTTGTTACGTAGTAATAATCTATCTGAAGCGACAAACACAAAATTATTGAGTTAATTGGATGAGAACGCGTACGTATTTGTTTATATATCATTATTCATTAGTAACACATACCTTAGTAACTAGGTTACCTAACAATTACTCTATAAAAAAATATGTGCTCATGTTTAAACAGAATTTGATATAAATTGTATTGTCTATGTCGTCTACAGATAATAAATTTTGTGTCAGCCCATTATAGGGGAACACATAGAGTAAAGTACATACTTTACTCAATAAATTACTGAGATGATGTGTGTAGGAAATAAAACGTTATTTTATAATTTTACTTATCCTAACGAATGTGATTAAATAAACACCTATAGTTAGATATTAACATAGCATAGTAGGTAACAAGAATACAAACTGATTTATATATAGGTAGATATAATACTATACAATTGTATTTATACACACGTAAACGTATTTACAGACATCTCAGGTAATGTTACAATACCCATTTAGAACATTAATTTTCGCAGGCCAAGTTTACTTGAAGCATAATACAGTTTCATATTATATTATGTAGTCAAGAATACACTTAAGATAACATTTATACATGTAACTCCGAAGTAAACATTATACATATATATTACGATAAAATATAGCAAGAAATATCGATGCGTTGAACTACTAACTCTATGAAGCGACAAGTTAACAGTCATCAAAGCCCCAACTAAACTATCAAAAAATTCAAAGACATAGTAGTTGGAAAATAAAATATAAAAAAAAACCAAGATACCATAAATTTGCGCTTGTCAAATTGCTTTTACATCGGATTGACTAATATTGGTCCTTGCTTATCAAAAAGTGTTATATAATGTAATGAACAAACAGGACTTTTGGTTAAGACAGTAAAAGCATGATTAATATTTCAATCTTCTTCTGAACGATCTGCTATTCTGTATTCTTTAATGTCATAATAAAAAACATCGTTGTAATTGTTAATTTTTAATATGGTACGTACGTTACTTATATAAGAAACGATGAAGGTGCAACATACTTTTAAGCGCTAACACAAACAAAATGAAAGCTACTGAAGGATAATATTTAAAGATAACATATAAACAACTATTAGAAGTATCAGATCCCTACTCCAGCTCACAATATACATAGATAATAGCTACCTAACATCTATATATAGAATCAATAATACCTACTAATACATAATTTTCAATTATTGTTACACAAGTTTAACAACGGTAAATCAATTTTATTCCTTACATTACTTTATGCTTGACAATAATAACAATTGAAATAATTACTTTTCGACTCGTGTTGGTAATTAATTCAATAGGGTAGGGTGGGTTAAAAAATAAAAATATCTAGTGATCACAAAGTAAGGTTTAAAAGTTAAGTAGGGGCCAACTCATTGGTTAAAAATTAAGTTTCTAATATTTGTCCTATGAAAAACCTAATGCGGATTTGAGGATTGTCATAAATAGGAAATTCAGGAAAATTTGTGAGAACTCCACATCTGTTACAGGAATTAAAGATCTATTAACAGTTACAATTAGGGCTGTTGCTACCCTGAGGTTGTTCCGTAAGACGCTGGCCACGTGCCCCTCCCGCTAGCATAGCTGGTTCTGAGTCCAAACTCTCCGACATCTTATCGCAGATAATATCGACGAGCCGTTCAAATACAGCCTAGAAAAAAATATAAATTCCGTCAATATCATGTGCATGTTGATCAGTAAGAGCTTTGTGGACGTATCCTTCTTAAATCACCAAGAACCACCACCTGGTGGGAAGTATTTACCGTCGTCTATAGACATCTGCAACATCAAGGAAAAAATCCCTTGGTATCGCAGGTTCTTTGTTATCCTGAGGCCTTAGATGCAATCCTTCCATGCCCAGTAACTACACTGGCTACCTTTCCCTTCACTCCAAAACATAGCGAACTGTTTACGGCAGAAATAAGAAAAGTGGTGGTACCTACCCAGACGGGCCTATCACCTAGTCACATATCACTATTTCTCTATTCTATTTGCTCTCCTTGGCAAATACTTAATAAATACGCAGTTCGCACTTTTTGAGTATTATGGCCGACAGTGAAATTTATTGTCATAGCGGCGCTTTTCAAATGGTTGAATTTCCCACACTTTTTGCACCTTTTTATTTAAAATTAATTTACTTTTGCAAAAAGAAATCCTAATCTAAACTTGATGGAGACAGAATAAAATTTTAATGCAAGAAAGTCTATGAAACAAAATAAATCTGATCCTTATTTAAATAACATGAATATAGGAATATTCATGTTGGGGTTCTCTTATGTTTTTTAGGCTTTCCTGAATGGCTACTTCAAAAATGCCATTTTTTTGTCATTGCACTTACAATAAACACATATGCTATACAAATACGATAAGATATGAGCGAAGTTGAATTATATATCTTTACATAAATGGCATAACATAAGCACATAGAAAAATATCTAAACTAGAAAAAATTTGCAATCTTCCTTTCCTTTTCTTTTTTTTTCTTTCCTATCTTTCATATGTCAATATATTTTTTCACGCATTTATGACAATAATAATAATCATCATCATCATTTCGGCCTTCCCCAAGGATCTGCAAACCGATCGGTCCTGCGCTGTCCGCGTCACTCCAAAATAAAATGATGTAAAAAATAAAGACATATTGTTAAAATAAAATTAAGACTATGGCATAGGTACAACAATTTTACCTTAACATTGATGTTCTCTTTGGCGCTAGTCTCATAAAACTCAACGCCTAGTTGTTCAGCAAGTTGTCTGCCACGTTCGGCGCTCACCACACGCTCTTCTTCCATGTCACACTTATTGCCGACAAGAATCACTTGCGCATTGTCCCAAGAGTACGTCTTGATTTGTGTGACCCTGTAATAATTGACAAAGAATCTTAAAAATCAAAACAATATATAAAATAACTTTGTGTATAACAAAAACTTTTACGAGACTTTCATTGCTATTTTCACAAATTGTCAAGTCATTCAGCAATAATTTTCATTGTCTATGAAGTATCTACCTATGGGTGTACTATATTAGTCACAGTTACCATTCGTTTGTTAAAATTACTAATCATTATCAGCAGCCTATATAAGTCCCACAGCTGGGCACAAGCCTTCCTACATGGGAGAAACACATGAGGAGTTTGGTCATAACACCAATACGCTGGCCCAAAGCGGGTTGGATAAAAATAAAGAGTTTGCTTTTGCAACTGGGACCAACGGCTTCGCTTGAAAATTGCTACATAATATTTTATTATTAGTAACAATAATAATATTCTTACAATCACATCAATTTTCTAGTTCAAATTGAGCATCTTTAGGCTCACTTTTACGAGCTTGATTTTTCTGATTAAGTAAGAGATGACACAATGTGTTAGATGCTCTGCGAGATAGAATCAGAAATGAGGACATCCGTAAGAGAACCCTGTCAAAGTCACTGACATAAGTCACAGGATTAGCAAGTTAAAGTGCCAGTGGGCACGGCACGCACCGGAAAGCGCAAAGGAGGACGGCCTCTCGCTACATGTATAGACAACCTGCCCCCTTATTCAGAAACTATCGTATCACTGATTCGATTCGAAAAGTCACATGCCGTCTTGCTTTGATGCACCGTGATAGAAAGTGACAGATATAGACTCTCTGATAGTTGAATATTTTCCGACTACAGTTACTGTAAATAAGGCGGCTGGTAAGGGCCGTTTCAAGGGGAGCTGTTGGATGGATTTGCAAATCGACGGGGGAGGACTTTGTTCAGCAGTGGACATCATAATATGCCGATGTGATGATGATGATGAACTAAGAACTTTTAGTATTTCTAAAAATAGTAGAAATATATACCTACTAGCTATAGAGATACTTACATAATAATAAGTGTGGTTAAAATATTTGATCGAACATTTTTATCAGGAATAGAAATGTTTTTTTTGTCTAAAAGTTTCCTGAGAAAAGCGATAAGTCAGCCTTGGTACAATTTGCCTCCACTGTTACTAGGTAATATTTTTTCCTTTGCATAATTTATAATAATAATTTATTAGTTAATAATAATAATAATTGATTACTAAATAAAGCTAACAATATAGATTAATTTAATTCGAACATCATGCGAAATAATTAGTTGATAGAGAACAGTTACATGTTGAGAGGGACAAAACTTTGTTCGCTGTAATATAATTACTTCATAACTGTGAAGTAATTATATTACAGCCTACGTAACATAATGAAGTTATAAGACTCGATATTTAATACACCGTTGTCAAGATAATTACCAATCTTGCACGCTGTTGAAGCTTTCCTCGTTACTAATATCGTACATCAGAATGAAGCCCATTGCTCCTCGATAATAGGCTGTTGTGATGGTCCGATAACGCTCCTGCCCTGCTGTATCCTGGAAAACAGAATAAATTACATTTAAAATGTAACATAAAAAAATATACAACGTGTTTCCGTTAATATCCCTTAACTTTAAGTTTATATTCTATGGATAAAAATAATATTAAAAGTCGAAGAAACGTGGGCTCCAAAATGCATAGATTCGAAGATAACAGCATTTGTAATTAAAATAATTCAAAAAGTGTCACTAGTATGACGAGTCTTTAGTTTGCAACGTTGCGAAACGTACATCGGCGCAAGATTACCCATAGTAGTATGTCTCTGTATTATCCAGTGAAGGTAAAGCCACGGAACTTAAATAATTTTATTCATGCATTTATGGATGACTTTTGTATGAATGTGGCTAATGCGGCTGTCTCTGTTAAACTGTAGAATACAGTAAATTGTATGTGTGCGTTAAGTAACTCGAAACACATCGGGGTTGTGCATCACTTACATAAAATAATGTGTCTGAAACAGAATGTGGTTTTTTATACTTCTTTCTTTAAACAGATAAAATTAATAATGTTATTAGGGATAGTCAATGCTTTCTAACGTAGTCCCTTATTTTTATTTATAAGATCCACTATGACTGTTTGTACTAAGCACAAAATATTACCTGCTCAAAATGCTACTTTACAGCACTCAATTTTATATTACTAACAACCCATTTTAGATGTGATTTTTTTTTGTATGAAACCTAATAAAAAAAATCAAATGTTATTGTATTCTTTATTATGGCCTCATTCATACCCTAGAAAGAGAAATACTTATCATATCATTTAAAACCGAGCAGTAGCAAAAACACTCTAAACTTTCAAATCGTTATCGCATTGTTGATGCCTATGGGTGCTCCAAAACCGCAACTAACTCTATTACTATTTAAAAGTTTTCTCGAACTAGCAGTACATACATCGCTATCGATTGAAAGTACCAGGACACCATAGGGTACACTGGGAGTATTTATGTTCGACGTGTAAAAATGTCACTATCTATACGGGCATGAAATATATCAATCAACTCCAACTCAAAACTATCTTTAATTCTTGGCTACTAAATAGACATCGGGTAAATGTAATGCTCGTTACATGTAAGCTTGGGATTTTTTTAAATTCTTAGATACTTACCTTATTTATGGTTTCTGGGAATGCTATTATTAATATTGCATACAATAGTTACATTTTAAAACTTTTTTGTTGTTCTCTTTCTAATATACTGTGTGGAAATACAAGCGGTTTTTAAATAAGCCTATTTCCATATAGGTTCGCGTTAGTGTATATGTCGCCACTATCTGCTTAAATCAACCGCTTAATTGTATGCCTAGCCCGTTGAGTTGATTAAACGCCGGCATTCAATCAAATGCCTAGGACTATACTTAACGTTTAACGTCTTGGCGTATTGAAAGCATCGTCTTGTACCGAGTTTTGGTTTGATTGGTGGGCTTAAGCTTATTTTTTTATGACCACATATAACTGACATCTTTTTGGTTCTAAGTGGTCATAAAAAATAACCTTCAACCTACTAATCATTCAAACAGTCACACAAAAGCTCTTCGATTTAAACGACCCGCCTGGGCGTCCAATTGAGTGGCTAATTAAAACCAGACAGCTGACATGGCTTTCAGCCTCAGGCTTAAATGTTGCGCTCAATGACAGATGCACACACATGACTTGGATAGTTGTCCTTCAGCCGATATATCGGATGCCAGCGTTCAATCAACGGGCTAGGCGTATAGTTAAGCGGCTAATTTAACAAGACGGCTACAACATATATATTCTTTAATATAAGTACCACTTTTCAGAGTGGCTTGACTTCTCGAAATACAAAGGAACAAAGCTAAAGAAACCTCTTTTAAATGTTTTGCTCTTTTTTATTGAGAGTATACATACACCAAGAACCCTTTATTCTTGTCAGTCATCGGTTGAAGGGTGCGTCAGGGACAATTCCGTCAATTGTATGCATGAGTTTTTTGTTGAATCTCGAGGGAAATGATTCATGATCATCATCATCAACCTGTGTAGTCAACTGCTTGACAAAGACCGATTTCGAAACGGATCGGTTTTTGTTTATTTAAATAAATATTTATTTAAACAAAATTGTACCTCTTTTTGTGAACTTAAAGTTCACAAAAAGAGGTACAATTTTGGGGACCTAATGCCATTAGGCATTCTTTACCAGTCAACCAGGAAGTTGAGTCCAAAATGATTCAATAGGTATGTAGATAGTGCAAAAACAAGTGTTTTAAAATTTTAAATATACAATAACATGTGAATAAACATATGCATAATAATGAAATAATTGTGGATAAATACGCAATCAATAAATACATATTTAAAAAAATACAGAAATAATGAGGATAGGTTCATATGGATAAAGATGGACTCCAAAAAAAGACTGCGAAATGACCGCTTCAAAGCCAGATTGAAACTCTATTTGAAATTGACAATTATTTTTGTATTGTGTTACATTTTATCATTACTGTTATGTTGAAAACCATTTAATGTCCGTTTCATCCGAAGCCATAAAAGATATTTTAAGTTTCAGTTTGAAATGGAATTGCAAAAGACAAGCTACATAAGCATTTCATTTATATTCTGTAGCCTTAACATAGTTACTGAAGGCGTTGTGAACTTGTGATACTAAAAAACTGCAATGGCTGTGGAAATTAATTGTCTGGAATAGATAACCTAAATGTATACGTACCCATATCTGAAGCTTAACGCGTTTGTCGTGACGGAAGACTGTTTTGACCTTGAAGTCTATGCCCACGGTTGACACGAAGGCTGAAGTGAAGGAGTCGTCCGCGTATCGGAACAAGAAACTGAAACAAGTTATAGGTACAGTCGACGGCACATCAAGAGTTACAGTTTGCCCTAGAGACTGCTTTATTAGGTTTGTAATAGAGGCGGTTGTCGGAGTGTAACTGTTACACACCATGGGCTGTCGTCTGGGCGTAAAAATATCTTATTTTATAACAGAATAATTTTTTCGTACCACTTGCTCAAAAAAGTGACATTCTATGCCACAAAAAGCGAACATAACAATAGTCATTTTTTATCTGTTAAAAACAGGGAAAGAAAATTGTACTGAATTTCATTCATCCTTTATGGGGAGAATGTGATTTAAATTTGGAATACTTACCGAAATTTATACTGAACTACATCTGTGTTTACACCATTGAGTTTGTATATAAAGCATTATACATCTTTTTGAAAAAGGAATACGCATTTATTGTGCAGTTATAAGTAATATCAGTTTAAACCGACAAGGCCGTATTTGGCCGGCCGATACGGCCGATTCATTATTTTTAATAAATGCTTATCTCATCTTATTATTGTGTTAATTTTTTCGCAAATGGTACGAAAAGTAGAGTATTTTCCTCGGTGATAAAGCTGTGTTAGTCTTGGGTGAGCTTAAATCCCTCGCTACACTCAGGACTCGTTTTAAATCCCTCGCTTCGCTCGTGATTTAAGCTTTTAACACCCTCGCTACGCTCGGGAGTAAACCTCGAGTCCTTCGTTACGCTCGCGATTTAAATCGTCACCCGCGACAGAAGACACTGCTTTATCCCCTTGGTTAATAATCTACTATTGTGCTCCTGCTTTTAGGTTACTTTTTTGGTGATCAACTAATGCATTTTTGTAAAAAAAACCACACCACGTATAAATAAAATACAATAAAAAAATACCATTTTTAAGTAAGTTACTATTTTTAAAGCTTGAACTCCTCTTTGCGCTTCACATCAAGTGGTGTAGAGTCATTTGCCGTGCTTTGTATATAAAAAAGCGCCGTCGCCGTAAAAACATTGAATTTTGATATTTAATTATTATGATATCCTATGGCTATTTTATTATACTTATTTGTAGAGCCCGTAAGACTTTGTTAAGTAAGAATTAAACCCAATGTTACGTCGTCAACTCATAAGTGGTTTATGGAACAAAAATTCTAAGCTCAATATCATCATACACTATCGCCTCGCTACGCTCGGGAGTAAACCTCGAGTCCTTCGCTACGCTCGCAATTTAAATCGTCACCCGCGACAGAAGACACTGCTTTATCCCTTTGGTTAATAATCTACTAATACATTTACAAAACCATTATTATTTTTATCCCAGCGTTTAGACACTTTAAATAGCAAACACTAAATCTCGTTTTGGATGTTGAAATAGAACATTTCGACATTGTAGGGTAGACGTTAGCTTGTAACGCAAATACAGATAGACGAGAAGAATTTCACAGGGTGATCCCAAGTCCTGGGCAGCTCAGATGGTTAGAGCAGTCACCCGGATTGCGAAAAGTCGCGGGTTCGATCCCCGCCTCAGGACTCGAAATTTTTCTTGTTTAGATATTTTGATCAGTAACCACTAAATCGTTCTCACTTGTTTTATTTATTCTTAACGGTGTAGTTCCTTGCCTCCATCTTACCTAATTGTAAGTATTGATAAGATCTAAAATGGTAGCGAGCTAGTCCGGATTGCTCAACCACAGATAAAATGTTTCCTATCTTACCTCCAACTGCCGGAACACAATAATGCTGTTATGGTGGCAGAATTTAGCTGGTTAAGCCAGGGGGACTTAGACAAGCCCTACTACCAATCGAACAGGGCAGAAAATTTCTGCCCCTACGGGAATTGAACCCCGAACCTCTAGATCTGAGGTAAGCTGTTTGAACCACTAGACCACAGAGACGATTGAACTATCATAAATATTTATGGATTATCATAGAAAGTTGATCATATTACTAAGTGGTAGGCCCGTATATAGGGTCATCTGGGTACTTACTACCGATTTTCCTATTTCAGCCGTGAAACAGTTCGCAATGTTTCGAATTGAAGGGAAAGGTAGCCAGTGTAATTACTGGGCTTGGACGGCATTTATTGACAACGCACCTGCAATATCAAGTGATTTTTGCTTGTTATTGCAGGTGTCTATAGGCGGCGGTGGCCGCTTATCACCTGGTAGGCCTTCAGCTTGTTTGTCATCTAGTTGTATAAAAAAAATGTCTAACCATATATTTATCGCCAACATTTGACAGTTTTCCGTTTACGATTTCTTTGAGAAAGAAGTATCTACATCGATGACAGAGCCAATGTAGAAGGTATATACAGGGTGGTGCCGTCAATGCGACAATAAATTTAAACATGGGCTAAATTAGTCCTGGTTTGCCACTTTCAAAAATTTCGTATTCAATTGATAATTTTATGACCTTTGTACGAAATAATGCAGCCAACGTTACACTATTCCATACAAATGTCATGAAATTATCAATTGTCGCATTGACGGCACCACCCTGTATATCGGAGGAGCTCGGTGGCGTAGTGGTTTGAGCGTTCTGGTTTTGATTACGAACACAAAGCAACTTTCATCATGGTTGATCCTGTGATGAGTCAACCAAAATTTCTTATCTCAAGCTCCTACATGCATGTTGTTACTGCAACCACCTTAACCCACCAACCCGCATTAGGCAAGCTTGGTGGTGCTATGGCCCAAAACTCCGTAAGTGTTTCTCCCATGTAGGAATATCTGTGCCCAGAATTGGGACGTATATAGGCTGGTGGTGACAAGGTATGTATCTACAGCTACTAGGAAAACGTTTTATGAAAATTCAACATAAAAACTGCTTTCAATCGTAAGTTTAGAAAACGAATGAATTAATCATAAAGAATTTTCATCGGGGCACAGAAAAGCTGTCCATAAAGAAAATGACAGCGGACGTAACAGATAAAAGGTAAGTACTTATCTACGCGTTGTATAGATGGGGTGTATCTATTTTTGTATTCTTACGACGAAATCTTTACGTAACTAGTTGATTTATAAAAAATAAAAATGAGTAGGTACTAAATTACATAAAATAAAGTCTGTCTACTAGGTTTTCACTCCTAAGCCGGTGAATCAATTTAGATGAAATTTAGCATGGAGATAAATACAATCTGAAAAACGACAAAGGCTACTATTTGACATAGATAAAGGCATAAGACTATTAATAATATTAAACTTTTTCCATAAATTATAATGATAATAGTTGCCGGCTGTGGCTTCGCATGTATGTCTATTATCGCACCAGAAGTTATCCCATGTCTTTCCCGATGTATCAAACTATAACCTCATTTATAGCATTTAAATAGTATATCATTAGTATGGATTTTCATGAACAGATCAAACATGGGGGTGTATTTATTTTTAGCCTTATTGATTATATTTTTGGCAGCAAGCCTTCGAATAACGTCTCCTAATAGAAGACAAACAAATGATATCGATTACGAGAGAGTTCCTGATCAGCCACCTCATTTTATTACGTTGCAGTCTAGAATAATAAGATTACTATCTAATACGGCACTTATTTGAAACAGAATAAAGACGAAATTTAAACTAAGAATATAAAAAATAGTTTGCAATAGGAAACTGTAGTGAACACAGGATAGTTCACTAGATTTACATTAGATATTATTTTCTTTCCTAGTGCGAGTTTATTTGCCAGTTTTTACAACTGGGGTGGTTAGGTAATAAAGTAATCTTAATTTTTGACTTTAACATTATTATAAATGTTTTAAAAAATTATTTAGTAATTAAAATATAAAGTAATGTTAATTTGTGAAGCGCCCACAAACAAGATACAATTTGTTTTTAATAGTTAACACGTAACGGACGAAAGCTAAAAATAATACAAGAGAATAACAAATTTGTCACCTGAAGCAATCCATTCTGCAACATAATAAATGCGAAAGAAGTCAGTCTTTCTGCTACGTTTTCACTCCTAAGCCTGAATCATCACCATTATCATAATCACCAGCCACATCATGATACATCCCACTGCTGGGCATAGGCCTTCTGCATAGAAGGAGCTTGAGCCATAACATCACCACGATGGCCCAATGCGGAATAGTGGGTTAAAGTGGTTGCAGTAACAACAGGGACCAACGGCTTACGTGCCTTCCGAAGCACGAGATGAGAAATTTTGGTTTACCCATCCCGGGATCGACCATGGCGAAAGTTGCTTTGTTTTCGTTATCTAAACCAGAGCGCTCAAGCCACTACGCCACCGAGCTCCTCCACCACTGAATGCCTGAGCCACTGAATGATTAAGATCAAAGGCATAGAGATTTTCATGTAGGTGGTAGGCCGTCGTCTCGGTAACCACTGGGTAACCTTGGTTATTTCGGTTGTAAAACAGTTCGTTTTGGTTTGGATTGTTAGGAAAGGTGGCCAGTGTAATTACTGGGCATGGAAAGCATTTCTTCTTAGGCCTCAAGACAATGCACCTGCAATACCAACTGAGTTTTTCCTTGGTATGGCAGGTGTCTATTGGCGACGGTAGCCGTTTACCAGGTGGCCCGTCAACATCAGATAAGACTCTGAGAGAGAAATTATTCTCTTTCAGAGTCTTATCTGATATAGGCTACTTAATTTTTGGCGTGAAAACTGACATCCTCCGGTGGAGCCGCGATTGACCACTTATATTATATATACAAATATACGGCACTCACCTAGTTTTGCCGACAGAGCTGTTTCCTATGATAAGCAATTTGAACATGTAGTCGAAGTTTTGGTCGGCCGCATCTTTCTGCCACTTTGGATCGCCTCCGCCAGCCATCTGAAAAACAGGGTATTGTAAAATGAATTTATTTTATTTGCATTATGGATAGTTTACAGCGAGTTATTTAATAAAACATCAATACTAATGCTTATGTATAAATACCTATTAAGCACTATTAAGTGGTTACATTTGAGTGCTCAACTTGGGAGCCAAATAAAACTACTTTGTAGTGTTGCGTTTCTATCTTGTGTAAAGTCACCAGAGCTCATCAAGGAAACGTAGTGTAATGCTATTATAACACACACCATGGCACTTGCTCCTGATAATGTTACAAGCGTCTATACGCTACGATAACCGTTTACTATCAGGCGGGCCTTATACTCATTTGCCAATTGTTGCATACAAAAAGTTTTTTGTGATATATTTATAGTATCCGTCATAGTATCTAAAGTGCCCTAAAGATTTATTATCATATTGACAAACCACAAAATCATCATTACAGTATTGACATCATTATTACCAATAGTACAATACTGAATTACAAAACTTTATTACAAAGTTATACCCGTGTATCGGATAGGATAAAATTACCATCGAAATGTCGTACATCCATACAAACTTTCATTCCCTTTTCAACTCACTTTTCAGAAGTCTTATCTTGTATCACGTTGTATAAGGAATTCCTGCGGAAAAATCCACAAGAACTGCTTCTAGACTAACCGAGCATAGGCTGTGAGTTATACTGCCAATCAGTCAGTTTTAAAGTCATTAAGTTTTTTTTATCACGGGAGACAAAAATGTTTTTATATTAATATTTGTTGTCATTACTTCGATATACTACGCGGTTTCAAAAGACAGTTACCTCATCACTATGTTGATAGTTATTACTAGGAGTTTCTTCAGTATCCTTCATTGTGCGTAGTAATTAACAAAACACCATTACAACCAACCACCGTCACTAATGCATCTTATTCGACTACTGGAAGTATCGCTGTATGTACCGGTTTATTTAAGCTATTGATTACAGTAAATTAAACTTTATTGTGTTCTGCAACGGTGCTAATCCGTATGAAGCCATTTATTTTCATTGTATCAGCTATGTTATCATTGTTACCGTTAAAAGATAAAACTTAGCTTTTGTTTTCTGCGGCGTACGAAGCACTATATGGACATGGTATTATCCTGAATATAAACCAACGGTTTCCAGATAATAATTACTTACTAACGATATATTTATTATTTTCTTAGACATGGTCTTCGATGGTCTCGTGCAAAGACAAAACCAAATATCGGAGACCACCAAGAGAGATGTCGTGCAGACAATAAATAAATTTAGGGTCTGAAAACTATTATCGTGTCGTGTTTGTAAAATGAATACGTGAATAAATTGTTGTGGTCCAAGAAATATTTTAAACTTTATTATTTTTTTAAAAAAAAGTCGTACTTTTATCTGTTGCGCTGCGTATAAGATTCACTGCTGAATATGACACAGATTAGTGATATATTATTATGTAAAAGAATAACTAACCAATTTTTTAAGGTTAAAATAAATCTTAAATTAAAATGAAATCTAATTTGAATTTATCTACGATATGACCGGATATGACAATTAAAAACCAATTGTGTCTGGAATATGTGACTTGACAGGCTATCGCAACCCGCTTGATGTAATAAATAAAATATACATTATTCTTTTTATATCACACGTGACGGTTTTTTTTTTATAAATTCTTAAACCAAGGATACAGACAGCTTCGTTTTACATATAATGACCCTAGTGCATTATTTATGACATGGTTCAGAGCTGTAAAATATTAAAAAAGACGTATAAGGCAAGTATACGTTATTTGTTTACTTCAATTGCAGTTTCTCGCGATGTGATTTCGGTAGGCTGTAATTTAACCACGCTTATTCATTGGTTTTTGCAAATTTCTGATATAGATTTTGATTTTGTATTCTTATCTATATCTGTGGACAATTCTATTAAAAAAACAGACCAAATGAATTTCGATTTACGATGTCTCAATCGTAAATTCTTTGTAATTGGGACCGATTATTCTCTCGACCATCGATTTGTAGACACCCCACCTCTAAATTACAACTGTCAAAATTCACCTATTAAATTATTCTGTTATTGAACAGGTTTTATCTCATCAAATGATTTTCTTCGAGTGAAGTTAGCTTTCACTAGTTTTAGCAGACTTTATTTGTGTAAAATAAATTGTTGAGCTTTAAGATCTGAAGGAATAATTAATGAGCCTCAGTTACTAGGTACTTTTATTTCCGCAAAACTTCACCAGAATGTGGAATTTTCATATTTTACGTACGTAATTTTTAAAAAACTGGATATATTTTATGTTTCCATGGTATAAAAGTTTAATAATTAAAACTGTACTATAAATCCCTTCAGAAGTAACATCATTGTAATTATTTTATTTATTTATTTATTCAACACCCTTTCTCCGTCCGTAATAGAGGCGGCTTTCGTAGTGCAACTGTTACACTTGATGGGCCGTCGTCTGTACATCGAACATCGCACAAAAAGTAATAGGGTTGGGATCATAACGACTACATTGTCAAAACGACCAAATCATCATAATATACACAACGGGCGACCTCATTGTTGAGAGCGATCTCTTCCGATTCTCGTATTGTTTATAATTATTAAAATATACCTATTATTTAGTTCATATTATCACGGTAGCTTTCACTAGGTACCCCGAGGCTAAAAAGTAACTGGGTAAACCGTCAACAATATTGCGTAGGATGTGTTTTTGTCCACTTATTGGTATTTATAACCCTTTATTTTGATCAAAGCAGACGTAAAACACTTAATATCATGATACCCTTCACGATACCTATTTTCATGATATCCTTGTAACAAAACAAAGTTAGTAGGTACTTAAGTAATAAAATATTTCATGATACAGAATAGATACTACAGGTACCACATCAGTAATATGAGTGTCCTATCACACATAAGTGGATATGTTTTAAGTAAATATAATATTTTCATTTGAAGGGTTTTAAAATGTTTTGCAAGTTAGCGCGTAGTAATTATTTGTTATGTGAACTAAATTGCCCAAAATCAATTGCTGCGATTTTTTGTTGGGTAATCGAATCCGTGTTTACGAGTTTCTTCTAGAAAACAAAATCAAAAAAATCAAAATAATGGCCAAAGTTAAAATTAGATTTAGCTTTCCAAATAACTGGGTGGGTATATACTTATACCGTATTTATATTCAAAACATTTAATATGTGTAAGAGTTCAAGCAGTTCTGTCTTCAACAAATATCAACCTATTTTTGCAATTAAAACTTAAAACAATTAGGAACGTGTTGACGTCAATCGTCAAATATTATACTATACTAACATATCACTACTATCTATACGAAACAAATTGTCTATCTAGAAGCAAAAGGTTCTACCGCAGGTTCAAAATTTATGAGCAGGGAGGGATGAGAAGTGTGATGACGGTGATAGGTTAGTGATAGCTAATAAATAAAATATTATATATATACAATAATAAGAGCTACAGCAATTATCTCTTATCTTTATTAATATAAGTAAACAATATTGTTGGCCAATATTTTTACTATGCCTAAAATATTAGGTCACTAGAAAATTTCAATTCAAAATAAGAAGGCGATGGCATATGTCAAAATAAAAACAAGTTTGCCCTATTACTACAGTATTTGACTAAATAATAATAACACACATTATACTTAGAATATATAGCATAATACCTTTAGTCAGTCTTCCTTTAACAAGTTGAATACGACAGGGCACTATTTATTTTTTATCACTAAATATCGGCTTAGCAATGTAACTGTAGTACGCCGATTATATCTGTCTCTTTCACATTCACTCCACGCAACGAGGGACCGAGTAACAGAGTTTTACGCGTTTATCGATTTCTTGTAGCTGTTTTGCAGACCCTGTGATTCCTGTGATAGTTTTCGAATCCTTACAACATCAACTTTAACGATTGTTGCACAAACCACTGTATCGATACTTTCACAATTTTGGGCATAGGAAATCGATACCACTTTACTTATTTCGTAACTCACTATCACTCGTTAGCTGTACCGAGTGCAACACTATAGTTGCTGAGCGAATATCTATGATTTTTGAAGCTACTTCTCTCTTAGGTCTTATTATTCAAAAAATTAAAAATACTACTTTGCTTTTGAGAATAATTTATGTTTTGCGCTCACAGCTGTTACCTTCTGCGAGCTCCCTCTCACAGTGAAATGGGGATGAGAAGAAAATTCAAGATGGCGGATAGCTGCGCGCGCAATTACCCTCTCAACTTGTCAAACTTACTAGATAAATCCATTTGTGCGCTAAATATTATTGACGAGTTTTTCTTGTAATTTCATTAAAAAATATTATTTTTTTCCGTTATGTTATTTCCTTTATGTTTTATGTTATTCTTTACATGGCTATTTTTATATAGAGTCTGAAATGCTTCCAAGATATTAAAATATAGTGGCAACATTTTACTTTTCGGATTAGTTTTGCTACGTTTTGGAAGACTGTTTTCGAACAATGACAATGTGAAAGTTATCTCTCTTTAATTTACTGAACGGCGAGTGATTTTTTTTTGGGGCGAGCGTCTCTAGACTCGATAAAATTATACTAAAAAAGAGTTCCAAAAATGTATGGCGACCCGGCCAGGTCTATGTACAGTATACTGAAAAACGGGTCAACATATGCAGAATAGTGTTCAATTGACCGTTTTGTTTTTTTTTATGTAAAAAAATTTCAACACAGTCAAATATTCATCACGGCGCCTATGTCACTTTGGTGTATGGTGACATTTAGTGGACTTCTATGTCGCCTGCCATATTGCCATATTGAAGCTCACCACAAAATTTTCTAAGTTAACTATACATCCATTAAAAACACCGTTATATATTGATCTTCAGTGATCTTGAAACGTAATATTATTTAAGATTTCTTAAACTGACATTTAATTTTACTTACAATATTCTAAATATATAATACTTAAGCTCGAAAAATATTCGTATTTAATATTGAATTAAATAGCATTCAAATAAATAAATATTTTTTTTCAAATTCAATTTATTTATTTGCTCGTTCACCTTTTAATAACTGACTAAAATTAATTATGCATTTTAAAGTTAGAAAAATAAATTTCATTAATATTAGATTATAACATTTTTGAATACAAGTTATAAATACCTTACACAAATATTCTGATTCAATGTGTAAATAAATGGCACCTATTTGTAATTACACTACACATATTTTTTTATTTACATATTGAATCAGAATCTGTCTCTTTATTTCAATTAAGTTAGAAAAATACAACGAAAATATTATAATATGTCGTCATTTGTTTCCACTGTCTAATTAAAAAAATAAAAATTGATTTAATTTTTTAATATAATCTATGATTTGCACGCGAATCAAGTGTTGGTAGAGCTATTATGATATAACAACATGTCTGCCTGTTTTCAAACTTAGGTAAATTAAAAATATTTTCATTAGTAATAAGTTTAACTACAAAAAATGACAAAACAAATTTTAGCTACATATGGTACCTAGCTCTAATTGAAAAGAAAATTTTATAAAAAATGTATTGCAAATTATTAATTTCGTAATGGATTTGTAATTGTAATTTCGTAAAGACTTGTTGCCCACCTAAAACAGTAATACTTTTTTGATTTCATACACTGAGCCCAGATAGAACACTCGTAAGCTCTGTGATAGAGCCTTGACCTGGTGACCCATTTATATGGGAACAGACCTCCAGCTTCAATCGACTTGCTTCTGTAATAGCAATAATATTGCAATTGTAGACAATTGCAATATTAACAATGTCATATTTCAAAACTTATAATAAAATAAAACTACATAGAATTGTAGATCGATGAGCTTTGTGTTGAAATAAAAATCAATTAGTTATTCCAAAACCAAAAGAAATAGGTCCAATACTATTTTAAATTTACAAATATGTTTGTTTCAATATCTTCTCTTGGTGTATTAAACCTTATTTACTAATTAAATACTTAATATCACCTGATTTCGTGTATTCTGTTTGTGTTTGCCGTAATCCGCGGAAATCGTTTAACGCCTCGTTTGTGTGGGTGTCAGCTTACTTAATATGCATAGGCATAGATAACGAAAATATATTTGTTTGATCGCTCTTTTTATTCATTTTTTTATTACCACTTTTTCAAATCTCATTTAAACTGATTTTCTAATTAGAAGTTTTGTAAAGATCAATGTCATTCCTTGAATGTCACATCTTCCTTGATTAACTCTTCTGTCGACATTGCTAAGGTCTTCAATAATAATACATACATATTTATAAACCCATAACTACGAGAGAGTTAGGTGGTAGGCCCGTATGTAAGGTCGTCTGGGTAGGTACCACCGCCTTTCTTATTTCAGCCGTGAAACAGTTCGCTGTGTTTCAGATTGAAGGGAAAGGTAGCCAGATGAAATGCCTAAGAGGCATTTCATCTTAGGCCTCAGGATGACAACGCACCTGCAATATCAAGTGAATTTTCCTTGTTATTGCAGGTGTCTATAGGCGGCGGTAACCACTTACCATCAGGTGGGCCGTCAGCTTGTTTGTCATCTAGCTGTATATAAAAAAAAGAGAAAATTTCAAACAAAAATTTGTAGGTAGAATACGTATAAAATACACGATCTCTTCACTTACACAAATTGGTTTTTGTCTTCACTTTCGACTGTGTGGTTGATATTAACGTGATATTAACCTAAAATATGTAATATTATTTTGAGTGTTGAAATTTGGTAGGTACAAGAACAATATAACTCTATGTTCCAAGGTTAAATTACATTTAATGAGTATCTAAGTACAAATTTCCTGGTTTTTTAAGCACAATCATTTATAAGATGGCTCGGTGTCACGACAGGGACGCCATTTCATAAAATGCCTATAAATTCTATTCTTTTGACTAGTATTTCGACGCTATCAATAATTTCACCAAGACTGCTTGTTCCTACATTGCAAATAATATTATAAAACATTATTGAGTTCGAAAAGAAAAGTTTTTTAACGCGATAAATGTCCGCCATCTGTTGTGACCATAATGAACTTCTTAAAAAGTTTTTCACGTACACACAAAATGAAAATTCTTGCAGTTTGTTTTCTACCGCAATTCATAGATGGCGTTCAATTGAACAATGTTTTATGAACTTTCTTTTGATTATTTATTTATGTTTCGGCTAGCTTTTAAATATATACACATCTTTATGTTATATATTATCTACCCAGTTTTTTTTTGCATCATGCAACCGATACGAGGGAATTGAAAACTTTTAAAATCAACAGCCTACATAAATGTTACAATTCAGGGTACAGGGCCTTACACGTGAACGACATAATTATGTCCGTTTTCACTGAATTCCCTAGGCTTAGGTGACTCTTATCGATATTTGTCTCTTTTATCTTTTTCAGATAGACTGAGATAAAAATCGCCGAGACTCATTCATAACGCTAAGCAAACATTAGTGAAAACGAGGAATAATAAACACAATGCTGCCGCGCGCTGGCCCAATGTGTGTTCGTGGGTGAAAAATGTAGCTGTAATTTTGTAACTGTTAAGGATTTGACTTCTTTATGTTTTTAATGTGAAAATGTTTAGAATTTATTAAATATATCTCTCGTTTCTAAAAGGTCTTTACTGTTTTTATCGATAAGCAGCGTTATGTAATGATGAAATGTATTGACCAAATAAGCTGACATTTTCGATACAGTTAAGTGTACATACCTACCGTCTTCTGGTTATTATAGGCATGTGGATCTAAAAAATAAATTGCCCTAATTATCGTAAGCAATTACGGGGAACCTTCGTAATGGGAAAGAAAATACGAGCATTTGTTACTCGTTAGGGAAACCAAATTGAGTCGCCATAAAAGTTTCAAGGGATTTCCTAATGAGAATAGCCTTACAATCGTTCTATTCAAACTATTACAAGTTAAAAAGTGGTTGAATTTAAAATTAGGAATCATTATTTAGTTAATCAATCCGTTTCGACGCATAATGCCAAAAACGCAAAACGCCATTTATACGCAAAACGCCAAAAACGTGTATTGCCAAATTCTGGTAATGCCAAACACGCATAATGCCAAAGCTGCATAAAAACTAAATACGCTTAATGCCAAACACCTGTATTGCCAAATCCTGGTTATACCAAATACGCATAAGGCCACAGCTAAATACGCAAAATGCCAAATACGCATCCGCTGCGTACTACTTACTGTTAACTAATATAAAATATAATAATAAACTTTTAATTGATATCTGATATAGTGATCCCATCAAAAACATAAATGTGGACTCGCGGTCCCACTGCTTTTGTTCCACTGATATTCGATCACATTCCTTTTCGTCAGAAATCAATTTTAATTCTGCAAAAGTCCGGTATGTTGGGTTCGTTAAGCATAAGGAAGGGCAAAATCGCCCAGAAATAGGAGGCTACGTCGAATAGCAGTGGGACAAAGGCAGTGGGACCATGAGTCTTGCTTGGAAATGAAGTCCAAGTTTAATATTATAATATATGCCTTGGTTGTTGACTTCAACGACAAAAGAAGTGAGATATAAACGACAAAGTGGCATTTTGCGTTTTTGGCACCAAGCATTTCGGCATTCTGCGTATTTGGTATTATGCGTATTTGGTATTATGCGTATTTGGCATTCTGCGTATTTGGTATTATGCGTGGAGTTTTTTTTCATTACGCAAAACAACAATGTGGCGTTTTGCGTTTTTGGTATTATGCGTCGAAAGGAATCAATCTACTTACTTTGCTTAGACCTTGCATTATAAAAAGTTTTAAATAAAACGATATGAAATAATTTATTCGGTATTCATTTTTGTTGTTGTTGAATAAACTTGATTATGATTTTAAGTATCAATATGGAAGTGTAAATAACAATTAATATGGTCATTTCGATAAAACAACTGGCCAAGAGCATGTATTACATTAAATAATGGCTGTGTAAGAATTTAATTAATAAACAAAAACTTTGTATGTCTTAGTAGATTTATTTTACCCTTGGTAATAAGGGTAAAATAAATCCACTAAGACATACAGCAGATACAGACATAGCTGTATGTTTTTCGTTTTTCTGTCATTTAAAAACATGAAGTAGTCTCTGCGCTCAAATCGTTTCTACTCGATTTACCTAAAAATGTAATAAAGATATTGATGAATCTTTACAAACCTATCAATTCCAAAAAATCTTTCATAGGCATTTAACGAAACCTGGAGTTCTCACTTTACTCTAAAAGCGTGTAATGGTCTCTGCATTTTGTTTCCCATGATGAAAATAATGATTAAAACTTGAAACAAAATTCCTTAGTTACTAAGAAGGCTTAAATTTCTAATGCCTTGGGACTTGTAGCGATTTGCTAAATTGATAAAATAAGGTAGGGGTTGAACTACCCGAATCAAATTACTCTATCGGTTGAACCAAACTTCATTTATCTAAGTAGATACTATTATTTTAGCTAAATTATTATAATTATTGTCTTATAATTTAGTAGGTAGGTACTCTTCTGTTGGTGGTGTTTTCTAGGGTAGCCGGATTACTTGTCCGTATTTCATTTGACCGAAAACGGCTGATAGACGTCTTTTTGCTATAATATGTATTTCTTGCCATATTTTTAGACCATCGAAATATCATTTTACGTAAGAATCAAATTACGGAACTATGTTTCACCTATGTTTATTCAAAATAAATAGGTGGTAGGTCCGTATGTACGGTCCTCTGGGTAGGCATCACCGCCTTTCATAATTCAGCCTTGAAATAGTTCGCTGTGCTTTGGATTGAAGGGAAAGGTAGCCAGTGTAATTACTGGGCATGAAAGGCAATTCATCTTAGGCCTCAGGACAACGCACTTGCAATATTGAGTGCTTTTTCCTTGTTATTGCAGCTGTCTATAGACGGCGGTAACTGCTTACCAGCAGGTGGGCCGTCAGCTTGTTTGTCATCTAATTGTATAAAAAATACTTTTTACTATTGTATTGGCCGAAGTCTCTTTAGAACTTTTCACTTCAGCAAAACAACATTTTACCGAATATTACTATTTTGTCTACAACTATTTTACTGACGTTACTGACAGACGAGGTAAGACACCAAAATGCTGAATTATAATGTATGTTTAGATTGAGGAGCCACTTTTCACATCTTAAAAGGTCTAATGGATGAATGCTCAGATTTTGTGTACTAATTAATCTTGAATATATACAAAATCATACGTATTTTCCGCCATTTCTTCCGCCTTTTATGTTCAGATAACCGTCTTTGATAGTTTTGCTTTGCAAATATCACAAGCAGCTGCATATGCCTCTGACATATATGATATTATTTTGCCGTCAATCATTATCATAAGTTACTGATGTTTTACTTCAATTTGTCTGTTTTTGGTGGTTGAAATCTTTCCATTTCATCTGTTATACTAGCAATAATGGTTTTGCACCCTAGAAAACATGTATCAAGGGTATTAGTAAAGATTTAATAGAAAGGTTTCACGTGTTTCTTTAGAATATTCCTGGTCTGGAGAGCGTCACTAAAGGTTTTTGCAGGGTTGACAACGCGCAAGTGATATCCCTAGTGTTGCAAGCATCCATATGCTACGGTAACCGCTTACCATCAGGTGGGGGCGTATCATTGATTGCCACCTTGGTGGTATAAGAACAGGTGTGGTAGGTGTGGCCCTAGCCTTAAGCTTCCTCTTTTCTCTGGGATTCCAGGATTTATACTACGAAATTTACCCTGCTTGAATTACCTACTCAAGGATCTATTAAAGAATCTGTTTACCCTGAACTATTAAAGAACGGTCAATATTGGACATTATAAGCTATCTGTGGTTCGGCCAGTGTCATCCCATACCTATCTCTCATCAAAACGCGAGGCGGCCATAGAATTATAGGTAGAATAAACGATTAACCGATTTCAATCATTTTATTCTGAACCCTAACTGTGGCGAGCTGGCTGGGTCATCCAAGCGCAATAATTTTTATAGTTGTTATGACTCTGTTTTTTATAATTACGTATATTTGTTGTAATACTGTCTGACTTAACAATATTATTCAGGCAATTTAATAATCCACGTATTTTGTTAGTGAATAGTACCAAATATTTGTCAATATCATATTTTGCTAGTTACCTATTCATCATTTAATTACACTAATGACAGCTGCGTTGGCTCTTATTATGTGGTCTTTGTTTTATGTTGTCCGGGGGGACTGAAGCCCACACGTAATAGTGTCAATTAATATCGTAATTAATGTTATTGATTGATGCATAGCCATGTTCCGTTAAACTGTGATTGGTATTTTTTCATTTTATTTTAAAAAACTAAAATGTATTTGTACAAATCGCCATGAACAAATTCGCATGCGATAAGTAGGTATGTGTACGGTCGACCACAGAAGTAGCTGAACACTTTAGTACCATGTCACAACGACTCTAGCGTCAATATAGTACGGCAGCAAATATAAAGTACGTGCACAAGATCGGTGTGACATGGTACTAAAATGTTCAGCTACTTCTTTGGTCGACTGTACCATCGTAAACTGAAATCGTAAACTAACGAACAATCTTTCGTAATTACAATATTTATTTTCACATCACATCAGCATTCAGAAGTACATTTTGGAATGCTTGCCATGCTTACCAATGCATTGATAATAGGCAGGTACCAATTCATAAATATTTACCTATTATGAAACGACTGAAATGAAATGTTTTCCAACCTGTCATTTTCAGGGCTTTGATGTGTATTTTTGTTGTGTGAACAGTCCCACGTATTTAAAGTCCATAAATATAAAAAAAAATGGATTATACGAAAATAAATACAAAGGATATTGCCTAAATTTGTCGCACTGGTCCCAGAGTTAGGATAAAACGTAAATGAAAATATAAATTAATTTATGGTTTTAAAATTAAATAGGCAAGCGAGAGCAAAACTCTAAATTAAGTAAGTAAGTATGTTATTATTGGCAGAGGTTTGCTTTAAAAAAAAACAACAATCTGCCAGCGTGAAATAAACGAAAAGAAAAACTAAGAAAGCCGTTATTCATTCAGGGCACCCCAGCCTGAAGCAAAGGAAAAACACTGTTACGATCTAAACAACAAATAAACGTGAATATTTATAATAATATATAATTTATACAACAATATTTATCAGCGGCTCTATATTAAGAGTATTGCTCCTTTTTTTTCATTGCTTCCATTTTTAAACACTTTTATTTTATTTTTTTGTCATTAGAATCTAGTCTTATAGCCGAGCATAAATATTTGAGTTTTATTTTAGATCTAAATAAGTTGTACTTTTCTAACCTAAATAATATATTATTACATTAGTTCTATTACGCTCAAATTTAACTTGGTAAACAAGAACCAGCTCATCCAATATTCATAGAAAAAAATTGATATAATTGGAATATAAAATTCAATTCTCCATAAAATTGTAACTTTTTTGAACTCTACAAATTAATGGACTTGAATCTCAGTTGAGTACTAAATATTTTTAGGTGAAACAATTCGTGTGTATTGCCAGTGATGGCATAAGGAACGTGGCCGCTTATGGGCCTCAAAGTTCCTCAAAGGGCAATGGAGGTGGTCATACTCAGGATTTCTCTACATGGTCGAATCAGAAATGATGAAATCCGCAGAAGGACTAAAGTCGCTAACATAGCCCAACAAATTGCAAGCATAGCAGTGGCAGATGGGGCGGAAAGGTCCTCGAGTGTCGGCCAGGTACCAGGAGACGCAGCGTTGGTAGGTGGCACAAGGTAGACTGACGATCTGGCGAGGGTCGCGGGAAGCCGATGACTGCGGGCAGCGCAGTACCGATTAGTTTGGAGATTCTCGAAGAGACCTATGCCCAGCAGTTGGCATTTCTTGGCTGATATGATGATCATGAGGTGAATAATATCCCTACTTTGATACTTACCTCAGTGGGGAATATTATTCATTTTAGTAATTAAATTTTGGTTATGTGTCATTGTGAGATTTTTTACGCGTTAAACGAGTATAATTGTTTGAGAAAATAATTTTAATATTGATTATTAGTTTCTACACACTACGTATATAAATTGTCAAAACTACCTGAGTCTAAATTTTACCAATCACAAAACGCTTCACTCGCCCGGAAACACGTCAGACCGAAGTCTTTTTGCATATTCGAATTGACACAAGAAAATTCGATTTAATGCGATTACCACGCTTGCGTTTCCTATTCGGATTGTGTTTGCATAATACCTATAGTATGTGCTTACGATCGTTCGAAGTCAAGTGAAGCTTTCGGCGTTCGTGTAGCAGAATGCTTCATCTCCCTTTTGTTCGAGTAAAAGTTACATAAAATCTTGTATTATATGTTAAAATCTTATGATTTGTAACTTTTAGAAAGGATGTCCTCTCCGATCCTTTTTTTACCTATTTTCTTAGCTTTTTTTATACCACTTAGGTGACCATCAAGCATACGGCCCACCTGATGAGCAGTTACTGTAGACTATGGATGCTTGCAACACCAGGGGTATCACTTACGCGTTGCCGACCCTTTAAAAACCTTTTCACGCCTTTTCTGAAGAACCCCATGCTGTACTCTTTCCTTCACTCCTTTTTGCCTAAATTTAGTGGTTTCATGTTACTTTTGGATGCTTCTAAGTGGTTTTAATTTTTGTAACACGTGGCTCATCCCAAAGCTATGCCTGTATACGATCTCCCGCTTTCCTCATCCAGCCACCACCTGCCATCTTCTTTACGTCGTTGGTCCACCCAGCAGAGGGACGCCCTACACTGCGTGGTCTTCACTCGAAATCCTTCATACTCTACCGCACATCGATCGGTTCTGTGACAAGATGTGACCGACCTTGCTTCAACAAATAATTTCAGACAACAATATAGAGGAAAGTTTGTAGGAAACCTTACTATAATATATCTATTTATCTTAATGATACTAAAGTGCGAAAATGAATTTATGAAAGTCGATACAATAAAAATAACTAGTGGTCGCCAAATTATTTAAATTATAAGTTTAAACATTATTAAGGTTCTTTAAGTGGGCAAAATTCATCCTCCTCCATCCGCGCAAGTTTCGTAAAAAGGTTCTTACTTTCGTAGGTATTAATATTATGGTAATTTTTATACCTAGGTATACTTAGGTACCTAAAGTATAACGTATGGATTGAATATTTTTTAATGTCATTAAAAACAGTTAAAAGCTGAAAGAATATCTAGCATTGCTTGTCCTACACCGCTAAAGTCGTACTAATCGTACTAATAATACGTCTAAGCCATAGTAAAAGGAAAGTCTAAGCAGTGGCACGACGATTTCAAAAACTTAGTTTGAGTCCTCGATTATGGATTATACATACATTTACTGGCTATATTTTACTTTGTTAACTATAAAATAATATGTTTTGATTATACCATGAAATTAGATGAAGCATTGAAGTAAACCACTGCCCTGTAAGCGACTGATAGTCGGCCTATGGTCTCGTTTGTGGAGATAAAGTTTATGAAATACTTTTATCCAACTACTTTGGACGCTATACAAGCGGCTGTATGTAAATGTTCAAAGGCCGTTCCAAAAATCTGTATATACTTATAGCATCGGTATGTAATAGTGGAAATGTTATATTCTTACAATGTAAATATGCAGACGATACACCGCGTCAGGCGCAGGCGAAGTCGTAGTTTTCCATGTAACTATTTATCATTTTTTAAAACAATTTTTCTAGCTTTGTAAACTAATTGAATATCAAGGTGATTCGACGTAAATTCCGTAACGTTCCGTATTGCTACGGCGCGTACGTTTACGCTTGTGGTGCCGCGTGCCCCGTCCCGCTCTCCGCTGTAGATCTTATATATAGGAACCCAAACATAAACAATACCTACACTGGAAATGATGTGACACGATTTTTTTTATACCTAAGCTAATTAAAGTGTTGAAACGGTATAATTTTCCGTGTACGCTACACGCGCTAAACAGCTCTATGAAAGAGACTTGGCTTAAAAATTTTTCATGATCATCGCCGTCGGTTGTGTTCACATTTCACACACACAGCACGAAGGAGGTCGAGAATCGAGATAATAATTTTTTATTTATCTATCCTGGGATCGAGGGAGCTCGGTGGCGTAGTGGTTTCAGCGCTCTGGTTTCGATTACGAAAACAAAGCAACTTTCGCCATGGTCAGTCCCGGGATGGGTCAATCAAATTTATAATCTCGAGCTCCTCCGTGCTTCGGAAGGCACGTTATGCCGTTGGTCCCGGTTGTTACTGCAACCGCTTTAACCCACCAACCCGCATTGGGCCAGCGTGGTGGTGTTATGGCCTAAACTCCTCATGTTTCTCCCATGCAGGAAGGCCTGTGCCCAGCAGTGGGACGTATATTATAGGCTATTGATGATGATCCTGAGATTGACCATGGCGAAAGTTGCTTTGTTTCCGTGATCGAAACCAGGGCGCTCAAGCCAATTCGCCACCGAGCTCCTCGTAGTAACAATTAAAAAATTCAAACTTAAAACGAGATATCTTTTCATTGTATGCAGAAGATAAGAAGAGTACCCGAATGGCGTGACACCTACACCTTACAGAAGATCGCATCTAAATAAAACTTTGTAGTAGGTATTGTGTTTCTGCGGCGAAGAGCCCATTGAGTAAACGTTATATTGAGAGCAAAGGAACTCTTCTTACGATGTCATTTGACTCGTCTCCGATGCAATTAAATTATCATACCGCTTTATCTTGGCTTTCACCGGGTAGCCAATGTGTGACTAATGCCCAAGATGCTGTGAGCATAATAACTTTTATTTAAGGTTTTTTTGATACTACTATATGACAAACAAGCTGACGGCCCACCTGATGGTAAGCGGTTACCGCCGCCTATAGACACCTGCAATAACAAGGGAAAATCACTTGATATTGCAGGTGCGTTTGCATCAAATACCGTCCATGCCCAGTAATTACACGGCTTCCTTTGCCTTCAATCCGAAACACAGCGAACTGTTTCACGGCTGAAATAAGAAAAACGGTGTGGTACCCAGACGGCCCTACATACAGGCCTACCACCACAGTTTTTCAAATTGAAGGTTTATCCATACTTAATATTATAAATGCGAAAGTCTGTCTATCTGTCTTTTTGTCTGTCTGTTATCTCTTCACGATTAGGCGCTGAACCGATTTAAATGAACTTTGGTATGGTATCTCCTTGCGAAGGAGATAAGATACTTTTAACAGCGATAACCGACATCAATGCGGGAGAAGCTGCGGGCGGCCACTGTGTTAAAGGTAAATAAATAACAAGTTGCTAATAATTATACCAGTAAATTTTATCACTGTGAAATCAATCTATAAATCAAATTCTTTATTTGCGATAAATAGGGTTGTTACAAGATGTTTACAATTTTCAGTGTGATCTTAAGTCTATTTAGCCATTTTTATAATAGCATGCAAATTTACATAATAATTACTTTTTGACAGAAATTTATTATAAATTTATTAATTTGGTCAATTCATTCAATTAATTATTATTAAACATGCTACATACAAACAATAATAGGTATTCAATTTAAAATAGTTACATTAATAATTTACAACCTGAAGTAACTAGATAAAGTGAAAAAAAATACATGTAATAATAAAATTGATCAGTCCATGATATTTTATTTGTCATACTTCACAAATTCCTCAACACTTTAAAAAGAGTTTTTCAACATCCAGGGTTTAGGATTTCATCATTATCTAATGCATCCTCCTCATGTTTTTTTCCTACGTAGTAAGGCTTGTGCTCAGCACTGGGACGTGTGAAAAGGCAGTTCAAGATCTATTGCAGTCATTGTTTTACATGCTTTATTTTTATCATCAGTAAGTACGATGACAGTGAGAGTATCATATAAACATTGCTTCTCGTTATCTGAATCACAATGGTAACCGCATACCATCAGGTGGGCCACCCTTGGGTAGTAAAAATTGTAATATTTAGTTCAGCGTTGGTTTCTTTTTCGTTGTTATCAATGTGTGCAAACGATTAACAGTTCTCTTTAGCCTTAGCATTTAAAGACATTGAAATTATTAACGCACAGCTGACCTTTGAGTGTCGTCAAAATATTCTCGTGCCAAAAACATTTGGTGGTTGTCACGTCGCTCTACGCTATCCGCGGAAATGTCGTGCGACCAAAATAGAGGTCGCGTCGACAGGCGTGCGAGTGACATCACGCCGCGTCACATGTTTTCCCAATCTTATGAGTCCTTATGAAACAATTACACAATTAGTTTTTGAATAAATTTAGTACCTACACATAAACATTCGAGCCAAGTATGTATTTGCTTGAGGTATTGCTATTTTTTTAAAAAGGTAATACCATCTTAATTAAAATATTAAAAATTAACGAACATAATGGGTGTTATTAGTGCTGTGCTAGTATTTTTTATTATACTAGTACATACGATATTACTTTATTATGTTATCGATGAAAAATTTTTAAAATGAAGAAGCTCAAACTGTGCTATCAATTGCACTAACCTTAGAATGATATAAAATCTTGACGAGCTCTATGTTGCCATTTATGACTTTGAAATAAGCTTCTTTTACTACGTAACTTACTCGCGATCCAATGAGAGTCAATTGCAACGGGAGATTACATACCTAATCGCCATAAGTTTGTAACTGTAGAGACAGTGTCTAGTACAATCGCCCCGCAATATTGATTGACTCAACTAGGTTAATGAGTGAATAATATTGGCGACAGAACAAAAATACGGCCTTTCAGAATTGCAGAGCTGGTTTGCATGTCGGGTAGGTGCACTAGTGTTGGCACGGCATCGAAGTTCGGGACTCACGGCAGTCCTCCGTGTGACTGCGCGCTAACCGCCCGCCGCGCCGACTCGCGTCACGCGCGCCAATGGACTACGATCGACAACGCGAACTCAATCCTTCATTGCACGCCATTGCAACCTCCTGCACTTTAATCGACAACTAGCGAACGAACTGTGACTGATGAGCTTCATAACATGACCTTACAACAACTAACCCTAGACTTTTACCGACTTTCGAAAACTTAGTGCAACGCCTCTTTTGAATTCTACTCCCGCACACCATGCTTCTTCGAGGAAAGTCAATCCGAAACCAATTTATACATAAAAAACGACTGAAACTTTACGATTGCAACCTTTAAAAAGTTTACACGTGATTTATAGCACTATTTACACTGTTTACGAATGGTTTTGGACTCTTTATCCTTTCGACCCGTAGAGTTATAAGCGATCGTGACCAAATTGTAATCGAACCAGTTATAAATATATTTAGAACTTTAAAGTGTGAATTAGCTCAAGTGTTTAAAGACATAGATAAGTGTGTTAGTTTTGGTAGCCAATAAGTAACAATAGTGAGTGAGTTTTGTGTATTTATAGACTACATACATTTCCCGACATCAAATTTCGAATTGGTAAGTATTTATCTACAAGTAATCATAAGCCAGTAAAGTAAGTACTTACTAACTACTTGCATAAAATCTGAGTAGCTGAGAGGTACTTCAAGAAATGAGTTCGTGAAACTTTGAACAAATGTAATTGAATCGAGCTAAGAGGACAAAAAATAGCCATTTATATTTTCGTTGCTCTAACTCTCAAACAAAGCTCGACGGAAGTGAAGTTTTTTCAATTGTACCCTAAAATAAATCTTTTAAACTTTCAATCTTTGCCAGTGCTCTACTTTTATTTAGTTTGTAATGAGGCCAACGGTTATTTGCAATGATGTCGCCGTGTTCTTAAAAATATGTATTTCAAACTTAAAGATTTGGTTAATGGTTAAGTCCACGTACCTAGACAGTGGAAATGAACACTTTTTTGTTGTTATTAGGCATAATATTAATTGCTATCTATCCTCGTAAGTAGGTCAGTAAACTCTTATAATACGAAAATCAGAATAAATATTTAATGATATATTTATGCAAGCATTAGAATTCTACGTGTATTATCATAGCTACTCGACTTGTGCCAAGTCCAATGACATCGTAAGATATTTATAAAACAATATTACAATGCCAAACGCCTTCTTTGAAGGTAATGGTCAGTATATCTAATAGACTTCAGATTTAGAACATAAATTAGATAATAGATAACAAATCTTTCGAGGCCATAAATTATTTTAAATACGAAAAAAAAAATACGAATCGCTTATATATTTTAATTGTATCACGCACAAATATTTGAAAAATCAACTGTTTGCCAATTATTACGAAACTTAAGTGTGGCGTACATATTATTACTTTTCTAGCCTTTTAAATAGGTAAGTGTTACGAACTGGCTGCTTTATTGTATTTTATATCGTTTTGTTTTTATATTATTTTACCAATAAACCCGTTTTCCCTGCTACCAGCCCTTTTACATCCTATCCACCCTTAAGGCAGTAACAGTAGGTCTTAATGTCCACAAATTTAAAGTTTATAATATTAATTTATAAAAAAGTACATTGAAAAAACGAATATCATTTATTTGTTAAGCAAAGGTGGCTTACAAAAAGATGTTATAGCTTGTTTACTAGTACTTATTGTAATTTTTAAATTTCAAGAACTAAATTAAATTTGCTGTGTTTTTATGGAAATATTATTTTTTTTAATTAAAACATACATTAAAACACTTCAAAAAAATTTTAAGCGTTTATAGAACTCAATATTTATATATGTATTATTATATTTATTATGTGTTTCCAGTAAATGTTAAAATAAAATTAGGTAAAACGAACTGATGTGTCACTTGTTAATTGGTAGTAAACCATTGGTAGGTGACTTTAGCTTGAGCTGATGTCCAGAATTACTTATATCTAATATATTAATTTTCCTTATCGTATAATAAGTTATCATCGTCAATTAACCATAATTCAACCTAGAATCAATTAATAAAAATTACCAAAATGTTTTTAATTTCTTTAATATAATTTTTTTAGCGCTCTGGTTTCGATTACGACAAGAAAGCAACATTCGTTTTAGTTGATTCTGGGATTGGTCAACAAAAATTTCTAATCCCTCGAGGTCCACCGTGCTTCGGAAGGCACGTTAACGACACGGTTAACGAACGCTACACTGAAAAAAATGACAACTAAACTTTCGACTATTTAAAGAAAATATAAAATTAAAAAAATTAAGCAACCCCGGCCTCATTAATCATCTATCTAACACTATCTCATTGAGCCTATTCTTATGAGCCAAGACACGCTACATCTGCTGTAAGTTTCTGAAGAATTAAGCATACCTCAGACTTTAAGAATAAATTGCTTACAGATGCACCGTTTTGATAAATCAAAGAAACTGTAATTACACTTCGCTAAATTTTAGTTTTTAAAAAATTTCGCTAAATTTTAGGTTATAACCAAACTACTTCTGTAAAATTTTTAAAAACTAAAATTATATATTTTTTCAGCGTAGCCTACCGCTTTAACCCACCAACCCGCATTGTGCCATCGTGGTGGTGTTATGGCAAGTGGGACGTATATAGGCTGGTGATGATGATGATGATGAACATAAAACCTTTTGGTAGCGGTATTACACATTTTTATAGTAGAATTTTGGAAAGGGAAAACCTCGTACTCGAGGCAGAGGTGAGATAATTAAATTTAATAAGGACCAATTTCCTCTGGGAAACATCAAGACGAAATGAGAAATAAGTTACGTGAAAATATAATATTTATTTATGAGAGCTTGCAAAAACTTTCGAAGTATCGTTCTGCTTAAGCTAATAAGTCACATTTACATGATAAACCCAAGTTATCAAATCATTAAATCGAAATTAGGTACTAAAAATGAGATATGTAGTATGCGTCATTATAGTTTTTTTTTATTAATTACTTGCAAGTCATTACGTAAATTATAAAATCGCTAGTAACAGCCCTCGGCTGCATAGTGAATCACATATTTATCAATTTTCCAATAGTAAAGTAGTATTATCATGATATTAAATTGAAATTTGTTGAAAATTAGAGTAACTTCGTGATAAAAGTAATAAGGTAAACGTCCCAATACTCGTCGGAAATTGAACTTGGCTGACTTTGACGACTTGTCACACAAACATCATTGCTCTTACGAAGTTGTAGTTACACCATGAGGTACATAATTTATTCCTCTATTAGACATAATGATTCGTTTTATAAAGAAGAATAAGGAAAAAAACAAATAAATAATAAATTGAAGAAACACCCATTTGTACCAGTATTCGACAGATATGTCCTAATTATCGGCAAATGGTACCAAAACTCGACACATTTTAAGCATAATGTAATTTGAACCGTTTTTAGGTATATTTAAGGTTCATAATGATTTTATTTCGTAATTGAATATCCTTAGACGTTGTTTTCACGGTATTTGTAGTCGCTGTGTTTCGAATTAAAGGGAAAGTTAGAAGTATAATTACTGGGCATCAAAGGCATTTCATTTTAGGCCACAGCATGTCGGGGGTGGGCTAGTGAAATTGCTTCGGCAGAGCCTAGGCTACCCACGCGAAGGGCAGTGGACTTACTGCAGTGCTTAAGTGTGTTTAGCATCATCAGCGCTGAGCGACCTCAACACATGGAACAGGCGAAGTCTGTTATTAGATTTCTCCCCGAAAAAAAGGAGTAAGCATGACAACGTACCAATACCAGGTGATTTTTCCCTTGTTATTACAAGTGTCTATAAACGAAGTGGCAAGTTGTATATAAAAAATCACACATTGGTATAGATGCAGTAAAGTCTACCATAACTGAGTTAGATAAACTGCTCCTAAAACTGGAGAGCAGGAAGTACTGGACCAATGGAGGACTGGTGGACTGGAGAAGGCAGCAGAAATCTGCAGAGTGGGAATTTCGTCGTACTTGTTATGACTAATGGAGCCAAAACGAGGACCTTCATGTCGCTTAGCAAATCTCTCTATTGCTTGCTGAGCGACATGAAGTTCCACGTTATCAATTCAATGGTGGAAATATTGCTATTCGCCTAAAGATCTAAGCAGTTGACATTGGATAGATGACGGTTACACTCTCGTTCAACTGATGATCGGTGAAGTAAGTAGGTCTCGAATGGAGACCACGTTTCAGCAAACGTAGTGTAAGGTATCCCCTGCCAGGTGGACAGAAGGTGGTGGATGGATCCTCTTCGAAGACGAAGAGGGCCGCATCCAGTCATGGACAATAGCGGTAGGTGTGCCCTAGGGCCCACGTAGTAGGCCCATTACTAAGCTACATACGTCTGGGTTCTATGCGGCGCGCTTTTGCCGCAGATGGATGTCGTCTACTTAGCGGATGACACGCTGGTCGTAACAAGGGCACGTGAATGGGAGAAGCGGTTCACCATGCGTTGGTCGGCACGACCGTAGGCGTCCAGCGCATCGTTGTGCCGTCGATTTTACCTCGGGGTGGTAAAGTGTATGGTACTGTATGGAACTTCGATGTGGGCAGAGTGCCTCTCCCTCCGCGCACGGGCCCTCTTGCGGCAGCCGCAGAGGGTCATCGCGATCCGTGCTATGTGGGCTTACCTCAAAGTTAGTCGATGCCCAGATTGATGCCCGGGTGCTGGCCAAAGTGCATCAACACCGCAAACACGGTAGCAGCAAGAGAGAGGGGGGAGCGATCCGACCTCGATGAAGCGAGGTAGATCCGCACCCTGGTGTAGAGGGAGGCTCTGTGCCAATGGGACGAAGCTCGTGTCACTCCAACAACCAGCTACCGGATGATTGATTCGCCCGATATTGGAGGAGTAGGTTGGGCGCCGGCTGGGCAGCCTCACTGACAGCATTATATTACAGTTTCTGACGATAAATGGTTGCTTCGGTCACTAACTGTACCGTATCGCCCGTCAGAAGGAAACGCCGCATTGTCATCACTGCGACTCCCCCGAACGATACGGCCGAGCACAATCTTGTGAAGTGTCCGGCTTGATGACACGAGCGCCGCCAACTTCGTGCGGCCCTCGGTCGCGGTCTTTCCTCGCATGGCATGGCCCAACCATGGTAAGGGCCATGCCACATTCTGCGAGACTGTGCACGCATAACACAGGCTGCCACGGTTTGAATTATCCTAGTGACTCTGGGTCTCCAACGGTGCGAAACCTTAGCCGTAGGCAAGTTGCCTGGGGGTGGGCTGGTGAAATTGCTTTAGTAGAATCTAGGCTACCCCCGCGAAGGGCAATGGAGTAACCGGGGAGTTTTAGTGGGTAGATGTTCCCAGTGTCATTAGCGCTGGGCCTAGCCAGCGGCGGATAAGTCTGTATTCAGATTACTCCCCGAAAAAAAAGGATAAAGATTAAGGCACCCCACGGGCTGGCAATGGTGGAGGCGCCTAGAATTGAATGTTTATGCTCCACTAGCTGTCTCAGCATATGGACTCTTCTATCGATTTTTATCAGGTGGTTTTGAATCATTTGATATGCCGAAGAAAGGTTTGTGCCCTGAAGAGAGGAAAGGGGACATTTTGGCTACAAACAAGCACTCCTGTGTTATTTAACTCAACAAGAATAAAAGATCCCCATTCAAGTATAAGGTTCAACACCCTGTTGAGCTGAATGCTAAGTTTCATTCTTCTCCTCTCGGTTTTAACGCAACTGACTCCTGGGCGGTCATAATATTTCTCATGCACTGTACTGTTATCCGCATGGCAATGAATGTTTCCTAAAAGAAGCATAATATGTGATTGTTATGCAAAACTTAGAGTGAGGGGAATAGGAAGGAGACCAGCGGTACATTGATAAGCGTTCACTGATAAGAATTATCTGCGAGGACATGGATTCGACGCCCATGCAGGAAGCCAGTGATGCAGTTGCATAGCTGAGTGTAAAGAGGCTTGTACCTTACCCGATCAAAGGCTTTGGCAATGTCAAGGATAACAGCCACTGGCTGACTACGTTTGTTAATAGCTGCACTCCAGAGCTGCATTAAATACGCTAGAAGATCACCCATTGTCTGTTTTATCCAAAAGAAACCCGTATTACACATCATTAATTGACAAACTTTTTTCTAGGTATTTAAGATTCATTCCTTGATCTTGCAAAAAATTTAGTTGTCAGCTGTTAGAAGAGCAAAAGATAGACGGTATAGCTGTGTTAAAATGGGAGAACTGCTAGCAAGGGCAGTTCAGACCACTGCGCATTTTTTGAGAACTATCGCTGCGATGCCATCAGGTCCACTAGCTTTTCAAACGTCAATTGACATATTTTTTGGCAGTGGTATAGAGGTGGGGGCTATGAATTTCAGTCATAGATTTGAGAGTGAGCTGAGTGAGCAGCAAAGAATTTTATCAAAAGATCCGCTTTATCTTGCGGCTTATGAGCTAGCGTTTAGTCAGAACATCTTAACAGGGGCAGCGAGAGTTGGTAGAAGTTGAACTGCATGGCTTTGGATAAACGACAGTAGCTACTGCTTTCCGTGAATTCTGTGGGATTCGATGCGTAAGTAATTATTGCTCAACTCGTGAAATACGCTGTGCAAGCACTCTGATGAAGGCCATTTTTGCAGGACTTGAAAGCATTGTTTACACTGAGTCAATATCTGAATCCCGACAAGCTCGGCCTCTGATCCCAGCATGGAATGTCGATTATTTTGCCTCAACATCTAAGAGACACTCGCGAATAAACCAGTTACGCCTACCTTTCCTGAGGAGATCGGTTGCGGGATGTGTAGTATCTCATTTCTAATAAGGCGACGCCCATGACACCTCGTCGGTTATTAAGCTGTGGTCCGATGTTTCCAATGCAGCTCAGACTTCTATCCGATATACAGCCAGGCAAGTTCTCAGCAGATGGTCCCGCGCTTACGACAATATTTGGCATCCTGGTGGGCTGGTTAACCAGTTGAGTTAGGTGACGCGTGATAGCGAAAGATTGGGCTGCTCTACCAGCATGGTCTGTTTTAGAGAAACTTAAACACAACTCGTAGTGAGCACTGAAGTCCCCCAAAAATACCAATTCCGCGGTTGATAACTGCTCCTGCGTGACATTTGCCTTCTGACTAAAATGTTCAAATAGTCGATTTGTCTTCATGTCACCGTCGTGGGATCTGGTCCACGTGCACCCCAAGTCACGCGGTCTCAAACCTGCACGACGGACCACTCCAAGATATTGCGTCATATGGTGGAGAGAGAGCTCCACGAGCTGTTTAGGTTGAATTGGGCCCCTATAGTGTGCTTTCAGCGGACAGCGGAGCAGCTGTTTCTTGGGGTCTTCCTGCAGGCGAGTCAATGCATTCCACCTGGCACTGTCAGACGGAAGGCATCACTGACCGCATGCATTGCGGCAAGGTCTCTTCAAGCTTTGGTTTTACCCTATGCGTATGGTGGTCACCAACAAGATGGTGTTCAGACCCTACCACTACCAGTGAAGCAGTTGATAGCTTAGTCGCCCCTTGCGAGAGCCACGGGAATAAACGGGGCTTGGAATTAAAGAGTATATGTGTACTCATATATGTAAATAAATATACCTAGTCTTACGCGCGTCTACATACGCGACATGGTTCTAGGTGCTATCTTCATCTCCCGAAATAAAATCGTTTGATTTCGGACAGGATTTCTTCGAATTCTTTCCCTTACTGCTTTGACCACCTTTTTCGCACGAACACTACGTGGACGGCCAGATCTTTTTCTGTCACAAATAGAGGAGGTCTCATTGTACCTATTAATAGCCCAATATACAAACATTTTACTAATACCAAGCGTATGGAGAGTTTTAAAAATTGCATATGGCTCCATACCTACTTTGTGTAATGCAATCACAGCGATTCGGTTCTCTTTATCACCCCACTCCATTTTAATATCGCAAAATATTGTACAATGTGTTGGCGCCAGAATGAGAAAACTCAATGAACAATCATATAAAAAATGACAGATTCCAAATTCAAACGTAATATTTATTTATTTTTAATTGTAACAGTATTTATGGCCAGACTAAATATATACCGCCAAGGAATCATATTTCACTCTAGGAATTTGCACGAGATACTATCTTACGACCTTAGCTTTATGAAGATAAAGGCGAAATTTAACGAAATGGCGGTAATTGGTGCAGGTTTCCACGCTAGGCCCAGTAACCGTCATTATTGACGAGGATTGGGTCACTGAGGGATTTTTAGGTACCAATAAATGTCACACAGGTAAATACCACAAAATAAATAAAAAATATTAATTTTAGGGTTAAAATTCATTAGATACTTCACTTGACTACATTAAGAAATAATCACTATCATCGAACTGTCGATAGATTCTGCAAGATTTAGAATCTAATGTACTATACTAGAGTTCACTTTCAGTACCTAAACTAGCAAAAAACATCAAAATTTGGGAGTGTTATACTTTGATGTAATTTTTTTCCGTCGCCATTGCTTTTTTAATTAACTGTTGTGGTTCTGATTTTGTAGTATATAACAAAGATTATGATGCCATAGAAAGTTCTTACATTGCCACGGGAGAAAAAGAAATATTCGTTATTTTTTATAAACTGACGGGTACCGGGACACTGTCGACATTACCAGCGTTTACCTTAAGTCCAATAATCCAGTGATACTACTAGACAACATAGTAGTACTACGGGCAAAAAATAATCCTCTAGGTACTACCAGTTGTACCACCGATAGTACCACTGGTAAGAAGGGTTTCTATCGAGAAAATTTTGCAATATCATGTTTTTGCTCTGAGTCAACATTTATAAACAATATTATCACATTAAAAATTACAGCTTATTTAGATTTGATTTGATATGATTATTCTGTCAAGCCACCATATATATACACCACTATAACAAATCCTGCTATCAGTCCGGGCAAAGACCCAAGAGCCCGACTGATCCGACACTATACCGAAGATATCCCGTACGTCAGCCTGTACGAGATTAGGATAGCTCTCAAGCAACTTAAGAACAACAAGACACCGGGAGAGGACGGAATTACTGCAGAGCTTCTGAAAGCGGCCGGTACACCGGTACTGAAAGTCCTTCAGAGGCTATTCAATTCCGCCATTCTCGAGGGTACAACGCCACAAGCGTGGAGCGGAGGCCTGTTGGTGTTGTTCTTCAAAAAAGGTGACAAATCCTTATTGAAGAACTACAGACCCAACACGCTTTTGAGTCACGTTTACAAGTTGTTTTCGAGGTTTATCACGAATCGTAGGTTTGATGACTTCCAGCCTCCCGAACAAGCCGGTTTCCGTAAAGGCTTTAGTACCATAGACCACATACATACGCTGCGGCAGGTTATACAGAAGACCGAGGAGTATAACCGGCCACTTTGCTTGGCGTTTGTGGACTACGAGAAGGCCTTCGATTCGATCGAAACATTGGCCGTGATTCAGTCTCTTCAGAGGTGCCACATTGACTATCGGTATATCGAGGTGATGAGATCCTTGTACGAGAGCGCCACCATGTCGATCCGTGTACAGAATCAGTATACGAAACCTATCCAACTGCAGAGAGGGGTAAGACAGGGAGATGTAATATCTCCGAAACTGTTTACCGCTGTGTTGGAAGACGTTTTTAAAATACTGGACTGGACAGGACTCGGCATCAACATCAACGGCGAGTACAAGATGAGTATCTTCGATTTGCCGATGATATAGTAGTCATGGCAGAATCCCTGGAGGAATTGAACACAATGCTCGACGATCTCGACAGAACCCCCCGACTGGTGGGTCTAAAAATGAACATGGACAAGACAAAGATTATGTCGAATACCCATGTCGAACCTATACCAGTTACAGTTGGGAGTTCTGTTCTCGAAGTTGTTGACGAGTACGTTTACCTTGGACAAATGGACAAGCTAGGTAGGGCCAACTTCGAGAAAGAGACGACTTCAACTTCGACGAATCCAATTCGGATGGGCAGCGTTCGGGAAATTGCGTACGATCTTCTCGTCCAAAATTCCTCAGTGCTTGAAGTCGAAAGTCTTCGACCAGTGTGTGTTGCCAGTGATGACATACGGCTGTGAAACGTGGTCGCTTACTAAGAGCCTTCTGTGCAAGTTCGCAGTCGCACAACGAGCTATGGTACGAGCTATGTTGGGTGTTTCTCTGCGAGATAGAATCAGAAATGAGGACATCCTTAAGAGAACCAAAGTCACTGACATAGCTAGTAGGATTAGTAAGTTGAAGTGGCAGTGGGCGGGGCACATAGAACGCAGAGCAGATGGCCGGTGGGGCGTTAAAGTTCTAGAATGGCGACCACGTACTGGAAAGCGGAAAGTAGGACGGCCTCCCACTAGATGGACAGACGACCTGGTCAGGGTCGCGGGGAGCCGTTGGATGCAGGCTGCGCAGAACCGTTCTATTTGGAAATTGATGGGGGAGGCCTTTGTTCAGCAGTGGACATCATAGTCTGATATGATGATTCTGTCAAGCGGCGTTAAACCTCTGGAGGTGAATGACAATTAAAAAATCAATTGTGTCTGGAATCTGATGCTTGACGGGTTAAAATCAAATCTACAATTAATGATTTGCTGTAGTCTTGACATAAATCGATGCGGAGTAAATATAAAACGCAAGGTTCTAAATAGACTACGCCACGTTCTGATTCTATTTACCTTTATGGAATAGGAACAAATCGATACGTCTGATCTAAAATCAGAGAGCACTCTGGGAATGTCCCGTGTTGAAAGTAGATTTTGATTTATGTTTGCATAGGTCTGCTCGTACGCAATAGATGTATAGCGGGAACGTGATATGACTAGAGAATTGTTCTCATTCTTCATCACTCAAGATATATTTCAAAGGAAACATAAGATATATATTCTAAAATCTTAGGCCTTGCTGTAAAAATATGAAGCCGGTGTCAACAAAATATAGCTTTTTCATAACATTATAGTAGCTCTAATTGGGTAGTTGATAACTTTTTTTATTTCATAAATAAGAAGTATATAACTCATAAAGAAATATTGCAAAACAAATACTATGTCTTAGATCAATAGTTTCACAAATATAGTGGTATGTTTGATGTGTTGCGGCGCATCGTCCAAAAACGCTCCATAGAAAATCTACGGAAAAGGTGGCGTGACATGTTTCTATATTACTAAGAAATATATAGGCATACTGACAAAATTAATAATAACTATGTAATATGTATTTTTTTATTCAAAGTTGTCATATTAATAGATGTTTTAATTAGTGTCAGCAATAATAATATAATATTCATACACGCTTGTGTTATGGATACTAGAAAACGGATAAATATTTATAATAATATGTATATAAACATTAGAAATATACTAAATTTACAAATAAACATCCATGACTCGTAAACAAATGATCGTACTCATCATACAAACATTTGCTCCTACCGGGATTCTAACCCGGGACCTCTTGACCAAGGAGCCTGCATAGCAAGGAGTACAGACCGCTCGACCAGCCGGTCGTCAAATCAATCTAATATCATTAACATTTTTGATAAATTTTGAAAAAAAAATGAATTTTCTAAACAGTAGAACTTCAACAATATTTTATATATTTTAGATTTGAATTATTTTTATGGGTAACAACAGCCTATAATTTCCGAATTTGTGAAAAATAGCGCTATATTCGAACTTAGGCAATATCCCAATTCTTTATCATAGCAAGCGACACCTCTTAATAGCAGTTTTTCATAATTTATTATGTCTCTAACATAAATCGGTAAAGTTTTGTACCGTGAACCCAAATTTGCACTCGGGTAATTAAGAACTTAACTTTTCGTGTATTATGCGAAGAACATGATGGAGAGAATATCATAGTAAGGAGTCGTCTTCTTCAGCGCCTACTTACTGTTCGACTTTCTAATTTCCATATCCACCTGTATCTAATTTAAAATCTTACCTTATAAAATGACAATCCCGATATTTTAATTACTTTACTTATATATTTATTTTCTTTTATAATATACTCCTCGGTGTCAAGGCATACTTTTTAAAAAACTCTCTGGTTAGTTCATAAAATGGAAGAAATAAAGAGTATATTATACAAAGTTTTCACTTTGCATAGTTTTTACTTGCAGCAGTTTATGGTACTAACTACTTAAAGTAGCTTTTTTATTTATTACAGAGACCGAAAATTCTTTTAAATTCACAGAATGAAAATGATATTCTTTTTTTGATGTATTTTTTTTAAATGGCTTCTTCTTTCTTTTTTATTTTAAGCTAAAGAAGATAGTCCCAAAAAGGCGCTTTTTGCGAATGTTCAGTCTAATTTACACAATAATAATATGACCTCTGCGGTTTTCGTGGAAAATTCTATCTAAAACTTCGAAGACGAATGAAATAGTAGATGTGATTTTGAACCTTTCAAAGTAATAAAGACCATTAACGAGGTAACCAAAAGACTAGGGTTACCTAATCCACATCTTTCTACCGAAACTTTGGAAATAGTTGTGTGGATCATTGTCGTGTTTAGCTCCAAATGCGCATATAAAAAGGGGCAAAATTCAAAGGGTCTGCAAAAAAATATTAGTGTGGTCAAGAAAAATAATGATTGGTCTACATTATGTTAATTTTTCGGAATTTTGATGACCAATCAGAATTTTTGATAATCAATTATATTCTTAAGGTTGGTCGGGTTAGGTTTGTATGATGATCAGGTAAATACAAGCCATAAAAAAGTGGTTTCTAATCATTGACAACAGGGCGCTGCTATCTTTTTTATACAATTTGATAGCTGAATGCAACGCTCTAACCGAAACATTTAATTCGATTATAACTTACACTAATGGTAAGTTGTAATCATCATCTTATAGACATCTGCAATATCAAAGGAAACTTGTTGAAATTTTGGAGACAATAGTTGTATTGTAATGCCTCCAAGCCCTTTAATTATACTAGCTATCTTTCAACACAGCTTACTGCTTCCCAGCCGAAATACTTAGGCGATGATACAGCCAGCAACAAAAGTAAGTTCATCACTTTTGACAACTTTTGAATCACCGCGATCAATCGATTTAGACGATAACGCTTCTTTCTTATATAATGAAATAACAAATAAATATTGTACTTAGAAAAATATTTTAGTTAGAAAAGAATGATTTTTTAGAACAATTAGATAACTTTTAGTAACATTAGTAATTCTATTGAACATTCATACATGCTATGCGTACAAGTTATTGTGGGAGATCAGATTAAGGCTCTCAATGTTTTTTTTTATATAGGTATACAAAACAAGTGGTAAACAAACAAATGGCCTGCCTGATGGAAAGCGTTAGAGCATTAGATATAGACGCTTGTAATACCTACTCAATCTACTCATGTTAAATGTTAATAGCATAGGAGAAAAACACGCTACCTCAATGGGTTCGGGCGACCCTACCCACCGCTAGATCACAACCAATACAAATTAAGTACCTACCTAGTGCTCTTTGCTATCTTTTATTAGTTGGAGGTGCTTTTCCAGATTAGGCCCTAAATTCGAATGGGAAAATTAATATACGATATTAAAAAAAAATAAGATACTAAGAAATAGATTTATATTTCAAATTTATGTGCCGTGCAATAATGCTATTAATTTAAAAATGAAATTTGGTAATTTTAAGCGTAGAATCTAAGCAAGATGATTTAAGGAGGATGATTTAAGCACAGTTTCGTCCAAAATTACTGTAGTAATTCAAACTTTATTGCATATTATAAGCTCTTTTAAGGCCGACCGTACAAAAATCTTCATTAGGTATACTTACGTACCTGCCAATTTTAAGGTATTAATTTAAATTTAGGAGAGTCAAGTTATGAAATTACTACTCGGTAATTTAAGTGTGGGTTATCTAATAATTTTTGAAATACACAATTATTTTCTTAACACATTTGTTCAAAATATAGACTTTTCCATAGGTGTTTAGCGTTAAGGAGGATTTTAATCAAAAAGTTTTCAAAATTTTTGTATGAAGTGACTATTTCGAAGCATTAATTCTATTAGGTAATACATGAATGAAATTTAAAATATATTTTTTTAATACTTTAATGTAAATAAATAACTAACGCCACTGAATTTTGAAATTATATAAAATATTGTCATTGAATTGGCTGAAATGCACAGAAACCGTTGCCCTACCATTTCCTCTAAAAAAAGAATCTCGCGCTACATTATTGCACTTTTTTATTACCGTGAGTTTTTATATTCATCACAATCACTATTGTGATTGGAATTAACATCGCTAGATATAATTATGAAAAAGCTAAAATTGTCAAGGATTAAACTCTTTTTCGTTGATTTTCTATCGTCGTTTTATTTTTGTCGCAAATGTATTGAAAAACGGCGTTCGATGCACATGTCAAGACTGGATAGTGCACTAAAATTAGAATTTTATAGCGATACTACTGAATATTTAGCATTATTAATGTCTAATAAAAATAAAATAAATCGATTAATTATAATATACACACATACATATATATACATTACATCTATAGCAGAAATGAAAGTAGAGAGAAAGATATAATAAGCAAGCTAAGCGGTATAGGTACTCCTAACCTAGGAAAAAGTTTTGTTACATACGAGTACAATACTTCAGTACCATGTAACACTATCTATTTAGTTTTTAAAGTATGGTTGCTCGTATTATTTATGAGTGCAATTGAGAGTGACATGTCATTAAAGTGTTAGTCTTCTTCTGAGTTTGACTATTTATTACGTAAAGAGAGGATGTTTTATTCTCTTCAACTAAGTTAGAGTATTTCTTTCTTTCTTCTTTCTTTCTTACATATATTTATGTAATAGGTTGCATGTAATAGCTATATATAATATAATTAAAGTATCTAGATATTTATGAAGTATACGTTATTCAGTGTTATTTTTTGCATTTTTTTTGCATTATTTTACTATAAAACACACATACACACACACAATAGGTATTCCTATTTAAAAATCAGTTGTTCAGTTTAAGTGCAATAAAAGGTTTAGTATAAATGGTTTAAAAATTTGCGGAAAACGCTCGAGGGCGGGCTCCATCTTCCTACCGTTCAACATGTATTATTTGTACTCAAAACATTTTATGAAATACGCAAAACCTTACAATAGTCTCAAGTCAACAAGATATAATTACCTATAATTACGTCAAGTACGAGTTGCCAGGCTTGAAATTTGCCAAATTACCTCCTACTTAACGAAAGGTGCTATAGAATGTAATCTTGTTAGGTCTCACCAGCTACTACATGCACAGTCATGAGCAATTACGTGTAACCACTGCTCGCTGTTCGTGCCTCTTGTTTCATTTCTTTATTCTTAAGGGGTAAATGATGATAAGGCCGAAGATGGAAGCGAGCTACATCCGGATTCCTCAACCACTGAGGAACTGGCTATCTTACCTCCAACTGCTGGAACACAAAGCTGGTAACATTATTGTTATGGCGGTAGACTTAGGTTAGATGGTGGTAGGTAGCCAGGTGGAATTATAAATTCCTACCACGAATCCCCGGCCTCTAGATCTGAAGTAGGTGATCTCAGCCACTTGACCACAGAGGCAGTTTAATTCACAATAAGAGTTTCGTACACAGAGAATGAGTACATGTTATTGCTCGTGACTGTTCAATGGCATTACCTTTTGTCGTCTGCCGAATTAATAACTATATTTTTCCAAAAAATCCACAGCAATACTGTGTCATTACCATTCGCTTGCCGCTCTTGATGTTCGCTCGTGAAATGTGATCAATCTAAAAATTTTGTTTTTGGCTCCGCAGTTGCTTACCCCGTTATAATTTGTTTTGTAATTGTATCTTGATTAAATAAATTTCGAAATAACAGCTCTTTAGATCTGTTTTAATCAGTTGCAAATTCTAAGAAATAAGACACCCAATCATTATCTTTAATTCATTATGAAAATAATTGGTATCAAATTAAAGTAGTTTACATTGTAATGCGTGCGGTAGTAGTAGATGTAGTTCTGTTAAAAGTTTATCTAAAAATTAATTTGTGTCCATTTTTACACCAGCCCTTAAATAATCTTTGATGTATTAACCTGAGTCATTTACTTTGCTACTAACGCTGTTATACTATATGTATCTACACATGTAAACGGTGAATCGTTGATTCTAATACCTATTCGCTGGATTAGGTTGTAATCGAATTACATGCGTCTGTGGAGAATTATTCAGGCACCATGTGACGTCGAGTTTCAGTTGTATGTGATCAATAAATGTCATGGACTTTATTAGTTTATTTTTATTGGAGATAGTTATAAAAACCATGCTAGTATTAGTAAATCTAAAAAAAACCAACAAGACAGTTGTTTCTGGAGATGCTGCATAAATAAAAGATAATAATAGCCTTTTCTTCATAAAAACACGATTAGACAAGTCGCAAGGAATACAAAATTATTTTCGAGATATTTCAGGATTAGCAGCATTAACAGCTGTCACCGAAAAATCTCCTCACGTAAGTAAATTATTATATGTCAGAGAAGTTAAAGTAAAGCATTTAATGTCATTTATCATTAAAGTGACGAACATTTTCATGTCTGCTTCTGAACGTTATGGAAAATGAGCCACGGCCTGTGTTGATATCAAGTTATATAATAGCGACATAAAATTAAATAATTTGACGCAATACAAACTTAAAAGGTACCTAAAAATGACGACGAAGTGAAGACTGAAAATAATGCGTTAATACTCCACTAACTGTTTTCACGTGTGGACTCTTCTTACCGCTTCTCATCAGTTGGTGTTAAGTCATTGGTCGCACTTTTTATTCAAGTCAATACAGAATAAAAGCAACTTTCTGACGCCTCCATTATGTCCACTAAGGCTTAGCGGACAAATACGGTTTTCGAATTCAAATTTGGAATTCGAACCGTTTAGTCGCATAATGCCTAATTCGCAAAATGTCTACCATGTCTCAAAAGGACTAATTCGCAAAGTCGCTTTCGAACGTCAGAATTTTTCCATTAGGAAAATATTCAAACGTTTGGCACACCTTGGCACACATTTTGTATATAAAGGCGTGCATTCAAGTTTCCAAATCTGAATCCCTGATCAGGAAAGCATATTATTTGTGCATCAGGAGTAATACTCTGGCTATCTTCAAGAATGGTAGCTGCAAACGCGTCCATATTGCTATTATCAATCTTGATAAGTGTGGCTATTTATCGTTTAAAAACAGTAAGGTTTCTAACAGGCCGCTTCGTGTATTATCGTGGCCATAAATTTTATTCTTAGTGCAAAAAAATACCTATCTTCGAAAATAATAAATTCACGACTATCTTGTAACGTTTGCCTCATTTGCTGTCGTATAAATGCAATTAATCTATCATACACAAACTATATAAGAAAAATATCAAGCACACCAAATATTGCTTTACGAAGCGCAAAATCAATTTCAAGACAATTTTATGAAATGTATTTTCCCGTAGGACGTCTAACTTTGTATCGTGCCTAAATTAGATTTACTTGACGTAAAACGTATTAAACTAATATACCGAACACTTTAGGCAAAAACGACGATTTGTAGGTATAATTCAGTTTGGGAATTCAGTTTGGGTTTCAAAAGTCATAAAATCGAGCTTAAAAGAACGATTTATCAAAGTTCGAAAGGTAAAGGAAAGTAAATTGGGGTAGAAGTAGATAAACTTACTGAAACGTGTTTAAAATTTGACGAGGTAATGAACAAATTCAATTCTGGGGGCGGAAGTCTGACAAGCGCTTCTAGCGTTAAAAATTTGAACGCGAAGAGATTGTTTGAGTGCGACGACGTCACACGAACAGCTGAGCGTTGATTCACAGTGTACGTTCAAGACAGTAGTTTCGTATTGATATCGTTTCTATACGAACGAGCAATCGTAAATACTGTAGTTACACGTGTTGACGCCAAAGTATGCGTGGAATTTACACGTTGGCACCAAATTCCTTACTCAATAACCATTAAAGACAAATTTTATTTAGTTATCACAAGCCATTTTTATGTTTATAGTAGATTATTCACTACTTATTGATAATGTTGTTAAGTTTTATAGCTAATTTTAAAGTTTTATAGAGAATCGATCAGGAAAGTGTACTACGAAATTTGCTATTTGGCCTTCAGCCAGTGATTTGACTCACGAATATTTATCTCTGCGTGTACTTTCGAGATACGATGCGAAGTTTCTATACTTTCTATAACTGTCTAGTACTTCTGATTCCCGGCCGCAGGTGGCTGAATATAATTTTAGAAGTCGTGTCTTGGTCCGTTCATTGTCACAGCACGCGCCAAGGCTCAACAACAAATTGTTGGCCTATAATCGAAACGTGCGATTAGTCGCATAATTTTCTTTTGGGGCTCAAGGATTATTTCATGAAGTTTTTCGCACTTTTGACGTTGAATATTATTTATGTTGTCACGTTTACGGTCTTACTCATTAATGGACCGATTTGATTTGTTTTTTTTTTTTTTTTTTTGCGTTTGAAAGAAAGAAAAAAGTTTATTTGTCATTCATCAACATAACATAAAAAAAAAAATATATTATTTGATAACTATCAGCTCATTTCCTACTTGACCATTTAATTTCATACCATTGAAGTAACAGTTGGTTCAATGGTTCAGTTACTTCAATGGTATTTGCAAGACATGCTAACCTTGAACTGATCCTTAACCACTAAGCAGTCTGCAGATTGCTCAATCATTCAGAAACTTACAGACTATTCTTATGAGCCTAAACACGCTACTTACATTATCAGATGTAGAGGCCAAACACGCTACATTAGCAAATGTAGCGTGTTTGGGCTCATGAAATAGCCTTAATGTGTTGGATAGATGATTCCTTTTGACATTAATATAATAATAATAATAATATTTATATAATAATAATATTTATACACTCACACCTATTATCTAGCCCAAAGTAAGCATCATTAAGAGCTTGTGTTATGGATACTAGATAACGGAGAAATAATGATAATAATATGTATATAAATATTAGAAATATACTAAATAAACCTATAAACATCCATGACTCGTAAACAAATGTTCGTACTCATCATACAAACATTTGTTCCTACCGGGATTCGAACCCGGGACCTCTTGACCGAGTAGCCTGGGGTACAGACCACTCGGCCAGGCGGTCGTCGCATTAATAAGGCCGAGGTTACTTAAAATTTTCAGACAAAATAGCCTGTATAGAAAGGGGTAGCTAGACCACTCGGCCAGCCGGTTGTCAACGGCCGTCGTAATAATTATCTCACTCCATCCCACTATGTGTTAATAACAGACGGACATGTTTCTTTTTGTGTAAAAGGGATAAGAAGCCCATGGTCAGTGCCTGGAATTTAGGCTCATATACACGATGCAAGTTTTTTGCCTATATCATGCAATTAAATTGAAGCAAGAAATTATTTACTTAAATAACTCATAACATTCTTGAGGCAAGTTTCGCCTGAAATTTTTCCTTATGTGACAAGACTAGCATTCAATAATTGCATACAATTTTTAAGTAAATCGGCCTTTAGACATGGATCCTTAAATATACGGATTAATAAAACCTGGGAAGAAAATATATGAAAAAGGACCTCAATATTTTATATTCGAAGTTAGCTAAAATCCATAAAAAGGGTCCTTTCATAACCGTATTTTTAGTATTACTGAATGAGGAGGACTTAAGACGTATATAACCTTATCATGAAGAATCTAATGAAAGTTATCAAAGTCAAAGTATAATAGATTTAGAGAGTGGTGTAGGTATTCGATAAAATCAGACGTATTTAGATTTTCCCAAGGGTTACTCTAAATAAGGTGTTTTTAGGATTTATTCTATACGACATTTGTACGATACAAAAATGTGCCCTAACAGACCGGAAGCTTTCTAGTGCTCAATTTAAATATTAGTAATTGATAAATAAACATGTTTTATCAGCATAGAGTACTTAAAGAGGCCAACGATGATACAAAATATTTTCTTTTAAATGTTTGATCCTTTGTAATAAGTACACATTTTTTTTCTTTAATCAATTTTGCGAAATTCAGTGCAATAAATTTTCGTTGATCTGTGAAGTACACGATTTATTAGGTTTATTATTGTTGAGACTGTCGGCGGTCTGGTAATGGTCTAATGCTTAAATAGATAGCTTTGGATTTCACATAAAAGTTTATACTTATAAATAGCATATAAAAATGTATGTCTGTGTGTTTATTTCCAATATAAATAGCAACAGGCGGCAGTCTACAAAGCGTACCACATCACTTCAAAATTTACTCTTATTATACTTTGCTTGTTCTGCAGCGCAACATTTATTATTTGTTTCTTGGTTATACCTTGAACCTAGAATTTAAAGGTTTTATAATTTTAAGGGTCTTGTTTCTTATGTCTCATAACTATGTATACATTTTTATATTATAATAATAAATTAATGTAGGCAAGGCTAAATTAGCATCTATTTAAATTTTTCCCTTCTGTTTTGCATTAGAACTTGTTAATCCTTACCCTTTAAGCTCGCCGACACGATGAAACAGTTGTTTACTTTGTGCAAAAGAAAATCATAATTTGCTCTGATAATTAGAAAAATAATAATTATGGTTAAGTCTCTTACGTTTCTCCGCTATGGGAAGGCTTGGCAGCAGTTGATATTTTATTATTCTTTAGTACAAGAACAACATTATGTCACAGATTAATAACAGTAAATATGTTACAAGACAGTGTGGTGAGGATTCCGTCTGCGTTATGGCTAGCGGTTACCATTAGAGCATGTGATTTATTTAAAATACCTATGCCGACAGTAATAATATTGGTAAGCCTGAAAGGCAACTGCTCACACTACTCGCTCTGGTAAAGCTAGTATGTTTACTCAAATCAAAAACAGACTTTTCAAAACGAAGAGTAGTTTTTTTATCACCAGTTGAATACGGCATGCTCTGCAATTCCTGTGAAGAAAGTTTTGTTAGGTTTCATAATTCAAGATTCTTTGCGGCTGTCTATTAAATACCCCACCAAAGTTTTATCGTAATAATAATCAATGATATAGATTATTATGATGATAAAACTTTGGTATTTATATAGACTAGTTGCCGCCCGAGTTGATGTCGGTGTCCATGTCCTTTCTTAGGATGTTAATATCTCTATGACAAATTTCATCTAAATCGTTTTAGCGGTTGAGGAGTGAAAAAGTATCACACAGACAGACCTCCTTTCGCATCGACAATAATAACTACAGATTAACGGAGTGCGAATACTCAATTCAGTAACAGACTACTTTAAATGAAGTATAATTTTAGTTTTATTATTAACGTTGTATGTTTTACAGAATAGCAAGCAGTCCAGCGTTTTTAATGTTGAGCCAAAAGCTATATTATTTCTTGAATACTTCATTACTTTTGTAGTTGTTTTTAATAACATCGCATCTTAGTTGTCATAATATATAGAATTGAGTCTATTGCGCGAATGGTTAGTAGGTCATACCTCTCGTCTCTAACAACAAGACTCCGCATTGATTGAGATGAATCATTCATGCAAAAAAATAATATTTTTTAACAACGTCTTGTGTCACACTACACATACACATAGAGTGGGTTAATTCCGAAAGCGAGGTAACTCCGAAATAAATTATTTACATGATAATAGAAAAGAACGATGAAGAACCATTTTCAGCGCCTCGTATTGAGCACGGACTCGTTCTCATCTAGCAGAATTAGCATATTAACTATTTTTCGGTTTTGCCTTACGTACGTTATTGTACACTTATGTATAGACTAAAAAAGTAGGAGATAAACACAACGAACTGGAAAAATCGGTCTGTTAGTATTATTAATGTTTTGATTTATTATTATCACACGAATGTCAAGCTTATTCCACTCCATAACGTCTGTACAAGTAAGGTGAGTTAGAAAAAATCGTGCTATAAAACCACTTCATTTTTGTAATAGGTACTCGACTATGACATTTTGCTATATGAAATATGACGTCCGCTTATGATAGATAAATGTGTCGCAATTTGTCAAGGAAAAGCTGATAGCACACTTAATATATAAGATAAAGGATAAAATTATCTACCTACAATAATACAACACGTTAGAAAATAATTATTATTCTGTTAACTATTGTTAAAACTAAAAAATATAGAAATTACGATTATGTTTTTTTATATATTAGGTTGCGGAAAAAGTCTTTTCGCATTATAGTATGTATGAACTCGTAAGAACTCTTTGGCTGTACATTTGAATCTGGCTAGTTCTGGTATCATTAAATATTTAGATTTTAAAAAGATAATTCCATTTTCACATTAGGAAAATGTGTGTTTTTCACTTGTTTTTCGTACTGTCAAGATACTTACATTTTAAAATTTTACTATAAAAAAGGTAAAAATGCAACGCAAGCCGCGAAAAAAAATTGCGATGTTTATGGACCTAGTGCAGTGTCTGTGAGAGTAGCACAAATTTGGCTTAAGCGTTTTCAATCCGGAAATTTTGAAGTCAAAGAATCACGTCGCTCAGGTCGCCCTATAACCGATGAAATTGATGCCATTTTTGAAAAACTGGAGCAAGATCGGCATATCAATAGTTACGACGTAGCTGAAAAACTGGGAATTGACCACAAAACAGTTTTGGCGCATTTTTAAAAAAATGGGTACACAATAAAGTTCGATATTTGGGTACCCCACGAGCTCATTGAAAGAAATCTAATTAACCGTGTACTCATTTGTGATTCTTTATTACGACGTAATGAAACCGAACTATTTTTGAAGAAGCTGATAACTGGTGATAAAAAGTGGATCACGTACGACAAGAACGTGCGAAAAAGGTCGTGGTCAAAGGCCGGTCAGGCTTCACAGACTGTGGCGAAACCCGGGATAACTCTCAAGAAGGTGATGCTGTGTGTGTGGTGGGATTGGAAGGGCATTATTCATTATGAGCTGTTACCACCAGGCAGGACCATCGATTCTGAACTCTACTGCGAACAACTGATGAGATTAAAGCAAGAAGTTGAGAGAAAGCGGCCGGAATTAATCAACAGTAGGGGTGTGGTTTTTCATCATGATAACGCTAGACCTCACACAACTTTAGCCACTCAGCAAAATATAAGAAAGTTTGGCTGGGAGGTGTTAATGCATCCGCCGTATAGTCTGACCTTGCACCTTCAGATTTCCACCTGTTTCGCTCTCTTCAGAGTTCTCTAGCCAATGTCAGGTTAACATCACGAGAGGACTGCCAAAACCACCTGTCGCGGTATTTTGATCAGGAGCCCTAAAATTTCTATAGCAATGGGATCATGTCCCTACCTACAAGATGGCAAAAAGTTATCGAGCAAAATGGTACCTACATACTTTAGTTAAATGTAAATAAACTATATTAAAAAATGTTTAGAATTTTCTTAAAAAATGCGAAGAAACTTTTTCCCCAACCTATTATATCTACAAAATTAATTGCAACTTAAAGTATACTTAAAAGATCGACTGTAAAAATGACACCTTGCCGTTCTTTGATTTTTTTTATAAATTATAGGCACTTTCGACAGGGAATAATGCTTGCCTTGAAGTGTGTTATTATTAGTGTTATTAAATTACTCACCATCATCAATTAGGTATTCAGGAGCTCGGTGGCGGAATGGATTGAGTGCTCTGGTTTCGATTATGAAATTTTCGTCATGGTCGACCCTGGATGGGTCAATTAAATGTAATCCCGAGCTCCTCCGTTCTTTAGTAGGCACGTTCAGCCGTTGTTTCAAATCAAATCAAATCAAAATTGTTTATTGCTTCATGTGGTAAATTAGGATGTTATACAATTTAAAGTTGATCACACATGAACCCTGTAAGGGCACTACAATAATAATTATAAAACTATAACTAATAGGAGTTTTTTACATTATTAAATAAATAAAAAAAATCATAACAATTACCTAATCTATATAAAATCTTCTACAACCCTTCAACAGAACATCAATAAATATTGAACACAACATTGAAATAACTGCAAAATAAAACCAAATTATTAAGGTAAGGAATATTGCAAATTAAACAAAATATATGTATAAAATAGCAGCCAATAATTATAGGTATGCATCATTGCTTCCATCTGTCGTCAAAAAATTCTCGTGTACATTATAAAATACTTTGTGTAGTAAATATTGTTTTAATATATTTAAGAACTTTTTTGTATCTTGTTCATCCCTTATGTATTTTGGTAGATAGTTATATATTTTAATGGCGCTGGCGTGTGGGCCTGTACTGTGAATTTTTAGTTTTGATGATGGTAAAGCTAATTTATTTTTATGCCTCAATTCAATGGCTGTAATACAACATTGCTCGACCTGTGAAAAAAGCTGTTGATTATTTCTGACGAATTTGCAAATTTCCAATATATATAATGAAGCTAATGTGAGAATCTTTAGATTTGCAAAGTGAGGTCGGCAACTTTCCATTTGGTCAATATTAGTTAGAATCCTAATACATTTTTTCTGCAATACAAATATTTTATTGACATCGGTACTACTTCCCCAAATAATGATGCCATAGCTAATCCAAGCATGTGCATAGGCATAGTATGCAGCTAGAGCCGTTGCCAAATTTGTAACTTTCTTTAAGTGGTGTAAAGCGTATGTAAAACTAGACAATTTACTTGATATTTTTTGTATGTGACTTTTCCAGTTAATGTTTGTATCTATGTTAATTCCTAATAATGAACAATTATTTAAACAATCTAGTTTGATGTTTTGATAGAAGTAATTTACATTTAAAGGAGTTTTTTGAAAGGGCCTAAACTGCATTATTTTTGTTTTCTGAAAGTTAGTGACTAAATTGTGATCATTTAACCAGCTAGAGATTAGTGTTAAAATGTTATTTAAGTTTTCAGTAAGGTCCACTTCGTTACGACTTGGGAATACTACTGATACATCATCTGCAAATAATACACTAGTCGGCTTTATAATTTTAGGTAAATCATTAATATATATTAGAAAAAGGATACAACGATTAACGGTACGATACGATTTCTGGTTGTTACTGCAACAATTTTATCCCACCAACCAGCATTGGGCCTGCGTGTTGGTGTTATAGCCCAAATTTCTCATGTGTTGCTCCCATGTAGGAAGGCCTGTGCCCAGCAGCTGGGGATGATCATATCAACCCATGATGAACATTGCTGGACAAAGGCCTCCCCTATCGCTTTTCAGGTTCTGCACAGCCTGCATCCAAAGGCTCCCCGCGACCCTGTAACGGTCAGTCCATGTAGTAAGAGGTCGTCCTATTTTGCGTTTTACGGAACGCGCTCGCTATGCAAGGTTTTTAACGGCCCTTCGGCAGTCTGATATACGTGCTATGTGCCCTGCCCACTGCTACGTTATCTTGCTTGTGGTATGAGCTATGTCAGTGACTTATGTTCTCTTGTAGACGTCCTCATGTTTGATTCTATTCGTTGAGATGAACCTAACTTAGCTCGTTGAGTGACTGTGAAGCTGTTGAAGATAAATAAAAGTATGAAAATAGCTCACAAAATTTACAAGAAACGTTATCCGAGCATATTGAAAGCTAGGTGTAATATTTTAAGCAGTCATAATCTAAGCATGTATGTAAAGTGCTTCGTCACTCAAGTACCTATCTATACACGGTTCACCAAAGTTGTTAAGCTTATCGAAGCTCTATTTATGTAGGTTGTATTGACACCGACGGCATGTATTTGACACGATAGATTTCGCCTGTGACCTGGAAACTATGAAATTGTCTCTCCTTTCATCTACACGTAACTTCAGCGCGCAAAGTGATAGGTATCTTTCGTTGGCTTTACTGTACACGTCTTCATTAGATTTAGCCCCGAAAATAATAGTATCTAACTATTTATTAGTACAAGTCTTCAACGTTTTTTCAAACTTTTTATGTATCTATGCGGATTATAAATAATTCTAGATTAACCTGTATTAACGCGTGACAAAATAAAATATGCTTATTTGCGTCATAGCAGACAGTGTAGCAAAAAATTAAAAGCAAGTTGATATCAATTAAATTAACATTAAGAGTTTATAGAATAGTTGCGTGAAGTAATTAATTTATTACAGTTGGACAGTCGCCAAACATGAAAAAAATCATAACTTTTTACCTCGTTCACTCCGTAATAATTCATTTTAAATAATCTAGCTCTACGTCAGATCTGTGTTCAGGAGTGGATGTTCTTCAGGTGATCTGATGACTATTATTATAATAAAGATATTTTTGCATTTATTTATTTTTGTCTAGGAGTTTTTCTTAGAAGTCACCACCAAATATTTTTTTAGTAATTCTTTGAAATTCTCAGAAGCATTTCGCAAAAAGTAAAAGATTGGTGGATGTCGGTATCAGCCTTTTGGCCTTTTGGCCCCCTAGCCACGAAAATCTTGTTATCTCAAAAATTGGCTCACTGAAAAACCGTCTTTATAGTCGTTCAAATGAGGTCAGCTTTTCAATCAACTTCAAGCACTTGTTAACAAACAAAAGTTTTAAGTATGATGAATTATGGAATGCTACAAGGAGCGTTACGACCTCCTGAAACACTTAAGAATTCACTTGATATTGCAAGTGCGTTGGTATTCCATCATCAAAAGAAGATGCAAATGTCTCCCATTGCCTGTAATTACACTGGCTACCGTTCCCTTTAACCTGAACTGGTTAATGTCCGAAATATCAAACGGGAAAGTGCTACCCAAACGCATCGTGCAAACGGGTCACATCTTATGTCACATCCTCCGCGTCAGTTGTTTAACGACTACTACGTCTATCAAGATAAGTAGGTGATATCAACTGTGATTGAACATTGATCAGTTGCATATAGACAAACGTATCTCATTAATAATATTTTGACATTGTGTTTAGGTTGTAACGCAACAACAGATCTCTGTGTTAGTGTCTCTAGAAGAAAGTCATAGCGGTATATTTAGGTCCTTGGTAGCTCAATGCTCAAAGCAGTGACCGACTGTGAAAGGCCTCGAGCTCAAATCCCGTTCCAGAACATGTTTTTTAACATAGTTGGCTTATTTAAGCAATGGTAACAATTTTAGCGACAAATCACAGCTGAAATGTTTATCGGCCAGTATAGTACCCATATAAGTCGCTTTTTAGTCGAGACTACGCCTAATTAAAACTGAAATAGCTTCATTACTTTTTGTGGAAACTTAGAACTATTAATACGATGAATTTTGAAAGTACTCTTCTTTACAAAGCTTATTTTATTTGGTAAAATTGGCTCTTAAATTATAATATCCAACATAACGTAGAGTCAACGGGAAGTGATGTAATCATCCCAGCTTTTATTTCAATATAATAGGGATCAAAATCGTGTAGGTATATATTTTACGGTGACTGTACACTGTACACTGACTGTACACGACATTTACTAATGCCTTAAGAAATTTTAATACTTATATTAAACGTTAGTACTAACACTTAATGAAAGCTTAAGCAAAGGTATTAAACCGTGCGACAATCTTTCGGGTTATTATTAATGTACTTAAATAAACCTACATATTTTAGGCTGATACAAGTCATATATCTTTAAGGATACAAATTAAAGAGATCACAAAAAAGCCAAATGCTTACCAAAGTAATAAAATAGTCTTTGAAAATTCTATAAACCAAAATAATTTGGTCAGCATTTTGACTTTCTAATGTTCAATCATTTTTTGAATGGTTAGGTTTGGTTATTGTGGTTGACAATTAAATACAAACCTATCTTTTATGGTTCACGGTACAATGTGATATAACGTTCTTATAGAGAAAAGGCGAACACAAAAAAAGCTTAACAGTTTAGTAGGTACCTGACACACCGAGACACCGATTATTGCGCTGCAACTGAATATTCTTCTACAGTACTAAGTATATTATTATGAACGTCATTGTTACTGTGTGCCATGGAACTAAAGTGAAAAGCTTTTTCTGTGTTCGACCGTACATACACTTTTTTTGAAAAGTGTATATATTTTGTGTAAAAAAAATGCATAAATACAAAGCACGGCAAATGACTCACCACCTGATTTGAAGCGGTAAGAAGAGTCAATATGCGAAGAAAGCTAGTGCAGCTTTAAACACTGTTCTAGCCGCTTCTACCTTGCTGGCCTATAAGGTGCCTTTTTACGCCTCTCTTGAAGGAATGTTACAGGAAGGAAGGGACACACGTGTTGGCAAAGAATTCCAAGTTTTTGATGTCCAACAATGAAACAAGTTACTAAACTTCTTTGTGCGTGATGTTGAGACTAACATAATATGTATTATTGATACCAGAAAAATAAAGAAATTTATGAAAAAGTCTCTAATTATCAATTACTTACTAATATTAATAGTTAGTTATGAAGAAGTTTTAATGCATAAAATGATGTGTATATTTTAATAACGTCAATATTAAAGTAAGAATTTGTTAATCCTTTCCACAGAGGTTTTCATTAAAACTTATACTAAGATTACTATCTAGTTCAGACGAATACTAAAAGTATTTTAAAAATTGCTAATAAAGCCCAAAAGATATTGATAAAAGAGATTGATAGATATTGGAAATTTGTAAATTTGTAAAGAAGTATCCATATTTTTTTGCTAGTAGACAGGACTTGCCAACAAAGTACGCCTTGCGTCAAAAAACTAAAACAAGGTTAATGTTGCCCGCTTCGAAATTAAAGTTGCACTCTAGTAGCCCGTTAGTAATGGCTGTAAGAATATTTAACAAACTACCAAGTGCGCTTAAAGCAATAGCAAATGATAATAAATTTTACAAAAAATTGAAGACTGTACTTATATTAAAAAGCTACTATACACTACAAGATTACTTTGATGACAATTTAGAGCTAACAAATTAAACGCATTTAAAAATCTATATAATTGACATGAAATTTGGTAATCAATCATTCAATTTAATTTAAAATTACACAATATTTACATTATAATAACTATAAATTGATTCAAAAAAATATTTTTTTTTCTCTTTGGGACAGCCAAATTGTGTTAAATATACTATAGGTAAATTATAATAATATTAGTTACATATTAATAAACATAATAAAATATAATAAACGATTAATAAATTAAATAATGACATAAATTAGTTAACAATATTAGAAGAATAAAAGATAGTAATTTGAAAAGTAATAAATTCAATGACACAATATCCTCCTACCTTCTAATTGCTGTGCCCGACAGGGTCCATGATGTACAGACAAAATATTTTTTTAGATCTTAAGACCATTGTGGAAAAGCAATAAAGTTGAAATTGAAATTAAAGATCACGATATTGGAAAGATTAAAAATTTATATAAAAACCCAAATAGAAAAATAAATTTACCTACTCAAAATTTTTGATGAAATTTCTTTTAACTTCTTATTTAATAGTAATTTGTATTACATACCTACTATTTCTACAATTTAATATCAAAATTATTATTTTAGAGCAACGATATTTTTTGTAAATACGCTCCGGGTAGGAATTATTTTTTCTAACAATTAAGTAGCAATTGTATTTCGATTTAAAAAAGCATTTTGCCGCATTAATCATGCAGTAGGTTCACAAACTATGCTAATAATGATACAGAATCGGAGATTCATCCATACTAAAATATTAAATGGGTAAGTAACTATGTCTGTCTGTTTGTTACTTTTTCACGCCGTAACCGTTAAACCGATTTAGATGAAATAATTATAGAGATTGTTTAAGACCCTGGGAAGGATATAGGATACTTTTTGGAGAAATATACGATATCCACGCGGTGCCACGGGCGGTCACTAGTCAACTATAATAGCACTGGTAATTCCATCTGCAAATAACAAGATCCTGTAAGTTATAACAATTTCAGAACTAATCTTGTTTGCTAGCCAGCTGTTGATCCCCAACCCCTCATCTGTCGCGCCGGCGACAGTTGAGTGTTTAAGGGCTCAGCTTTCATAATCAAGCCTCGAGCCGTTTTAGGTGAAGAAGTCCTCATTGTTTTCCGTACTACAACTACTACTCAACTTTTGAAACCGGTGTAAATTTAGACATGATAGACAGATTATACAATATGACATTGTGAAACCATTTCTTAAATAGATGTATATAATTTGTGATTTTATACGATTCGAAAGAGCTTCTTAGGAGCCTACTTGAATAAATATATTTTTGAATTTGATTTTACAAATCTCTATTGAACATTATCTGTATACATGCCTGAGAAGATAGAATTAAGTCATAATATTATTTTCATCCCCCCATCTCGGAAAGAGTATTTTTGCTCTTCGATATCTGAGTGCAAAAGCCTTTTTTATCCGCTAGAGGATATAAAGTAAAATTGAATTTAGGACATCGTGTGCTCTAAGTACGTGAATTCAAAACATTATTCAGCCTATTTACTTCTACCTTCATAGTGCCGAATTCATCGTACAGTCGCCATCAGATATACCGTAGCAGACAAGGTGACCAAATACATCTGAACAGTCTAAAATGTCAATAAGTTCTATACACTACAAGTTACCATTAATATCTGAACATTCATTACTCCATTAATATCTGAGCAGATGCTAGTCAATAACTTCTCTACACACAACTTATCAATAATATCTGAACACTCATCACGTCAAGTGTTCTTAAATATTAAGCGGATATTAAGCACGCAGATCTTAAATACTAAGCGGAATAATTGCAGTATATAAACGAATCACGAACTTGTTACAGTCGTCAGTCAAGAAAAATGTATTTTAAATAGTGGTCTCTTGTTTGTTTTTCGCATAATTCCACCAAAAGTTTTCATGTTTTGTGGGTAATTGATTCTTCGTTTCGGCACCGTGTAATGCCGCATGCCGCTTATTCCTCATTGTCACATTTTTTATTTTTGGAATTTACTCCATATAAATAAATTTACATAGGAGATTGTAATTTTCGCGACATTCTCGGGTCCCGATTCCGAATACTTCTTCGGGATCCAAAATGGCGGACGAGACTTTTTAATATAAAATCGATATGGTTATCATTTTCGTGGGTTTCGGGGTTATATAAATACATTTTGAGGGTTTTGTCTGAATACTTCATTCGGACATACAGGATGGCGGACGCAACTTTTTTATAAAAAATAAATGTCGGTATGATTTTCGTCGTTTTCAGACGTCCTGATTCTGAATACAACATCAATTTCAAGATCCAAGATGGCGAACGCAACTTTTATATAAAAAATCAATATGGGTATCATTTTTGTAGTTTTCAGGGGTCCTCATTCTAAATAAAACATCACTTTCAAGATCCAAGATGGCGGACGCAACTTTTTTATAAAAAAATTTATTATGGGTATCATTTTCGTAGTTTTCAGGGGTCCTGATTCTAAATACAACATCAAATTCTAGATCCAAGATGGCGGACTCAACTTTTTTGATAAAAAAACAATATGGATATCATATTCGTGGTTTTTGGGGGTCCCGATTTTAAATACAACATCCATTTCCAGATCCAAGATGGCGGACGCAACTTTTTATAAAAAATCAATATGGGTATCATTTTAGTGGTTTTCGGGGAACCCGATTAAATACATCATCAATTTCGAGATCCAAAATGGCGGACGCGACTTTTTTATATAAAATCAATATGGATATCATTTTTGTCGTTTTTGGGGATCCCGATTCTAAATACAACACCTATTACGAGATCCAAGACGGCGGACGCAATTTTTTTATATAAAATCAATACGGGTATAATTTATTTAGGTTTCGGGGGTCTTCATTCGGATTACAACATTTTTTTAGAGAAACAAGATGGCGGACGCAGCTTTTTATAAAAAACTCAATATGGGTATCATTTTCTTGGTTTACGGGGGTCCTGATTCTGAAGACAACACCAATTTCAACATCAAAGATGGCGGACGCAACTTCATACTACAAAATCAATATTAGTATCATTTCCGTGGTTTTCGGGGGTCCCGATTCTAAATACAACTTTAATTTTTAAATCCAAAATAGCAGACGCGACTTTTTTTATGAAAACTCAATATGGTTTCATTTTCTTGGTTTTCGGGGGTCCCGATTTTAATTACAGCATCTATTTTGAGATCCAAAATGGCGGACGTGACTTTATAGTACATAATCAATATGGGTATCATTTTCGTGGTTCTCGGGGGTCTCGATTTTAAATACAATATCAATTTCCAAATCCAAGATGCCGGACGCAACTCTTATCTAAAAATCATTATTCCGCTATTTGGGATCCCAAAACATATGTTTTATTTGGAATTGGAACCCCAAAAACCACAAAAATGAAACCCATATTATTAGATCCCAAATTAAATGTTGTCATCAGAATCGGGACCACCGAAAACCAAGAAAATGATACCCATATTGATTTTGGATACTATAAAGTCACGTCCGCCATTTTGGATATCAAAATAGATGCTGTAATCAAAATCATGACACCCGAAAACCAAGAAAAAGATACCATATTGATTTTTCATAAAATAAGTCGCATCTGGCATTTTGGATTTAAAAATTGACGTTGTATTTAGAATCGGGACCCCCGAAAACCACGCAAATGATACTCATATTGATTTTGTACTATGAAGATGGATATTGAAATTGGTGATATTCAGAATCAGGATCCCCGTAAACCAAGAAAATGATACCCATATTGATTTTTTTTACAGTTGCGTCCGCCATCTTGGATCTGGAAATGGATGTTGTATTTGAAGTCGCGGGACCTCCGAAAACCATAAAAATGATACCCATATGGTTTTCTTATGAAAAAAGTTGCGTCCGCACTCTCGATCTTGAAATTGATGTTGTATTCAAAATTGGGAGCCCCGAAAACCACAAAAATGATACCCATACTGATTTTTTTAGGAGTTGCGTCCGCCATCTCGATCTTGAAATGGATATTGTATTTAAAATCGGGACCGCCAAAAACCACATAAATGATACCCATATTGTTTTGTATAAAAAAGTTGCGTCCGCCATCTTGGATCTCGAAATTGATGTTGTATTCAGTTAGTGTTTATTTTTAGCTTCAATTCTTTTAATAACGCAATAAAAAAATAGGTAAGCCGAGTGTTTATATGCGTAGATACACTTGACGTGATGAGTGTTCAGATATTATTGATAAGTTGTGTGTAGAGAAGTTATTGACTAGCATCTGCTCAGATATTAATGGAGTAATGAATGTTCAGATATTAATGGTAACTTGTAGTGTATAGAACTTATTGACATTTTAAACTGTTCAGATATATTTGGTCACCTTGTCTGCTACGATATATCTGATGGCCACTGTACAACTTTTTTATTTTATTAAAAACTATGGCTACATACCTTCTTGGTATACTTTTTTTTAAAATTTGCTTTGCCTTAGGTTAAAAACAAGTGAAAAACCTAAAATGAGTTATTCTAGCGACGAAGAAGTTTATTCAACGCCAACAGAACTTGATGGGTGATCTTGTGTTTGTAAGTGTTTTTTTGCATTAAGTCATTTCCTCGTTGAGGTGGGATGAAAAGTTACGTGTTGCACTCGAGTGCAAAGATTTTTCAACTCGTGCTCTTTTGATTCCCTCGCTAACACTCAGGATTCAATTTTTTTATTTTTATTTAAGAATCCTTCGCTTGCTCGGTCATCAAAATTGAGCACGCGGTTAAAACAACTCTGCACTTTTGTATAACAAATTACTATTACAGTTGTAATACCATTTTTTCATACGTAATAAAGAACTACAACCGAACATTGCTGACTTACTTACTACTGATCGAACGGTACTTTTTAATAGTGTATTAATTGCAAATCAATGTTTATAGCCAGTTCGTCTCTGATAAAATGATGTATACTATTTATTTGAAATATTTAAAAGCCAGAAAAAGACTAATTCGGGTGTGAAATGTCACGTTTTTGCAACTTGCTCCTGGGCATGTTTTTTTTTCTATACACCTACATATTTACCTTTCAAACAGTTCAATATGTTCAATTTGAAATTTCAGATTAATATCTATTTAATTTATATTATAATCATGTAACTATATTCTTATATTCGTTTTCGTACCTACTATGTTCAAGACGCTTTACAATAATTATTTAATAATATAAACAAGTAGTACATATGTAATATCATATAATTTATTTTACACAAAACAATTAAGTATTAAGTTCATTTCGTAAATAAATACGTTATCGACATATGCCACTTTATCAACACAGTTTTCGGGTTGTGATTCTATACAACACACTTAATGTCTTGTTAAGCCTCGTAAAACCATTGTTACTTTCGTAGGAAAATTCGAGAAATAATAAAAATGTTATATCCTTCTAACGCTTTATTTTCCTTACAAGAAAAACAAGGTGCAATACCTGGCTGAAGCTTTATAAAGCACATAAGAGTCTCTATTATATGCTTTTGTTGTTTCGCAAGGCGTATTAAATCCCAGCAGCTGTCATAAAATGGTAGTTAACATCCACCAACCCTCGTTAAGGTACCGTAAGGCTTAATGGCCCGTCTTCATGTAGGCAGAGCACTGCTCCAGTGAATAACTTAAATGAAAATCAGAGATACTTATATAGCATACTCTGAAAAAAAATCACCACCTCCTTTATACTAGGCAGTTGTTTAATGGTATAACAAGCGATCACCTAGCCATGATAAAACTACGTAATAATACTGAAGTGTAAAACATAATTCAAAACTGTAAAATGATTTTTTATTTTTTTATGCAATAAAACAAAGTGTTGGGAAAATCTCAAAATTAATTTTACAATTTAGATTTTTATTAACACCTAAATATCTAAATGACTATGTTGCGGGTACCAGCTTGTTATACTATGTACGAAACACCCTAATTTAATTACTTAATGCTGTTAAAATTATATTATTATATTAACAACATTTGACGCTATAACATATTCTATTATTTTCTATGTAATCTATTATTATATTCTATTCTTTTCAAATTGCTTATATATACTTACCTATAAGATGATAGGAGCCGATGACACTTAAAACTATTTTGCTACTTAATTATTTTTGCTTAATACCAAAGACAAATTTATTTATTTTCATCGCTATCCCATCGTATGTTTTATGAATTTTGCTATGCTCTACTTACAGATGATAAGCCAGTAAGGATCTTTTCCAATGTCTAAGGTGTTATTATCATGAATTTTCCTGATATAAGTAGCCATTGGTAACGACTTTTGAATTGTGATTAATTGAACTTGCTCCGTGTCATGCGGCTCTCGGTGTCGACTAATAACTCACTAGCAAACATTTTATTATTACTATCACTTTACTTTTTAGGACAGGATAATCTTAAATCAATATGAGCACAAGGACGAAACGTAATCTTTTAGAATAGAATAAAATTTTTATTATGCTAGAATGCGGTTCACATAAAAGTTGTTAATCTTAATATTAAATTATACAATACACATTCACCCAATTAGGGCATGCAAACATATAATAGTATCTAATAAATCAATTATTAAATTAAATACAATTAATATCATTAAAGTCAAATTCAATAGCAGGTCAAGTTTTATAGTCAAAATATTCGTTTAAACTATAAAAACAATGTTTTTATGTTTTTGTTTTTGTTATTTTTTTGTTTGTACTCGTAGTATTCGTTACTGTTCTTCACAGAATACTCCAAGCAATTCATATGATATAATGTGTATGACGTAGCCATCTGGTTAACTTGGCTACTAAATGAAGTTTAAGATCTAGGATCTGAAATGAAAGTTCTAGGACAGATTTTGTCATTCGATTTTCAGTTGACTTTTAGATATTAAGCTCAAGATTTACAGTATACTGACTTCTTGTAGATCTTCATATTCTTCCCATATGAGCCATTGCCTCAATGAATACTCTGCTTTAGTTGTGAATAAGAAGCTGCGCATAATATGTACAATATTTTAATGCTGTAGGAGCTTTATTTTTTTATTGTTTTTATACAAAGCACGACAAATGACTCAACACCATGATGTGCAGCGGTAAGAAGAGCCCATATGCGAAGACAACTAGTACAGTTCAGACACTGTTCTAGCCGCCTGCACCTTGCTGGGCCAAAAAGGTGCTTTTTCACGCCTCTTTTGAAGGAACTCGTGTTATAGGGAGGAGGCAACACATGCTAGCAAAGAATTCCATGTTCTAGAAGTACGACAAAGAAACGAGGTACTAAATTTCTTTGTACGTTATGTTGAGGTGGAGACAGTGAATTAATGACTCCGAAGACCGGCACGCGAGCTCCTGACCGGGAAGGGGGAAGGTGGGATAAAGTCAAAAAGCTCTTCAGAGCACTCTCTGTGATATTGCCGATAGAAGGCGCTGAGCGACGCAATGTCTCGACGCAATTGTAGAGGCTCAAGGTAGTTCGTGACCTACATCGCCAACGATACGGACAGCACGACGATGCAATCTGTCCAGGACATCGAGGAGATACTTGGCGAAGCCATCTCACAAGTGCGAGCAATATTCCACGCAAGAGCGGACCTGAGTTAAAAATTTAAAATATTTATGTTGACATTTTAAAATTAATTATGAAATTATTATTTTTAATTATTTTTTTAACCAATTCACTCCCACTATATTTAAAATAATAGGTTATTGGTATTGATATATAAAAGATAGAGGAGTGAGATAGCTCGTATAAAAGATAAGGGAGTGAGATAACGTTGCGTTACTCCGAATGAGGCAGCTTAAAACATGAGATAGAAGAAGATGGTTGATATTCTCTCTCTGGTTGAAGAAAGGGGAGGGCATGTCCAATGAGGTACTAAGCATATGCTTTCTCTTGTTTTTAATCTTAACCCCTCAAGCGGCGCTATCTCACCGGAGGGCTATGAATTGAAAAATCAATTGTGTCTGGAATCTGATGCTTGACGGTTAATGCAAGCAGCTTTGTTCGAAAAAAGATTTAATAATTTAACTTAATCGAATCTATACACCAGTCGGAATGTGAGTTTCACTTTGTTATCGGCAAAAGTAAGCGACCACCTTTGACATTTCCTGACTCTTATAACAAGAACAAGAAGAGTGATAATTGAAGTAACTTCGAACATTTGTGAATTTCGATACACTAGGTGTAAAGATGAAAGAAAAATCGTATGTAGGTATTAAACGGACAACAAACGAGTCTCGACAAAGCTTTGGGAGTTTAACAATTATTATTTTTACAAAGAAAAACCTAAAAAAAATGGTCCGAATTAATGACAACCCTCTGAAAGACATCAATATTCATAAAAACGTCTCCACTTAGTTTATGAATATTGAATCGTTTTAAGAAAATTGAACATTTTACTGTATTATTTGTTTTGTAGGTGAATTGTAAAATGTATTTTATAAATTCATTTTTTTACGTTTTAGTTGTAATATTTTATTCTTTTTTTAATCATACACTCAACTATTTTCTACTTACTTTGGATTTCTTCCTGCTTCGGGTTTTAGGTTTTGGGTAGTCGGTTTCTTATTTAGTACCTGTACTGTACTTAGAACGGAGAGAAATATTGACAAGACTCCTCAAGTGCTTCTCCTATGAATAAGGGCCTGTGCCCAGCAGTGGGACGTATGTAGGCTGGTGATGATGATGATAATACAAACATCTGCCCCTACCGGGATTCGAACCCGGGACTCCTGATCAAGCACCCTGTAGTTAGGGGTACTGAGCCATCTGCCAGTGAAAGGGTGTATTCATGCTGATTCTAGTTATAAGATTTAATGTTTTTTTAGACAAACACACACGCAAAGACACAACCCCACACGTAACACACGTCGTTGGTGGTTGTACCAAACAAATACGTATCTCTATGATGTGAAATACGTAAATGACATTTAGGTATAAACAATAAACAGCTACTCGTGTTGTGTATTTAATATTATACCATAGCAGTGAATTTGATGTGATTGTGTCATATTATAAAAAGCAGATTTGCTAGCCATAGATTTCCAATTTTAATGAAATTGTTAAATATAATTTTCTTATTATTATGTAGTGCACATTGATGAAAAATACTAAACCTACATTTCATGTTAGTACTTCAATAGTTTACATTTATACAATTTACTACGGAGTTAACGCTAACATCACATTTATGGGGCAATGTACCTATGTGTCACAGCCATCTGCTTAAATTAGACACTTAATGGGACAAATAGTCCGTTCATTAAAAGTCGGCATTCAATAAATACATAGTGATAGTCAATTAAAAAAGTTTTAAAAATCACTTTAACCTACTAATCACATAAACAGTCACATAATAACTCTTCCTACTAGACAATCTGCCTAGGCGTCCCATTAAGTGGCAAATTTTAGCAGATGTCTGCGACAAAATTCAAGCATATGGTTAAACGTTACCATCAATTAATCAGCTAGTTGTCTTTCAGCCATTTCATTAGTTGCCGGCATTTAATGATCGGCCTATAGGCGTCTCATTATGTGGCTAATTTAACCGTATGGCTGCGACATATGCATTTGTATCAGAAACGTCCTATCTATAGTTAAAAAGATAGAGGAGTGAGTTAACTCTTTTTTTTTTTTTTTTTTTTTTATACAAAGCACGACAAATGACTCAGCACCACCTGATGTGAAGCGGTAAGAAGAGTCCATATGCGAAGACAGCTAGTGCAGTTTAGACACTGCTCTAGCCGCCTCCACCTTGCCGGCCCAAAAGAAAGAGGAAGGAACGGCGACATTTTAGCTGTAAACGCGCATACCTGTGTTTCCTTAGCATTGAACTCAACAAGATTGCTAGATCCCCATTCAGATATAAGGTTCAACACCCTGTTGAGCTCAATGGTAAGATTTTCTCTCTCTCTCCCGGTTTCAGTGCGCCCAGCTCCTGGGCGACCGTAATATCCCCCATGCACTGTACTGTCATCCGCATAGCAATGAATGTTTCCTAACGGAAGCATATCATTGATATGAAGAAGAAAGAGTGTGGGGGCTCTAAACGTAGCGTAACTCCGAACGAGGCCATTCACATCATGATAAAACAAGATAGTTGATAAAATCTCTCACTGCTTTCGGAGAAGGGAGCCTTTTATGATTTATTTGACGCAAGCAGCCTTGTTTAAAGTTGGTCCGCGTTCGGAATCACACATGATCCCCTGACCCTAAAACGAAAGCTAAACTTTGTAGGAAATTTTACCATCAAAATATTACCCTTTTGTTGCGCACTACTCAATGGTCTTTTTACTTTACAAAACAGATTATTTTCTTTTCTTTTGAAAACCTTATGAGAAAATAGTACATAAAATAAATGTATTTTTCTACGTACTTAAATTCTAAGAGTTATTCCATTTACGGTATGTCTCATAATATGCTTTCGAAAACATAGTCGCCTCGAATTCCTTAATCATATTTACTTACGCAATTCCACTGCAAATCCCTGAATTCATTTATCCTGTAAGCTGATTTGCGGTAAAGATGATGTAAAGAGCTCACCGACTTTTTAACGAATACGAATGTTATTTAATCTGCAAAGTACTGACAATATCAGATACAACCGATTTTCTTTTGTGTGTAATCGGCGATGGGCTAGTAAGGGACGAAATGTTAATATGAATTCTATCGTAAAAATGTTATTAGTAGGTATTATTCGAACGAACAAAAGTAAAAAAGTTAAAATAACGCTCAATGTGCTATTCTCATTATTGTTTAACTAATTTTAATATTTTAATAACTTTGCAACTTTACTTTGATCATCTTAAACTTTTAAGGTGCTGCGGACTATTAAAAAGTTATCTCATTTCTTTTGATGTTTTAAGACATGCAACATTTTACCATTATACTTACCAGGCGAAAATACATTAGCCACCGATGATTACATTTTTAATAGACAATGAGTTAAAGATGAGAAGATACTCATATGTTTAAATGATACATAATGTGGACAATATTGTTGTCAACAATAATATATTTTTTTTTAAATAAAGCAAAAATTTATAATTTCAAAACGATTTTCTATAGAACCACATTTTGAATAGAGAGACAATAAGTTCATTAATTAAGTTGTCGTCACTACACCCACGCTGCGCCGTGATTCGTTAAAGGCTTTTTAAATAATCTTATAAGACTGAGACCACTCGAGATGTTAAAATAAAAAAGGATATTTACGAAAATAGTTCAATCATTAGAAAATTCTTTCGGTTGAATGCGTGGGATTAATTAGTCTATAAATAAAATTTTACTGTACGTTACAAAATAGGCAAATAAATATTTGGGACTAGTTAGTTTAGGACTAGAAATATTTAGACTAATAATAAATTTGGGACTAGCTCCCAAATAAATCTAGGTGGCTAAGCGACTAACTACGTCTATATTTTATATTTAATTAGGATAAGTTTATCAAATTAAAGATTAAGTATTATTATTACCTACATTCAGCGAAATTTTAACATTCCATTAATAGTTTTTTAAAAAAAAAACACTCAGATAAGTCCCAGATCAATTTACTTTGTAACTTATTTACTTAATTTCATAGCATAGTGATCAAATATGAGTATTAAGTTTTGACAGTCAGGTCATATTAATCCTCATCTAATCATGACAAAATTGATCTAAAGCTTCGGAGACGAACTAACTAGTAAAGTAAGAAAACAAGAAGTTGCCGTGAAGTTTATTTTGATTTCGAACCTTTCGGTTGGAGTAATAGAGATCATTCGTAAGATAAATGAAAGAATATTGTTTCTTGATAAACAGCTATAATGACACGAAATAAGCTTCATTTTAGTTCAAAACATCGGACTTTTTTTAAAAACAGCCTGCAAATACTTACGTTTAAAAAAGGAATAAAAACTTAAAGGGGACAACGATATGTAAAATCTTTACCGCCCGCTGTCACCGTTAATAAGGTGGGCAACGGTAAAAAAAAGTTATGACGTTCAGCACTTAAAAATAAAGAATGTCTACAATACTACAAGAACGTATAGTTCAAAATAATTTTAAACAAAAATAAAAACTGACTTTAAAATAATGTTAAGGAAAAATAATTAAATTTAATTAGGTAAGTACTTAATTTATAAAAAGTTATTTATTTAATATGCTGTTGCTGTGCTGTTTCCAGAAACAATAGGAAGAGTAAAATAAATACCTAATTAAATTTAATTATTTTTTCCTTTGAGTGTTTTTGAGTCATTTTTTTTATTTTCATACACCTTTTTTACAATTTACAGTCATAAACTTCGAAAGTCAAAGCCAGATAGACGTGGACCAACCTGGTAGTATTCCAACGAAAATGGCAAACGTTGTTTTGCAATAAAACAAATTTTAAAAAGTCTGGAAAGGGCTACTCTTATAATAATAATAAGCCATTATTATAATAATAAGTTATTTAGGGGTATAAAAAATACCCTGCGACCCATTGTCGGACCTACCAAATACACACAAGAAAAATCATAAAAATCAGTTAAGCCGTTGTCGGAAGCAGGTCGTCCCAATCACAACTCGTCACACTTTCGAAACTCGTCCCGTTCGCAGCTTGTCCCGTTCGTGGCTCGTCCCGTTCGCAACTCGTGACAATACTGTGACACGTGACTTTTCTATACTAGCTAGATCTCTTCCTTTAGCATCAATGTAAAATTGTATTGTTTTCTTCATTAATAGAATTTAGTATTAAATTTGAAACTTGGAATGAAATAACGAGTGACATATTTTATCTACAATTATATAAGAATGGTTTATTTACTCATCAACAGATTTTTTTTTTATTTTTTTTTATTTATTTATTTACAAAAGAAATTACAATAATTGATTAATAGGTGTAAACATAAACTTATAAAGTTTTACCGTACACCAGAATCGAACACTTTAAATCAACAATTATTAGCAGTATACACAAATTTAATATTTATTATCTATGAAACAATATTAAAAAACAGAGGCAAATATCTGCAGGTAGGCGTAGAAACATGCCCTCTCCAAACCGGGTAATTAATCAAAGCAAGCCAACACTGTCGTCTTGCTCACTACCGTAGATCATACAAATAAGAACCTCCTTGTTGACAATCTTATATGACGAATATCACTATACAGAGTGTTTGTTTTATTTTTGCTGGATAAATTTAACATGCTGATTTTAGTTTTATTGAAGTGAATTATTCATACTAGACATAATAGCCTCTACCTATTTAATACACAGATCCCGTGCAGTGATGTGTGTTCTCAAGAAAGTATTGCTTTAATTTATATTTGATGTTCTTGACTGTTAGTTCTTGATGAAATATTATAGATCATAAAATTGAAAATTTTAAGTAACCCCCTGCGTCTTTGATTTTATCTATTTTACATCACCTTAATGAGACTGTTTTTATTATTTTAAGCACGCTATATCTGCTGTAAGTTTCTAAAGAATTGAGCATCCCGCAGACTATTTGATGATACAGGATAAGCTCAAGGTTAGCATGTCTTGGAGACTCCACCTAAATTACAGAAAACCAAATAACAAATCAATCGTATCTGTTAAAATTAGTAAAACCCTTTTGTCAAGTAGGAAATAAGCTGATAGTCATCAAACGCCTGAACTGGTTTCCATAAACTATAGCTGAGAACCATTCTAATTACGTCAGCTTTCAAACAAATAACCGAATCTTAATCGGTCCATCCGTTTAGCAGCTACAATGCCATAGACAGACTCACAGATACACAGACAGACACGTCAAACTTATAACACCTCTTTTTTTCTTCCGGGATTAATAACATAACCTAAATTAACACTTAGCTAAGCTTAAATTGCATGACAGGACTCAGATAAAAAGAAAGAGAGCCCCGACATAAACCTCGCAGTGCATCCATCAACGAGGACACGGATTTCCCGCTCATGCAGGAAGCCGGTAGTCCAGTTGCAGAGCTGAGCGAGTAGACCGCGTGCCGGGAGCTTGGAGAGAAGAGCCCTGTGCAGGACCAGATCAAAAGCTTTGACAATATCAAGGCTAACAGCCACTGATTCACTAAAATTGTCTATAGCTTCTACCTTAGACATCCATTAAATACGCTAGAAGTTCACCCGTTGACCGCTTTGGCCGAAACCCTTACTAATGATCATGGATTAATGAGTGATCTTCTAAGTATAGGATCAGCTGATTAATAAGATTCGTTCCATGATCTTGCAAAGAACTAACACAGTCATTGGGCGGTAGTGGATCTGATCGGTCTCCCTTTTTGGGCGCTGCGCATTTATTAAGTACTTTCGCTGGGATGCCATCAGGACCAGTAGCTTTCCGAACGTCGATTGACCGAAGCTCCGCACATACATCACATTGCCTGATATAGATATCAGTCATTTGTGGTCACAGTGGGAGAAAAGATTTGTGGTTATTGCAAATTAATTTATTAATGATTAATTTCTATTTCCATTTCACTTCAACCTCACTTTCACTGAAAATCAAATAGACGAACGTCAGATTTTGTTACATTATTGAAGCGATGGTCGCGATGGCCTAAGAGAGACAAAAATATTTGTGTTACCTATAATAACAAACCGCCTCTATGGTCTAGTGGTTGAAACCATCTTACTCAGATCTAGAGATCCTGCGTTCAGTTATCGTAGGAGCAGAAATTTTCTGTTCGGTATGGTTTTGGTAGGGCTTATCTAAGTCTCAGCCTCACCTTCCGCATGGTGCTGGTACTGACCGGACATGGTTGCTTCGGTCACTAACTGCACCGTATCGCCCGTCGGGAGGAGACACCGCGGTGTCATCACTGCGACTCCTCCGACGACACAGCCGAGCACAACCTTGAGGAGTGCCCGGCCTGGCGACACGAGCGCCACGAACTTCGTGTGGTGCTCGGCGGCGGACACCTCTCGCTGCCAACCTTGGTTAGAGCCATGGTTGGTAGCGAGAGGGTATGGGAGGCTTTCACCTCCTTCTGTGAGACGGTGCTCACGCAGAAGGAGGCAGCGAAGAGGGAGCGGAAGGAGGATGCTCTAGCCGATCCTATCCGGCGTAGACGGGTGGGTGCGAGAAGGCGGGCGGCGGCCGCGATCGCCCGACTTCCTGCGCCCTAGGCGCGGCCGTGTGCGTGGGTGGCCCCCACGCATGCATTGCACATGCCGCCACGTCTGGGATTACCCAAGTGACTCTGGGTAATCTCCATCGGCGCGAAACCTGGCCGCAAGGTCGGGTTGCCTGGGGGTGGGCTGGTGAAATTGCTTCGGCAGAGCCCAGGCTACCCCCGCGAAGGGCAGTGGAGTTACCGGGGAGTTTTAGTGGGTATTTCCAGTGCTACTATCGGATGACCCCCACACACGCCCGTCGCTTAGCCAGCGGCGGGTAGGTCTGTAAACGGATTTCTCCCCGTAAAAAAAAGGGCTTATCTAAGTCTGCCGCCATAACAATAATGTTAACAGCATTGTTTTGTGGTTTATGAATCCTAAGAATAAAAAATACGGTTTCGAATCTGGCTTTCAGCTCGTTTAGAAAGCCATTACAATAAATATCAATATATTAATGTATTACAAGACTCAGTGTCCATTATTCCTTTCTCGATTTCGATATGGAATGTATTATTTAAACAACAACAAGCTTATTGGGAATCCACAAGCCTATTGGCAAAATAGAAACATTCCTTTCATATATCAAAATAGTATGTTTTTTTTAAATAAGAGTGTATTTATTGATGTTAAAAAGACTTTATATTAAAAGATGGTAAAGAAATGTAGGTTCAGTCTGCCTTAAGGGTCCTTAAATATATGATTACTTGCGATCCCAGATACGATTTCTGCCTCAATTGACGATGAACCTACATACAAACTATATACCTATCAGGGGCTTTACGATGAGCTTCAGTAGTATCCATAGATTCATTTTTTGTCCATCGAAAAACTGAGCTATAGTGGTTTTATTTTATACAACTAGATTGCAAACAAGCTGGCTGCCCACCTGGTTCTAAGCGGTCACCGCCGCCTATAGACCTGCAATAACAAGGAAAAATCACTTGATACTGCAGGTGCGTTGTCATCCTGAGACCTAAGATGAAATGCCGTCCATGCCCTGTAATTACACTGGCTACCTTTCCCTTCAATCCGAAACACAGCGAACTGTTCCACGGCTGAAATAAGAAAGGCGGTGGTACCTACCCAGACGACCCTACATATGGGCCTACCATCTAGTATTGAAATAAGAATGGGACGCATTGTTGACTACTTTTCTTTATGAAGGAAGGCCTACAACACATTCACTGGCAGTACTGGTGTTGCACAAAATAGACATCCAATTAAAATAAAACCCCTTTACTGGATTTAACTCGCGATCAATTGTGACCAAGATCGCTGTAAAGTAATCGGAACGTCGGATATAAAATAATGTAACATTGGCCCTAATTCTGGAGAACACATGCTAAGTCTAAATTTAAGTTCAGTGCATTTCTTTCTCTCAAAATGAATACGAAAAGGATGGCTGTCATATAATTTGACATTTAGAAACGTGCGTTCAATTTTCGACCTTATTGAACGTGATAAAATGCAATGATTAGGAGGCACCTCCTTGCATGCCGTCTAAAATTGTCTATGGTTTCTTTGAAATCTATCTAAATTTAATTGACAGCTCTAAACAAATTCCTCCTATCTTTTTCCTATTACATATTGCGCAAAAGAGATTTCCTGTACTTAAAATTAGAATTAGAGTGTATCATCAGAATCAGGCCCATTCTCACTAAACACGGCTAGAATCCAGTAAAGTAATTTGATATCAAACTAGCGACCCGCCCCGGATTTGCACGGGTATTATACATATAAACATGTATTATACATATAAACCTTCCTTAAGAATCACTCTATCTATTTCAAAAACCGCATCAACATCCGTTACGTAGTTTTAAGGGTCTAAGCATACATAGGGACAGACAGACGGCGGATAGCGACTTTGTTTTATACTATGTAGTGATGATGTGTAGTGCTCACGAAAATATATGATAGTATTATAAGATAACCATAAAATACTTTTAATCTTGTCACCTTTTAAGCCAACGTCTCCATTCAAAATGTCAAAACTTAAACTACCAAACTAGTTATTTTTAACCCTGGACGCAAAAAGAGGGGTGCTATAAGTTTGACGTGTCTGTATGAGTATCTGTGTGTCTGTCTGTGGCATCGTAGCTACAAAACGAATGGACAGATTTTAATTCAGTTTTTTTGTTTGAAAGATGATGTGATCGAAATGTTTACGTAGGTCTGTTCAGGCATTTGATGACTATCACCTCATTTCCTACTTGATAAAAGGGTCTTACAAACTTTTACAGATCCAATTAAATTAAAATTTGGTGTACTTTACTACGATGGTCTTTCCAAGACATGCTAACCCTGAGCCGTTCCTGTACCATCAAATAGTCTTCGGGATGCTTAATTCTTCAGAAACTTACAGCATATATTGGGACCATTAGCGTTATTGGGATCATAAGAATATTGCCAGTGAGTTAGTGTTGATATGATTAATGAGCCCGGGGGCTACTTAATTTTTTTATTTTCATATTATTTCATACTTATCGCCGATTCGGTTAAATCAGTCATTGTTTTAAATATTTCTCGAATTTTATTTTTAGCTTTATAATATATTAATAAATTTTCAGATGAGTCGGTCAACAGCAAGGGGGTAACACTAGCTTAAGCATGCAAGACATATGCATAAGCAAGCTAAATAAAACCGTTTAAAATATCTGTCACTTTAATTACGTTACGCTTCTACATATATCTGCAAAGGAATTATTCTTATCAAATAATAAATTAAGAGAACTTTATATTCTACTCCCAACAACAAGAAACCAAGAGATTTACTATATTCCCCGAGGAGACGTGCAGTTACTATTGACCCAATCCTGAAAGGCGAAGTGGAATAGTTTTCGGGCTTTACGTGTTATCGAACGAGGTCTGAAGGTCGTAACGCATTTGATCTCATCGACAAAAGACTCTTCGAACCTTCATATGATCACAAATTTACTGCAAGTGTTTGTTATAACATAAACAGTCCTATAACACCGTCAAATGTCAAAATCAGTGCCTATTACGGAGGTAATTTCAATTTTGTTTTTTATTCTTAATGAATAACCAAACAATGGAGGCTTATGCCTATATATTATATTCCTTACACCGATCTTTATCATCGTATTTTATAATGTTTTAATAACCAAACAAGAAAAAAAAACGAAAATATGAATACCTCCGTAATATGCGTTGATTAGGACTACCTCCGTAATAAGATTGTTTAGGAGTAACAATTTTTTATACTTTAAGGGTGGGAAATATGCGTAGGGCCCACTAATGGTAACCTGCTGCCGTAGTCATTATTTATATACTCGTAGCACCTTGGGATACTCCTCTCGAGTTTTCTATAAGAATACAACAGCAGCGTGATAATTCTGCTGTTGTATTTTGATCTGAATCGAATCAAAAACGTTTCAGTTTTCAAATAGTTGGACCAACGAGTGTGTTTCGTTAGAATTCCGGCTTTCCAATATTTATGTATCAAAACCGCTAGGTAACAATACCGCGTTGCATCCGTTTAGGTAAATACCAGAATTGACCCTCAGATAGTCTTTATAAACTCGTAGCAAATTTGCTACGAGTCAGGGGAGACTTGCCTCCAATGATATCACTATTTGAAATCTTACTCAACACAGAATTACAACCTCTACAGATAAGTGTTATTCAGCTGAAATCTTGTGGAAGTTAGACGAGATGGTTTTTATAATACGATACGAGTGAAAAATACAACAATCTCCTGCCTCTCTTAAAGGTTAATTGCCAAATTTTTACGCGAAGAAAAAAAAGCGAGGGTGAAAAAACCTAGCAGTTTGTTTCTGGCTCTCACGTAATATTATTCTCTTACCGAAATAGAATGTGCGAGTAATACAAATTCGGGTACTGGGCCAAGTACGGTCGTATCGCGGTCAAGCGTGAGAGCGCGTAATCGTTTCATTGTAAACACTTATCGTTGAATAAAATAAATGTTTATTGCTGTTGAGGCGCTGTAGGAGCCAATTATAAATGCAATGCTACAGTGGTAATGTCGATTTCAGTTGAAATTACTAAGATTAAATTTAAACACTTACTGCTGCAAGTTTCTGAAGAATTAAGGATCCCGCAGACTTTTTGATGGTATAGGATCAGCTGAAGGTAAGTATGTCATGGGAATGTCACCGAAGTGACAGTTCACCAAATTTCAAATGATCAGATTTGATTAGAGACAGATACGTCAAATTTATAAAACCCCTCTTTTTTCGTCGGGGGCTAAAATGCTATAGATCGCGTAATATACTACTCTGTCAAGAAAGTACCGGGAAAAGATCAATAATAGGTACACAAAATGTTAGTTATTCATCCAAATTTATTTTATCACCTTCACAGTATGCTCCTTCAGAAACGATATACTTACGCTAACGTATAATCCAATCATCAAAACATTTTTTAAACGCTGTTTCCGGAATTGAGTTCAGTTCTCGCCGCGAATTCTCCTTCATGTCTTCTACCGATTGAAAACGGGTGCCACGAAGTGGTAAGTTGAGTTTAGGAATAAGAAAGAAGTCGGCTGGAGCCATATCTGGTTAACATGGTGGTTGCTCGGTAGTATTTATTGAATGTTTGGTCAAAAATTCGTTCACAATGATGGCGCCTTTTTCATCGAATTTGTTCTCTTAAACGCCGCATAACGCTCAAATAATATCTTTATTTACCGTTTGATCTTCCGGCAAGAATTCCGACTGCACAACACCGCGAGAGTCAAAGAAAACAGTCAACATGGCTTTGACATTTGATCGACTTTGGCGTAGTTTTTTTGGTTTCGGTTCAGTTGGAACGCCACTCCTTAACTTGTTGACTAGTTTGCATGTCAAACTCGTAAACCCACGTCTCGTTACCAGTAACAATGCGTTTCATGAACGTTGGGTCGGAATTGACTCGTTCTAGCATGTCATCAGCGACTCTCATACAATTGATTTTCTGGAGAAAATTCAGGTCTTTTGGGACTAGCCGAGCGGCAACATGTTTCATGCCCAAGTGATTATTTAATATGGTACGGATCGACTCGTGAGATACAGAAAGTTCGCCGGCTGTCTCTCTCAAAGTTGAATAAGGATTTTCAGTCACTATTTCCCTCACTTTTGCGATGTTGACTTCAGTTGCAGACGTTGTTGCAAAAGCGGTCGAGATGAGACGTCACATCTCGACCGCTTTTGTATGCTTTGTGCCACTCATAAGCACCTGATTTTGATAAAATCGATTCAATGTAAGCCTTCTGTAACATTTTCAGTGACACCGAACACGAAATTTCATTGGCGATGCAAAATTTTAGACAAACTCTTTGTGCGATGTTTTTGTCCATTATGAAATTCGCAATACACACTAGATATCATGTAACTAAAAACAGCACTGTATTTAATATAAATAATAGATGCAACTCAAACTCCGCGCCAAAATGGAAATCAGTTGTGCCAATCTAACAACAACAAAAAAAAACATAAAATTGAATTTGGAGCCATAAACAAATCATCCATTCCCGATACTTTTTTGACTGAATGTATTTCTACAATCAGACATTTTATCACGTTCATTTATATCGGAAATTGAACACATCTTCCGAATGTTAACTTACTTGACAGCTGTCCTTTTTCTATCTCTATTGAAAGATAGAGACTTAAAAATATAGAAACTGTGCTATGATAAGGTACAGACGACAGCACATCAAGTGTACACAGTATGTGTGTGTGTGTGTATGTGTGTGTGTGTGTGTGTGTGTGTGTGTAGTGTGTCTGCGTTGCACTACGAAAGTCGCCTCTATTATGAACGCAGTAAGGGTGGTCTCAAGGTCAAACTGACAACAATACACAAGAAATTAAAATATGGGCTATAATAGTTTATAGAACTGGTTTTCAACTTTCAAATACATTAATATAACATTGGTTGCATTATTTCATAGAAATGTCCTAAAATTATCAAATGAATTAAATGTTTTTGAAAGTGGGAAACCATCTCTATGACCTGGCCATGTTTTAATTTATTGTCGTATTGACACTATTGACGGCATATATACACCGGTGTAAAATTATGATGAGTTAAATTTCGTGCAAGGGAAGCTTTATATTAGGGTAATAAACATTCAAACTTTTATTTTTTTAATATTATTTATAAAGTAGGAACATGTAAAAATATTTTTGATTTCTATTTATTCCACCGCCAGTCTTCTCAACCAAGAAATTATCTATTGTAAGTTTGTGTGTACTGCATTGATCACTACAATAATAACAATAGCTTACTCCTCTTTAACTACGTAGGTAATACGTAAAACATAACTACACATTATTTTACGTATTGACTTTCGACGAATCTTTTGATGGTCAAGAGTTTCATTATGGATTCAAAATCTTGTATTTTGGCGATTTCTCATACAAATCTTAAATAAATCTAAAATAATAATAATATAATAATAATATTCATACACTCACACCTATTATCTAGCCCACAGTAAGCATCATTAAGAGCTCGTGTTATGGATACTAGATAACGGAGAAATAATGATAATAATATGTATATAAATATAAGAAATATACTAAATAAGCTTATAAACATCCATGTCTTGTAAACAAATGCTCGTACTCATCATATAAAGATTTGTTCCTACCAGGATTCGAACCCGGAACCTCTTGACCGAGTAGCCTGGGGTACAGACCACTCGACCAGCCGGTCGTCGATGATGGGATATCACAACTTAAGTTACAAAGTCCATTAATAGTCAGTTTAAATTATCTTTCCCTTTTTAAACCACTGAAAATCACGTAATTCACCACCTAGTGTGAAGAGGTAAGAAAAGTTCATAATATGTGGAGGCAGCTAGTTCAGCATAAACACATGCACAAATGCTTAATGCTTACTTACTTACTTACTCTTACAATATTTTATGGCTTAAGCTAGGGTTTACTGTATGTATTATGCATATCTATAATACCTTCTCTCTTCGTTTTTGTATGGTATACAATAAAGAACATTCTACTGTACGATTAAATTATACCTAAGATATTAAGACAACGGTGTACCTAAATAGATACCTATCAACTAAACGTAAACAGTTTTCAAAGAGTTTAAAGTGAATATCTAACGTTGTTAGGACACTATTTAAGAAATAACCCAAGTTTTTCACCGTACGCAAATAGCATTTCTACGAAAGACTTAACCTTCTCATTAGAAGCGGTGTCCAGAGGGCGAGTCTGTCCGTTACTTGCTCTATATAAATTTTCATTAGTGTGGCTCCCTGGGAATTCCTTCATTCGTAATAAACACACGTTACGTGGACATATTTTGCTGCTTTTAGGAACGCGTACCTCTTGGGAATGTTAATTAAAGTGTAGTTCATATATAAATACATATTTAATCATTATATTCCACAAAAGAGCACGAAATTATATTAGAAGACATCGCGCGACGGGACTAGCCTAAGTGAAATTGGCTTCTGCCTTTTTAACTCCCGACGAAAAAAAGGGATGTGTGACGTGTCTGTCTGTGACATCGTAGCTCCTAAACGAAAGGACCGATTTTGATTCGTTTTTCTTTTGTTTGAAAGCTAACGTGATTAGAATAGTTCTTAGCTATAATTTATGAATATCAGTTCAGGCATTTGATGACTATCAGCTCATTACAACATAATAAAAGGGATTTACTAACTTTTACAGATCCAATTGATTTGAAATTTGGTCTACTGTCAATTCGGTGACATTCCCATGACATACTAACCTTGAGCAGATCCTATACTATCAAAAGATTGCGGGATACTTTATTCTTCAGAAACTTACAGCAGATATAGCGTTTTTGGACTCATAAGAATAATCTCAATGAAATGGTGTTAGATAGATGATTAATGAGGTCGGGGATTACTTAATTTTTTGATTTTATATTTTTTATTCGTAATCGATATGAAAAAGGTGACCACACATAATGACTGTTAGAATCTAACTTTGCACAGTCACTTCTGTTAGGCAATAATATTGGTAAGAATTACTCCGCGTGACAAGAAAAAAATATGAGTTCAAAGATTTAATGTATCACTGCGCGATATTGTTTGCAGAAACTGTGGAACGTGATCGGACATAATTAAGTTTTCTGGTAGTCTTCCCTTGCAAAGGACGATCGGCCGCCGATAATGGAGCAATCGACGAAAAAAGCGTTCAAGCCCTCGCTGTACAATTTTCTGTAACTGATCGAATTTTGCTCAATAGAGGCTACACGACACTCTCTTATCGGCACTTTCTGTGGAGATTTTAACACTTATATCTTACAAATTTCGTAAAAATAAGAAATATATATCGGAGGAAAATCATATGTGCCTAATGCGTAACTAATGCTACTAATCTGTTGGTTTCATATAGATTTAGATTTATTTATTTCATTTTTACACAATTTGGATGTTGACAAAGTTTGAATATGCCGCTATTTTTCACAAATTCGGAAAATATACGCTACTGTTACCCTAAACAATTCAAACTAAAAATATATGGAATGTTGTTGAAGTTGTACTGTTTTGAAAATTTAAAAAAAAGTCATATTTTTAAAAAAAAAATATCAACAATGTTAATGATATTAGATTGCTAACATCAATTAAAACAACTGTTATTGGCCCTAATTCTGGCGAACACATGCTAAGTTTAAATTTAAGTTTAGTCTATTTCTTTCTCTCAAAATGAAAAAGAAAAGGATAGCTGTCATATACATTGGCATTTAGAAAGGTGCGTTAAATTTTCGACCTTATTGAACGTGCTAAAATGCAGTGTTTAGGAGGCACCTCCGTACATGCCGTCTATAATTGTCTATGGTTTCTTTGAAATCTATCTAAATTTAAGTGACAGCTCTAAACAGATTTTTGCTATCTTTTTCCTATTACTTATTGCGAGAAAGAGATATACTGTACTTAAATTTAGAATTAAAGTGTGTTCCCAGAATTAGGCCCATTATCACAACTATTAATAAAAACATACTTAATACATAGTTATTATCATTTTTGTCAGTATGCCCATACATTTCTTAGTAATATGGGAACATGTGACGTCACCTGTTCCGTAGATTTTCTATGGAGCGTTTTTGGACGACGCGCCGCAACACAACAAACATACCACTATATCTGTGAAACTGTTGATCTTAGACATACTATTTCTTTTGCAATATTTCTTTATGAGTTATAAACTTCTTATTTATGAAATTAAAAAAAAGTTGTCAACTACCCTATTGTCTTTGAAAAAATAGGTTAGGTACATGGAATTTGTAAAAATGATTGTTAATTTATACAAAAAATAAAATAATTTTAATCGATATAATAATAATGATGTCAAATCTAAGATGGAGTTTAAATTATATTCACAGTACAAAATTGTGATGTCAAATAAGAAAAATGTAATATATAAAATTCTCGTATCACAAATTTAGTTACTATACTCCTCCGAAACGGCTTGACCGATTTTCATGAAATTTTATACGTATATTAAGTAGGTCTGAGAATCGGCTACTATCTAATTTTTTATGGCAAAACAACGTTTGCGGGGTCAGCTAGTAGTATGTAAAATTTAAACTACACAATGTAAAATCAAATGTCAATAATGTTATAAGTCACTAATTTCACATTCAATTTTAAAATGCCAATGATATGAATTCTTTAATATTGTAAAATTCTCTAACCTCAAGGTTTTTCAATCGACGCGCAAATGTTTCGTCATATTTTGTTTCATTTTTCAGATCTAGTTGCAGATGGTCGTAGTACTTGGGCCCGATCACATGCGGGTTTTTAGTAACGAGCGCTAAGCGCCACAGGATGCTTGTAAAAAGGCGATTTGCGTGTCTTAAATTATACATATTACAATCACGGCGTTTGAATTTATTTCTTTTTTTTCTAACGTACATAATTATGTCATATAGGTATAGTGAGTACATAGACATTGTTCTTTGCTTTTTTTATAACGAGATCGTATCGATGTCGAAATCGTGCTGCTGGCTTTTGTAACACAAATACACGGTCAGAGTCAGTTGAGTCACCCACAACATCAAGCCGTACGACATTAGGGAATAAAAATATGCGAAATAAGTCTAAAGATAATTAAAAGAGGAACATATAAAAATTAAAAACAGAGGGTTTTTTAAAGTTTAAGATATAAATAAAAGATTACAACACAACATTATCTTTTACGACCTGGTGAGGGTCGCGGGAAGCCGATGGATGAGGACAGCGCAGGACCTATCAGGTTGGAGATCCTTGGGGGAGGCCTATGCCCAGCAGTGGGCGTCTCTGGGCTGATATGATGATGATGATGACTACATTTTTATTATTCTTATTTTTGATTTTAACTAAATAATTATAGATTTTATATAAATATAAAACTAGAAAAATTTCACGTCCTGAGGCGGGAATCGAACCTACGACCTTTCGCAATCCGGGCGACTGCTCTGACCACTGAGCCACCCAGGACTTGGGATATCCCTGTGAAATTATTTTAGTCTATCTGTATTTGCGTTAATGAGCTAACGTCCACCCTACAATGTCGAAATATTCTATTTCAACATCCGAAACGAGTATTTTTACAAATACCTACAATTCGGTTAAGTTGGAGCAGTGCTTTCAAATATTCTTAATTTTTGATTTTAACATTATTATAAATGTTTGAAAAATTACTTAGTAATTAAAATAATATAAAACTAGAAAAATTTCACGTCCTGAGGCGGGAATCGAACCCACGACCTTTCGCTTTTTTTTGTAAAAATACTCGTTTAGGATGTTGAAATAGAATATTTCGACATTGTAGGGTGGACGTTAGCTCATTAACGCAAATACAGATAGACTAGAAGAATTTCACAGAGATATCCCAAGTCCTGGGTGGCTTAGTGGTCAGAGCAGTCGCCCGGATTGCGAAAGGTCGTGGGTTCGATTCCCGCCTCAGGACGTGAAATTTTTCTAGTTTTATATTACTTTAATTACATTTTTATAGTCAATTTATTAACCAAGTCTACATTAGCATTGATAATAAATTTCACTAGTAATAGTAATGCACTTTTAATAATAATAAGGTAATTTGCACCTTTTGTTGTAATATATATTGAATACTTTAACTAATAAAAATCTGAACTAGAAAAATATTTTCTAGTGGCACATGCTTGTCTGGTGTTCAACATTAGAACAAAGAGTTTGACAGAAAATCAAGTGATAATCATTTTAAAGGTTTTTCTTTAAAAAGTTTTGTTGTCACGGTCAACTATTTAGTGGGTGTATACTTTATAATCGAAAGAAGAAGAATAAAATAAAATGCACTTATATCTTTGGTGCTACATTTACAGTCCACTTATAGGCTATATATATATATATATCAGAATGTTTCAAATACCATTAAAAATTGTTTTTATGGAAACATATTTTTGCTCAATTTCGTACAAATTGGCATTTTCATAGGGAAAGACTATTATAAGCACCGTATTTTATAGAACACAGGAAGATCATTGTCAGGTGTATGATTGAACAATTTTTATTTCATGGTCTTAGACCTAAGCTTTTTACTAACAATTTCCTAGTCGTTATTTAAAAAATACATATCATTATACTATGAAACACCAATAAATTCTACTTACAGAAAAAAAAGTTGCAAAACATTCCCTAATATTTCAACGTATCCAATTTGTCACATATGTTTGTGAAATGTGTTTCGGATGCGGCTGTTAAATGAGCCGCCGTAAAAGTGTCAGTTCGCTTCGTTCTTGCAGTAAAGTAGATAAAACCCAAGCTACCACCCACAGCTTTTAGTATCAGAATCTTCATGTACTTATGTACTATCTAGATCTGCAGATCTCTAGATCTTTCAAATTTATGGGTACGTAACCTGTTGTAATTAAGAGTCATTTTCAAACTGACGTGTCACATTTGGTGTGCCAACTTTTGTTTATATACAACTAGATGACAAACAAGCCGACGGCCCACCTGATGGTAAGCGGTTACCGCCGCCTATAGACATCTGCAATAACAAGGAAAAATGACATACGGCCCTACCACCTATGTAGGGTCGTCTGGGTAGGTACCACCGCCTTTCTTATTTCAGCCGTGAAACAGTTTGCTGTGTTTCGAATTGAAGGGAAAGGTAGCCAGAGTAATTACTGGGCATGGACGGCATTTCATCTTAGACCTCAGGATGACAACGCACCTGCAATATCAAGTGATTTTCCCTTGTTATTGCAGGTGTCTATAGGCGGCGGTAACCGCTTATCATCAGGTGGGCCGTCAGCTTGTTTGTCATCTAGATGTATAAAAAAAAACGTAAGCGTGCGCCTACTACAGCTAATTGTACATACAGTATTTACCTTCTGTATCTACCATGTTTCAGTAGCCAGTGCTTTTACACTACACAGAAGGCCATTAACACTTCATTAAAAGATGCACTAATTTAGTTTTGATGCACTCAGTGCTGCCTGCTTCCACAAAGTGATGTCTCACACATTTATGGCTTGGCTGGAAGAGATCTCTTATAGAGATAAGTCCACCGTTACTGTTTAAGTAATTGTTATTTGTAATTTTAAAGTGCAATAAAGAGTATATATAAAATTTACCTTTAGGTTGACCATCCGCTAGTTAGTCATGCTTTGAAATGTCTAAAGAGGCACCTCTCCTTAGCTGACTTTTATGTTTTACCTTTTAATTGTCATGCCATTTTTACGTCTTCTACGAGTTGACTGGTATTAAATGAATCACGCATTAGGTCAACGCTTTGTACAGCTTTTGTTTAATTAAGATTTAAAATAAACAAGAAGAAATTTCGGACTAAACGCGTGACGTCCAGTCACAAGTTTATGTAGATATAACATAGGTAACCATTGTCGAGGGCGGCCGGAGCGTCACTACTGTAAGCTTATTTACTTTGTGATATTATGCAGCTACTATTAATAGAGGATGCTGATTATGTAATTCCAAACCAGGTCTTTAAATCAAATTAAATATGGAATTCATACTTGGAAACTAAATGACTAGTGGTCTTTTGAGGTTACGTTTCAAGGTTATTTATTTAAAAGAAAAATCTTATACCTTCTACTGACAAACGACTATCATGTTTTCAATTCTTATATTTCCTTCCAGCTAATGATTTCCAAGTACAAATATTTCAGAACTAATCATATCATTTTGCTATTATTCATGTGCTATTTACGTTTTAATGACGTTTTGTTTGATGGAATGTTTACAAAATTTTCATGTCTATAAATGTTTCTTTTAGAAAGCTGATCTCTTTTATAATAGATTTTATTGAAGCAGTATTCAGAATCAAAATAAAAGAAGTAATTAAAAATATCAGTCAAAAGTGCTATTATGCACGCTGTGTGGGTTCCGTAGTACTTTTGGATAGTTAATTTTTGGAAGAGACCGACCACCTTCTAACAAAAAAGCATTAAAAATACTTCGCTTCATTTGTAAAGACGGTATCACTGCAGAAGTCCACTTCAGTGGTCCACAAATAATACAAAAATGTTAAGTTCGTTCTCGATATCTTTTAATAAAAATAGAAAACTTTCTACTATATTTTTTTAGAAATAAAGTAGTCGGCCTCCTAATAGTAGCGCCCAGATACTACATTTAGTAGAGTTGGCAACTCTGTCGTGAGAGATAAGTCCATTGTGGCCCATTAGCAGGGGCAGCATGGTAGTATGATCTGTTCTTTACTGTAAATGTATTATGCATCATGTTCCTCAAAAAACTACGCTCTTGCCAAAGTTAATACAATCAATGGTAATATTGACACATAATTACGCCAAAGACTAATATCGGAAACCGATCTGCCAGGGAAATGAGTTCTACTCCACAACAGCCAGTTTCCCCTGCTAATGACACCCGACACTCACCGAGGTCGCAACCCGATGTTCATGCGTTTTCTGGGTTAATTTTATGCGGGAAATGTTGAACGTCCCTGCATTATGTCTGAAATTGTTTGTACACTTGCACTGTCAATGAACTTATGGCAAAGCTCTACGTATAAAAAGTATGCAAATTTTTTCATGACTCTCAGCTCATCTATATCCTTCAATAGTACCTAAATATAAGAGACAAGCGAGCATACAATATCAATTGCTACGTGGGCTATGGAATTTGTAACATTGCCCTAATAATATTAATTTATAATGTACACCATACGTTGTTGACCTTTTTAATGATATGAAGAGTTCCGGAAATGTCAGGACAACGTATCACCGAAAAATTCTTACAATTTTACTTACCAAAGAAACAAGACTTTATGACCCGGTAACATAATGATTTCCAACGAGATCGGAAATCAGGACATCTGTAAGAGATCCAAAGTTACTGACAGCCCTCAGGATTAGCAGTGGGCAGAACATAGAGCATGCAACAAGTACGGCGATGGGGCGCTATAAGTAGTTCTGGCATGGCGACCACCCACCGGAAATTGCAAAATAGGACGGCCTCCCACTAGATAGACAAACGACCTGCACACTTATTCCCTGCAATTCCGCCGTGGCATTGCATCACTAAGCGTCTCCTAACGGCTTTATCATGGAGAGTGTTCTGAGGAGCTTTTCGACCTTATCTCACCTTCCCTCTTCCTACTCAGGAGCACCAGTGCCGGTCTTCGGAGTCAACAACTTCTGTCACGCACAAAGAAGTTTAGTTACTCGTTTCTTTGTCAGACTTCCGAAACTTGGAATTCTTTGCCAGCACATGTGTTCCCTCATTCCTATAACATGGGTTCTTTCAAAAGGTGGTGGCAGCTAGAGCAGTGTGTTCCAAGCTGCACTAGCTGTCTTAGCATATGGACTCTTCTTACCGCTTCACATTAGGTGGTGTTGAGTCATTTGCCGTGCTTTGTATTCACAGACCCATCCCGTCTCGGTTTGATGCACCGCGATAAAAAGTGACAGGTCTAGAGTTTCCGATATTCGAATCCTTTCCGACAGTTGCGAAAGGGGGTCGCGGGGAGCCACTAGATACAGGCTGCACAGAATCTAACCGTTTGGAAATCGATGGAGAAGGTTTTTGTTGAGCAGTGGACATCATAGGTTCATCAAATGAATCTTTAAAATAAACTAGTTGGTAAATAATCTTATAGTTTTGTTTCAAATTTCTAGTATATTCTTATATTCTACCTAGCTACTATCTTCCTATAGCTATTAAACGATTTTGAAGGGAAACAACTAATTATTTAACAAATAACGATTTTTTTCTCAATAGTACCCATTTTATGCAACAGTGCTATAACAAATGTTTCAGGTGGATTTATCATAACTGATAGTTCAGATTTTAATTTAGCGCTCCATTTCATGAAGCCTTCATGAATATTCTATAGAGACGTTAATTATTGTGCCTGCGGATCTATTTTGTTTTGCATTCATATCAATTTCCATAAAATTGCATATTCAAATGTGGTCAAAGTATATATACGAAGTATTGTTACTCTGTGATATCTGCGTCATTTTATATTCTATTTTGTTTCTATCTTTAAATAATACATTATAAAAATTGTCAACGTTTTTTCTTCTTTCAATTTCTTACAAGCCCAGTCTTCTTCTTCTCTCTCGTCCCCCTCTTTTATACACCTACATACAGCTCTAATTATGTTCGTATCGACACAAATATCATTACATCAGACAATTACTGTTTGACTACTAAGCAAATTAACATGTATGACAAGGTAATTAAGCGCTTTCAGCCTTCGTATTAATTAAATTCTAAAACATAAACATAACATCAAATACAATAGATTCCCAAACTTTAGAAATCACATATTTATTCTTCTTAGTTATAATAATATGGTAAATTTAAAACCGTCGAAAGGTTCAAAGGGATTGATGAATGGAGATAAAGTGAAATATAGTGAGATATACCTAGAACAATAACTTCAAAAGCCACTTAGCGGGGTCTAGTGCTCTGTGCTGAATACAATAACCGGAACGCCTTTGTAAAGAACGTACTTATTTGCACTATGAAATAATTCCTATATTCCTAAAGAATTATGAATAAATATATTTTTTTATCTTTACTAGCCGGCGGTTATCGAACACAAATACCACAAAAAAATGGTTTTATCGCTAAAAGACACGCATTAGTTAGGAAGATGACTAAAAATAATATTATTGTTATTATTGTGTAAAGATCAATAAATTGAAATATAACATTGGCTGCATTATTTCATAGAAATGTCATGAAATTATCAGATGAATACGATGTTCTTGAAAGTGGCAAACCATTTCTATGCACTAATATAGCCCCGGTTTTAATTTATTGCCGTATTGACAGCACCACCCTGTATAAGAATAAACAAATAATATATGTATATACTATTTTCTTCATGTTTAAGTTTACAATAATAGTCTAACACTAATTCAATTTTGTTAAAATGACAAAACAAAAATATCAAGTCAAAGTCAAAGTCTAAAACAAAAGTTATGACATGGGACGGGATCCGAATCCGCGACTCTCCACAAGTCAAGGGACAATACTCTAGCCAGAAATCCCAAATAATTATTACACAGACTACTTTTCCCATCAATCCGAAACACAGCAAACTGTTTCGTGGCTAAAATAAGAAAGGCGGTGGTAGGACCCAGACGACCCTTCATATATACGGGCTTACCACCTCATTAGGATCGCTAGGATCTAGTGACACCTAGTATCTACACTTCAAGATGACTATAATCAAAAAATTCACACGCATTCACTAATACATGGGTTCTTCTGAAATAATTAAACAGGATTTTGTATAAAGGAGTTAAAATATATAGAACTGAAAAGCAATATCAAATAACAGCAGTGATGCGAGTGAGTGAATGAACGAGGTCGAGTGAGGAACACAATGGGACGCCGGACTTCTATGCTCATTATACCGAGAATTTGAGGGCGCGTGAAAATATTTCCCTCTGTGTGCGACGCTTTTTTAATGGTAATCTTGAGCCAAGATCTCCGTGTGTAGTATACAAGCTAAAAGGATTGTTTACGCTCATATTACTTAGGTGTTTTTATTCACCTTTTAAAATTTTATACCGCGGTCGGCTTTACGCTTTTATGCAAATATTAACAAGAAAAACGAGTATCAAGTTTTGCAAGTTTTATAGAATAGCACAAAGGCTATATATAGTCATCTTCGTAAGTTGGTTTATTAATAGAATAAATTTTTCTTTTCATGCGGAGTCTATAAAAAGTTACAATGGAGAGAAGGTATAAAACTGACAATCGAGGATCCAATGGACAAAAATAAAGAACTAATAATAGCAACGAACATTATTATCACGTATTATTTAGTACGATCGGAGCTTTTCGCAGTATTCTTTGAGACGCACATAAAAGGCAAGCTTATTATAAGGTAACAGACATCATCAATTCTAAATTGATTGAAGTATTTTATATTGAAATATTCGTTTGTCATGACACCTACTCAAGAGCCTCGATTGTATATCCCAGAACTACAAGTCTATTTTAATGATGCAAACTCTTCATTATATAGGTTATTGAACTTGCTAATGAAATTTAAGCTTTTTTGAGTACGTTCCTTCATTTTACCGGGTTAAAGTTTTAGAGCATGCTGGTAATATGCGTGATATTGGTGAATAAATGTGAAATATAAAAATAATAACAATTTTACCACTGTAAGTAGGAAATCACTTTGTGTTTTATTTGATTATAATGTATTAACATTAATGTAGTAACAACAGACATTAATTGGTGTGTATTTATCTCAGTGTCAAAATATAAATAATATCACTTCAGTAATTAAAATAGAATAAAACTAGAAAAATTTCACGTCCTGAGGCAGGAATCGAAATACTCGAAATACTCGGAAACACTCGGAACACGGATACTTGGAAATACTCGTTTCGGATGTTGAAATAGAATATTTCGACATTGTAGGGTGGACGTTAGCTCATAAACGCAAATACAAGATAGACTAGAAGAATTTCACAGGGATATCCCAAGTCCTGGGTGGCTCAGTGGTCAGAGCAGTCGCCCGGATTGCGAAAGGTCGCGGGTTCGATTCCTGCCTCAGGACGTGAAATTTTTCTAGTTTTATTCTATTTTAATTACTAAGTAATTTTTCAAACATTTATAATAATGTTAAAATCAAAAATTAAGAATATCACTTCAGTAAATATTCTTGATAATCAATATTCAAAACAGATATAAATCCTTAGCTGGAAGATTACTTACGAGTATAATTGTCACCCAATCAAAACGTTCCGCCTCGTTGAGCTAACTGGGAAATTGATTTGAATAAACAGAATATTGAATTGAAAAGATGAAATAAGTTGACTTACCTAATTAAAGACTGGTTCTTTATTAAAAGACTACGGTTTTAGTTCGAAATAAACAAGTGTGGACCTACGTAGCTTCTAGTTAAAATACCGTGTTTTAAGACTTGAAAAAACTATAATTCGATTGATTGATATAAATTGCTTAAATGCCAGTTTCGCTGTTTTCAATATATTTTTTATTTATTTCACCTAATTTCTGAAACCACCACACCAGGCTAATTTCTGCGTTGGTCACCCTATAAATCTACTTACTGCCTGTTTGCTAGAGAACAGTCTTAGTTGTAGATTTTGCTTTCCTGAACCATGGACCAAATAATACATCATCCTTGCCTGAACTAACCATATTATTCTTAATTTTTGATTTTAACATTATTATAAATGTTTGAAAAAAGAATAGAATATTTCGACATTGTAGGGTGGACGTTGGCTCATAAACGCAGATACAGATAGACTAGAAGAATTTCACAGGGATATCCCAAACCCTGGGTGGCTCAGTGGTCAGAGCAGTCGCCCGGATTGCGAAAGGTCGCGGGTTCGATTCCTGCCTCAGGACGTGAAATTTTTCTAGTTTTATTATATTTTAATTACTAAGTAATTTTTCAAACATTTATAATAATGTTAAAATAAAAAATTAAGAATATTTGAAAGCACTGCCCCAACTTAACCGAATCGTAGGTATTTGTAAAAATACTCGTTTCGGATGTTGAAATAGAATATTACGACATTGTAGGGTGGACGTTAGCTCATAAACGCAAACACAGATAGACTAGAAGAATTTCACAGGGATATCCCTAGTCCTGGGTGGCTCAGTGGTCAGAGTAGTCACCCGGATTGCGAAAGGTCGCGGGTTCGATTCCTGCCTCAGGACGTGAAATTTTTCTAGTTTTATTATATTTTAATTACTTACCATATTATGATTAAAAAAATGTAACCTCCTACGCAACTTTGCCAAACATATGGTGAGGGCCAGGAAAAGACGTGACATATCCTAAGGAGAATACAGGTTTTTCAGGCCCTAAGATAGAAGTGAGACTAATGACAGATATATTGGGATACAGGAAGAGTATAAGTAGAGGATGCGCAAAAGATCCCTAAGGAATTATGTGAACCTTGAAGTCGCCTTCGTCATGGCATTATGACAAGATGACAAGATTAGATCTTTCAAATGATTCTCTTTGGCCGGGTACCCCAGATGTAGGTTGTTCTGTTGCCAAGTCTTCAAGAAATCACTTTGTTGACATTATATTATGACTTTCGTCTCCTGAGATGACAGCGTCATAAATCCTTCTTATCTTTAGTCATCGGTATTGTCAGTATCTCAAGCGTTATATAAGGTAATTTAGCGGGTCATATTTTTATTCGACACACTTTGCAGATTCTCTAAAATTGTTTTATATTCTTACAACTAACAATATAGTGGCTAGTAAACTGAACGTTATTACAGCAGCTGTATTGGCACATGGTTGAAAAGTAATTCAAATATTTGTGACAGAAGATAGAAATTTATTTTTATAAGCCCTCATTTGTACTTTTAAAAATAAATAGATCTACATGCAAGAACGAACAAAAGCCGTGAGTAACGTAAAGTGTTTTATCTCACGTAACAAGGCCTCCTATGGTATAATTATTTTGCTCTATACAAAAACTACGCTTGATGTGCTGTCGACTTTATATACCTATACATCGCTTGTCTCTGTAAATATTATTTAGGGTAACTAAAACTGATTCCGAAATTTGTACCTCCTTAAAAATGTTAGTGTGAGAGACTTGTTGTCAAATTGATAGCTTCATAATTTTCATTTCAATTATAAAATATTCTTTATTTTTGTTTCAATTATTTTCCTTAATTTAATTCTTAAAAATAATTGTCTTCACCGTTTTGAATATCGATTTTAATTTGAATCTTCTTATCGATTCGAATCATTGCATTGATTAGAATCACCGTTGGATTTGAATCGACGATTCGAACTACTTACGGGTAATTCGAATACATTGTTTTGATTCGTGTCCCATCACTAAGGCCTATGCCCAGCTGTGGAATGTACAGTAATAATCAAATAGTATTTATTTATTTTTTTATTTTTATACAACTAGATGACAACCAAGCTGACAGCCCACCTGGTGGTAAGCGGTTACCGCCGCCTATAGACACCTGCAATAACAAGGAAAAGCACTTGATATTGCAGGTGCGTTGTCATCCTGAGGCCTAAGATGAAATGCCGTCCATGCCCAGTAATTACACTGGCTACCTTTCCCTTCAATCCGAAACACAGCGAACTGTTTCACGGCTGAAATAAGAAAGGCGGTGGTACCTACCCAGGCGACCCTACATATGGGTCTACCACCTAGTGAAAATATAATTGTGAAATAGTATAATTATACCAACTTTTGATAGTTTTGATACAGTTAATGGTCGTGATTGTATCTACGCTGTTGATGTTGATCCCCTCAAAAACATAAATCTCTTGAGTCTGGACCATTTTCAGACAACACAACAATAGGAAATTAGGAAATAGGAATATTACAATCAAACAGCTGTTTTAAGTTAGCTAGTTTGATTGTTCAAAAATATTTCATTTCATTTCATTTCATTCATTAATGTCATAATATTTTGTGGAAAGATATATACTTGGTAAAATTCATTAGCGCGATCCAGAACCGTGCAGTGTCATCTAGCGAATGAAGATGAAACTAGCATACTTCATTTCATACAAAATAAAAACGTATGAGCTGCAATAAAATCATTAAACTAAGAAGAAAATGCTGTTCGTTAGTCTCGCTAAAACTCAGAAACGGCTTGATCGATTTCAATTATTCTCTTTTTTTAAGCCACCGCTGTACCTACTAAAGCGTACAAAACTACGCTTTAGTAGGTACAGCGGTGGCTTAAAAATAAAAGTGATGGGGAAACTCCTAACGAAAAGCTTAAAAATAATAATTCGAGAACTTGTATTGAAAATCCTTTAACTTGTGTGCTTTTTAAAACTATTACCTATTCATTTCATCGACACTTCGGGTTTCTTTTAATAGAAGGCGTTAGATTCAAAATTGGTTATTTAAGTATGGAAAATACTTTAACTGACATTTCTTTCATCACAACTTCGGTTACTTTTAATAGATGGCGTTAGTCGCACACAAACTGTTTTAATAGTCTTTGGCCAGACGTAGTATTTAAAAATTACTCTTTTGGCATATTTTGCAAAACAGTTTAGCTGAAGTGCTTGTAACAAAACTGTCATTTGTTTAATCACAACTTCGAGTTACTTTTAATAGATGGCGGACAAATGTAGTGATTAAATACTCTTAAAAAAAACCACTCATAAATAATCTCTAAGATAGTCAGCATAATACAGGCATCCGTGTAATAAATATTTGAACAAGAAATGAGACATGTTCAAGGTTAACTCAAATTCAAGGTTAAAGTTAAAGTTGACTACTCTAACCACTGAGCAACAGTGGACTTGTAGAGTCCTTCTTCAAAATTACAACAACGTTAATTGTTAAACAAATTGATGTCTCGAAAATATTTGTGTCCCTTTCTTTTTAAATTAAAATGAAAGGGACTTAATTTGTATTTTAAAATACAACAATATCAGCAACTCCCATTAGAGGGTTAGGGGTGGGTGTTTGTGGAACCCTATTTCCCTCAATTGGCAATAAAAGGGTAGTTGACAACTTTTTTTTTACATTATAAATAAGAAGTATTGAACTCATAAAGAAATATTGCAAAAGAAATAGTATGTCTAAGAACAATAGTTTCATAGATATATTGGTATGTTTGATGTGTTGCGTCGCATCGTCCAAAAACACTCCATAGAAAATCTACGGAACAGGTGACTATGTTACTATTTATTATTGAAAAATGTGTGGGCGTACTGACAAAATTAATAATAAATTTGTTTTTCTTCATAGTTGTCATAATAATAGTCGTTTTAATTGATGTCATCATCATCACCAGCCTACATACGTCCCACTGCTGGGCACAGGCCTTCCTACATGAAAGAAACACATGAGGAGTTTGGGCCATAACACCACCACGCTGACCCAATTGATGTCAGCAAACCATTTTTATGAATATTTTAAACAGTACAACTTTAACGATTTTCCGGTAACAGCACAGATTAATGATAGTACTAACAGTAGCTTATATTTTCCGAATTTATCAAAAATAGCGCAATATACATAAGCAACATCCCATCAGTCATAAAACCCAAATGCGTAAACTAAAAAAAATAGTTTAAGTAGTTAGAGTAGAACTTCCACGACCTGGGAGACTCTAATTTGAGAGCCAAGACTACGGAGACTCTTATGAATTTCTTCTAGCCTTTCTAAATTAGGAATACTTATAACCTTTGTGAAGTTTCACAACCCTCTTCAACAATCTTGAACTTGGATGTAAATCAATAACGTCCCTGTACATTTCGATATGATCCTTTATTGAATTGCTGAAACTGGACCGGCTTTTTTACAAATCCCGCCTCTTTAGTTTATTCAATACCGACTTACGTTACAAAGAAAATCTGATTGCTTTATAAATAAATTATTATGTAATTCGAACTCATTCGTATTGAATTACGAGCGAAATTTGCAAGGCTAACAATATTGTACCCATTAGTCAAAGTTGGGACGCAGTCTAGAATACCCCTGTAGCATTATCAATTATTATGATACTAGCTGTGCACGCGACTTCGTTCGCGTGTATGTCGGAAAATAACAACTTGAAATTTGATTACCAAAAACTAGTTAGTCAATTTCAAAAGATATATGTTTTTCGTAACTTTAGCCGTTTACGCAGCCGACGCAACAAAAGCTCTGAGAAGGAATATTTTTTCCCTTTATTCGCAACATTTTTCATTGATGTCGAACCATGATGTTATTTAGTATAATACCTAGATAAATTGACTATCCATCACAAAAAGAATTTTTCAATTTGAATCAGTAGCTTCTGAGATTAGCGCGTTTAACCAAACAAACTTTTTAGCTTATATTAGTATAGATTTAACCTACAGTAAATCACCTATTATTCATATGGATTTTTTTTTGTTCAATAATTTCGAACAACAAACAACTACATAATATGTTGATAATACATAATCATAACTATTACTTCTTACGCATCCAGCAGCGTTATTCACAAGACAATGTATGTTAATAAGTGAGACGCAGAACAATAATAAAGATACATAATCTCTAAGGCAAATCAGTACGACTAAATTAACAATTATTTAAAGCTTTACGAGCGAATTTGATCGGAACTGTCAGCGAGGTACCGGAAATAAATCTAAATCTACAAAAGAATCATTATATGAATCCAATAATAGTGTATTTGACAACTCTTTTTATATCATAAACAAGAAGTTTCAAACTCTTAGAGAAATGTTATGTTTTTTTTTTTTTTTTAATTATATGGCTTAGCGCGGTTTGCGCATTTCGCCAATGTCTCGTAAAAATTAGGGAAACGAGTTGTAAGGAAAATGGAAATCGGTGAAAAATAAAGCAATTGATTGGGGATCAGGAAGGCATACTGGGTAGCAATTTACAAATATATGCATATATACTTCTTATAGTATAGGTATACGTATTAGATATAATAGGAGTAAGGAACTACACTTTTATGTTATTTGAAATAAGGAAAGATATAATACATTTATATACTGCAGCATCATGTGTATGTAATAAGGTAGCTAGGTTTATCGGGAATGGAACTTTCAGGGATAAAAGATCATTCCAGAAGGAGGATCTTTGAAATTTTGGACAGGAAAAAAACATGTGATCAAGATGACCCTCGTCCAGTCCGCACTCACACATAGGATTATTAATTACATGAATTTTGGCAAGGTGGAAAGGAGTACAAGTATGTCCCAACCTCATACGGGTAATGATAGAGGTTTCCATCTTACCAAACCTCATATTAGCAAACCAAGGCTTTTTTGGTATAAATTCTTGTATAAGAGAGTAAAATCTGCCCCTATCTTGCCGACTATTCCTCCAAAGTTCATCCCAAGAATTCAATAGTGTTAATTTCGGTAGATTTAATAAATCGTGACTAAAATTAGTATATGGAAACAGGTCTCCACACGCAATTGCCTGCTTGGCAAGGTGATCAGCCAACTTATTGCCCTCAATACCCCTATGGCTGGGTATCCAAGCAAATTGTATGATACATCCTTTAGAAACACATTTATGGATTATCTGGCGTGTATCAAAAATGATTGGAGAATATAATTTTAAATGAAATGGGAATTTGCCTAATGATTGGAGAGCACTCTTTGAGTCCGAAAAGATAATCGCTTTTTTAAGATTCATTATTCTAATATACTCTACTGCTTTAAATAAGCCAAAACATTCGCCAGAATAAACTGATGATTCTGGTGGGAGTTTGATTTTTTGTACTACTTTATATTGTGAATGAAAAATACCAACCTCTAAAAGGCTCTTGAGGAGATTGTTTAGAAGCATCACAAAATAAATAATGATAATCTGGAAACTGAGATGGAATAACAGAATTAAAGCTTATTCTAGCATCTGAATTTCTTTCAATAAGGTTATAATGTATGGTCGGCGAAAGAATTAATGATTCGTAATCAACATTAAACAAGGGCAATAAATTCGAACGGTGTGTAGGAGAGGAAAGCGACCGATACTTTTGATAACTAACTACCAGACAAGGACGAGATTTATGGTTCCAATACCTTGATGATGATATTTTAACAGAAAGAGATTCAAGTTTAGATATGATGGGATGGTGTAAAAATTGAATGTTACGAAAGAAGAATCTATCACTTAAAAATTGTCTTCTTAAATACAAAGGCGGATCACAACATTCAATTTGTAAGGCATTTGTTGGACTAGATTTCATTGCACCAGTTATAATCCGTAACGCTTTATATTGAATTTTATCTAATTTTCTAAACGCCATTACACTCCCGGGTTCTAACAAAAAAGTACCATAATGTAAAACACTTCTAACTAACGCATTATAGACTAATCGTAATGAATAAGGATGTGCTCCCCACCAAACTCCAGAGAGACACCTTAGCATATTCAAAAGACGCTCACATTTGCTTATAAGATATTCACAATAAAAGTGACCAGTAAGTTTACTATCCAAAATAACGCCAAGAAATTTAAAATGGTCTTTAACGGGTAAAATAACATTATTATACGCTAATTGAATTGTTGGAGGTCTACGCATTCGAGAGAAAAGGACAACTGTACTCTTAGATATAGAGAGTTTTAAGCCATTTTTGTCCATCCAGATTTTCAACAGGCCCATTGTTTCAGATAAATCTGAAAACGCCTCGTTAATAGTGGAATGTGTAGTATAGAGCAAAAGATCATCGGCGTATTGTAAAATTTTTATTTTATCATTAACCACGACAGCTGATTCTAAGTCGGATGTGTAAATATTATAAAGAATAGGACTAAGAACAGATCCTTGGGGGAGGCCTTTATAGGCTATTCGGGTAAAATTTACGTCAGCTAGAAACATATTGATTATTCGACCTGTTAGCATGTTTATAATAAAATTCGAAAAAAAGGGAAGTACTTGTAAAGCTTCCAGTTTAATTTTAAGAACATCTATGAGTACATTAACATAAGCTGCATTAATATCTAAAAAGGTTGCTAAAATTGAATTGTTATCTAAAAATGCTAATCGAATATCAGACGTAAGTATTGCTATATTATCAAGTGTACTCTTACCTTTCCTAAAGCCATATTGGGTATTTGCTAATAACCCTTTGGATTCTAAATACCATTCTAAACGATTTTTAATCAAATGCTCAGCAAGTTGAATTAATACAGACGATAATGCAATAGGTCGGAACGCTGACACATCTGACGGGGGTTTATTAGGTTTTAAGAATGGTAACACTGTTTGACATTTCCATGATTGGGGAATATTATTTGTAAACAATATAATGTTAACGAGGTTAAGATAATAATGTAAAGTTTGGTCACTGCTCTTCGCTAAAAAGCTATAAATTATCCCATCCCACCCCGGAGCCGAATCTTTAGAATTATTCAAAACTCCTTTTACTTCATGAATTGTAAACGGAGAACTGAGACCAGTTAGGTTAGATGGAGACAAATAACAGGAATCATTAATAATGTTTAAGGGGACCCACGGAGGCGCTAATTTATCCATGAACTTATCAGCTAAAGAACTTGGCAATGAACATGAAGGAGGATTGTTAAAAGCACATTTAAACCGCTTTATGTTACGCCATACCAAAGTTGGGTGAGTATTTGGTGATATCGAACTACAAAACTTTCTCCAACTCTCGAACTTCTTTTTTTAAAATAATTTCCTTGTCACTGTTAAGGTATTAGACATGATCTCATAATTATCATCTGTCATATGAGTCTTATAATTTTTCTCAGCCTTATAATTTTTTTCATACTTTTCTTTTTTTCACAGCCTCTGTACATTCCGAGTCCCACCAAGGAGGAGAGGGAATTTTATTGGAATAGGTTTTATTTGGAAAAACCTCACTAGCAGTTTCTATAAAAATGTTAGTCAATTCATTAGCACAGTGTGATACATCTCCATTTATTTCGGGTAGTAATAAAAGCTTCTGTTCAACTTTTGTTATATATTTATCCCAATCTTTGCTGTCTCTATTGGGAACTACATGTTTTAAATGTGACACACGATGTGAACAATTTGGTTTATTAAAAGGAAAAGATATAATAATAGGAAAATGATCGCTTCCATAGGAGGATGAAAGAATGTCCCAAGACAGTGAAGGAGCTAAGCCAGTTGTACATAAAGAAAGGTCAACAACACTCTTACTTTGGTCAGGTTTAGTATAACGTGTAACAGCACCTGAATTAAGTATACATAAATTATGAGAGTCAATAATGTCTATTAAAATTTCACCAAAATTATTTGCTATCGAGCTTCCCCAAGATTGATGCTGACAGTTGAAGTCACCTAAAACAATAAATGGTTTTGGTAGAACAGATAAAATTTGATTGATTTCATTTAAAATAGATACAGAGGGGCGAGAAATATATAAAGAAACTATGCTTATTTTCTGTACTTTCACTGCAACTATAGAAATTTCCTCACAGTGAGATGGTAAAGAAATAGGAGTATAGGGAATCGAACTTTTCACAAGTATGGCTGCACCACCATACCCATCAAACCTGTCTTCACGAATAGTAATGTAACCATTAATTCTAAAAATATGTTCAGCTTTAAGCCATGTTTCTGATAGAGCACAAAGAAAAGGTTCAAATTTGTTAAGAAGATGAATTAAATCACTTTTTTTATTATGTATGCTTCGGCAATTCCATTGTATAACTTTGCTTAGACTGTTGAATTTCACAAACTTGTTAAAGATTGCTAACTAAAGAGGCTACGTTGGACGGTTCATTTAAATCTACTTGAGAAAACATATTAAGAAGTAGCTTAAATAAATCAGCCACTTCATTATTTGATTTATTTTCATTAATCAAAGCACATCCATTGCTTTCAGATGAGGGAACTTCCCGAATGAGATCTTTATGAGCTTGAATATCATAGCCCTGCGATATTTTTGTGTGAGAATGAGTTTTTAAAAACACAGTCTTTCTATAAGAAGTAGTTTTAGACGAGTTATTTTTGTTATTTTCATTGTATGATGTCTTAGAAGTTACTGGTTGTAAGGGACTAGAAGAAACTACACTTGAATAAGATTTAGAAAGTTTTGGAATGAGCTTAGAGGCCTCAGCATAGGAGGTGCTGTTTTGTGCCATGTACATTTCAATATCTTTCTGACGATTCACTTCAGGGCATGTTTTATGTATCGCAAAATGTGAACCAAAACAATGACAACAAATAGCATCACTTTCTTTAACTAAACATGAATCACTGGTATGATCCTGACCACATTTAAAGCATCGTGGCTTAGACCTACACTGCGCTTTGGTATGACCAAACCGGCAGCAGTTGTAACACTGTATGGTAGGATAAATATACAAATCTACTGGTAAGGCATTATAACACATAAATATTCTCTTGGGTAAAACTTGACCATCAAATGTAACAACTATTGACTGTGTTGGCTTCCATGATGGAGAACCGTCAATAATAACCTTATAATTTATACGCCTCACTTTGATAATTTTGCCACAACCCATTGGAACCGAAATATTTTCCATTACCTCCTCTGGAGACCACTCAGCTGGTACACCTCGAACAAGACCCATTCTAGTAACATTGAATGTAGGTATAAAAGCTTTCATGCTGTGTGCATCTAAATTCCTGTCATTAATAAATGTATTAGCAGATAAATAGTTAGAGAAACACATCGATATTTTATTACGACCAATTTGCTTCACACTACCATTGACTATGTTATCTACAGAATTCCTTTTTAAAAAATTTCCAAATGTTACTGGATGAAGTGTGCAGTTATCGTTCGGGCCAGATTGAATTTTTTGAATATGAACAACATATGGAGAAATATCGTCCTTATTATATCTTGTACGACCAACGGGACTAAATGTAGATGATGAAGTGGGTACATTGGTTGTGGGTGCAGATGTAAGCTCTTTGGATGTAGGTGTAGGTGTGGGTGCGGACTGAAACGGATTCACATCTTTTTGTAGAGAAGCAGCAGGTAATGTGACTATTTGGGAAGGCTCTTTTTGAGGAGAAAATGTATGCAAACAATTACAATTGCTATCGTTATCGCGCGATTCTATGCCATTATGTTTGCGTCTTCTTTTATTGCACTGTTTGCATATGTATGCAAACAGTGCAGTAAACGAGAGCGTTTAAAAGAACGGCCCGATGTAGACCCACCAGTTTCCATGCCTGATTCATTAGACATAATCGTGACAAAATTTCCCGACGGAGGAACAAAGTCCCCCGGGTCGGGAGGTTCATTCATATTAAAAACTCACCAGATACAGCAGCGTATACAACAAAACTATTAGAAATTTAAATAATAAATACAAATAGAGACAAAAAAAACTACTTCTCTGGCCACCAATACCAGTTAATTGTAATAAATTACGAATTAAATTTAAAATCGCGCCCGCACAGTCGAACGTTTCCCGCCTTTTTTCTATATATCAAATGTTATGTTTGAAATCAATATTTTTACAAATACAGTGGTAAGTTTGACTTGTTGCGGCGCATCGTCCAAGAACGCTCCATAGAAAATCTACGGAACAGGTGACGTCAAATGTTCCTACAGGTGGTGCCGTCAATACGAGAGTAAATTAAAACATAACTATTCTTATTACTTCATAGAAATGGTTTTGCCTCCTTCAAAAACATCTTATTCATTTGATGATATCATGACAAATGTCACAATTTGTGAAATAAGCGCCTTATTCAAATTTTTACAACATCCGTATTAAAATATATTTATTGTACCATACAATAGAGATTATTATGCAATTCACCGCATACTCCTAAACCTTTAAGTAATAAACAGATGTTGTTTTCATAGTGTCCTGCGTCTGCGATGAGTACTATTTTGTCCATGCTGTTGAGAAGATATTCTGTATTTAGGTCGTATTTGATTTTCGAGTTGTGATCGTATGTACAAACGCGGTCTAAAAATGTTTATAATTGGAAGTACAAAATATGTGTCACACACAGGGTCGATGATATAATTTGATTAGACATGGGCATACATGTTTTCACACACAAAAATTGGTCGCATTACGTACGAGTATGATGGATATGTAGGAGGTTATATCAGGGATATTGAAAAAATCTCTTTTGTTTACTTCATGACTGTTAATTCATGAGATTACCTCATGAATGGTTACCTAATGAATATTAATTCATGAGATAAACAAAAGAGATTATTTCGTGTTTCACTGATATAGTGTTTGGTCTCAGAAGTTTCAAATGTTTTTTTCAGCCACCTCTCCGTTGAAATTTTGAGCGTCCCTTGATAGACTGCCGGTGCTCACACAATATAAAATATATTCTCAATTAATTATTACTATTCTTCAAACTTTTTCAAATTTTAGAAAAAGTTAGTGCATGACGTCTATTATATTATACTTACCCCTTGCACCAAATTTTCTGCTATTTTTTTTATCGACTAATTTAATCATACCACCTAGGTGTTTAAATGATTGACTGTTGTAGGTACTTGTACATATAGATATTTGTATTACAACCGTATTAAATTATCAAATGTTTCTCTGTTCTTTAGAAGATGCAAGATAAGTTATTTAATCCACTATCGCAAAAGAGAGCAAATTTTAGCTATCGGCTATTAAGTTAGCTAAGGAACAGTTTTATATATAAACTGTTACCGATTATAGCCACGAGAACAGTCCCATTTCAGCTTGAAGCTTTTAATGTAATAATTCTGTAAAATCACTAGAGTTAACTTAATTATTTTAACACGCCTGGCAAAACTTTGCGCTCTAATTGTTGTGAATATTTATAATTGTAAAAAAATACGAGCAAAACATAGCAATAAGGTTGTGGAAAAATTTGCCGTTTTTAATCATTTGTTTAGTTCGAAAACGAAAAAATTTACAACTAAAACAGTTGAAACTGGTTAAAATAACAATTAAGGATGGTAAAACATCATTATCATCATCACCAGCATATATACGTCCCACTGCTAGACACAGACTTCCGACATGGGAGAAGCACATGAGGAGTTTCGGCCATAACACGGATAACACCACCAGGCTGGCCTAATGCGGGTTGTTGGGCTAAAGCGGTTTCAGTAACAACCGGAACCAACGGCTCAACGTGCCTTCCTAAGCAGGGATGAGCTCACGATAAGGATACCTATATAATATAGTATATGGCGTGTGGAAGTAGCTAAATACTTTAGTATGTCGCGTCTTCTGTGTTCGACCATACTACGACTTCAAAGCGAAACAAATTTCTATTCTTTACAAAGCGGCTGCACTGTCACGGACGTTCATGAATATATTCCGATTCTAGCATCCGTAGATAGGTACCGCTCGCATCACAAGTTCATTTTGCACTACAGGATTTAGCCGCATCTGGAACTTTGCATGCGTTGTCCGATTTTTAAATCGAATTCCAATTTAGGCGGCCTTTGTAGGTATTATTAATAAAAAGGTGGTTCTTACCCATTTTGGTATTGAAACTTTAGAGTCTCATTATAATAATAATAATATTCATACACTCACACCTATTATCTAGCCCAAAGTAAGCATCATTAAGAGCTTGTGTTATGGATACTATATAACGAAGAAATAATGATAATAATATGTAGATAAATATGAGAAATATACTAAATAAACATATAAACATCCATGACTCGTAAACAAATGCTCGTACTCATCGAACCCAGGATCTCTTGACCGAGTAGCCTGTATAGCAAGGGGTACAGACCGCTCGACCAGCCGGTTGTCTAAATAAACTAATAACGACTAGAAGATATAGGCAGGTGGGGATAGGTATAATGACATTTAAATTCACGGATTATTTTAGAAAAACAATTTTCAGCATTTTCTTTAATAAAATTAAAAACAGTTTTCTGGAGAATAGATTTTATAGTTGGTAGACTATAAAATATATTCTCAAGAGACGTTAGGTCTATTGCATTATGATTTTTTAATAATTTTATTTTAATTAACGTGATATGTATTAATTATTTAATTAACAATAAATAAGTGTAAGTATACAGAGATGGGTATATGATCTACAACGCTTCACTATTATCTGCTTACAAAAATATGGGAACAAGACAATTAAGATTATATTTGAAAAAAATGTTTGAGTATGATATTCATGGAATTGAAATCACCAGCATCATAATATATCCCTTTTACTAACTAATCGTTGTAAGAAGATCAGCTCACTGAATTAAGCCTCTTACTGCCAAAATACTGTCAATTATTTTCATAATAAGCTCGATCCCCTGTGAGATTGCATAACTGTATGATTAGTTACTCATAATGATATTCACTATATGCCACAATCATTTATGTAAATTAAATTCAAGTCGACATCCTATTTCTAATTGAAATAGTCTGCATATGGAAATCAAAATTCAAGACATTTGATTACAATCAAACTCTCGTGCATTTGAAATACAACCAATGCAAACGATTACAACGGAGATTTTAAATAAATTAGGACAACACATCAATTTAACTATTCTTTTAGCTTTGGGCAGTTTTTAACACAATTCTATACGCGACTAATAAAAGGAAGCCAAGAGGGTGAACACAGGTCAAGTGTCCCCACAATGGTTGGGAAGCCGGAGTGAGTACCAGAGTGGCTCTTGAAATTCCCTCCATATAGCATTCTGCAAAAAATATTTTTTTCATCCCTTCAGAAAGACAATAGGAAAATAAATTTTGCATCTACAGCCATTCTCACCACATCCTATAACTATAAAATTGTTACTTATCCAAATATTGTAATCTGTATTTGCTGTACAAAATATAAAACCGACTTCAAAACATTAAAAAAGAAAAAAATATTAAATATAAGTACCGAAGGAACTTATCTCGAAAGATATTTTTTGGAGTCGGTGCTTCACTTTCTATTGTTTCTGGAAACAGCTTAGTACCAACTCCAAAATAAAATAAAATATGAGGTAAGTACCTCGGTACTAAATTTTTTTTTCTTTTTAGTGTTCTGAAGTCGATTTTATTTTATAAAAAATATTTTTAGTGATTTTTTAAAGTCAAAGCTAGATGGGTGACCGTCAGCAATGCCGCCTTGTTTGTCTCTTAGTCATTAGTTGAATTACATGTTTGTTTGGATTGTTAATGAAGCATTATCATTGAATTCGTAACTCCAAACCGTTACGAAGTTTTACTTTCCAACATCAGTTCACCCAAATAACCCAATAGAATACAACAATCCGTCTATATTTGAAGAAAAAATATCTTCCAACTTCTAACCGCTAAGAAGTTGTACCTTCCGTCACCAGCTCATCATCACAAGATGATGATTAACAGAAGCAAATACTTGGATAGCTTTAGAGAAAAATAAAACATGTAATTCGTGCCTATAAAGTTTCGCCCCTCGATTTCCTTGGGGCCCCATCATCAGATCCTGACTTGGTGACAATGAGCCCACCTCAGGAGTATACTGTATAAAATAATAAAGATTTTTGAAAATTGGTTCATAATTGACAGAGAACACACTTACAAAAATAGAATTGTAAAAATTATACTTAACCGCCGACAATACCAAAAAGGTATAGAAAGGGCTCCCTTCACGAAGGTTGTGTGTTTCGCCAAGTAAAACATTTATGCTAAGAATCTGAGACGCTCTTGTCGACATCAAAGAATACGATTTCAAAGAATTCTACTCGACTTTATAAAATGTTAGACCTCATCTTTTCAGAAAACCTAAATCCTCACTTCTTCAAATTAAAAGGCTTCAATGCAATAACAATGCCCTAATTCAACAATTATAATAATAATAATAATCATTTAATTCGGATGTAGGTGAAGGGTATACATTCCATATTTTGTTAAAAACAATGTTTCTTACAGCCTATGTAGTAATATTATCAAAATCAATCATAAGTTATTCCATGTAAAAATTAAGTTACATACAAATTCAAAATAAATACGAAATTTTTTCAAAGTAAGCTAGTAATGTCAGTAGTAAAATACAATTATTATTATTATTTCCAATGTCAACTTTTCTTTCTTAAATTATTTAGCGGCTCGATTTGAAAGAATTACATGTGTGCAGATCTAGTGTCTAATTATTGGCCCATCCACCCTTTAAGCTATTCTTGCCAAGATATTGTTGCGGCTGTCGCGAACGCGCTGCATCAGGGAGGCAACGCGTTTACGGATAATGGTTGCAAAGCAATCTGTGCGTGCCTCTGCAAACATACCTGATGTGCTACAGAAGCGCGGCAGCCCCAACAACATCCTGAAAGGATTGTTATATTGTATTCGCAGGGCGCTGTGCCCTTTGAGTAAAATCAATCCTCAGACTGCAAGTGTCAAATGTTTGACAATACGCCTTAAATAGCGTTATTTTAACATTTTTTAGTACATTTTGCAAATCTACGAATCAACATGTTACTCCGGACTGCCAACGCCCTACGCTCGCGTTCCATGTCTATGTCATCACCCAGCGTGGCGGAAACCCAATGCCCCAGATATTTACAACTAGAAACTGCTTTTAGTGGAACGCTTCCGATCGTAACAGGTGGTACCTGAAGGTAATTTTTGGTTTCGGCTTTAAAACCAGGAGCTCACTCTTCGCGGCGTTATATTTGAGACCGTAAGCCTCCGCATACAGTTCACAAATAATTAGTAATTTTCGCATGGTATGAAGTGACGGGCACAACAAAACCATATCATCTGCATAGCTGATATTATTAATAATTTTACCGGCAATGGAACGGTCAAATTTTACCCATCAGTTATAGGCTAACGGCCACTTGAACAAGTCGCAACAAGCTATGGAGTGAACTATGTTAGATGTTTTCCTATGAGGCAGAATTAGAAATTGGATGTCCATAGGAGAACTGAAGTCACTGGCATAATTGATAGACTTTGCAAGGTGAAGTAACAATGGTTAGGGGAAATAGGACGCAAAATGAATAACGTCGTTGAAGCGTAAAAGTAACATGCCGATCACTTAATGTGAAGCGTAATTTAGGGCTGCCTCTCTTAAATGGACAGACTAACTTGTTGGATGCTGGCTGCCCAAAACTGTTTCTTTTAGAAACTTATAGAATGGCCTTTGTTCAGCAGTAAACATCGTATCTAAATTTAATGATGTTGAGGTGTATGAAAGAAAACTGTTCATTTGAGGACTGCTACAAAATATTACCAAGGATGATACGTTACTATTTTTTTCAATAACTGTTTCAAATACGTGTATATTTAGAGACTGTCTGATGCTCATCGACAGTTTTTTTATTTTAATTAGACGTACGTATTTTGTACTTTACCATAATACCATAAATAATACCCATACTATCTGAATTGGATATACTATCCTAAACAGAATTCTTTTTCTAGATTTTCCAGTTTCAGGTTACAGTAAAACCATATACCTACTGAATTACTAAATATATGTACATATTATATAATATTTAAATACTACAGTTGTACATACAAAGGTAAATAAAAGTAATACACATATTGTAATTACCGAAAATTTACACTGTCGATGTTAGTTTAAGCTATATAACATACCGTATAAATTAAGAAACCTCTTCATTAAAAATATAATCGTTTCAACGGGTTGGTGACACAATATGACAATAAAATTATAACGTGGCCTATATTAGTTCAAAGAAATGTTTTGCAACTTTTAAATACATCTTATTCATTTAATTATTTAATAACATTTCTGTGAAATAATGCAGTCAATTTTATATTATTTCACAGAAATGTCGTGATAAATTAATTACAACTTTTTTGGATTAAGACCACAGTTAGGATTTGGTTCCTACAAAGCAAGCAGTCAATATTTGTTAGGTTGGTAGGTATTTAGTTTGTTTATTTTCTACATTTCTTTCTAATGAAAAAAAAAATGCTAAGATAAATCCTTTTATCTAGACGTATCTACACGATACAGAAGGATTTTTCTTTTTATTAATGTAGTTGATCAGAAAACTCTGTATTCAAACACATTTTATCTCAAAGCTTTCAAAGTTTATGTGCCTTTTGAAGATATTTATTTAAATCCAATGTTTGTTTCGTTTAGGATGAAGATGCTTTGTTCGGACTTGTGGCTGAAGCAACGAGAAGAAAGTGCCACTATATCTACCGCGCAAAGCTCGAGACCCCTTTCATAAAACATTCCTTAATCATTCTTCGACACTTTTGCGCTAAAACGCCGCCACTTCAGAAAACATTCCACTATCGTAAACTTTTAACTAATCTCTGACAAAAGTTGTGTCTAAACTTTCATGAGAGTCACTTCGAAAATTGTATAAGACCAAGTAATTAGTAGTAAAAAGCTCGAGTGACGCGCGTGAACCTCTTCGGAGGGCGCGAGGGGCCGGCGCAATGCGGTCTCACCAGGGATGTACGTAATATACCCTGCGGATGAAGTAGTTTCCCTTACATACTCATCGCATTCGCTGCCCCGGCCCCGGCAGCGGCCAACGCTCGACGTCTTAATCGGGCCGCTGCTCCCCCTGCCATCTAGAGCTCACTCCCCACCCCAGCTCCCCACCTCCTCCCGCAGCTTCTTCCACTTCAAAACGGCGCCCCCCGAGCCTCCGGAGCGCGCGCCGGCGTCGCCGACGCCGTCGCTCGACCGACCTCCCAAGCAAAAGACCAAAGGGAAGCTTTTCAAGAAGCTCGTTCGCCAAGAGGATAATGAGTTTGGAAAGATTGTTCGAACCCCTGCCCCTGATGAATTTGAACTACCTGCACCATTGCCCACTCCAGCTTTCTCGAGAAAAAATATTTTCGACCGTGACTTCGATGCCCTTTTTCAAGTCGCCAGTACGCCACAATTTGGCGCTAACATTCGTGTAACAACTCCCGAACCGGATCGCCGGTCAGATGTTTCAGCACTTCATTTTCCATCCCCAGCAACGTCCTCTCTTAGTCTCCTCCCCCCGCGACCCTACTCTGAACCGACGAGTACCTCACAAGCCACGTCTGCCCGGACTTCCGCACTCTCAACGCCAACGCCGCATCACTCTCCTCCTGAAGGTTTCTGAATGAGCGTGGATTTGCGGTTGAATCTAACAAGTGTGTGATAAAACAACTTAGATATTAAACTACCGTGCTTAATAATGAATGCTGAAATTAACCGTTTTTTTGTGTATGAGATTTCATATTAACCTATACAAAGTTCAACAAAACTCCTAATAAAATATTATTTATTGGTTCTAAATTTCTCAAATGTTGTTACCATCGGCAGGACCAAAGTCGAAGAAAGTCAGCTTCTTCCGGAAGCTAAGTCGATCAAAGGAGCCGTCGCCGACGCGCCTGCGCAACATGCAGCAGCCATCCTTAGAGATGGCTCTGCGCGAGCTCAACCACCCAAATCATAATGAGCAGCTCAAGAATCAGCAGCAAGTCACTTTCAAATTGGTTAAAACTGGTAAGTAGCAATCGGTACTTATTAATGTAGAGCAGGGGTCTCCAAACTACGGCCCGAGGGCCACATCCGGCCCGCGGACAGATTTTGTCCGGCCCGCGGAGAGCTAGCATACTTGAAAACTCCTTTTAGAGAACATATTTTTTATAGCAAATTAAATTTAGTTTACTGAAGTATTCTAATTTTATGTTGAATAATTATTAATATGACATCTACATTGATATGGTCATGGGCTAACTACTCATAACATTGTTGTAGGCTTATTGATATTGTTTTTGTGATAAGTTGGATAAAGAAACACAGAATTGTAATGAGTAAAGACATGTATAACATGCAGAAAATTTAACTTCAGTATATAATAACTAACAAATTATTGAAATGAATCCAACTAACATTTTATACATTTTAAATAAAAACATAACTTATAACAAGCATAATGACATATGAAATACTAATGAGATTTATGTAATTGAGATTTTCCACTGACAATAGTTTGTAGTTGTGGACTAATTTTACTTGTACCAATTATTAAAAGAGACAGGTCTATTCACACATATCGGTACTGTGTCGGAACTGTGGCTTCACTGATATGTGTGAATAGACCTAGATGCTCATCAGTTAATTTAGATCTGTAAACATTTTTTGTGTACTTCATTTTGGAGAAGGTTAGTTATATAATATGGTTTTGGCCCTCGGAACTTACTGGAGTAATCAGTATGGCCCTAAGGCTGGAAAGTTTGGAGACCCCTGATGTAGAGCATGCAAAACTTGTGCTTTAGAAATCTTTAATATCAAAATAGTGTCATTAACATATCACAAGCAAGTTTCTTTAGAATGTTTTTCTGTTCCCAAAAAGTGCTAGCAAAGAATAATTACAGAGTATATTTTCAAATATCCAGGAAAAGTTAAAAATACATTATTCGACGTTAATTACTCAGGTCGAGTCCGAACCGCCATTCGTATTATAATTATATAATCACACGCTAACAACTGCGAACAATGAGATTTAGTAACTTCTGTGCATTAGGAAGCGGGTATTTGGGTTAAAAATCACGTTGATAACCTTTCTAAATGATGTTACTTATTATTATGACAAACAAGCTGACGGCCCACCTGGTAGTACCCTTTTTTTTTCTTTTTTTTTTTTTTACGGAGATGGAATCCTCTTACAGACGATACCCTAAACCACTGGACTATGTTCCAGCGGACCGCCGGCTTAGCGTGAGCCTGTGTGGGGGTCGCCCAACACCTGATATTGGCGGCACTGGGAATACCCACTAAACCATCTCCGATTTCCCACTATGCCCATGACGAAGATGACCCGGGATCTGCCGAAGCAAGTTCACCAAGCCAACTCCGGGCAGCCCTCCTCAGAAACCAACCGAAGTCAGCCTCCAGGGAGAGCGCCAGGCCCCCTCCAGAACCGGCCGCAGCCACAGACCGCAGCCGGTACCGGAATGGGGCCCCCGGCACCACCTCAGAACCCGCCGAAGCAGGCTCCAAAGTGGCCTTTAGCGCCCATGGAGGTTGCCCAGAGGAAACGCAGGGCAACCCCAGACGTGACGTGACAAGTGCAATGCATGCACGAGGGGCAGCCTTCCCCCCGCACACGCAGCCACGTCTAACGCCTAAAGACACGTATGAAAAAATATATGCTCCCGCCTGGAGCATATATTATTTTATCGTTTTCTTTCTTTGTTTGTAATTGTTACAATAAAGTAGGCGTTTATGTATAAAGGATGCGTAAGCATCAAAAACATTAAAAATATATTAAAATAGCATTTCTCACCTTAACTGGAAGTTTAAATATACTTGTAAGTAAAAGTATTCTTTCGGATCTCTAGAGGTGTTAACTTCAATGAGTGGTGAAATAGCGTCGTAATGGTAATCGCGTCTGGCCGGAAATCAGGAGACGCGGTTCCGTGTCCCGCCTGGAGCATACATTTTTTCATCGTTTTCATTCTTTATTTGTAATTGTTACGACACGTTTTATTTTATTTTTTAGTTTTTAGGGCGTCGCAGGTAAAAAAGAGTTAATTTGTCTCCACCTATATGTGATGAGACAGTGATTGTAAAAAATGAACATGAAATATTATTAAGTTTCGTCAGAAATTGCAATGGCACTAATATCTTGTAAAAACTAGACAGAATAGGTTATCTTTTGTTAAGGAAACGCTAGCGATCCACGATAGCGAGAGGTTTTTTTTGATTATTCGAATATCTCAATGGATTTGACTTGGACTCAAGTCCAACTCAGCCTATATTACGATTACGATGACTGGTGCATAGCGCTTTTATTCGCGAGTTATTTAGTTATGTTGTGATTGCGAGTCCAAACAAATCATTTATTAAAAATAATCAACTCGTGTGGATGACTGACAAGAGAGCGATCGAGAGGTGCGGTCTGGTGTCCTTGCGATTCCGCTGATTCGAAATAATCGAAACACATCTCGACTGCTTTGTAAAACAGCGAGTTGATGGTTGACATGATTGTATATTTTGGTGACTGCGATTCTTATGATTATTAAAGGACTAGCTGCTGCCCGTGGCTTCGCCCACTTGACCTTTTTTTGTGGATAAATAAGACATTTAAGGCGTTGCCAGACAGAACGCGTACTTACCGCCGCGTTAGAGCGTCAATAGCGTTGCGTTTTAACGTCGCGTTCATTCATGTGACACACACTAGATTGATTAGTTAGCGGAACGCTCCAACGCAGCGTACCATTCAACAGAGTGCAGTGCAGATCACTACCAGTCTTTGGAAAGTCTGGGTGCCATTGAGATGTGGAGTGATTCACATTTGGAAGAATTATACTTTAATATGCTTTAACACGAGAAAAAAGAGTATATGTTCACTTTATTAATAAAAAGAGAAAGGAATTAGGAGAATATCATCGTTTGGGGCGAACTTTCATCACATGAAGATAATTTTTTACATACTTTCGTATTGATTGCTTTTCCAATTTTTACACTCAGTTCTGCCTTTATTGTTACATTTTTATAAGTATTATCCTTCGTATTATATAAACATAGATGTTTCCGAACCAATTCTATTAGTTTTTCAGTCATAATTGCAATATTTTAGCAAACGAGCAGACGGGCGTTAAACACAATCTGTAAAAAATACAACGCCCGGCGTCAAAGCGTCCTAGCGCCGCGACAGTGTTGCGTACTGCTAACGCCGGTGCTCTGTTTGACGGCTAGTACCGTTCATAGTACAACACAATTTGACGCTATAACGCGGCGTCAGACTAACGCCCTGACGCGCGTTAATTACGCTCTCTGTCTGGCAAAGCCTTTACGCTCGACCTGCGCCACGGGGTGAGAGAGGAATGGCCCATGCCGCACAGGTATGTGGGATCCTTCGAACAAAGATATATAGGTCGAACTAACCACTAAAACAACCCCGATGCTCTAAATTTTCGCATTATCAGATTTTCGAGCAACAGTTTGCCCTATCCCTATTTCTATTATACGTTTGTACGTATAGCCGGCCCTAACCAAGATATTAGTACCACTCTATGACGTCATTATCATCATCATACGTCCCACTTCTGGGCGCAAGCCTTCCTACATGGGAGAAACACATGGGGAATTTCATTATCAATTGCCAAAGTGAGTCTACCTTAAAAGATAGACATATGCTGTCGCGGAGTTTTTTTTAGAATTTTGTAAGGAAAACAATTCCGGCTTACATGATTTTTGCGTACTTAACTTTAACCGTTTACGCAGTGTACGCAACGGAAGCTCTGAAAAGGAATATTTTTCCGTTTTTGCAATATTTTTCATTGATGCTCAGCTTCTATTGGTTGTAGCGTGATGATATATAGCCTATAAAATACCTCGATAAATGGACTATTCAACACAAAAATATATTTTTAATTTGAATCAATAGTTCCTGGGATTATCGCGTTCATCCAAACAAACAAGTAAACAAAATATAGGTGGTGTACGTAGGCAGGTGGTTGGTGATGAAGGAAAAGATTGTTCACTTACTGAAGATCGATGTAATATCAGTCCAGTCCACAATACAAGGTAGATACACGCAACATACAATTATCTTAGTCTCAGAAGGAGAATCGGAAAATATATAAGCACAAGCGCAATAGTTTATAGGGTGTAGGAAAGTTACAGGTGAGAATAAAACATACGGAAAAATAACAAACAGCGTAGCAATTATGCAATATGACGCTAGTGTCAAAAGCGGCGTGCGCAGCTCGTCGTGATTGGGCCTCGTCTGACATACGTGACTAGCTGCGCAGCCGAGCGGCGCGTAGATGTTACGTCACCGTGCAAACAAAAGAAGACAATAGTGGGTCGCGCGTGTCCATAGTCCCTCTTAAGCGCGCGACTTTACTGACGACGAACTGGTACGGCATTATTGATATATAATATAGATAACAATGATAAATGAATAAATGTGTAATTACTGGGCATGGACGGCATTTCATCTTAGACCTCAGGATGACAACGCACCTGCAATATCAAGTGATTTTCCTTGTTATTGCAGGTGTCTATAGGCGGCGGTAACCGCTTACCACCAGGTGGGCCGTCAGCTTGTTTGTCATCTAGTTGTATAAAAAAAAATGTAAATAATGACATAGAATAAATTGTAAATACATACAATAAATAATGTGGGCATATATAATATGAATGTAGTAAGTAAGTGTTATATAGGCTGGTGATGATGATGATGATGAAGTAAGTGTTGGCTACAAACTCTTCAGTTTCATAATATTATTATAGTATAGATCCGAAATCGAAAATTGCTTAAGGACGCCAACCAGCGGGCTGGTAAGAGAAGAAAGGAAGTTAATGCGTAATTGCGTGTCGATCGACACGTTTTTAATGACGACTGGGAAGACAAGCACGTATGCTCTTATTAGAAGGGCACGTGAAGCGGAAGGTTAAATATGGTCAAATAACTCTTTAGCACTCTTTAAAGCCATTTCATCAACACATTTATTTGAATATTTAATGTCAAATAAAAACTTGTCAATATGTTTTATTCATCAAAAATGCTGCTAGTTTGCTCCGACCGGAAATTGTCGTCACATCATAAAAAGCTTCGTGTTTACTAAAGTTTGGAATAAAACGTTCAGGATATTAAAATGTCACTAGCGTTAAATTGTGAAGGTTTTTAAAATAGAATCGTCATTTACGCTATTTAGGTTTATTAACTATATAAACATTCCTAATAACAGCGAATTTTGTGTTAAACTAAACGCTGCCACTAAGAATATTTTTTGATTATATAGTAGCGTATTCTTTTCTATATATTCATTGTTCTCGACGTGACAAAGACATGAGATTACTAAAATAATAATTCAATGTATTATAAATTGGCTTACTTGACATTTCAAAAATCATTCTATTCCTTTTCAATTAGATTCGCTTCATACATAACACAAGTTTGGCAGAATGACAATAGATTGACACCAATTTCTGCTATTAAAATCGATGCCAGACTTGTAAGAACGATTAAAAATAATAAAATTAGTAAATTAATTAGATATTTGAAATATATAGATAGGTAGGGTTTTTATTTCTTTGTAGCCAATCATAAAATATGATCAACATTCTTTTAGAAATTTATTCTTTAGACCTAAATAGAACATTTAACAATGGATTTCAATTTACACTTGAACACAATGTCACATTCTCTAAAAAGCGCACCGACACAAAGAGTTTCACTGCACACATAAAAAACGTATTCACCCTGTGGAAATTTACCAGGCCTGGACAAGCTTCGATAGGTCACATAGGAAATATAAAAGTCAATGCATAGGACCTCCACTACTGCACAAATATTTATTTTACAGGTTTTTAGAATTTAAACTCACTATATGGAAACTGAGCTTATTCTTAATTTTATTTTAACATTTTTTACTTTTATCCTTGATTTTGAGACTATCAAGTGCACAAAGCCCATGTTCGTTGGGGAGTCTGCTCATATCAAGCGTAAAGGTGATATTATACGGTTCAATTTCGGTTCGATATTGCTTTCAATTGCATTGTTTCAATGGTATCTATATTGCTTTCAATTCCATTGTTTCGATGCTATTGACACGTCTAAATACATTTTAATTCGATTGTTAAGTGTTATTACAAGCTAAAATATTAAATAAGTTTCAATGCAATTGAATCAGTTTACTCGATTGAATTAACGATTGAAACGTGTAAGCACGACCATTGAATAATTACTTATTCCGCGTACGGCAACGAAGGAAGCGGGCGCATCTTCCGCTGCCAATTCTACCAGTGGATTGCTTTTTTATATATAAAACTAGCTGACAAACAATATGACGACCCACCAGTGATCTGCGGGCCAACCTAGTGGTAAGTAAGTGGCTACCGTCGCCTATAGTCACCTGCAATAACAAGGAATAAATCTCTTGTTATTGCAGGTGCGTTGTCATCCTGGGGCTTAGTATAAATGTATTCCATGCCCAGTAATTACTCTGCTTACCTACCAGACGACCCTTCATACGGGCCTAACACCTAGTAAAATGCTTGAGGCTCATTTTGGTCATTCTTGGCTAAACGTGGCCGCCAACCGAGATTTTTTCCTTTATTTTTTAACAGACGTAATTTTAATTAAACCGATTCAGTACTTTGGATTCTAAATCAAAATACCCTTCTAGCTTTGACTCTAAATATACTTATATCACTAAATATTATGAAAGAAAAATTAAATATATAATAAAAAATTATAATTGAAGAACTTTTCTCCTAAATAGGTATGTTTTGGAGTCGGTGCTTAGCATATTAGCACCAACTTTTTAAAAAAAAAGTGTTTTAAAGGTGATTTTGAGTTTTATTTAAAAATTTTTTTTACAGATTCATTAAATTATCACCCTGCCTGCACGTACGCTTTGCGCGACTTTTAAATGGAATTGCTTTTAATTTGGTCGAATCGTGTAATATGGCCTTAACATACCAGTTAAAAAATGACTGTTATTAGAACGGATTAAGGTGCCCACAAAGTTCAAAGTTTTACGCTTGATCTGCCGTTGCGTGTCAATACACGCAACGGCAGATCAAGCGTAAAAATTTGACCTGCCTGCCATAAATCAATATTTATGGCAGGCCGTGTGCATTTTAATATTGATTCCTGTATGATTCATTAAATTAGACAATCAAAAATTGTTTTTAAAGTAGTAATTATGGGTATAAAAACTTTTTCAATTTCATTGTCATCGAAACCTTTCGGTATCTACATGAACCCTTACAGCAATGAATTTGTACACTGCTAACACTACATAGGTGTAAAAACATTCGGATTTAATAATTGGAATAATAAAACAATTAAAATATTATGCTTTTTTTAATTACCTATATGTAGTCAAATAGAAGATTGCTTTCTTTGATCTTTTGATTTATTGCTTTAATTTCTCTAAAAAAGCAATTAAAAATGAGGTCTCAAAATCATGGTTATTTTGAAAGGGTAGATATAGAAAAACTTGCAAAGAAAAAACTTTTTGGTATTTTAGCAGATGAGCGTTTGATTTGACATATTTTTTATTTTGATTTTGTTAGGTATCTAAAAATATAAATAGTCAAAATCAAAATGAGATACAACATCTGAGCTACAGCTGAGCTGGATCTTTTTTTTAAAGATGCTTGTAAGATAAAATAAGCATAAATGATCAACTACTTCCATCTTCAATTGAGCTTTGGAGATATTGGAAGTGGATTCGGTATCACCCTCGAACACTTTGTGCATCTTTTTCTTGGATATCCACTTCTTAAGAGTTCACTATTTCTGCAAACTCTTCGTCTGATGCCAGTGCGTCTTTTAAATCTTTGTCCCTCAAATGATACGTATTCTGAAATATAAATAGCATAGATATATAATACTAATAAAACAGCATATAATAAGCACATAATAATAATTATAAAACATAAAAAGTTATACACGTCCAATGTAAATCAGTTGCCCAACTATGACTATAACGGTCACAAAACACCGGGTTGCCAATGTATCTCGGGACCGGCATTCCCGAACAAACTTTTCCCTCGTGTTCGAGGACTACTGTTGATTTACGAGAATATACGGAACCTCGAAGCACTACGTTAAAAACAAAACAATAGGCACAAAATTCTGTTACCTGGGTGTAAATCATCTTAGTATTTAGCATTTTTAGTATTTAGCCTTTAAGGGTTAAAAACAAAACAAAGATACCAATTTTATCGAGTACTGCAAGGTGCAGTATTTGAATATCAAAATATTCACAGCACAGTTCTGTTCATATATAATTTTCTCATTCGCATTTGTAAATAATTTGTAAGTTCGTATATTGATACGTGAATTTCAACGGTATTAAAAATTCATTAGACCGCTATTTTGCGTGTTACCTTTTTCATGTTAATCAATCGACCTGCCCGCTTGTCACTCAACATCAATTACACGGTACACACGGTAGGTTAAATATTTACTTATATGTACTACATGCTAGGTTAGCCCTTGAGATATTGATTTCAGAGTTAGAAGAGAATGCTTATGCCATAGACCTGAGTATACAATGAACCCTAAGGATGCTTCGCCGACGAATTTGTTGTCGATGATCGTTTGACCGACAAATCCAAAGTCAATTCTACAATAACAAATAAAATACACAAAAAAATTATCGACGAAGCGATTCATACCTAGATAATCACTCTCTAACTATAAAAGACTATTGAGTAAGGCCATAAGTAGAAAATGTATACGAAATTTTGGCAAATCGAAAACGAATTATGATAATTGTATTGTAAAGCCAAAATAGAACGAGAAAATGACATACTTGGTACTGAAATTCTAAATACACTTTTAAATATTATAGAATTAACTACAAACAAAATTATAAAAGAAGACGTAAGTAGATATAATTAAGCTTTCGTGAAATTTCCTTTGAATAAAAGTCTTTAAACATCTCGATTATATTTCACTTATTTAACAATACGTAACTAGTTTGAATAAAGAAACTGGAGAGCTTTGCTAATTAGGGCCCCTTCATTGTTTGATTGTATCAAGTGGAAAATAAAATACGAGTTTCATTTAAAATCAAGAGACAACATTGCAATTCAATTTAATGGACTGAACTCAGACAATCCTTTAATTAAGCAAAGCTACGGAAATCCGGAACACCTGTGTTGCATTCCAATTTATTTCATAAGCTTCATGTCATAGGAGCACTCTATTTTAGACAGGGCCGAATTCACATGAGGACACACGAGTAATAAAACTACACTTCCATTCACTACGTACGTACGTTAGCTTATATTCGAGAGCTCGCTGACGCAGTGGTGTTAGCGGACTGGTGAAGCCATTGGTCCTGGTTGTAACTGCAACTGCTTTCACCCACCTACCCGTATCGGGCCAGTGTGGTGGCCCGATACTTCTCGTGTGTTTCCTCCGTGTAGGAAGGCTTTTGCCTGGCAGTGGGACGTGTATAAGCTCTTGTTGCTTGAAGCTGTCACACGTAGGTACATAAACTCAAACTAAAAATATTAAATCATCATTACCAGCATATATACGTCCCACTGCTGCGCTCAGGCCTTCCTACATGAGGAGTTTGGACCATAACACCACCACGCCGGCCCAATCTGAGTTAGTGGGTTAAAGCGAAAAAATAATTAATCCTCAGCAATAAATCATTTGTGTAGTCCAAATACCAATGTAAACCAAGATGGACAGAATCGTGAAAGGTAAAGTTTACATACGGAAGCAAACGAATCGTAATATACTATACCTATGTTTTAATTGACATTTAATGAAAGGGATTCTACTACAAGGTAATAAACACATTAAGCTACGACATCGTGTTGATGTTTGAAAAATTTATAAACACGAATCTATTTTTCCTGTCAAGCTACACATACCCAGACAAAGTTGGTTTTTAATTGTCATAATGCAGCCGGGAGTCTTATGCGACTTTACAAATCACATTGTGAATTAAGAGCGTTTACGCCGCACGGCTTTTTATACAAACTTTCAAGTCGAAAATATTGGAAATAAACAGACCGAATCTAATTAGATTTTACATACGGAAGCAAGTCAGGTAGTATAAATAGTTATCAGATATCTTTTCGTAAAACGCTATTAAGAATGCTTACGTCGCGTGGTTTTTAATAGGGAGGTACAAACTTTTAAGTCGAAAATATTGGAACCGAATCTAATAAGATTTTACGTGAATTAGCAAGTCAGGATATACAAATTAGTTGTAAGAGGATTTTTCGAAAAGTCTAATAATGATTGAGAAACAGCATTTTTAGGTTTACATACAAACGAAAAATAGAAAATAAATTATTTGTTATAAGAGAATTTGAAAATGCTCTTATAATTAAACTAGCCTGACTTGCTTATGAATTTGAAGCCTTATTAGATTCGGTTTGTAAATTTCCAATATTTTCGACTTGAAACTTTGTTTAGAAGCCCCCAGGCGTAAACCCCCTTAAATTCGTTTTACGAAAAGACCTCTGAAAACTATTGAGAATACCTAAATTGCTTATTCAAGTAAAGTCCTATTAGATTCTGTTTGCTGACTTGCAATATTTTCGCCTTGAAATTTTTATATAAAACCGGTTGGCGTAAGCCCCCTTAACAGCCGCCGTAATATGAGCTTTTACCTTAATTATTCTTGATTGATTCGTAAAATACGATCAGGATTATGATAAAAACCTCAAAACACAAACTCCTGAAACCAGCCCCGTGGTCATGGTTGAAATCTCGTTTCAGCAATGCAATTTAGAGACACACCGCAATATCGAGGTCCACCTGGGATTACGTTACCGCAGAGAGGTCAATCTGGTCCATAGTCGGCTTGGACACAGGATAGGAAACAAACCATACCTTTGACGTATTCGTCCATTACCCATTTTATGATGAAACTAATGTTTTGGAGCTAAAATCTCAGTTTATTGCTGCTAAAATAATGTTGGAAGCACGAATGTTAAAGGGACATTTTCGCCATTTACTTAGACTTTAAAGAAATCTTTGTTTAAAATAGCTAGATGTAGGTAATGTTTGTCGTCCGTGTTAACAATCAGGCAAAACGAATTTTTCGCCTTTTTCTGCAGTGAACTAAGTTTTAGAAGTAAAATCCACTTGCTGCTTTTAAGTGGACATTTTAAAACCTGAAATTGGTATGAAGAGTTTATATGATCTATTCTGATGTATCTGATGTATTTTCCTATTCGGAAGCAACTTGGAAATGAGAGCCAAAAGATTATGGACTCCGTACCTATAGCGATATTTTTTTTCAACCCGCTTCAAAACCACAAAATAGCTTAATTCACAATTATACACTTTGTAATGTTGTATTTCTACGGTGAGTAAGGTCATCAGAGCTCCTCGATGAATCGTTGTTTGGGCTAGGGGGTCTTGTCTCGTATGCTTTCGACAAACAGCTACCGAGTAAGCAATACGTTAGTGTAATAGTTAGTAGGTATAGCAAAGTGTCTAAAGGCTATTGTAACGGCGCGATTATATCGGTTTAATTATTCGGTTCATTTATTTAATGAGAAATAAGTACATGTCTTTCTATATCGACCGATGACCGGCTGGACGAGTGGTATGTACCCCTTGCTATACAGGTTACTCGGTTAGGCGCCCCGGGTTCAAATCCCGGTAAGACCCTGTTTATAAGATGAGTACACGCATTTGTTCACGAGTCCTGGATGTTTATATGTTCATTTGGTATATTTCTAATATTTACATACATATGATTATCAATATTTCCCGTTATCCAGTATCCATAATTCAAGCTCTGAATAAAGCTTACTTTGGGCTAGATAATAGATGTGATTATATGAATAATATTTATTTATATAAAACATAGTTACCTATACCATATTCGAAAAATAGTATTAACTTTTAAGAAAAATTCCTAATCTTATCGACATCAAAACCCCTAAACATTGAAGGAATTGAAAACATTTTTGTATTAATAACTTTTTACTTCAATAAATGTTGTCGCAATATAACACAAAACGAAACCGCACACAAGGAACTTTCTCGTAACATTACTACGGAACTTATTTAGTATGCTCTTTGTTTTTCTCATACACAAAGCATATCGTGAACTGACAACGCGTTTATATCAAAATTCTATGCTAGCGGCCTACTACAGAAAGAATTAATAATTTACAACAGACAACGCGAACTAATAATAAAGTTGGCACTTAACCCCTGAAAATTATGAATGATAAATATGGTAGCATAATTTTATGGTACCGTAGACTCCCAATAACGACCAGACGCTGTTATTTTACAATTTAGGTAGTTTTGAATGTAAAATATCATTAAAATGTCACTTTTGCTCAATAATAATGAGTATTATAATTTTTCATACAAAATATCAGTTATAAGCATTCAGCAAATTTTAAAAAACTAATAGTGCGAATTCTGAAGTGTAATTTTTTATTTTTTATTTTTTTTTAAAGTTCCGTATCCAAAATGTAAAACGGAACCCTATTTCTAAAACTCCGCTGTCCGTCCGTCCATCTGTCACCAGTCTGTATCTCATGAACAATGATAGTTTGATAGTTAAAATTTCCTCAGATCATGTATTTTTGTTGCCGCTATAACAATAAATACTAATAATCAGTATAAAAAAAATTAAGGGGCCTGCCCATACAACAAACGTGATGTTTTTGCTTGTTTTTGCTCTATATGCACAGCAACAGGTAAAAGCTTGTTTATAGATAATGGTATAGAGTCCTTCATGCGCGAGTCCGACTCGGACTTGGCCGGTTTTTTTAAAATACGGAAACTTGTATAAATATGAAATATTAAATAATGTTCATAAATTAATTTTAATTATATACAACTGATACTACGTAGGCACCTTTGTGGTATGTATTTTCATGAAAACCTATTCACGTATAATTTGAAAACGTTTTTTTATCTATCGCTTATCGTAAAGATTAAAATTTGAACTTTGTGCACACGAGATCCTATTAATTACTTTCAGACTCGTTACTTTTGAAAATAGGTTTTGTAATAATCATTCTTGATATTCAAACAGTAGATCCGTGGTATCAAATATGTAATATTTTTATTAATAGGATAAAACAATGCACATCCAATTATTACAATTATTATAAATGCGAAAGTAGCTCCGTCCTTTTTACGCTTTAAACACTGAACTTATTTAGATGAAAATTGGTGTACAGACAGTTTGACAATTGATACTTTTTGGAACCATAGCCGACATCCACGAAGGTGGACTCGTAAATAAAAGTTCACTACAGTGTAATGAAATTCTAAAAAGTGAAATTAAAAACAAAAAGTGTATCAAAATAAAAAGATTTTACGTAATCAACACCTGCAAAAGTAATGTAGGTCGGACTTAACTTATGCCACATTTAATTGTGCACGTACAAAATTTTGTACAAAAGCTAAAATTCGTACTAGGCACTGTAAACGTTGAATAAATCATACGCGTGCACAAACAACTGTTCATTTGTAAGGATTACACACATTGCTGCTCCTAAAAATAATAATACACGCCTCTCTCTAGTTAGGGTTGAAAATGAGATTACTTAATCCTGTAAAAATTGCAAAGTCAAATACTTACATGAAAATTATAATCCGGAATAGTCAAAAAGCTAATCTTGTGAACTTGATAAGCAAAATAATTAGAAAACTCAAAAAGCGGTGCACAACAATATAAAGAAAAATATTATCATTATTATTATTATATATCGTTCTGCTAAAAGCACTGTACAAATGTGTTAGTTTTAACCTTTCGTTATTTACCAGTCTGCCTCCGCTAATATGGTAAGTACCCGCTTCACGTATTATTTACTGAAATTGTATTATTATACAAAATAGATAGCTCTACGGGTACCTACGCATATAATACTCACGTTCTTGGCACATCGACCGCAATACTACAAGCACACAAGGAATATTCAAACATTACGGCCTACAACGCTGCTGTAGTTTCTACAAAAATCAGGGAAACCAAAAATACAAACAAAGATTATTAAATATCTACTATAAGAAGAAATACAGGTAGAGGGCTAAGACGTCATCAACTACGCCATGACGTCAACACTACGCCGTAGTCATTCCAGTGCTACGCAAGGGTGGAGATGTTACGCGAGGGTGGAGATGCTAAGGAAACTTTCTCCCACGTACGCTTAGGTTGTGGAATGACCTCCCTGCAGAGGTTTTCTCGAACGAGTACAGCATGGGGTTCTACAAAAAAAAAACATACAGACGAATTGATAACCTCCTCCATTTTTTGAAGTCGGTTAAAAAGGGTTTGAAGAAGTTTTTACAGGGTCAGCAACGCGCAAGTGATACCACTGGTGTTGCAAGCGTCCATAGGCTACGGTAACCGCTTACCATCAGGTGGACCGTATGCTCGATTACCACCTTAGTGGTATAAAAAAAAAGATGCGGGGAAGGAAGATAGTTCTGATTAAGCCATTGTTGAGAACACACGACATATAGTCTACAATAAAACAAGTTCTAATAAATCACAGTTTGTCTCATTTCTGAACTCTAACACTACAAAGGAATCGTATGGTGATGTAAATGTATCATGATATACAGTTGGAATTACTAAAAAGTTGTAGCTAATCTTATTTTTGAGTCTGGTGAATGAATTTATGCAAAAATTTAAATTTAACATGGCCGTTTAGTTGTTCTTGTAGGCAACTGGCAAAAAAAATATAGAATATATATTCTTAATTTTGAAATTGCGAAAGGAACCGCAAAGGTTACCCCGGAGGTTTGCCCGGATTGCGAAAGGTCGCGGGTTCGATTCCTGCCTCAGGACGTGAAATTTTTCTAGTTTTATTATATTTTAATTACTAAATAATTTTTCAAACATTTATAATAATGTTAATATCAAAAATTAAGAATATTTGAAAGCACTGCCCCAACTTAACCGAATCGTAGGAATTTGTGAAAATACTCGTTTCGGATGTTGAAATAGAATATTTCGACATTGTAGGGTGGACGTTAGCTCATAAACGCAAATACAGATAGACTATATTATGAAGTTCAGTTTCGGCGTTTCATGACTACTTATCGGCTCAATTGCTACTTGACAAAAGGGTTTTACTAACTTTCTCTGATTCAATTGATTTCAAATTTGGTTTACTGATACTTTGGTGGTATTTCTAAGACATGCTAACCTTGAGCTGATCCTTTACCATTAAATAGTCTGCGGGATGCTCAATTATTCAGAAACTTAACGCAAATACAGCGTGTTTAGGCACATAAGAATAGTCTCAATGAGCCACAGATAGACTAGAAGAATTTCACAGGGATATCCCAAGTCCTGGGTGGCTCAGTGGTCAGAGCAGTCGACCGGATTGCGAAAGGTCGCGGGTTCGATTCCTGGCAGGCTGCCTTGCTGTAATCTATCTTCATGCCAAATTTTATATTAATCGGTTTTTAGCCTATGAGAGAAAACGAAACAAACAGACAGAAATACATACTTTTGCTGTTATATACGGAACCTATGGAATATACCTCTGAAAGTCTGGTGAAATTTATTTATATTTTGCCGTTTTAGTGTTTTGAAATCGGATTTTAATTTTGGTCATCTGTTTAATAATTGGGTTTAAAATTAAAACAATATCAACTCCGTACATTTGCAATATTAGAGGATCCCCGGCGCGAGAACGGTCTAATATTATAATATTCTTTTATTTCAGGGCAAACATTTTAATGAACTGAAAGCCCCACCCAAGCATACACCTTTTCTGAAAATTAATCCCAAGCCAAAACAATGAGTAATATCATAATTGCAGAGATTTTTATCGTAAGATTAATGAACACCTTATATAGTGATAAAATACACTTAGCTTTTTTAAAAATAATTATTACTGAATTTGAATTAAGTAGAATGGTTATTTTTTTCATTGATCTATTGTTTGCTACCAAAATATAATATTTTATGCTACCATGCTATCAAACCTTTTAATCTTCTTTTGTGATATGTTCATTTATTTAAGCCATTAGTAAATTCCATCAAGAATACGTGGCTATATTTAAGGGAGCCATTAAAAACGCTTTATATAAATAGCAGTCTCACTGGCCAAATTTATTCTTGCTTCAGCTGTCAACAAGAAACAGTAAATGCAAGACGAGAAGTCTAAGTTTGTCGAACGCGTAATTGTATTATGCAAACGAATACAATATGCATGCCGAAACTTAACAGTCCACGGACCAAGCTATGTTGTTCGAAAAGATATTCACATCGCGTACAGAATTATATACTTCTTCGTTTACGTCCAAATATGTGTTTCGGCGTATTCAACAATTCGAAGGTATTATACCCATTATAATGATAATAAAATAAGGTTTACAACTCGAACAGACTACTTAGACTGGAATACAACTTTTCCCAGCGTAACAGTGTGCGAGGTAGCTAACATTGAGAAAATATGGATGCAGAGCGATAAATTAAAGGAAAACAGTAAGACGAAACTGGATCATTATATTAGAGATATTGCTTTCTTTGGCGGTACTTGCCACAGCTGTTTGTCTACATGCGAGGAAGAGCCCATTTGCACGTTGAATTATTCACACATAATATCTACCTTTAGAGCCGACTGTAAGGATATGTTCATGAGTTGTTCATGGAACGGTAAACCAATAAATTGTTGCAAAAACTTCAAACCAGTTCAGACAGAATACGGAAACTGCTATACAATTAACAACCTGCATACCCCAGACAGAGCTAATTACTATAGTGTGACGTCTTCAAACCAAAACAAAAGGGATACTCTTGAAATTATGTTATTCCATGACTATGAGGCTTTTGTACATGCTCCTGAAGATGTACCGTTTTGGAATATGGAATATGATAGACGAATCGTGGTTGTGTACGGATCACAAGCCTTAGTAACATTCTCTATAATGGATATAATAAATGAACCTGAGGTTTCTTCCACTTCTCCAGAAGTCAGACAATGTAGATTTGTAGACGAGGTGCCTATTGACTACTTGGCTTATAATAAATATAGTTACTCGGTCTGCATCACTGAATGTCGTATCAAAGCGCAGTTAGAGCTATGTAACTGCACGCATCATTTATCGCCCCTAAACTATAAGGACAAATACTGCGACCTCCAAGGCCTAAAGTGCCTAACAAAATATTATAAGACTCTAAGCAAACTCAAAGTACCCGGAACAAATGAATCTGGATTGGATTGCAACTGTTACCCTTCTTGCACGGAACCAGATTATAATATCATTTCTAAGAAAGTGATTAGTCCACAAAGAGAAGTGAAAACTGGTGCAACAAGATTTATTTTAAGCAACAGGCCTTATGAACGTCTTTCGAGACAGGTAGCGCGAACACCTTTGGATTTGGTTGTGGCGATGGGAAATTGTTTTGGTTTATACTTTGGAGGGTCCTTGCTATCAATTGTTGAAATAATTTATTATATGTGCTTTAAAAACTGGAAAAATGATAAAAACAAGGAATGATTAAGCATTAGTTGATGTCAATAAGGGCACCTAATGTATTATTTTTTGTTTTGTTGTCTTTGATCGTGTCCTTGTATAGATAGTAATACGTATTTGATTTATTTATGGATTGAATCGGTCAAAATAAATCAATCACTGAAATATTTATTATTATTCAGCTATAAACAATTAAATATTAACGTATTAATAGACTTTGGTGAATAGGTACCTACACTCTGGCAAGTTTGGGAAAGAGTCAATCACCAAGTTCCACTAGGAAAACAAAGTTCGCAATTGAATTAACTAAGAAATTTATCACAGCTGTGGGGAAACACGTCCTTCGAGTTGGAGAAGTCCATTTCGAACTTACCGCAGATCAAGTCTAACTCAATTTGTAGCGCGATTTGTTTCACATATGAATAATAAAAATACCTAGCCTTGTAGGTTTTATGTTTACTTAGAACACAATTGACTAGAATTGATTGATTGGAGTTGTTTATAAAAATATATATTCTTTAGTAGTGACAGATTTTTTTTTTTAATTAAATGGCACATAAACATAATGGAAAGGTGAAGCTCGCAGATAGCCGCTAGATGCATATAGCGCGGGACCGATTGTCTCGTGTCAATCTTCAAGAGAGGTCTTTGTCAATAGTGGACACCGATTTTCGGATGAAATAATGATGATGATGAAGAAGGAACCTTGATCTAAACTCATTTATATTGGCGTACACTTACCATAATAGCGTACTGCAATGATACACCTAAACGTAAGCATGTATCATACAAGTTAGACGTTTGTGAAACTAAATAAAAAATAAAATATTGCTGACTTCACATCCCAATTCTTTTATTAACATTTTATAGTAGGTTTTCTTCATAAATTTATCAAAATCATCGTCATTTCATTCTACCGAGATACTCCCCCCACTGCTGGACCCACGCATACGTGACGTTGCCATAATTCAGTGTATACTCTGTGCTTACTGGCTACTCTTAGGTGGTGGGTGCGCACCCACAGATCATAGAAAGTACGCACCGCAGGTCGGTGAAGAATACGTAATAAGTGAAGTTCAGGGTACATTAAAATTTGTACCCCACCAGTGAAGTTACGTAGGTGACTTTAATTTTATAAATTTTTTATTTTCAGGCAGTTTTGTTCACTATAAGTATTTTTAGACCCCAATTCCAGCTAGAAGGCGAATAATACCTTTTCTTGCATGTAAATAATACGTTTGGGTAGGCCCAGGCCATTTTGCTACGAATTATTTTTGCCTCCTATAACTATCTAGAAATGGATAGAGTTTAGAAATCGACACATAGCTGGCAAAGCTGCGAACAAGTGACAACTTACATAAAATAAGAATAAAATGAGATATTAATATATCTCTCTGACGCTTTCGAATTGTCATAAGATAATCAGGGATAGGTATATGTCTACGCTTGCTATTTTAGCCAGGTTTCTGTACTTTAGTTATTGTTCTGAGGAAGAGACATTTATTTTGTTCAGTTTTCACTATAAAGAAACGGCAAAGGGTGTAGCCCATGCAACGATGTCTTAAGTATTTTCTGTACATATAATAATATCTGAAATCATTGCATCGAAATGCGGGTGTAACATATTTCAATGCTTCTTGGTTGATTTTCGCCAAACAAGTGATGACAGGCTACTTCGATGAGGTGAATAGCAACGATAAAATTCTTAAGTCTTTCACACCAAATTAACTTTCATTAATTCTTAACATACTTTATACTATCAGTAATACAAACCTTGACCAACACCATTAGATAGCAATAATAAATCCTAATGTGTACACAATTAACTCAGTGGTTATTGATTAAGTAAGCGAAAAAATATCGCCATTGGTAGCCTAAATATACCAGCCGGCTATTTTACCTGTTAAAGTTTTCAAATCTTATTGGCTAGCACTACAGACTACGATTTTTTTTCTCGCTAAGGTAAATTGATTTTTCTCGTATAGGTAGGTAAAGGCTCACATTACAAGGTAATTGAATTTGTATCACAATATCGATTATCCTCCTGTTTATTCATATAAGAACGGATTACCATCGCATAATATACCACAAAAGCTAACGCTCCGGTGACGATGTAAATTAGAGTCTATGTTGTTAGCCGGTTATTTTGTTAAAGAAAACTTATGCTTCTGCTTTAAATAAATTAAGTTAGTTTAATAGCACACGGTTTTTATTTAATTATGTATAAGTACTTCACTATAATTCTTACCAAATCCGTAGAGGTGAATTAAATGCAATGTAATTAAAATATAATAAAACTAGAAAAATTTCACGTCCTGAGGCAGGAAACGAACCCGCGACCTTTCGCAATCCGGGCGACTGCTCTGACCACTGAGCCACCCAGGACTTGGGATATCCCTGTGAAATTCTTCTAGTCCATCCGTATTCGCGTTTATTAGCTAACGTCCACCCTACAATGTCGAAATATTCAATTTCAACATCCGGAACGAGTATTTTTACAAATACCTGCGATTCGGTTAAGTTGGGGCAGTGCTTTCAAATATTCTTAATTTTTGATTTTAACATTATTAGAAATGTTTGAAAAATTACTTTGACGTGAAATTTTTCTAGTTTTATTATATTTTAATTACTAAGTAATTTTTCAAACATTTATAATAATGTTAAAATCAAAAATTAAGAATAAATGCAATGTTTTTCTTTCTGCAATTAAGTAGCATGTAAGTTTTAGAGTACCTACTCAGAGCAAATGGCCAGAAGCGAAGTAAAATTATTAATTGGGGACTACTATAGGTAAGTACATTATTTCTATGATCGGAGGTAAGTACACTAAATGTAACTGTACTGCCTTAAATCTTTATGTCAATATATAAACAAACCATAATATAAATACACTTACATTGTTCTATCAGTTTCATACTCGATTATGAATTATTTAAAAGTTAGCAAAACTTACCTTAATTTAGTTGATACAGACAACCGCGCCACAAAGAATATTTAGTGTTATAGTATAAAAAGATAATTGAAAGTTTGATCGTAAGTACGAAGTCGTGGTGTTCCTACCAACTACGAGAATATTTCGGTGATGACGGTTCAAACTATAAAACTTGAAGTACATGGTTGACTCCTGGCTGGCATGGTTAAGAGAAACGATGTCCTCAGAGTTTGCCAAAATGGGATCTAGCGTTATTAAAAACCTAGGAATATCCCTGTGCATACCATCGATCTTTGGAGTGAGGCCATTGTTTGTCGCAGCAAAGTTCTTAGAGTATCTTTTAATACTTCTAAGGCTTCTGTTAGATCTTTTTATTTCACGCCGACTTTTCGGCGCTACTGCATGCGCCTTGATCACAGGTAGACTGCTGAAACCACATTTAGATCTCATGAAACTATAAAAAGCTATTTTTGGTTTCTTCAGGGAACTCTCACTAAAAGTAGTTTTAAGGGATTACTAGCTAAACTGCATAATAGATGTTAGAGTGCCTCTAGGATCAGTTCTATCAACTCTCTTGTTTTTTTATAAACTTAATCTCATTTAGGTCCGGTATGTTATATTCCGACTGGATAGTTGGAATAGGAATCCATTAAAATTTACGCAAAATTTGTGCATCTAGTCAATTAGTGCAACAACTGTCCATCCTTATCTGGAACGTAATTTGGACCTATTTAAGGTCAGAGGTCGTATAACTAAGCATGTACCGTAGTGGCAACATGATTGTGCTTGAATAATTGGCTATTTATTCATCAAAATTGAAATCATCTTGTGTACCGTAGAAATTATACCATTATGGCTTTTTAAGTTTAAAACTACTTGAATGATTAGAAAAACGTTTAACTGTTTACTCTTACTTGTTTTAACACTCCAATCATCTACACAAATTGCTTTATTAATATCATATGTGTGCCCTCCCCGCCTGTCAATATTTCCCCGAACGTGACAACTTAAAGCTCTTCGAGATTAAAACGTAAAAGCACCTGTACCTGTGCAGTCATAGACAAGAGATTGTAGCCAAATACTTGTGTATCGGCGCTAATTATAAATTCTAGGAATACATACAAATCGCTTTGCCTAGGAAAGCCCACATTGGCTTACGGGCGCGGTATTAAACTAGCATTTTAATTAGCAAGTTAGGTGGTTTTAACGTCGTTAAAATTAAATTCAAAATAAGGTGAGCAAATAAAGCAACTGGATAACCTTAACTGACACCTACGCTTTCAGTCTGTTACTTTTCAACTAGAAGGTATATAAAAGAGGAAATTATTTTACAAATAAGTAATAGTATAGGTACTAGGAGTTTGAACTACAGTGTGAGTCTTCCATAAATCGAGTCTAAAGCGAGTAACTTATGGATGTGAACTTTCTTTAGTTTATTTCGTGAAGTTTTCATAAATCCAATATATATTCTATGACTGGTAATAACATGACTGGTAACTGGTTAAATTTAAAAAGTCGAATACAATATTTACCAGCGACTTCTGAAATTGATGCTTTCAAATTATGTTACATTTTGTACCTATGCTTGGTAAATAAATAAGCAAATCTCACTTATCACCAGTTGATGTCAAGTTCAGATGCTTGATTTTTCTGTAGAATTCGGTCAACTCTAAATTGGTACAGTCGAACTCATAAGTAGCTTAACATTTTAGTGACACGTCAACAACGATAGCGTTCATATTCGAAGCATCTAGGTATATGCTAGTGCACTGTAGGGTGTGGTACTGAAGAGTTAAGCTACTTTTACAGTTTGTAGACCAATTATCATTTTTGATACCAATTATTATTGCCTACTTTCGCACTTCGTTAAGTTTTCGATTGTTTCAAGCAATCGGTAGCACCATGCCTACTTCCTGGAATCTTCATACATAAGATAGCACTTGGCCTACTTTTTTACTTCTATCGCAGTTGTATCGCAATTTTCCAACTTTTGGAGAAATGCAATCTCTTTATAGCGTAATGCCTACCTTAGTACAGTTGTATTCAAAGGGCATAAATTAATTTTAATAAATATAGGTTTACCTACAAGTTACACTCAAGATAAGTAGTTTTCCTCTTTCGAAGGTTCTTCTGTCTAAAATAAAATAATGTTACTTTTGACTGCTTCTGTCTTTTAATTATTGACGTTGAAATAATTTGCTATAAAGTGAAAATGAATAATAATTTTATTAGATACATTTATTCAAAACAGTGATGTCGTTTTTGTTAAAAACACAAAGGTAAATATAGGTCAGTACCTACAGTAAATTGTCAATATTGTCATTATATTTATATCTCACACTCAATCGAAATATAGTTTGTATGTAGCTGGATCAACGCCTGAAGTACCAGGCTACCATATCTATATAGGAGATGTTTAGCTTACTGTTCATTTTATTTATATAATAATCGTTTCACACTTCGCGGTATAATAAAATCTCCGAGAGAAAAATTCCAATAAATAACCTCTGATATAAGAGAAAAATCCAATAAATAACCTCTGATATACTTATGGTAGCCTGGTACTTCAGATTGGAAATATACATTTATCATACAAAAAAAATACTTCACAAAATAATAATTACTTCAGTTTTTGATTGTACACTTCGTAGGCAACTTGCTATTATATGAACGCACTTTTGATAAAGTAGGCAAACTATGACTAAATACATTATCAAAAAAAATATTGGTCAAGTTGCGATTATATGCATAATGCGATCTTATATATGAAGATTCCATAAAGTTGGCATATCTCTGTGCCAATTTTCATGTAGATCCAATAAGCCAATCTGGTGTGATTGGGTAACAAACAACCATTCATCCAAACTTTTAGATTTAAAATATCAGGAGGTTTATCGACCTAAAATATAAAAATATTATGTTTTAGGTTGATAACACCTATGTGACTTGGTATGTAATTATACTGTACGAGCTAAATATTTTCTCATCTATCTATGTTTCAATCGTTTATTTATCTATGTTTCATAACTTTCTATTCTATAGGTAATAAACAAATAGTAATGTGTTTGTTTGTTCCCTATGCACTCCGAAACCATTGATCAGATTGTGATAAAAACTTTGGTAGGGTATTTTGGAGACACCTCCAAAAGTTCTTAGGTTATAAGATTTTTTAAAAAAAATCTCTTTATCATTAAACCTAACAGTTTTCTCTTTACAGGCATTGCAAAGCATGCCGGGTGCAGCTAGTTGTCTATAAGCATAAACATGTCTCAATCAAAAAAAAAATATTATTTACTTTATTGGTATCTTTATTTTCGCCACAGGTTAGAGGCACAAAAGATCTAAATGGGTCAAATTGCACTGTGACTTGGTCATGGGTCCACAATAATAAGATAAGATGCCTTCTTTCAAGTTCACCACCATGAGTAAAATGTTAGAAAGTTTCTATTGTCTCTAAATCAAGTTATGCAATTCACTCCAGAAGATTCTGAATTTTTGAAGACGGCGTTCAGGATCAGTTTACATTATTAGGTAGACATAGATTAATCACATAATCTTTGAGTAGGATGCTTATAAAACTGGTAAATAAGGTAAATAACAATAGGAGCCTTTGTTTTGTCACTTCGGAAATGATCAATATACATATAATAATATGCAATATTTAATAGTAGGTTGTAAGAGTAAAGATATACGTGACTTTTTTTTTAAAATATTGCGTTCTTATAACTAAACACCTTGCACTTGGACTGGCCCCAGAGTGCCCCAGACTGGCCATTGGTTTTCACACTAAATAACTTTTGTTTACATCTAAATCTGACTCACTTCTCACACAACAACACATTCACAGATAGGGTATTGGCCTATTATTTTTATATCCTCGTATTCTAATAAGTTCGTCGTTCGTCAACTACATATACAAGCGCACAAAATTACTGCAAACCTCCTTTTACGCTTTTAATTCAAAGATAATTTTTAAGTAAGAGTTTACAAGAGACCATATTGCTATGATTAATGCGTACCATTGATACTTTTTTATAAACCTAGGTGACAAGCAAGCTGACGGCTCACCTGGTGGTAAGTGGTCACCACCAAAATAACAAGGAAAAAATCCCTTGGTATTGCAAGTGTGTTGTCAATATCTTGAGGTTTATAATGAAATGCCTTCCATGTCCAGGACTGGTCTTGGAATCAAACTACCTTTTCCTTCAATCCGAAACACGAAGAACAGTTTTCGGGTCAAAATACGAAAGCCAGTGGTAGTTCCTATCCAGACGACCTTACATAAGGGCCTTTTATTTAGAACTTAACGATTAATAAGTCTTTTTGGAGTAATGTGTAATGTTTAAATTGAATGAGACTATTTTGTTGTGTTGAAGACAACGGAAAAAAAGAACACAGTGTTGAAAATGATTAAGTACTGTAATTTTGTAAAAGTTTGCTGAGTAACTAGTATTAGTAACATTGTTGTGTTATGCACTTCCAACTTTAAGTACCTGTACAATGTCTCAGTTAGAGTGAATGACCACTCCGTCTGTTACAGCTAGAATATTTTTAGGATCTAAAAAAATGGATTTGGTAGCTTAGAATAGAGCTGCGCTTCAATGTCGATTTTAATTTAATCAAAAATAATTAATTTTTCAGCATGTACTAATGTCATACTACAGTTGTCATACATTAATAATAATAATAATAATAATATTTATACACTCACACCTATTATCTAGCCCAAAGTAAGCATCATTAAGAGCTTGTGTTATGGATACCAGATAACGGAGAAATAATGATAATAATATGTATATAAATATTAGAAATATACTAAATAAACATATAAACATCCATGACTCGTAAACAAATGTTCGTACTCATCATACAAACATTTGTTCCTACCGGGATTCGAACCCGGGACCTCTTGACCGAGTAGCCTGGGGTACAGACCACTCGGCCAGGCGGTCGTCAGACGGCGACCGGCGGACTCATTTATACCCTTTTCACTTTATTTGTATTTTTGGTACATCCTGTATATTCTATTTATACCAATAGATGACAAACAAGCTGACGGCCCACCTGATGGTAAGCGGTTACCGCCGCCTATAGACACCTGCAATAACAAGGGAAAATAACTTGATATTGCAGGTGCGTTCTCATCCTGAGGCCTAAGATGAAATGCCGTCCATGCCCAGTAATTACACTGGCTACCTTTCCCTTCAATCCGAAACACAGCGAACTGTTTCACGGCTGAAATAAGAAATATAATCTGTTGTAAACCATTTCTATGAACTAATATGTTTTAATTTATTGTCGTATTGACGGCACCACCCTATTTATCACCAATCTAACGGAATTCGCGGTAAACTTGGATTTCAAATAAATTATGAGTCTTTCTTTGTTAGTAGGTAATCTATTCTGGTAGTTCTCTTTGTCAATGTCAAGTTAATGTATTTATTGTAATATAAATCGCTTCTGCCAGCCGTCTCCATTATTTCAGCCACTGTTTTATGTGTTATTTTTTATTCTGTTGTAAACCATATTCCTAGTGAAGTATGGTATTTATTTTAATATGAAACTGGTAACAAATATTTTAAGAAATGCTAAGACTTTATTTTTTATTACAGTTAGTTTAAATACTAATACATTTTATTGAATAATATGTATACTATTGCTAAAAGCTTTCAATTCAACTAACTGTTCTAACTTGTCGTCGAATCGATTAATATCATTATGAATTTTATTGTTCATGGATTATTATTTATGGACTTATAGATATCGAACTCACTAAAATAGCTCCTATTTTAGTGAGTTCGACATCCATAAGTAACACTTGTTAGTAATTTGTGAAGTAGTTACCCGAAAATCAGATACATTAGATATTCTACTGTTCAGGGAACGCCAATCAGTTGGTAAAGGACAATTTAATGTGAACAATCGTAAAAGCAAAATTAATAATTACCTAAAGGCCTGGTTTACTGAAAAAGTTAAAAGCCTTACATTAGATTCCTTAAGATAATGCACTAAAGAGTTAGTTACATGGAAAATCAATAAATTTTTAACTGTTTTAATGACATAGAGAGAACCTTACTTTCAATATTACAATTGTAACGTAACATAATCCTCCAAATAAATTGTAATAATTATTATCATTAAATCATTGTGTAAATACTTAAAAAAATGTAAAAATAATTAATCTCAATTGATTGTGTTAGAGCTGTGACCTGAAGTATTAAAATTTATGGTAAGTATATCTTACGGAGTTCAAACATGTAAAATTCCTGGTTCCTATAATCACATAAAAATATCACGTGATTGCTAAAAAATATTATTGAGTCACCTTACAATACGGGATATGAATTATATTATCTTGTGCTTCAATACTAATACAATTGAGCACAAATATAGCAAATGCATTTTAAAATATTTGATTAGCTAGTATCTAATCCACACATATCTAAAGTAAATATTTGATAGTCATATCAAGCCGGATCCAGCCACGGCCATGGATCAACTGATCCGTATAGTAAATTTGATCATGCTTTATTGAAAACATGCGCAGTTATTCACCGAGAAATCGTTAAAGCTCGTACAACTGCATTCTAAGGATTAAAATATCTATTCAAAACATCGGAGAAAAAATAACTGGCGGTAACCGCTTACCACCAGGTGGGCCGTCAGCTTGTATGTCATCTAGTTGTATATAAAAAAGTGGCTACCCAGACGAGAACTTACTTATACACACTCTAATCACTTCATGAACTGTCGAAACTCGTCACCTAATTTTGGTATTGACAATACTAACCTCAGATCATAGACAGAAAATACTAACGGTGTCACATAGTTCCATTGACTTACTGCAATTTTTTTTTTGTTGTTTCAAACTTTGACAATATTAAGAAAAAGACATATTTTACCAACATATCAGTCCCCAGTAGGTGTTATTAACTAAAACTTTTCACTGGGCAGTCGATTTTTATTAGCATATAACATCGCATTTCTAATAAAAATCTAAACTAGAAATTTCACGTCCTGAGGCGGGGATCGAACAATAATATTTCAAACATTTATAATAATGTTAAAATCAAAATTAAAGAACATCGCATTTCTCTTCAGAAACTATAAAAATATCTTTAAATTAAGGTCCCTTCTGAGTTGAAAATATTACACTGACGAAGTGCTTCTACGTAAGAAGAATATTAATTATGTTGCAAAATAGACTCGTTACTGATTGAAATCCCTTTTGAGATGTCGTTGAAAAACAAGAAGATTAATTATACACTCCCAATAGGGATTAATACAATCACAAGGGAGATTTACGGGTTCCTATGGTTCGTTAGGTAAATAGAACTAGCTTATTACGTAGCACGTGGAAAGGAAAAGTAAACATCATTTAATTTTCAACCCATAATTAAATTAACACTTTGTATTTGTTTTGATGGTGTTTTGATATCGTCCCGACGCATTGTTATTACTCTTCTGGAGAAGGTAGCTCTTTGCAGACAAATGCCTATGTTGTGACAGTGACAAATAAATGATTATGATTACGAGTATGAGCTTCAGCTAGGGGCTGACTGATGGCTTGGAAATACTGAAATTATGGTGTCTACTCTTTATCTCTATATTCGAAGCTAACTATAAAATTGCTTAATACAATTTTTCGTGCGCAAGCATTGCATGCCAAAAAAAGTATCTCTCTTTCATTGGAAAATCCTTTTTTTCATTTTTTATTTTATAACACTATTTGTTTGAAAAACGAGTAAAAAAATTTTCATCGTTTTCTTTATTTATTTGTAATTGTTACAATAAAAAAGGGGTTATAAATGCACAAAATTAAAATTAAATGAGATTCTAAAATAGTTTATGTATACTTAAAAAATACCCGTGATTATTTTTTTATATCACAAGGGTGACAAAAACATACGGTAACAGTAGGTGGTCTGAAGCTTACAATATCTACTTACCAAACCTCGTTGCGTAGGCTGTAAACAAAAAGGTAGCGTTTTGTTGACAACATTATAGGCGGGTGTCTTACCAGGCTTACCATCAGGTGGGCCGTCAGCTTGTTTGTCATCTATTATTATAAAAAAAAACATAGAAACCGATGCCCTCTGTTCAAACAAACACTACATCGATGAGCTTTGGCTTTGAAACACTACAAAGTAATGATTTTAGCTGCGATCTTCTGAAAGGTTGAGGTTCTTCCTCAACCGTGGTATCTAAAATTGAATAGAAAATCCTACCCCTTTTACTGTTACCTCTGCTCTAACTTTGTTCGAAAATATGAACTTCGAGCATAAAGCATAGCCCACTAGATTATTCCTACAGAAAACATAACCAGAGGTCTATTCTCTATGCTATATTAAAAAGATAAACTAATTTAATCAGAAGCTGCCTCGCATCTAATATGAAAGGGAAGCACTAACATCTTATATAAAATAAGTTTATTTTTTTATTATCTTTGTACTAGAACACAAAAGTTCCCAAGAGATTATAAGCAATTTTGCCGCGGCGATCGTTGTGCTTTCATCTTTCGTCTCTTACCGGTCCAACAGCGCTCACAGTTGAAAATATATTGTGCTTAAGGTGGATAGATTAGAGGAGGTTCATATATTATAGATAAGAGGAGGTTCCTCTCGCACAATATAATAAAACTATGAAAAGTTTTGACGGCTTATACAGTGTAGACTATTTGATAAAAGCTCAAATAAGCTTTACGAAATAAAACCGACTTCAGAAACCCCACTTTCTATTATTTCTAGAAACAGGTTAGCACCAACTCCCAAAAATATATTTTAGAAAGTAAGTATCTAGGAGGAGCTCGGTGCCGTAGTGGTTTGAGCGCTCTGGTTTCGATCACGAAAACAAAGCAACTTTCGCCTTGGTTGGTCCCTGGATGGGTCAATCAAATTTATAATCTTGAGCTCCTCCGTGCTTCGGAAGGCACGTTAAGCCGTTGGTCCCGGTTGTTACTGCAACCGCTTTAACCCACCAACCCGCATTGGGCCAGCGTGGTTGTGTTATGGCCCAAACTCCTCATGTGTTTCTGCCATGTAGGAAGGCCTGTGCCCAGCAGTGGGACGTATATAGGCTGGTGATGATGAAGTATCTAGGTATTGAAATTTAATTATTTTCTCCTGTTTAGTGTTTTAAAGTCGGTTTTATTATTGTTTAAAATAAATCACATTTTTAAGTGATTTCCTTAGGTCACGGAGGCGACTCGGTGAAATGCTTCGGCAAACCCCGGGTCGTCTCCATTATGGGCATGGGGAAACCGGAGTGGTTTAGCAGGCATTCCCAGTGCCGCTATGATCAGGCGCATTTTGAAAATCGGTTCTCAATTGACAGAGAAATCGGTGAACATACATACAAAATAAACACATACAGTTGAACATAACCTCCTTTTTTTTGAAATCGGTTAAAAATACCCGTATAATCATAAAGACATATCATGGGGCGGGAACAGATCCCGCGACCTTTTACAATACGGGTCACTGCTCTTATCACTGAGCTGCTCTTATCAACGGCTAGATAGGCTAGGTTGTCACGTTATATGCTAACTTATAAATTGTGAAGTTAGACTCACAATGTAGAAATTATTATATTTCAACACTTAACGAGTAGGCTTTAGGATAATGAGTGGATAATCATAGAGGGTTTTCTTCCTACCCTAAAACTCTTTGTTATATTCTACACGTTTCTCTAGGAATCTTTGAAAAAATTATAATTCTAACATAAAAAAAATACATTTGCAGCCAGTCCAAATTTTTCTATCCAATAGCAATACGGCCGAACGACACGATTTATGAATATGCATTGAATTTTGATCATCGTTAATAAAAAAGCAGCACAATTAAAATCGAATAGACAAAGTAAACGGAAATATAAGATTGTATTTTATATATTTTATTGCAAAAAATAATGATAATAATGTCATTGGGATTTGTGTGTGTGTGTTTTTATACGTACCAGTGGATCAATTCTGCTATTTATTTTCGGCTCGTAAATAAATAGCAGAATATAAGTTACTAATGCGCTTGTAATACAAAAAGATATTCCACAAACATGGCTGGATTCCTTATAGGCCGCCACAAATGTCAAATATTTTGCAGAATACAAAAAGCCTGTATTTAACTGATTACCATACAAACCTAACCTAACCAACCTTAAAATATGATTGATCATCAAAAATTATGATTGGTCATCAAAATACTGAAAAATTAACAAACTTGTAGACCAATTATTATTTTTGATGACCACACTAATATTGTCTTGTAGACCCTTTAAATTTTTCTCAATAAAAATAATTATTTTAACAGTTTGCGTTTCGTGTTTGTTAGTAGAAATACCCGGGACAAAGGAAGAGCCTGCTTTTATTAGGGGAAGCACAAAAGATCGTAGTGCGTTGTGGCGTGGTCACAGCCCCACTATAAGATGAGATAAGACGACCTGGTTTAAAAACATGACAATAATGTTTAAATATATATACATGACAATTGGTAGGCCCACATGTAGGGTCGCTTGGGTACCACTGCCTTTCTTATTTCAGCCGTGAAATAGTTCTGTGCTTCGGATTGAAAGGAAAGGTACTTATCCAGTGTAATTACTGGACATGGACGGCATTACATCTTAGGCCTTAGGATGGCAACGCACAGTAAACACCTGCAATAACAAGGAAAAATTACTTGATATTGCATCAAGTAATTTTTCCTTGTTATTGCAGGTGTTTATTTGTGGCGGTAACCGCTTACCACCAGGTGGGTCAGGTTGTTTGTCATCTAGTTGTATTAAAAAAAACCTTTTATCTACCACAAAGTTAGCATGATTAGGAGCTTGTGTAATGGATCAGATAACTGAAAAAGCAAAAAAAGCACATTAAGAACAAAAAAAAAACAATATATCTCATTTTTTAAATAATAATGATTAATTTATATTCTCATGTAAAAGACAATGTTAATATTACTTTAATCGAATTACGTAAGGTTAATTATCTTTAAAATTATTTTATATTTCACAACTTTAATACAGTGGAAGTTTCGCTCGTTTTACGGAGAGTTTCTTCTTCGCAAGCTTTAAATGAGGGTCTTGTACGTAATTTTACATGGAAACAAACTTTCATGCGAATTCAAGTAATTGTTAATTTAATATTATTATGAAATGTTCACTAAGTAATTTAAAAGTATATTAATCACTGTTGGAACCTAAATCTGATTTTTCATAAGGGTTAAAAGGTTTTTAATAATGTCACAAATAATTGACATAATATTCGTGCATCTTTTTTATAAGCCTTCGTAGTTTATACATAGCAACAACTCGCATATGAATATATGTCCTCAATGCATATTAACGTTAAGTATGGTTTGTGAGGTCTTCACGAATTATTAATTATATGTATGTATCACGATAAAATAAAATAAAAACTGAAAAAATTATACTTATTTAAAAAGTATTGTTGCAGTCGGTTTCACTTTTATGTGTTTTGAAGTCGGTTCTTAATTTGAATTCAATTTGTTTTTCATATAATAAAAGTTCTTTATGTCAAGCAACATAGAAAAGAGACAGTATTATTGACTTGTCTAGCGGTCTCTGTTTGAAGTAAAATATTTTATATTATCGCTCGGCTTTTGTTCTATATGGAATTCCATTAAAATATGGCATATTCGGTAGCGTGACTTTTCTAACAACAAAAGAATCATTTAAATCATTTTCAATTTGACTAAGATAGATGATGTAACATACACAAATACAATTTAATAGAGAACCTCCTCCTTTCTGAATACGAACAAAAAGAACTTTAACAAACAACTACGTTCATCAAAAAACATGCACGAAAATATTACACTGAGCCACCCAACATTACAGCAAAACTTCGTACGTCATACCGACGGTATTGAGGTGCACGGCACGAGGTTTTGCACATCGTTTGAATAACCTTGCCAGCCGCCAGCAGGAGTGTTTTAATAATAACTTATTAGCAAAACAAATAAGAGGGGCTTGTAATAAAAGGATATGTTTCATATCCGGCCTGCCCTCCAATTCTGCTATTGTATTTTCAAATCGGAAGCTTAAGTTACAACGTTTTTGTATTCTGCTATCTCAACGCAATCGAAACGTAACCGAAACGCATCAGTTTGGTATTCTATTAACAAACACGTAACGCGAACCGTTCTGTTCAATCTTTGTTTTGTATTAAAATATAATAAAACTAGAAAAATTTCACGTCCTGAGGCAGGAATCGAACCCGCGACCTTTCGCAATCCGGGCGACTGCTCTGACCACTGAGCCACCCAGGGCTTGGGATATCCCTGTGAAATTCTTGTAGTCTATCTGTGTTTGAGTTTATGAGCTAACGTCCACCCTACAATGTCGATTTTTTTTTTTGTGATTTTTTTTTATTTTTATTATATTTTAATTACTAAGTAATTTTCAAACATAATAATGTTAAAATCAAAAATTAAAAATATTGTTTCGTATTCTGCTTAATTTTTAACATTTGTGGCAGCCGAATCGCAACGATAGTTCTTTGTTCGAACTGTCCAAAATTAACAACTGTCTAGTCAAAAGCCAAAATATATTTGTTTCTTGCAATATTGCTAACAATTATCGAGCCGAAGTTGGACCAACCGAGAGCGTTTCGTTAGCATTCCGGCTTGATAAGCAATGTTCGTGGAATACCTTTTTGTATTACAACCGCATTGGTAACGATACCGAACCGCAGCCGGTATGTATGTAAAAATCAGGAAAATCTTCTGAATCCGTGAAAAAATTAATAATAAGAAATTCATTTTCATGCATAGTTTGTTTGTACAAAAGTTGAAATTTTTCATCGATTTCACCGTTATTCACTATGGCAATATGGCGGCCGACATAGAAGTTAATTAAACGTCACCAAAGTGACATACGCCATGATGAATATTTGGCTGTGTTGCAGTTTTTTTATTAACCGCTGTTTTGTACCACGCAATGAAGAAAACAAAATGAAAATAGACAATTGAACACTTTGCTGCATATTTTTACCTATTTTTAATATAGTGTAAGTACAGTCGACAGCACATCAAGCGGAACAGTTTGACCTTGAGACCGTTACTGCGTATGTAATAGAGGCGGCTTTCGTAGTGCAACTGTTACACTTTATGTGTTGTTGTGTACATAAATCAGCCCCGAAACGAATCTGAAACGCTTTAGTTACAACGTTTTGCATTCTGCTGGCTCAGCGCAATCGAAACGTAGCCGCAACGTATCAGTTTGGTATTCCACTAACAAACACGTAACGCAAACCGTTCGGTTCAATTATTGTTGTATATTCTGCAAAATATTTTACACATTTTACATTTGTGGCAGCCGAAACGCATCGATACGTCTTTAGTTGAACTGTCAAAAGTTAACAACTGTTAACTCACTAACCTAAACTATATTTGTTTCGATTATCCACCCGAAATTGAACCATCCTAGAGCGTTACGTTAGCGTTCCGACATTATAAACAATGTTAGTGGAATACCTTTTTGTGTACTACGCATTAGTAACGATACCGATGCCGATCTGTTTAGGAAAACAAATAGCAGAATTGACCCACTCTGGCCGAGTCTCCATACATTTTTGAAACAGCTCTTTTATTATTGTTTCAGTCGCCGACTTCACGACTCAAGTTTCGCAAATTTACGAACGCCACTCTTCGGAATTACAAGTTCTCGTCGCCAATTTCCGCAAACGAAGCAGCGATCTGAGAAAAGAAAGGTAAGTCTAATTATAAGAATACTAGATAAAATTACGACATGGATACTTAGAGCACCAAATCTTGCTCATTAAATTGCGGCAGTAGCTGTATATACCATTATATGTAGTATATGATCGTTATCTTATTTATTTCAGGCTTTTAAGCCAGGAAAAAGGGCGACAAGAGATTAAATTAAATTTTGAACAGTAAATACTTTCGTTTATTAAAGACTTATTAAATGATGCTACAAAGTCAGTAATCTAATCACCTACTATTTTCTTAAACGGAGCGAGATCCAAAGTTTAAATAATAATTTTAGAAAACTCATATTTGTTTACAGGCTAATAGTATAAGTCAATAATGATAATAGGTTGATTCCCGTGGGGGCTGAAATGTTCTGCTCGGTTTGGGTGGTGGTAGTACTTTTTTAAGTCCATCTAGCTAGCTACCACCATCTTACCTAATATAATGATAACAGCATTGTTGCGTTCCGGCAGTTAGAGGTAAGACAGCCAGTTCTGCTACATAAGCGAAATTGCGAATTTTTGCTTTTCCGATGACTTTTTAGTGAAACGATACGATAGTAGGAAACAATATAAGTTGACGGTCACCCATCTAGCTTCGACCGTAGAAAGTTATCACTAAAAATTGTGAAAAAAAAATTTTAAACAAAAATTAAAACCGACTTCAAAAAACTGAAAAGGATGAAATAATTAAATTTAAGTAGGTATTTATCCCCTAGAAACATATTTTTGGAGTTGGTGCTAAGTGGTTTCCAAAAACAATAGAAAGTAAAGCACCGACTTCAAAAATATGTTTCTAGGGGATAAATACCTACTTAAATTTAATTATTTCATCCTTTTCAGTTTTTTGAAGTCGGTTTTAATTTTTGTTTAAAATTTTACATTTGACGTTCCTTACCCCACAGAAGACTTAAAAATACAATAACTTTAGCAAAACATTAAATACGTAATAATATTACAAAATAAGAGTACTGTTTTAAAAACTCCAAATGTTTCACTATTCAATTATTGATAAATATTATTTTTGGAACATCATTTAATTATATTTTATCACAAAAAATACCTGAAACGGAACGGTACTTATTTGACTAATATGTGACATTAGCTGTTAGATGTCATTATTGCAGTCTCTCAATCGATTTCTCAGTTAAAAACTGAAAGTTAATGATTCAATATTGTTTGTTTTAGGATTATATCAAGTGAAACAAACGCGATCATGTTTTGGTGAACATGTTACGAAAAATTGCATTTTTAATAATCGAAGTATCGAACATTCATTTTAATAGCAAAGTATAATAGTGTACGCTTTGTTTGGTTTTAATCATTATGCATTTTAGTAAAACTGTTTTCGTTTGCTATGCTAAGTTCTTTGGGATTTATTTTTATTTCATTTTAATCTGTAGGTATTTAGCAAAATAAAACGATACTATACATTAATGTAAATGGAAATTAATACCTAGGCAAAGTCACTATGGATTCTTTCGTATGTCTTTTGCAAATCTAGTAACTTAAAACCAGAAATTAGTGCACAAATTTATTAGTTCGCATTCGGACTTACATCCCATGTAAAGGGTGGGGGTTTCATTAGTCAAATAAAATATTATTTAGATCGTATAGATAAAATGGTAATTTTTCAAGGGTGATTTTGTTTTTTATTTCAAACTGCCTTGGAATCCTGAATAAAAACCTAAAAATTAGTGAACAAGAAAATAAAATACCCTTGTAATTTACATTACGTTACGTCAAAATTACATATCATACCTATTACCAGGTGGCTCCCCTTCCTAAACGGACGGCGCGGAATGTATAGCAGGTCATTTTCTAGGGGAACCGCCTTAAATATAAATGATAAAAGTAGTTTTGTAAGTATACATTCAAAGTCTTAACGTTACTGTCCCCACGTAAAAACATTACCCTACTCGTTTCGGCGAACCGCATGTGGGTAAACGGGTATACACAGGCTCTAGAAGTAAATGGGGTGATCATAATATATGTGACCAAATGAAACCACAAAAACGCTGCAAAAGAAATTACTAAGCTATGTAACACGAATGTCAACAAGCTATTAAAATAACAGTTCAATTTGGTGTGTTGGTTTTGATGAGAATTTTATATCAGCCGCACCTGGTCAGTTTCTTGTGGGTATTGTTGAAATAATTGGATTTTGGATGTATGCTACTTCTATTAAACTTTTAATAAACTATTCGGTAAAGTCAATACAGTAATAGCTTGGCAGCTCATTAGTATCATAATAATTTAGTACCTTTTTATTTCAGTAAACCACATTTAAAATGATTGAATTTTATTATTTTTAACCCTCGACGAAAAAGAGGAGTGTTATAAGTTTGACGTGTCTGTCTGTGTATCTGTGTGTCTGTCTGTGGCATCGTAGCGCCTAAACGAATGGACCGATTTTTATTCTGTTTTTTTTTTGTTTGAAAGCTGATGTGCCCACGATGGTTCTTAGCTTAATTTATGAAGATCAGTTCAAGCGTTTGATGACTATCAGCTAATTTTATATAATGATAATAGGGTTTTACTAACTTTTACACATCCGATTGATTTGAAATTTGGTGTACTGTCACTTCGGTGACATTCCCATGGCATACTATCCTTGAGCTGATCCTATACCATCAAAAAGTCTGCGAAATGCTTATTCTTCAGAAACTTACAGCAGATATAGCGTGTTTGGGCTCTTATGAATAGTCTCAATGAGATGGTGTTAGATAGATGATTAATGACGCCGGGGGTTACTTAAAATTTTTAGTTTTGTATTTTATTTTAGTATGAAATTAATTTTTGAGTATATAATATCTATATTGATAAATCCATATAGTTATTTTAAATGTGTATTGAATAAGGCCATCACATTTTAAATCAAACACCTTACCATCTTAAATAACCCTAGTGTAAAAGTTGCATTATGAAAACAGCCTCTATTACGAACGGAGTAAGGGCGGTCTCAAGGTCAAACTGTACGCTTGATGTGCTGTCGACTGTATCATAATTTTTTGAGCTCTCAAGTATTTTGATATTTAGGATCAATTTTACCGTTCACAATTATCTGCCTAGTGATTATCAGGCCCTCAAGTTTCACTAAACTAACTTTTATACGTCATCGTCATCATCACCATCCTGATACGTCCCACTGCTGGGCAAAAGCCTTTTTACCTGGAAGAAACACATGAGGAGTTCGGGCCATAACACCACCACGCTGGCCTAATGCGGGTTAGTGGGTTAAAGCGGTTGCGGGAACAACCATCCGAAGCACATAGGAGCTCGAGAGAAAAAAAAATGATTGACCCGTCCCGGGATCAACCATGGCGAAAGTTGCTTTGTTTCTTTAATCTTAACCTGAGCGCTGAAACCACTGCGCAACCGAGATCCTTTTTTATACGTATGTATAATAAATCTCTTCGTTAAAATTATGTGCCGTGCGACTACACAATATTTTCCCCGCAACTTGTATCTGTAGCCTGTGTTACTGGCAACATTATAACTATTATACATAGACTGGTTAATTAATATCCCGGTCTATTTAGGTTATTGCGCCATTGAAAGCGCATTGAACACAGGATTCGACCGGCTCATTCAGACGGACTATGAATGCGGCAGACTGATTGAATGTTCAATTCAATAGATTGATACGTGAATTTAAATTAACACAAATAAACTCCCGATTGAATATACCGAATCTGTCGTCACAGTTTGAATCTTCGTCACATCCGTTGTGACGCTGAATCATAATATTAAGATCTTATGATGTGATGTATTATGACGAAAACGTAGCACTTTTGGGCCTTTTATGACAAGTCACGTGATTGAGTTAATGTTACAAACATTAACTCAATCACGTGACTTGTCATATCATAACGTCATCAACGAGAATGTTTAATGTGAATTATGGCAACATGAAAAGGCTTTAAAAGTCGTGGTGGTGGTTATTTTTATTATACAATTCACGTGATCAATCAGAGTACAGCAGGGTCTGATGAAGCAAGGGGGCTCATCATATCGCTCTTACTTTCTTTTGGTTTTTATAAATGTTATGCCAGTTTTTTGATATTTTTTATAATAATGTTTTGTATTTTAATCAGATCAATCAGAACTAAACTCAGATTATTAATAAATACGAATACTTACGTAAAGATAATCATAATAATTATCAATATGTAAAATATTCGTATAATTCACCAACACGAACAACACTTACAACGAAAGCTGCCTGCAATAAGTCACTTTTTACATTTTAGCTCATTATTGCACATCTCTTTTGCAAAGTGACAGTATTGCACCGGTGCTGTGGTGCGACTATGTCAATGACCAAAAGTAGAATAACCGTACCTATTGGTAACGAATTAGTGGAGGTTTTGATTAGGAACAAAATTTGTTTCTTTGATTCACGTTTCTTTTTTGTAAACCATAAAAATCAAAGCAAGTAAAATAAAAATGTTGTAAGAACTCTCTTCGATATACACCTAATATATGCGAATATTTTTTCCGGTTTATGTTGGTTTACATTTATGTTGGTTTCTGCTCCGTTTGAGTTATTAAATTGGTCGGGTGGTAATAATATTAGATTACCTACATTTATTTGTGATTGTTTTCAGTGACTAGTAAATATTAACAAATGTCAAAGATCATCATCAATTCTAAGACAGCATTTTCTCGCTGATAACTTGTAGTTTATCTCGACCCGAACACTTTCAAATTTCGAATCGTAATCGTATCCTTCACGCACGCATAAATTTAAAAAAAAAATTAGACAAAAGCTAACTCGATACGATGGCGATTCGAAATTTAAAAGTGTTCGTACTAGGGGTACTGATTTGTTTGATGTAGAACTGTCATAGCTACGACAGAAACACGACGAGACGTCGACCTATCTCAAATCGTTAATTGCTCGGATAATTATAATTAACAACCAATCAAAAATATGACAAACTTCTAATGAGTGGTTTAAATTAATCAATACTGACAAAAGCTTTTGTCAGTTATAATTAATAACTAAATAGGTACAGTGGGCCTCAAAATTAAATTAACACTTTTTTTTTATTTTTTATTTTTGATTTTAACACAATTTTTGAAAAATTACTTAGTTATTAAAATATAATACAACTAGAAAAATTTTAAGTCCTGAGGCAGGAATTGAACCCGCGACCTTTCGCAATCCGGGCGACTGCTCTGACCACTGAGCCACCCAGGACTTGGGATATCCCTGTGAAATTGTTCTAGTCTATCTGTATTTGCGTTTATGAGCTAACGTCCACCCTACAATGTCGAAATATTCTATTTCAACATCCGAAACGAGTATTTTTACAAATACCTACGATTCGGTTAAGTTGGGGCAGTGCTTTCAAATATTCTTAATTACTTTTTACTTTTACTTTTCTTCTTACTTTTTTTTTATACAACTAGATGTCAAACAAGCTGACGGCCCACCTGGTGGTAAGCGGTTACCGCCGCCTATAGACACCTGCAATAACAAGTAAAACTTGATATTGCAGGTGCGTTGTCATCCTGAGGCCTAAGATGAAATGCCGTCCATGCCCAGTAATTACACTGGCTACCTTTCCCTTCAATCCGAAACACAGCGAACTGTTTAACGGCTGAAATAAGAAAGGCGGTGGTACCTACCCAGGCGACCCTACATATGGGTCTACCACCTAGTAAATGGTGTGACAGGTACCACTTTAGTACCTGTCACACCATTTATTGCATTTAAAGTATGATTAGGTACAACATGACTGTATACTTAATGGTTATTGTAACATGGTAAAGTGTTGATCTACTTCTCAGAGACCGTGCGTATTTATTAAAAATTTACTCAAGACTATTATACTTATATGTAAAAACTAAGATTATTGCAGGTACATATTCTTGGCTAAATTCCTTATTAATATATTGTCACAGAAGGACGATGTAAATGCGGTATTTTCTTTTTGTGTCACAATAGGAAACCCCGCACTGACATCGTACGTATGAGTAACATAACGGCCCCTTACTAAAATCCAGAAACAAATATCTAATCTTAGACGTAGGTACCTATACTTTCGCTCTGTTTTGTTGAAATAATATGCTTATCCTTCGTTATCCATGTCAATGCGTCTCGATTTCACATGCATAGATGGCTCAACAATGTTCATCTGTATACAATACCAAATAATACATATTAACAGACAATGTCGAAACTGGCATACGATATATCTGTATTACATTTTATATGAAAACCGTGATATGTCGTGCTAGTATTAGTACTTACATGGGCTCCATATTTTTTATGTGTAGGTATCATACATAACCCATAAGTGTATTAAAATTATCTATAGCTTGATTAATCTGTGAAGTATTCACATTTATGACGACCGGCTGGCCGATTGGTCTGTACCCTTTGCTATACAGGCTACTCAGTCAAGGGGTCCCGGGTTCGAATCCCGGTGGGAGAAAATGTTTGTGTGATAAGTACGAGCATTTGTTTATGAGTCATGGATGTTTATATGTTTATTTAGTATATTTCTAATATTCTCACACATAGGTAATATTTTCATTATTTCTTCGTTATCTAGTATCCATAACACAAGCTCTTAATGATGCTTATTTGGACTGGATAATAGGTGTAAGTGTATTAAAAAAAATCAAACAGTAGATTGTCTTAATGAACACTGCCAACCTTACTGACCACAGAAGCTGGAGATGGGTCACAAGTTAACTGAAAATTGTATTCTGTTGGTTTGAATGACTGCACATAATAAAAGTTATCACTAAAAATTGTGAAAAAAAATTTTAAACAAAAATTAAAACCGACTTCAAAAAACTGAAAAGGATGAAATAATTAAATTTAAGTAGGTATTCATCCCCTAGAAACATATTTTTGGAGTCGGTGCTTTACTTTCTATTGTTTTTGGAAACCACTTAGCACCAACTCCAAAAATATGTTTCTAGGGGATGAATACCTACTTAAATTTAATTATTTCATCCTTTTCAGTTTTTTGAAGTCGGTTTTAATTTTTGTTTAAAATTTTTTTTCACAATTTTTAGTGATAACTTTCTACGGTCGAAGCTAGATGGGTGACCGTCAACTTATATTGTTTCCTACTATCGTATCGTTTCACTAAAAAGTCATTGGAAAAGCAAAAATTCGCAATTTCGCTTATGTAGATGATTTCATAATTTCAGTTTTTTTTAATTTAATACCAAAGTACCCAACTGTTTTTGAAAAAATTTTTATGGGACCAAATGGCAGCTATTTCGCATCGAACAAAAAAAGAATCACGTAAATCGGATCAGTAATCTCGGCGTAATCGGTGTACATAGATAGAAAAAAAAAAAAAACATACCGGCCGAATTGAGAACCTCCTCGTTTTTGAAGTCGGTTAAAAATACGGTCGCTCCGTTCCCTATAATATGGTTGAGCGGAGCGATGGCTGGCACATGCGTCATACTTGTGAACAGGTGCCACTAGTGGAAATGGTCATCTCTAAGCTTCCTTGATTTTGTAATAATTTACCTACATATTCATCAATAGTATCATTTTTGAGGGATTTTTGAGGGATTTTTGAGGTATATGGCATTAAATGAAATTATATATAAAACAATACAATTATTATTGCAATGACGTGGTCAGACAAGTGTTTCAAATTAATGAAAGATGATTGGCTTTATTAGGTTTTTGTATATTAATTGTTGACCTTTGTGTATTGTAATACCTATATTGTGATGGTGCATTGTCGGACAGCCTTTAAATACAGTAAATATTCTTGTCATTAGGTACTTATTGGTACGTTAATATACCTTTTTTTATACTCTGTACGACACTGCACTGCTAAACACCATTACTGTGTAATTAAACATTGTAACTGAATAATTGAAAAGAGTGACTACACCAGTTTGTTGCCGGAATCTTCTCGGTAGTTCAACTTTTGGAACCGGTGTAAATTCAGACAGACTGACAGACAGACAAATAGACAGTCAGATAGACTGACTGACTGACAGACAGACAGACAGGCTGACTGACGGACAGACGGACCAACAGACGGACCGACAGACAGACCGACAGACAGACCGATAGACAGACATTATAACATTCTTAGCTTACGTAGATCCAGTTAAGACAGAGAGACAAACATAATGTAATTATTAGTTAGTTAATATTATTTTTATGTGATAGACATAAGGGTTTTTTGTTGACGATTTGAAAGTGCTTCTTGGAGGGCCTAATTGATTAAAGATATTTTCATTTTCATTTCATTTTTCATTTTACGCAAACTTAAAAAAATCACAGAAACTATACATTCGAATCATTAACATAAATGTCAAAATCTGATGTTATTTACCTTTCGCATATGCCACAGAATACATGTTATATATTTTATTACATATTATGTTACCCTCCTGCATAGATTATTATTTTATTTTATTTAAAAAAATATTGAGTGACACAAGTGCCAGTCATAACATAAATTTTCCATTATCTCCTAAATTTCAATACAGAATAATGTAGGTAAAGCCATTATCAGAGAGGGGCATGAAGTCTAAGGAAGGTTTTCTTCCATATTTAATATCTACTGCGAGAATTTTGGCGACATTGACAAATATCTAATATTCATCCCAACAGAAATAAGTGTCCTTGTGGTAACAATGCTTAATCTCTACTTATAAAATTTAAATCGATATTTCCTTTTTTATATATTTTGTACCTTACTAACCTGCCGGCGGCCGCTTTTTTGGCAATATACTATCAATTGTGTACGCTTTGTGGGTGCTTCATTATGTATTTCGTGTATCTTATAAGCACAATATTGTGGGAAAAGCCAACTGGCAATGCTTTCTTAAAAGATTTAATACGCAATTTAGACCGGAAACTGTATAATTAAATTCTAATCATTCAATTCAACTGACTTCTCGGCACGTTGTGAAGAAAATCCAATTACTTATTCTAAAGAATAAGAAAATCCGTAAATTCGTTAAGTGAAAGATGTTTTAAATTAAGACGGACCCTAGATGGCACTAGACGGTTGAGACTTGAGACAGCTAATATGATTGGTGTCCAAATGATTATATCAATTCTAAAGGAAGTTGATGGAAGTGATATTGATAATAAAATATTACAGGGAAAGTCAAAGAAATTTATGTGACTATTTATAACATTTCTCGAAGCGACAGTTTAATAATTTCTATTTGAATTCGGGACCTCTGTTCATCAAACAAACTAGTATAATTATACAGGGTGGTACCGTCAATACGACAATAAATTGAAACATGGGCTATATTAATTCCTAATAATGGATCGCCAGTTTCAAAAACATCTCATTCATTTGATTACTTCATGTCATTTGAATGTAATAATATAACATTTCATAGAAATGTCATGAAATTATCAAATGAATAAAATATTTTAGAAATTGGCTAACCATTTTTATGGACTTATACAGCCCATGTTTTAGTTTATTGCCGTATTGACGACACCAGCCTGTATATTTAATAATAAACTCAATTCATTCGTTTATTTCGCAAAGGTTCTGTATTAGTAACCATAAATGATCCCTCATAGCTTCTTGTTTCGTATTTTATTGTTTCAGATAGATTTTTCCATGGTATTAATTGTGCTGGGTCTACTAATATTGCATTACAACAATCACTTAGAAGTAATTACTGTAATACAAAATGGAGGTATGCCAACCTTTTATGTAGCGCCATGCATGTCGTAGTATCTGGCACGACATCATCTGACATGGTTTTTTGTATGTAGGACGCCGCAGTGCCATCGTTCGCGGAGCCGCAGCGCTTGGCTCAGGACCAATGGGGTGGTGAATTGCCATTGAAGACCTCTATAAAAGTGGCTCTGTACCCTTTCGGTTCATACAATTTATTGTAATTTTTTTATTATGGTTCTATATCGAAACGTTGTTTCCACTGAGACAGATAGAGATATTTATGATTGACTCAGCGCGAGGAAAAAAGACAATATACTTAGCGATCGCGCCGTTTAACGTAATAACTGTGGGGATTACAAAAAAAAAAATTACAAGATTGTAAATATTAACCCTAAAAGCCAAATCTACTCGTTTTGACGTAGGTATACTTCGACGAAATACGATGTATCTTTTGCGTGCACGACCGGATCTCCGCGACCACCCGAACCAATTCAGTAGTTAGCGAGATCTATCAGGACTAGATGACTACGTCTCTTCATTAAGTGTCGTCATTTTGTCGTAATAAGAATGTTGCACGTCCATTTGACGTATGTTTGGGCTTTATGTAACAAATGTTATGCAAATGTTAGCCATTTTGTCATATTGTGATTTTTTGTTACAATATTACATTGCTCAGACTTCTATTTTACTGACAAAATACAATTAATGGTAATATAGTAATTGTATAACGAGTACGAACATTCGGTAGGTGTATATTTCTATTATTATCAATATTTCTCCGTATCTAGTATCCATAACACAAGCTCTTAATGATGATTTCTTGGGGTTAGGTAGTAGGTGTGAGTATGAATATTATATTTGCATTTATTATTTAAAAATGTCTTTACTATTTCACATCGAATCTGTAGATAGGTAAGTAAGATAGCAAAGAGAGCACTGCCAAGGAGTTAAAAAGAAAAATCGTAGCGTCGAAGCAAATTAAAAATATTGAATCTTCACCGGAACGCTAACTAAATACTTCAGGCGCAAGTCTAGATTATCAATAAAATTATCCTTCACTGGATACGTTTATTTTCCAATTGGGATATTTCTTGAACAGCTTGTTTGTTCACGTTATTCAAGTATTTTAGATATATCGTAGAAATCGATATTTGAAGGAAATTTTCATTTATTTTTTAAATTAGTACCTAGTGTAAAGACAGTTCATGGGAAACTGTATCCATGTCTCCAGAATGTCAATGCATCTGAAATTAGTTGATGTCGCCGATGTACCTACGTGCTTTTTGAAAAAATAACAGATACATACATCCGTTGCATTATTTAATAATAATAATAATTTGTTTATTACTTTCAAAGACATACATTGAAAAGTATTTAGAAGATATTTTTTTCTTTGGGGAGCTTTTAATATGCTTGTTATCTTAAATATTTTATTTTAAATCGAGTCAAATGTTTTGATGACCTTTTAGCTCCGATTCGTCCTTGGCCATAATGATATCCTTTTTTTTCTACGACAGTAGTGGCAAACAAGCGTGTGGCTCGCCTGATAATTGTATATACTATGAACTAGCTTTCACCCGCGGCTTCGCCCAAGTGGCCTTCAGGAAACAAAACCTATATGTATAGAATAAAAATAATACAAAATTTGAAAATTTTAAGTGGCTCATTAAGACTATTCTTATGAGCCTAAACACGCTGTATCTGCTTTAAGTTTCTGAATAATTGAGCATCCCGCAGACTATTTAATGGTAAAGGATCAGCTCAACGTTAGCATGTCTTAGAAATACCGCCAAAGTATCAGTAACCAAATTTGAAATCAATTGAATCAGAGAAAGTTAGTAAAACCCTTTTGTCAAGTAGCAATTGAGCCGATAGTCATCAAACGCCTAAACTGAACTTCATAATATAGCTAAGAATTATTGTGATCACTTCATCTTTTAAAGAAAAACCACCTAATCAAAATCGATCCGTTCGTTTAAGAGCTATATTGCCACAGACGGGCACACAGATAAACAGGCATACACGTCAAACTTAATAAAGGTCATGAAAAATCGCACTCCTTTTTAGAAAATTTCTTATTTTTCTTCTGCAATAAAGTTCTTAAACCACAACTCTAACAGAAGTTAATAAAAGAAGAAACCCCAATCACCTATTCTAAGAGCTCCGGGAAACTAAACAATCCCCGGGAATAAAAGAATACTGAACTCCCCTAGGGCGCTAACTAGGGAGCAAAGCCTGCAAACCTTGGTTAAGGCAATTAAAATTGTTTAACCCTTTAAAAAATGTCTTTGAATTCAGGAGAAAGCTAATTTGGCTACATTAATTTTGAATTCTGCTTGTTAATGGAATTAACATGGTTATTTCCCTTTGCCTTTAACTTTTGTAATTAAGACACACTGATTTCAGAATCACACCCTATGTATTAGAATTAGACCCCGGTAGTACACGTAATATCTACCACTTCCTTCAACGCCCTCCTACGAGGCGGTCTTGGACGTTGTTGCTATGTGCGTCTGCGACGCCATTTTATCACTTTAAGCTCAATTCAGATTTCAGTGAAATATATTGTAAATAGTCAGTAATCACTTCAGTGAATAAATCAGTGAAATTACGTCAGTCTTAGTTTCATTTTAGCCACCAACACCCACTAAGCTAATAGGCCCGGGTGTCAACGTGTGGAGGCGCTTCGAACCTGCCACCGACCCACGATACCGCAAACACTGCTTTTATATTGTCGTCACTGTTGGTAAGTAATATTGCGTACAAGCCCATCTTTTCCATTGGGCACTGTGGGCAAGTGCCCAGGGCCCCGCGATCCATGGGGCCCCAAGTTCTCTTTTTGGAAATTTAGATTTTGATTAAATTTCTATGGAAATATGGATGTATAGGTGTATTGTGTAAAATAATTAAATTGTTAAACTCCTCTTTTTTTGAAGTCGATTAAAATAATAAAGTACCCAGAGCCCCCAATAGGTTAAAGACGGCTCTGATTGCGTAAAAGTAACATAATTATGTATTCTATTTTTTGTTTCTAAAAATTGGCTTGAATTTAACTGATCACCATACTAACCTAACCATAAAATATAATTGATCATCAAAAATTATGATTGGTCATTAAACCACCGAAAAATTAACAATTTGTAGACCAATTATTATATTTTATGACCACGTTAATATTTTTTTGTAGACTCTTTAAATTTTTCCCATAAAAATTTGTTTATTACCTTCGTATGTTCAGTTACGTATTCTAAAGACATCAACCTTAATGTAGGTACACAAACTTAACTACATACAAGTAAAAAACGAAATCCTTACTAATATTATAAATGCGAAAGTGAGTATCTTTGTTTGTTACACTTTTACGCTTAAACCACTAAACCGATTTAGATGGAATTTGGTATGGAGATAGTTGTAAATTCTGGAAAGAAGATAGGATGCGTTTTAAAACGATAACCGACATCCACGCGAGTTAAACCGCGGGCGTTCACTAGTACTTAATAAAACGTTAATATCCAAATTCTGAGGCCACCCCCGCGGCTCCGCTCTCGCATGGTGGTCGATTGCGGCGCCAAAGATAACCAATATCCTTTCTCATGATGCTATCTATTTTCAAACAGAATGTCTTCTAAATCGTCTCAGCGGCTTCGGAGTAAAAACATAACAGTCTATCTGTTATGTTTTTACTCCGAAACTCCGTTTTTACAAACAGAGTTAGGTAGGTACTTTCGCATTATTTATAATATTAATACAGATGTTTCAATTGCGTGCAAGTACCAAAACGATCAAACATATAATATTACTTAAAAATAATTGATAATATTCTAGTAAAATCGAATAGCTTAATATAATTATATCAAGGCTACGTATACTTGCGTGGTTCGTATCTTAATTAAAGTCTGGTCGATTCTACCTGTTTTAAGCACACGTATTATTACTGATTAATATTTTATGTAGCGAGTTATGAATTACCTTTACCTTGAGTAATAATTTAGTATCATATTATCTATTTAAAGTTAATTAACATCTAGCTACTAAAATTGAAGGAATCATTTTCATGTTAAGTATCGCTTTAAAAATAAATATCTTTAGTAAAAAAACTTGACATAATTAGTGAAAGGGCTTTTTCCAGATCAATTGTCTAATATTAAAAAATCATAAAATCTTTTGTGCCATAGCTATTCAAGATCCAAGGCTAATAAACTACAGGCTATATAGCAGAAAATTCGATTTGCAGCAAGAAACAGAGCAAACCACTTGTTAAACTCCGGAGCTACTAATTTTACTTCGTTAGCAAGGCAGTCTCGTCTCGGCAGGACTGCACAGTTTTTAAATAATATGACTTTGGCTTTGTAAAACAAATAGCGCTTTTATCAGATTTATACAGATGTTAATTATGAACTAGATAGTCGCGGGGAGCCTACATCACTGTCTTTCCCAGGCGACCATTCGTAATCAACCAATCATATTACCAATTATACATAGGTACTCAATAATGAATTGTATGGAGATGCACATGATGTCATCTCCATACAATTGATTGATTTTTTGATTGAAGCGGTAAGAAGAATCCATAATGCGAAAACAACGAGTGCAGTTCACACACTGCTCTAGCCGCCTCCGCCTTGCCGGCCCATTAGGTGCCTTTTCACGCCTCCTTTGAAGGAACCCATGTTATAAGAAGGAGGGAACACATGAGCCGGCAATGAATTCCAAGTTCCGGTTCAGTTTTTAGGTATGTTATATCATTTTAACGCTTTCATCTGTAAAGATTAAAGTGAAGATCTTTTGAACATTTCCTTCACAGCTTTTTCTATTTAAAGGCAGAGTACTTTAAACATACGGTACAATATTACGAGTCCGACATATCCTTTACAATTTTTCATGAATTCGCGAAAAAATTAATTGCTCCCTAGAATATTTTAAAAGACCTTATAAACCTGGTGGTATAATACTTATGAATTACAAAACCTGTAAAAGATTAATAGTGCGCATTAGACCAAGAATCAATCCATAAGTGTAGAAGTATCTCATATACCAATATAGTGTCGTGTATATATTAAAACCGAACATAAAACGCGACTGGCACTCGTTTTGCCTTAAGTGTGTGAGTGTGACTTATCTTTGATTGCAAAATAATCTCATGAAATGGTTGCAAAAAATTGTTAAGCACACCTTTTTCATTTGGCACACGCCTCGGCTTTTGAAAGTCCGTAGATACGCTGATAAAATGCGTTCTTGTCCCGAAGAGTGATTCCACGAAATTTATATAGGTAGCTACTTGAAGGAATGGCTACGTGCAGGTACAAATTTGCTGATACCCTTATTTCCCCCAAAACTTGACCCGATAACTTACAAAGTTGTAAGATAAATGGGAAATTTAGACTTTTATGTTGGCAGAGTACTTACTGACTATGCAGAACTGAAGTTGTATGGACGTCTATGCTGATTTCTCAACCACGTTCAATAAATATTATTATTCTAATTGGGTAGGTATCAATTTTTCCTGACAAAATTCTTGCAATCTCCCTTTACCGTGGATTCCAGAATCGTTATAGGTGTCAAATCTCTTGATCCTAAACAATTACAAGGCGAATCCCCTAAGCCATGTTTGCTGCCGATCTTTTATTCAGGCAAAATGTCGTGTATAAGACATTTTGAGAGGGGGAATATTGGTGTAGCAACGCCCCTGGTGCCGTGCATGTTTTTGAAATTGGATACTAAAGGAGTGAGCGCTCTCATTATTATTTGAGCGACCAACTTCAGGTATTGCCTTATGTTTATTTGTATCTAGTATCTATGTGGTACAAGGTGGTAGGCCCGTATGTAGGCCCGTCTGGGTAGGTACCACCGCCTTTCTAATTTCAACCGTGAAACAGTTCGCTGTGTTTTGGATTGAAGGGAAAGGTAGCCAGTGTAATTACTGGGCATGGACGGCATTTTATCTTAGGCCTCGGGATGACAACGCACCTGCAATGTCACATAATTTTTCCTTGTGTCTATACGAGACGGTAACCGCTTACCACCAGGAGAGCCGTAAACTTCTTGGTCATCTAAATGTATAAAAAATGTTTGTTTGATCTATGAGAATATGACTGATGTATATAGATTTTTTTCTTATTTATTTCACAATTTTCTCAATTATTCTACAAATCTTTATAAGTTATTTAAGGCGCGTCAACGTTCACACTAAAATAATCTAATTACAATCATAAAATTTTAAGAGACTTATTTTAAACGTATTCTGTCTCAATTTTGTAATTAGAAAAAATACAAAATTAAAAATTTTATGTACCCCCGGCGTCATTAATCATCTATCTGACACCATTTCATTGAGACTATTCATAAGAGCTCAAACACGCTATATCTGCTGTAAGTTTCTGAAGAATTAAGCATTTCGCAGACTTTTTGATGGGATAGGATCAGCTCAAGGATAGTATGTCATGGGAATGTCATCGAAGTGACAGTACACCAAATTTCAAATTAATTAGATCTGTAAAAGTTAGTAAACCCCTATTATTATGTAAAAAATGAGCTGATAGTCATCACACGCCTGAACTTATCTTCATAAATTATAGCTAAGAACCATCGTAGTCACATCAGCTTTCCAACAAAAGAAAACTGAATCAAAATTGGTCCATTTGTTTAGGCTTTAGACGCTACGATGCCTCAGACAGACACACAGATACACAGACAGACACGTCAAACTTATAACACCCCTCTTTTTCGTCGGGGGTTAAAAAGGGATAAACACTCAATTACAAAAAAAAATAATTCATTTTCACTCATCATCCTCTTCATCGTCCTTCACATCGTCATCGTACAGATCTGTCAAAGAATCCAGCGATAGTAACTAGAATAGAGCCTTTTCAATACTAATATTATTAGCTGGACTATGAGCACTATTAGCTGGAGGCATCTACCAGAATACCTTATTTCGATCGATACTAAGTAAGCTGTTTGTACTGGGCTTTTGATTCCACACAAAGGGAGACCCCGAAGCTAGAGATAACATCGGGTATCACGTGAACATTTAGTATGAGATGAAAAACAGGCGGTGAACTTTCAATGTTCGAAGACGTGAAGATCATTTTTCCTCTCTTTTTCCTATGATAAATTACAAATTTAATTTACTAGTAAATTTACAAATTTATTACAATCTTAACATTACCAAATAAGATATATTTCGCCGTCAACTGGTTAAATTCGCCGATTAATTGGATACCTAGCCCCTAAATGCCGATAATGGCTGATAGGTAATTCGACTATTGAAATTCCACTCAATTAGATGCCTAGGCGGATCGTTGTACTTAGAAGTTTTGGTGTGATTGGTAGGTTGAAGGTCATTTTTATGACCACTTATAACTTAAACGATTTCCATTATAAAAATAAAAATAAAATAAAATGTTTATTCAAAAAATAGATGCCGTGTACAATATTAAATCTGAAATAATAAAAGCATGTTGCGAAATAAAATTTACCTAAACTAGGTTAGAAACCTGTGCTTTAGGAGAGAAAGTGCTGATGTGTTATTTATTATAAGTGGTCATAAAAACCTTGAACCTACCAATCACACAAACAGTCATACAAAAGTTCTTCGACTTCAACGACCTGCCTAAGCGCCTAATGAAATAGCTAATTTGGCCATTTGATTAGGCGCTTAACCAGATGGCTGCAACATATACACGTAATTATTTTTTTAAGAAAATTCGATCGGAACTTGTAGATTCATAAAGTTATATTAATAAGAATAGGATCAAGTCAATGTCATGTTGTAGCCTAAAACTAACTCCATTTTAGTGACTTTGAGAATGTTTTGCAAAAAAATTTTTGGTATTCGGTATATGTAGGTAAACATTTTATTTACAATTTACAAACAAACAAATACGCAAGTGTAACTAAGATAACGAAAATAAAAACAACTACAAGCGGTATAAGCGAAAACTTCTAACTAATGTATTTATAATATTTTGAAATTTAATTTAATAATTTTAAACACTGCTCTTCAAAAATATAAACATTTATAAATATAACTCTGAAATAATGATTTTGTGTATTCTATGCGTTTGTAATGAGTCTTTTTGTTGACCTTCCTGTGCGGAGTGGATTTATCATAATTATGTCAATGGCGAGCCCAATTCTTATTTTGATGATGTAGTAGATACTTTATAATACAGTCAAGTAAATTATCTTCATTTTTATAAAAGCTATTTGCCTGATGACGCGTGCTGGCTACTGAATTCCTACAGTTTTACGGTTAGTGCCCATAAAGTCCTCCTAAGGGTCGCCGCATATAGCTAAGTTGAACGAACGAAACTATTCTCGCATTCGTAATGTAACTGTTTATGACAGTGTCTTTAGAAATGTCGGTGTTTAGAAAAGGAAGCTGGGGTCTGCAATTGAACCTGTATTGATTGTAACTAAAGAACGCAACCTGTCTTAAACTTTTAGTATTTACTTAGGTGAGAATTTATAATTTTAAGTATGTAGTCTGGTAAAAACTAATAGTAGTATAGCAGAGGATTGTTAGTCGCTGATTTAATAATAATTTTAGTGATTATTATTATTATTGTTGAAACAATTAATTAAAATATTATTGTTTTAACAAAAAATTTAAAATTTTAAGCTTTATATGTTGTATTATTGGTTTTCTCGATTTCCCAACTTAGGTAATCAAAAAAGCAGTAAAAAAATTTTAATCAAATAATTTTCTTTTCCTCTTCTTATAAGAATACAATTGTATGCTACATTATTATTATTTGAAAATAACAAAGCATATTTTTAATTAACTAACGGCTTACTTTATTTAATAATTTTTAAAAGAAAAGCTTAAGCAGGATTTCTGTTCAATTAAAGTACCTAAATTAGAAGAGAGTTGTTATCTTTGAATTTTCGCAACAAACTTTTACGAATAAGCTCGGCTACACTTCGCCTTTGTCCCGTCGTAAATAAATCGAATAGGCGTCTTATTATTCCAGAGTTCAAAGATGTTCGACAATGTTCTGAAACCTTCGAAGAGCTCAGTGCATTATGGATGAGGTCAAGCCCCAAATTCACGTACAGGCGCACTGCGGACTGTATGAGCTTCTTGGTTTGTCTACTTCCATTCGCATGACGAGTGGGGATATCGCGACTCGACCCCGCATCTGCATGGAGAATTTATTCGATTTAGTACACGTCACGTCACTTATGTACAATCAAAAAAGCCGTATTACAAACGCGAAATGCCAGCGTATTTTAAATTGCAAGCCTTGCTGCCCTCCTTTTTTAACTTACAATTTTATCCATAACGTCAAATAGAAAATATGTAGTAGAAAATTAGTACTGAACAAGTTAAAACACATAATTATAGGTAAGTAGGTAAATAAATGTATATTTTGTCTCATAACAAGAGAAAAATATACGGACAATCAAGAATCCTCAGAACATTATCTAAATGTTCTGAGCAATAATCAATGTATTTTCTTAAGTATTTCATTGTTACGGATGCGTTTCATTTTGAATGTGTCAATTTTTAAATTAATAAATGAGTTTGATCATTAAAAGGTCATTGACGCTCTTTTACTTAATGAATAGATGCTTCACAAGTATTAAAATATAAAATTTTAAAAATTCAGTAACCCCGGCCTATTCTTATGAGCCCAAACACGCTATATCTGCTGTAGCATCCCGCAGTCTTTTGATGGTACTGAATCAGTTCAAAGTTAGTATGTCATGGGAATGTCACCAAAGTGACAGTAGACCAAACTTCAAATCAATCAAGATCTGTAAAAGTTAGTAAAACCCTTCTATCATTTAGAAAATGAACTGATAGTCATCAAACGCCTTAAGTTATCTTCATAAATCATAGCTAAGGACCATCCTAATCACGTCAACTTTCAAACAAATAAAACTAAATAAAAATCGGTCCATTCGTTTAGGAGCTACGATGCCACAGACAGACTCACAGATATGCAGACAGACACGTCAAACTTATAACACCCCTCTTTTTTCGTCGGTAGTTAAAAAGTAATAGGTAAGTATCTAGACTTAGCATTTTAGCCTTTAAATTTTTTAGCATCTAATTTGAAAACTGATCAACATTTTTAGACCGCAATTGTAGTACCTATAATCAACCATGAATTATAAGTTTATTAAATAATCGAGTGTTTAGTCACAATATTCACAATTTCCCTCACAGTCTTTCATCTCAATTTGTCTAACTCATTCACTCACTTTTCATAGTTGGGGATTTTTAATAGCTTCAAGTACATTTTTTTTTTATTATTGTCATGCAAACCTTGTTCTGGCTATAAAGAAAATAACAAAAAACAATATCTGATTTAGTGCAGTCGTTTGGAAGCAAAGTCGACAGCACATTAAACGTAACTGTTTGACCTTGAGACCGTCCTTATTCCGTTCTTATTAGAGGCTAATTTTGTAGTGCAACTGTAATACTTGATTTGCTGTCGTCGGTGCATACATTGCGGCAATTATTTTATATTTATATTTAAAATTACGTGTGTATTACGAGAAATATGACTACAAAAATAGACACTATTAGATATTACTACTTATTTAACTGTAACATTTTTAAGTGTACTGAAATATGAAGCTAATGTTTAATGTGCTTAAATCGCTTTGTCTGCCCCTCAGGTACAAACAAAACACAGAAAACATTTCAGTATTCCCACAAGGATGAATGAAGGTTCGGTTGTGACTTGAAACAACAGTTTTATTTTGTTAGAAATCTTATTTCGGAAAGAATCCCAAGAGCAATTTTGTCTCGAACTAAGTAAATAAACATTTTAATACTTCTCAAATTTATCAAGCGGTAGAAATAAAAATTTATTAACCTTTCGTCGCTAGCTGATAAGTAGTAAGTGTAAAGGAGCACGGTGGCGTAGTGATTTGAGCGCTCTGGCTTCGATTACAAAAACAAAGCAACTTTTGTCATGGTCGATCCCGGGATAGATCAATCGACATTTGTCACCTCGAGCTCCTCCGTGCTTTGGAAAGCACGTTAAGCCGTTAGTCCCGGTTGTTACTGCAACCGCTTTAACCGCATCAACCCGCATTGTGCCAGCGTGGTGGTGTTAAGGCCCAAACTCCTCATGTAAGAAGGCCGGTTTCCCAGCGTTGGGACGTATATAGGCTGGTGATAGTGAGTGTTCTGTCCAAGTAAACAGTACAGCATTACTACTAGGTTCGAGTAGTTTACTAATTTTAGTTAGTACTCTACTCCACTAGTAATGCTCGGTGAAGTGACGATCTCCGCAGAGTGGCTGGCAGTAACTAGAAAAGCCTAGCCAAAAATCGAGCCAAGTGGCGTTCTTGGAGAGACCTATTTTCAGCAGTGGACTGTTGTGGGTTGAAGTAAGCCATAAAGTAAAGATCATATCTAATGTTTACCTAAATAAAAAATACATTATTATTTTAAATTCGAAAAGCCAGACGTAATTCGACACAAAAAAATATTCATGCAACAAATGATTCTTGAAAATTAATTTCAATCTTTATAATTCGCAAAAGCCTCACATCCGTAGGAATTCGTCACATCTGTAGACAATCTTTTCGACAAATTTGGCAATCTTATAAATAAAATAGAGTATGTACTAATTGAAGTATGTGGTGATAAAAAAACATTTATTAATGCAAAATACACAGTATAGTTAAAATATAGCGTAGAATACATATTTAAAATATTGCTATTCCTAAAGCGAACATGCAGTGCGAGCATGGATCTTTCGGTAGACATATTTATCGATCGATAAACAAACTTTATCAATCGAATTATATCTACCAACGCTAGCATGAAACTAGATCGATAAAATGAGTTTTATGCTATTGAGATCGATAAACACTGGATAAACCGTTTTGTCGAATTTTAATGTCAAATAAGCTTATCGAAAGTTTCGTGCTCGCAACAATGGTTCGTAGAATGGCCGAAAACATTGATGTTAAACAATATTTGGTTAAAATTTAATGGAAATGGAACAGCAAATCGCTGTAACCAATTTTGTCATAACTTCCAATAAATTTAAAAGCACCTTTGATCTGACGTGAAAGATTCAATCTCGCAGCTGACGGTGCCTAGGATAACGGAAACTCTAAAAATACGAGTGTTTGTCGTCCGATCAGCCTTGTCCAGACCGTTGGTCGTGATCTTGACAAGGTAAACTGACCGCATGACAGCCTGGAAAAGAAAATAAATCTGTATTTTTTACGTAAAAAACACTGTGTAAAATAATATTTATAAGATTGACGAACTATACTTTGCTCTATCTATAATAGGTAATGAAGAATTGACTTCTATATCGCCAAGCCACACATCCCGATACAATAGGTTTCGAATTGTTATAATAATTATACTGCCGGTAGTCTTAGGCGGCATAACAAATTAATAGCTCGCTTTTTTTAATGTAAAAGAAACTAAGGTCATATACAAATCGTCAATAAATAAGTTGCTACAATAAAAAGTTCCTAGAATTATTGAACTGTCGATGTAGATCAACTGAAGCAATTATAACGCCAAAGAATTTTGAAGAATTTGCTAGAAAAGTTGGTGAAATCGATTACCGTTTTAAAAAAGGAGCAAATCTTTTTTGTACATAAAAGCTACTAACGCAGCAATTGACAATTACATCTTTCAGCGATGCTAATAGACTCTGCATTGCAAAAAAATATTGGAATTTTCTATAAAAATTAAAACACACAGTGTGTACTGTGTAGCAGACACGTATTTATAATTATTTATAATTATTATGTACGTACGTACGTATGTGTTTATACAAATTTGCTTTTAGTCTAAATTGCGTATTTTCTAATTACCTTCATAATTAAAGGTAATGTCTACATGCCTACGCAAAGAATATTTTGTTAAAATTCTACGTTTTACCTTACCCTCAGTAACTTCGATACTATCTTGATCTTGATCTTGATATGATCTTGTAGCAAAGTTTTATCACGTTTTCTCGCCATTATTATTTAACTTTACATTAACATTAAATCCCCACTCCTCTTATCTCACCGAAACTTTCCGCGTATTCCTTTGTTTCTCAACTTACATCATTTTTGGAAATCTACAAGGAATGAACCTCGTCTGAGGTCACCACCAAGCGACGGCGACGCTTAGCCAATAGGGTAGTTGACAACTTTTTTTTATTTCATAAATAAGAAGCTTATAACTCATAAAGAAATATTGCAGAAGAAATAGTATGTCTAAGATCAATAGTTTCACAGATATAGTGGTATGTTGTATGTGGTATGAGCGTTCATCATCCAAAAACGCTCCATAGAAAATATACGGAACCGGTGACGTCACATGTTTTTATGGGTAACAATTGCGTATATTTTCCGAATTTGTGAAAAATAACGCCAAATTGAAACTTAGGCAACATCCCAATTCCACACAGTAAATTGTAAGTAGTAAATGCGTACCTATTTTATCTGTTGTTGTTGTTCAAGCGTCATTACCATGTGAAACGAGCTTACAATTTACTTGTTAATCGTTTTTGGGTTAATATTCTGTTTTATTTTATTAGGTTAAAGTTGATCCAACACGATTACTACTCGGCTAAGACCACGGCCGAGTGCCAACTGTCTGGCACTATGCCAGATGGGAAACAGATTACTGACGAACACATCTCCACGCATTGTAAATTAGCGGCGACAAGTATTTTAGTGTTACCTTGGTCACTGTCATTTAATTTATGCTCCTACTAATTATAGTTTGGGTTCTTAAAACGTTTTACGAGATAGCGATATAATTACGGCGCTTCAAATTTTGGTAGTAAAGTTGATTTATTTAGGGCGGGATTTTTTCGGGGCTCTCGGATATCAGACACGATAAATTGTCTATTGTATGTTTGCTTCGGCGCGGGCGGGCTGGTAAGCGATAAAAGTTAATTTCTGATTAAGAGACAGCGCAAAGCCTTTAGAATGACGAAATTTTACACAATAGTTTCATATAACGTTGGTAAGAACTAATAAGGACTTCAAAAATTCAGAGTTCGCATATTTAAAATAAAAGTATGCAATAAGAAAATTATTTAAACTAGAAAAAATAAAATAAATCTTAAATTTCACTTTTGTATATCTAAAACCCTTACTCGAAGTTAGTACCGACATCTTTCTTGCAAAGGAAAAAATTGTTTCAACGGGTTCTACTCAAACCAAAACAGTTTCTAAAAATCTGTTTGGTACTATCCATATAAATAAAATTGAATCTTCGTGAAACCTTCACCTGTATTATAAGCACTCTATTAAATTAGGTGTAATAATACTGCGAAGTCGTTTTAGTCAGAATATTTTATCGAATATTTATTTGCATAACATTTTGAAAAGTTTTAATGAATACGTAAAAAATATTATTATACCGAGGATCACTTTCCATACTTGTACGTAGATCATAAGGAAATGAAAATTCTTGCGATAATATGCACGGTGAGGAAATCAAAGATGTTATCTTGGAATTGGAGAACTTCATAAAATATATTTTTTCAACTGGATTTTAAAATATTTTTACAAGTTGGTTTAAATTAAGTTCTGTAGATTGCTGCAGACCTTAGTTAACTAAGTATCATCTTTTTACAAGCAAGCCGAGAAGCTGACGGCCCAACTGATGGTAAAGTGACTACCGTCATCGTGTCGGTCGCCTACCAGACCCTGCAAACAGGCCTACCACCTATTAAATTAGTAATAATACCAATTTTTTACATAAGTTAAATCCATCGTAAATCGCAATTTAGTTCAACGAAAAACTTGGTCATTGGATATTAATCATTGGATCGAATATTTAAAGGGTTTATGGTAATAGCGGGATACTCGCAACGTGCCTGTCGTCTCTTAATTAAAATAACAAACAACCTCAAAACACTGACAGCTGTGGTGATCCAACGCTGTTATCGGCTAATGACATTTGGGACATCCAATTTGAAGGTTTAAGGGTGAGCCGCTCAATCTCTCGCAGCAATCCGCCTCACCCTATTATTATTCAAAAACCAAAATCATTTGCATCTGTTTTCATTATAATGTTAAGAACTCTAACTTAACTCATGTTAAGAAGACTTCTGAGCATTTTACAAAGCGAGAATATGTAGTTTTCCAGTTAGATTTGTGTAGGTATTATAAAATGATATACTTTAAGGAAAAGCCTATCGGCCCTACAAAAATTAAACTATACGACAAATTTAATTTTTAAATAAAATCAGTTATTTTATCAAGAATTACCAACAAGCTGCCGACTGCACGACTTCCTACTAAAGAGTAGCAAATTCGGTACTTGATCTAATAAAATACCAGAATAATAAGGATAAGTTACAACAAACTTGAGATTAATTTGATTATTTCCTTAAGAACTATTGGTATCTTCTCTCCATACCAAGTATTTAATGGTCATTCTCCTTTGGTAATGTATAGGAACAAGTACATAAGAATATGAAATATTTTTATGAGGCTACCAGAGCAATATAGAGATAAACATAGTGTAAATTTATCAAACAAGCGTGGCAAAAATATGTCGAATAATAGCCTATGACTACAGGCCACGGTAACTGTTAATAGGATCACTCACGCGCTGTGTATTCTATGAAAATTAAAAGAAAGCATTAAGATTTCGTCATACATATAGATGAGTCCCCTGCTCCTAAGATAACGCTTTCTTATTGACCTTGCTATCCCCAGCAACACAAGAGTGTTATAATTAGCAGTGATTTTCTATAACGTAGGTGTGCTAACAGTAAGGTGCGGAGGATTCTAGTGGTAAATACCAATATCAAGGCTTTACTTTAAACTATTGGCGGCAAGTCACAATAAATATTTCAGGTCGCAGTGACAAATCAGTTTTAAACAATACTGCTAAGCCCCAAACACAAATAATAATAAATACCAATATGCTCGACTATCCAGAATTAAAAGATATTAAATCGATAAATGAGTAAATTGTGTTAAAATATCAGCCAAATAATTATTAATAGCCACATTCCAAAATTTGAGCACAGAATGGATCTGTCATCTGATTTAGGGCTATTCAATGAAAATTATTATTAAGACAGTCCAGAGGTTGGAACTCGGACTCCCGCATAATTAGAGAAATCGTACAAGCCCCTAATGAATTTCCCACCAGTGCTGGAGAATAATTAACGTCTCCTAACCGCGTTTCGAATATAATTTTGCATTTGGATTTTTATATAACCCACATCATACGATATTAAAATTAAATTGGTTCCCGCAGGAAAACGAGATCCTTGACATACTCACGTAATTAGGTACCTACGTTGAATTGACTATTAATGGTTTTTTAACTATTGAACATTTCATCATCACCAGCCTATATACGTCCCTCTGCTGGGAACAGGCCTTCCTACATGGAAGAAACACATGAGGAGCTTGGGCCATAATACCACCACGCTGGCCCAATGCGGGTTAGTGGGTTGAAGCGGTTGCAGTAACAACCGGGACCAACGGCTTAACGTGCTTTCCGAAGCACGGAGTAGGTCGATATAGCAAACTTTGATTGACCCATCCCAGGACCGACCATGGCGAAAGTTGGTTTAACTTTCTTAACTAAACCAAAGCGCTCAAACCAATACGCCACCAAGCTCCTCAACAACATCTACCTTGTACCTCATTTAACATCTACCTTGTGTCAATTTGCTTCATCTACCTATATAATTTATTTGTTTGTCATAATAGAAACTATAGAATTAATGTTTATATTTTATTAAATTTGTAACTTTCCGTCTTTTAAAAATTGTATTACTAGTGCATGTTATATAAAGGAAAATAATTGAAAATACCTCTTTCAATGTGTCGTCGGTTTAACTACTTCAACGAGGTAGGTATATTTTGTATCGTGAAACTACTTAGGTTTTTTTTTTTTATACAACTAGATGACAAACAAGCTGACGGCCCACCTGACTAGGTACGCCTAGGTACTATGTTTTTGAGAAATAAATTGAAATACGCAGTGCTTTCTTTTATTGAACTATAACTATTATTAATCTGTGCTTCATAATCTGTTCATACATTGTAATATAATAATATAATATTAGAAATGACTTGTAGGATTATATCATTTTTATCGCAATTTCATAGGTAAAGACTTATTATAAATCTTCACCAGTCAATTCAACTGGCAAATACTAAAAAGATTAAAATAGACAAATTCTATTTTAGCAATCCCGAACCGGATCTGCTTTTAAAATGCCTTCTAGTGGGTAAATAGCATCTTCCAAGCCGTTGCCTTCAAAGCTCGCTCAGTTCAGTTCACTCGATTCAAAGAAAATATCCGTAAACATTCCACAGGAAAATAATTTAGATGGTAAAGGAAATTTACTTAATTGTATAACATAATAGTAAATAAAAATAAAAACCGATATTAATTTCTTTCTGTTTTTTCTTTTGTTGTATCTTTATTTTTCTTTACATTAGGTACAAAATAAACACCTACAAGGGTATAAACACAAAAATTGCAAAAATATTTAATTGCAAAATCACCTTACTTTTTAAAACATTTTTAACTGGCGATTCTTTTTTCTTGTTATATAAAAATGACTCATAACAATGCCTATTGACATGAAAAGAAAAAAAATTATAATTACTATATACATATGCGTGAAAAATAATATTCCTCGCCGCTCGACGTGATTTTTTTCTAGTTTAGATATACTATTTAGTATGTATATTTTTTTATACATTTTATTTATTATTTGTATTGAAATCGAGTTAGATGTATTCTTATGGTTCCTATTACTGAGACTCCGGTGTCCGTCCGTCCGTCCGTCTGTTACCAGGCTGTATCTCATGATCCGTGATAGTTATACGTTTGAAATTTTCACCGATAATATATTTCTGTTGTCGCTTTATCAACAAATACTAATAAACAGAATAAAACAAATATGTAAGGGGGCTCTCATACTAGCAATGAACGTGATTTTTTTGCTTGTTTTTACTCGATATTGATAACCGCAACAGGAAGACGCTTGTTTATAGATAATGGTACGTAACCCTTTGTGCGCGAGTCCGACTCGCACTTAGCCGGTTTTTTATTGTTCTCAAACAATAAAAAATGCATCTAACTCGATTTCAACTCATTTCAAACTAAAGTTTCATTCGATTCTAAATTCAGATTATTCTGACGCAATAAGGTTATACCTACATTAGAGTTATAAGCTCATGAAGTGTAAGTCGTAAATTACTACAATATGTTGCTTTTGCTTTTGAACAAAGTTACCTTTACCCATAATAATAATTTACGTGTATCCCCAAAACCGTGAAGGAAATATAGACCATTAATAGGCTTAATTTGAGTGGAAGATTCGTCGAAAGTAATTTATAGGGCCGTGTAGTACCCTCCACCTTTAACTCTTTATTGGAAGCCCAAACAGTTACTCTTAGTGATTAATCGCTTTCGGTAATATCCGGTACCTATTTAAATCAGACCTAAATCGATTATAGAAACTATAGAAGAATTAATTTATGGGAAATATGGGGATTAATTGAAATTCACATAGCAAATTAATAATACCTTAAGTCGCTGAACGGCTGAATCATAATCGTAAAGTAGATGGCATATTTGATAATACGTCTTTTTTTATTTGAGTAGGTACCTACCGGGACGTGCGCGTGAGTGACTTTACTGTGACGGAGCTTATAAGCCAGCGATTGTCAGAATTTTTTATTTAGAACATCTTGAATCATATTTCAAAAGCTATGAAATGAAGATCATTATTAGAAAAGTCAGGAAATTCATTCAAGAGAGATATGGTATTGAGGTATGGTATGGTATATTACTGGGCATGGATGGCATTTCAACTTAGGCCTCAGAATGACAATGCACCAGCAATATCAAGTGATTTTTCCTTGTTATTGCAGGTGGTTAAGGGCGGCGGTTACCACTTACCACCAGGTGGGCCGTAAGCTTGTTTGTCATAAAGAAAAATTTAAAAAAAATAAAACAAAAACAAAAGACGTGTTTGTTAGATCATGGATAGTAAGGCGATCAGAGAGAGGGATCCATAACACCTTACTTGAGGAACTTAGGCTAGAAGATATGAAGTTTTACAAAATATACCTCCGAATGAATAAATAAATAATATTTATACACTTACACCTATTATCTAGCCCAAAGTAAGCATCATTAAGAGCTTGTGTTATGGATACTAGATAACGGAGAAATAATGATAATAATATGTATATAAATATTAGAAATATACTAAATAAACATATAAACATCCATGACTCGTAAACAAATGTTCGTACTCATCATACAAACATTTGTTCCTACCGGGATTCGAACCCGGGACCTTTTGACCGAGTAGCCTGGGGTACAGACCACTCGGCCAATGAATGAATGATACTGTATTTAACTATAAATATAATTATGTCAAAGGTGGCACCAATAATTTCTAAGCAAGAAACTCATTTCAGATGCCCCATTAGTGCAAAAGATCGATTATTAGTAACTCTGAGATATTATCAATAATTTTGTAGTTTCGATATTCCAGTCGAAACTGTTGGATTTTGAGTGCGCCATTTTTCAACTCTCACATAATAAATAAATAGGTTAGAAATGATCCTAATTGTACGCAGACTGTCAAATAGGATAACATAAATATGACCATAGACAATATGATTCATATGCTATTATTACACCATCATAGGTTTTTCATTTAAATATGACTCCTACATCTATGATCATATTAATATGATAGTCTAATATCGGCCTAAAAGAAGAAACAAAAATTCAAAATAAAAAACGAAGCTCAAAATATAACACAAACTGACGGTAGTTAACTTTATTAAAGACAATTGACATCTTCAGTCTTCCCGTGACCACGATTGCTGTAATTGAAACGTCGGGTGTATGATAGTAATGTAACATCTAATTAAACACGAGTTAAATCCGGTAAATTGATTTTATTTCAAATGTGTAGTGCTCGCAAAAATATAAGACTAGGTAAACTATAACGCGGTCTCTTCATTTTGAGAAGTAAGCTGCACGCGGGCAGTGCTCGAGGTACTCTGAGCATCTAATAGGCAACGGTAACCGCTTACTAATAGGCTGGCCGTTCGCTTGTTTGCTACCCTTATCGTAAAAAAATGGGGAGAACAGCAAGTCGGAATTTTGGAGAGAGGCCAATGTGCAACCGGTCCCCAAAAAGGGAGACCGATCAGACCCAGCTAACTACCGCCCGATAGCTGTTACCTTAGTTCTTTGCAAGGTCATGGAACGGATCTTAAATCACCAGCTGATCCGATACCTAGAAGATCACTCATTAATTAATGATCGACAGTACGGGTTTCGGCCGAACCGGTCAACGGGTGATCTTCTAGCGTACTTAATGCATGTCTGGGGTGAAGCTATTGACAAACGTGGTGAGTCACTGGCAGTTAGCCTTGACATTGCCAAAGCGTTCGATCGGGTCTGGCACAGGTCTCTTCTCTACAAGCTCCCGGCATACGGTCTGCCCGCTCAGCTCTGTTACTGGATTGCCGGCTTCCTGCATGAGCGAAGAATCCGTGTCCTCGCAGATGGATGCGCTTCGCGGTTCATGTCAGTGAATGCTGGTGTACCACAAGGCTCTGTTCTATCCCCCACACTCTTTCTTCTTCATATCAATGACATGATTCCGTTGGGAAACATTCATTGCTATGCAGATGACAGTACAGTGCATGGGGGATATTACGGTCGCCCAGGGGCTGGGCGCGCTGAAACCGAGAGGGAGAGAGAGAATCTTACCATTGAGCTCGACAGGGTGTTGAACCTCGTATCTGAATGGGGATCTAACAATCTTGTTGAGTTCAATGCTAAGAAAACACAGGTGTGCGCGTCTACAGCCAAAATGTCGCCGTTCCTTCCCCTTCCGTCTCTTCAGGGCACGACTCTTTCGGCACAGGGCTCCCTCAACTTGCTAGGTATGGAGATATGTTTCGATCTGAATTCCAGGAACTACATCGAAACCGTAATAACCGATAAAAACAGCCTCACGGAAGCTCGGTGTCCTGAACAAGGTGCATCGATTTTTCACGCCTGACCAATTATGCCTGCTGTATAAAACTCAGGTCCGGTCTTGCGTGGAATATTGCTCGCACTTGTGGGGTGGCTCCGCCAAGTATCTACTCGATGCCCTGGACAGATTGCAGCGTCGTGCTGTCCGTATCGTTGGCGATGTACCAACATGTCACCAACAACCTTGAGCCTCTGCAATTGCGTCGAGACATTGCGTCGCTTAGCGCCTTCTATCGGCTATATCACGGAGAGTGTTCTGAAGAGCTATTTGACCTTATCCCACCTTCCCCCTTCCTACTCAGGAGCACGTGTGCCGGTCTTCGGAGTCATCAATTCACTGTTTCCACCTCAACATCACGTACAAAGAAATTACGTAGCTCTTTTCTTTGTCGAACTTCCAGAACTTGGAATTCTTTGCCAGCACATGTGTTCCCTCCTTCCTATAACATGGGTTCCTTCAAAAGAGGCGTGAAAAAGCACCTTTCGGGCCGGCAAGGTGGAGGCAGCTAGAGCAGTGTCTGAACTGCACTAGCTGTCTTCGCATATGGACTCTTCTTACTGCTTCACATCAGGTGGTGTTGAGTCATTTGTCGTGCTTTGTATAAAAAAAAAGCAATAATAGTAGCATCCCCAATATCAATATTTAAATGGATTTCCGTCAAACGCCTGAGTGAATGTTGTGCTGTAACAAAATGGCGATCAATTGAACAACGGGCAATTAGGTGGAGTTCAATGACCTCTGTTTTACCACACGATACTATCGATCTGTACATACAAAATTTAACGATGAGGACGTTACAAAGTTACAGGGTATAGCTCTGTTTACTCGACTATTGTAAATATATAATGCTACCTCAAATAATGTAGTTGTTAACACTGCGGTAGCTTTGTCTTGAAAATAGGTAACATTGTTATTCCAAAAGGAAACCCACTTATTATGGCTCGTAGTGGTGTGTACTCTAATTTCAAATAAACGTAATACCAACCAGGGACTGTAACGGACCAAAGTCCGTTATAGTCCTCGTCTTTTGTGACATGGTTTAAACGGTTTTTTTTGGACTCGACCGTTTTCTGGGGTTTTAAAATTGTACCCGAAAATTCAGATAACAACTAATCTATCATGAAAAGGATACCCGTAATTTTTTTAGTCGAAGACACGTATTTGAAAACAGTTTTACACTTAAAGTTGGCAGCTTGTGCAATCGATATCTGATTACATACAGATACCCAAATTTTTAAGGTATACGTTAGGAGTTTTGATATATAAGTAAATGACATGATAACACGTTATTCACGTGTAACACGTTATTCATTAGTCAAGAAATGTAGGTATAAGTACCTCCCTAAATATCAAGATTCAGGACCCACTTCACAGTTTCGCCTGGAGCACTATATACTCCTTCGTAAATGGAACATCTCACGCCCCAACAGCTTCCAAGGGCTTCCCCACTTTCCCATTAATTGTAGGCACGCTTGCTTTGTGTTTTCCCACGTCACCAACAAAATGGAGGACCAAGATAATCTTCGCTTGGTATGATATTTTCATATTCAAGTAAGATATTTGATAAAGATTATTAGTTGATAATCAAATAAAATTAAAGTTAAGCATCCCTGTATATTCGCAAATCAAGTGATTTTGATATCAAAGTTCAAGTTATTTATTATAATAGTGCTTAATTATGTTTTAAAAAAGCTTTTCACCAATATGTTGCTAGTGAAACGGCATATCTGCAAGGATAATAACGGTTGATTTCAATCAAAAATTCAAAAGAAAATTTATTGAATTTTTCTTTAAATAACGACCAGTTCATGTTTCCTTGAGCATGAAACGACTGCCTATGACACTTTTTCCGAAATTCTAGGCCGAATTACCCGTGACACGGTACTTACATGATTATTAGGAAAGCCTCTTATTTCTTTATTTAAATAATTCATACAAACTAAGGTAGTCTCATTCCATTCAATCAAACCCCAATTAAAAGTTGTTTTATAATGCAATGTTTTTAATAGCAGGTGATTCTTACGTGATAGTTTTAATTTTTATTATCTGTCAGAATTATGATTGCACTACTTTTTCCCCAGGACAAGCTTCTTGATTCATAGATAGTAAAGCAAAGCTGCCCATTATACTATGTCATACATAACCATAAGAGTCTCGATGTAAGCAAAAATATTTTTTGTATGAATAAATATTTATGAAATGAGAAAACATTTGACACCGGTCACTATAAATACTGCATACTGCATATTGATCTTCCGGTGGCGTAGTGGTAATCGCGTCTGGACGGACATCGGGAGACACGGGTTGGATTCCCGCCTGGAGCATTTAATTTTCTATCGTTTTCTTTCTTTATTTGTAATTTTTACAGATTGTAAAACTTAGAAACTGCTATGTTTGACTTAAAATACTTATTGGGGAAGCATGTTTGTCATCTAGTTGTATAAAAATATAATTCATTAAGATATAAAATGTATTATGTAATATAGGATAGTATGATAACATAATAGTAGGTACCTACACACTACCTAAATTATACCTATTTCTAATACATTAATTACTAGTATATAGGATTTGTCATGCCAAGTCATTAGCGGTTTGTTTTTCTTTTCACACCACATTGTACGATGTTGTTAAAGGGGAAGGGAAATGGTATCCCACCGTAGCACAGTAAAAATAATACTAATACGGGGGTCCATGAACCAAACTTAATGTTAACAACTACATACTGATTGAGCAGACTAAGATAAGCTATTTTAGACTAAATACATAGGCAAAATGTATCTCTTAACCCGTTTACTTGTTAATAATATCTTATTTCTTCAAAATTTGTTAATATCGGACTTAAGGATTGTCATCTACTCTAGACTAAATAGTAATAATATACATAAAACAAAGTGTAATAGTATGTGTAAAATATTGTAGTTGTTAGAATAAGCAGTTTTTGAGAATAAATAAATAAATAAATTGATCTTTGAGTATGATGTATATATTCTTTGCCTCTCACAGATTATGCTGTGCGCGCATTAAGGTTAAGGTTCTTTATAGTCTCTATTAGCTTTTTCAAGTGTCAACTAGTACGAGTAACTAAATTTGGTTGTCTGAAACACTTTCGCCATAGGTTTGTTATTTTTTAAGAAAAAAATCTGTAATATAATGAGTCGAACCGATGCTATAATGTTCATTATGTTACAGATTATTTTTTCATTTTAATTATCTGTGTTAAAAGTAAGTATATCAATATATGTTCACCATTGATATCATAATTCGAATTTTAAAACATGAGTGTAGGTAAAATAAATTATTAAACGTGCCTGTAGCTCTAATGCCAGGTCACTTTTTATTCTCTACAGGAAAGAGTCTAATTAAAAATAAAAATAATTCCGACTTCATTGTTCACAGTCCGTCCATTCTCCTATCAGTCCTCTTGTCAGCCAAGAAAATTAGAAGGAAACTTGAAAGAAACCTTGAATGTTTAGTACTCGATTTATTAATTATTGTCATAAAAACAAATCCTCAAATACTATACACACACTATACACACAGGCCATAAGCGGTTATAGTTGTTGTGTCTTTTTAAATTAATACGCTCAGAGGTAGAAGCATCGCAGGCAAAGGGAACGCCTTCTCCTCGCTCCCCTTTGGAGCACACGTACGACTCAGCGAGAGTGTGTGACGGAGAAGTTATGTAGAAAAATCAACATCGGCTGTATTTAAAAAAAAACGCGGGAAGCGTAGCATGCTTTCTTTATTTATAGTATCGAGTTTGGAGGTTAGATTTGATCTCAATAATTTATATGCTTGAAGGGCAATTATGTTTTTATATGTTTATTTTGATAATTGCTTGATTTTGAGTTATACTGTCATATTAATTATGAAGCTACAAGATCATTAATTTAGAAGTCTTTTAATATTTAGGTGGTTATAGCTTGATCTTTTACAAATTTTTGTACGTTATTTTTATAGCATAATAAATATACACAATATGGCTTACTTTGCCTTTCGTTAGTTCTACTTATGTTCTCTACCTATGTTCTCTTTGCCCAATGGAAAAACCGCTTAAGCCATTGGGCAAAGCGGTTTTTCTTTAACTTTTCTTTTACTAGATTGTATGAAACTCTTATTAATTTATCAACAGGTTTTTCAACGATTTCATACGTCATTAAACCCACTAGCCATTGGTACAAAATTTCTGATTACCATGAGTGAGCGAGCTACTTGCTATACTTCAATTTTAACGCATCAGCTTTAGGCCCCTTTTGCCCTACTGAGGACATTTTTTTGTCCGTGCGGTGACGGATTAAGAATACAATTCACCGCCCCATTTCTTCCCGTGGGTGTCGTAAGAGGCGACTAAGGGATTACCGAGCTACCAACTGCTCGACTGGTGGTAGGGTCTGAACACCCGTCTGGTTAGTGACCACCGTACGCATGGCGTAAAACCCGCCAAGTGACCACTTGTGGTCGCGTTCCGGGATCAGTCAGCGTACAACCAGAGCTTGGGGAGACGTTGCGGCGATGGATGCGGTCAGTGACGGCTTCCGTCTAACCAGAGCCAGGTGGACTGCGTTGACCCGCCGACCAGGGAGACCCGAAGAAACGGCTGTTCCGCTGGCCGCCCGTGGTACAGTACAGGGGCCCAAGCGAACCTAACCAGTTCGTGAGGCTGCCCTATCATGCCACGCATAATCTTGGGGTGGTCCGTCGTGCCGGTTGGTGACCGGGTGGTGGGGTCCCGGCGGCCATTCCCGGGGGGGTTCAGGGGCCCTTCCGTTCGGCGGGTCAGCGCTTCTCTGCTGTCGGCTATTACCTGGGGAAACAGGCCTCACGCTTTGACCGTATATATCGCGACGACGTTCCCCCAATTCACGCCTCTCCTCCTTCATCATTTACTATGGCAGCGCTAAGAAACATTTCCGGTCGTTCAGCGGTGCACACCCCCACCACAACCACGCTGTTTGAGGTCGGGCTCACTAACATCCGTGGGCTCCATGCTAACCTCAATGCCGTCCACCAACATCTCGAGACGGCTCGACCCGAAATGCTGTTTTTGACGGAGACGCAAATACTCCGCCCGGCAGACACTAGCTACTTGGATTACCCCGGCTACGTTCTTGAAGAGTCCTTCAAAGCGAAGGCCGGGGTATGCTTGTTTGTCCGGGCGGATGTTTGCTGTCGCCGTCTGCGCTGTTTGGAGGACCCTTCCTACTCTATTCTTGGGGTGCATGTGGACCTGGGCACACATTGCCGTATCTACGTGTGCCTGTATAGATCCCACAGCGGTGACATGGAGACAACTCGACTTTTCGAACATCTTAGTCGGGTGGCAGATGTTGCGCAGGAGCAGTTTCCAACCGCGGAATTGGTGTTTTTAGGGGACTTCAATGCTCACCACGAGTCGTGGTTAAGTTCCTCTAAAACTGACCATGCTGGTAGAACTGCCCACGCTTTCGCTCTCACGCATGACCTGACCCAACTGGTAAACCAGCCCACCAGGATTCCAGACATTGTCGGTCACGCGCCCTCATTGTTGGACCTTCTGCTGACGACTCGCCCGGATGGATATCGGCTAGAGGTTCGTGCTCCTTTGGGAACATCGGATCACTGCCTGGTATCCGCTGGGGTGCCACGGGCGTCGCCACCGGTACCTATGGTTGCCAAACGCCGCATCTGGCACTATGCGTCGGCAGATTGGGACGGTATGCGGGATTACTTTGCATCTGTCCCTTGGAGGCAGCGCTGTTTCAGTGAGCTGGACCCGAACGCTAACGCTACTGCTGTTGCTGATGAGATCATGTTAGGGATGGAGTACTATATCCCTCACTCCGATCTCATCAGTAGGGGTAGGCGTAACCTCTGGTTCAACCGCGATTGTGCCTTAGCTGTTGAAAACAGACAGTCGGCATACCGCGCTTGGATCAGGGGCCGAGCTTGCGGGGATCCCAACATTGACTCACTGAAAGCAGCCTATAACAACGCCACCAAGTCCTGCAAAAGGGCCTTCATCAGAGCGGATGCCCAGCGCGTTGCACGAGTTGGCCAAGAACTTCTTACGCATCCTACGGGAAGCCGTAGCTACTGGCGTCTGGCCAAAGCCGTGCAATCCAACTTCTGTCAACCCTCGCTGCCCCCGTTGAGATGTTCTGACGGCTCGCTAGCTCACAAGCCGCAAGAGAAAGCCGATCTCTTGGTAAAACTCTTTGCTGCTCACTCCCGAATCGATGACTGCAACTTACAGCCACCAACACTCTCCCACTGTGGCCACACAATGCCCGATATTCGTATTAGGCTATGTGATGTACGTGCGGAGCTTCAGTCAATCGACGTCCGGAAAGCTAGTGGACCTGATGGCATTCCAGCGATAGTACTGAAAAACTGCGCAGCGGAGTTGTCTCCTGTCTTAACGCGGCTATACCGTCTTTCTCTCTCTTCTGGGTGTGTGCCGGAATCTTGGAGAGAGGCCAATGTGCAACCGGTCCCCAAAAAGGGAGACCGATCAGACCCAGCTAACTACCGCCCGATAGCTGTCACCTCAGTTCTTTGCAAGGTCATGGAACGGATCTTAAACCACCAGCTGATCCGATACCTAGAAGATCACTCATTAATTAATGATCGACAGTACGGGTTTCGGCCGAACCGGTCAACGGGTGATCTTCTAGCGTACTTAATGCATGTCTGGGGTGAAGCTATTGACAAACGTGGTGAGTCACTGGCAGTTAGCCTTGACATTGCCAAAGCGTTCGATCGGGTCTGGCACAAGGCTCTTCTCTCCAAGCTCCCGGCATACGGTCTGCCCGCTCAGCTCTGTAACTGGATCGCCGGCTTCCTGCATGAGCGAAGAATCCGTGTCCTCGCAGATGGATGCGCTTCGCGCATGTCAGTGAATGCTGGTGTACCACAAGGCTCTGTTCTATCCCCCACACTCTTTCTTCTTCATATCAATGACATGATTCCGTTAGGAAACATTCATTGCTATGCAGATGACAGTACAGTGCATGGGGGATATTACGGTCGCCCAGGGGCTGGGCGCGCTGAAACCGGGAGGGAGAGAGAGAATCTTGCCATTGAGCTCGACAGGGTGTTGAACCTCGTATCTGAATGGGGATCTAACAATCTTGTTGAGTTCAATGCTAAGAAAACACAGGTGTGCGCGTTTACAGCTAAAATGTCGCCGTTCCTTCCCCTTCCGTCTCTTCAGGGCATGACTCTTTCGGCACAGGGCTCTCTAAATTTGCTAGGCATGGAGATATGTTGCGATCTGAATTCCAGGAACTACATCGAAACCGTGATCAAAACAGCCTCACGGAAGCTCGGTGTCCTGAACAAGGTGCGTCGATTTTTCACGCCTGACCAATTATGCCTGCTGTATAAAACTCAGGTCCGGTCTTGCGTGGAATATTGCTCGCACTTGTGGGATGGCTCCGCCAAGTACCTTCTCGATGCCCTGGACAGATTGCAGCGTCGTGCTGTCCGTATCGTTGGCGATGTAGAGGTCACCAACAACCTTGAGCCTCTGCAATTGCGTCGAGACATTGCGTCGCTTAGCGCCTTCTATCGGCTATATCACGGAGAGTGTTCTGAGGAGTTATTTGACCTTATCCCACCTTCCCCCTTCCTACTCAGGAGCACGCGAGCCGGTCTTCGGAGTCATCAATTCACTGTCTCCACCTCAACATCACGTACAAAGAAATTTAGTAGCTCTTTTCTTTGTCGAACTTCCAGAACTTGGAATTCTTTGCCAGCACATGTGTTCCCTCCTTCGTATAACATGGGTTCCTTCAAAAGAGGCGTGAAAAAGCACCTTTCGGGCCGGCAAGGTGGAGGCGGCTAGAGCAGTGTCTGAACTGCACTAGCTGTCTTCGCATATGGACTCTTCTTACCGCTTCACATCAGGTGGTGTTGAGTCATTTGTCGTGCTTTGTATAAAAAAAAAAAAAAAAAAAAAAAAAGCGTTTTAGAAAGTACCTACACTCAATACAAGTAAAGCTGTACCTAAGTAAGTACCACACGTCTTAACCCATGACTGATATTCGACTATCAGCATAATAAATGCTGATAGTCATTTATTATGCAGAGACAAACATAACCAGGTAATATCCACTAAATTATTCTTTACGCCGCAATGCGATACCTATTATTGTACAGGATCACTACAGTATTGTTCAGTAGTTCAGTATAGTTTGAATACAAGGTAACGTTCTAGTATGATTGGTTATAAAATATATACAATAATATATAGGTGTCACTAGTAATTTACCTTTGTTTTTTATTTTAATAAGTCAAATACCAATTTCATACATGCCATGCTCTAAGCCTGCGCCCTCAATTGTTACCTACCATTACCGTCAGGCGGGTACGGCCTGCCTGATGGTAAGTTGCTTGCCTATATTGCCGTATGCAAAAAAAATATACAAATTTATTGACATAGGTATGTGTTTAAACTGCGTTTGATGGGATCTCAAATATATCTTTATTCAAATAGGCCCCCCAAGATTGTTTAGCGGCACGTGAACACTGTAAATTCAATATTAAACTACAGAAACTGATCAAAACGAAGATTCAAAATTAAATGCCGTCATTGTGTTCGACAAGTGCCTGACGTCACGTTCCTTGCCACAGGGCATGGGTTGGAAATTTCAATACCAAACACATTACAAAATAATTCTACATGTAACATGTCGAATTAACAATGCTCTTTATTTTAAAATGAATATTAAGACAGATTTCTGTCATATTACTCTAAAAAATGGTTTACATACTCGTAAAAAGTACCCACGCGTTCGTTTTGAAATTTTGATTAATTAGTTAATTAATTTAGAAATGCTTTCCTTACGCGAAGGCTGATCTTTGCATAATTGAAATGTATTTTATTAAAAAATTACAAACAATGACTACGAAAAAACAAACAAGTTCAAAACTGATCAACTTATAAATAAACTAGCGACCCGCCCCGGCTTTGCACGGGTGCAATGCTTATGTAAATATTATGCATGTATTATACATATAAACCTTCCTTAAAAATCACTCTATCTATTAAAAGAAACCGCATCAAAATCCGTTGCGTAGTTTTAAAGATCTAAGCATACATAGGGACAAACAGTCGGCGGATAGCGACTTTGTTTTATACTTACTATGTAGTGATTGTTCATATTAGCATGCGATTATATTCGTGTTTTCTCTTCCTAAGTTCTCCTCCTCTTCTCGTTCCTTTGGTATCTTGATATTTCCACATTGCAGCAGTGCCTTTATTGAATTTATTATAACGTCACATTAGAATTTTCTTTGGGTATGGTAAATTAAAATAATCTTTGATAAGCACGAAAATATCGATGATTCTTCTTTTGGTAAGTTTCGGTGATTCTTGCATACAAATTATTCTAATAACAGTATTAGCACTTTTTTATACAACTAGATGACAAACAAGCCGGCCGCTTCTTTTGGCATATTGTGTTTGTTTTATTTCTACAGAAATGTTTATGTAAATTATTTTATTTGACGACCGGCTGGCCGAGTGGTCTGTACCCCAGGCTACTCGGTCAAGAGGTCCCGGGTTCGAATCCCGGTAGGAACAAATGTTTGTATGATGAGTACGAGCATTTGTTTACGAGTCATGGATGTTTATATGTTTATTTAGTATATTTCTAATATTTATATACATATTATTATCATTATTTATCCGTTATCTAGTATCCATAACACAAGCTCTTAATGATGCTTACTTTGGGCTAGATAATAGGTGTGAGTGTATAAATATTATTATTATTATTATTATAAATGTGCAAAATAAAGAATTTATATCTATCTAAACAAGCTAATGGCCCACGGGTAACTGGTTAGCGCCGCCTATAGACACCTGCAATAACAAGGAAAAAATCACTTGGTATTGCAGGTGCGTTGTCATCCTGAGGCCTAAGATGAAATGCCTTCAATGCCTTAATAATTACACTGGCTACCTTTCCATTCAATCCGAAATACAGCGAACTGTTTCACGGCTGAAATAAGAAAGGCGGTAGTGCCTACCGAGACGACCCTACATACGGGCCTACCACCTTGTAAAATACAATAATTTTAACATGGTTCTTAACATAAAAAATTGAGATATTTACTTGTACGGGATATTTTTACGATATGGTTTTTGGTTTCCTATATTATTTATTGCGGGAATCCAATTTCTTAGGCAGTGAGATTTTTTCCACCAACGTCTATCAACTGTTGATCTATTGGTGTACTACCCTATCTCAGGCAGAATCACTTTTGATTCATACATAAAATAAATTAATAGGAATAATAGGTGATGCAAAAAATAAAATAAAAGTTACCTCTTACAACAAACTGGTAGCTAAATCAAGACTTTATAATTATTATGTAGATGCACTGGTACCTACATAATAATTTTAAAGTCTTCAATTAAAACTTACAGTGAACAAAGCATTAGGTATTGAAACCCTAGCTAGTCCGACTTGCGGTATAGCTAGGGAACATTTATAATTTCCAGATTCAGTTGCCTAGCTCTGTGTAAAAGCGCTACAAACTTGATCCATAACTTTTACCTACATAGATCCGTACAAATTATTACAGAAATCTCACAGATAATCTGTTTTCTCAATACTTCGAAGAGTTTAAAGTTTACTCTTGAGTTACCATTTATTTGAATAGCCAATGAATCTCACGGCACGGTCTTCTACACTGTCTAAAATCTGACTGGCAAATAAGAAAAATCCCTATATTCTCGACTCAAATTTGCTGCCTCAATTTAATAACCAGTTAAGTTTTAGCCTTGGTTTTAGTTAACAACTTTCTCGGAGCAATTTATTATTTAGTAAAATATATTCAATTGGAAAGTCTTCTCAACAACAAGAGAGACAATGAGGCATTTAATTAGTTCGCCTATTATTAAGTACGCTTCACGAAATTGCCGTTTTGAATAGAAAAAAATTAATCATTTCCTCTAATAATAATTCATGCCCCTTTTGCTATATCAATAAGGTTATTGATGCTTCTGATGCGGATTTTCTTAGTTGTTAATATTTTGAAAATCTAAATTACAAAACAATGGAAATCAGGTGACGCAAATAGAGTTGGGCTCGATTGTAAAGGTAACGAATTACTTAGTTCCAGTCGAAACTTCTGTTATTTTAAAATGTGTACCGTGTGTGTTGTGCTGTCGAGGATCTTGGTTGTTTGATACAGTAATAATTGCCAAGTCTCAAGATTCTGTAAGGGATGATACTGATAAATATGCTAATTCCGGATACATCGTCAAACCCGTCCAGAAAATAAATATCTTTATTAATCGCAATAAGTATTTTAATATTAATAAGCCTCTTTTCAGCAAGCTTAGCGTACGTCACACGGCTAATTGGGTAACTCGGAACATGCATAAGTGATTCCGAGGGCTCGCCTGTCTCCTTAGGCCACCTTCTAGTAATTAGATGCGCTGCTTAAGTGCTTTGCGATGTCAGTAGCGCTGAGGCACTTCAGTCGCCCAGAAAACTTAATCTGTTAAGTAGATTCATGTTGCTATAACAAAATGAAGCATCATCATATTTTTCTATCTAATAAATAAACATTTGTTTATTGGTGCTATCAGGCTCTACTGCTAACTAATTTACTTTTATGTCCCACTTTTACAGCGAATTTACTAATACGACAATCGAAAAATGACTCTTATTACATTTACAGTGGATTAAAGTGGCAAAGAATGTCAGTATTCAACTTGATCTGCACGAGTGTATGTAAAATGCTTAGATCTCGTCTAGTTAAGATGTTCAAGTTCTATATTTTTAATATACATCGTGTTGCTTGCATTCCACAAATAGGTAATATATCTCACACATTAGGTTGGCTGGACGAGATACCATATAGAGATAAGTCTATTCAGGCCAAATATATTGTCACTTGCAGTATATTTTAAAATTTAAAAGTACACTCGATAGCACATCAAGCGGAACAGTTTGATCTTGAGACCGCCCTTATTCCGTTCGCCATAAAGGCGGTTTTCGAAATGTAATTGTTACACTTGATGTGCTGTCGTCTGTACAGCAAAGATAATAAAAATGTATCTTTATTCCAAGTACACATGCTTATAATGTAATTAATCTTCCGAGCCTCCTTGAATGTTGTTATTATGTGTAACTTATTTTATTTGTGCCTATTTGCTTAAATCAACTACGTAATTCGCGTAGTTCAAGGTATTTTTTTTTTGATATTTGTAATAGAATCATATAGATTGATCGTTTCCCTTCCATTCTCTATACTTATTTAATTCACTCTTCTTTTAAAGACGTGTCACATACACATACAAAAGTACAGTATAATTAAGGACCTCCTTTCTTATTTGAACTGATAAGTGTCCATGTCCATATCTTGATTAGTGACTATTTGCGTCATTGTCTTGTCTCTCTCTCTGTCAATCGCTACTAGAAATACATATTATGTTATTACTTGAATGTCGAGGAGTTACATTCCCTTTAGAACACGTAATCTAGTCCCGAAGATCTTCATCAGATCGCTACCAAATTAAAATGTCACGTCTGTACACGCTGGAACCTTCATAATATGTACATAAGGATTTTATTGTCTACTGCAAGAAGGTGCTGTATTTTTGAAGATTTCAATGTATACAAGACATCTTTTTAGACGTCACTGTATTCTTTCAAACTAAAAATAGAAAAAAGCAAGGTTTAGGTAAAAAATACAGTCGAAGTGGAAACCGTTTCTTTATTCAGGGCATTGACTTATAAATATTCGGGGTCTGTTTTGAAAATGCTTTATTGTTGAACTTGAAATCAAATATTTCTCTCAATTTTATTAAACGTTTTATTTTCAAAGCTGACGGTTCACAACCCTCTTCAGGATTCGTGGTTAGAGGTAGGTACCTACAGGAAGTCTTCTTAGAACCACAAAACTTGAAAAGGGTTACAATTACGTTTTACACTTTGATTTAAATATTTTAGTGACTTTGTTAAGTATTTAATCTTTTCATGAACATTTCTCCGTTAATACCTTAATTTATCATAAATAAAGAATAATGAATAAATTAATCTTTCTGAAAATTACGTTATCGCTGTGAAAGGCATTATAAACAGTGAAATTATTCCTGATTAAATCTTTGTTTTAGTAAAATTATTACGGTAGATTAGTTTTTTCTCATGCTTTTTATACATTTGGGTAGAGTGGGGTGATTACGAACCCGAGATGATTCTGAACAAGTCCGTTTATTTCATGATATAAAATTATAAAGAGCCCTGGCTCGTTGCCTGGCATTGGACATGAATCTCTCTCAGACAGTGTAAAAAGTTTATCAACTCCTTTTCTGTAAGTGCTGCCACACTGCTGTTTTAAAATGTTTACAAACGTTAGTAAACATTTGTTAAGAAACATACGATCACAATGTTAGAAAATGTTTTCATGTTAGATAATGTTAGTAAACATTTCTGAACTAGTTAACAAATTGTAACAAAATAAAACATTTGTTTTATTTTGTTTGTAAACAATAGGTGCTGCCACACTGCTGTTTAAAAATGTTTATAAACGATAATAAACATTTGTTAAGAAACATACGATCACAATGTTAGAAAATGTGTTCATGTTAGATAATGTTAGTAAAAATTTCTGAACTAGTTAACAAATTGTAACAAAACAAAACATTTGTTATCATTTGTTTGTAAACATATAATCCAAGCCACAGCAGGGTATGGGGAAAGTGCGGGGCCCGGCGACGTGCTCAAAGTGTTTGGCGCATCCAGATAGTGCGATTTTCTTTTTTTTTAAATAAAAAAAATAAATGCTAATGAGCAAATCTTCTACCATTTTCGTGCAGACGCCTAGGAACGTAAATCCAAACTGCGAGCGAGCTGATTTTTCAAATGTTATAAATGTTTGTTAACATTTTCCATCAGTGTAGGAGCATTTAAAACATTTAACAATTCCTAACATTTGTTAGTAAATGTATTAGTGTTAGAAAATGTTTGTCAACATTTTTAAACAGCAGTGTGGCAGCCCGCCGATTTTTCAAATGTTATAAATGTTTGTAAACAGTTTCTATCAGTGTAGGAGCACTTAAAACATTTAACGATTCCTAACGGAATGTAACAATTCATAACATTTGTTAGTAAATGTATTAGTGTTAGATAATGTTTGTAAACATTTTTAACAGCATTGTGGCAGCACCTTATCATAATGTACCTACACAGTCCTGTCAAATTACCCTGCGTTCGGCAATGGCCTACTATACCTTAGTAGCTGCACCCGGCATGTAATGGGAAAACTGATAGGTTTTATAATAATAAATAAAAGTAAATTTTTTTTATAATCCAGTGGCAGGAACCATTGCGGGCGTTTCTGAAACATTTTCCTAAAGTTTCATCACAATCTGGTTTCGGAGCGCATAGGGGACAAACATACAAACATAAATTTTTATTTATTTGCATTTGCTTTTTAGTCAACTTTCTTACAAGCAAAAAAGTGTACTTATTGTATAGATTTGGTTTTCTAGTTTCATAGATAGAAGTACAAAATATTATACGTACTTATTTACTGAACTCACGAACCCAATCTGAATCAATTTAAAATATTTATTGCATATTGATAACGTACCATTACTGACTGTCATTAAAAGTAAGTAATAACTGTTTTCTTTGTTCAAAAAAGATTTCTATTTATTAACGATGTACCTATCGCTAAAAATACAGCTTCGTTTGTTTTTCCTTTTTAGCTGAACAGTTTGTAGCTATTTTTACCTTTGAAATACAATCGATCACCCTTAAATCAACAATGAAGACAAAACACACCTACGTCTATTAATTAATAAGAATGTAAACTTTGGAAAAAAATGGAAAATTTTGATCTTTTAAATGCAGATAGGAGATGCTCGTAGCCGAATGATTTGACACGCTTACTAAGGTACGACCATGACGACAACTATTTATTTTGGTGAGAATAATTGTTCAAAGTTGGTTTGAGTATTTTGGTGAAGGTTGAAAACTACCCAAATTATCTATAGTGCTTAGAAATCAAAAACTTATATCTACCTACTATGTTATTTTACCTTTCTCCGAAATTTTAAAGCTCGTCGCAATCGGTTTTAAAATATTTTTCCATTTAAAAATAAAGACTTCCTGAAGATATTAATTCATAACCATTGTTATAAAAATTGAGGGAAAACTTTCAGAAATGCGTCAGAATCAGTCTCAATTAAATTGCGAAATTATCTCACCATCGAATCAGTTGTAGTTAATTACGGCATGATGAAATCGAGAGTATTCGGTTTGCAAGCAAATATTTGAAATTTTATGTATTTTTGGATTATCTTTATGTAATTAAGATTGATTTTTTTAACGTTTTCGTGTCTCTATTAGTATTAGTACTACTTATACTATTGCCCAGCTTCTGCTATAGAAAAAAAAAAGACAAAAATAAAACACATTAAAATACTTCCCTCTGTAAATTCTGCTATGCGATTCTCTAAGTCAGCAGCCATGGATTCGTGGCTGTCGGCAGCGCTGTCATACCTTTTGGCATTTGTTTGACAACTGTTGGCGACACAACGTTCCGACGACGAGCACGGCATGAATCGGAACTAAAAAGTTGCTGATTTTTATTACCTTTATATCAGAATCAATCAAATATTGAATGAAGTCATTGCGATACAATTTTAACACAACAAAAACGAAATCTAAAAATATCGATTGAACTTCATGTCGTATAACCAAAACAGAGCCAATCATACACAGCCATGAGACCGACGCAACGTAGAGATTAGTGAATACGCTTTCGCGCAGCGCAGTGCGCAAACGTCAAAACCAATGGCAACTCCTCATCTTTGTCAGGCGTCAAGCTCGATGTCGAAAATATTTGTTTGTGAATCACACTGCTGTAGTTCCCTTGAACTCTGTTGACCAGTTGTCCTTGTTTATATTTCATAAATTGTTAAATAAATAAAAAATAAATAAAACTTTTGATCTGCTTTTTAAAGTTTGTTTGATATTGTAAAAATACCATAGGATATCGATTCCATGTTGGTAGGTGAGAGGTTAGAGCAGACACACAAATTGTTAAAAGGTTGCGCGTTCGCATCTTTTTTGCTTTATTATACAACAGGGGTGAAAAACAAGCCACCTAATGGCAATTGGTAACCGTATCTTATAGAAGCTGAAACACCAGAGGTCGCCTACCCTGTAAGAATGTAGAGAAAACGTTATATTGACCCCCTTATCTTAATATAACGCTTTCTCGATCAGCTGTGGTGAGCTTACCGCGGGTACACAACACTAAGAGAAAATATTATTTGCCATTTAAATTGAACAGCTTCGTGTTTCTGATTCCCGTTGCCCAACCCATTATCCCGGGGTCCCGGGTTCGAATCCCGGTAGGAGCAAATGTTTGTATGATGAATACCAGCATTTTTTTACGAGTCATGGATGTTTATATGTTTATTTAGTATATTTCTAATATTTATATACATATTATTATAAATATTTATCCGTTATCTAGTATCCATAACACAAGCTCTTAATGATGCTTACTTTGGACTAGATAATAGGTGTCACTGTATGAATATTATTATTATTCTAACTTACTAATAAATTGCTACGGAATCAAATTTTAGATGAAGGCTAAAATAGATATTCAAATAAAATGTATAATATTCGGAATGACTGAATTGTATTCGCAAATGTATCAATGAAATACTTTGATAATTCGATGAAAATATTCGTGGACTGGGCATAAACACGAGAAGGCAAAATTTAGGAGCATGCAACATATGTCTGTTTTAAATAACACGGGTGACTATTTTTCTCGAAAATGGTGGAGAATCTATGTTCATCAGTAATGTATTTTTTTATGTAAGTTCGTCGATATTTTGGTCAAGCTACTTAAATAAAAAAACCATACTTATAATTTATTTCAGCTAGTGACTAATAGACCAGTCAATAATACTAAAAGTCACCCATCTAGCTTTGACCTCGGAAATTTAACACAAAAATTGTGGCATTTTTTAAGCAATTAAAAACCGATTTCGAAACACTAAAGAGGCAAAAAATTATGTTTTCTCAAACATGCTTGGAAATTTGAGCATTATTTTGACAACCTCCTTCGAGATAAATCGAAATTGCTGTATTGGCCAAATACTTAGTATGAAAATCCATGTCTGTGATATTTTGGCGGCCAAATAAATTACTAAGTAAGCTCATATCTGCCGTGTAATTTAAAAATGGAACGATCTTTGACTCCAAAATATGTCAAACAAGGGGATAATTTTAAGCAGAGGTTTTATTTAAATTTCGAACTGGCGTGCAAATAGGAAGCTGTTTAATGTAAAAAAACAAATTGAACACTTTGGCGCATGAAAAATTATTGTTGTTCGTTGCTTGTCATTGATTTTGAGAAGTGATTTGGTTAATTTCCGCGCATTATTTGAGAAAACTACTATACAAGCCTTGGTCACAACTAGGCATTGATGGACTTACGTAAGTGTGCCTCGGCGTCGCCTCGATGTGGGCACATTTACCCGTTCGTCCATCAATGCTTCTTTTGCTGGCCGCTGCAGTAATGTTCGGTCTACACCACATTAAACGTAACAGTTTGACCTTGAGATCAATCTGCCCTTATTGCGTTCGTAATAGAGGCGGCTTTCGTAGTGCAACTGTTGCATTTGATGTGCTGTCGTCTGTACTATTAAGTCCTTAACTGATGTAAAAGTATTTTTTTGGAGTTGGTGCTAGAGTATTCCCAGTACCAATAGAAAGTGATGCACCGACTATAAACAGTAGTTAGGTACCTTTCATTTAGATATTTGCCTTTTTAGTGTTTGAAAGTACCTAATATAATAGAGTGTTTCATTAAATATCTTCTGATAGAATTTAGTAAAAAATTATTAAAAAAACTGACAAAGATTCAGAACTACCTAGAAAAAAACGATAGCTAAGAAAACTAAGACCTAGGTACATATTCTTAATTTTTGATATCACCATTATTATAAATGTATGAAAAAAATTATTTTCTAGTTTTATATTTTAATTACCTAGGTACATGCCTAGCTGCTTGAAGTCAGCTTCCTTATTCATTTTCGACAAAACCGCACTCGGTTCCATGTAACAAGACATAACCTAATAACCAGTTCAGACACCGGCCCTCGTAATCTAAACTGAGGCTTAGGCTTTTCGGGTATTTGGCTAAAAAGGCCACAACAGCTGGGCTGTTGTCATAGCATGATAAATAATCAGAAATCTTCAATAACGTATAACCTAAGTAAAGAAAAACCTGAGCAAGACAAACAAATACGAAATAGTCACCATATTATATTTCATCACATTATATAGGTATCATAAGTACAAACAAGCACACCAATACGCGCACACAATAAATACACACACACACCCACACACACACACTAACAAAAACACGCGTACGTACGCATAGGTACACACTTTATTATTTACCACTACTACACTTAAACTAATTGCATTAAATACCGCATTCAAATATAAAATAAGCCGATAGCATCTATTTATTTAGAAAGCATTCATCAGCTTAACAATTTTAAAAAAAAGTATTTACGTCAGAAAACGGTTTTATCATACGGAGGATTAATTTATCAGCTTTTCATACTTTACGGGGTCATTGTGTAAAGAATATTTAGAACGAGCGGGAATCAAAGAGAGATATTTTGCTATCAATCCTATTTGGGAAACATTGTAGGCAATCGTAATCCTGTTACACAGTTCCATGCGACACTGTCAAAGGTACATCTGTGGCACGCTCAAACTGCACATGTTCCGTTAGTACGTAACATTTTAGTAAATGTTATTACAGAAGCATCATGTCGTATGAGTGACTGGATGGTTTAATTAAATTAATGTTACTTTGATGTCAATCAAACTTTGAAATAATATTACTTTTGATATTAAAGTAAGAGTAAGCTTTATGACTAAGAGTTTTTACTACCGTGCTTCTGAGAAAATGTAGGTATTGATTTTGCTATGAAATTGTTACTTATCATAATGCTTAATTAAACTTAATTCTATTGAATCTTATATTTGAGGCAGTGCTCAAATTTCAGTAATGATTACCAAAAACAGGGCAAGATAAATAAAACCGCTTAAAATCTTTCAGTCCCCGCCCCAGGACACAAATTTAAGGACTAATCTGTATTTGGGTTAGAATAGCTGAAAATATTTTATTTCAACCAGACATGAGCTTTTAATATTTTTTATTTTTTGGTCTTTAAGTATGAAATTGCCGTTTTTTATGAAGTATTTTGTGCAAACTGGAATTTCCATCTTTTTTTGTATTTAATTTGATATTAGCTTGACTGATTTTTTTTAAACGTTGTGGATACTTAAAGACATTCCTCGTTAAGTAAACACAATAAGTGACCAAGAAAGGAGGTGGTGGCCTCACACCTAGGTATCTTGTGTTGTGGACATGTGTGTCCTAAGTCCTCCCTAGCCTTTTCTCCTGCAGTGTCAAAGTGCACAAAGGCCGTTCTCAGGGCCAGTGGAGTTGCGACGTGTGGCTGCAGCTCGTGGATTGTCAGTCTGCTAGACCGGCGGTTCATCTATGGTTAGGGCTCCGGGCATGGTTAGGGGACTATGTGAGGCTTACACAGCCCGGTCCGTGCGCCAATGTATCCACGTGCGGATCAACTGAAGTTTTGGGGGCGAGCCGGGGGGCTTGTGGGGACAAGAGGATACTGACAGTCATTGGTCGTCTGCTTGTGACGGTATAGCGGATGTCAGCTCTTTGCGCCCCCTGCAGTATCGTCATTCTGCAGCAAGATGGGTTCATCGCTGAATGGTTTAGTGGGTGAGAGCCCCACACTTCTTCTATCTCCTCCCCCGGGAGTTAGGAGCTAGGCTGTTAGAGCTTCCCTCAGCGTTAAAACAAAGGTAAGTATAATATATTATTTGGTAAAACAATATGAAAACTTTTTGGTGTCTTCCTTATTCATATACTCTCACCTATTATCTAGCTCAATCAGTCATGGATACTAGATAATGTGTATAAATATTAGAAACATACTTAATAAACATAGAAATATCCACCACTCGTGAATTAATGCCCGTAAGTTACCTACTTATCATAAAAATATTTGACGCCACCATTAGAAACCGGGATCGCTGACCCAGTAGCTGTATAGTAAGGGGAATCGCAGCTGAATTCATGCTTGCATCATTTAATTTGAATATTTAAAAAAAATCTCAGCTCTTTCATTTGCGTAATTGAGACTTGTCACATCGGCTCAGTAATAAAGTTACAATAATGCAATTGTTGCCGATAGCTTACATTCAATCCATTTATACATATTCTGCAAAAAAGGATTAAAAGGTCAAAAGAGATAGGCTCATAATGTTTTCTACCTCTACCGGGATCCTATCAAGCACCTACAACTAAATAACGCTACTATCAAGCCCATAGCTAAATAACGCTACTTTGTAGTGTTATGTTCCTGAGGTGAGTAAGGTCGCCAGAGCTCTTTGAGAAATTGGGAGCTTCGGGGCTGTATGCTGTCAACGTAAACGCATTCTCTTGCTATTTACAGAGTGGACAAAACATGAGTAGTGCCCAAGGTGCTACGAGCGTCCAAAGGCTACGGTAACCGCTAACCACAAGGCGGGCCAGACGCTTCTTTGTCACCGATATCGTATCCCTAGGTGGTAGGCCCGTATGTAGGGCCGTATTTAGGTGTACCACCGCCTTTCTTATTTCAGCCGTGAAACAGTTAGCTGTGATTCGGATTGAAGGGAAAGGTAGCCAGTGTAATTACTGGGCATGGACGGCATTTCAGCTTAGGCCTCAGGATGACAACGCACCTGCAATATCAAGTGATTTTTCCTTGTTATTGCAGGTGTCTATAGGCGGCGGTAACTGCTTACCATCAGGTGGGCCGTCAGCTTGTTTGTCATTAGTTGTATAAAAAAATAGAAAGCTCTCAATTTGACATACGTGTTTTATTTGCGTCAGATATCCTGTTTTGTTATTCTATTGGCAAAAAGGTTATGATTACCATAATACTCAAGTATAATAAATACATTATAGGGTCTAAACACCGCAAACAATGCTTTATTTACAGAATATTGTTCTTTGTGAAGTAGGTACCCAAAAACCAAATAGAATAGATGATCTATTGTTGAGGAAACGCAGACGAGCTGGTAAAAATTTACCATATCTTGGAATATATAAGTGATTTATGGTTTGAAAAAGTTTAGTAAAGGCATTGCTTTAAGCGCCATTAAAACATTAACCCTAATTCACAAAAACATACGAATAAAATGTGTTCTCTCTGTTCTTTTTAAAATGCATCTAGCCTTCTGCAAATACTTTTGTAGATGCATAAAGGCATGAATACATTATGCGAACAGCTTATAGAAGGTGCCAGTAGTTTACATAATGGACTCATTACTTGCAAAGCAGCTGAAAAAAAGCTGCTTTTGGATAAAGCTGAGACGAAGAGCATTTACATAATATTGGACGAAGCCTGTTGTATGCCGATTTTAAATAAAAATATGAGACTTTTATTTTCTCTTACAACAAGCATTCTTTTGACGTGGTGTTTGTTCATTATTTCACGATAGCAAATATATTTAACAGTTACTTATAAATATGATAACGATGACAAAGTTCCCTCAATCTAGTATAATCGAAGTTTAATGTAAAGAAAACCGTGAAAAACAGCTTAAAATAGAAACACGAATTCAACAACAGCCGATTTCATCCCTGTTATGAATCACGTCCTTTATTCCGGCTAACACAATTTGCCACCGCCTCATTGTCAATTCCTCAGTCGTTCCTCAAAAGAATCATCAATCAGGCATAAAAATTGGTCGTCTGAATAACAGATGAGTTCATCCCGGTGCAAATTCCTTAAGAGCAGGGAGCAGGTAACGAGCCGTCTAAATAATTTTAATTTTTAAAATGGAAAAGCTTTTTTGTTGGAAATTAAGTTGATTCAAAGGGCAGATCCAAGAGATACATCATTTTGATAGGCGTTTTCTTCCTTGACTTTTTATGTTACTTAGCAGGAATTTAATAATTTAGAACTTTTTCTACGGTACAATGACTACAGAAGTACAGAGTAAAATAGTATACAATGCAAAAGTACAGAGTAAAATATCATATCATCAACTGATAGTAGTATGCAAAAGTAACTGACTCAAAGGGCTAACTTTATGGCAACTTTGTTAGCATAGATCGAAATACTTAGGGCCTGGCCACGAACTCACCACAAGCGCGTCCTGTGACTCGCGAATCGGCAACCACTGCGCGCTATCTCGATGGCGGCCTCGCAGCGCGTCGTCGTGACCGCGCAGTGAATGCCGATTCGCCGCTGCCGCCGTCGCCGCCGCCCGTTCCCGTGGCCAGGCCGTTACACAGGGTGGTGTGGACAATACGACAATAAATTAAAACATGGGCTATATTAGTTCATAGATATAGTTTGTAACTTTCAAAAATATTTTATTCTTTCGATAATTTCATGACATTTCTATGAAATAATGCAGCCAATATTATATTATTTCATACAAATGTCATGAAATTATCAAACGAATAAGATGTATTTGAAAGACATTTCTATGAACTAATATAGCCCATGTTTTAACTAATTGTCGTACTGACGTCACCACCCTGCATAGAATCAATAAATTTAGAATACCTATGTATGAGCTTCGAGAAATGATTACCTCATGTAGTTATTACCATAATCAAAGATTCAATCTACTCCATTGCTATGAATGGAAAACGTTATAAACCCTACTTCATTCTTTTGCTGTACTAAATCACCGATTGAAACTGAGGTGCTTTATCATAGTTTTAATTAGTTTGTGTATTTTAAAGATTAATGTGCCCAATATAATGTTTATTTTCTGAAATCAAACTAAGATATTTTGAACACAATTAAAAATTGTAAGTAAGGAGTTTTGTTCTACGTAACTTACTGACATCGGTGACAAAATATTAGAGTAGTTCTAAATTAGTATTTAGTTTTAGAGTAGGTCTTTATTAGTAATATTGAAGTTCACCATAGTCTCTACTACCGCGGCCAAATCGTAGCTGCCTTTCTGCCTCAGCTCTGGGACACTTACGGAGTAACTCCATTAAGGCCCCTCCCTAACACATTTAACTTTTACGTGTCAAATTAAAGAAAGTACAGAAAATTTGACATATTTTAGGGCAGGTACTAATGTATTTATTTAATGACCGCACCGTCAAAATGTTTTTACCAATAAATATTTTTGTTGATATAGATCTAAGTACTCACACATTGAATTATCCACTATTTGGGTATTAGTAGTCCTTATTCAGATTTATAGTGACATTATTTCATTATTGTAGAAACTTCATGTTGGACAAGTCAAGGACAAGATGACTAAAAAATTTAATATTTGTTGATCGCATAAGTCAATCAATCAATGAAATATATTTTTTATTGCACAATTAGGACACATACATAATCAACAACAATAGAAAGAAAGAAAACAATACAATTGGCGACCTTATTGCCATTCAGAAATCTCTTCCAGGCAACCTGGAGTCACAGGAAATAATACAGAAGGAAATAAAGAGAGTAGGTGCAAGAAAGACAAATACATTAAAAAAATACATATTAATGCAATAAATAGAATTAAGGAAGTGATTTTTAACATGGATTATGTAGGTCTCCAATAACCGGGCTTTCTTGATATTCTCTGGCAACGAGTTCCATAACCGGACAGCGTGCACAACAAAAGAATACAATAGAAAACCAGTGAAGTTTTCTTTTATACTACTAAGGTGGCAATTTGAAGGCGTATTTTGAAGGTTTTTAAGTTAACTAGAACGACTTTATCTGCTCGAGATGCGCCCACTGCCCAGATTAACGCACAATGGACGGTCATCACTAGGCCCGTGAATCTACGTACACCAAGGATTGTCGTGTCGTCTTTCTCGTTCATACCGGTAATTGCGATTCGGTCCTTTTTAACTTACTTCAAAAAAGGAGGTTATTAATTAATTCGACCCATAAATATGTATTTAATTGTCAGAATAGCATAGTTTTTGTATATATTAGTTTATAAACATGGGTGCTAAATTTAATGACTGTATGTATGGATGTTTTTGTATTTGTATGTTTATCCCTCATACCATACCATACCTCAACACGATTTGGCGAAATTGGCGATGTGGTACTATGGCGAGGGCATATATAACGACTTAAAATTTAGGTAAGTATATTGTATACATTTATTCTCGGATGCAATAATCTTCGTAAACCGTGTCGAATGGATCGTTGTAATCTGGGCACACAAAGGACCTAAGTAAACACCACAATGCTCCTCAATAAACTAAGCCAGCGTCAGCTCTTTCCTGCTTACTATTCGGCTCGATACTTTTGTTACAGTAAATATCCAATGAAACGAAAACCACGCTACTGTTGGCCAATCAAAAAGTAAATAACACTCTAAGATCACTATAATTATGTTTGCATTCTGTGAAAAAAAAAACTATTTTTTCATGTGAAATGTTGCGAATGATACATAGATATTTCATCACTTTAATGGAAACTTTGACACATCTTTAAAATAATTAGTAGGCAATGATAATTACAATATCAGTGTCAGTAAAATGGAATCGCTTGCATGTTTTTGATAGTCACATATGTGGTGTATTTTCCTTACCTTTATGAAATTATCACATTGACCAAATGTATCATTTATATTAATTAATAATCTCTTATTATTGATCAATGCTGATGCTCCTGTAAGATTCCGGTAGAACAGTTCCGCGAAGAAGATTCAGAGGCGGACCGAGAAAGAAGGAGAATATATCGGTTAAGAAAGCCTTTTGCTGTCGCGCTGGCACCGTGAGCTAACCGACCCTAATAGAGGAAACGTGGTGAGGAAACCCTTCTGACGATGACCCAAAGAAGTGGTAGCAGTGTTACTGGGTGTTCCGTGTAACACCGCGGAGTATACAATGTGCATCCAAATAATTGTACCTAAGTGAGCTCAGTCAATAGATAGATAGAAATTCTTTATTTTGCACATTTAAACACTACAGAGATAAAACAAACACAATATGCCAAAATAGGCGGTCTTATCGCTAGAAGCGATCTCTACCAGACAACCTTGTGGTAGGTAGTTTACTTAATCAAAGGGCCAAGGGGTCAATATGAGGGCAGATCGCGTACGAACCACTGGTAAAAAGGAAAACATATTGGGTTGACTCTAAATGAAGTAGAAAACGGGCAAACCAATTATGAAATAATGACTTGTCTCATCTAAGACATATGACCAGTCACAGCTTCCGAACCAACCCCTTCAATGGCGGTCTAAGTTGATTTCCTTCAGATAGGGGCCTGTCACTTTTACTTTTCCATTAAGTTCCATCACAAGTATGTAGTTCTAACGTTGATTGATTATAGCGCTACTAGTTTAAAGCTATACGGTGAGCTTAGGTTAGCAACAGCTAGATAATTTTTCATTGAAATGGAAGCCATTATCACGAGTAAAAATAGCCAATACATACTTCCATATTAATTAGGTACTATAAATGCGAAAGTAACCTTGTCGGACTCTCCACCTGTCTTTCTATTACATTTTCGACCTTGCCGCTAAACCAATTTAGATGAAGTTTGGCATGGAGTTTATGTGATTAGAGATTATGTGTTATGAAAGGACGTAGGCGTATAACTTTTGGCGCGAGAACCTCCTTATATTATTTTGCAGATTTAAGTATTGATTTATCTGTGATGCGGTACAAACTACTTATAGAATGATCTGTGACCGCTGATTAAAAAACGTTTTCTTTTTATGCAAAGCTCAGCAAATGACTCAACACCACCTGTTGTGAAGCAGTAAGAAGAATCCATATGCGGAGACAGCTAGTGCAGTTTGAAGCAACACTGCTCTAGCCGCCTCCAGCTTGCCGGCCCATAAGGTGCCTTTTCACGCCTCTTTTGAAGGAACCCATGTTATAGGAAGGAGGGAACACATGTGCTGGCAAAGAATTCCAAGTTTTGGAATTCCGACAAAGAAACGAGTTACTAAACTTCTTTGTGCGCGATGTTGAGGTCAGTTATATGTTATCATGTGAGGTTTATTATGATAAAAACACTTGTTCATTGTAATATACCTACGATACGAAAGTTAACTACCCTTGGTTAACTACGATACGAAAGTTTTCACATTAGTGAATCGAAACGTCTTCCATTATTAATTCGTATGAAAACGACAGCAACGTCGCTGTTGTGAACTACTGGAAACTACTTTTTTTAGGCGTGTATTTAACTGAGCATCATACTAACCTAACCAACGAAAATACTAAGTGCGCAACTAAAAAATCTGATTTCGGCAACAAATCGTGAATAGTCGAGCAAAACAGATTTTTAGTTGCTAACTTAGTATTTTTTAGTTGCTCAGTTTATTATATTCCCTTTCTTTATTTAGCTTATAAGAAAAGCAAAAAGGAAGGTATAAGGTGAACGCAAACGAGATTTAGACGTTTCCATTATATTGAAACATACGCTATTGGTTCTCGTAGGGAAAACATCACTGTTCATCATAAGAGGCACGCGGTAGTAACATTTTATGAAAATTTCACAGATAACGGATTAAAATATAATGATTCTTGTTTCAAAGTTATTTACAAATAACAGTTTATTAAAAACTTTTATAGAAACAGCTGGCATTTTTTTTCTGAGAAACCTTTTTCTCGAAGTCACGATAAAATTTAAAGCTAATCGTAGTGCAACTGTAATACTTGATGTGCTGTCGTCTGTACGTACCGTCATTACTTAATCACATCATTTCTTAGAAGCACTAAAATTTTGTAAATCTTGTCACTTGTGCTACATTCCTTAGTGATAAAGCTGAAATTCCCATCAAATGGAACAAGAATTTAGATCTATTACTTCAATCCCAAAATCAGAGGGTAAAAAGTGGACCTCTGTCCGAATGACGGACACTTGAATAGATAAATGACTATTTAAAAGGTCTGAAGAAGAAAACCTGAATGTCGAGCATTTCCCTAATGCCAGAGACCTTTGAAAATATAAATTACATTAAATGTCTTGCACTAAACTCAGATAGACCTTAAACAAAACAATGTTTTTGAGAATTATGTACCTATAGTAGTCTCAATGCATAAATAAAGCCTTAGACATTTTTTTTATTTTTGCTTATAAGATAGCTTACACATTACGTATAGTTTCCGCAATGCATAAATAAGGCCTTAGACATTTATTTATTTTATTTTATTTAATAATTATTGCTTTTAGGAAAGTTGAATACTAATCCATACTATGACTATTATTAATGCCAAAGTGTGTCTGTCTGTTACCGCTTCACGCTTAAACCGCAAAACCGATTGATGAAAATTGTTAGTAATTGTTAGTATAGAGTACCCTATAAGAAACATAGGGTACTTTTTCGAACGATAGCCGACATTCACGCGGGCGGCTAGTAGTATTCTATAAAACATCAATACAAATACTTTTAGTCTATCGACTATATACAATCAGTATAGTCGATAAACTAAAAGCCAATAAAAACCTATCACAAATAGTCAAACTCAACTTTAAGATAGTTTTTATGTTACTAGTGTGGTAAGTTGGTTTCCTAGTAAGTTGGTTTTTAAGCAAATATGTAGAAATATTTTTAACATATTTGCTTTAAAATGTTATTAAATTGTTATTTATGTACGAAGCCTGTATACATTGTTCAACAGTTAAATAAACGCACCATACATGAGTGCGTGTGTTAAATAGGTACTCACGCCTAAGTACCTCTTTTATTGTACACTCCGTTGTTTGGCGCCGTGCGAATTCGTTAGAGTTTTTTTTATTTCCTTAAAAAAATATAAAACAATTCCACCAAGGAGTTTCACATTATGAGAATAAATAGGCTGAATGATCGAATCTCCTTGAGTTGGAAGTGCTTGAGATCAATACGATTGTTATTAATATTAACTAACAATTTAATTATATTAATCTGTCTAGCATAACTGAATTTCCGTTAATTACCAATTTCATAATGTCTGTCTGTAATGTCTGAATTTACACCGGTTCCAAAAGTTAAGCTACCTTGTCACTAAAAAGTTATCATAAGTCACGGCAATTAAAAATTGAATCTATCAGTCTTTTGATTAAGGGCTGACACCATAATTGGCTCACCCTGTTTCTTAGCCAAGAGCTAAAGCTAAGAAGTAGACTTGGGCGGGCCGCTCTCAGGCACGTCGGCACTATCGGCTCATTTATCTGCTGTGTCATGTACACCACTCCGGCTAAGTGCTGACGAGTTTTAGATTAAAACCTTTTAGAGTTGCAAACTCTAAAGCCTTGATTAATTTCATTACAAAAAGTTCGATAAAATGAATACTGCATAAGTATATCTATACTTTAATACCTGTATATTAGGAACAATCAAACTCAACTCACATAATTAGAAAGCTGCCTAACTTGTCATCTTTTGCTCGGACATTTAGCATACTTAGGTATGATAAAGGAAGTATTAATGAATGTCAAAGACTTCCTATCTATTTTATTTGTAGAACCCCCTACCTTTAGAGTCGTACCTACTTAGATTTGACCTAAAGCTAAACTGGCAAAATCTGAATATGACCGGATCCGCCTAAAGGATTAATGTACTGAGCTTTGAAGTATATGAAAAATATGTGAAATAAAGTAAATTTCGACAGTCACTATTATCAGCATCATTATAAACGTCCAAAGTTCGGACAACACGTAGGATTTCCTATTTCAACCAATTTTATGATTCAACTTTTTCTGACTTTATTTTTTCTATACATTCAAAAAAGCTAAGTAGTTGAAAATAAGTGAAACTGAAAACAGGCACATTAGTTTCCTTTTGTGACGTAGAGACTCACTAAGAAGGGGTTTTTCGAAATCCAACCCTTGCAGATGGAATTAGTTCGTTAAGTTTGTGTGAGTGACAAAAAAAATATGCAATGTCCTCAAATTAAGCATAAATGAATAACTCCTCAATAAAAAAATAAACTCCTATCTCCGCATATGTCCAACATACTTATAGGGTGACATCCAATTTGAGGACTGGCTGCCTTTTGGCGGCCATTACTCATTTATGCATAAATAAATACATATATGTATATGAGCAATGACTATTGATATTATATACATAAATGAAATTTTAACCCTTACCAGTTTGCCGCGTCGGCGTCCACCGGCAGTGACGACGAGCTGCCATTCATTTTGACGTTTGCGCACGGCGCTGCGCGCAAGCGTATTCACTAATCTCTACGTCGATGTCATGACTGTGTATGATTGTCGCTGTTTTGGATATACGACATGAAGTAAAATCGATATCTTTCGACTTAATTTTTCTTGTGTTTAAAATGTATCGCAATGACTTTGATGATTTTTTACATAAAGATATAAAAATAAACAACTTATTAGTTCCGGCTAAAGCCGTGTTCGTCGTCGGATCGCTGGTGTCGCCAACGGTTGTCAAACCAACGCCAAAAGGTATGACAGCGCTGCCGACAGCCACGAATTCAAGGCTGCTGACTTTAGAGAATCGCATAGCTGAACAGTAGAATATCTATTTTGTCTGGTTTACGAGTACTTAGAACGTGACAGATATATAGGTACACAGATATACAAACCACGGTTTTGTAATTACCCACTTATCAAACTGTTACTATTTTTAACCTCAACGCTAAAATAGGAGTGTTATAAGTTTGACGTATCAGTATGGGTATCTGTGTGTCTGTCTGTGGCATCGCATCTCTTATAAGGAATAGACTTGATCGAGATGGTTCTTAGCTATAATTTATGTTTAGGCATTTTCTTCTTGATTTTTTTTATTTAGTGTACTGTTACTTCGCTGGTATTTCCAAGACATGCTGGCCTTTAGCTAAATTTTTAGCTTTTTTTAAAAGCTAATAGCAGACGGATAAGGCATTTTTGGGCACATACAATTGTCCAAACAAAAAAGTGCTAGATAGGTTATGATTGAGGCAGGAGGTGACTTAAATTTTCAATATTATTGCAATTTTTTAGTTTAGATACGTTTAGTTGTTGATTTTGACACAGATTTTGGTGCTACAAGTATAATTATCTGAATATTATCTCAACCCCAAATATTATTTTAATTTTGGAAAAAGGATGACCATTTAATATGTCCTACCTACTTAGATTATTGTTCAACTGACGTGTTACATGCAATTTGCCACCGTGAATGCACATAGTAGATAGCAGGCTTATTACACTTACAAATCATTCATCATTATCATCACCAGTCTATTATATGTCCCACTGCTGGGCACAGGCCTTCCTACATGGGAGAAACACATGAGGAGCTTGGACCATAACACCACCACGCTGAACCAATGCGGATTGGTGGGTTAAAGCAATTGTAGTAACAACCGGGACTAACGGCTTAACGTGCCTTCCGAAGCACGGAGGAGTTCGACAATTTTGAGTAACCCCCAGTATCGACCATGGCGAAAGTTGCTTTGTTTCATACGCTGAATACGCTGTGCAGAAAAACCTGCTGAAAATCAAATATAACTAAGGATATCCAAAACCAGAAGACTACAGGCTCTTACTGCCTAAAGATATAGTAAGGCTAATGGCAACTATATTCTGGACACAGGAAGAGTAAATGCAGGGGAGGCACAAAAGATCCCAATGGGTCGAAGTGCAATGTGACTTGGTCATGGCCCAATAGTAAAAAGGATAGTCCTGGCGACCGGCTGGTCGAGTGGTCTGTGCCCCTTGCTATACAGGCTATTCGGTCAGGGGTCCTGGGTTCAAATCCCGGTGGGAGCAAAGGTTTGTATCATGAGTACGAGCATTTGTTTACGAGCTATGGAAATTATATGTTATTTAATAAAAAAAATTAAAAAGCGGTACTTTCCCTGCGCACTAAAATGAGTACGTACAATTCAAGATTCAGCTCAATTTTAAAGACATACTTACTTATCCATATTTTGCTCATAATGTGGTAGGTTTCAGAACCCGGGACCCCGTGCCGAGTAGCCGGTATAGTAAGTCGTACAGACCACTTGACCAGCCTGTCGTCGCAATTACACCATAAATTGATATTATAAAGTCCATAACCATCAAACCACCCAATTCTCATTTTCGCTCCGCTAAGTATCACTGAACGATCGTTATAATAACATTGACCTCGTTAAAACATTTGAACTTAGATAATGTACTAAGTACAGTAGAGAGAGATTCAAAGAGTACGGCCTCCATGATAAAACATTTGCTCGTCAAGCCACAGATTCCACAAAGAATTCGTTTTTAATTGTCCTAAGACTCCCGGGCGTCAAGTCTTCTCATCGCGAATCACATATCCCACTTTAATACATTGGACTTATAATGATTCCAGAAAACATTCGTGTGCGTTCGGGTTCATTGTATTAAACGTATACATAAGCAGGGGCAGGTCATTGTATTATACATTTGGCAGCCGGGGGTATCATTAAAACATCAAATATTTCCATATATCCCCCTTCGTTTACTCCATTCATTAGGACAATAAACCGTCTTAAAATGAAATTAACATTTAAATGTAATTCAAACAGCACTGCCCACAAATAAGAGTACATCAAAAAAAATAAACATGAATCCTTAAGAGCTAATAGTGTTACAATAATAAAGTGTTTAAAATTTATACAATAAAAAGTATTCCATTTAATAAAATTTATGTGTAGGTAGGTACTATAAACGTTCAAAATTTGTTTAACATGAAATTTTGTGTAATGATGGCTGCGGTATTTATTTATAGCAGAGTTTGAATATTGAGTTACAAATACAAAACCACTGTGAAACACAAATTTAAGTCAATATTAAGTAAAGCATTCTTAGTTTTGACTTGAATTTTGTTTCACAATTCAATTCTGGAGTTCTTGAAGCTTGAAAATTACTTTCTTCAAACGTTTTATGACGTAATGTTAAGGAAAGTACGTTTGTGTTGTTTACATGACTTAAAGTAAACTGAAGCTATAAAACTTTGTAACGAAAGTACGATTGAATAGTCTTAATTGATCACAGTTTCTGTAATTGAAATCCCTCTATCGGTTTTTAATTATATTATGACCTCCCTTAACAAATTAAATTCTTTAGTAAGAAAAAAAACTACAAAGAAAAAGCATTTTACCTACTAACGATATAATTTTTGGACGTTTTGAGTATCACTGCAGATACAATGTACAAATAAATACTTTTATGAGCCTTACTAATCTCAATCAAACCATTGAATACAATAATCTTAATACAGTTTTACACGGTGTTTTATCTCTTTTGTCAGAATTCAAAATATTGTTCAAACGATCGTGACAAAATACTGTGAGATTGCACAAGTTATATTATGCAATGGTGATATCTTACTAGTAAATATTTTTCTGTAGTTTTTTGTGAGGAGATTAACCTTAAAACACTTAGGTATGGGCCTAAGTGTTTTAATGTTAATGCCATAACACTTATGGGCATAATGTTATGCCCATAAGTGTTTTAATGTTAAAGTCCTCACAAACAACTACATAAAAATATTATTGGTATAAACACAACATTAAAAATATAACCTCCTTCTTTTTGAAGTCGGTTAATAAAATACTCAGCTCAACCATTTAAAAAAAAGATTTTATCTCTGCTACTCTCTCTCTGTTACTCTTTCACGCAAAAACTACTGAATGGATCTTAAACTTTACAATAATATACCTCATTACATCAGAATAGCAAAGGCTACTCGAAGTCGTAATCCTCCGCAGACTAAGTCGCGGGCAGAAGCTAGTGGGACATAAACATAACGCTCCAACATTTTTAACCCCCGACGAAAAAAGAGGGGTGTTATAAGTTTGACGTGTCTGTCTGTGTATCTGTGGCATCGTAGCGCCTAAACGAATGGACTGATTTGATTTGGTTTTTTTTGTTTGAAAGCTGATGTGACTACGATGGTTCTTAGCTATAATTGATGAAGATCAGTTCAGGCGTTTGATAGCTATCAGCTCATTTTCTACAAGATATTAGGATTTTACTAACTTTTACAGATCCGATTGATTTCAAATTTCGTATACTGTCACTTCGATGACATTCCCATGACATACTAACTTTGAGCTGATCCTATACCATCAAAAAGTCTGCGAAATGCTTAATTCTTCAGAAACTTACAGCAGATATAGCGTGTTTGGGCTCTTATGAATAGTCTTAATGAGATGGTGTTAGATAGATGATTAATGACGCCGGGGGTTACTTAAAATTGTTAATTTTGCAATTATGTTCTATAAATAACCTATTTAAGAACACAATAGGCAAAATTTTGACATCTAGAGCGTCCTTACTACGTTCGTAATAGAGGCGGCATTCGTAGCGCAACTGTTACACTTGATGTGCTGTCGTCTGTACTCATTTTTATTTCACTCAAATTCAAAGATCTCTAAACGGTCAAAATACTGTTTTTATGTAATGTTGACATAAAAACAGGGTGCCGGTGCCCTCAATACGACAATAAATTAAAACATCAGGCATGCTGCTTCATAGGCATTTCACATTTAAGGCAAACAGCTTTTTAGGCAAATCCCCTGTTTAGTTATAACGCCTTCATAGCATCTTGCGTTTAAGGTAACTCGATGAAAAGGGTATTACTTAGTTCATAGAAATGGTTTGCTACTTTCAAATACATCTTATTCATTTGATAATTTCATAAGGTTTCTATGAAATAATGACGTGTTAAATTATTTCATACAAATGTCATGAAATTAATGGGCTTTAGGCCTGTTAGGCCCTTTAGGGCTTTAGGACTGGATGACAACGCACCTGAAATATCAAGTGATTTTCCCTTGTTATTGCAGATGTCTATAGGCGGTGGTAACCCCTTACCATCAGGTGGGCCGTCAGTTTATTTGTCATTTAGTTGTTTAAAAAAAATCAAACAATGCATACGATGAACTTGAAAGTGGCTAACCATTTCTATGAGCTGATTATAGCCAATGTTTCAATTTATTGTCGTATTGACGGCACTACTCTGTATAAGCGTGAAAGCTAACAGACACCTAGACAGAGAGAGTTACTTTCGTATTTATAATATAAGTATGCATAAAAAAACACTTTCAGGTTACTTAAATGCGTTATTTTATAGCTTTACACCATGTATTTGCCCTAAATCACTTATCTCACGTGACCCCATTCTGTAATCCTCGATACCTCGTTATCGTCCGTGTCAAAAAGCATATATTGGCTATCGGATATTGATAAAACTTTCTCGTACGTATATTATTTAGCCACGATATATTAAGGATTAGTATGAGTGTCAGTAAACATCAGATGTTAGTAATAAGCATTTTGTATAATGGAAAACGATAATTGGTCGCAAAGAGATTATTTTCTTTCCTTTGTCAAAAACATTGCTACTGATAATAAAAGTATAGGTCGTCTAAATCTCAATAACTTTTCTTAATTTATTGACACCAACGAACACATACATTTCTTTCATTAGTCTCCAAAAGCCTATACCTATCATACCGAAAAGATAATCAATAATAACCTGATGCTCGTTCCGTTGCTGATAACGGAAATGACGTAGGTATTGGTGAAAATACTCGTTAAATGATAAAAATTAAGAATACGAAATTTTTAAGGAATTAAAATTTGAAATTAGAATACCTAAGCGGCGTATGCGATGTTGCAACTGCACCACCACCATAGTAAAAGTATTCTGTGACCACCATGGAGCGACATTTCTACGAACAATCCGCTGTACTGCCACAAATTATATACTTTGTTATATCGCCGAGACTTTTTTTTAACAAAAATGTCAGAAATCAGTGGAATCCACAAATCAGTGGAATTCGATGCTTGACAGGTTAAAGGCTGATTTTGGTCTGTGTTAGCCAAGGGGAGAAATAAAACCACCACTATTTTTTATTATTGATAAAGTATCAACCAAATCTACATTTTCTCCGTCATATTATTATATAAATTTTTCCTCACAACATTGCCGCTTATAAACGTACCTAGAAAGGTTAAACGCTGCAACCATCTGATATTTCAGTCCTCACATAACATTTATACAGAGAATAAGAAAATTTTGAGAAGTAGAAAAGTTAGTCAGAATTATTCTCTCGTTAAATCACCTTGCACCTCGGCACCTTAGAACACTCATGTGCTGGCAAATAATTCCAAGTTTTGGAAGTACAACAAAGAAACGAGTTACTACACTTCTTTGTGCGTGATATTGAGGTGAAGACAGTGAATTATTGACTCCGAAGTCCGGCACGTTTACTCCTGAGTAGAAAGGGAGACTAGTATACAGAATATTCGTTACGTAAACAAAAGAAAAGCGTTTTCTTATACGTAAGTAAGTATATTATTTGTGTGTCACGAAAGCTTTGATAATAATTATACATATTATGCCATAAATTTATAATCAAAACACGACACACCTAATTATTTTGACCAGAAACTCTGTAGACGTTGCATGCTAGGTAATTAGGTATACAACTCCCATGTTTATTTGAATTTTAAATTCATGACCATCATGAAACATTTTTCCTTAACTATACACCAGTAATATTATTTTAATTTTCATTCGCCAATAGTCGCTGGCAACACCTATTACACTACTTAATTTACAGAAGCACTCAATTATTTTCATGAAAATAAACAATACTCCACTTAGCGATTTAGGAGATTAAATATTTTGTTTCATTTTGTAACTGGAATATTCTGGTGTAAAATAAACTGCCCATATTAATAAAGTCGCGTGTTGGATGTTAAGCGAAAGCTTTTAACTTTATTGATATTCCATTTTATGAATGTGTAGAAGAAAAGTGGTATGTAATCTATTTACTCGTAAAAACCCTTTTTAGGCTACTGTCTATGCCCTATGAAATACTGTGGTGGGCAAATTATTGTGTAAGCAAATTGTATGCGTATGTGTAATTTTAAATGTCATTATGCGTGACATTGCAAAAAAGTACCATTATTTCTGAAAACTCGTAAATTTTCCTTAACCTTAATAAAGAAGCTATAATTTTAATAGAGCTAGCGGATAGCATCGCAGAAGCACCTTCACCTCACAGAAGATCGCAACCAAATCCACTGAGCCAGATAAGCCACTAAGGCTTAAGCCAAGTGTACAAGTATTTTAGAAACAGTGTAAAGTTGTTTTGGAAAATAAGTTAAAAACTTATCACTACTTGTACTTGTAGTGGAGGAGCACGGCGGCGTAGTGATTTGAGCGCTTTGGTTTCGATTACGAAAACAAATCAACTTTCGCCATGGTCGATCCCGGGATGGGTCAATCAAAATTTGTTTTTCGTACTCCTCCGTGCTTCAGAAGGCACGTGAAGGCGTTGGTCCCAGTTGTTACTGCAACCGCTATAACCCACTTACCCGCATTGAGCCAGCGTGTTGGTGTTATGGCTGAAACTCCTCATGTGTTTCTACCATGTATGAAGGCCGATGTCCAGCAGGATGGTGATGATGATGATGGTGGCTTGTAGTGTTGTGTTTCTGAGTAAGGATTATTGAGGATACTTAGTGTTGTGACTAGGGGGACTTTTTCTCCTATCCTGTCAACAGAACTCTTCAACAAGAGTATTTTTGTTGTCACTATTTCTGCAAAAAAGTGCTTTAGCTCAAATGAAGCACGATTTTCAGTACCGTAAACTTTAAGAAAAAATATTGTTAAGCCGCTTTCACAGGTCGCGGTTTTCTTGATACAACATTTGAACTTAGATAATGTACTAAGTACAGTAGAGAGAGATTCAAAGAGTACGGCCTCCATGATAAAACATTTGCTCGTCAAGCCACAGATTCCACAAAGAATTCGTTTTTAATTGTCCTAAGACTCCCGGGCGTCAAGTCTTCTCATCGCGAATCACATATCCCACTTTAATACATTGGACTTATAATGATTCCAGAAAACATTCGTGTGCGTTCGGGTTCATTGTATTAAACGTATACATAAGCAGGGGCAGGTCATTGTATTATACATTTGGCAGCCGGGGGTATCATTAAAACATCAAATATTTCCATATATCCCCCTTCGTTTACTCCATTCATTAGGACAATAAACCGTCTTAAAATGAAATTAACATTTAAATGTAATTCAAACAGCACTGCCCACAAATAAGAGTACATCAAAAAAAATAAACATGAATCCTTAAGAGCTAATAGTGTTACAATAATAAAGTGTTTAAAATTTATACAATAAAAAGTATTCCATTTAATAAAATTTATGTGTAGGTAGGTACTATAAACGTTCAAAATTTGTTTAACATGAAATTTTGTGTAATGATGGCTGCGGTATTTATTTATAGCAGAGTTTGAATATTGAGTTACAAATACAAAACCACTGTGAAACACAAATTTAAGTCAATATTAAGTAAAGCATTCTTAGTTTTGACTTGAATTTTGTTTCACAATTCAATTCTGGAGTTCTTGAAGCTTGAAAATTACTTTCTTCAAACGTTTTATGACGTAATGTTAAGGAAAGTACGTTTGTGTTGTTTACATGACTTAAAGTAAACTGAAGCTATAAAACTTTGTAACGAAAGTACGATTGAATAGTCTTAATTGATCACAGTTTCTGTAATTGAAATCCCTCTATCGGTTTTTAATTATATTATGACCTCCCTTAACAAATTAAATTCTTTAGTAAGAAAAAAAACTACAAAGAAAAAGCATTTTACCTACTAACGATATAATTTTTGGACGTTTTGAGTATCACTGCAGATACAATGTACAAATAAATACTTTTATGAGCCTTACTAATCTCAATCAAACCATTGAATACAATAATCTTAATACAGTTTTACACGGTGTTTTATCTCTTTTGTCAGAATTCAAAATATTGTTCAAACGATCGTGACAAAATACTGTGAGATTGCACAAGTTATATTATGCAATGGTGATATCTTACTAGTAAATATTTTTCTGTAGTTTTTTGTGAGGAGATTAACCTTAAAACACTTAGGTATGGGCCTAAGTGTTTTAATGTTAATGCCATAACACTTATGGGCATAATGTTATGCCCATAAGTGTTTTAATGTTAAAGTCCTCACAAACAACTACATAAAAATATTATTGGTATAAACACAACATTAAAAATATAACCTCCTTCTTTTTGAAGTCGGTTAATAAAATACTCAGCTCAACCATTTAAAAAAAAGATTTTATCTCTGCTACTCTCTCTCTGTTACTCTTTCACGCAAAAACTACTGAATGGATCTTAAACTTTACAATAATATACCTCATTACATCAGAATAGCAAAGGCTACTCGAAGTCGTAATCCTCCGCAGACTAAGTCGCGGGCAGAAGCTAGTGGGACATAAACATAACGCTCCAACATTTTTAACCCCCGACGAAAAAAGAGGGGTGTTATAAGTTTGACGTGTCTGTCTGTGTATCTGTGGCATCGTAGCGCCTAAACGAATGGACTGATTTGATTTGGTTTTTTTTGTTTGAAAGCTGATGTGACTACGATGGTTCTTAGCTATAATTGATGAAGATCAGTTCAGGCGTTTGATAGCTATCAGCTCATTTTCTACAAGATATTAGGATTTTACTAACTTTTACAGATCCGATTGATTTCAAATTTCGTATACTGTCACTTCGATGACATTCCCATGACATACTAACTTTGAGCTGATCCTATACCATCAAAAAGTCTGCGAAATGCTTAATTCTTCAGAAACTTACAGCAGATATAGCGTGTTTGGGCTCTTATGAATAGTCTTAATGAGATGGTGTTAGATAGATGATTAATGACGCCGGGGGTTACTTAAAATTGTTAATTTTGCAATTATGTTCTATAAATAACCTATTTAAGAACACAATAGGTATTATATGGCGCAGTAATCAAATAGACATTTGTAAAATACCTTCACCCATCTATTGTGCACTCCATATTGCTCGAGGACTTCGATTCCAATTAGATTATTTCACGCAGTGAGCACGTCCCGACTTCCGACTGGTCTGCAATGTGCAATATAAAGTCAGATATCCTTACGCTAAGAAATTCCTTGCTATACTTTTAATTGCTGACAACTTTACTGACAGCAGTACTTAATTATTTTTTTATCAATATAAATGTTTTTGAACATTAGAAAAGTATTTAAACTAGAAAAAAAACATGCCCTTAGGCGGGGACTGAACCCGCGACCCTTTACAATCCCACACTAACATTAAACAATTATCTTATTTTTAAGTTCGGTTAATTTTAGTGTATTTAAAGGCATAACTTTATTATTTTTTTATTTCTGTAATGATTTTAAGTGTTTTTTATGTAGTGTGTGTGTGTCAATTATCGAAGTTGGAATATAAATTCTACGCCTAGAGTTTTAGTAACCATCACCGCTTTGAACCTTATTTATAAAGGCATTTTAGTTTCTGTTTGAACGTGTATTATTGTGTTGTTTCTCTCACTCATAATAATATGCCAAACTAAAAAAACAGAGTAATGTGATAGAGAAATATCCCTTCATCTATCGTCCGACTATCCCGGATTGTGACAGGTTAAGATATAGTAGATTTTGTAATTTTCCGTGTTTCGTATAATAAAAGTTCTCGGGTTTGATTCCAGTCCTAGAACATGATATTTTTCTAATCTAGATAATTTTCGTAGTCTTACAAGCATTTGTTATAATATTAAAATAAATAAAAAAATATTATGAAGCAATATCTGGTAGAAGTTGGTAAATGTAAATACCACCTCGACGAATTTCGAAGCTAACACTCTGTTCGCAATAATTCTGGTATCCATTTTAGTCGTATAAAACATATTTTTTTGTGCCAGCTTTGACCAAGTGACTCTTATTAACTTTTGCTTTAGTTACTTATAGTTGAGTTTCATTTATAAGCGGTGCCTCGAATTGGGTCCTTTTTTATATACTAATAGATGACAAACAAGCTGACGGCCCACCTGATTGTAAGCGGTTACCGCCGCCTATAGACACCTGCAATAACAAGGGAAAATCACTTCGTTCTAAACTATATTATGAAAGCTCGACATTCTCCTTAGTAGATCTTTGATGTTTTGTAAGCCTGGATAAAGGTAATATATTTTCATTGCTGATCGTATAGCTATATAAGTTACATACTATTGTTAAATAACAATAGACTGTAAGCCGCATCAAAAATGAATGTGTGTAAGAATTATGGAAACAAGCACATTGAGCACGTGGGTGAAATAAAAAAATATTTTTAGCATATTAACTATAATATAATATATTAAAATATTTTTAATAAAAACATCGTTATTGCACATTTGTCGGGGACAAATTTTATTTTCTGTAAATGATTAGACTTGTACTCAAAAGGCTGTCTCTGTTTTATGAGGAGCTCGGTGGCGTAGTGGTTTGAGCGGCCTGGTTTGCTTTACGAAAGAAAGCAACTATCGCCCTGGTCCCAGGATTGGCCAATCAAATTTATAATCTCGAGCTCCTCCGTGCTTCGGAAGGCACGTTAAGACGTTGCTTTGGCCCCGGTTGTTACTGCAACCGCTTTAGCCCACCAAGCCGCATTGGACAATCTCCTCATGTGTTTCTCCCATGTTAGGCCTGTGCCCAGCAGTGGGACGGATATAGGCTGATGATGTTGATGATGATGACTAAAAAGAAGGTGAAAGGCGTGGGTTCTGATTTCGCCATGTGACAAGTCGTTTAAACTGCACGTTTAAATATTTTCGGAATAATATGGGAATAATATTACAAAAGAGAATTTTATTTTGAAAAATTACAATTCTCATTTATTATTTACCTATATCCCGTCCAATTATGTCTTTGTCTCTGTCGTAAACTTTCCTCCTCAATTGTGAATGAATTCGAGTTTTGTTGTTAAACTTGTGAAGCCAATTCCCGCGATGAACGTCGAACCATGAACAAAGCTGTACCAGAAGTAAAAGTTTTGGAATTATTGAATTTTCAATACTTTACCTAAGATAAACTGGAATCAACATTTAAATGTACCTTTACTTGAAATATCCAATTATGGATTTACGTAATACAGTAATATGTAAAAGTATGTCTATACGACGGTGGCTATAGATTTACATTTCAATAGAATGTAGTGATGAATCATTCCAAATTGAAATAATATTTTACAGGAAAACGGTCACCGGATAAGAAAATGACACTTTGATAATATAAGGCTTTAAGTATGAAATTGTATGAAGTAGCTATTTTATGCCAAGTGGAACTACCATTATAGGATATGCTTTTTGGGTTTAATTTGAAATTAGATTGTCCGATTTATTTAAAATTTTGTGGATTATTTAAGACATTAATTTTGAAGTAAATGTAGCGAAAAAAAATCAATTTTTAAATAGTAGAAAATAGTAACAATAAATGTAAACATTGAAATCGGCTACTAAAATACAAGCTCTAATTGACCCTCATTTTCAACAAATAAATTTTACCAAAATTTGTAATTCCAAATAGGTTTTATGACCACTTAGAACTGAAATCGTTTTGGTTATAAGTTGTCTTATAAAATAATCTTGAACCAAACAATGACACCGAAACTCCTAAGTACAAACTACAGCATATCAAGCGTAACAGTTGCACTACGAAATCCACATCTGTTACGAACGGATAAGGGCGGTCTCAAGGTCAAACTGTTACGCTTGATGAGCTGTCGACTGTACAAGACGACTGTACTGAGCGGGCTTTCAGTCGTCATGTCGTCAAACGTCTAGTTCAATTAACTATCGGCCTAGGCATTTATGGATGCCGGCGTTTAAGCAACGGGCAAGGCATCAAATTAAGCGGTGAATTTAACCAGATGGTGGTGACAGATTTAATAGCAGCACTACCTTACGCTCTACCTATCTCTTTTTAATGGGTGGTTATATCCTTCCTTTAATTCAAACTAAATGGGTATACCGCTTTTAGGGCATTTGGATTTATGAGATCACATAAAGGCCTAAAAGTTATTCGGTTATATGAAACTATGTTTTATGTTAAAAAATATTTCATTCATTTTGCAGAGCTACCTGCCCTTCATCACTTTTCCACACATGGGAAACGTTTCTGCAAGAGGTGGAGGCTGACGTGTTAGGGTACAGCAATGCAGCAGCCTCGCTGGAGCGGCTGGTGGCCACGCCCCTTGTCGAGAAGACTTTTCACATGAAAGTTCAAGCTAGGAAGCTCTTCGCTCACAGGGAAGGCTGCGAAGTCATTCTGGGGAAGGCTGACGATCAACTTA